>CM066207.1:4912112-7412112 GCA_033675395.1 Rhodiola chrysanthemifolia
AGTGTGACTCAGGTCGAATCCACAGGGAACTAGCTTGCTACTTTCTGTAAATGATTGTTTATATTAGTACTGAAATGGGGGTTTTAAAATAAAAGTGCAGTACAGTAAAATGAATAAACTGAACAATGAAATGGATTAACACAGAATTAGAGATTTGATTTGTTGTTGCATGCGGTTGTTGTTTGGTTGTCTTTTAATTTGATGAAACATTGGGAATCAATGACTCCCCAAAAACAAGCAAATTATAACACAAGGTTACTGCAGACTCAACTTTCGCTTCTTGCCTAACAGTAGATCTTGATATATGATAGTGAATTATTTCTCTAGGTCGTTTGCTTTATTTCATGCTCAACTTTCGCTTCTCGCATAATAATAAAACTAGATGCACAAATCATCAAGACTCAACTTTCGCTTCTTGCCTATCAGATTTTATCTCATTACATGCATAGACTCAACTTTCGCTTCTCGCCTATCATGCAACTATGTAAACCTACTGTGATATGCTACTGCAAACACAGACAATAGATACAAACAATCCGCACACAAACATTATTGATATCTCGCGAAAATACCAAAATACAGGATGTATGAATTGAACTATTCGTATCTAATGTAAAGAAATAAAATCGTAATCATATAAAAAGGCATGTGTTATACTGCAAATGTTTCTGGGGATCCATTGGATCCCAATAAGTGGACTACTCACTCATGGTGAGTTGATACATGACAACAGATTAAATAAAAGTAGAGGTACAAGATTAGGTTAAGAAAAACCCTGATGTTGAACTCTTTTTCTCTGAATGTTGTTGTTGCCAGTATCTTTGATGGATGTGTGATGTCAGGTATGATCCCCTTTACTTCGCCCATATGCAATGCTTGTATACTGCACCAGTAATAACTGTTTTGCCTCTATGTTCCCAATGCAGGTTTCTCAGTCTCCAATTGCTTCTTTGTGTTCCCCATAAAACTCACATTGCTCGATGGAAATAAATGTGTTTGCTTGCAGCTTGGGTCGGGTGTACGAGATGGAGCTCGGGCGTGCGAGCGGCTATGCGAGCATGGGAAGTCGGGCGTGCGAGCGGCTATGCGAGCATGGGAGGTAGGAGGGCCGAGCGGGTGTGCGAGCATGGGAGGTAGGAGGGCCGAGCGGGTGTGCGAGTATGGGAGGTAGGAGGGCCGAGCGGGTGTGCGAGCATGGGAGGTAGGAGGGCCGAGCGGGTGTCCTAGCTCTTATTTTCGCTTTTTACTTCTTAAATTGCTTTTCACTGTAACACTAAGTAAAAACATCAAATCTGCATAAACTTACGTGAAAATGGAGCTCAAAGTCACTGGACTTGTACATCAAAGTTCATCAAATAATTGCTCATCAAAATACCGCACACTTGAACTTTGTTCGTCCCGAACAAACACACATCATAGGTATCACCCCAGAACATCTTGAAATTAAACCAAGAAAAGAACAAATAAAACTAGTGAGCGTTTTCAGAACAGGAGTACTCACAAATCCCGTGATACTTGCTCAATTATGAAATGAAATTTTTAAATAGTGATAAACATCATAACTCATCAGTTCAGGCAGTGCTGCATCAATATCACTCACTTCAAGCAGACAAAAGGTTCCTTCATTTCAATATGATATTCAGTATATGCAGGTTTAACTCAAATAAGCCAGTATTCATTCAGACTAATCGAAAATTCAGTTTAGGCAATCAAATTATCAAGAAGGATTTCACTTAAACGAAACTTGTAAATTCTCTTCAAGGCTCACGCAGTAATCTGCAAGGGTCTTTCCTCAAACAATACATGTGAATATGTCAGTGCGCAAAATCTGGTACAAAGTCACTATCAAGCTGGCTTTTTTTTTATATGACTTGTACAATACTTTTAGTACAGGTGTGGATGGTTTCGAAGGGGAAGACCTGGCTCAGGGAATTACCCATATCTACCGCTTCCTAACCCCCGACATCTACACTGATCTTTATTTATTTATTTATTTATTTTTCAATCATTTTTTCTAACCCCGCTTGAAATTGACAGTGTACCAAAATAATGTGTAGCACAGAAATACGACCACAGTACTGTTGAAGTCACCTAAGAACCAATCTGAAAAATAAACTTGTTTGCAAAAGTTGTTCATCATGATTTTTTCAAAAGCCTAAACGAATTCAACACGCTGCTGAACTAAGCTAGCATAAAATTGTTTATTTGCATAAACTTTCATATCACAAGGAAAATCAGAAATCAGATGCTAACAAATTCATGAGTTCAGGGCAGCAAAGCCATAGCATCAGAGATTAACATGCTCATCATTCAACTTGTTTTCAGCAAATATTTTGAGCAAGTATCAGGTAAGCACATTCAATCATTTTTTTTTTGCAATTTATTTTTTTCAGCACACATAACAATCATCAATCGAATATAATCGAATAAACATCAGACACCCCACACTTAAAACATGCTTAGTCCCTAAGCATTCTAGCGTAAATAGTGAGCAAGCAGGGTAGTAAAATATTATTTGATTGATGAAAGTGAAAAGAGTTTACCAAACGAACTCATAGAGGTAAAGGCAAAAGTGAAATGCAGCAAGCTTTCCTTCTAATTCCAGCTGGGTCAGTTCAAATATCAATAGCAAGCATATTCACCTCATTCTAAATTGTTTGCAGAAAAAAATAAAATTGAAGTTCTTACCGGCCTAGTTTAACGTCTTGGCCAAGACGGAGATGCTTTTAAATGTCGAGATTGTGGGTTGATGGTATCATGAAGTCTGCGACAGTAGGTTCCCTCTGCTGAACAGGTGCGTTCACCAGATTGTTGTGATTGTTTTGCTCCATCTTTCCTCTACCTTTCCTTCCTCTCTTCGTCCTGCTTCTGGTTTGCATCAACAGACAAAGGAAGGATTAAAAGTGAGTACTAACAGATAATGTACTAATGTAATAAACAAAAATAATAACAGAAAATAAACAAGTGACTAGTTGATCAAACAAATACTACAGGTGTTTCTAATCCGCACACAAACATTATTGATATCTCGCGAAAATACCAAAATACAGGATGTATGAATTGAACTATTCGTATCTAATGTAAAGAAATAAAATCGTAATCATATAAAAAGACATGTGTTATACTGCAGTTGTTTCTGGGGATCCATTGGATCCCAATAAGTGGACTACTCACTCATGGTGAGTTGATACATGACAACAGATTAAATAAAAGTAGAGGTACAAGATTAGGTTAAGAAAAACCCTGATGTTGAACTCTTTTTCTCTGAATGTTGTTGTTGCCAGTATCTTTGATGGATGTGTGATGTCAGGTATGATCCCCTTTACTTCGCCCATATGCAATGCTTGTATACAGCTCCAGTAATAACTGTTTTGCCTCTATGTTCCCAATGCAGGTTTCTCAGTCTCCAATTGCTTCTTTGTGTTCCCCATAAAACTCACATTGCTCGATGGAAATAAATGTGTTTGCTTGCAGCTTGGGTCGGGTGTACGAGATGGAGCTCGGGCGTGCGAGCGGCTATGCGAGCATGGGAAGTCGGGCGTGCGAGCGGCTATGCGAGCATGGGAGGTAGGAGGGCCGAGCGGGTGTGCGAGCATGGGAGGTAGGAGGGCCGAGCGGGTGTCCTAGCTCTTATTTTCGCTTTTTACTTCTTAAATTGCTTTTCACTGTAACACTAAGTAAAAACATCAAATCTGCATAAACTTACGTGAAAATGGAGCTCAAAGTCACTGGACTTGTACATCAAAGTTCATCAAATAATTGCTCATCAGTAGTTTAGTGTAGAATTCAGGAGTTAATCTCCTGTTCTTATGACTGGTTTGGATGGGTGCCTTGTAGGCCTGGTCTTTATCGGAGGTTATGTACCGTATTGAGTCACTGCTTAGTCAGTGTCCAACTACTGTACAACTTTACCCATCAAAAAAAATGGAAAATAGAGAGAAATCAGAGATGATCATATCACGTGAAATTTTTGAGGTTTTAAAAAGTTGTAAATTGTAATGATTTCCTATATCAGCAAGAAACCATTTATATAAAATTATGTTAAGGCCCTCCTTGTTTAATCGCTTACAGCCTAAATTTATAACATCGGTAAACTCAGTCGTCTTCTCCAATCCTTTTCAATTTTCTTCATCTCGGAAGCTCGTCAGTAGGTCAGTTACTTGTTCCGAATTCAGATTGCACAAAATGTGGGATTACTATTGTGGCATCTAAAAGAGAAAAAATAGGTAGGGATATCCCATTTCTCATGTGATCATTCAGTTTATGTTCTGACTTCTGACTTTTAGTTGCTTGAAGATATAACCAGCCGGCTCCAACCATTCCTTCCCCAGCTTGAGGTATTAATCTTTAAGTGTACTTATCTGTAATATATATCCTGGGAATTGGTTTGATTTGGGTCTAATTTCTGGTATGGTACCTGATACAAACACCAAAGTTTGTAAACAGATTAGAAGGATAGATGAGATGAGGAGTGATAGATTGAGATAGAGATGAGGAAGAAGATTAGGGTTTTTGGAAAAGAAAATGGATGAGAAACGAGAGAGAAATTGGGATGGGAAAACTGAATTTAATTCATTTGTTGTCTTTTCCTTGCCGGTTACAAGACTATCTTATACTAAACTTATTACATCAATTGCAATGACATCCATCAAGTTCCCTAATATTCCAATACGTAACAGTACCTGTGGTATTTCCATGCTTTCTGGCCCATTTTATCTTCTTCTATGTGTTGTAAATGAGAGGTATCATTGCTCGATATTGACATATATATTTAAAAGTCACTGCATTGTTGTTTTACCGTTTATTGTTCATGTTAACCTTTTTGGTTTTTATATAGCTTTATGTGTTTGGGGAGACCCATCTGGTTTGACTTGGACTTTGGGAATCTTTATTTTGTGTGCTTATTTTTTATTTTGAAGTTTCAAGCCTTTCATCCTACATACTGATGACTGTCCGTTAATGGTACTTACATGCTACACTGCAGAGAAAATGCTGGGACTTCTACTAGTGGTTCAGAGTCTGAAGCTTCGAAGAGCAGTCAAACCATATCTATCTTAACTGTTTCCTCGAACTTTGAGGTTTTTAGATTACGCTGCATGATGTTATAGTTTCCTGTTTGTAATAATATTATTAGGCTTTACCTTCCCAACTCCTTTAAATGTTTGCATGTTGTGAATAATATTTTTTTATATAAAAATATAGAGAAGCGATCAAATGAGGCGAGCAAATTAGAATGATGCAAGTGAGGAACGATCTCAACCACGCATCTAACACCCCGTGCTTTGTGGGCGCGCCACGTGGCAAATAGTAAACCCACTACCAACAGTAGTGTGAACACAAATGTCGGCTTAACTCACAATGGAAGACCGAGATCGTGCCTCACATGCCTCATTCTACCACCCCTGATGCAAAGGAACGCTCCCCTAAAAATATATATGTCAAATTTCTTAAGGTGAATAGTGTTAAATATCCCTCCATGTTTTAGTTTACATATCTTACGCTGAGGTGTTTATATATCTTACGCTGCATGATGTTATAGTTTCCTGTTTGTAATAATATTATTAGGCTTTACCTTCACAACTCCTTTAAATGTTTGCATGTTGTGAATAATCTTTTTTTTATATAAAAATATATATCAAATTTCTTAAGGTGAATAGTGTTAAATATCCCTCCATGTTTCATTTTGAATCTCAAAATGGTCCGAGTCATGTGAACAGTAGGTTTCCAATTCGGACATGCAGATATTTCTATGGTATCCTTGTTTATATGCATGATACTTCATTCATTGACTAAAGAGGCAAATATTTGGCCAATTAGGTTCTGGCACGACATACAGATACCTTCAAATGTTATGCGACAAGAGCTATACGATTTTCTAAAGTGTGGCTGGTTGATTCATCACACAAAATGGAGTTCCTTCAGTTTTTCTTTACTAAGTGACATTATATTTTGAAGTTTAACATATGTCCTGTTTTCACGTTATTGATCAGCCAAGGAAGTCACGGATCACGTCCCCTTATGGCATGCACTCATCTAGCACAACTGCATTTCGTGCAGATGCTGTTATTTTTGTTACTTAGTAAGGCATACAAAGATTCCAATCTGAGAACTGTATACAGTTTTGTAATATACTTGCCAAGCTGCTTTCCCTCAAACTCCCAGTCATGCTTAAGTTATTGAATCTTTAACCAGTTTGTACTCTTGGTTTGTTCAGGCTGGTAATATTATGCAGAAACTTGTGGACCCTCTTCTTGACAAGAAAGATCTTCACATGCCAGCCGATTGTACTATGTCCCCTGATTTTGATGAAATGTCAAAGTCTGGATTTTCAAGGACCATTATGTTTGCTGATTACTCTGACTTATTTGGAGAAGAATTTTGAATACTCGACTGTCCTTGGGACACGAGCTACCTTAATATCTTGGACATAGGAGCAGTAGTGCATCCCAGGTATATATGTACACTATCATAGTTAAATACTCTACAGTCTACACATCTTCATGCCTTTTTCCTCGGCTCATCTTGTGACATTTCGGCTATTAAATACTCTACAGTCTACACATCTTCATGCCTTTTTCCTCGGCTCATCTTGTGACATTTCGGCTATTACTGTTTCATTCGCGAATCGCGCAGCCTCCGCTGTGTAACAAACTGGCAGATGGGACTTCTGATATGTGGTCTGCTCTACCACTTGTTCAAGCACTACTTCCAGGTTGAAACAAACCTTAGCTTTCTTAATGTAGATGTAACTGTGTGATCATTGTTAGCGGTAGCAGTAAACTAAAGTATCTAACTCCTTATCAAGTATTTCTCTGAAGTGTTTTTTTAGAGTTCTGCATCTTATATTATATTCCTTACCACGATGGTCATTCTTATACCCGAGAAGAATTTTTTTTGATTCATTAAAACCCCAAAGGGCTTCAGCAAAAACACAAAGGCCCAGAGACCCAAACACCACAAAAGAAGCTCACTAGACTCTGAAAAACACTACGACTCTAAACGCACGGCCAACTAAGACAGCTCCTCCAAAGTCAGAAAGCTGCCGCCTCTACGAAGCACCAGACACTGGAAGAACAAAGAACACAGAGCTAACTCCTCTGGCCGGCGCCACCAAGGAACTCACCCTCCAGACCAGCTCGCTCCAAAACAACCCCGGACCACTGAAAACCTCTCTAAAACACCTGCTACATCTACTACAGCGCGCTACTACTAGAAACGGCATCTACTACACCTCCGCCTCCAAATGTTTAACGAAAATCTGAATTACTTCCTCCTCAGGGGCAAGAGCTATTATCCCCAGCAGAATGCTACGCTATGCACTAAAGATAGAAGAAATGACATTTGATTAAAAAAAAAGAAACCGAGAACTCTTCATCTTTTCTTATGGCTTGTTCCCGCTCTTTTCCGCAGCCGTGTCATTTCTTGCAGATTGTGCACCTGAAGCTTCTTTATCATGAACTTGATTGTCGCCCGCCACTTTTTGTTTCTTTGAATAAGTGACAGGATCTTTCTTAGCTGTTCGCTTGCGCTTACCTTTTTTCAGAAGGCCGTCCACACCGACGTAGGCAATCGATTCCGTCGGCAACCCTCCTGATCCCGATGCGGACGACCCTCTTGATCCCGATGCGGACGACTCATCCAAGGAGGAAGTTATTGAGATTACAGCCCAAATACTAATGCCTAGTCTAGTCCATATAGAAGACCTTTCTAGAAAATTATGGATAAGTGTAGAAGAGGAAAAGAAGGGAGATAGATGTAGAGTTTTCTAGATGTACTATTTTTGGCCATTGGATCAAAATGATCTTAGACATTCATTTGGTGTATGAATTAGTATAAATAGGTGTGTCGTGTAAGGTGCAAATCACTCAAGTTTAAAGAGTGATCTCTACCACAAGTTAGAGAGTCTTAGTAAGGTTTTCCTTTGTAAGAATTTTCGTTCAATAAAATTCTCTTTTTGTAAGTGAGTTTCTCAACAGAAGTCTCCGATTCCACATCGCCAAATGAAGTTGACATCACTGAAGAACTGAAGAACCACTGAAGAACGATGAACTGAAAGAACGACTATCGGAACTGAGAGTGCGAGAACGATGAACGCGTATGTATATTAGTACATACGATATCGGTTACGACGCCGCTTTACAAAAAGTAAAATTGCAAAAATTGTTAAAAAAATTAGACGAATTTATAAAAATTATAAAAAAAATTAAAAACTTTAATTTTTAATAAACAAAAATATTAGTCTGTATATGTGAAATGCTCGTTTCAATCTATATTTATTCTTTAACACAAATTTTATTGAGTCGTTATTCATGGAAATCATATAATTGAGTTCGCAATTTAATCAAGGTGTAGCTACGATACTCGGTGTTTGAAAATTTGTGAATTTATTTTTTTAATTTGCTCTTAATTGAAAAAACCAATAGTTTAGACATTCAATTGGAAAATATTGATAGTTCAGGGCAACAATGCGAATTTTTCCCTCTCTTTTATAGAGTTTTTCTTGTTCCGTTTTGCCCTAATTTGAACCCGATTTTCGTTTTTATCGTGCTTCAAACTCAAATATCATTTTGCCTTGTTTTTAAAGAAATCGTTTTGGGGTTAATAGCAGGTACAAAGTCAAATTTTGGTACAAAATACAAAATTCGTCAGTTTATTTTATAGTTCGTCAACATTATTTTATAGTTTGTCTTGTCACGATCAGAAGTGGAATTCAGCGTTCCAGACAGATCGCTCAGTCACTTGGTGAAAGAGGCCATCTACTTTTGATTCATGATCTTCGCTGTTCATTGATGTCCTAAGATAATCCATCTCCAAAATAAGATGGTATCATTAGCCAAAAAGATTGACGAAAGATTAAGAAGTTGTCATTGATATTTCATACAATCAGATTCAGATTGACTTCCCGTTATCTAATTGCTCGAATATCTTAAGCGGATTACTCTAATATTAGTATTTTTACCTATAAGCTACAGCAGCAGTTTGTTTTTACAATTCCGGACAACCATTGTCTGCTGTTGTTGTCTGCATTAGTCTTTCTTTTGTGCTTTGACTATCTCATTTGGCTTTCGATCCAATAAAGTTTGTTCCTCAAGCAACCATATTCCTAGTGCAGGGTTGGGTTCTTTAATACTCCATTGCTTGCCATCTTAACTTTGATTCACGAAGGAAGTGTGGAACAAGGTGATGCGCTTTCTACGAGTCGAGCCCGCCTTCAGTCGCTGGGAATTCCTGATCCCTTGGTTCAAAGGGCTGCCTCAAATGAGGCTGAAAAGATGATAGCAGCAGCGATTACAAGGGTATTGAACGACGTGTGGACAGCGAGAAACATGAAGATCTTCCGAGAAGAAAGTAGCTCCACAGCTATGATTATTCAAGAAACGATCTGGTACTTAAAATGAAGCTAGGGGCGATCCGGAAGGAAGTTTTTTCGATGGAAGACACGTCTTGGTTGAGGGATATGAGGTTCATTGAATAGGTTTTGTCTCAGATTGTGTGCCTTGCTAGAGGTGCTGCGAGTTTTTTAGCAGGGCCTAGGCTTCTTTGGTTTTTTGAGTTTGTTCAGTTAGAGTTAGAGTTAGTTTGTACATCCTTTTGATTAATGATTTCATCATTCTTTCAAAAAAAAAACTCTGTTGGTTCAGTTAAGAGCCGTTTTAGCTCTATATGTGATCATGGTAATTTGTATAGGTGCATCCCACGTGTAGCCTGATAATGATGTTGATGATGATACTGTTTATGTTATAATGATGATAATCAATTTGAATCAAACTTAATTTAATTTAGTTTTTTTTGTTTTTGTTAATTTAATATAGTTGAACTTAATTTAATCTAATTCATTTTATAAGTGCGGTTTAGGCAAAAATTACGATTATAAATGAAAACTAAAAATCGGATTTCAAGTTAACATGAGTTCAATTTTGTTGAAATCTTGGATATAACACGTAGGGGTATTATAGTCATTACATTAATGCCTAGTCTAGTCTAAAGAAGAGTCCAAATGAAGACGATCGGAGCCCAATCTATGAAGAGGAGAATTCAAGAGAAATGAGGAGAGGTGTAGAAGAAAGGAGACATGTGTAGACTTTTCTAGAACACTATTTTTGGCTATTCATTTCCTATTATGTAAACTAGTACAAATAGGGGTGTGAGTTTAGTGGTGAAGTACTCAAGTTCAAGGAGTCTGCAGCTAATCTGCTTCTTGTGAAACTCAGACTTTAATCAACTAATGTTAAAATCAAAATATACATGGCTTCAAAGGAAAATGGAGAACTTCATGATGCTACATTGGAAGCAAAATAGCAAAAATTCATCGTCAAATTAGAAGTGTTGTTTCATTTAGAGCTTTCATAAGCCTCGAAAAATGTAACGCGTACTTATAAAGATGATAGCGCCATAGTCAAACTTGTGTCTTATACATAGGCCTACAAAATAGGAAGTGATCAACATCATATTTTAATTACATTAGAAGTTTGTAGTCCATAGTCATACTCCATATATCAATGTTTTATGAAACTCAAGCCACAAGGCATTACCTTAAACCCGCACATGACTCTCGTTTTCATTGAATTGAATATTTAACTACGCTTTAACTTCACATTATCATTTGCACGCAAGTGCCCGATATACTTTTTTTTTTGGATAAGAAGTGTCAGATATACTTAACACTTCTTTATCTTTTGTTAAAATCGATGGGCAACTATAGTCTATAGACATACTAAGTCAAAATGAACCGTTTGAAACAAACACATACCAGCAGCTTGATTTACAGCACGGAATGCTTTAGTGGTATACCACTTTCTACCACTCAGGCGTTTTACCGTTGATATGCATTGATCATTGTACTCCTTCTTTAACACGATTTGAGCATCATGTCTGGATCAACGTAAAACAAATAAGCTACTAGGAATTGACTGTTGAAAGATTAAGAAGTTGTCATTGATATTTCATACAATTAGATTCAGATTCACTTCCTGTTATCTAATTGCTCGAATATCTTGAGCGGACTACTCGAAGATTAGTATCTTTACCCTATAAGCTACATCAGCATTTTGTTTTAACAATTCCAGACAACCATCGTCTGTTGTTGTTGTTGTTGTCGTTGTCTACATTATTCTTTTCTTTTGTGCTTTGACTATCTCATTTGGCTTTCTATCCAATAAAGTTTGTTCCTCAAGCGACCACATTCCTAGTTTGGTAGTGCAGGGTTGGGTGACTCCATTGCTTGCCATCTTAACTCTTAACTCTGTTGATTCAATTGAGAGCCGTTTTAGCTCTACATGTGATCATCGTAATTTGTATAACTGCATCCCAGTAGTAGTATGATAATGATGTTGATGATGATACTGATCATGATGATAATCAATTTAAATCAAACTTAATTTAATTTATTTCAATTTAACTTAGTTAAACTTAGTTTAATCTAATTCATTTTATTTTATCATAGTTTAACTAAAATTAGCTGTTTCATAAAGTTCAATTTGCAGAATCTTAGTACCAAGATCGTTTTTTGAGCTTTTTTAATTTCAGCTAACACCTTTCCAAACATCTAGCTGTTTCATAAAAAATCTTAAATCTCTTGATCCCATGATTTCCATAAATTCAGATGATATATATGCACTTTTTTGCTAAAATCCCTTTGTTCATTTTTATCTACTCAAGAAACTGACATTGCCTTATGACATTTGTATTGGATTCACCAGTTAGCTTTAGACTTGCATGCACTCTCAGAGTGCAATCACTCTTGAAACTCATAATGCAGCAATAATGGTTCAGAATTTGATTAGTTTGGTCCATTATTGTCTCCTGAGTATTAGCTTTCAATACAACAAGGTTGTAAAAAACGTTAGGCACTAACAAAATTTATAAGTATTTTGTTAATATTTATTTATAAGAGATAATAGTTTAAATATATAATTATATTATATAAGCTAACAAAATTGAGAAAGAAATAAGTTAATAACAATTCATTTATAGTTTGTACACGTTTCTATAAAAAAAAAATGGTTTGTACACGTTTGTTTGATTATTATTATTTTCAATTTTTAATGATAAGCAAATATAATATATTTTAATGTAACCCCATATAACACGGTTAGCCGTGAGCTCATTTTATTGCTGAGCTGGCCTGATAAATCACCCAACATGAAGCCCAATTAACTAGATCTCATAAAACCATCATAAATCGGTATCGTTCACCCGCTTTCAGTTTTTAGGGTTTGATTAGCTCCAGCGATTTCCACCGTCAACCGATCTGATATCCCAATTTTTAGGGTTGGATACCAACTATTCAACCGATTAGCCGCCCAGGTGTCGCCTAGGCGCCGCTTAGACGGGAAAATCGCTTCAACGATCTAGAACCCAATTTGTGTAAAAAAAACGGATCGGAAACAAGAAAATTACTGACTAGGTCTTGAAAATTTCCAAAACCCTAGAAATTAATGAAGAAGATGAAGCTGATGGATCCGACAGCCGACTCGATACCAGAACTCTGTACAGATTTGATCCAAGAGATACTCCTAAAGCTTCCTATCAAGAGATTGATCAAGTTCAAACTAGTATCGAAAACATGGCTGAATATAATTACAAGCCACCGCTTCACCTCCAAGCATTACTATTATTCACTTTCCGAAAGGCAATCAGGTAGTAATAATTGTTCTTCCTTTTTCATTCTACGACATCGGTCATCTGTCACTAGCATATCAGTAAGGGGTGATCGTATAGTACATTGGAATATACACCTTCCCTTTCTTTGGACGAAACAGCGATACACATGTAAGACATTTTCAATGATGTTTTCAGTTGGATTGGGATTGTACTGCATCTATGATGTTAGATTACATAGAGTTGCGTTGTGGAATCCTGCGACGAGAGAGATAAAAGTGACACCTTTGCCTTTATATGATACTGAAGACCACATAAAGTATGGCTCTGGGTATATTTGTGGGCGCGCAGAGATCAAGGATGGCATATTGTGTTATAAACTTGGGTTACTAGGTGCCTTGTATGACACAATAAAGAAATCGGCTTATTATAGCCTTGATTTGTATGATTCCAATAGTAATTCTTGGAAATTTTTGACTTGGGGACGACATAACACTACCATTAGGTATTCTCATAACTGGGAGGATTATGGAGTTAATTTGAATGGAGTGTTTCACCACCTCTCAACGGATTCAAAGAGACTTCCTTATATTATGACTTTTGATTACACCAGTGAGGTATTTAGTAGATTGGAAGTGCCTGATCTTCTCCAAATTACTGGACAGGATTTTTGGACTTGGTCTCATTCTCATCTTACTTTACATGATGATAAGTTTTTATGTCTTGTTGTATACCGGAAAAAAGAAGAGGAGGCACTGGAGGGTGACATTGACGTGTGGGTCATGCGTGAGTACGGCATTAAGGAATCTTGGAGCAAGGAATGTACAACGGGACCTGTTGCCAACAATATGCATATAGTGAATTATTCGAAACATATAGGTGGAATATTTTTACAGGATGACAAGGGGGCATTGTATCTATGCGATTGTCCATCATCTCCATTGAGACTGAAAAATATATCTCGCGGTTGCAGAAAGTGGAAGGAAATGCGAGTTCTGGAGCGTACGGAGTCTCTTGTTTCAATCAATGGCGTTCCGGATGAGAGTGAAATAACGAGAAAGAAAAAGTTTGATATGCATGTAATTTTATCTGGTTGAGATCATTACTTTTAGTTATTTACCTATTCTGTTCTTTTGAATAAAAACTTATGTTGCACTATCTACTAACATTTATCTTATAAATGAAATCATTTACCCCGGTGTGACCAGCTATATGTAAGAATAAGATGCATGCATGGAGACACCATCTAATAAAATGCTAGACAGTTTGTAACAATGTGTGTCTGCTACCTGTTGATACTGACTGACAGTACTGCACTGTTCATATGGATTGCTTCACTTCTTTTGTCGTGCCACGGTCTCACCCTTTGTAGCATTGTCATTAAATGCCATACCTCCCACTTCGCCAAAAACACATTGTTGTGACAGAAGCAAAACAGTGGCGAAATTGTATATTATGTCTCATACTTATGCGAAGTGGTGTAACCGAATGTGCTGCCTCACCATCAGCAGTTCCAAGAGCAACAACAATGGATGAGGAGGAATAATATGTCAGGGCAGGAGGCAGCTGCTGATGAAGTCGAGAAGACCCACCAAACTGATTCGAGGTTTTTCTAACTCTTGTGCCTTCAAAGTTTTTAGTCATATAGTAGTAGTATGTGTTATTGTAGTTTAAGCTTGTTGTCTGTGAATGAAGTTTCTACTTGGAATTTGGAAATGCTTGATTGTAGTTGTAGCAGTGGCTAGCATGAGATAGTTTAATCTTGAAGGTAAAAAGTTGACATTTGTCTAGTATAACCAAAATTACAGTTTCATATTATTTACTTCAGCGATCCATATATAAATTTTGACGGATATAGTACTGAATCCTGAACAACCCTTTCCTTTTCTTTTTTTTTTGATAAGAAAGAAGACATACAAAGACTCAGAGACACACATCATGACAATAACAGTAAGTCCCATATCCTGAACAACCCTTTCCTTAAATACTCTTAGGAAGTCCCATATCCGTGTGGGTTAAAATATATGCTCCCCATGTGTAGCAAGACTTAATGCATTGTGCTAGCTTTTCCATCCCCTTGTAAGCACACATCCTTCCGCGCAGCTAAGACATTTGGAAAATGTATTGTTTGATTATTTCAATCAATCAGTTATTGTTGGCTTTAATTGTTCAGTATAGTTTGCTCAAGTCCCTTTGTTCATTTTCATCTACTCAAGAAACTGACATTGCCTTATGACATGAAATTTTTCTCTTCAGCTCTCAAGATTGGAAGTCACAGTTGAGGCTACTGATACTTGCTACAAGACAGAGGTGCACTGACACTTCATGACAAACCTCATTCACCATGATGCTTTTCCATCAAACGTCTTTATCATAGTAACTGTAAATATTCAGCTCTGACTTAACGAGTTAAGCATGCGTTTGAGTCCATATAAATTTAATGCATAGTGCTGCTTACATGCCTGTAGTATAATAAGAAAGTTTTAGTAACTATATTTAGCCGCAACACATTTGTATTGGATTAAACTCCTTGACGCTTTATGTTAGTGATACGTAGAGAGTGATTTGTTTACTGATACAGTAATTCTACTGGTGACATTAATGTTTGTATGCATGTGTAGCAAACTGTCAAGCATTGCTCTGCTATTCAGACACTTAACAAAAGACTTTCATTTTCCGTAGTATAATTGGCAAAGTATACTCATGATAATTCCTGATATTCAGTGTAAGGTGTTTTCTTTTAGCTTTCATCAAAGGCATTTACAGCATATTAAAGTGTTAGGAGGTATATTTTGAATCCGTAGGCATCCTGCTTATTTTTAATAATATCAATTTGTTTCAGTTGCGTATCAGATTTTGAAATCTGACTACCTCACTTGTTCTCTCAAATGATTGCAGGATGTGACAGCAACTAAGGGAAATGAATATGAAGATTATTTTCTGAAGCGTGAGCTGCTGATGGCCAAAAATGGGACTGGAACTTCAGCCTTTTGTAGTCCTGCGTTAGAGAAAATTGATACAGATAACAATGTTATTCAAGGTATTTATGGTGACCCTTCAATGTGATTTTTTTTTGCTTTTCTGCTGATTAGCTTTCGGTTATGTCAATATCTTGCGATGGAAGAAAACTGCTCTGTTAGATTAACAGTAAGCTGAAACACCGTTGAAAAAATGGCCCTTTGGCTTGCTTCTGTTGTTTGATATGGTCTTTGTATATCGGGTCTATTAGTCGATTGTTATTTGTTAATGATGCACAGTGTCCTCCATATCATACCAAATACATATTATGCACATTTTATTTGTTTCGAAAAACTATACAACAATAATCTGCCATCAGTAGAAACTAGAATCAAAGGTTGCCTGTTTGAACTTTAAACACATTATCAGCTACTGGCTATATGCAAGTATGGTAAAAAACAAAAGAGTATATCATCATTTTTTTTTTGCTGATACTCTTTCTTTTTCTTATTTTGCTTTGCATTTGTTATTACTTGTTCCAACTAGGGAGTTAGCTCTTCAGGCTTCACAAGTGTATACGGAGCTTGGAAAGCATTTGAGTATCCAGGTCATGGTACTAAACTACTGGTGGAACTAGCTTTGAGGATGATATTATGTGATTGTATCAACCAGTCAATCTGCTTGTCGGTACTCTAGGGAGAATCATTAACAAATAACAATAGACTAATAGACCCGATTTTAATACATTATGAGTTTATGATGAGATCGTCGGGATATGTTCAATGGTTTTACATGGTTGAGTTCGTAATTTTATCATGATGTAGTTACGGTGTTCGAAAATGTGACAATGACTCCTTAATTTCTTGGTAGCTTTAATTATTAGTTATTCTCTAATGTTAAGATGGTTTCAGATTATAATTACTGGTTAAGGAAAAGGTAAAGCAGATCACAATCAGAAACAGCTATTAGAGTAAAACCCTAAAATATATATATCAAATTCCATTTTAATAATCTACCAAAAATGTGGTCGAGTAAAAATGAAGGAGAGTGTAGCCACTCCAAATTTGGCATTTTTTTCGGCGATAATATGCGGTGAAGATAAGGGGAAGACGCAATCGTCGAAATACGTTCCAGCGCATTTCCGGAGAAGTTAAGAGGAAACAAATCGGGTATCCAAAAGTGAGGGGAAATTAATGCGGTATAACGGTCAATTAAATTCGGCGGAAAGTTGTGGCCGAAATTTCTCCGTATTTGATTCCGATATCCGGCACTATCCCTCATCTCCGCCGGTATTGTCCGGTACCTGATTGCATTAATTAAAAGAATTATATTTGAGCACAATATTCATGTGGGATGCCAAGACTTAGCAAATCACTCTTAGTTGAAATACGTTGGACCACGACGCTAGGTTCAAAGCTACAATAAATACATATTACTGTCAATGATGCCCTATTTACGATTATGGTTGCAAACAAACTACCATAATTGTTGTTGTCTACGACGGGTATGATGAAGAACAAGGAAATAAGTAGCGTTTGTAGTTAACTCCCGAATACATTTGGAGTTAAAACCTACTAACACAATTGACATGACGGTAGTGGATGTTCCATTTCAAGATGACGGCCAGGAAAGGTCGTAGATGTCACTTGTGAACGACTTGAGAACATTTACAGACTTGGCAGCGATCAAAAGAACGAATACACCTTCGATGACGAGCATGTGGAATCGGAGTCCGAACAATCATCGCCGAATGAGTACTCTAAAGGCGGATATGATGATTAGAAATCATTTTACCTTTCAGATTTACTTCCGTTTAAATTTGCTTCGGTTTAAATTTTGAATTAACCCTATTATTGAACCTATTTTGGTAATGACTACAATATATTGTTGATGCCAATCATGCTGCCGTTTTCCTTTTTTGTTTTGTTTTCAAATCAGAATCACATCATATGGTATATACACATATATTTGTATTTGACTTGGATTTAAAAACTACAAGTTTTTTTAAAGCATTACATATCTCCTTTAACATTATTACCCTCACCTCACGTCCCTTTTTGTTTATTATTATTATTATTACATATATTCCTTTTTCTTTTTTTGATGGGTAAAGTCGTACAGAAATTGGACACTGACTAAGCAGTGACTCAATACGGTACATAAAAACAATTAAGACCAGGCCTACAAGACACCCATCCAACCATTCATAAGAACAAGAGATTAACTCCTGAGCTCTAAACTAAACTAAACTACGAAAACTAAAAAACTTACTAAACGGTTAAAAGGTCGCATCAGATATTCCTGGTTTCACATATATTCCTTATAAATTAATTCAAATAATAATTACAATTTTACCAAACTTCCCGATTTATCTTTTTTTTTTTTTCGATTGAACTTCCCGATTTATCTTAAACAATTCAGATCTACGTAGGTTTTTGCCTTTCGTTCAAATCGACACCCCACTGCTTCCGACTCCTCCCCAAACGATATCCGCACAGTCAAGCATCCCCTTGTAAGGCGAGGTTTGTAATTGTCCTTTGAATCGAATTTGTTTGCTTGTCCGAACGGATCCGTAGTCTATTGATAGGTCTGGGTATTTCTTTAATCCCGAAGAATCGTTTGTGTTTTCGGATTTATATGGTTACTATTGAAATCCCAGTTCGAATTTGCTACAAAAAAAAAAAAACCAGTCCCGCAGTCTGTTTATTGTTGCTTTTCACTTTGTTATTTGTATTTCGTTGAAAGTGTTAATGAGTTGTTCATTTGGTCTGGGTGAATGAGAGATGTATCAGTTCTGCAGATTTGGGAGGCTTCTGTAACAAGAGATGTCGCTGTTTGAGGATATTTTTAGGGTCGATGATTTGAACCCTGAAGGGAAAAAGTTCGACAAAGGTTGTTAGTCGATCACTCAATTTTCAATCCCTTCTTGCATTTAAGATTTTCTAGTTTATGGTTTTATGTAGTTTGCTTGTTTTTATAACAAATAGTTACCTTTTGATTTTTTTGTAGTTGATCGTATTTTGGCAAAGAGTGAGAGGTCGGAGATGTACATGCAGTTAGATGTTAACACTGACATATATCCCATAAAAGTGGGTGAAAAGTTCTCGATCGCTCTTGCTATCACGCTGAGCACTGATGGTACGCCTGACACGGGGTACTATACACCGGTATGATATTCCTCCGCATCCAGTTTGGCCATTCCTTTATTGTAATTAATGTTGGATTCTAATATGTGTTGTTAGGCACTGAACCGGTTGTGTTATGGCCTTTATTCGTTATCTTTTCAGCCATCAGATTTGCAGTTCGACAAAAGAAACTTGAAAACGTGGAAAATTCGCATTGCGAATATGACAAGTCAGCAATAGTTTTGAGTGTTTGTTGACTTGGACATCTTTTCTTTAAAACAAAGTCAAAGTTCAGTAGCTAGTTGTATACTTGCGCGTATAATCCCAATATTGTATCATGACAATCGAATTGGCAATAAGCGTTTATCAGTGGCTAAAAGTGCAAAAAAGTATTCTACGTTCATAAGATGGTGGATAAAGTTTCAGTCAACCTAAGATGATTAACATCATATTATGTATGCACAACTGGCTGATAGTGTATGATTCAATCTTGTGGAAAATGTGTACTGCACAGGTTATATATAATGTTGTTGTCCTTTATTGAAAATTGATTAATTGGTTTTTGCCCATGATTCTTACTGTCGAGGATGCTGACAATATAAAATGATCTGTATTTCGATTTTATTTCTATCCCAGTTTGGTTTCTCGAATTGTATGTCTTTCGGATCATATTTCTATGTAGCGTTACCGAATATTTTGTTTGTTTTGCTTGTGCTTATCAACATCATTTTGTTGTAGCTTTATTTATTTCTCTGCATATTTTACAATCGAACATATTGTTCTAGGTTCTAGGGTTAATTCATTTGCAAGGCATATATGTCTAGAAGTTCTGCGTGATTTCCGTTTAGTTTTTCATAGCTGCCTTGAAAAGTTGTCTAACATGTAATTTTCCTTCATCAATTTGGCACATGGGAAAATTTTGTCAGTGTATTATGAGTGTCATTTCCATTCAACTATGTGTAATGATATCCTACATGCTAAGCTAACGTTTCTCTTATTATAGGGTATGAGGCATTCACTTGCTGATAATTATGAATATGTTATGCACGGAAAGCTTTATAAGGTTTCGGAGGAAGGCTCACATCCAAACATGAGAGCGTATGTTTCTAATGTAGTAGTTCTGAATTTTGTTTATTGAATGTAAACTAATAATATTTGCTGCATGATTTGTTTTCCAGGGAAATATATGTTTCATTTAGTGGACTATTAATGCTAATGAAGGGCGACCCGACAACTTTCAACCAGTTCCAACTTGACCAAAGGCTTTTCCTTCTTATGCGCAAAGTTTGAGACCATCTATGTAACCTACTCGTTAGAACATTTGACATTTTTTACTATGAAGCTGGTGTACTTTCCATGACTTTAAGGAACTTTCCATGACTTTAAGGAACAGGGCAAACATTGTAACACGCTTATGAGGCTGTCGACTTGTCGTCTATTTTTAGGATAGTGTGAGCTATTCTTATGAATTTTTTCAAAGGAGGGATTGGTCAGGAAACATGGCGGTGCAGAGAAAGGAAGGTTTCATCCGTATGATGGAGCCATTAGCGCAAAGAGGTGTAATGGCTCAGGAGCTCAGGCACTGATAGGAGGAAGTTATGGAGTATTCTCAGAATGTTTATCGGCGGAGGCCTCGGACAGTTTGTGCCCTGAGGGAGGCCGCCAGGGATCATAATGGGATCATAATCCTCAGATCGTATGCCTGTTGGAAACCAAGAAAGGAGGATTCTGGCTGGGATGCGCTGAGAAGTAAGTTAGGGTTTTCTAATTGTTTTGTTGCTAGAAGTAGAGGTAAATCAGGGGGCCTGGTTGTGATGTGCCCAGAGGTATGGATGTCACAGTTCGTAGCTATTCGGATAATCATGTAGATGCAGTGGTTAATGAAGGGAGCTCGTTCAGGCTCACCTTATTTTATGGCGATCCAAATCTAGCAAGGAGGAAAACCAGTTGGGATCTGCTCCGTCGTTTGAATGGGATGATGAGTCTGCCTTGGGTGGTTATCGGAGATTTTAACGAAGTTGTAAGCAATGAGGAGGTGAGTGGTGTTAGAAACAGGCAATTATGGCAGATGATGAATTTTAGACAGGCATTGGTGGAGTGTGGTCTGTCTGACCTAGGTTATTCAGGCTTTCCTTTTACGTTCTCTAACCGTCATGAGGGGGATAGAGAGGTTAGGGCGAGACTGGATAGAGCGGTTGCTAATATGGATTGGAGAATGCTATTTCCTTGGGTCTCGGTCACTCATCTGCACCTCCATGCTTCGGATCACCAAGCAGTCTTGTTAGATATGGAAGGCAACTCGGTGAAGAAGAAGAAAAGATTTTTTTAGATTCGAAGCGATGTGGATGGATCACCCAGAATTTGAGAAAAGCCTGTTTCAGTTCTGTAAGGACAGAGGAGCTGTGGGTTGTAAATGGTCATTAGAACTCGAAGACTGCAAGAGGATGCTTAAAGACTGGAATAATAGCAATTTTGGTAATGTCCAAAAAAATGTTTAAGTTCTGAAGAAGAGATTAGAGGCGGTCAAAAGCGCACCTTGTAATGCAGCCAACAAGGAGGAGGCAAGGATTGTAGAGGATTAGATGGTAGGCTAGCTAGAGAGGAGACACTATGGCTTCAGAGGTCGAGAATTTTATAGCTTAATCAAGGGGACACGAACACAAAAATTTTCTATGCAACAGGAGGAAGAAGAATTGGATTCAGGCACTTTTGGATGTGCAAGGTGTTAAACGAACTAAGCAGAAGGACATCATGGACATAGTCACATCCTATTTCCACAACTTATTCCAGCTAGTGATCTTAATTGGGAGAATCATTTACAGTATATGGCTCCAGTAATTGATGAAGAGATGAATGACTATTTGCTGTCTGACATCAGTGAAGTAGAAATTCGGAGGGCAGTCTTCGCTCAAGGTCCACTGAAAGCTCCAGGGATAGACGGATTTCCTAGTATTTTTTTTATCAAAAGTATTGGAACTTTTTCAATAGGCAAGTGATCAATATGGTCAAGCAGTTATGGGAGGATGGAATATTGAAAGAGGAAATTAACAAACCCCTTATAGTGCTGATTCCAATAAAGAGTGATGCAACCAGAATCGAAGATTGGAGGCCTATCAGTTTGTGTAACTTTGCGAATAAGATTATCACTAAAATTCTAGCATCCAGACTTCTACCCATCCTGAACAGGGTTATATGGATCTATCAGAGTGCCTTTGTTAAAGGTAGGATTATTTCTGATAATTTTATAGTGGCACATGAAGTCTTAAACTATCTCAGAAACTGTAAAGGAAGCAGCTGCCATGCATCCATAAAGGTCAATATGAGCAAGGCTTATGACCGCGTCGAGTTGTGAGACCATCATGCGTAAGTTAGGCTTTGCTGATAAGTGGGTGGACAGGATTATGAGGTGTGTGACCTATGTTGTTAAAGTTAATGACTATATTTCAAGGGTGATCAAACCAAAAAGAGGACTGAGACAAGGCAATCCACTTTCGATGTATCTTATAACATAGGACACTGAGTTCACGCACCTCATAATCCTATCCACCCACTTATCAGCAAATCCTAACTTACGCATGATGGCCTCTAAGAAACACCATTCGATGCGGTCATAAGCTTTGCTCATATTGACCTTTATGGATGCATAGCAGCTGCTTCCTTTACAGTTTCTGAGATAGTTTGAGACTTCACGTGCCAATATAAAATTATTAGAAATAATCGTACCTTTAACAAAAGCACTCTGATATATCGATATAACCCTGTTCAAGATGGGTTGAAGTCTGGATGCTAGAATTTTAGTGATAATCTTGTTTGCAAAGTTACACAAATTGATAGGCCTCCAATCTACGATTCTGGTTTCATCACCCTTTTTTGGAATCAGCACTATAAGGGTTTTGTTAATGTCCTCTTCCATCCTCCCAGAACTGCTTGACCATATTGATCAACTGCCTCTTGAAAAAGTTTCAATTCTTTTGATAAAAAATACCAGGAAATCCCGAGTTAATGGCCAAGGAACAGTCATTCTATATCAAGGAGAAAGGGCTGCAGAGCTCTTATGATGACGATAATAAAGTACACAACTAGCTCCACAAGAAATAACATAATGTACTAGACCTTTTCAAAAGACTTAACAAACATATTTCCCAACGGAAAAGAGTAAAAGTTTCTATATCATGATGCATAAAAAAGTCTTACACATCTTATACCATTCATCCATTGTAACACTTTATAGCACAAACACTGCAGCATTCACCTGTGTTTAACAGCATCGCTAATGAAGTTGGAAAAGTAATATGCTAGCATTTGAACTTGCATCAAGAGAGATGAATGAATGATGCATTTAATGTTTACTAAAATGCAAAGAATATCGCCTTGAACATCTGAACTTTCAGACAGGAATCTAATCGAAAGGAAGCTCCCATTGTGTTTCAATGTTGAGAAAAAATCAAAAGTATTCCTAACTGAGACAGGAATTTACGCGTCCTACACGTCATATCTGTAGACATTCATTTCAATTACCGTCTTACATTGTAACAATAAACTGAAAGTTGACATAGGAGCATTAAAAGAATATGACACTAGCAAGACCCAGAATTTGAAAAATGAATGGAATTTTACAAAACAATGTACATTGTAACAATAAACTGAAAGTCCAGAGCAAATATTCTCCAATCAGTTAGCCAAGGCCAGTTCTACCATCTCATCTAAACCAATGAAGTAAAAGCTTATAAAAGTTCACTGCTTCGAATAAAAATTACTTGTGGAAGCAAACCATCGAATTGACACAAAATCAACACTAAATCCATCAAAAATAAACAGAGCTAAATTACACATTTAAAGAAAACAAATTACTAAAATTCAAGACCTAAATATTCCATCCGAATCGCACGAGTAAGTAGGTAGTTTCTTAGCCCTAAATCGCCATCGCCATCCACGGCATCAAATCCACTCAAAATTGTTCAATTCACGCGGTATATTTACGTTGATCGGCCAAAAATACAACACATGCAAAGCTTCAAAACCTCAACTGCGTCGGAGTCTGATTGCATTCCGATCCAACTCACGAATCCACACTACAAGGCCCTTCTGCAAATCGCTCGCTGGTCTCCTTCTGCTCCCAAAACCTTCACAGGCCCATTTATCAGCCCAATTGGCTAATAACCCAAAAGCACAACTTATCCGCCCATCCAAACATGACCTTTGAATTACTTTATCCCGACGGCCGGTCTCCACGAATCAAACCCACTACGCTGACGTGGCACCTCGACACTACAAAACTGCCATCCCCCGACGTCGCCACGTGTCTTGCCACGCTACGATTCGCACGACGGCGTATCAAGCTTAAGAACTAAGCCCAAAATCAAGAATATTAATCAAATATTAAGCCCAAAGAAAATAAACCAAGAATGGAAAATAATACTATGAAGAAGTCTAGAAGCTCAAGCAGAATGGTGGAAACAATATATCATAAGAAGATTTCTAGATAAGAAATCTTCACCTTAGGATTAAAATAATTCGAACCATTCATTAGGGAGGTTGAGTAGTATAAATAGGTGTGAGTTGTAATGCTTGTATAAGCTTGAGTAAGACGGTGTGAGTGAAGTGTGAGAGAAGAATAATTCACGCAGCGCAACTCAACAAGATGTGAACTCATAAAGATCTTCACCATCTATACGCAGAATCACTACCACTACCAGGTCTCGCTTCAAGTCGGTCGCCATGCCTAATAGAAAGTCAGATAACACCTTCTTGTGCAAAGTGAGTTACAAAAATGCAATTTAGTACAATCCCAACCAAAAGGATATTAAACGAATCTTCTTTATCGCCCTCATCACTAGCTTGTGCCACTTTTTGTTTCTTGGGACGAATGCCACTCTTTCTCAGCTTCTCGCGAATTACCCATCGCACGCGCACATACAGTTAACTCCGGGGACGACACGGACACGGATGCCCGACACCTAGCTTAGCCATCTTTACACTTCCGTCCACCCCAACGTATGCCGTCGGCACGGTCGACCCTGATCCCGACGACGACTCGGAGGAGGTTTCCGATTGTACATCCCACGAATCACTCCCCTCATCAGACTCCGTAGACATCAGTACGATATCGAAACGAACTGCAGAACGACTTCGATATGGGAACTTAGATCGGAGACGAAGTTGCGTTTTATAGTACACAGCATAAGAAATTGTGCCAGTTAATGAGCCAGCTGTGGAGCAAGTCGATGCCCAGGTTCTTTCTGGTGACAACATTCCAGACGGTGACCTTCTTGTTGGCGCCCTCGATGCTCCGCCGGCCGCCGGCCCACTTCCGGCTAGTCCTCGTCCGGCCCAACCTCTGTGCCGGAGCACAAGAAGTAAAAGATATCCAGTCCTGATGATGAACGACGACGAGGTATGGTATTTTAACAACGATTATTGGTATCATTCGGATTGAGTGGATTGATGACGGTGGCGCTGCTGGTGGGCTTCAGATTGAGGGGATTGGTATCAAAATGTTTTTTTTCAAACAAAGATGTAACTTTTTTTTTATACAAACAAAACTTGAATAAGCATTACCACCAGTTTCTCTCTTTAAGTCTGATCATTCTCAATTTGTAATCTTTTAGTTACCAGTTTTAAGTCTGATCATTCTATCTTTAAGTCTGATCATTCTCAATGTGTAGTCTTTTAGTTACCAGTTTTTAAGTCTGATCATTCTCTCTTTAAGTCTGATCATTCTCAATTTTAAGTCTGATCATTAACAATTTTTAAGTCTGATCATTCTTAATTTTAAGTCTGATCATTCTCTCTTTAAGTATGATCATTCTCAATTTGTAGTCTTTTAGTTACCAGTTTTAAGTATGATCATTCTCTCTTTTAAGTCTGATCATATTTTGGTTCGTTAAGTTAATTGATATTGTTTACTCGGAAGTCAAATTCAAAATCTTAAAATTAGCCATATTATTAAAAATAAAATAAAATAAAATAAAATAATTGCATTTACATCAATTATATGAACCACATGAAAATAATCCTACAATCTCATCATAAGCATTTAACGTATCGAATCGATATTTATTCTTTAACACAAATTTTATTGAGTAGTTATTCATGGAAATCATATGATTGAGTTTGCAATTTAATCACGGTGTAGCTATGATACTCGGTGTTCGAAAATTTGTGAATTTATTTTTTAATTGGCCCTTGATTGGAAAAATCAATAGTTTAGACATTCAATTGGAAAAAATTGATAGTTCAGGGCAACAATGCAAATTTTTCCCACACTTTTATAAAGTTTTTTCGTTCCTTTTTGCCTTACTTTGAAACTCGATTTTCGTTTTTACCGTGGTTCAAACTCAAATATCAATTTTGCCCTGTTTTTAAAGAAATCGTTTTGGGGGGAAAACGGTTTTGTTCATTTTCAGTCAAATCGTTTCGGGAGGAAACGGTTTGATGAGTAAGCGTATGCGTAGCAAATTTTGGTCCCACGTGTACCAAAGGATGCGTACTCATTCGGCCACGTACGTAACCGTTTCGGAGAAAACTGTTTTAGTTTAAAGAAAACCGATTTCGGGTTTTGTCGAAACAGAAAATAAGGTTTTTAATGCAAAATCGTTTTGCGGGGATACTTCTTCACTGAGTTTTTTAATGACACCGTTTTCCCGAAACACGATTTCACTGAGTTTTTTAATGAAACCGTTTTCCCCCAAAATGGTTTTATACAGGGTCGAGATAGTGTGTATCATGTGGCCCATGTGAGACCAAAATTTGCGACGCATACGCTTACTCATCAAGCCGTTTTCCAGAATAACGGTTTTACCGAAATGGACACAACCATATTCTCCCAAACAATTTCTTTAAAAACATTGCAAAAGTGATATATGAGTTTGGAGCACGGTAAAAATGAAATTCGGGTTTGGAAGTATGTAAAAAGGGAAAAACTCAATTTTATATTATCATGCCCACAAAGCATATTAACCAGGGAAGCTGAGTATAGAGCAGCTGCCAGTGTTCCAGAAATTGGCTGCACCAACCGATTAATCGGGGATTAATGGCCTTTTTCTTGAATCCGGTCCGATTTTACCCAAAATCGGATGAAAAATCGGGGTGGCACCTGGCGGCGATTAATCAGTTCAGGCGGCGATTAATCGGCAATTAATCGGTTCAAGCGGCGATTAATCGATCTGGGCAGCTAAATGTTAAAGATTAAACTTGCAGAACTTTATTATAATAATTAAGATTTTAGTCATATAGTAGTAGTAGTAGTATGTGTTATTGTAGTTGTAGCAGTGGCTAGCATGAGATAGTTTAATCTTGAAGGTAAAAGTTGACATTTGTCTTGTATAATGATAAGTGAAATTCTTGACTAATATTCCTCAACTTTTATTAGATGTTTTGATTTGTTCTTAGACATTTTTGATGTCATTTAATCCTCTTATTGGCATAGTAGGTCCCAAAATGCATTTCGTCTCACTCGGAGCCTCAAAGATCAAATGGAGCAAAAGTTGGGTGAATTTGAGCCAAAAATGAAGTTTCGGGCAAAACAGGCAGAACGACCTTTGCGGCTTATTTTGCATGCCCAGATCGAATACGGTGTCCGAATTCGTTGATTCAAAGCTTGTTGGAAAGCTAACCCAAAGGGCTACAACTCTTCATTTTAAGCCAAGACCTAGTTCGGACGTTAAGACCTCGAAACAGCCGACGGAAGATTGCCCGAGCTCCAGGAAGCCCACCCGAGCCTTAATCCATCAATTCCAAACTGCCAAATTTGGCTCGCCCGAGCTTGGCCACGCTCGCCCGAGCTCGCGACTGCCCAAATGCTACTGCCAAAATACGCTCGCCCGAGCTCGACGGAGCTCGCCGGAGCTAATCCTCGGCTATAAAAAGAAAGCTTGAAATCTTGATCGAAAGTGTGTGGTTTTTGGGGGATTCGAGCTAGGGTTTTTGGGGCACGAAATTGAGGGTTTCTAGAGAGAACAAGCTACCAAGACTTCAAGGGGATCATCCATTGAAGATTGAAGATCCAAAGGGGGAAGAAGATCATCTACACTAGATTGGTTCATTCCTTCCATTGTATTTTCATCTATGTACTCAATACAATTTGTGTTTGTCTATGAACATGATTTGTGAGTAGTGTTTTGTGTTCTAGGGTCATATGGACCTCATGTGTGTTAATACTCCTAATCTATAATGAATCAATGTTAGAATAACATGTTTGGGTGATTGTGAATCTACTTTGAACAAATGTCAATTCTATGCCCACCAAGTGTTTGATAAAATGCCCACCAATTCTACTTTAGAAATATGAACTTGAAGTTGAGTGTTCTAGCGAACGAGACTAATAGTTCTAGAATGCAAGTAGATTCACCCTTGCTAGATGGTGATCACTAGCGTGACCCATTCTAGCATTGAGATAGGCTTGGTCAAGACCGCTCTTGGATATTGATCATTCAACTAGCGTTGATGATTGAGAACCTTGAGTTGGACGTGAGCTAACAACATCTAGCGATTGAAGCTCACGTGCGAGGTGTCTCTTCCTTAAATCAAGTAAAAACATCGAGAGATTAAATTTGGTTTAATAGTCGCACGCCTTAATCTAATCATCTAACATGATTGTTTTTGCATGAAATTGAACTCTTGGAGTCTAAAAACACATATGAGTGAAGTAGTTCCCTAGAGTACACCCTTTGCCTTGGTAGTGACACTATCTCTAGTTTCCTTAGATTGTTTACATTGTTTATATGCATTTGCTCTAGCAATCACATCAAAACCAACCCTTCGTAATTAGGATAGACTTATCGGAACGAAATCGAATAGTGCTCATAAGTTTGGACTTGCTCCTTGGACGACCCGGTACTTACCGGTCAACTATAACCAAAATTACGGTTTCATATTATTTACTTCAGTAATCCATATATAAATTTTGACGGATATAGTACTGAATCCTGAACAACCCTTTCCTTAAATACTCTTAAGAAGTCCCATATCCGTGTGGGTTAAAATATATATGCTATCCGTGTGTAGCAAGACTTGATGCATTGTCCTAGCTTTTCCATCCCCTTGTAAGTAAACATCCTTCGGCGCAGCTAAGACAGTTGGAAAATGTATTGTTTGATTGTTTCAATCAATCAGTTATTGTTGGCTTTAATTGTTCAGTATAGTTTGCTCAAATCCCTTTGTTCATTTTTATCTACTCAAGAAACTGACATTGCCTTATGACATGAATTTTTTTTCTTCACCTCTCAAGATTGGAAGTCACAGTCGAGGCTACCGCCACAAGACAGAGGTGCACTAACACTTCATGACAAACCTCATTCACCATGATGCTTTTCCATCAAACGTCTTTATCATAGTAACTGTAAATATTCAGCTCTGACTTAACGAGTTAAGCATGCGTTTGAGTCCATATAAATTTAATGCACAGTGCTGCTTACATGCCTGTAGTATAATAAGAAAGTTTTAGTAACTATATTTAGCCGCAACACATTTGTATTGGATTAAACTCCTTGACGCTTTATGTTAGTGATACGTAGAGAGCGATGTGTTTACTGGTACAGTAATTCTACTGGTGACATTAATGTTTGTATGCATGTGTAGCAAACTGTTAAGCCTTGCTATGCTATTCAGACACTTAACAAAAGACTTTCATTTTCCGTAGTTTAATTGGCAAAGAATACTCGTGATAATTCCTGATATTCAGTGTAAGGTGTTTTCTTTTAGCTTTCATCAAAGGCATTTACAGCATATTAAAGTGTTAGGAGGTATATTTTGAATCCGTAGGCATCCTGCTTATTTTTGATAATATCATTTTGTTTCAGTTGCGTTTCAGATTTTGAAATCTGACTACCTCACTTGTTGTCTCAAATAATTGCAGGATGTGACAGCAACTAAGGGAAATGAATACTAAGATTATTTTCGAAGCGTGAGCTGCTGATGGGTATTTTAGAGAAGGGATTTGAACGACCATCTACAGAAAGTATACCAATTGCGTTAACTGGGTAGTGATATTCTTCCAGAGCCAAAAATTGGACTGGACAGACTTCAGCCTTTTGTATTCATGCGTTAGAGAAAATTGATACAGATAACAATGTTATTCAATGGTATTTATGGTGACCCTTCAATGTGAGAATTTGTGCTGATTAGGAATACTATTTAAGCATTCGGTTAGGTCAATATCTTGCGATGGAAGAAAACTGCTCAGTTAGATTAACAATGTTATTAATTAGCATTGTAGGGAGTATGAAAAAGTTGGACGAGTCCCTCCCCTTCTCATCAGCAGTAATATAACAGTAAGTACTTCGAGCAGCCTAAGGCGCGATGATCAAGTACTTAAAAAATATTAAGCACGAGGGAGAGTTAGTACCCAACTTTGACGCACCCAAGTAAAATAACATTTTGAAAAAAATCTAGTGTGCACTCGTACCTTGAATCTTCCGAGCGGCTACCATGGCCAGTCGGTGAAAATGCCTGGTCTCGACGACGCCATGCTTGGAATTCTAAAATTCAAGTCTAAAGAACAAGCTGAATGAGGATGCTAAGTGCCTTATTTGTCCAACTATTTATAGAGCCTCATTTAAGGTGAGTGCTTAAAATCAGAACTAGCATCCAGTTAGGTGTCTAGAAATTAAGTACTTGATGTTGCATATCCATCAGTAGCATTATAACCTATCTAAACTGAGTTAGGCTTGGTCGATGTACATGCACTTCTAAACTTAGTAATTCCGTCTAAGCCTGTCCTAAATGCTCTTTTAGAAGATGCAAAATGTTAAAATAGCATCAAGATATCACGTTAAATTTTGCTAGTTTAATTGATTTATAATCCTAAATTCTAAAACAGAAAACTGTAAATCATATTTCAATATAAGCGAGTAATTATTTCTCCTTAATGTTGAAGTCTTCGGTGAACGATACTTGACGAAAAGTACGATAAAAGAAGTTGATGGTTATAGCCTTATAGGCTATGTTGTAGATACTCCAAAATAGTCACGTACCCGTATCGTATCCATGTCGGACACACGACACGCTTGTCTACGTACCCGTTCAAAAAGAACATGTTTTGACTTTTGGACACATTTATTGACCGTATCCAATAAATTTAGCCTAAAAAAATCAAATAATCTCATAATCCTAACATTATATGCTTGAACTTTTTATTTAACTAGTTAAATAATGAGTTTTTTAAAAGTAAAATTATTTATTTGTGAATAATTTATCCTATTTTTATATAATATAAAATTACTAACATATCGAGCTTTTTTTTTCTAAAAAAAACATATCCACGTGTCGTATCGTACCAGTGTCCGTATCCCGTGCAACATAGGTTATAGGTACAGAAGTGCAAACTGTAGCTGAAAAAAGAAACTCAGTTTCATCGTACCAAGATCCTATAATGACATGTAGTTAGAATTGTTTGGTATAAACAGAAATTAAAATTGTCATCTAATCGTAATGTGCCTAATAACATGTCGAATTTTGCTAGTTCGATTGAATCTTAATAAGGAGCTAAAAACACAGAACTGTACATCGTTAAACCATAATTCAATATGAGCTAGAAATTATTTCTCCTTACCATTGACGATGTGGTCACAAGTTATTACAAACAAAGTACAATTGAAATTTAATGATGATCAGTAGAGAAGTCGAAACTATAGACCCGAAAAGGAACCAAAAGTTTCATCATAAAAGCAACAGATAAATGATATATGTTGTTTAACTTTTTTTTGGTATAAGAAGAATTAAAATCATCAAATCACAATGTGTTTCATTGTGAGTGATCTGTTGCGTTAAAGTGCTGGTAGAGATTTATGATCCAAGCCGAACTAATGTCTCAACTTTTGACCCTGAATAAAACCTACCTCTTTATCATGTCGTGTTTATGATTCAGACGTAATAACAAATTTCTTTTATGTGTTCTGCATAGGCGATTTATATGGAAGTTTACAATGTCAAATTAGTGGAAGTATTTATTTTAAACTATGAAACTGTTGTGCCCATCATTGATTCAAAAAATCAGACTCATAAGCGGTAAGCCCCCTATTACGAGAGTTCAGTACAAAATCGAACTCATAGGCAGGTTTTGCTGCCTGGGATCATTGACAAATTCACTATTTTCTGTCTTTGATTAAATCTCACCTGGCTAGCAATACTCTCTACAAATCAATTCATAATGTGCTTCTGCCCAATCTGCTATATGTTCAAATGCCAGTAGAGATTATGATCAATGCAAAACTTAACGTCTCATACTTACCTCTTTATGCCATAGTATATTATATCCTTTGCTCATGAATCACAGTGAAGATTCGGAGGCCAGTGATCTGAGTTCCTGCAGAAACCGTATCTCCGCCAGTCATGGAAGAAGTTCTCAGTTGTTGATATTCCAAACTTCTGTGTTAATGGTTAGTAGTCGTGCTGATCAGTGTTGGTGGTGACGATGATGGCCATCAGCTAGCAGAAGACGCATCATCCTTCACTAGCTAGCTACATTAAGCTTAATGATAAAAAAGACACAAGTATTGGAAACGGTACCAAATGATTTGTTTTTTATATTCCAAAAGATAATTGTACGTTTCCATACAATCCTTTATATTCAGCATTAATAGACAGAAAATTCTCCACACAAAAAAAAAAGCTGGCTGATCGATCACTGCACTTAAAAGTTGGCATATCTAATCTACCCAAAAAGACTGCTTTTTTTCTTTCTTCTGAGACAAACCGAAAAAGACTCTGCTTATACATTTATTTTCCTTGTTACCTCATTATGCAAAATAATGCACAAACCTCATTATGTGAACTAAGCGAGAATATGGTCGGTCGTCTGGCTTGAATATTACTCAGCATCTGTATCATCATGGTGTCTGATTCATGTTCTTCATTGAATAAGGTTTCGTCAACATCCTCGTCATCCTCCTTTTCGTCTATCTTGTGATCACGTGCTGAAAGTTGACTCTTGTCATGTGCCTAATGAAGCTAACAATGAATCCATGAAAGGTACCAGCAAAATCACAAAGGAACCGTATCGCATGTTGGGGACAAAAAACTGCAAACCTGAGATGTTACGAGTTTCAACCGTCCAGACAACCTTAGCAATGGTTCAATCACTGAGCCTCTGGATCTGCTTATCTGACAACAAAATTAAACTTAAGACCCTAAGCTGAAATCCATAGTAACATGTACAAATTACTAGATGCTTTGAGTTCGCAAAAACTGAATTTGGTAACAATATAAAAACAGTCTATGAAAAGTATTCATATAAACTACCGACAGGGCAGTTACATGACATACCTCAAGAATGGAGATAAGAATTGGAGTAACTGACTCTTGGTGATACTATATATTGATTGTGATTCACCAATACACAATTAATCCAAGGAAGAATGTGATGGGCATCGTATGTTCTGTCCAGCATAAACAAACCATTAATACAATTCTTATAAACTGGCTGGTTTCGCTATTGATTTTATTTAATATCAGAAATGCATATATTTACTTGCTAGTACCCTGCATATATCAGATACACTTGCCAGGAATATGTGAATAGTCGAATTTAGAACATGCACATGTCAAACATCTTATTACATGTGTATTTTGACAAGAGATAGTAACCAAGCGCTGAAAAATACATGCACCTTCTCTTGTGGCATAGAAATCTTCATATTTATATCCTTGAAACTTGCTTCAGATATGCCATTATTTTTAGGGACGCGCTCAAATGTTAACCACTTTTAGAGTGTTAAACTATTAAATCATTGTGATTGGTTGGATGAGTTTCATCCAACCAGTCAGGACGCGCCACCTCACAAAACACGGGCCCATTGGACATGTGAGTGGATGAGTTGGGTGAGTGGGACACGTGGCGCGTCCTGACTGGTTGGATGAAACTCATCCAACCAATCACAATGAGTTAATAGGTTAACACTCTAAGAAATGGTTAACATTTGAGCGCTCATCTATATTTTTATTATGAAGGAAAGGCATGAACAATGACAAACTGCAAAAAAAGAAGCGCAATTAAAGACACAACACACCTTTTCCGGCAGCTTCAGGCTCGTTGACATTACCAAGTATGACCTCTTCAGTAGCAGCCGCAGGCTCGTCGGCATTATCAAGTATGACCTCTTCAGCAGCAGCTGCATGCTCGTCACCCTTCAACTCTTCACTTATGCTCGTACCATATCCGGGCGTAAGTATGACCTCTTCAGCGGCAGCTGCATGCTCGTCACCCTGCAACTCTTCACTCATGCTCGTATCATATCCGGGCTGTGGCGAAAGCGGCGGCATAATCTTTCCAGCAACTCCACGACCTTTGAATCGGAGGACTCTGATCTATACCCGGAGGAGGATCGATCGGTAGAGGACCCACCAAAAGAGGACCCGGATGATCCGGAGGAGGACCCGGAGGGAGGTTTCGGACGCTTTCCCAGCATCACATGTCCTAACGGGGGATAATATACTGCTGGTAAGCCGCCATTTCCGTCGGAACCCGACCCCGAGGACCCGGGTCGTGCCTGTCATTCTCTGGGCACTTGTTCGAAAATAATTTTTGGCCCCAACTAGATAGAAAACAACAAGAATAAAAAAAAAGTCTACTTGCTAAGTTTGATCAAAATGAAGAGTTTTATCCAATCTGTCGTCAGCTTGATTTGTTTTCATTTTACACTCCTGAATACAGAGACGGACACATAAATTTTGATAAAGAGTGACAAACTAAAAATAATTTGCATTACGAAAAAATTACTATTATTTAAAAATAATTATTACACTAATTAAAAGAATGTTAGTTTTTATAAAACTAAAAATACAAAAAATATAAACAAAACTACAAAAACTAAAAAGAACTAAAAAAACTAAAAAACAAACTAAAATCTATATATAAAAAAATATCTGAACAGGGGATGCAGCGATAACGCAACTAGTGATTTTCCACCTATTAGATGAGAATCGGTACTTCCAATAGTGATAGCAATGCTTCTGCTCTCAAGTAACTTTCCTCCTTAATAATCAAATTTCATGAACCTTGCATGTGAGAGGGGTGGTGGCAGGAGTTCCATTAAATGTAACTGTAGAAACGTAGTCAATGCCCGACAGAATGCATAGATATGGTGGGCCTTTACGGGAAAATAACTCTAGCTTTGCTTTTATATCCTGCTAATATATCCTTCATTAAGAACTTGATTTAGCAAAATTTAAAAACCCTACAACAATACTGAGAAAGACAAGTACCTCCCCAGGTCTTACATTGATAAATATGTGGTGTAAATCTATGTATCGTTACGCTAGCAAACAGTCCTGTTAAAACATCAAAGTCAAGAATGAAAAATAAATGTGAGAAACAATTAAATAATCATAACTTGAAAATTTAACATCTTGAAGAAGAATTACGTACCTTCATGTATCTATTCATCGTCTTGCCATTTTGTTCTACCCGATGATGATAGTGGTGATCCATATTAAGATATCAATGTCTAATTTGGGCTAAGAGCTTACACACAAAATGAGGACATGTCCCAGAAGTAAAAGAAGTAGAAGCACAACTCAAGAAAATGAGAAAGTTGTTATGTATTCTCTAAAAAAAATATGAAAGCATGTGGAGAAAGATATTTATGTGGAGTTTTCTATATTAGCTAATTTTAGCCGTAAAATCAAAATAATCATAGCTCTCCATTTTGGAGGAGCTCTAGTATAAATAGAGGTCACTTGTAAGTGTTTTATGCACTTGAGTAAGAAAGTGTGAGGTGTGAGAGAATTCATCTTGTAAGAGTTTCTCCATCCAATAAGAAAAATTGTTGTTTATACACTGCGCAACTCAACAATCCATTCAGTCCTGGCGACACACCTTGGTCAGGAATCCTCGATCTTCCTCTTTTCCTCCGTGACCTTGATTGTTCAATTGCCTCCCTTCGATCCATGATTATCAAAAACTAACATGATAAACACGTCAGCAGATTCAATTCAGATATGAAGCAAACTGATTAACAAGCAAAGATTGACACATTGATTAAACAAACCCAAAAAGTTCAATTCAAATTAAACAAAACCAAAGAAATGCAATTGAGATTGGCACATTGATACGGACATATATCAAACTAGTCAATATCAAGACTAATGATTCATTTTTTCTTTCAAGATCAATGGTTTAATACCATCTTAAAGAACTGAGTACATCAGAAGAGAACAATAATCATCAAAACAGACAACTCACTTTGAATAAAAAGTCTCAAATCTTAAGAAAAATTGAGAAGAAAGCATACAGTAACTCATAGTGGCCAAACTCTTTGAGCAAAATAGTTCTAGTGTACAGACTAATGAGCGTATGCGAGTTAGAGAGAGAGCACAAGAGCGAGTGAGAGGGAGCGCGGGAGAGAGAGTGAGAACGTCTGTAATTGATTTCAACTAAGAAAACGAAGAAAATGGCCAACGGAAGAAAATGAAGAAGATTTGATTTCATCAACTGACATTAATTAGTTTTTTTCGCATCAATCAACTGTTTTACAAACTTTCCATGACTCTTTCCTGGCAAAGGATGAATTGTCCTTCTGCCCATGAAACGGATACATTTAGAATTTTTTTTGGACATCAATTTCAATCTAAATTTAACAATGACAAGAATCTAGTTGTGTTTTTCATGTGTGTTTTTTCAGTTCATGAACTTGCTGTTGTTAAATTCACCGTATTATATTATTATTAGTTTAATTCAATTTAATTGGTGAATTCTTGATATTTGTTTTTAATTTTGATTGGGGAGCTTGTAGCTCAAAGTTAGCACTTGTTCTTTTTTTTATTTTTTTATTTGTGCTTGATAGGGACTCGAATCCGGGCCGCCACATGCACCGGGGAGCTCCAAACCACTATGACAGCTCACTTCGCCCTAATTCTTGATATTTGTTGAGTACAACTAAAAGAACACATGCTGAATTGGATTAGAACAAAACCATTGTAACAAATTGGTATGATGAAAAACATTTCTAATTTAGTCAAATACGTGGAGTGGTGTATAAAAATATGTCTTATGTAATGAGATCAAACGAGCATCGGATTTTAGAACAAGAATTGCAAAACTACCGTTATTGATTATTTAGTTTTTAAAAAGTGAGACTTTTTGTGTTGATTCATTGTTCATAAGAATACTTTTATTGTTCATCATGATTAATTTGAATATTCAGTCAAATATATGTATTATTCATCATATCGATCTCATTTCAAAACTGATCCGTACTTGATCTTGATCATCATCCAATTTAAAAGTAAACTTTCACAACTTAAATGTAAAATGATTTTAGCGAGTTTTTGGTGCTTCCCAACCACCTATTTAACGAATTTCAATCACACAATATAATTAGTTACTCTTTCAAAATCTGCACGATAGATGATGCTCAATAGCAGGAATTTGTGGAAATGGTGAGCAAATGAGATACTACTCACTCTGGAATATTTTTATTTTTTTTTTGATTAAGGAGAATGACACAGGGAGAACCTACAAGATAAAGTGCAGATTAGGAACTAGAGGACAAGCATCCAACCGACACCATGACCAAGCCTTTCGCCAAGCATATCTGGCAACAAGATCCGCATGACAATTAGCCTCCCTACGGATAAGCATAAATGTTCGAAGCGCATTGCCATCCAACTCCGCTAAGCTTCGCATATACCATTCCTTAGCCCCGAAATGAAGGTTATCCCGACAGTTAATTGCCATGACAGCTTCGGTACTATCAGACTCAATTATTGCCTTCGTAACGCGCAACTCGTTACACAAACTTAAACCCTCCGCAATGCTCCACCCTTCACAATCGGAAGCAGAAGCACAGTGCACCTGGTGGCGAGCACGGATGGACAACACAGTTCCAGCGGCGTCCCTTGCAACAACAGCAATACTTCCTGACCTAGTAGACTCGCTCCATGACGCGTCACAGTTGAGCTTGATGGAACCAAAGGGCGGAGGCTTCCACATGAAGTCTGAACATTGAAAATGATGGATGGCGTTGTCAATGTAGTACATGTAATATTCATTAGCAAGGGCTGTGATCCGGCCAACTGCATCCCTCGGTGGGATCATGATACAAAAGAATCAAGCTGCAGCCATTCGCCCACATTCATCCCCTGCCACACAGCTTTCGCTCGTCAACATTGGATTAAAGCATGCATCGCTGTTTCGCACTTATAATTACAAACTGGACAGGAAAAGTCCGCCACAATATTTCTAGCAAACAAACACGTGCCAACAGGCAAAACATTATGGAAACAACGCCAACCGAAGATTTTAAGCTTCCTGGGGATTGGCAGCCGCCAAAAAGACTTCCAAAAGGATGTGAGAACGCTGGGTCTTGAAGATTCGCCCCCTGAACTCGTGCTCCGTCTTTGTAGGTCAGATAAAAAGTTATAGCCGCTACGAACCGTGTAATTGCCGTCAGCGGAAGGTGACCACGTACGAGCGCCATTGCTATCAGTGCCGCTGCCAGTCCTGAGCAAGTCGAGTGCACCATGGATACTCCTCCAACACTGCGACGGTCTGTGACCAAGAGAAGCAGAAAATATGTCAGAATGTCGAAAATACCGTGCCTGCATCACCTTACTAAGAGGAAGGTTCGGCTGAGAAAATATTCGCCAGCCTTGCTTGGCCAATAGAGCCTGGTTCAATAGATTCAGATCCCTGAAACCAAGGCCACCCTTGTCCTTCGGTTGGCAGAGAAGAGAGTAATTCACCCAATGCACAGATGAGGATTGCTGCTTCCCAGACCACCAAAAGTGTCTAACTAATGACTGATACTTGTTCAATACACCTTTTGGGATCCGAAAGCACTGCATATGATACTCACTCTGGAATTGGATCCCGTAGTGCAGCGGATGATTGAATACGGCGTCGTTTCGTTCTTATTATTAAGGGAAAACTACAAATTCATTACTCGAACTACCACTCAATTTCAATATAAGTACCGAACTATCAAATTTTTCGAATCAAGTACCGAAGGACCAAATTAAAATTAAAAAAAGTCTTAAAGCAAACGCCGTTAAAGCTCCCTATAACCATAATAAGCCCTAATTGACTTCATCTTCTATCCAACAAACCCTCCGTCATCACCACCATCCTCCGCTCCCTGATGACTCCATCTTGTCCACATCCTCACTCCCTGCCCCCGGCCGTCGAGACTACCTCAAAATCCAAATTTGAGGAACACTAGCCAGCCAGATTGCATTGAGCGATCGCCCATAACTTTTCCCAGAAAATTGTTTAACGCCAGACTCATCAAAATCAGCACTAATCCGATGATGATCGAACTGGAAGAGCTCTGTTTTCCAAGGCTGCCCTGTTTTTCTAAGATGCTATGTTCTTTGAGACTGCCCTGATTTTGGGATTTATGGTTTGGATTTACTGACGACACGGAAGTCCCCGACTTCGACGCTTGAAAAGATAAGGATGAGGATGATGAAGATGACAATATGATGATGATGTTGAGCGCGTGGACGCGAACTTCATCAAATCGATTTTGGAATCAAAGTTATGGTTACGCTTTCTGAATCGAAACTGAAACTGCTGCTTGATCTCATCGATTCACTTCCGATTCTACTCTCCCGATTTCTTTTCTTCTCAGTTTGATGTGAAACAGAACCACCCTAATAACGCGAACAGACCTTCGTCTTCGCAACACCTTCTCGTCACGTGAAATACTTTGATTTGCGAAATTAAAGGGCGAGGATGACATCTCTGATTCGCGCCGGCGATGCGCCAAGAACTTGTCGGGGGATTTACGATGTCCAGTGGGTTGAAACAGAAGATGGAGTTAATTAGGGTTAAGTTGGGAGTTTAACGGTGTTTGTTTTAAAACTTGTTTCTAATTTTAATTTGGTCCTTTAGTACTTGATTCGAAAAATTTGATAGTTCGGTACTTATTTTGAAATTGGATGATAGTTTAGGTAATGGATCTGGAGTTTTCCCTTTTTTAAAACAGACCGTTCCCCTGACCCGTTCTACCAACCCGATTGAACCGGGCCGATCTTCGGTTAACCAATACCAAACCGTGGCTGAGTTGACCGTTGACTTTAAAACTATCCTCAGTCCTCACAGTGCGAGACATGTACACACACCCACACGTCGTCGCTCGAAGCTCGCTCTCGAGTGCGTGGACTGTAGTATTAGTATTGTATTTGGGTATAATGTCATTTTAAGGAGTAGATTCTCGAAACAACGTCATCTGGGAAGATATGGGTTTGACTTGCAGGTGAGGTCTCTCACCCAATTCCCATTCAAAATTGACCCTAATTTCTGATACTTTCTTCAACTCCTCACCCGCTCGATCCAACCTTTCTTCCCCGTTTCTCGCCTTAATCTGCCGCTAAAGTGTCAACCGTTTGATAAAGTTTTGATCTTTCCTTCAAGCAAGGGCTTAAAGTAGACCTTTGCTTGTGACCATTTTTCACCTTTGTAGAATCTGCTTGAGGAAGATTCATTGTGTCCCCCATGCTGTCCTATTTTTTTTTAATAAATTGATCAGTTTTTGAAGGCTAGTGTTTTGCTTGATGGATTTGTGCATTCATTGTTTAGTTCCCTTGTTTGATTCAGCATTGATATTTCGTAAGTGAATTTCAGTAAACTTTGTGTTGATTGATTGCTCAATTTGATCTTAGCTTTGTTTGTATCTGATTGCATTGTTTGTGTTCTTATGATTTTGGTTCAGGGGCTGTGTGATGATACTTGGTCGAAGCGATTCGGAATTCGATATTGGTGGGTGGTGGCTTGTTAGGATTTGATGTCAATAGTGTGTGGTCTTCCGCTGATAGAATGTGTGTACTGCTTGGGCTGTGCTCGCTGGGCATGGAAGAAGTGCCTGTACACTGCTGGCCACGAGAGTGAGAATTGGGGGCTTGCCACTCCGGAAGAATTCGAGTGCGTTCCTCATCTTTGTCGCATTATACTTGCTGTGTATGAAGAAGATATTAGGAATCCAGTTTGGGCGCCTCCGGGTGGATACGGAATCAATCCGGACTGGGTTGTGTTACGCAAAGACTACGAGCAAACCCAATGTAGAGCACCGCCTTATATGATATATCTTGACCATACGAATCGTGATATAGTATTGGCGGTCAGGGGTCTTAATTTGGCAAAAGAGGAAGACTATGCTGTTTTACTGGATAATAAATTGGGCCAAACTGAGTTTGACGGTGGGTATGTGCACAATGGGCTGCTGAAATCTGCGTGGTGGCTACTTGAGGCTGAATGTGATACGTTGAAAGAACTGGTCGAAAAGAATGAAAACTACACATTGACCTTTGCTGGACATTCGCTTGGGGCTGGCGTGGTTACGCTGTTGGCAATTTTGGCAGTCCAAAATCGAGGAAAGTTGGGAAACATTGACAGGAAAAATATCAGATGTTATGCCATTGCTCCTGCAAGATGCCTTTCACTCAACTTGGCTGTTAGATATGCAGATTTTATTAATTCTGTCGTGCTTCAGGTATGCAATTTTGATTTTAACTGCGGCTTAAAAACTGATAGGTTGGTCTCACAGTTTCTGACTTTTAATATGTTGTACCAGGATGATTTCTTACCTCGGACAACTACTGCTTTGGAAGATGTTTTCAAGTCTCTTCTCTGGTAAGTGATACCAACTTGTGGAATATCGATAATTTCAAGCCTAACATGTTGAAAATCAATTTAGTTGATGTATTAGGCTTCCACATGAGTCAAACGTATGCCGGTCAGGCATCAATGCAAGTCAGGAATTTTAACATATTTATTTGAACAGCTTGCCGTGCTTACTATGTGTGATGTGCATAAAGGATACCTGCACAATGGAGGAGAAAAGACTGAAAGATCCTCGACGACTTTATGCACCGGGTCGCCTTTATCATATTGTCGAGCGAAAGCCATTCAGGTATGTTGTAGGGGGATCATGAATATTAAGCCATTACCTCTAACATTGACATTTCACCATGGACAATAATTACAACCCCTTTTGATGCCAACACTTTATCCCGCGCAGATATTACTAATAATATCATATTAGGCGTATACCTGTATGTCATTTTAAAATATCGTCTTTATGTCTTTTATTATGAAGGGATGATATATGAACTATGAAGACATATTTCCTTAAACGAATATTGATATTCATTAGGTTTTTAGTGGATCGAAAAATATCTTTAGATATCATATCATATGCTTGAGTTATTTTTATTTTATCGAATTGCATAGGGAGTGGAAATATATGAATGAGTTGTTTTAACTGAAAGGCTAACCAGAGATTATGTTATTTCAGATGGGGGAGATTCCCACCAGTTGTGAGGACAGCAGTACCAGTTGATGGTCGATTTGAGCACTTGGTCCTGTCTTGCAATGCAACATCTGACCACGCAATCATATGGATTGAAAGAGAGTCGCAGCGAGCACTTGAGGTAAGTTCCCAAAAATTAAGCTATCTTGCATCCTTTCACAGGCAAGAAAAAAGTAATATAAAAATCATTGTCAAGTGAGTCACTTTTTATAGAACAACAGCCATTGTGTTCTTTTATCTAACATACAAAAATTGTATGGGTCAGATACTGCAAAATAGGGACAGAATCATGGAGATCCCAGTAACACAAAAAATGGAGCGTCAAAAATCTAAGATCAAAGAACATGTTGAGGAATATAGGGCGGCTCTACAGCGAGCAGTTGCACTGGATGTCCCGCAAGCATATTCCCCGTCTGTGTACGGAACGTTTCAAGAAAGTGAAGGAGAGAATTCCAGCAGATCCTTACCTGTCGAGGAATCCCTTGCATTGGCATCCAGCGCGAGGAGAATGAGTTGGGACAACTTCGTAGGGCGAATCTTTCAAACAGATGAATCTGGCCACATAGTGATCAAGAAATCTTAAATCATGTGCTGAAAACGGAGCCGGTTAGTGTACATCAATCATTTCGTTCATTAATTTGACTTTTGCAAAAAAAAGTTAATGTGAGATTTGAGTATAAAATTAGATTTTGATACATAAGATTGATTGCAGAATTCAACCGTAAGGGTGTGTTGTTTTGAACTGAACAGAGCTGCTGCTACATTTAACTTAGATAGGAGAATTGAATAAAAGAACTTAACTTGACTTTTAAGTTAAAAAAAACTAGACATTTAATTTAAAGGTCTTAAATGAAATGTTAAACTGAACTTTTAAGTGCAAAAGAAGATATCGAAGTATACATAACTAGAGTTTATTACTGCCGTAGCCAAACTATCACCAAGTCATAAGTCACAATGGCGAAAGTTACTGGCAACTCTTTTGTATAAACTGTACATGCTGAAAACCATCGGAACCTTTCCCAATGTTGATGCTTCCCGATCATCAGACTGGCTAGCAACTATCCGTCGTAGTTGCTAAGCATAATCAATGAAAAGTTTAAAACTATATATATATATATATATATATATGCCGGCATTTGCAAGCTCTTATTTGCAGCTTGTAGCTGCAGAATGGAAGTCTCAACTTGACGGCTTCTCTGGAAAATGAGTTCCTTGAGCCTCAAGTTTTATCTAATTTAATCGTAAAAGAATATGTCATGCTCGAACGAGTAGTTGAAAAACACCAGCCTGGCCTGTCAGGAATAGACTAGTTGAGGCTTGTTGAATCTGCATATGACTCAGCTGAGATGGCAATGACATCATCTGCATCGCTGAGGCAGCTCAAAATGGTATCTTCTACTAGTTCTTGAAGAATGAGGTTTTCTATCTCGGTGCCAATAGTGTCAACATCAAATCGAAGATCCATCCATCTCCCGTCTTTGGCTAAATCCTTATTTACAATCTGCTCGAAACCTCGAGGAGAGGATGACGGGCGCAGATGCCATTCCACTCGTTCCCAGATCTCTCGAATGGCATTTTCAGTGTCTGGGATTGGCCTAATGTTAGGTTTTGAAAGGGGCGTACATGGGGAGGAACCAAAATACCGAGCACAGGAGTCCATGAGAACTTCATTTAAGCAGTCTAATAGCAGCTTGTATTCGTTGGACGGCTGATCTGAGTGAATATCTACTTCTGTGTCATAGAGTGATACGTCAAGAAGCTGTTCCGAAGAAAGTGATCTTATGTACATTGTGTCCCACGATAAGTCGGATGCTGTCAGCATTTCTTTAATAAACTTCTGCCTGGACTCATTATTGTTGCAAGACTTTTTATCGAAGGTACTTTTTTCTGAATCAGATTCAGATAAGCCAACTTCCTCAAAATGGATCTGCAACGGAGTGACCGGTAGTTCACCTGCTAAGTTGATCAAAGCATAAGACACTAAGATCGAAGTATACAAATTAAAACTTCAAGAAGAATGGCTATATGACTGGAAAAACTTGCCTCGTAACGTTTTTGTGCCGAGAGGGCTGATTTCATCTTCCAGGCACACAGGCTCGAGAACTGATACCGGACTTGATCGGTCCATTCTACTGGTGACATTGTCTGATTCCTCAGTTTTGTCACTATCTAAATAACTGTCTGCCGAAATGATCTGTCTGGGTGCTTCACCGTCTTCTTCATTTCCGTCCTACAAAAACAACACGAATATTAAAATACCAATGAAGTGACTGATGCATCTAAACAAAGAAGTGACGACTTCGACTGTCATTACCTGTTCATCGCAAGCGTCGCTAACTGCTTTGCATACTTCTCCAGCCTCACCACCATCTTCCATTGTAGCGGATGATCGAACTGTTTCAGCTGATTCATTTGTTTGGCTTGTGATTTCCTCTATTTGCAGAAGCAGATCTTTTACATCAGCTAAAGAGAATAAGAGCAGATTATGAGCATATACCAGTGGAGGAAACTCTATGAAAGCAATTTACGCAACTATGCATAACCTTTGAATAAAAGACAGACATTATACCTGATGAACTCATCTCAACATAACATTGTGCTTCACCCTCACTATCATCAAAAACTTCATGTTCCGAAATTATCGGGCTAGGATACTGAGATTCAGAGTTTGTGCTGAATGTATCATCTAACTCGACAGATGAACCCACCGAGAGCTGAGCAGACAGGCCTACAGCAGCAGACAGATCTTCATTTGAACTGTGCGGCTTTCTTGGGGAAGACGGTCTTAAATGAGTTGTTAACGAGATACAGCTCGATTGCGTAGTGTAACTAAAAGTAGGAGAACAGGCACCGTCTGGCTTGGAGAAAGGCCTTTTAGAAAAATTCTCATGATCGTCACCATCGGTCAGCATCTGAGAACTATGCTTAGTGGGCTCAACGTAGCTACCTGACATGTCATTCTCAGAAGGACTAAACATCTCAATCTCCAAAGTCATATCAGATCTTTCCATAACGCCATTGTCACTCCTGGCGTTGCTCACGCGCTTTGGATGTATTCCATCTTCTAAATGCGGGTTTGGGCTTCTACTTGGAGATCTCGAAACTTGATTTCCACGAGATACTTTTTTAGCCATCTCATTCTTCGTAGAAGCATCTTCTCTATTCTTGCCCATGGCACGTTTCAACCTTCTTTTAATTTCAATGAATGAGAAAGGGGATTTGGTCTTCAACTTTGACTCGGAACTATTAGCAGAGTTATAAGTAGACAAAACCATCGATCCAGAGTCCAAAATGGCATTGCTGCGTGGAGATTCAGAGAATTCATCGTCACTCTGCAGAATCAAGCCTTGAGATCTAACCCCGCGCCTTGAGAATATAATGTCTTTACTACTGCTTTTTCCTAGCTCTGCACTTAACAGTTTATTGATACGACTCGTCAACTCAGAGTTTGGATCTTCCAAGAGCTTGAAGAATAAGTCCTTATGCGAGATCAGTGTCTCCGCGGCATCCATAAATTCTCTAGAGTAGAGGATCTTTCCATCTCGCCCAAGCTGCACCCCGTTAATTAGCTTCTCGCGTAAAACCACCTTCGTCGCATCAATCAACTGTTTTACAAACTTTCCATGACTCTTTCCTGGCAAAGGACATAAATAATAATTCTGCCCATGCTCTACCCCTCCAGCACGATTTTTCTGAATTCGAATAAATATTTCTCGCACTAAATTGTTTATATCCGTATCATTCACGACGTCTTCAAATTCCATAGCTGAAGAAACAGACAAATGTTTGCGTTTTTGTTCGTAACTTGTGCTAGATCTTTTGTGGCTTCGCCGTTCTAAATTACAGTCTTGGTTCTCTGCGTCATTGCTATTCTGTTTTCTATTGTCCTCGATAACCAAGTCTTCATGCATAAGTTTCTCACCACTTTGTTTACCAGCATGAAGCATTGGTTGAGTGCTTTCGCAAGCGTCCTGAAACAAGTGCAAAAGTGTGAATGCTAGAGATCTACGATGCACTCGAGGTGTAGAAAACAAGAATTTAAGGCCACAACCTGGAATTTAGTCTATTAATTCCAAGTTGGGTTTTTCGTTCTTTTAAGAGAAATGCTTGAAGAAACAACTTACTTTAACAAGTTGATATTCAAGCTTTTTCACACTCCTATCCGGTGAAAATCCATCACCTAATGAAATGAAAAAAGAAAGCCAAATCACATGTTAGATTCCGATATCTACATACTTCAACAATTCTACCAAAAATGTGAACTACTCTAAATTTAAAAAGACATTAACAAATGAATATATGATATTGTTCTAAATGTGCTCTGAGGTATCAGTTTGACTTACCACAAAGAACTTTGTTGCCGAACCCCTTATCGTGACGCAATTTGTGGTTTGATCCACCACGCCGAAAATGAAACATACTAACGAGACCCCACCTCCAGCTGATGTGATTATGTTTAATTTGTCTTTGCGGCAATTTACCCATTCCAGCTGAATAGCTGATGTCAGCGTAAATGTTCTAGGATTTTTTTAACTAGTTCAGCTCCATTTGATCTGTAAAATAGGGAGATGCGCTAAATTTTGTCGAACATAAAATACCATCAAACGTTTAACACAAACACGTAAAATAATAAAATCGGTCGAAAAACTTCATATTCCCAGGAACTATGGAAATCCTGCTTTTAACCCTCTTCGAGCTTGAGAAGCTTCATGACTCATGAGATGTCGAAAATCGCCAAGTCCTCTTATCGGACAATTTGTACAGAAAAATGTTTCATATGAATAACACAGTTTTCCGAAAGACATCTTTCAATTCCTCAATACACCAAAAGCTTCAAAATTTCGAGAAAAAAATAATGCACAAAATCTAATAAGACAGATAATTCCAATCAACTGGAAATAAACTTCAAAATGCACGTCCGATCAAAAATAAAAAAAGTCACCTTTCAATGTAGAATCAACCATGAACAACAGACTCAGTAATAATCCCCAATCTTACAAAACCCTAAAAACAATAATTCCGTGAAACGCAAGAGATACCTGATCAACAAACGAGGGTTTAATCAGTTCCCAGATTTGCAATTTCAGCAGATTGATGGATTTGGAATAAAAGGCAGGAGCGGAAAGAGAAGGAGAGGGGGAGCGTGAGGTTGAAAAGAATGAGAGGAAAGTGAAAAAGCGAGAGGCTTTACAACAACGTTGTGCTCTGAACGATGTTGGAATTGAATTTGAAAAGGAATATAAAATTAGTGGGGGCCTGAAAAATTGAGGTTTTGGTCGGGATTGACGAAACGTATAAATTTGGAATTTTTTGGGACATCAATATCAATCTGAATGTAACAACAACAAGAATCTGGTTATGTTTTTCAGGTGTGTTTTTCAGTTCATGAACTTGCTGTTAAATTCACCGTCTTAAATGCAGAATTAGGATGATAATGACAGCTCAAAATATAAAATAAAACAAATATATTTTTAAAATAAACGATTATTTGTGCAACTTTTTTCACAATTATATATTTTTGTTGTTATTATTGTAACAATCCTTCTATTTATTCGGTTGAACAAATCAGTTGTTATGTATGCAAAAATAAATTATTTTTTTCCAAATTTGGAAGATGTGTTGTATCTCATAATTCATATTATATTGGGAGTTGATACTATTTATTATTGAAGAAATAGGGATTGAATTATCTATTTTTGAAATTATAATTTATAAAAAGGTGATCTGAATGCTTTTGAAGGCATCTACCCATTTAGATGATAAATTATATTATTATTATTATTCAATTTATTTGATGAAATCTTGATATTTGTTGAGTAAAACTAAAAGTACACATACTTAATTGGATTAGAACAAAACGATTTACCATTGTGACAAATTGGAATGAGGACAAAATATTCATTACTATTGGAACTCGAAATGAGTCAAATAAATGGGGTATAAAAATATGTCCCATGCAGAGTTTTTTTTAAAACTGACCCAAATGAGTTTCGAGATTTCAAAACTGACCCACGCGAGTTTCACATTTCAAAACTGACCCATTTTTAATGAAATCGGATCCCCAGGATCCGGTTTTCTGTGCAAACTCAACACGTGGAGTTCTCTCATTCGAACGCGCACATACCACCGGACCGGGTATTTAGAAAACCGGATTCTGAGGATCCGGTTTCATTAAAAATGGGTCAGTTTTGAAATGTGAAATTCGCGTGGGTCAGTTTTGAAATCCCGAAACTCATTTGGATCAGTTTTAAAAAAAACTCTCCCATGTAATGAGATCAAGAATCGGGTTCTGAAAATAGAATTATAAAATTAGTGAACGATATATATGAAAAATAAAAAATTATTATGAACAATAAAAGTATTGTGGTCAACAACATTGACTCTTTAACTTTGATTCAAAAAAGTAAGATTTTCGGATCAATTCATTATTTTATTATTCATTAGATCTTTCTCATTTCAAAACTGATTCTCACTTCATCATCATCCAACTTAAAAGTAAATTTCCACAACTTAAAAGTAAAATCATGTTTAACTGGGGTAGAGTGTTTTTGGTGCTTTCCAGCCACCTATTTAAATAGGGAGTAAATTTCAATCAAGTTCTTTAATCACATAATACAACTAATTATTTTTTTTAAAATCTGCACGACAGATGATGCTCAAGCTCAATAGTAGGATCTAATAAGGCACCAATTGAATAAGCCTGATAGGAAATATTATTAATTGATCAGTACGAGCTGATAACCAATTAAATTTTGTTTAACGACTTTCTTCTAGTAGCTCAACGTTCTTGACTACTTATGAACAGTAATTTTACCTAATATTTTTGTTGGACTGTGCTTTTGCATCATGTGTTCGTTTGTTGATGCTATGACTGCTTTGGATTTTGACCTGGAAGCTGGCTGGCCTTACTCAGCTACATATAAAAGCTGACAAGATTAGTTATAAATTCACAACTGGTTGAGTGCGCTTGAAAGAAAAAGTTGAAAAGATTAGCTACACAGCTTAAATAGAATATGATGTCCAACTTTGTATATAATTTTCCTTTAAAAAAAAAAACTTAACTATACAATTTTAAGATTCGATGCAGGCAGGCTATATGTTACGAGTTTTAAAAGAGCATCGTTTTGATAAAAATGACGCCGTTTTGAATGAAACACCGACATTTTAGAGCTCACAGCATTTTACTGACCTGCACCAGCTCCGGATTCGAGTTTCAATAGAATATGATGTTTTAGTATGAAAGCACCTGTGATTCAAACTAAAAAGTATGATCCATAAATTCTCTCTTTTATTGTTAAATCAGCAAAAAAAATGGTAGTATACATCGTTTGTGATGAACTGAGACAATGTTACAACAGCGAGGGCAGAATATATGAAATAATCCACCTTACCACCACTTTCTCGCCAAGGTAGTTTTTAATATTGTGAAGCCGAGGCTAAAACATTTAAATGAATGAAGCAGAGATTGTTTAGATGTCAAAGCTGACTTTCAGGGATGACAACAGATAAGCTGCATGCAGTGCCGATGGTTATAACTGTTGAGCCATTTCGATAGAACTCTGTGTATATGTGGCTTTTGATTCAGCACTGTGTTTCCAGGAAAAGACAGTTGAAATCCACTACACTGTAGCAGATAATTTGCAGTTTAAGACCCTGACACACCTGTCGATTTTAGAAAATGTATGGAGTTAGCAAAGCATCAAATGATACACCAACTGCTAAAAACATAAAAAGGGAAAATAACTAAGAGTCCTAAGTACGATGCAAGGGTGGCAGTAATGCCGGCACCTGTGTATCTCCTTAGGCTACCATTGCTACTAATGGAAATAGGAGTTGGCTGTCTGTCTTGGCCTAAAGTCAGCATTTCTTGCATTCTTTCAGGCCAGCCAGAATTCAGTATCCGCTCGAAGTACTCCACCTCCCTGAGATAAATATATGTGAAATTTAGAATTACAAAAAGCATGTTTTGTAAGAGAGAAAATACCAACTTTCTAAACTAACCGTAGTATGCATAAAAACTCTTTTCGTCAAATAAAAACCTATGTATAACGGTGAAGATGGTGGGCAGCAAACTATGAATAGGAGTAAACTATTTTCTAAATTCTAAGTAAAAATGAAACACCCAGTGGAGAAACTAAAAATAGAGAGACAAAGGTGAAGGCAGAAAACAGCAGTGTGAAAGCGCATAAACACAAACGAGAAACGAACTTCCTACACAAGAAATTAACTGTTAAACTACAGCCTATAAAAAGTTGTATTACTCGAACCAAGAGATAATGAGTGGAGACGTGCAAGACGCAACTATAATAAGTGTGAGAAACTTCAACATGATCCCTCACTTGCAAAATCAGACATATAGGGAGATACATCTAGCTCTATTACTCTGTAAGATCTTGAGGTTACCTTCTTTAAATTCCGATTCACTCAACACCACGTCAGTTAGCAATGAGTGGATGTGTTCAACCATATATAAGAAACCAATGTCGTTACACGTGTCCTCTCGATTGACATCAACAACACTTCATTTGCCCCCATAACGGGAGTAATGTTACCTACAGCCTACTATGCAGTATCCTTCAACTCATGAACAGAGTCGATAACCCAGTTAAGTAGTACGTTGAGGATATGTATGACAGACTCCTAAGTCATAGCTCATAGGTTGTGAGCATTTAATAACAAAACAGAAAGATTTACAAACCAATTGCAAATCCCGTGCCTAATCTCCCTAATCACCTTCAGTACACCAAAAATATGCAATCATACTTCTAAGACATCGTACACCTCCCAAACTGAGAAGTCAACAGACGAATTTTGTGTTTATCAAAATCTATGCAACTTAGAAAATTTTGGTTTGTCGAATGAAATAGTGCTTGGGCCTTGGAGCAGTGAAATCTAGTATTGGCACTCCACATCTTTTTATATGAGTCTTGTTTGGAAACAACTACATCAATCTAACAAGTCATGTATGCTCGTAATTGTTCTATTATAACTAAGTAATAACTTGTAAATCTTTTATTTAGTTTTCCTGATTTCCCCAAAACATAAAATGAAATATATGATAATGTTCTACAGTTACAACATTCTCAAGTCCGAACAACTCTCAGTTTAAACAGGATCAAACTACATCATCTCTAAATTCAAAATAGTTCCAATTTTTAAGCTTTGCAAGCTCACCTATCAATTTCTTTTTCCAACTCAGGATCAAGCTCATCATCATCATCATCATAGTACTCGGGATTTAATGGACTCAATATCTCACTAGAGCTAGGAACATAAGATTTGTCACCCTCCTCAACAGAACCACCTGTGGCTGTATGGTCAGGGTCCTGCAGAGCGTAAAATAAAAACTCAGCTCAACACTCTCAGAGACTCTGAAGTCCCAAAGATTAGGAAAACAGGGTTAGTGGCAAAAGTGACATACTGGTGCTAACCTCCTTATGACTTATTATCACATCCGGCGCAGAAGACTTCTTCTGAACCTCTTTTTTCTTTTTGTTCTTCTTTTTATTTTTGGGACCTTTGACACTCTTGGAATCTGCAGAATTGAGTACCAAATATATGATAAAATGTATTTTCAGGAGTTGATAGATAGACTGTCAATTGTCAAGCAGAAAACATAGACAAGTAATTTCATCAAAATTTTAATACAATTTCAAAAATGACCACATTACACAGCAGAAACAGGGGCAAGGATGTACACATTATACTCAGAAATCACCTCCAGTAGAAGTACGACAACCTCATGAGCTCTAATCTGAACTGGCATGTGTTAGCTTTATTTACAAAGTATCACTATCTAAAGATAAATAAAATAAATAAATTTTCAACAGCGACATAATAGATCAAACAGATGTAGTACTTTCCCAGTTTTTCCATAACAGAAATTCTCTTCTGACTTGCTTCTATTCTATGTTATCAGTAATTCTTTTTGTTTTTTGTACTGGTTTATTTCTTAAAAAAGACATTCAACAATTTTCAATGAAAAACTAGCCAAAAGTTAGACTAAGTAGCTCAAAGATTACCACAATTTCCTCCATTGATAAATGATAAAAGGTCGTCAACAGAGCGCCTGTCCTCATGCTTATCTTCTTCTTCAGTTTTCTGAAAAACATCAATGTACTACTGCTCATTAGTACAAGTGATACATGCTTAAACGAATTATCTACAAGGGGATCCACCCACATGTTGGCTGTTGGCAACAAGAAGTGGAAACTATGTTGTTTCTACAATTCATGAGTATTCTAGAAAGTCCTAATAACTACTATATCACCTTTGGTTTGTCTCTCTCTTTTAATTCTTGCCTCTTCTTTGCATAAAGCCGATTCAAAAGTCTTATCCGAGGATCATCAGTAATGTTTTTCAAAGGCTCCAACTTCTCTTCCTGGGAAACAAAAACAGGAGAATGAAACATTAAATATCTTCCTTTTTAATTGTATAATTCTCAAATGTCATAAAAATGATGCTCTATGTAAAAGTACCGACCTCGGTAAGGTCATCAGGTATATGAAATATATCCCTTATCTCCTCTGGTGATCTGCCTTCCATTACACGAGCAATTGCACGTGTAGTTAAATCAACCAGAGGCTTCAGCTGAAGACTATCAGCAGCAGATGCCAACTCACACAGATCATTTGTATCCATTTTAATGAACTTTTCATCATGAGTTTTGCGCTCCTGTGAAAATCAACATATAAACAATTATAACTCCCGTTGCCAAAAGTACATTATCATAAGAAAACTTTAAGAAAGAGACTCATCAACTGTGTGCCGAATTTTTATATGCTTTTCCTTTTATTCTCTCACTCTTTTTTGGTTTCGAACCCTAGAACAACGGAAAAATGAACAAAAAGGAATTAATCAAGTAGCATATCATTAGCATATGGTACCTTATTTGACCTGCCTGGAGCTTGATGAAATCGGCAATAATCAAGAACCAAACTCAACATAGCAGGATTGACTTTCTCAGGAAGGCATACAGGGCATGTCTTGGAAGACCCTAGGCCTTTCTGTATCACGTCCTGACAGATAGCAGGACAAAACATAGCAACCACTTGTTCTACTTGCTGTATTGAGCCGTCAGAAGTCTTGAGCCAAATATAGGACTTCATGATCTGATAATAGATATAGATAAGGCAGATATTAACATCTCAGCGCAACAGCATGATAAGGTCATCACAGAAGATACGAAATTCATGACATATGAACATATGTACAGTTGTACACTACTACAGACTGGTAAATTATTCAACTCAGTAAAAGTGCCATATGCTTTGTAACTTCAGTGATTGTCAATCCTTCTACTAGTTTGCATCGTAGGCATTATACCAGTTTGAGCATTAATTCATATGGGAATTATTAGGAACCCAAAAATGTTACCACCTATGATTAGTGGACGAATAAAATATCATATTTTATAGCAAAATTTCATTCATGTACATTATCCAAGCTTTCAATTTAATAAATGTTGTGAAATCAGGGGTTATTTGTCTACGCATATTTGACCAGAGAAGTCTACGGAACAAATTACCAGAACTAAATTAGAGAACAAACAAATGATACGACTTACTTCGGGCTTCATCACCGACATGTTAAGTTCTGATTCTGACATCTTGTATGCATATAAATCAGCCACTATAGAAACAGTCGTCAATAAGAAACCTGAATCCACATTGACAACTCAAAGTGAGCCAAGCTATGCCAACTAAATCCTAGGAAAATCTTAATTTGCATACCAATAATGAAATTTTTTTAAATGAGATATCAGCCACATCAAACCCAAGGATAATATAACACATGTGCGCGACAACAGTAAGAAAGTTAGACTGTCAAAAAATTTCTCAGCGAGAACATTATGCACTGAAATGCTTGAAAGCACAGAAAGGCATAAAAGAGTGAATCATATAGAACCTTAACGAACCGCTAGTGGTTTCAAATATAAGTATCAAGAAGTGTTATTTGTTCAGGTAAAGAAAATTCTTACACAAACGTAATTGATAAACGACAACCAAGCTTCCCATTGACAAAGTCTCAAATTGAGAGTGTACTTTTTATTCCATTTACTTACAAAAAATTTATAGCTTTTACTCATATTTTCAAATTCATAGCTTTCTTGACAACAGTTTTTTGACAGCGACATACACTATTAACAAGAGCAGGAAATGCAAACAGTAAAGGCTTGAATTAGCACCACACTCTATCAGATACCACTGTTGATAAACACAGAAAATTCAAAATCCATACATCTGATCCTATTCCGATTGAAATAAAAACTGGAGGATTTCAATATCAAAATAATCGATCCTAAACCAACTCCCGAGCAAATGCAAGTTGGTGACCAGCACAAACTCAACACACAAACCACCAACAAAATTGACCAAGAGGAGGTTCATAAAAGCGAATTGAACGTTATGCGCACCGAGACTGAAGCTAGAGCCGGCCGCAGACGGAGGGATAAGATTTGGCAGTGCCGGAAACGAAGCGAATTGGACGCAAAAAAATTGACGGATAAGAAGAAAATGAAATCAATTGTGAAGAAAATAAGCAATTCACAGAATTTGAGGATTGGCGGCCATGACTGCCTTTTCTGTGTCGTCTTCTGCTCCGAATCTTTCCGACTTCAAATTGCCAGAGCTTGCTCGCTCGCCGCTCTCAGGCTCTCATGACCACTTTACTGCTTTTTGTCTCTCGTTGTTGTTGGGCCTGTTGGGCCGTGTGAATCAGATAAACCCATTCAGAGCCGAATCTAGTTACTGATATGACAGAGTTATATGGGAAATAAAAGTGACACGTGGCAGAGTCTCGACTGTTTTTTTAGGAGTTATAATTATATCGAATGAGCGCACCAATTTGCTGGGAAAATAAAACAAAAACGGTTTCGTTTGTTGTGTTTATAGATTATGTAGTTGAAGAGTTCTGATATCTATTTTTAGATTTTATTTATATATGAGAAGTATAAAACGAAGTAATAAAATTAATCAAAATAAAATCACTTCCTATAAACTATTTTTAGTTTGTTAAAAGAACTTTGAGCCATTCTTGATTTAAGCTTTTTTTTCATCTAGTTTCCTAGTATTTTATTTGGAACGATCCTTTTTCCTTCTTTTTCTTGAATTTCAGGTTTACCATATTTAGAATTTCAGTTTCCTATACTAGTCTCTTGTCTGGAACCTATCTAGTACGCAGTCATAGACAATCACCGTAGTATATGATATAAGCCATACGAAGAGCCAAGAATTAACATAGCTCTCATATGTCTTTTCAACAAAACAAAAAAAAAACATAGCTCTCATATGAGTCAATAAGGTGGGTGGTTGAGTTGGCTGAGTTCATGGCTTCAAACCTCACCTGTGTCATATTATTATTTCAATTATTGGATAATCCCGCTTTCTGCGTGAATTTGTTATTCATCCCTCGAGGGGCAGAGATATCTAATGAGACTTGCGCTTCATTGGTGGATATATGATGCATAGAGATTTGGATGGGTAGAGGTATCCAATGAGACCCGCGCTTCAATTTCTAAAAAAATTGTACTAGATGATAGCTATGAGCTTAGATGATCTTGTTCTAGATCAATTGTACTCATCAATCAAAAAAACATAGCTCTCATATGTAATATTTTTGAAATAGTAGGATATATGTGTGAGACTGCAAAAGGCAATCCTACCTCATGGCTAACAAGTTCCATGCAGTCTGCATAGTGAAGTAGTGAACATATTTACTTTAAGTGGAACAAATGACATTGCAAGATCCGGTACATATTACAGAATTCGATACAAAGACGCATAATATTGGAGGCTTTAATACTTCACAAACCTCGGTTATAAACAGACATTGCTAAGTCATGCAGAGATCTTGCTAGTTACAAGATCAATGGGATATTAACTGAGGAATGTACAATGTTGAAAAGAACTTCCATGAGGAGCTTCACTCCGTGGTTCTGAGCCTAGCAAGCAAACCCCTTTTTGTAGATATACACTGTGCGCTGCTTTGATGATAGCATCGAAGTTTATACATCATAAATAGGCTAAGGTGAGATGGCACAGCAGTAAGAGATCCAGGATCCAGCAAACATCCAGAGCAATCCTTGTAGGATTATCTTCTTAAAGTTCATATGATGCACCTCTGATAAATGAATTAGCTCTGCTGCCTCCCACAATCACATCCTTGAGTCGTGATATGGGTTGAAGCACCCTGCCTGCTTTCTGTTGATGCAAGTAAGATAGGATACAATGGTTAACCATCATATGTCTGGTAATACTTTCCATCTACATGACAACATTTTATTTGCGGCGGAATCAATATCGCATCGTTTTAAGATGCCCTATAGACAGCGGAGTTTAACAACTTTGAAGTTGGTATATGAGACTGCACCTACAGTTCACATTAATGCTGTGTATATTTTGTGTTGCAGGTCATCAATGAAATCTAAGATGCTGGTCATCTTGTTAATTTACATTCAAAATGAAACTTAAAACTTGTTAAGATGTCTTCTATCGCCTCAGCAACTGCAGTAGACATGCATGAACTAACACATGCATAAAATAAAACATGTCTATGCATACAATAATTAATATGACAAAAAATAAGTAAGAAAGGTACAAAAGCAAGTGTCATGCAAACTTGATCTACCAATGCCATAAATGCTGGGATATATCTAAATCATTTACATGAAAGGTCTTGAACAGTTATTATAATTGTGTCCACAAACATCACAATATTTCAGCCAGAGGAGAACTTTCCAATTAAATAGCATAGAAGCACAGACTGTGGGTTAATTAGACTATTCGAATAACCAAATTTTCTTAATGCCACAAATGAGACACGATAATCAATGTACCTCATCTTTGACAACGACTTCCAATTTTAATTGCAAAACTTGGCACTTTCCCTTCTGCCAACGATGCCCAAGAACTGCTAAGCCCATAACAGCCGCTGCAATAAAAATAGACCAGAATGTATTTGTTTCTTTTGCATGGGCATACAAAGATGCTGCTTGTCTCTTCCACCATGCTTCACCATGGAGGTTAGTCTCATCCGAACTCTCTTTTTCATTAGCAACTAGCTCTGAGACATCTGCATCAACATCTGACCCTCGTTCGGAGGATTCAATCAAATCAGGAGTGTCTATTTTTTCATCAACTGGAGCATCTGCGTGCAAAGAAACATTTGCAGCCACATTATACAAATTTTCTTCTTTTTTGATTGCATTCAACCCAATAAGAGTTTCACTTGCTTCCAAGTCCGGACCGATGAGGGATTGCTTATTAACTTTTCCTTCAGAAAGCCACAATTCTGAAGAGTCATCTGAAAGGTCTAATCCCTTGTTATTCTGATCACCGTCAACCTTCATGGACGACTTATAACCTTTCTCCGCCAATTCAGAAACCAGGTCTTCATCCTTTTCTGTCTCTTGCAACAGACTTTTATCAGCTTCAGAAGGTAATTTTTCATTAAGTGGAAAAGCAAAGTGACGTGACATAAACAAAGTGTCAGAAGTTTCTCCCTCTCTTTCCATAGAGGGATTTGGTTCGTCATCGATGCCTTGTTGAACAACTTTTGGACCAGGAGCAGCAGCATATGCTGATGCGGTAAGTGATACAACTTCCCACTCATTGCCACGCACTGTATTTGCATCTATTTCCTCATTGTCTGCCATCTACATAATTACAAAATTGTAAGCACTCATATTCAAAGATTACAAAATAAATCAATAAAATACTAGGAATGTAAAAGAAAAAAAAAAGGAGAAAAACCTTTGACAGTCTATAAATACCCACAAAAAGAAAGTAATTATCACTAGCTTCACCTCATGATTCTTCTAAAGTTCAGCTTTTCATCTTCATAAATCAATATGTAATATATTTCGTCCAAAAAAAATGTAACATATAAAATACTTGCAGACAAAAACCTGAGCCTTATCCCAATCAATCCAATTAATGATTCACAGCACCATAAAGCGCTATTCGTGAAAAATCTCCTGCATCGTAGACATCAACTACCAAAAAATCCGACACGCCAGGATCCTAAACCTCAACAACAAGGCCAATAAGCTTTTACCATGTGCAATCTCCCATTAAATTCACTATCAACTTCAAAATTTAACTAAATAAACTCGTCCGACCTGTATACGCCTGAATAAATGAACACAAATTACAATCAGTAACCTCCAATCATAACCAGCAACTCAAAACGCTTCACAATTCAGCATACATGTTAACCAAACCAGAGACGAGTAGATGACCAAAGCACAACACTCACCAACCAGTAAATCATAAAAAAACACATACAAATCCAACCAAAAATCAAATCTCAAAGCTGATCAATACATCATCAACAAGCAACAAAAAAACAACAATTCAACAAAACTCCAATCACAAGCAATCGATCATCTTCTGGAAAAATTAATACTCACAGATGGTCCTCCTGGGGCGCGAAATCAGACCGGGATCGGAGAGGAGAAGAAAAATCGTGATCGATGTCGTGGAAATCGTACTGCAGAGAGATAGATACAAGAGTAATATGAAATTTGGATTTGGGCAAGAAGATAGACATACCGGAATTAACCGGTCGCGATGGGGACAGGATACGAGATAAGGTACCGGCTTGGCCGGTGGCGTTGGCAGTTATGGGGTGCATTGAGATTTCAAGTGGATGGTAACCGGAGATTCTCGGTAATGAAGGATGGTGGTGTGTGAGGTTTAAATATGCTTGCGTGTATTGAAGAATACGAATTTTTCTAATTTTATATAATCTACACCTCAACCATTTTGAGAGGAGCGCTCCGTTGAGGACACCCCAAAATGGCGAGGACGTGGGGATAAATCTCCACCATAGATTTAAAATTTCGTTCTTTGTGGGTGCGCCACGTATCACACTATCAAAATCCATCAACAGTAAAAAGCAAACAGTAAAATCTCACTACCTTTAAATCTCAACCATTAGATCAATATGATCTAAAGGCTCAGATTTATCCCTACGTCCTCGCACTATTCACGTATCCTCAACCGAGCGCACTCCACCATTTTATAGAGTGCGGTTCAGTACAAACTATATTTATAAATTAAAATTAAAATTTGCAGTTGACACGTGTCCATTTATCCGAAATATCGGATAAATCACGGAGGGGTATAATAGTATTAAACATAATCCATTTATTATTGTATTTAGTTTTATTTTCAACTTAGTCCCTGATTTGGAAACTCCGTTAAGTATTCCATTCAATCTAATTTTAGGATCAGACTTAAAGAAATAATGCTTAGACTTAAATAGATAATGATCACATCCTTCAACCAAAAAAAAAATAGATAATGATCAGACTTAAAGAGACAATGATCAGACTTACAGAAATAATGCTCAGACTTAAAATAGATAATGATCAGACTTAAACTTCAATTGATAATGATCAGACTTAAAAATACAATGACCAGACTTAAAAAAATAATGCTCAGACTTAAAATAGATAATGATCAGACTTAAAGAGACAATGATCAGACTTAAAGAGACAATGATCAGACTTGAACTTCAATTGATAATGATCAGACTTAAAAGACAATGATATGACTTAAAGAAATAATGTTCAGACTTAAAATAGATAATGCTCAGACTTAAATAGACAATGATCAGACTTAAAGAAATAATTATCAGACTTAAAATAGATAAAGATCAGACTTAAAATAGATAAAGATCAGACTTAAACTTCAATTGATAATGATCACACTTAAAGAGACAATGATCAAGCGTGAAGAAATAATGCTCAGACTTAAAATAGATAAGGGAAAATAACAAAGAGAGGGTATGAACCACCATTCATTGACAAATCACGGCCCGAACTATGAAAATTGACTATTAAGGGCAATTTCAAAATATTTACTTCTCAATTTCAAAATTAAGGGCAGGAAGATTTTTTTTCAATTCATTCATTTAGTTAACTTTGTTAATGGACGAAGTGATATTCCGTCAATTAAGTGCAATTAAGTAATATAAGCGGATTAAAATATTTTGAAATTGCCCTTAATTGTCAATTTTCATAGTTCGGACCGTGATTTGTCAATGAGTGGTAGTTCATACCTCCTCTTTGTCATTTTCCCAATAGATAATGATCACACTTAAAGAGATAATGATCAGACTTAAACTTCAATTGTTAATGATCAGAGTTAAAAGACAATTATCAGACTTAAAGAAATAATGCTGAGACTTAAAATAGATAATTATCAAACTTAAAGAGACAATTATCAAACTTAAAGAAATAATGCTCAGACTTAAAATAGATAATGACCAAACTTAAAGAAACAATGATCAGACTTAAAGAAATAATGCTCAGACTTAAAAAAGATAATGATCAGAATTAAAGAGACAATGCTCAGACTTAAACTTCAATTGATAATGATCAGAGTTAAAAGACAATGATCAGACTTAAAGAAATAATACTCAGACTTAAAATTGATAATGATCAGACTTAAAGAGACAATGATCAGACTTAAAATTGATCATATTTAAAAAGACAATGATCAGACTTAAAAAGAAAATGATGAGACTTAAAATTGATAATGATAAGACAATGATCAGACTTAAAAAGAAAATGACCGGACTTAAAATTGTTATTGATCATACTTAAATTGGTAATGATCAGACTTAAAATTGATCAGACTTAAAAAGAAAATGATCAGACTTAAAATTATTATTGATCAGATTTAAATTGGTAATGATCAGATTTAAAATTGTTATTGATCAGACTTAAATTGATAATGATCAGACTTAAAATTGATAATGATTATATTTAAAGAGACAATGATCAGACTTAAAATTGATAATGATCAGACTTAAAGAGACAATGATCAGACTTGAAATTGATAACGATCAGACTTAAAATTGATTAGACTTAAAAAGAAAATGATCAGACTTAAAATTTATATTGATCAGACTTAAATTGGTAATGATCATACTTAAAAAGAAAATGATCAGACTTAAAAGTGTTATTGATCAGACTTAAATTGTTATTGATCAGACTTAAAGAGACAATGATCAGACTTAAATTTGATCAGACTTAAAGAGATAATGATCAGACTTAAAATGGTTGGTTCTTCGTTTTTTTTCTTTTTAGTTTTCCGCTGTACGTGTACTGTTTAACACCGTTATAACATACTGACATTTTTACCCCTCATTTATGTTTGTAATCACAAACAAGTCCAATTTAATTTTTCATATTTAATAAAAGACCCCGAATTTCGATTGGTCGAAATATACACGTGGCAATATTTGATTGAGTTTTTAGTTTTTATTTATAAATGTGGTTTGTATTTGATCCGATTCCTATTTTATATAACTTTAAAAAACATTTTTTTATTTTATTTTAAAGAGAGCGATGAATTTTTTTGGTGAATGAGATTTATTTAATTTATCCACGCATCACACATGATCAAAAATTTGATGATGATAAATGAATAAAGAGATGGATGATCTGATTTTTTTTTGATATTAATAATCATGTTCATAAATTTATTCGTCCTTATAAAATTTCATAAAATATTTTTTTTGACGGGTACGATATATGCGATACAAAATTATTACATATCAGTGTTATCAAGTATACTTTCTATCAATTGCGAACAGAATCAATGGGTAACAATCCGGGTCATGATATATTATAGTCAACACCTCAACCAATAGATCACTACGTCGACTCCATAATATATTCTTTAATTACAACAATTAAATAATAAAAAGTAATGTCTAAAACAATGTAGGCGTGTAATTACAAGACGTGTCATTCCTTATTGAAACTAAACATAGAGGTTATTTTATATCACAACCTTACATTGTTTTCCTTCAAAAAAAAAAAAAAAAGTTACCTGTTTCATGAAAAAAGATTACATCTACAAAAAATAAAAAGAAAAAACATTATAAAAATAAATTAAAATATTTTCTCCTTTCCAGTTCAATGTATTTTATGCATTTAAAAAAGATAATAATGTTTTAAAAGTGTTGTTTATTCTTTATAAAGGAGTAAATATCAGGTATAAAGTATAGTTTTGGTGCAAAATGTAAAGTTCAACTGAGTTATAATTCGTCGCCTAAAAACTAAAAGTACGATATAGCTCGTCACGAATAATTTATAGTTCGTCACCGAGAAATTAACCATAAACGAGATTTAATACGAGATTTGATTTCATCCGTCGAAATGACCAATCAAGGGATGTGATTGATTTGTATTTTGTACAAAAACATATCTTTTTGCACTAAATCCTTTTTCATTTATAAGTAAGCTAATCTCTATCTCTGATCCTTTTTCCTTTATAAGTAAGCTAATCTCTATGTCTTACCATAAAAAAAGAAACTAATCTTCTCTCATCAAAAAAGAAGTTAATCTTTTAAATAAGTAAACAATAAAGCTTTTATCATTTATTTTTCAATGGCCCTTGTAAGAATTTGTGGTACATTAATAACCTTTCAATGAATTACAATTTTCAACACTAGCCACCGCCGTTACTAATTATAAATATCGTTTTCCTTTTCAGAAAATTTAACTTCTAAACTCTCGGTAAAAGAAAATCATTTACTTTAAATATCGTTTATATCAAAAAGTAATGAGTACACAACGAGGATAATTTCAAAGCCTAAAATAAATAATAAAGAGAATATTACAAATGGCATAGTTGAAATAACATTAAAGTTGGAGGCGAATTCTTACGCTTCTCGAGCAACAACCATGGTTAGTGATATCCTAACTCTGGTTAATTTATATAGTATATCCAATTTTTTAATTCATGTTTTAATTTATTTTTTTTGATAATAAATTCATGTTTTAATTAATTATTACTATGTGTGGAAAAAAACACAGCTAAAGCGGCCAATGAAAAATAAAAACGAAAGTGAAAATAAATTTAATTTTAAAAGAGAAAAAAAAAAGAGGAAAATTAACCCACAGAAACAAGGGCTAGGGTTTGAGTTTGACTCCGCTAAGAAATGAAAATCGCGTGAAATCCCAGAGCGAGAGGGAGTGAAAAGCGAGGAGAGAGAAAGTGGAATCATCGATCCCGGCAACTTCGGGCCCTCCCCGGCGGGATTCATCAAACCTATAATCGATCTCCTCTCATTTTACGTACAATTGCGACCTTTTTTTCGCGCCACAAGCTGGTCGATTTCGGCGCTGTGGACTGGGAATTTGGCGTCGTAGGGTGTGGATTTGCGTCATAATTAATTGTAGACGTTGAGATCGGAGTGGAGCGAAGTGGTTTAAGGGCGTTAGGGGTTTGATTGAATTTGGATTTGGATTTTTTTTTGGGGGGTTTGGGAAATTGCTGGACTTGTTAATTTCTTATGCAGACGGGAGGTGGGGCAGGTGGGCGACCCGGAGTGGGGCCACCAGGTCGTGCTTCAGCTACTTCATCGCCTTCTCCATCCTCACCCTCGTCCGCTGCCTCAACACCGAGATTAGGGTTTGATTCGATTCAGCAGCAGTCGAGGCAGGTTAGGGCTTTTCAAATTTGGGGCTTCTGATTGAGTTTTGTGTATGCTGATATTCTTTGCATTTTGAAGTGAGTGGAAGTGAGGAGTGTGGTCTCTTCGTTTGTCTTTAAGTGTTGTATGGGAATTAGTTATTTGAGTAATTTAATATGCTGTGACTCTGCATGTGGTCTATTTATTGGAAAGTGTTTCTGTTTGTTGTTTTAATTGCTGACATTTGATGCATAGTTGTATTCTTCAGCTGAGATGGACATTTCAATTGTTGAGCAAGTCAATCTGGGGTATATTCCGGTTTTTGGAATGTGAAGCAGTTAGGGGGTTACCAATGTGGAATTTTGGATAGGAATTTGTTTTGTAATCATGTTGATTACCTTTATTTACTGCCGTGGCCATATTTTGGAGAACCATGTTGGAAAATCATGTTTATAAAAATTGATGAATGCATAGATCAGTTCAAGTTGGTTACTTTGTCATCTGGATGTTTTTTTTTTCAGTCATTACAGCAGCAGGTACTCAGAAAACCTGAAGGAAATGAGGCATTTCTGGGATATCAGGCTGGAGGTGCCCATGGGGTCATGGGAATGGGAATGGGAAATTTTGCATCACCCACAGGTTCTATGTCCCAAGCTCAACAATCTAGAATAAATCAACAGCATGGCTCACCCAATATGCGAGATGAGGCTCAGAATAGAAACCAAGGCGCTGAGCAACCTATGACTCATCCGGTCCATCAGGCTTATTATCAATATGCTATTCAAGCCAACCAGCAGAAGGCTGCCATGGGATTGCAACTACAGCAAGCTAAGATGGCAATGGCTGGCACTCCATCCGGGAAGGATCAGGATGCACGGTTAAGCAATTCAAAGATGCAGGAGATGATTTCCATTCAAGGAGCTAATCAGTCGTCGGGTAAACAATTTAATGAACATTTTATCAAAGATGAAAGGCAGGTTGACCAGGGACATCAACCGAAAAAAAACCAAAGATCTGAGTCAAAGCACTCCACACAATCTGCAACTGCTGGGCAGTTAATGCATTCTAATATGGCAAGGCCTCCTCAATCCCTTCAATCGTCACTAAATATGCAGAGCATGGCCAATAATCCAGCAGCAGTGGCTGCACAACTTCAAGAGATGCAAGCCTGGGCACATGAGCACAATGTTGACATTAGACAACATCCTAATGCAAATGTGATGGCTCAGCTACTTCCATTGATGCAATCCAGAATGGTGGCTCAGCAAAAGGCCAATGAAATCAGTTCAGGATCTCAGCCATCACCAACTGCAATATCAAGACAACAAGTTGTTTCTCCACCTGCGACGAGTGATCGTTCTCTTGGAAATTTGTCTAATGATGTCCCGGGACTGGCTGGTTCTGGAATTTCTAGACATACAGTTTCTCCTAGCTCCCATGGTGCAAATGCAGGTGTTGGAATCACCAACAGCATGATGATGCAGCATTTCCCTATTCACAGCCGTGATTCTCAAGTGCCTCATCATCAATCTGCTGTCAGTGGAACGGGAACACTGTCAATGCAACCCCCTTTGTCCTCTATGAATATTGGTCAGGGTGTTTCCGTATCCCTTCAAGGAAAAAGTGCACCATCAGGCTCTGATATTCAACAGACACAATATCTCAGACAATTGAATCGTTCGTCTTCTCAATCAGGTGGTTCTTCTAATGAGGGTGGCATAGCAAATGTCTCAGCACCACCGGCCGGAGTAGCAAATCAGGCGCCACAACAATTTTATGGGTTCACTAAACAGCAACTGCATGTTCTTAAAGCTCAAATCTTAGCGTTCAGGCGTTTTAAGGTTCGTAATAATCTCTTTTATTATTTTACTAATTCTGTACTTTATTTGCTAAGTTGTGTTGTCTGGCACTATGGTTCCCTGATTGTATCAATTGTACAAGAGCCTTGAGTTTCAGTACTATCTGCAGTTGGTCTCTAAGTTGGAATGGTTTATGTACTCGCATTGCTATATCATTTGATATCCTTGTCTTATTGTAGAAAGGAGATGTCACACTTCCTCCAGAACTGCTACGAGCTATAGCCCCACCACCATTAGAAGCACAACTGCAGCTGACGTTTTCTGGAACTAGTAATCAGGATAAATCGGTGGGAAATATTACAGGTGATTTTCTAAAGACAAATGATTCAAATGATAAGGATACACAGACTGGAATTTCACCGAATGGGCCAAGCAATTATCAAGAAGTATTCACCGTGGATGAGAAAGCAACATCGTCTGTTGCCAAAGATTCTCCTAGTAAGCCAGCCATACTGAAAGATGCTGCTGTTTTGGCAGATGGAGGAAAGGATGAGCAGCAAAAGGTTCAGTTCTCTATAAAGCCAGAACCTGAAATTGAACGCACTGCCAAAACTCCCATCCAAAACAGTTTATCCATGGACAGAGGGAAAGCTGTTGCACCGCTGGTGGTCACTCCAGACCAACTTAAGAAGCCTGTTCAAGGCACCACCACACCTCAAGCAAAAGAAGCTAATTCTACTCGAAAGTATCATGGGCCCTTATTTGATTTTCCCTTTTTCACTCGGAAACATGACTCTGGCGGGTCATCTGTGACAGCTAACAACAATAATAACTTATTGTTAGCCTATGATTTAAAAGATATCCTTCATGTCGAAGGTGTGGAAGTACTTAGCAAGAGAAGGGCAGAAAGATTGAAGAAAATAAGTGACTTACTGACAATGAATTTGGAAATGAAACAAATCAGACCTGACCTTGTTTTACGCCTACAAATTGAGGAAAAGAAAATTCGGCTTCTAGATCTTCAAGCACGACTTAGGGATGAAGTTGATCAGGAGCAGCAAGAAATTATGGCAATGCCAGACAGGCCATACAGGAAGTTTGTTAGGCTCTGTGAGCGTCAGAGAATGGAGCTCTCTAGGCAAGTACAATCATCTCAGAAAGCTTTAAGGGAGAAACAACTGAAATCTATATTTCAGTGGCGCAAGAGACTGCTTGAAGCTCACTGGGCCATTCGAGATGCTCGAACTGCTCGCAATAGAGGGGTTGCAAAGTATCATGAAAGAATGTTGCGAGAGTTTTCCAAGAGGAAGGATGATGACAGAAGCAAAAGAATGGAAGCACTGAAAAACAATGATGTGGAAAGGTATAGACAAATGTTGATGGAGCAGCAAAGCAGCGTCCCTGGTGAAGCTGCTGAGAGATATGCTGTTTTGTCGTCATTCTTGTCCCAGACAGAGGAATACCTTCAAAAGTTGGGGGGCAAAATTACAGCAGCTAAGAATCAACAAGAGGGTGATGAAGCAGCCAATGTTGCCTCGGTTGCCGCTAGAGCACAGGTATGAGCTTTAACTATTAAACTCTTACCTTTTCTTATATTTACTTGCCATAAGATTTCTTGTTCTTGTAGCTTCTCATTTTATATCTTTAATTCTTTGGACTCCTATTAAAGGGTCTTTCGGAGGAAGAAGTGAGGGCTGCAGCAGCCTGTGCTAGAGAGGAGGTGATGATAAGGAACCGGTTTTCTGAAATGAATGCACCAAGGGAAAATTCATCCGTAAACAAGTACCAATCAATCTTTCTATATATGTTATTTTTCAGCTGGTCCTTCATGTTGCAAAAGTGTGAGAGATTTTTAAAGTGATTTTAGTTCATTCCGTTGCTAAATTTCCTTATGTCTAATAAGTTTCTGCAAGCAAATCTTCTTTATCTTATCAAATAAATCATATAAGTAGCGATTTCATGCATGCTATCATCATTGAGTTGCACTTTTGTGCTTCCTACAGGTACTATTCACTTGCACATGCCGTCAATGAAAGGGTGACAAGGCAACCATCCATGCTACGCGCTGGAACCTTAAGAGACTACCAGCTTGTAGGTTTAACAACTCAAAGCTGGTTTGAAGTTACACTGCATGCTATGGCATCTAGTTTTGATGTTTATATTGCAGGTGGGGTTGCAATGGATGCTATCACTGTATAACAACAAATTAAACGGAATTTTGGCTGACGAGATGGGTCTTGGGAAAACTGTACAGGTATAAGCAGATCATCCTCATTGTATGATTTCTGCAACACTTTGCGTAATAATTAAAGCCCCTTTCTTCTTGAATGAGGTTGCAGTATTTCTGTCTTATGATCATAGTGTTGTGTATACTAAGCACCAATATGTGTAACTGGGTGGTGTGTGGGGAAAGACTATCTGCTGGTTGAACTAGATGGTTTTATGCTTCCCGGTGAAGCAATGACGCTTCTGTTTAATTTTCTATTTATTCATATATATTAGGACTTGCAGACTCACACGTGTATTTTTATTGGCCTGTACTCCGACGAGTCGCAATACTTAGCCATTTGATGCAAACTTGATGTGTTTGAAAATTGTAGGTTATGGCATTGATTGCTCACTTGATGGAATTCAAAGGAAACTATGGTCCGCATCTTATTATCGTGCCCAACGCAGTTCTGGTTAACTGGAAGGTCTGTTCTTTCAGACATCTATTATTTTCTTTTTCTTATTAGTTTAGATGCCAACTAACTTGATATGTTATCCAGAGTGAGCTTCACAATTGGCTGCCCTCTGTATCATGCATCTATTATGTTGGGACCAAGGACACTCGGTCAAAATTGTTTTCTCAAGTAAGATACATCTATTTATGGAATTTCTAGACTTAAAGAAAGTACAAGATATATACTGCCTGCTCTCATCTATGTTGATATATCTCCAGTGAACCATTACGATGAGTTCCTTCCACTTCCTCGACAAATGGTTCGAGTTATCACACTGTGATGCAATGTTCATTGTTTGTTTTGTAGGAGGTTTGCGCTATGAAATTCAATGTCCTTGTGACAACATACGAGTTCATCATGTATGATCGTTCCAAGCTCTCAAAAGTTGACTGGAAATATATAATAATTGATGAGGCCCAAAGAATGAAGGATAGGGAATCTGTTTTGGCTCGTGACCTTGATAGGTATCGCTGTCAAAGGCGCTTACTTCTTACAGGGACTCCATTACAGGTTTGCTTTATCTCACTCAGTTGCATTATTTGTGGCATCTCAACTTTCAAGTATGCATGTTCCGTAATATGTGTTTACTTTTGTTAACACATTTTGGTTATCAGTAGCCTAGTTTATCTTACATGGAAACCTATCAAATCAGTTGAAATTACGTCTTAAGAGCGATGTGTCCACTTCGACAGTATTTTGAATATGTGACTTATCAGTAACCTAGTTGATTATACTTGACTACTTGAGTAGAATGGAGCTGGGAATCAAACAAGTTGTAGTCACTAATTTATAAATAACTGAAATTTATGGAAACATTTATGTAGAATAATATGTGGCAGTCCAATTTGAAAGTAGGCATCGTAAGTTCGGAGAGCTATGGGGTTTGATTGATGCCGTTGTGTCTCACTTTTATTATTTGTTGTCAGGGCAGTATTTATCCTTAATAATCTCATATGTTGGTTCTGTGAGCTAGCTGAATCAACATCAATTACTCTTAGCATTTTTCATCTAGCTAGAAACACTTAAAAACATGTAGGAAATAGTGAGTCCTATGTTTACCGATGTTTCTAGATGTATGATGTAACCTTCTCTTACGGGGCTTACAAATGAATTATGCATCATCCATCTAGAGCCTATGTGGTACGAATAATTGCAACTTCTTCAGCTGAACTGACCAATCTCATGCCTAGCATGTATTGTTTTGATATCAGTGCATGAGCCATCTGACTTGAGAGATGTGTAAAACAAAACTTCTTTGGGATTTGTTCATGTCGTTGATGTTTGATGACATAACAGTCCCAATAACTATGAACCATTGGAGACACACAAGGGTGACTGTGGTGGTAGAAATAGATTCAATCAGAGCACCTCTCTACTTATGGATCCTCCTTATTTCTGCAATATTTAGTCTCTAGTTATCTCTGGCTATCTGATGGATATCTGATATTATGGCATCCCGGCGATACTTCTTCTTTGCAGAATGATCTGAAAGAATTGTGGTCACTTTTAAATCTTCTCCTCCCAGAAGTGTTTGATAACCGCAAAGCATTTCATGACTGGTTTTCAAAGCCTTTTCAAAAAGAAGGACCAACACACAATGCTGAAGATGACTGGCTGGAGACAGAAAAGAAAGTCATCATAATTCACAGGCTGCATCAAATCCTGGAGCCTTTTATGCTCAGGCGTAGGGTTGAAGATGTGGAAGGTTCACTTCCACCAAAGGTATGCTGATGCAGCTGTCATGATCCAAGGGTGGTCAACTTCATTTGTGTTGCAGGCATATAATATTGACATTCTATTGCAGGTTTCAATTGTCTTAAGATGCAAAATGTCTGCAATGCAAAGTGCTATATATGATTGGATCAAGACCACTGGCACCATTCGAGTTGATCCCGAAGATGAGCAACGTAGGGTTCAGAAAAATCCAGTTTATCAGGCCAAGACATACAAAACATTAAACAACAGATGCATGGAGCTTCGGAAAACTTGTAATCATCCATTGCTCAATTATCCATATTTCAATGATTTCTCAAAGGATTTTCTTGTGAAATCATGCGGCAAGTTATGGATTTTGGACCGAATTCTCATAAAGCTCCAGAGGACTGGACATCGGGTGCTACTCTTTAGTACTATGACAAAACTCCTTGATATATTAGAGGAGTATTTGCAGTGGAGAAGACTTTTATACCGAAGAATAGACGGGACTACAAGCTTAGAAGATCGTGAATCAGCTATTGTGGATTTTAATAGCCCTGGTTCGGACTGCTTCATTTTCTTGCTCAGCATACGTGCTGCTGGGCGTGGACTTAATCTCCAAACTGCTGATACCGTTGTCATTTATGATCCCGATCCAAACCCTAAAAACGAGGAACAGGCTGTTGCTAGGGCACATCGTATAGGACAGAAAAGAGAAGTTAAGGTCATTTATATGGAAGCTGTTGTTGACAAAGTATCCAGTCATCAGAAAGAGGATGAATACCGCAGTGGGGGCACAGTTGACTCTGATGATGATCTTGCTGGCAAGGATCGGTACATTGGATCTATTGAAAGCTTGATCCGCAGTAACATTCAACAATATAAGATTGACATGGCTGATGAGGTTATCAATGCGGGTCGTTTTGACCAAAGAACCACACATGAAGAGAGGCGGACAACTTTAGAAGCCTTGCTGCATGATGAGGAAAGGTACCAAGAAACAGTACACGATGTTCCATCTTTGCAGGAGGTAAATCGTATGATTGCTAGAAATGAAGAAGAAGTTGAGTTGTTTGATCAAATGGATGAGGAACTGGATTGGGCTGAAGAAATGACAAGATATGAACAAGTCCCCAAGTGGCTCCGAGCCAGTTCTAGAGAAGTTAATGCCACAGTTGCTAATTTATCCAAAAAGCCTGCTAGGAATGCTGTATTTGCTGGAAATATTTTGGACTCCAATGAAATAGCTTCTGATTCTTCTCCAAAAACTGGGAGAAAGAGGGGCCGACCTAAGGGAAAAAAGATTCCCAATTACTCTGAGCTGGATGATGAAGAAAATGGGGAATATTCCGACGCTAGTTCTGGTGAGAGAAACGAAGATTCTGCCCAAGAAGAGGAGGCAGAAGTTGCAGAGCTTGAAGATGAAGATACCGATCATGCTGTTGGTGCAACATTACCAAATACTTACCAGTCAGAAGATGATCCAGCTAGTAATGTGAACTATCAATATCTGCGGGGCTCCGAAAGGACCATAAACAATCATTTAGTCAAAGAAGCTGGTTCTTCTGGATCGTCTTCAGATAGCCAAAGACCAACCCAAATGGTGTCTCCTTCTATTTCTTCTCGGAAATTTGGTTTTCTTTCAGCGTTGGATGCTAAACCCGGCTCCCTTTCAAAGAAAACAGTACGTGTCCTTCTCTTTAAGGTCATATTTTGAAACTTAAAAGAAGTTTCTTTTTCTAACTTGTCTTTTTCACTGTATCTATGCTTTAGTCGGATGATCTTGAAGAAGGTGAAATCGCTGCATCTGGTGAGTCACACATGGATCGTCAACAATCAGGTAGTTGGATTCATGACCGAGATGATGGTGAAGATGAGCAAGTTTTGCAGCCTAAAATTAAGCGGAAACGCAGCTTGAGAGTGCGACCTCGTCAAATCGAGAGGCCTGATGAGAAAATTACTCCTGACAAGCCATCTCGTAGGCAAGGAGATCCATCTCATATTCCGTTTCAGGTTGAAAGCAAGTGCGATCAACGTTCAAGGCCTGACCCTGAGTCCAAAGCTGCAGTCGAATCTAATGTTTACAGGCCTGATTCAGCAGAATCCTCCTTGAAACAGAGGCGCTCAATACCATTGAGGAGAAACACATCAAAGTTGCGTGCCTCACCAAAATCTGGGAGATCAAATGTTAGATCGTCATCTGCAGAAGATGACGAACATTCTCGTGATAGCTGGGAGCGTAAAGCAAACACGAGTGGGGCTAAGCAAGGACCTAGAATGTCTGATGTCATCCAGAGAAGGGTATGCTGGTTTATTGACAAATTTCACGCTAAATAGATTCTCATGAGCTCTATTTCTGTTAGTAATTTTTTTTCATTGATAAAAATTAGCTGGTACGGTATTGATTCCCTAATTTTACATCTTACTATCTTAGTATTGCACCTCCATCCATAACTTTGATGCTCGTAAAGTTCGGCTGAATTTATCTGTTACTTTATATCATGTCTAACAACAGAGCTGACCATGCAAAGTAACCTCAATAATGTGCGGTTCGAAGCATCTTTCTTTTATATAATGTCACTGGTAAATTGAGTTAGTCAACAGAATTATCATGATAGTGATTATATGTGACCAGACATGCATTGTGAGGGAAGATTTGGTCTTTATGATGCTTTCTTCATCGAGGACTTGAATGTGTTACTTGGTAAATACTGAACGTTACTTGTATTCGGAAGCAAATCTGCTACAAGATTCTTGACTATTTTTGATATATTTATCATTTTACTTTAATCTGGATTCCTATCGAAACTTTCTTAAATTGGTAGATGCATATGAAGCATGCATCTAATTTCGGTAAAAAGTAGGAAACTTTTCATGTATGTTGTACACAATGCAGGTGCTGTAGTCCAGTAGGCATCGTGAACTCTTGTTTAGCTGTATGTGCATGCACTTTATTTTATATTGGTTGCAACACTCGCTTATTTGTTCATGCTTTGGTTCTTTCAGTGTAAAAATGTTATCAGCAAGCTTCAAAGGAGAATTGATAAGGAAGGCCAGCAAATAGTGCCATTGCTAACTGACTTGTGGAAAAAGATTGAAAAGCATGGTTACACGGCAGCTTCAGGGAATGAGCTTTCAGATTTGCGGAGAATCGACCAACGGATTGACAGATTAGAGTACAGTGGTGTGATGGAACTTGTTGCTAGTGTACAACATATGTTGAAAGGGGCAATGCAGTTTTATGGATGTTCGCTTGAGGTAATTCTCAATTTCTTGGTTAACATTTTGAATGTCTCTATTCACATATTTGTAAACGCATTTATGTTTTTCCGTAAGTTATCTTTTGAATTATGTTGGATGTGACCAGCCCACTGTTTGTTGTGTAAAATCTGTTTTGAGGAGTTGATTAATTTATGGCTGTATGGAAGTCTTTCATCTTAAGAGTATGCATATAGTAGAGCCTCAGTTTGGTTAGTTGGATCACAAAAGTCGACAGTTTTTAGTTGCTTAGTTTGTCCAAAGCTCTGATATTTGGTTGCAGCCGTGTTTTGTGCTTCTGTCTCATTTTAAAGGACAGATTCGCGGTATTCCCCAAGACTAATTATTGATTATATGGATATCACATTGGTTCAATTGGAAGGGTTCTACTGTCAATCAGTTTCGTCAGTAGTTTTGCATTGAGGCATGGTAATGCGTTTTATAATGATAAGTTTTCAGATTTGCTTTGTAGTTGATCTCCTTTTGTGTATAAAAAGGCTACACATGCAGAGTGATGGAAGGACAGATGATTGGTATTTGCCTAATGGGTGTGTTACGCAGCCATTGACTTTAGTTGAAAAGGAAATAACAAGACAAATTAGAATTATTTAAGTCTGGTGAGTGTCAATCTGTAACTCTCTACTGGGAATCGAGGCTGTGACGGACATATTATCTTTTGCTTGTAATGATGAACTTTAAAATAAAAAGGTCAAAAATCTACAAAAGATAGGTGTGCGTCTTTGAGTAGCAATCAACACTTTTCTCTAGTTAATTGGAAAGAACAGATTGCTATCTGCGAACTGAAGGTGCCAGTTCCTTTGGACATTGACATATTAGTTCTTTCAGTGCTGTGATGCATAGTATTACTCAACTGCGGAGCTGGAGAGTTGTGCATAAGTCTGAATACAATCCGAATATACCAAATGAAAACGTTTTTGTTGTTCATTTGGTGTTTTAGGTTTACAATTTTTATGATGACAAGTTCCAAGCCTAAATGTGTCTGCTCCTTTATATCGAGTTCCACCTCATGATGGTTCTTTACTATTAACAGGTGCGAACGGAGGCCAGAAAAGTGCATGACTTATTCTTTGACATTTTAAAGATTGCATTCCCAGACACGGACTTCAGAGATGCCAAAAATGCCATCTCCTTTTCTGGCCAAGGTGCTGCCTCTACTTCAACCGCTTCTGCAAGAATGTTACCGTCGAGCCAAAGTAAGCGACATAAGCTGATTAATGAGGTGGAGCCTGATCGCAATGGATTGTCAAAGCTAGGGTCCCGCATATCAGTGCCCATTGGTGAAGAAACTAGGACAAAATCCCAAATGACACTAAAAGAATCGAGGGTTGCGGTTCAACAAGATGAAACGAAGCTACTCACGCATCCTGGGGAACTTGTGATTTGCAAGAAGAAAAGAAAAGACAGGGAGAAGACGTTGATGAAACCGAGAAGTGGCCCAGTGTCGCCACCTCCAATAAGAAGTCCAACTATGGGTTCGACTAGGGATGTAAGATCCTCTCAACAGCAGAGCTGGTCTAATCAATCTGCTCAGCAGTCAAATGGTAGTGTGAGTGGAGGAAATGTTGGATGGGCCAACCCTGTAAAGAGAATGAGAACAGACGCAGGTAAAAGGAGACCAAGCCATTTATGAATCATATCGTATTGAAGTTTTTAGTTGTATGCTGTAAAAAAAAGATGGCTCAGCGCCAACTGTATTAGTTGTAATAGGCCCTGCATGAGGATCGTCCGGTATTATAATAGTTTAAGCATTTCTCCAGTGGCACCTTTACTTGTTGGTACCACAATTTTTCGGGAAATTTTTCAAAATGTTCAAAATGAATAGCGATTTGGTTTTTCAATTTACTCATTTTTTTTAATACGTCGTTGGCAACGGCGTCTTAGTATATCGTCGCTCTTTAAGAACATCGGATTAAGTCGCGTAGCTCTTTTGTGTGATGCTAGATTGTGCCACTGATATGACTATTTTATTAACGGACAAATGAATATAAAAAAAATGCGACCTTTCCTATTCATTCCAATTCCCGTTTACACCTTTCCTGGTTCCAACATTTTAAATATATAAAGGTAGTTGATTTGGCCCTAAGATCAATTTTCACGAATAATCATTTGATCAATATGGGTGGTTTTTCTGCAAAAATCCAAACTTTGATGGATTTAATAGGGCGTAAAGTCGGGGCTGATTCATGTCAGATGAAAGTCGCCGAGCAATCGAGAGCATAAAAGTTGGTCATTGTTGGGATCTCAAATCTTTATGATCAAATCCCACAAATCCCTCCATCAAAAAAAAAAATCCCACAAATCCCTAGCCTTTTCGCACTTCTCTGACATGTGAAATTGAACTTTTTGAGATTCTCTGAGCTTTATCAATGAGAGATTAGGGCTTTCAGTGTATAGCTTCATTTGGCCGCTGTTCCTAACATCGACTTAATATAAAATAGTTATGTCAGCGTCACAACCCAGCATCCGTGTACACAAAAGAGCCACTCGACTTAAGCCACTGGTCTTAGGGCGGCTAAATACTAAGACGCCGTTGACATAAGCATCTTAGAAAAAGTTAATAAATTGGGAAACCAATATGAGAGATTGAGTACAATTAGAATACAATTGCTCATTTCGAGCATTTTGGAAAATTCCCAATTTTTCACTCTCCTTTTCTCCTGATAACCTTTTCTCAATAGTAATTTGTGCCAAGGAAAAACAAGGCATCTAACAACTGAAATGAAATTTGTTGATTGCAGAAGGATGCACATTCTTACATAATGACCAATGGAGGATTACATACATGTATATTTACAATGATACAAATGTTAATGATGATCAAGCAGGCAGCTTTTCCGCTTTCAGGATAAATAAATGTCTGAGCTAGTTACATAATGTACATATGTGATACGGGGTCTGGTTAACCCTCAATTCGTATGGTCATCTGAATCATATTCCTCCTCACTTATCTCATCATCGCTGGATTCCTCATTCCCAGTTGCTCCTATGTCTTCTGGTTTGGCATACTTCTCACAGTATTCTGTGCAATGATATGAAACAACAGTAGAATGAAAATATTCATAGTCATTATGTGCTTCCAAAAGTATTGAGTTGTTGCATCATTAGAACTTTAGAAGGTCAAAAGTTTGCAGCCTGACCTTTAACCTTCTGTTCATAAGCTGTACGGTTGCGCATCATTAGAGCACCAGCTTCCCCATTCAACGGATCAGATGGGTTAGGATACAGAAGCAGTTGGGGCATGAAGACCTCAAAGATGTTCACAAGATCTGTCAACTCAAGTCAACAACATACACACTTCAAAATCATATCCACAATGCAACAAAACTCAGTTCTGTTGTAATTATTGGAGAATAAGAATACAAGAAATTATCATATGTTTACACTAACCGAACATAGGGCTCCATGTCTGATTGATGACATCCAAACAAACCGAGCCTGACCTGAAACGTCACATAACCGGATTCCACTTTCACAATGCTATATCCCGAATGCTTAACTAAACACCAACAAAACTTCTCACCTCTCATCGATGTTGGGGTGGTATATTTTATTCATGAATCCTATAGAAGGAGACCTGTACGGATATGCATCGGGGAGTTCAACCTTGATTTTCCACACACCGCCATCGTATGGACCTGCAATTTGATCAGCATCACATTAGATAAAACAAACATCCCTTTTTTTTTTCTTTCTATCTCCATATCAAGGTCATCAACTCAAAGCTATCTTCAATTAACAACTGGAACAATTTCCTCTAAAAAATAAAAATAGACAACAGTATTCGGCAAACGAGTGACTCAATACCAAACTGGAAGAAAGACAAGAGAAAGCAATTACAGCTAAAAAAGAAGGAAAAATCCAAGGAAAGCATGAAACAAAAAAACACAAAATTTACTTGGTTCGGCAATTTGAATACTTACGCCGCTCCATTAGAATCGTATTTACCCTCATTCCTCTCTAGACGAGTTATAAGAGATAATATTCCTCTCAATTTCTAATTAGCTTGACACGGATCAAATTAAAGGCGCAGATAATTAATGAAGAAAATAGTCAAAACACAAGTTACAAATTAAGAAACAGAAATATATGGTAGAGAGATAAGATACATACTGTCCTTGGGACCATGAAAATGGACATAGAATTCCTGCGTGCTATCATTGATGGTTTCCACCTTATAATCGCTCATCATCCTGCGTCCATGATACATACACCATATCAAATTCCATTTCAAATAATATAAAAAAAAAAAAACAAAGTCAACCACCACAAACAACACATACAGTTTCATCAAGTCCAATTCACGGCGCTTGTTCGGCGACGACATCGCGAATTTCGCTATTCAACTAACTACCGACAGAAGCTACCAAATTAAGATTCTAGAGAGAGAGAGAGAAGCAGATATGGATTTTGAGGAGACGAAAAGGAATGAGAATTTGGTTGAGAAAACAAATTTGGAATCTGCCTGGAGTTGAGTTGAGTTTTGTGCTGCGGAAGAAATCAACCAAGCACGCATCCATCCTCATGCTTCCTCCCGTGCTGTCCTTTAAATTTTTATTAATGTATTTTATTACAGAGCAGCCAGCTGTATTACTATTATCCGTTTTTTATTATTGAAGATGCGTGACGTCTTTTCATTTTGTCTATATTTTTTTAGGCAGGCATGTTATTGTAAAAATATAATTATCCGACATGAATAAATTTTTTAAAATAAATTTTTTTTATCATATTTTATATATAATCAAATTTGATGCAATGGAATAATTATTATTTCTTATATTTAAATGAGTAGTCAACCTAATGGTGAAAGTGTTGTTTGCAATGGAATCATATTTGGTGAAAGTGTTATTTGCAATGGGCTCTTGATTCTTATTGATAGTATCAACTTTTTTTTTGGTGAAGTAAGATTTTTCGATAAGAATCGATATTAGACAGCGCTGATAAAAAGTGTATTATATAATATCTATATATGTAATGAACATATTAGTCGACTTTTTTTTAATACGAGTTGACACAAAATAAAATTTTAATATGAATAAAAATTAGTTTAGTCAGATGGAAGTCTATTTTATATGATAATTTTGAATCTAATTGATTTGGTCGCGTGCTCTATAATTGGAGCCTTATCCTCCACTATAAAACTACACTAATTTTTTAAAATATATTCTTGATATTTAATTATTACACGTGAATAATCGTGATAGATGGCGTTTACGTAATTTTAGTCAATGATTCTCGGTTCGCCCACCCCTAGAGATGGAAGTGGGTGACGAAATCCGTGGATTGATCAGCATGGGTCGTGGGTCGATCCGATTCAGCACGACCCTTGCAACCCAGCTTGTGGGTTGAGAATGGTAGGTTCAATTCGTGGGTCGAGTTAGGTTGATCAAAACTCAACCCAACCCGACCCAGTCCAACCCAGCTCGTGGGTCGAGAATGGTGGGTTCAATTCGTGGGTCGGGTTAAGTTGATCAAAACTCAACCCAACCCGACCCAGCCCAACCCACGGGTTCAATCCGCGGGTTCGACCCACGGACTCGACTCACGGGTTCGACTCATGGGTCCCACGCGAGTTCGACCCACAAACTAAAAATTAAATTATATCAACCCGCTGATCAAATATCAAAAAAGATAACCGTTTGAATTCAAATTAAAGTAACCCACATGTCCGATCCACGTGTTCTCAATAAGAAACAACTAATGTGTCTTCCGTTATTGGAGAAGATTTTGCATTATATCAGTGGCAAGCTTATAAAAGGCAATCTACATGTGAGTCTAGTAGTTCACAATCTAACGCGGGGAGTACGAACTACAACTAACTTTAATATTATTTGTCTCGTTCTGAGCCTCCGATGGATCCAAAATTGGATCTGTTGGCATGGTGGAAGGTAAACAGTCATACTTGGCCAATACTATTCGTCATGGCTGGGGACCTACTAACTGCTCCGATGTCAACCCGTGGGTCAAATCCCTGAATCAAATTCGTGGGTTGGACCCAATCCGACCCAGCCCATTTATGATGGATCCAACCCGTGGGTTGGGCTGGGTCCAAATTTTTCACTTGGACCCGACCCATGGATCGATCCGTTACTGTTTGAACCCAACCCGAACACAAGAATTATACTGTTTCGACCCAGCCCGACCGACCCACTTCCATCTCTACCCACCACCAACTTTTAGTTTGAATATTTTCTCCCATCAAGTTGTCCCTGACCCGGATCCACATCTCACTTCACTATCCAACCCGACCCGGTTCTTCATTGGCGCTGCACTCGCAATCACATGAAGCAAACCAGACGAGTCATCGGATCTTCTATACGTGTTTGTTCAATGAACCAGCAGCTGAATGCTTGTGTCAAAAGCAAGCACTTCAACCGCGCCGTGCAACTGTTCGACGAAATGCCCCAACGAAGTACCATCACATACAACATTGTTATCTGTGGAATAATGAGTCGCAGTTTCGCTTATTTTAAAACAATGATGTTGGAAAACATTCGCCCCGATGAAATCACATTCAACGCGCTGCTCAGGAGCTGCACTGATCACGGGGTAATAAATTGTCAGCAGGCGCATAGTTTTGTTACTAAGCTCGGATTTGTATCCTACTGTTTCGTCGCCAGCCCGCTTGTTGATCTTTATGACAAGGTTGGATTGTTAACGGAGGCGAGGCGTGCTTTCGACGAGGTTCTTCGCAGAGACCTTGTTTTGTGGAACGTGATGGTATCTTGTTACGCATCGAATGGATTGGGTTCCAAAGCTTGTGATCTCTATAAAATGATGAGTTCGGAAGGTGTTGTTGGCGATGCTTATACATTTTGTAGCTTGCTGAGTTGTGGATTCGTCGGAACATGTGATTTGGCAAAGCAAGTTCATTGTGCGGCTTTGAAGGTATCCTTTTCGTCTGACTTGCTGGTGGCCAGCGCGCTCGTTGACATGTATGTGAAAAATGGGGGGCTAGACGATGGGCGTCGGGCTTTCGATGAAACGAAGTTCAAGAACGTCGTGACGTGGAATATTATGATTGTCGGGTACGGGCGCGATGGAGATGGGAACGAGGCTGTGAAGCTCCTTCGTGATATGTTTAGAGAAGGGTTCGCAGCTGACGAGGTGACTTTAGCTAGCGTGTTCAGCTCCTGCGCGCAGTCTTCGTTAGTAAAGGAAATAACTCAGGTGCATGATTTTACCATTAAAGCCGGACTGGAGTTTTTTCGATCAGTTTCGAACTCAATGGTAAATGCGTATTCGAAATGCGGTAACTTGGGTGACGCAAGTCGATGTTCCAGCTCAAGTTCTGACCCAGATCTGATCACGTGGACTTCGATGATCAACGCGTGCTGGACGAACGGCGAGCCAGAGCAAGCGATCGACGTGTTCGAGAAAATGATATCGGACGGCGTAACGCCTGATCACATTGCCTTCCTCAGCGTCCTCTCAGCCTGTAGCCATGGCGGTTTACTGGCCCAAGGACTTCGATATATCACTCTGATGAGCTCTCGTTACCACATTACTCCTAACCAAGACCATTATACGTGCCTAGTCTACCTCCTCGGTCGCTGCGGCTCTCTCGACGAAGCGCTCGTAGTTCTTTCATCCATGCTCGTCGATTTTAAACAAGATAGCTTAGCTGCATTCTTAGGAGCGTGCAAGATACATGGGAGAATGGACATAGCGAAACGGGCAGCGGAAGAGCTTCGATGGCTTGATCCGAACGAGCCGGCGAATCAAACGTTGATGTCGAGCATCTACGCCTCGACTGAAGAGTGGTCTCAGGCAGGGGAAATCCGGAAAGGGATGGAGAGAACTCGTAGCTATAAAACAACAGGTTGTAGCTTAATTATCTGAAAAGTTGATGGTGCTATGAGAATATCAAAGTATGTCAGTGGCTAAACTGTAAATATAGAAAGTTAAAGCCACATGGGTTTAACCAATAGGAATGTGCCAAGTTCATGCAAAATCAATCAAAGATGGACCGCACGCACAGACTATAACGTCACCTACCCAATAATAACAGTGACGTTAACTGTGTCCGAATGAGGAGGGTATACGCTAATCTGACAGCGGATAAAACACAAAAACAGTGCACTAAAATCTCGCCTCACCATCTAACAACCCTAAATTGATAAAAAAGACCCCGACATGTTTTTATCATCCGATAGAAAACAAACTTCCAACGATTTTCACAATGTGAAATACAAGTCCGAACAACAACAGTTAAAGCAAACTATTCGAACAAGCTCGCTCACATGAGAGATTTGAGCGATCGAGCTTTGACCCTCTTCCGAACACTCGGCCTCCTCCCATCCTCATTTTCGTCATCATCATCGTCGTCATAGTCCACAAATTCAATATCATTTCCTTTATCGTCCTCCGCCATTGACCGAGGCGAAGATGCCTCACTGCGGCACAATTCCTCAGTTTTTGCCGTAGGCGGCGGAGTAGGCTGCTTGTGGATGTTATCCCTCTTTTTACCCCAATGCGGACCAAAACCCGAATAATAGTAAAATTCATCCGGATTGCTGGACGGCTTCTTGGTAGGCCTTCCTCTCCGCTTCATCCCCGGCTGAGGAGTTGAATCAGTCGATTGTTTTTGCTGCGGCTTCTTACCAGTTGAAGACCTAATTTGAGACTTAGATGATAATGCCGCGCTGCCATTATTTTTTGCAGCCCTAATTTTACCTTCGGACGAATTCAAAATCATGCTATTTCCTCCTCTTTCCGAATACTTATCATATTTAAGCTTACCGAACTGAACACCTTCATCTAGCTGCTTCTGCTTCCTATTATCATTATCGATCGATAATTTAACCGATGAAGCCAGACTGCGATAATATACATTTGCCCTAATTAGCCATCTCACTGAATCTAACAACAACTTATCCCAATCCGCAAAACTCAATCCCTAATCATAATCGAGAGTTGAGAGAACGACACACATACCTCTGGGAAATTTTCGCGAGCTCGGGGACGAAAGACGTTCCGGTTAAGCTGAATAATCCGCCCTCGAGCTGCCGCGAATCACGAACGAGAAATGAGCGACGAAAAAACCGAACGAAACACGATTTAGGGAACCGAATTAAAGAAATAAACTCATGAATCCAAAATCGACGATAATCTCAAAACCCTAATTTCATAGCGGGAAAAATACAGACGCGAATAAGGGCGCCATGCCGGCACGAATCCGCGAGATCCTTCGCACACAAAGGCTACGAAAGAGGAAAGAGATTGTTTACCTGAGAGGACGGGTCGGCGACGTCCCATGGCGACTGGTTGAGGACGCAGACGAGGCTGCTACTGCTGCTGGCGGAAGCAGTAGTGGTGCTGCAGCGACGAGGAGTGGTGAAGAAGGCGTCGGCGGGATCGGAGGAGGTTAAGGCGGCGTCGTTTTCGGAGTCGGTGGTGGCGGAGACGGGAGTGGTGAGACTTCGGCGAATCCTCATGAGAGGGTTTAGAGGAAGGAGAAAGGATGGATGGAAGGTCGGGAATGGAGAGAGAAAATGAGAGTTTGGGTTTTTATTTTTTCATTTTTTTTTAAATGTGTGTAGATCTCAAAAAAAAAATGAATCGTTAAGGTGGGCGCTTGACATGTAGACGTCTTTTATTTATTTAACGAGATTACGTTTTTGCCCCCCGGAAGTTGTGATATGTGTGTTTCTGAAGTCTTCTGACTTCTGAACTAGTTAGGGTTGTCTTGTGAGAATTATTTGGTCCTGAAGACTTTTAGACTTGTGGTGATACGTGGTTGGGTATGTGTTACTTTGGGCAAATCCAAAACCAGTAACCAGCCCATAAAATAAAACTTAATGTTTTTAGGATGGAAATTCGATTGGGATGATCACATGGTTACAAATGATTAAAATATGTTAACTAGGTTGTCCCAAATACCAAAATTAAAAGTTATATTAGTGAAATGAACTTTTTTTTTTTTGATGAGGCAACAGAAGCCATTACAAGGCGATGATCACACACTGGACAACAATAAAGATAAAGAGCTAATAGAACATCCAGTCTGGATCAGAAAAAAACTCCTCAGTTAGACTAAGTAGTGAATCATATGTATCCGATTGAGAAAAGTTTTCTAATTTGCTCAATTGAGTGTATTTTTTTTTTTGAAAGGGCTCAATTGAGTGTATTGATTTACAAATTGCTCAATTTGAAAAAATTCATTTCCAATATACTTAAGATAGTGTTGACACGACACTTTACATAAAAAGTTTGATCTCTGATAATATCCTTTTAGCATAAGAGATCAATCATTATATTAAACTGTATAAAAATCGTAAATAGGGATATATGGATCTCTTAAGCTTTGATATGTAAAAGACTTATGAATATGAGATCTACTGTCTTCATATTTATTCATTTTGTGTACTGAGTGGACAACACCAACACTATCTTTGAGTTTATGGAAAAACAGTATTTCAGGGTATGCAAATTTGCAGAAGAGCCCCACCAATCTCGCACTTATTTTTTTGCAGATGACTGCATAATATTTTATTAAAGTTTCTATCAATTCTGATGTCCATCTGAAGCATTTGCTTAAGAAATATGAAAGTATTTCAGGACAATATCAACTATGGGAAATAAGAACTTGTCCTGATCAGTAAAAACATTGATGAAGGCATATGCATGAAAGGTGACATTCTGAGGAGAACCATAAAAGATATTTAGGAACTCCTATGATACACATGGTCGCACCAAGAACGAAATTTTTAACTTCCTTCTAGATGAAGTTTGGAAACTACGACATTCAGCACTTGAACAATAAAGGCCGACTAAGGTAAAGAGGTTCTAATTAAATCGATTTTCTATGTCATGTTTTTGCAAAACATAGTAAAACATAAGTATCTCATCTATGGGAACACCAATGGTAAAAGTAATTAAGAACATTGTTAAAATTATCTCAAACAGGAAGATGGCTTGGGTTTTAGAGATTTAAGGGCTGTTAATTTGGATTTGCTGGCTTAATTAACAAGTATATGTGGAGGATTATTAATAATCAAAACATTTTTAAGTGTCTAATAAGGTTTTGAGAGCGAAATATTTTTTCTTCATCCTCAATATTTTACAAATAAGAATGGGTCTTTTAATTAAAAGCATAGATATTATCAACAAAAATAGCACCTTCAATAGAAATTTGGGTTGTGGAAATTGAAATTATCACAAATCTCTATTATATCAACAGTATATGGCAACTCGATCAGTTAAGAAATTAAAAGCGGCCAAGCGGGTAGTACAAAATCAGGAGAGAATCTTTTAATCCTCAACTTTTACGAAACTTTTATAATTATGTTTGGAGAGTAAGAACTCCCAATGAAAATTAAAATTTGCGTATGGCGCATATTTTACAGTGGTATTTGTACTACATCTAATTTACTCAGAGATGGTCTACAAGTTAACCCAGTATGCAAATTTTGTGGATTTAATCCTAAATCTGACACTTATATATCTTTCTGAACTGTTAGTGAACTAGTATATTTATTTTATTTATTTATTTATTTTGATTGGGGGTTAGGTGTTATGTTAGTGTTGTTAGAGGATCTTCGCACCCGAGCACACTTTGGTGCTAGGTGGAGTGCTCACTACTACTAAGACACATCACTTCGCCCTGTAAACTAGTATATTTATAAACATATAAATCTTACCACTAATATACCCCACCAGAAATATTTGATATGTTTCATCATGTTACAAATGATCTTATCAGATACCCAAAAACAGAACAAGATGCACAAAGGTATATAATAAAGAATGGACTTAATTACAACTGATTTAACTCTAATTGAGGCATAAAGGGTTGTGGTTATAGTCTTGATTGAATGTATAAGTTTGGGGTTTGTTAATTCATTGCCATGGAAAAATTTAACTTTTTTTAAAAGATAGTACTTTATTATTCCAGTTCTAAATGCGGATTCAAACTTTATATGGGAGGAAGTTAAAATTTTCAACTTCGACCATGTATCATTGGAGTTCCTAAATATCTTTTCCGATTCTCCTCGACCGTCACCTACAGAATAATTTTAATGTCAGTTTTCAAACGTTCATCAATATTTTTACCGAGGATAAGTCGTTGATTTTCTATAATTATCTTTTGTCCTACAATACTTTCATATTTCTTAAGGAGATCAACATAGTTGATAGAAAATATCATGCAATCATCTTCGAAAAATAAGTGTGAAATTGTAGGGGCACTTTTGCAAATTTTTATAGACCTTCAAACTGTTATTATTCCATAAGCTCAAAGATAGTGCTAACGTTAACCCCACTCAGTACACAAAATGAATAATTATGGAGACAATCGATCTCCTTAACGAAGACCACTTATGATCACTTACATGTCCATTCAACCAGTATGATAAGATATTTTGAAACATAACTCATTGATTTTGTTTGTCTAGGTAACATCAAAACCCAGTTTTAGCATTGTATTTTTTTTAAGAAAAGTCCAATCAACTATGTGATAAAGCCTTACACATGTCAAGGCTTAAGAGATTCACATCCTCATTTACGATTCTTTACACAGTTTAATATAATGGTTGATCTCTTGAGCTAGAAGGATATTACCAATGATCAATCTGTTTTCAATAAAGACATACTGGAGTGGCAAATTTACCACCTCAAGTACATTCGTAGTCTACATTTATACCCTTTGCGATAGTTTTAGTTGTCACTGAGCATAGGCTTATATGTCTGAACACTTCTACTTTATATATGTATGTGAACTGAACTCAATTAGACTAAATAGTGAATTATATGTATGTGATTTGTAAAGGTGTCATAATTTGCTTAATTTGAAAGTTTTAATGTTTCCAATATACTCACTTTCTGTGAGCCGCGCTGTTGACAATAACGTTTTACATATCGAGTGTATTAGTATCAATGACACTCAATTAGAAAAGAATGGATGCCTGTCAAATATGAATAACTTAGAAATGAATTCCTCAAATTGAATAACTTGAGAATGGTTTGTCCATTCGAACTGAAACTTAACTGAAATTAGGTTAATTTAACTTAACTTTAACATCAGTCAAAAATATATTTATTTAGTTAATATTTGATCTTTTTATTAAATCTATAATTATATTATTTAGTGATGATGATGAAGGTGATGATGATATGATTATGACGATGATGACGGTGGTGATGATGGTGGTGGTATGATGATGAATATATAATGATGATGGTGGCGATATGATGAAGGTGATGGTGATATGATGGTGGTGGTATGATGATGATGAAGGTGAAGGTGATGATGATATGGTGATGAAGACGTGATGATGATGGTGGTGGTGATGATGGTTGTGGTGATATGATGGTTGTGATATGATGATGATGATGATTAAAATATCAACTTAAATCAGACTTAACTTAACTTAATTTAACTTAACTTAACTGAAATTAACTTAACTTAACTTCTTCACTTAACTAGGGGTGGCAAAACGGGCGGGCGGGCGGTTATCGGGCGGGTTGTAAACGGTTAGCGGGTTAAGCGGGTCAAACCCGCTAAAACCCGTTTAGCGTTAGCGGGTTTAACGGGCGGGTTCTTAACGGGTAGCGGGTTAAGCGGGTTTACCCGTTTAGCCCGTTTAACCCGTTTAGCCCGTTTAACCTTTTTAGCCTAAAAAAGATTATACTTGTTTCATTGTCAAATAATAAAATTATAATGTGAGAGATTCCACAATGTATGACAATGATACATGCATCATCGTTGAACCAAGTCAATGTTGAATGATGCAAACGAAGAAACATGTCAACTTGCTCAGAGTTTGAATAGAAACCGTCAACAAGCAAATGAGAGGATATTATCCCGTTTAGCGGGTTAAGAGTGTTAGGTCGTTTAACCCACCTAACCCGGTTAACCCGTCTAACCCACCTAACCCGTCTAACCCGTTTAACCTAGTTAGTTTTAAATATGACTAAATATGTTTCTAAATGAAATATTGAATTCATATTAGAGCTTAACTCTCGTTTAATTTAAAACATGATTATATATGTTTCATGTTTCTCATCCTCTAGTTTAACCGTATAAGGAAAAATCCGTAGATGTTTTTTATATTGGTTAAAAGAATTATATCACTATTTAATATTTCAAAAAATCATTATCAAAAAAAAATTCAAAAAATTAATTATCAACGTTTTCTAAATATTTATTTAAAATATTTTACTAATTTAAAAGAATACAATATATTTGATAATTTATATATATATTATATAATTTATAATTATTTAAATAAATATATATAATAAGGTAAACGGGTTGTAAACGGGTTAAGCGGGTTTCGGGTTTACTAAACCCGCTTACTAATAGGGCGGTTAACGGGATAAAATAAAAACTACTAATGATTCCTCTTTTGCCAAATTTCTCAACACCAGCAGCTAAAAACATTATCCTTAAAGATAAAAGTAGAATATAGTCCAAAATCAAAAGGTTGGTCCAAGTTGCTCCCGTAGGTTTGTTTCATGAAAAAGTTTTTTTTTCCATATTTTCTCAGCTTCAAATTTGTCCGGAAAATAAAAAAATGTTCATGAAAAAGTCAGAACAATCATTTTCATATTTATTTCCCTAAAAATTATCTTGCATAGATCTTGTACTGACGACTGTCCATCGTTTTCACCATCATTTTCTTGAAATTTCAAGTTACATTTTTGAACAATGTATCTACAGTACTGATATATTTCAAATCTCAGTTTTATCTCTTATATTTCTTTTAAAATTTAACAGGGGTTTTCAGACGGGCCAAAAATCGATTATCTGAACCGCCGTACGACCCTGCAATTTTCAATATGCGAAGGTTAATATATGTGTTAGAGAGGCCTCGTTTTAGAGCACATCCCCTCTGCTGGGACCTTCGACATCCGCACTAACAAAATCTAATCAAAATATAACAACAAATCAAAATCAAGAATGTAAGGTAAACCAGATTCATACTGTTCGATTCACCTGACCAGCACTTAACTCCGGCCCGGCGATCTGAATCCCTTAATTTCAATTTTCGAAGGCAAACTTGGCCGAAAACGCATGATTTTTTTGGCGCTTCCTTCCTCCATAGGTCCCTCGGTTGATGATGATGATAAGTGGATCGAGGAGATTTAAAAATTATCCGAGATGCTCGGTGAATACGAACCAAAAAGGAAGCGTCATTTTGCGAGATTGGATCTCGCAATCGACTGTTGTTTTCCATGGATTTATCGTCATAGCATCGGATACCGATAGGCGTAGATGAGAGTGGAGTAAATCGAAGAGATGAAAAATGGAGAAGACGGCGAATCGATGGAGCTGAAAGAAGCTTGGAAACCCTAATTTTGAGATGATGTTGAACCAGTAGATGAGAATATATAGTTATAGATAGGGTTGCTTACCAATTACAAGTCAAAAGTTGACTGAAGTTTACATTATTACTAATGGACCCCCGTACTTGTATAAGTTACAATGTCGTTCAATACATTTCGATTCATAAATAATTCGTGAAATGGTATGGAAATCATTTTTAAAAATACATTTTGAATTTTTTTAAAAGTTGTCTATTAAGTCAGAATACTAGAATCTGGAGAGAAACTGAATCTGCTTAAGTAGAGGGGCTAGAGTTTCCATCAGCTTCTCGGACGGATGATTATGAACTCCTTCATAAGTCGTCACCACCACGCCCGAGTCCATCGATAGCCTCTGGACTTGTTTCTTCACATTGCATGTATGATGCGTGCATTTGTAATAACTCCTGTTATATATTAGCCAATCAGTAATTTAAAATGAGACGTCGTCTCATGTATGATGCGTGCATTTTATTAAAATAAAAAAGAGAGATATATATTTTTAAGTACCTTGGATGTGCATTGTTCATGACAGCCTTCTGGCCATATTTTCGCCAACGGAATCCATCGTCCAAGACATCATCAGCGCTCCTAGTCCGAAATTCAAACCTTGGACGTCGACTCATATTATTCTTCGTTTTAATATCCTTTTGCGCAACTTCCTTTTGTAACTCATATGAACTCTGCAGTTGGTTATTACAACCAACTATGTCTATGTTGTTGTTGTTCATAAAACAACCGTCGAACGATGCTGATCCGACTGAGCCAACTATGTTATACAGAGAGTTGAGAACGGATAGCCAGTCTATATCGTGTGGCAGCATGTTCTGAGGCTCCTGTGACGTTCCAACCATGCTGTTCATGAGGAAATCGAGAGACGTAAACAACGAACAATTTGAAGCTGAAGAAGAAGCTGATAATGTTGGTGGTGATATGAGAATTTTGATCACATAATAGTATTTATAGATAGATAGACACAATATGTTGTTTGGTGACTATAAGAGATTGACCAATTTACTAGTAAGAAAAAGACAGGAAGACTATGTAAAAGTTATTATAGTAGCCAACTTAAGGTACAAATGGAACATGTATGGAAGCACTTAAGCTCTGTGCTTGTAGCTAAATTTCAACAACTTCTGTTCAACTGCCCTGCCCATAATTACTTGCTGAAACGTGAAGAAATTATGAATTAACATGCATACGTCATCGTAACAAACTTGATAAGTAAGCCTACTAGTTATCATATCATCAATTTATCGTGGTCTTTTATAATAGAAGCTTGGCTGTGGAGATCTACAGAATGACGCTAGCTTGAGAGTTCTAGGGACACACTAGACTTATAACAGTTCCGATTGAATTTTAACATTTTTTTAACTTGATCTCGGATATTTGCTGCAGCATAACTAGATTGTCATCAAAATAGTTCACCAAATCAGGCACAATTAGTAGTAAGTATGTGTACAATTCTCATGACATTTCCACCAACAATTTACACAACATGTGCAACGATTAAAGCAGAGAAAGCTGCTATAAGATTACAAGAACTATTCAACGCATTAAGAGACTGACCATCAATATGGTCTTTCTTGTTTGGCTCAGAAACAGCTTATAACTGAGGCCAGCCATTTTTCTCTGAAATGGGTTTCACATGCAAAATATCCATGAAAAATGAGGGAAACAGTTTTCAATTTGATCAAATTCTTTAAATTGATTCATTTTGTACCGAATTTTTCAAAATTTATTTTTAATTTACCCAGTTTTTTGTTAAGCATTTTAAGTAATTTTTTTTCCGCTTGTACTGAAGCCTTAAATTTAGTTATCCAACTTGAGTCAAATTTTGATGACTATATTTAAAGCGGTGCTGGTAATAGTGCCCAATATAAATCAAAATGTACGAATCAATTTATTAAAATTTAACTTTTTTTTGCTTATAAAATAAAGATTTAAAAAAAAAAAATATGTATGAGAAGACTTGGGTTGGGCCAGCGACCCATTTAGGGCTTGGACTTCTGTGGAAACTGATTGGCAGACATCCTACGATCTACGTATTATTCTATTGCAGCTTGGCTTGCATCGAATTTGATTTTATCTTTATCCAAAATTGATGAGTTTTTTGTGTGTGTGTGGATAAAATCCATAATTGATGAGTTGATTAATGTCATCAAATGGATCTAACTTATTATTAAAAAATATCTTATTTATTTCGCTCTTATCAGTACTACGTATATAACTACAATTAATTTTTGTATTTTTAAGTATTTATTCTAGAATTCCGTTCATAGAATAACATTTTACATGTATTTTGGATATTTTGAGCATTATTAAATTGACGTTATTAAAAGGATTACAGTTATCATTTCCAAACACAGAAATTAAATTGATATCAGTATCAAGAGATCTACTTATTGCTTTTAAAAAATCGTATCCATTTCTCTCCAATCAATATATAAATACAAATAATTTATATTTTTTTACTAATTTACTATAGAATTCCGTTCATATAATAAAACAGTAAATGTGTTTTAGATATTTTGAGCATTATTATTTATTAAGGCCCGTCCGATTGACTTTAAATTTATGCTTTATAAATTAAATTCAGTTAAGTTAAATTAAATTCAGCTAAATTAAACTAAATTAAATTAAATTTAGCTAAGATAAACTAAATTAAATTAAAATAAACTGTATTTGATTTATGTTCATCATCATCATCATCATCATCATCGTCGTCATCGTCATCACCATCATCATCATCATCGTCATCATGATTTATGGTAATATTATGATGATGGTAAAATGATGATGATGATGGTGATTATGATGATGTGATGTGATGATGGTAATATGATATGATGGTGGTGATATGATGATGATGATGGTGATTTTGATTTTGATGATGATGGTTGTGATGATGATGATGACGATATGATGGTGATAGTGATTATGATGATGGTAATATGATGATGGTTGTGATAATATGATGATGATGGTGATATGATGATGATGATGTGTACCACGTGTAAATGCAAAAACCTTACCCAGATAAACTGCTAGTCATCCATCATTCCAAATGACATTTTCCAGCAACAAAAAAGTGTTAGTAAGAGGTTTCTGAGACCCAAAAAAAGGATGGAAATATGTGATGGCAAAATTTTGAATCTTAACCTTGCCTCCCTTTCTTGCTTTGACCTTATTTCTTGCAACTAGTGTCCCATACATGAGCCTCATATTTACCAGTCCATCTATGCCTATCAAATATTACTAATGAATGAGTGTTTGAAGTGTCTTAGGTCTTAGGATATCATTGCATGATCAAATATTGAAAATGCTAGGGTGGAAGCGTACTAACAAACCTTGTGACACCTCTGTATTGAGAAGTTCTCTGATCAAATTATGTGTCTATAGAATTTTTATGAACAATTTGCTTCTGATTAACTTTCTGATGCAGGAACGTTTAAGGCTGCTAAATAACAATTTAGCAGTTTATTTCTTTTTTTAGTATTTTCTTTTTTTAGTATTTTTAGTTTCTTGTTTTAGTTTTTATTTAGATTTTATTTCCAAATTTAGTTTTTGTATTTTCTATTTAAACACTTTTTAGGGTTTCAGAGTGACATCTTTCGTTTTGAATAAAACTTAACTTTGCTATTTTTTCTTTTCTGGTGGATCCCAGAGTTATCTTTTCTGGTGGATTCCAGAATTACCGTTTCTGGTGGATTCCAGAGTTTTCATTCAAGTTCACGCTTGTGAAATCGATCATCTATCCAACGTTTAGCGCTTACTATTCCTTTCAAGATTCCGACTGCGTCAGGTGGTATCAAAAGCAGGTATTTCCCTGTCTCCCTTCTAGATTGATCAGTATGGCAGATCAACAAATAACCAAGGCAGATTTAGAGAGGGTTACTGCGGGTTTTACCGCAACCCTGACTGCTTTTACAAATCAGATTGCAGCTTTGACGACGAGAGTGGACAACCATAAGAGTCGTCGTAGAGACGGGAGAGAGGAACAGAATTGGGTTTTGCAAGGTGAGAATAATTATTCAACAATCTTTGCCAATTCGAGTTTGAAAGAGGAAGTTGACCATGGTGATCGACCGAATAAATATGATTGTCGAGTGCTGATATTCCATTGTTCTACGGAAACATGGGAGTGGAAGAGTTTTTGAATTGGCAGGTCGACATTGATAGGTTTTTCGAAGCAATAGGTGTCCCAAAAAACATACAAGTTAAGATGGCAGCGATGAGGTTGAAGAGTGTAGCTTCCGTGTGGTGGGACAAGCTCGTTACTCAGAGACAACGTGAAAGAAAGTGGTCAGTTAGAACGTGGAGGCGAATGAAACAATTGATGATGGAGCGGTTTCTGCCTTAAGATCATTGTCATCATCACCATCATCATCATCATCGTCACCATCATCATCATATCATCATCATCGTATTGCCCTCATCGTATCATCAACATCATTATCATCATCACATCACCATCACCACCACCACCACCACCATCATCATCATATGATCCTCCTCCTCATCATCATCATCATCACATCACCACCACCATCACCATATCATCATTATTATATTATCCTCATCGTATCATCATCATCTTCATCATATTACCACCATCATCATATCACCATCATATTCATCATCAACATCATATCATCACAACCATCATCATCATATTACCCTCATCATCATCAGCATCATCATAATCTCATAAGTTAAACACTTATACACACACTTAGAGAGAGATCGTTGTTAAGCTCTTCATTCTTTAGAAAGTGACTACCGTATAAGCGAGCTCAACATGTATGAGTCAATCTGTTGATCAAGCTGCTGATCCAGATTGATTGTTGCACGAATCAAAGTGCATAAGTTCAAACTAGCGGTTGCTGAGTCTTCGGGAGAGGACTACGCCAATCTTCGAGAGAAGATTTGGTGGACAAAGAGAGGGATCTCATATGTAAGGGGAACTTAGATCGCAAGACACTGGAGTGTTAGAGAGTAGACTGTTCCAAAGAGAGTCTGTACACATAAGTCACTTTACTCTAAACTCGATCATAGTGAATTGTTTTCCACCGGGCTTGAGATTAAGCCCCCCCGAATTTAGGCTTGTTAACGCCAAACTGGGTATCATTTCTTGTGTGCTAGTTTATGTTCTAACTGCGGCTTTTATTAGCGTGCTACTTATTATGCCTAAGAAGTTCAACCAGTAGCTCAAACAACTTAATTACTGATTGATTATCTCGGTACTCATACATGAGAGTAATTTCAAAATACAATGATTTTTGTATTTTTACTCATTTATTCTAAAATAAATGTGTTAACTTTATTTTTGATATTTTGAGCATTATTAAACTGACGTTATTACAAGGATTACAATTATCATTTCCAAACACAGAAATTAAATTAATATCAGTATCAATGGATCAAAACGATTATTTCGATGTTATCCATAGATTAATGTCATAAGTATTGAAATTTGGTGGTTATTAATGAACTAATTTATCAAAATATTCAAAAATATATATATAGGATATAAATAGAAATATTTTGAATATTTTGTATGCTTTTTTTAAATATTTATATAAGCCGTTCCTATCAAGAATGCCACCCGAACAATGCTATACGCAAACACGGCATCCCTCGCTGCAACCTTTTGATAAAAATTGATTTATTAAACTTTATTTTTAACTTTGTATTATTCCCTATCAAAAAAAAAAAAACTTTGTATTACTCGATAATAATAATAATAAATATGGGGAGCATTCAAATGAGGTACCAAAATTAAAATGAGGCAGTGAGACACGATGTGAGCCACACATCTAATCCCACGTGCTTTGTGGGCGCGCCACGTGTCCCACTACAAAATCCATAAAAAAAATAAAAATCATAAAGCAAACAGTAAATAACTATTCCCTATCACATCATGTAAATGAGTAGCTCATAATGTGACTCACGTGACTCATTCTACTAACCCTGCTTCAAGCCTTCAACCGAGTGCTACCCTAATAAATATAATGTAAGAATGTTAAAGAAGCTGCTCGAAATTTGTGGACGTCAAATATTCCGCAATAAACTATAAAGCCGTCGCCACGTGTATGACTCTAGATAGGAGTCTAAAAAACGCGCACCAAACGATCCGTCACGTGTCACTCTATAAATATCTCATCCCATTCACAGCCACATTTTTCGATTTTCAACGCAGTCGTGAAAACCCTAATTACTCCGCAAGTAGCCGAGCTCGTTCGACTTCGAAATCGGAGCTTGAATTGAACTCGTTTAATGGTTTCAATGCATCCGAACAACAACAGCAAAGCGCAAACCGAGTTGGATCGTGGGGAACTGTACTTCAATCCGATGGACGCGTCGTTGCCTGGACTGAAGAATTCGATGCAGCCGCTACCGCCACCTGGTGGAGGAGGGACGGAGGGGCAGGTGGTGGCGGGGGAGGATATGAGTAAGAAGATTAGGAAGCCGTATGTGATTTCGAAGTCCAGGGAGAGCTGGACGGAGATGGAGCATGAGAAGTTTTTGGAAGCGTTGCATCTGTAAGTACCGACAGTTAATTCTTCCGATTATGCCTGTTTTGTTTCTTTATTTCTTTTTATGAGAATTGGTTTCATTTAGGTGGGGAAACTGGGTCTTAATTGGGGTGAATCAGTTATTGGAGATGAAATGGGAATAGTTGCAACGTTGGGATGAAGTCTGCCTTTTGTTCAAATCATATATGCTTGAATAGTGTTCTGCATTGTTAGTTTTGGAATTTAGATTTTCCATGGAGGATTGGTCATCTTGATTACATAGTTGGAGAACAAGTGTGTGTATATAATGTTGATTAAGAAAGCATGAATTGCCCATTTGTGGGAGGAGATGTGATCATGTTCGACCTGGTAATCTTCTTTTTTTAGACTTGTGTAGTGGATTTAGCTACGATTGAACTAAAGTTTGCTAGCAATCTGAGTTATGCGGACCTTACATGCGGGCTGATTGTATTTCGTTTTCCATTGTACTGAATTCAGCTTTGACCGGGATTGGAAAAAGATAGAAGCCTTTGTGGGGACCAAGACTGTGATACAGGTAAGTCTGCAGTTGGATTATCAGATTTCTAGAGCAGAATTATTGAGTTAATTTCAATAGGCTTTTGTTATATCTTGTTGGGTTGCTGTCATTATGTGCTAGGAATAATGCAAGCTATTATCGGTTTCTATTGTGACTAATATCTTATAATGCCTTTTTTAATGAGAGTGAAACCTTAAGCATTTACTTTTTACCAGATCCGTAGTCATGCCCAAAAATACTTTCTGAAAGTTCAGAAGAATGGAATGAATGAACATGTACCTCCTCCACGTCCAAAAAGGAAGGCTTCTCATCCATATCCACAGAAAGCTTCTAAAATCGGTATGCTGGTCTAAGTTATCAATTGGTAGTTGGCTGCAGTCATATTACACGTCCTATAATGATGTCATCAGTCTTTAGATCTTAAAGTACTTACCACCTGTGATTTTTCTATCATGCAGCCCATAAGGATTCGCAAATAGTGGGATCAATCCAAACTTCAGCCCCTCTGGCTCAACCTGGTTATGCACTCCCAAGCTCTAATTCCATGCCATCAATTAATATGGAGTTCTCTTCCTGGACCCCCAGCTCTGCACCACACGTTGACATGTCTCATGTTTCCAAGGGTTGGTACTTAATCCTCATTCAATTCACTCTACACTTTAGTTGCTCTTTCATTGTATATGCCAGCATGTAATTGTATTGTATCATGGTTTTATAGATGTTGGAACCATACAAGGTGCAACTGGCGCTAGTAATTTCAGTTGCAGTACCAGTAGCGACAGCAGTGCAAGGACTTGGTGCGGCAGCGTGAGTAATCAGCAAGGAAATCCAAACATGCCAATAAGAGGTGCGTGCCTTGCGGTATGCATTAGGGTCCAAGGATGCTTATGTTTTTTAAGCGGCCTGGACCAAATTAAATAAATTTAACTGTCTTCAACTCATATACAAGTTAAATATATGAGAACATCACTTTTGCGCTTCATAAACATAACTGTGGATCTCTGTGGTAAAATTACTGTCAAGTTGTGTAATACAGTTGATAAAAGTTCTTCGTTTGTATATTGGTTGGATTATGTTGAGTTTGGTAAGATGTTGTATTGCCTACTTGAAGACATAACAGGAATTTGTGGTTGATTTAGCTCAGGATCCAATTATATAAACTGTTCTGTTTACATCATCTCCCATAAAGAACTCAGGTCTTTGACCCCTTTGTGAATTATTTGACTGGTGAACCCATTATTAGTATGCTTCTCAACCTCTTTCACGTTTTGGTAGTTCCTAATGTTATATGAATGGCATTCTGCACCTATTTATGGGTTAAGAAACGTGTCCTGTTTCCTCTTTGGTTTCATACTGTCTAGGTTGTTTGTCGTCTTGATTTGCAATAGCTTCTAAAGCTGAGCTGAAATAACTTCTTGTTTTTAATGTTCAATGCAGTCATGCCTGACTTTGCCCAAGTTTATAACTTCATAGGCAGTGTGTTTGACCCCAACGCAAGTGGCCATTTGCAGAAGTTGAAAACCATGGACCCCATAAATGTGGAGACGGTGTGTGATTCTTCTTCGGCCTCCCACTCAATTTTTTTTTTCCTTTTGTTAATTAATATCACTCGGTAAATAATTCAATGAGAGAGAGTGTTGATAGTACAAATTGAAGCGAATGTTAAATCTTGATAATTCAATGATTAGCCGTTTATACTTGAACTTGTCATATTAAATGTACATGCGATGATAAAATCGATCATCCTAGGCCCTAGCCAGAACCCAGAAAAGAGTGTGCTGAAAATTGTGGCTGCATTTCATTTAGTGAAGGAAACCATATGTACATCAGTACATGATTTGTTGTTTCTTTGCAGACCTTGTTGCTGATGAGGAATCTTGCCGTTAATTTAACAAGTCCCGAGTTTGAAGACCATGTAAGTACTATCAGCTGAACCTTGTTACTTTATTGGTGTCTCTCCTTGTGTCAATTTAAGCATAATTTTCTCCTTGACTAGTTGCTCCTACATTTTTGTTTTGTTGCTAGCACTGTGTTTGCTTTTGTACATTATACCTAGTTTAACTTGATACATTTCCTTCACATGTGTTCTCTTTGATCTTATTTAATCATTCTTTCTTTAACTTATTGCGAACATGATTACGTGTCACCATTGATAGGCCATTAGCTTGTGATGTATGTGAATAAAAACAAATCCGAGTCTATTACTTATCAGTGTTTGCTTAACATGTCAAATTCAATATGGATGTACTCATAATCTCCATGTAGATATACAAAGATAATAAGTTATAAGTCATTAAACAGTGTGGCTGAGATACAATATCTTTGATTCTCCAATCGTCAAGGGGTATGTGTACGCGAGTGTGATGGAATTATTGGGCAACTTGTGCTCTATTTAGGGGATATTAATTTGATGCTATGCTATGAAAACTTGGTCCGAGTTATAATGTATACTATGTTCCTTTCTATAGCGCTATATATCTTCACGAAACTATAACTTTGCTCGCATGATTTTTTTAGAGGCAGTTGCTGGCATCTTATGACGTACTTCCTGGCAAAGGAAAGGTTTTTGACGGTATGCACACTGGGATTCACCAAAACGCAATCTCTACATCATAATGGGGAAGGAACTGAAATGTCAACAAAAATCACCTGAACTGATGGGTCTTCTTACATCTGATGGACACTATCCAAGATGGATAGGAGTGCATGAGCTATTGGGCTTCAATCAGCAAGCAGGGGAGATGTATTTGTATATATCAATAAATGCGTGCCGTATCAAGTCCACACCACAATACGACCTTCTCCAAATGCTTACATATGTCTGTGTTGGTCGTGCTGCTTGTATCTGCCTGTTTTCTTTTTCTGTGTTCGAATTCGGCTTTGTTGTTTTTATAACTAGTACAATGAAGTACATCTTCGCAAATAATGAATGTAACTATGTAAGGCTCCTCTGTTGATAGTTTGCAGCCCATTGGACTCTAAACGTATGGCCCGTTTATATTGGAAAAAACAGATATTAACAAGCCATACTGACATTACATTACATTACATTACATTACACGCGCAAACGCAACGCCAACAACGCTGTTCATCTCCACATAGCTCCTTGTGCCAATCTAGGGTTTCTCGCGATGCCGAAGAACAAGGGAAAGGGAGGCAAGAATCGCAAGCGAGGGAAAAACGAAGCGGACGACGAGAAGCGCGAGCTAGTCTTCAAAGAAGACGGACAGGAGTACGCTCAAGTTCTCCGCATGCTCGGAAACGGCCGATGCGCATCGACGGTACCAAGCGCCTCTGCCACATCCGCGGAAAGATGCATAAGAAAGTGTGGATTGCGGCTGGGGATATTATTCTAGTCGGATTGAGGGATTTTCAGGATGATAAGGCGGATGTGATTCTTAAGTACATGCCGGATGAAGCCAGGTTGTTGAAGGCTTATAAAGAGCTTCCGGAGAATACTAGGCTTAATGAGGGGATCGCTGGTGGACTGGATGAGGAGGATGATGGCGATGATGATGATTATATTGAGTTTGAGGATGAGGATATTGATAAGATCTGAGAAAGACATCTCTGTATGTCTTTTTTTTTTTGGCGTATTGACAGTAATGTTTTGGTACGGAAGAGATTTTAATACAATTGATGATTGTTTATGATTGTTACTGCTTATAGAGGTCGTTGTTCTTGCTTGTACTGGAGTTTACAAGTATATAGTTATAAGAATCGAGTTCTGCGCCAACGTATGCGTTCTGTTTGATCTCTGCTTGTGATATTGAAAACTGGAAATATATTTAAAAGATGTGGCACATGTGACTAATGGCTTTCTGTCTTTATTAGTAGCTATGTGTGCTGCATTCTTACCCTCAACAAACTGTATGTCATTTGGTTAGTTATTATTGTGCAAGGAGCAAACTTCAATATGCACTATCTAACAATGACTCCATTGTGTTCTTGCTTGATACTTTTTCCTAAATATATTTGTAGGAAGTTGATGCTACAAATCTTCATTAGCAGATCTTTAAGAGGAAATGGCACCATTAGACAATAGGTAACTTGTTTGCGGCTTCACGTTTGGTATATATTTCCATCAAAATGATATTTTATCGGTTTCCTTTTTAGTTTTGGGGTTTGGCTAGTTGTAAATAGATGCAGCTTTCTGGTCATTTTTGTTTATGTTCTTAGCTTGTTTTGAGTATGGAGTATGGACGCTACGTTAGTTGTTTCTGGTCCAACAACTGGTAATTGACCACATTTACCCTGCTTAGCATATTACTTTAGGATCACAATATTCTTCTAAAACATCTGCTCTGTATGTTTTCGGAGTCTATCAAATCGTTAGTCTCCTGTTTATAGCATCACTCTTTGTCTCAAATCGTGTATAACATCTAACATCTTTGCTCTCCGCTGGAATCTCATATGCACTGTTATTCAGCAGCTTCACAGGCGTCGTGTTGTTATATTTCAAAAAAAAAAAAATGTCAATCGAAATGGCCTCGTTCTTATTGAAACGATGTCATTTTAATGCTGGGTCTTTTTCCATGAGTTGCATGCATACCTGGAGGTGGCCTTTTCTTACGCAATCACCATAACAATAAATGATCCATATTGCATACGTGGTGCTGGGCTTTACGTTACTCAATCAGCATAACAATAAATGCTCCATCATTTGCTTGTCAAACTTAATGATCTAACTTGTCAAAGCAATAGTTTGCTTTCAGTCGAGGAAAAACGGAAGCAGACTCGGCTTGTCAAACTTATGATCAGCTTCAAAGATTCCTGCTGTGGCCAACTCCATACAAGTTCAGAAAAAGAGGTTGAATCTGAACACGCTTTAAAGTCATGTAGACTCAACATGCGATTGCCACGAACTAATTGCAAAAACTCCACGCAGCACACAATAGAGAGCGATACGTACAAAAACACAAAACGTGCCTTCAAAAACGATAGCGACACTTCCCATTTTACGTGTCATGTGACCACTACACGTGTCTCAACTTTACGGCCACGCCGCCGCCATTTGTCTCTTAGAATTATTGACACTCATTAGTATATTCTTTTTATTTGTAATTTACCCCGATAATGAATGTTTATTTTGCTTGTTGGAAAAATGAATCCAGTTGTAGAATTCCTCAATTTTGATTGAACTGTTTACTGTTTAGCCACAGTATATGTCCACACAAAAAATATGTCAAAAGAAATTAAGGGTTGGAGTCTTCCGATTAATTTATTCTTTTCTATATATTTTCCTCTGTACCTTTAAATAGAAAATGTTTCAAAACGTCGTCGTTTTTGAGAATTTCAAACGTTTAAATAGCCGAAGCGCTGCTGCAAATCAAAACCCAGACTCCCAGAAATCCCTCTCTGACTCTCAGATGTTTGTTTCTGCATCTTCAACTTAGTCCGTCATCGCATCGTCGTCGTTTCGAGTACCTTTCGTCGTATGGTCGATTTTTTTTTTTTGTGTGTGTGATCTGTCTTCGAATCGGAGTTGTATTTTCCCACTGTTTTTCTCGTTTTCAGTTTTTGATTCATCTTTTCTCTTCGTGTTTATCACGTCTATATATTTTTCATTCTTTAGAAAACTTCTGATTTTATTGCTTTGATTGTCAAGCAAGCTTGTAATAGCTTTCACAATTCGAGAGGAGAATATGTTGCTTTTCGGTGAGGTTTTTTGAAACTATATTGACATGCTTTGGCATTCATTTCGCTGGTAAACCCTAGCAATCAACTTTGGGATTCAGGTTAAATTCGGGGCTTCTCGCCCTTGCTGATGGTGAACTAGTCGGTGTCAGGTGCTTAGAATCAATTTTGTTATGTACACCTGAGCGGTTGTGTGGAGTTTTGAAAGACTCTGGAGAGGGAATCCTCTATTTTCTTTAGCTTGTCAAAAAATGGGACATTCAGCCGCTGTCTGGGATTCCCAAGCAGCCGTTGAGACTTTAAAGGATTCAAATGGGATTGATCAAGTTGTTCTACGAAATCCTCGTGGAGATTCAGTAAGGGTAGGGCATTCAGTAACATCCCTTGTGTTTCTATTTAAACATTAGGCAGGCTGTGTGATTCCAAAGTTATTTCTATATTAATAAGTATTGAGTGAAACAATCATTCTATTAATTCAGGTCAGCTTGCACGGAGCGCGAGTCATTTCATGGAGAAACTATCACGGAGAAGAACTTTTATTCACCAGTAGTAAGGTGCGGATCAATTACCCCAATGCTTGGAATAGTATATAAGTATACTATGTAGCCATTCCTGTCCAAGATTACATTTGTGTTTATTCATTGTAGGGAACTGTTAAACCCCCAAAAGAAACGCGAGGAGGGATCCCGATATGTTTCCCGCAAGTATGTACTAATATCCTTATTGTGTGTCTGCCCAAAACACGAGTGACATCTAATCAATATTCCTATGCACTTGTGTAGTTTGAAAATTGTGCTTCTCCAGAGCAACAAGGATTTGCAAGAAATAAGATGTGGAGAGTAGATGAAAATCCACCTCCTCTAAAACGAAATGATTGGCGAGGGAAGTCTTACATGGACTTGCTACTGAAACCTTCTGAAGATGACCTTAAGTGTTGGCCTCATAGGTACGAGCTTATTGCCTAATTTTATGTTATGTGTCAGTTGCATTATGATGTAACCACTTACCAATCAGCTGCCTATCCAGAGTTTTTGTTTTTTTGCGCTATGCTGATTCGTTTTCAATTCCAGTTTTGAGTTTCGTCTGAGGGTTTGCCTGGCTGCAAATGGTGCCATAACTCTAATATCACGCATCAGGAACATAAATGTCAAGCCATTTAGTTTCTCATTTGCCTATCACGCACACTTGTCTGTTTCTGACATAAGGTGAGCTTAGTAGGCATTAGTTTTCTGATCTATTTTATTTGTGCGATCTCTTGCTGATACATGGAAGTAAACTGATCAGTGAAGTGAGAATAGAAGGGCTGGAAACACTGGACTATTTGGATAATCTTTGCAAAAAGGAGCGTTTCACAGAACAAGATGCCATCACATTTGAATCGGAGGTGAAGTCTCCAAAACCACTCATCAGTCTTAAATGTGAACCCTTCCTTCAGTGAGTGAAAATATATATTAATATTATTGCAGGTTGATCGGATTTACTTAAGTTCTCCAAATATAATTGCAGTCCTTGATCACGAGAAGAAGAGAACATTCGTCATAAGAAAAGAAGGTCTGCCAGATGTCGGTGAGGCTCTTTTAATTCTCTATGTTGCGATTGTTTCATTTCTTTTTGTACCCGAACCCACATTCATGCGATAGAACATATGAGTAATTTATGCCTGGTCCCTTTTATATTGCAGTGGTTTGGAATCCATGGGACAAGAAATGCAAAGCAATTGCAGATCTTGGAGATGGAGAATACAAACACATGCTATGTGTAGATGCTGCGGCAATGGAGAAACCCATCACCTTAAAGCCGGGAGAAGAATGGACTGGGCAACTCGAACTCTCAGTCGCGCAGTCCACCTTCTGTTCCGAGCTCTTAGATTTCTGAGCTCCAATTGTATATTATTCTGAATGTCCAAACCTATGACTAGGAGCCATATGCATTTTAATCATTTTACTTTTTACATCTAAAGTTAGCTTTAGTTTTCTTTAGCACTTTTTCCCTATATCAAGTGTCCAACAGCCCTGGATTTACTTCCGACATTCGGGAAACACTTAATGATGAATGGTCTAATGAAGTGTTAAAAACGAAATCTGATTCTAACAATTTACAATAGCAAAAGGGTGAACAATCTGAGTTTCAAGCTGAAAAAGAAGAGTGCAATGGCACCCTTACACACTGCACTAAAAAACTTGTGCACACATAAGAATCACGAGAAACAATCTGGGCGGCACTTTTAGATGATTTGAAGAAATAAAGTTAATATTCCTTAAAAGCAGTCCTATCAAATATGAGTCTGAAAGCATGTAGTTATGGATCTACCACATTTGATGCACTTCCTTCCCCAGTGGGAGGCTGCTCTAAGTCCTGCAGAGAATATTAGAAGCGATGTTACAGGCACACACATTGGAAAAAGTTATCCGAGCTCAAGGAAGGCAAAGTGAAAATATATTTGATTTAAGCAAGAAGGGAATAAATTAATGTACCTTCATTCCCCATTTTATGTAGTCAGGTGATTCACATGCTTTGTATTCGTCTACTAAGCTTTCAATGATTTCTCTTGATTCATCAAATTCAGAAAGATCATTGTCCTGGCAGTGTATCATATTACTTCACATTTAGAAGTACCCCATGAATTATAGAAATTAATTAATTGGCTGCTAAAAAGTAAAAAAAAAAGAAAGAAGAAGCAAAATTGCATAGAAACTTAGAAAAGCTGAAAAGATGAATTCACAGCATTAACCATTAAGAATCACTAAGAATTGTGAATTGTGATCACTTTCAAAACTAAGCCAGTCCTAAAATTACTAACAATTTGCTCAATCTTAGCATATCTGACAGACAACCTAAAGACACGCAATAAGCCAATAATGCAGCCAAAATTTGCACTTACTGCAAACATTGGGAATTTCCGATAGTTGTCAAGAAAGGCCTGTTTCTTCCGCAGTTTTTCATATTGGCTCAAGCACTTGCTGAAAAGGTGTCGGATGCTTGTATGGTTTGCAAGCATGAGACCACTGACCTGAAAAGGAATCATTACTGTGTCATTTCTTAATTTAAATAATACAACATAGATATCCCAGGTTTGAAAGAAATAAATGGTGTTGACAAGGTAAAGCAATAGAAAAAATCTCACCCTGTGGGCAGTTTGAACATATGGGGACTTTCTAGACAAGGCAACCTGCAAATAATAACTAGTAAATAACTGAAACAGCAAACCAGATTTCGCGAACAGATGGACCTTCACAGTTATGACATAAAAAAGAATTTAAGAAAACCTGAATGCTTGCAGGGCCCCATTCAATAAAATTGACAAGTTTTCTTTCACGAATTCGCTGCAGACTTTCATGAACCTGAGTCAATGAGATGTGGAGTTTGAGATGAATAATACAGGGTCTGGACTCTGGATATAGAGATGTAAAGCTAGATCAAATGACATCACCATTTTTCCTTACAGACTAAGGACTAGTCGAAATTTAATCAAATTTTCAGGTTTTAACCTGTTCGAATAAAGTTCAATGGGCCTAATAGAGTTCAAATATTCAATGGTTTTCTCATTCGAAAATTACAGAAAATTTCTTTGTAGTGATAAATTGCAAGGCATATGTGTAAGCAACTATGAAAGGCAAGTTTAAAAAAATGGAAACCTGAGTCGGGTCTACTTCTCCCTGTATGATGTTTAGTATTGATATATACTTGGCCTGGCTGGCTTCCTTTGTGCGAGCATACGATGACACCATAATATTTTTAGTCTGCAAATTTATCATTGTCAGATATAACAACTCTACAAGATGGGAAAAAGTCAAAAGTGAATTCTTCTTTCTTGCCTGCAGAAGTCTTCTCATAACATCCAAGACGGTGGTTTTACGAATAACATTAGCCTGCCAACAGATGGTTCAGTCAAGATAAATCAATGGGGTTTGATGATAAAAATGTACAATGAGTATACAGAAAACTACAGCGATGAAATCCAGTATGAATCACACCTGGCGCTCCACTGTGAGTGGCGTATAGCCAGTCATTAAGAAATGGCATCTTGGTGTAGGTATGAGAGATGAGAGAAGGCCAACCAGATCATTGTTCATATATCCTGGATACCGTAATGTAGTTGTGCTTGCAGACATCACAGTAGATACCAATGAGTTTGTTTGGGAAAAGGTGGGATTTGTTAGATGAAGGCGTTCTACAGCAATTCTATTAAGCGCAGTGTTGTCAAGAACAACAACACAATCAGCATTTAGAGTCAGCCGCTTGAGTGTCAGAAGTGAGTTGTATGGCTGGACCACCACATCACTTGTCTCCATTTGGTTAGGAAATACGCTATATGTTTGCACAAGTTTCTTGCTGTAGCGGTCATTAAGAGCCTCCAAAAGATACGATCCCATTCCTGTAATAGTGTGATTAAAGGCAGAAAAAATCATGATTGTATACAGAGTTCGATCTCAGAAAAAAATGAAACTGTAAAAGTTTCACTTTGTATAAAGTGGCAATCCCCATGGTTTATAAAGTCACACATAAAAATCAAAGATGTGAACCTGATCCTGTTCCTCCAGCAATCGAGTGACAGAGTACAAAACCTTCGAGACTGTCACTTCCATCAGCTTCTCTGTCAATCATGTCCATAATATCCTCTTCAACACCCTTTCCCTAATTATTATTTCACAACCATACCAAAAAAAAAAATCCAAGAAAATAGACATGAATCAGATAGTCGCCTTGGTGCATTAGCGTTTGAAGAGGATTAACCCAAAGTGACCATCAATACAAAATTGTGATTCTGAAATACAGAATAGGAGCTGAGATGCATCAAAAAGTAACTGCCAAACTCGGTGTGTGTCATTTTGGTACGACTTGTGTAAACTAACAAACCGTTACCAGTGACAATAATTGCAATATCAAATTTTGTTTACTAAAGTATCAAGACTATTTGTATGAAAATGACAAGAAGTGAGCATGAGAAATCTTATCAACGGCTGTTTGTATAAAAAAATGTGAAACAAACCTGATGATAACCGCTTGCCCAATTATTTCCAGCACCACCTCCATGATCCGAGACAAAGACATTTTCGTGGTTGTACAGATTTCTGTATTCACCATTTTGAATACCGTTGATGACTCTTGGCTCGAGATCTATCAGTAAGGCTCTAGGGATATAATGTTGGTCATCAGCTTGATAGAAGAACACATCTTTCCTATCACCGCCCTGCAAAAAAAAATTAATCAAATTAAAACCTCGAAACACGAGAAAAACATGAAATAGTTAGAAAATTGTTTTCTCAGTTGCTGCATCTTCTGTATAAACTAAGATAACTTAACATATAGCAGTTGGTAAGGCTAAAACTAAAACAACATTCAATTGTAAATCCTACAAGCCCTAGTCCAAACGAACTCAAAATTACTGACCTAGGGTTCAGTCAGCAGGTATAATCTAATAAGAGAGAGAAATTATAAACCTGAGTAGCGAAGTCCTCGAGTATACCCTCTTTGCTGATGCCGTGCTCGAGACAAAGCTGCTTCCAAAACTCCATCCCGATCTGGTTGCCGCATTGTCCCACTTGGAGAGTGATGATTTCCCTCGGCATCCTCCAATTCGAGAAAGGCGAGTAGTAGCAGCTTTTCTGTGCTGTCCGATCCGAGAAGAAGAATAGGCTCTACCTCTCTTTTGAATCGTCTTCGCTGGGCGCGAACGATTTTTTTGAACCGCTTTGAGTCGCAGAAAATGGCGTCTCTTCCACTCTCAGGGTTTTCTTTTCTTCCCTTTCACCTCCCCCACTCTTTTTAATATTTATTTATTTATTATTCCACTAATGAAGTGGATGGAATTGTTTTTATTTCTTTCTTTCTTTTGTCAAAGATTCCATTTGTTCTTTATAGATCAAAGCTCTACCCAATATCCTTATCAAAAAAACAAAACAAAAAACTCATCTCCACCGGATTTTCATTTGCTCCTAACATGAATTTAAGTCTAGACATTATCAATTTAAGTCTGATCATTATCAATTTAAGTATGTTCATTACCAATTTAAGTCTAAACATTATTTGATTAAATCTGATAAGTCTGAACATTATTAATTGAAGTCTGAACATTATCAATTTAAGTTGATCATTATCGATTTAAGTCTGAACATTATCAATTTAAGTCTGAACATTATCAATTTAAGTCTGGTCATTATCCATTTAAGTCTGATCATTATCCATTTAAGTCTGATCATTAACAAAATAAGTCTGAACATTATGCTTTAAGTCTGTTTTTTTTTTAAGTCTGAACATTAACAAAATAAGTCCCAACATTTATGTTTTAAGTCTGTTTTTTTGTTTTTATTAAGTCTGAACATTAACAATTTAAGTCTGAACATTATGCTCTAAATATGTTTTTTTTAAATATGAACATTAACAAATCGAGTACTAAATTGAAAATAAAATTAACGGGATATGTGGAATGACTATAATGCCCCTCCGTGTTTTATCCGGGATTTCGGCGAAATTAGACATGTATCAGCTTGAAATTTGATTTTTAATTTTCATATATAATTGTGTTTTTTACCTGAACCGCACTCAAATTGGCCTAAAATTAAATACTTAGATAAAACTCTTAAATAAAATAATTTACTGAAAGAAAAAAAAAACTTAATTGTAAACTCAAAATAACCTTTAGGCCTCGTCAACCCCATAACTTTTTTTTTCTTTCTTCATCACTTAAATTACAAATAATAGATTAATCCCATATGATGTGAAAACAAAAGCCGTTTTGTCACCTCTACTCCCCGCCTCACCCTACTACATACTCCTCTTTCTTCACCTTTGCCTGAGAATTCAATTGGTCTTTTTTGATCTGAGGGATGTGGAGCTTTTGGAGGCATGGCAGCGTGTAGGTGTTGACGGTGGGTGGCGGGTTTGCCCGGTGTGTAGGGATGGTGGGAGTTAAGCGGCGGGAATAGTTGTTGCAAGTGAGGCTTTTGGATAAAAATGGGGCGATTAGGGCGTAGATGATGGATGGACTTCGAAACCACCGCCATGGGTCAGGGGGAACTTGTCCTGACGTTGTGTATAGTCTTTTGTTGGTTTTGTTCATATATGGTTGCATGTGTTTTGCTGCAAGTTGCTTTCAGTTAAGGTGGTATGCTTACTCTCCTGGGCGTGAGGCAAAGTGGAGCAGTTGTCTGTTCCCAGCTAGATGAGTTTCCTAGCTTTAAAGTCCTCCGTTATGCCTTTTATTGAGTTGAGTTGGTGTGCTTTAAATCCAGTTATGAAGGTCTGCGCTTACGTGAAGATTGCAGATGAGTTCCTTTCTCTGTTAGGGACTGGCAGGCGTGGAGTTATTTCAAGAAACAGCTGAGGTCTTTTTTATTAAGTCTTGTATGTATGTTTTTAGTTGTTGATCGACACTTGGTCTTGTTGTTGGTTGTAACTTTGTTTAGTTGTATTTTTTTTTAACTTTGGTCAGCCCTTGCCACAATGTATTGTTTGGCTTGGTCTGATTGGTGTTGCGTTTAGTTTTAGCTGTGTGCCCTCAATTGTTTGTTGTTAGTCTTCTTGCCTTTTATCAACAAAAACAAATAATATAATCAACAATCCCACCTGATTTGTGCTTCCCTGCTTCACGTTGTAATAAAGCAATATAAGGGCATCCTTAATAGCATGAGCACAAAAAAATTGTAGATGCAATCTTTTAATTCTCTCTCTTAATAGTCAAACTTTAAAAGATTGTATCATAAAAGTTCATAGTTTTGTTGTATGGGATGATTGAGTCCACGATCGATTGTGGGATTGGGGAGACCCATAGCATGACATTTGTCATGCTATGATTGGTTAGATTCTTTTAATAAAAGTAATTATTTTGTAAGTAATATAATTTGAAAAATAATAAGTATAAAATAAAATAAAAATCATCAATAATTATATTTTTTTTGAGCTCTATGAATAGAGATGCATTTTGCCATATTTTAAACATAATTTTATTAGGTTAAATGGAAGGGTGAGATAGGAAATATGTATATTAATAATATCAAAGAATAAGAATAGAGATATGATCTTTTTTATTGTTGATCATTGTTAAGAAACAATATGGAAAAAAAGATTGTGGAGTGATCTTTTAGAAAAAAAATTTATGGAAATAGAAGGATGATCTTTATTTAAAGATCATCACTAAAGATGACCTAAATTTTAATCATAGTCCATAGACCCTGAATGGTTGAATGGTTCCGGCAATTCCAATAACCACACTCTAAATAATAGTCTAATGCTCAATTGATTTTACGGTTCGACCGATGTTCTTGTTCAACTTCGCTCAAATCGTTCGGTTCAGATGAGGTGGGCCTTGTTAGAAAGAGGAATCAGAATCAGATGACCGACTGCTGACACGGTCAGAGCAGAAGAACAAATGTCAAATCCCAGTCCAGACCATTATACGGCGCCGTTTCACCGATCAAAGTATGCAGACGACGCGTTTTATCTGGTCATGAGCTGTTGATATCCAGTCCACTAGTCCAGAGCTCTAACCAATTTTCGCTCCCTCCGGACACAATAAAATTGGATGCAGAACAGATCCGCCGGCGATATCTGTCGGAAGCGCTCTTCTACACTCCAAATTAAGGTTCGTTTTCATACTTTGACAATGCATTTGAGCTCTTTTGTAAACAACATGCTCCTCCAATTGATTTTGATCCCAAATTAAGTAGCAGCCGTACCTAACTGTGCCCTAATACGCACTGAACTTCTGCCGGAGCTTTTCCGTCACGAGATTTTTCGGTGTGGTTGTCATACGTATGTCTCGAAACTTCCTTTTCAGTTTAATTTTGTGCTAAACGGTTGTTTTCGTGCTCTATTGGCTTTTGATCTCTATTGTTGATGCGTGCTTGTCACCATTTGCGTGCCAAGTCAAGCACTGGATTAATATAATGAAATTGAAATGAATTGTTGTTCTACATTATGTTTTGAGTTGTTCTAGTTTTTTTATTATTATTTTGCTGCCTTGATTTGTTGGCAACAAACAGTGGTTAGCACATAATCAAATGGAATTGTTCAATAGAGAAACCGAGTCATGCCTGGATTTTATTTATTTATTATTATATTGTTGCTAAACTCAAATTGTTGTAAAATGTCAATCCACTTTTTTGAAAGAGCATAGAATTTGTTCCGAGTATTCTCTGGAGGCTTGCTTTTCTCATTCTATTGTTAGATGCTGAATCTGGGGAATAGGATCCCTGCAGGACCTATACAAGGCATCATTTTTGTACTTGATGCTGTGATATTTTCGTAAATCAAGTAGCACTTTCGGTGGCAGAGGGTGAGTTTTGCTATTGTGTTATCATTGAGCATAAATATTGATATTGTTGCTTGGTCTTTACAGTTAAAGAAGCAAATCACTGATAGAAATCAGGAGAAATTCTCAACAACATTGTCCTGAAAGGATGCAAATCTAGAACACTCCGATACATGTGATATAAAGGGACGACTCATAGATTTTCTGAGAAGGGGGCGCCTACGCTATCTGATGCTTTAAAGATGAAGGCTGCACCCTATGGTAGCTATTCTGATATTGAATATGAAGAGATCACCGGCATTAAAGATGGTGGTAGAGTTATGAATCCTCAAATATATCATAGATTCCCATTAGATACGCCCAATTTACAATATGCTGATATCGACTCTGATCAGACTTCTGACCGAAGCAGTTTGCATAGACTCAACAATTCACATCCTTTGAATGAAAGTCGGAATCTTTCACAGGGCACAAGTCCTGTACCTGATTGGAGAAGAAAGAACGCTGAGACAGAGGGCCATATGAGAAACAGTAGATGGAATGGTGAAGGTGCTGGGTATCCCAAGTCAAATTACCAGGAGGGTCCGACAAATTATTCCCATGGTTCTAGTAATAGTCGGTTTGGAGAATCACAAAGTCACTGCAATGAGTATGACGCGTCTAAGACATTTGAGTATCTTGAACGAGATCGAGCTGAGCTTTTGAGGAAACTTAGTGAGTTGGAGAATCAACTTGTGAAATCAGGTAGTGTGGGTGAACGAGGAAAACAGAGACACCATGTTGAGCGAAGCAAATATCATCATGAGTCTTTTGGGAGTTCTGGTGATTGGCTTCATGACAATTCTTCGATGTCAAGTAGCGCTTCAAGAATGGCTAATAAACATGTTACTAAATTCTCTCCTTATCCTGAGAAGCATCCATATACTGCAAGACACGATGTAGCTATGCGTGATTCGTATCTTTCCCCTGGATCTTCAAATGACTTTATAAGACATGGAGATTATGTTGATTCAGATATTCCAAGGAGAGGTACACATTTTACACCGAGTCATTATCAAGAGTATAATTCATCGTATCCTAGCCACTTGCCTCTACAATCTGCCGATGCAGCTGATCCTCGTATACTTGGATCACCACATTATTATAATAGTCCCCTACACCAATCAGATTGCTCATGTTACCAATGCTACACCAATAAACTAAAATTTCCCTCACCGGTCCAATCTAAGAGCTCTGTGAACACAAGATATACAGATATAACTAGTAACCCGAAGTTTTACCACCAGAGAGGTGCTCAATTGGGATATAACTCCTCAGATTATAATTCTTCATCGGCTATGGGCGGCCGATCAGCTCATGTTAGATGGCCCAGTGAACTTGACTCCACCGTGGATGAACAAGCTATTGAATATGTACAAAGCAAGGTGCCGGTCAAAGTTAAACGCAGACTCCGCTCCATAGCAGGTGGCGCTCCGTTTGTGACTTGCAATAATTGCTTTGAACTGCTGCAGTTACGCCTGGGGATAATCAAACTTGGTAACTCACAGCAAAAGATACAATGTGGGGCATGTTCTTCTTTTACATCTTTTGCTGTTAAAGGATTAGTTATTTCCACTCGCAAAGAACCAATGGAAAGATCAAAAGAGATGAATTGTGGTTCAAACGTGGAGGAAGCCAAGGAAAATTTAAAAGATTCAGAAAATATTTCAAATGAAGTAGAGGAGGAAATGTTACATACTCGTGGTCCAAGTCGAACAAGCAAGAGTTTCCAATCTGATGAATTTTGTTGTTTTGTTCTCGATGAAGGAAAAGGAGATTTGGAGCAAGTGGATCACGGTTCAGATATAGCAGTGGAAGAAATCAAGGAAGACCCATATGAGCTAGAGCACATTTCAACTGAGGTGGAAGAAACCAAGGAAGACCCAGACGAGTTAAAGCGCATTACAACCGAGGTGAAAGAAACCAAGGAAGACCCAGACGAGTTAGAGCACATTTCAACTGAGGTGGAAGAGACATTAAGTATACATTTCCCAAAAAATGAAGACAACAAGAGTCTCCAGTGTGATGCTCTTCATCGGCTTGGGGATGAATCTCCTTTGGATATGGTATCTGTTTTAAAAATGCCAAATTCTGCTTCGACCTCGAACGACTCTCTAGAAGCACAAAGCCTTCTTTCCGCAGTTAACTCTGATGAAGATAATCCCGAAGAAAGTGTCACTGCTCAGGAAGAGTTGGCTAATGCAGATGATGCATCAGATGATTTGAATCTATCACCTTTATCAACCATGTCAGATCATCAGGAGCAGCATGGTTATTCCCCCTCTAAACACGCAGTATACTGGTTTGGAACACATAGCCAAATTAGAAGAGCCAAGAATCAGGAGATGGTTCCAGAGAGATCTACACCTAAAATAGATTCAGCAAGAGAGATTTCAGCTGAGACTGAGACTGAAGTACCACATGATGCTCCCATAGGTAATATATCTGCAGATACCAAATGTGGTAGCAATACCGAAGATCCCCTAAGTATCAACGATGGAGGTTCCTTTGCTGAAAGTATCAAGGATAGGGTCATCAAATTGGCAAGGTCCATTCAAGCTGTGGAGGATGTAAAATGTGATGTCACAATTAATGAGCACCCGATACCTGATCATTTAGTGAAAAAGGCTGAAGATTTGGCTGGACCAATCTTACCGGGGAATTACTGGTCAGTACCAATTCTCTATTGCATTCTCTGACTTCATGTTTCACTAGTAAACTACATAAACATTTTATAGTGTGCTGATGATTGAAAATTTCGTAATGTGTGCCTCTGGCATTGACACATCTAGTTACAGTTTATTTTTGTGATAAAAGCTGACACATTTGATGTTGTTAAAATTACAAAGGTTTTTATCACTTTACATCTAGGAGTATGTTTAAAGATTTGAGGAAATGTGTTTGCATAAGTATCCTTTTGCTATCAGGTTTATAATCATCTATGATATCTGCTAATTATTTACCTTCGCTAGGTATGATTTTCGAGCTGGATTTTGGGGTGTCACAGGTGGACCTTGCCTTGGCATAATTCCGGTATTGTGAAAAGGGTCTTTTCAAAGTTTTATAACGTTGCTTATTCGTTAACCTTGGCAATGCATCCATCTGTAATGATAAACTAACTCGTCTTACAGCCAAGAATCAAACAATTTGACTATCCAATATCCGAGAACTGCTCAGGTGGAACTAGTGGAGTAATTGTTAATGGGAGAGAGCTTCACAAGAAAGATTTAGCTTTGCTTCATAGCAGAGGACTCCCAATCGAAAGAGGCAAGTCTTACATTGTTGAGATTTCTGGTAGAGTTCTAGATAAGGACTCAGGTGAAGAACTTAACAGCCTTGGCCAGCTTGCCCCCACGTAAGTTCTCAACTTCAGTACATATGCATATAGTAACCCTGTTTATCAACGATGAAGCAAGATGTGTGCTAAATACTAATCAGTCACATATTCCATGGCCGAAAATGACTTGGATTAAAAGTGTCTTAGGGATTGGTAATGTGATACCCAGTCGATAATAGTTTGGAGAATACACTAATGTTAATATGCATATAGAATGTAAATTGGTCAATGCGTCTATAGAATTCAAATCCATTAAAAGGAAACACTACAGAGTTCGAATTGCACCAGTTGACTGTTTAAGTTCTACCAGCTAATACTTGATCTACCTGACACATTATGAACAGGATTGAGAGATTGAAACGTGGGTTTGGGATGAAAGTTCGGCGTTAACTGTATGTCCACATTTGGACATGGGGAGGATGCAAATGTTCGAAGAATATTGCTATCTTGAATCCGCATCAAAATACATTTTTATGACTGCGCCGTACAGCTTGGCATACAAGTTAGCCCATTTCTCATTTGATGTCAACTCACAAGAATAAAGTTTGTATATGCGCATGACTATCACGGCTAAGGATCACTGTGCTTGTGTTTGTTTGTTGGTATGTGAATTCATTATTCATCCATTGATTTTTAATGGCTGCTTCAGCCTCAAGCTCTAAGCAGAAAATTGTATAATAAGCATTTTGAAAATTATGTCACTCTAATTTGTGTTTCATTTCAGTACATGAATTCCTCCAAATGAAGGCCAACTCTTGTCTCTTATTCTTACATAATACTCAGATGAACAGATAAGGAGATCATCAAGGTAGTCCCTAACTCTGTCTACTGGTAGCTCCTCCTTCCTTCTATCTCTGCACCAATTCAGACATGGATCTTGTTGTTGACCCCTCCGGCCCAACCGCCTTCCGAGCCGCTTCCTTCAGCTTCACCATTCTCCCTCTAATCTCCATCCCTCCTTCCCCTTCCATCAACTCCTTCACCACTTTCACAACCTCCTCTCTACCCACCACCCCATTAACCCCTTCTTCAACTCTCAACCCCACTCTAAGCCCTTCCACCACTAAAACCGCATTCTGCCTCTGCTCGCCAAAAAGCGGCCAAGCAATCATCCCCACCCCATTCACCACGGCCTCCAGAACCGAGCTCCACCCACAATGCGTCACGAATCCTCCCACCGATCTGTGACTGAGTATTCGAGCCTGCGGCGCCCAGTTCGAAACCACTAGGCCTACGCCTTCAACCCGTTCCAAAAACCCATCCGGTAGGAACTCAAAATGGCAGTGCTGGTCGGTTTCCGTAGCGAAATACACCCCGCTGGAGATTTTCTCATTCGGAGCTCTCAAAACCCACAAGAACTTTTCCTTGCTCATTTCCAAACCAAGTGCTAGCTCACAAATTTGATCATGAGATAGCGTCCCGCCACTCCCAAATGACACATACAGAACCGAACAAGGCTCTTGCCGGTCCAACCACTCCAAACAACCCTTTGGATCCGACTCATTCTCTAACCCACTAGACACAAGCGGTCCAACCGGATAACCCGGCGGATAAGGATAACCAAACTCACCACCCTCCACCGCCTTGATAGCCGCCGGTTGCAGATCATAAAATTCATTCAAAATAATTCCATCACAAGTGCTTACCTGGTTGGCCACTTTCAAAAACATCTCGTAAGTTTTGGATTTCCGGTTCTGAAGCGGGCCGGGAAAATCCTTCCCATGAACTGAAATCGAACCTGTCAATTGGCTCGACCATATCCGTAAACTCGCATTTGACCGTCCGGTCCAACTCGGGCAGGTGCAATACCCACGGCAAAAAAGTCGTTGGTGAAAGATAACACATGTGACATGTACCGGGAAACACCCAGCTCGTTAGCCAAAGCAAATGCTTCCGTCCCAAATAAATCCACCACCATCGCAACAAGCTTCACTTTCGTCGCTAAAGATCTCAATGCGTCGCGAATGAAGGGGATGGACTTACTGAAGGCTAAGAGGATCTTGCCTTCTAGTTCTGATGAATCAATGCCGTCCAGATCGACTTGCGGAAGATGTATGACGTTGATGTGGTCGGGAAGGGATTGGAGGAGTGATTTCTGGGCCGGTGACTGTCCGGGGCTGATAGAAATGATGAAGAAAGTGTTAGAAAAATGTGTGTTTAAAAGGTTTGAAGGAAAATGGTGGTGCGCCACATTTGAGACCTAAAATTGAGCATGGAGGACACCTCGAATCGTAAACCCGCGATTCTGAAGAGTGCTACAACACTCTTAAAGCTGTATTTGTTCCTTCGCTTATATTTGAATACTAATTTCAGCGTATTAACTAATCTGTCTCTGTTGTAGCAATGTCTGATAACGTTCAATCTATGAACATGGATGCTGTCAACCATCATCCTGAGGTCGTTGCTGAATCGACCCATGCTGCCACTCCGACTGCACCACCAGTGATGCCTACGGGCGGGAATGGACCTGCGGGTCTAACCAATGCTGTGGCACACGTGCCGGCTGCGGTCATGACTGCTGAGAAGCCTGAGAAATTCAATGGATTGAATTTCAGTACGTGGCAACCAAAGATGCATTTCTATCTCTCCCAGTTAGGCCTTAGCCGGTATCTGACCGAGGAGACACCTAGGGTGGCTGAGAATGAGACTGATCGACAAGTGCTCATAGCATACAATGCCTGGAAAGATTCTGAGTATTTGTGTCGAAATTATGTGCTGAACAGTCTGAATGACGTGTTGTACAAGGTGTACAAAACCAAAAACTCAGCTAAGGAGCTTTGGGGGGCACTTGATCGGAAGTACCGAACGGAGAATGCTGGCTCCAAGAAGTACATTGTGGGGCGCTTCCTCGAATTTTCAATGGTGGATTCGAAGACTGTGACCAGTCAAGTGCATGACCTTGCAGCTATTATGCATGAGATGAACTCTGAAGGAATGGTAGTGAATGAACCATTCCAAGTTGATGCAGTCATTGAGAAGCTGCCTTCGGGGTGGAAGGACTTCAAGAATTACCTTAAGCACAAGCGAAAGGAAATGTCTATGGAAGACCTGGTGATTCACCTCAAGAATGAAGAGGACAATCGACTCTCTGACAAGAGGATGAAGTTTCCTTCTGAGAGGGCCAACGTTGTGGAGCATGGTGGTAGCTCCAAAGGGAAGAAGCCCTTCAACAAACTTGGACCCAAGGGTGGGACTATTAAGAAGAAGGCGCAGACGAAGTTTGCTGGCAAGTGCTTCAACTGTGACAAAGAGGGTCACAGAGCTGCAGACAGCCAAAGAAGAAGAAGGTGAATGTCGCCGAGGTGGAAGAAGAAGAGCTTCTAGTAGCTGTGATTTCCCAGCTGAATCTGGTGGATTCCAACCCCAAGGAGTGGTGGCTGGATACTGGAGCAAGCCACCACATTTGTTCTGACAAGAATGCCTTCTCAGAGCTGAAGCTGGCTGACACAGGAGAGAAGGTTTACATGGGCAACTTGGCCACCTCAGAAGTCAAGGGGAAAGGAAGTGTGATTTTGAAGATGACTTCAGGGAAGGAGCTGAAGCTGACTAATGTCTCGTATGTGCCTGACATCAGGAAGAACTTAGTATCTGGAGCCTTGCTTGATGCACAAGGTTTTAAGATAGTGATTGAGTCTCAGAAAATTGTTCTGTCTAAGAACGGAATGTATGTGGGACGTGGTTATGTGAAAGATGGCATGTCGAAACTTAATGTAATTGCCATCAAGACTATCAATAAAGAAAGTTCTTCTGCTTACTTGCTTGAATCTTCAAATTTATGGCATAGTAGATTAGGTCATGTGAATTATGACTCTTTAAGGAATCTAATGAAATTGGATTGTATACCAAAACTTCAAATCGATTCCGAACATAAGTGTGAAATTTGCGTTGAGGCAAAATTAACACGAACATCCTTTCATAGTGTTCAAAGAGATACTGAACCCCTTGACTTAATACATAGTGATCTATGTGATTTGAAATTCATGCCAACCAGAGGTGGGAATAAATATTTTGTGACTTTCATAGATGATAGTTCAAAATATTGTTCAATATACTTGCTAAAGAGCAAGGATGAAGCAATAGAGAAATTTGCCATGTTTAAGTTGGAAGTGGAAAACCAACTAAATAAAAAGATTAAGAGGCTACGAAGTGATCGTGGTGGTGAATATGTAGAACCATTTGGGGCACTGTGTGCACAAACTGGAATCATACATGAGGTTACTCCACCTTATACACCTCAATCGAATGGTGTAGCTGAACGTAAGAATCGCACTGTCAAAGAAATGATGAATGCGATGTTGCTTAGTTCAGGGTTACCCCATGCAATGTGGGGGGAGGCCGTTTTGTCAGCTAATTATCTCTTAAATCGGATACCTCGTAAGAAGAAAGAGAAATCTCCCTATGAATTATTTAAAGGGAGAAAACCGACTTACAAACACTTGCGAGTGTGGGGCTGCTTAGCCAAAGTAATGGCTCCCGGTCCTAAAAGAAAGAAGATAGGACCAAAGACAGTTGATTGTGTCTTTATAGGCTATGCGCAGAATAGTAATACGTATAGGTTCATTGTGTATGAGTCGAAAAACCCTGATATACACAAGAACACAATTATAGAGTCGAAAACTGCTTCGTTCTTTGAACACGTATTTCCTTATAAAGAAATGCGATCGAGTTCCCCTTATGAGATAGGTGAAGATACTACTGAAATGTATCACCAACAAGAAGAAGTATCCGAGGATGATACAAATGTGGGGGAACCAAGAAGAAGCAAAAGAGCAAGGGTTGAAAATTCGTATGGACCTGATTTTGTAACCTTTATGGTTGAGGCGGGACCTCCTACATATAATGAAGCTATAAGCTCTATTGATGGTCCTATATGGAAAGAAGCCATAAAAAGTGAACTAGACTCCATTATGCAAAATCATACTTGGGAGTTAGTTAATCTTCCTCCGGGATGTAAGCCACTTGATTCAAAGTGGATTTTTACTAAGAAAATGACAGTTGATGGTACTGTTGAGAAGTACAAAGCGAGACTTGTAATCAAAGGATATAGACAAAAGGAAGGTCTAGACTACTTTGATACATTCTCACCTGTGACAAGGATCACATCTATAAGGATGATAATTGCCATTGCAGCCTTGCGCAATTTAGAAATTCACCAAATGGATGTGAAGACTGCTTTATGGAATGGAGACCTTGAGGAAGAGATATATATGGAACAACCTGAGGGTTGTAAAGCGCCAGGACAAGAGAGAAAGGTCTGTAAACTAGTTAAGTCTCTCTATGGTCTGAAACAGGCACCAAAGCAGTGGCATGAGAAATTTGACAAAGTGATATTGTCAAACGGATTCAAAATCAACGAGTGCAACAAATGTGTATATAGCAAAAACACTGAACACGGTTATGTGATTTTGTGCTTATACGTCGATGATATTCTCATTGTGGGAAACAATGAAGAAATGGTCAAATCCACTAAATCCATGTTAAACTCAAGGTTTGATATGAAAGACTTAGGTCTGGCCGATGTAATTTTAAGGATTAAAATTACAAGAACGGCAGATGGATTTATCTTGAGCCAGTCACACTACGTTGATAAGATTTTAGACAAATTTGGGAAAGACAGTGTAGGAGTTTATAAAACTCCAATAGATATGAACCAACACCTGTCTAAAAACAAAGGGGAGAGCATCTCTCAAGTGGAATACTCAAGAGCAATAGGCAGTCTAATGTACTTAATGAATTGTACTAGACCTGATATTGCCTATAGTGTGAGTAGGCTTGCACGATATACGAGTAACCCAGGATCAGAACACTGGAAAGCCATCGTGAGAGTACTGAAGTATCTACGATTTACTCGAAGCTACGGTCTACATTATACCAGATATCCTGAAGTCATTGAAGGATACACTGATGCAAGTTGGATATCTGATATACAAGACTCAAAAGCTACAAGTGGATATGTATTCACTTTGGGAGGTGCAGCCGTGTCATGAAAATCCTCGAAACAAACTCTAATAACCCGATCCACGATGGAAGCTGAGTTCGTGGCATTAGATAAATACGGCGAAGAAGCAGAGTGGTTAAGGAATTTTGTAGAGGATATTCCTTGTTGGAAAACTCCTGTGCCACCAATATGTCTATATTGTGATAATCAATCAACAATTGGTAGAGCACAGAATGTCATGTATAATGGTAAGTCTAGACACATACGTCGAAGACACAATACCATAAGACAACTTCTCTCATCCGAAGTCATAAGCATTGACTACGTGAGGTCCAAAGAAAATATATCGGATCCGTTAACCAAAGGGTTAAATAAGGACCAAGTAGAGAAGACGACTAAAGGAATGGGACTGAAGCCTTTTGATTGCTAAAATAAAAACATAGGCTTAAGCCCTTGGGCATTAAAAGTTGAGGCAAAGGAAAACCCTACCATGATGACTGGAGATCCCAAGAACTTGGTTCAAAGGGACAACCGACCTGCTAAGACTGGGTGAGGTCACTGTGGGGGCAACCACCCATCCTATTCCTTGATAAAACAGTGACTCCCGCACGAGGCTAAGCTCGAAGCTTTTAATGATTCTAGTAATTTGAATAGTGAGATTCAAATGGGTAACGCGGGATTACTATGAGAAAGAATCACCTATGTGAGAGAGAAGTGGGGTCGCTTCAAAGGAGAATTCAAAGGGCTTAATTCTTTAGAAACTCTTGCAGAACCAGGAAAGAGGTGTCATGACCAAAATGAGCCCACCAGTAAGAACTGAATAAGATCAGGATAATATCTGTGGGAACATGATTTCGTTTACAGTATAAGACGAACAGTTCAAAGACAATCACGTCTACTGAATAGTCAGTAAAGAGATCATGTTATCCAAGGGAAGGTTCAAGGGGGTAACCTACCTATCCTGTGCAGATATTATCCGCAGAAGCTATCACCACATCGAGTCGAGATTGATTATCGAGGATTATTGTTTTATTGTTTTCACCACTCGATTTTCTTCATGTGGGGGATTGTTAGAAAAATGTGTGTTTAAAAGGTTTGAAGGAAAATGGTGGTGCGCCACATTTGAGACCTAAAATTGAGCATGGAGGACACCTCGAATCGTGTTGACAAAATTAAATTAAAATACCTTGAGTTGAGAGGTATGAAATCGAATATTGAATGCTGTCAATTTCTCCGCGGGTCGTGCGGTTCGATTTTTAATTTGTTTTTGTCAAACCAAGAAACAAAACGTCAAGGACTTGACTGAGTCAGTCAGTCTTGTTCATGGGGCAGTTGCGCGTCATGGAGATCATGCGTCCACTTCACCTGTCATGGGGCAGTGGAGTGATGCATATATCATGGGACAGTTTTGGTAGACATGGTTTAGTGGAATCATGCACACGGTTGCTGATCTACAAATCACTATAAAAGGAGATGATCAATAGCTTCAGAAACACATTGAAAAACAATCCTCTCACAGTCCTCTCGACTTCCTTTTGTTTGTTTCCGATCAGTGGTGATAGTGAAAGGTTGAATAAGTTCGTACAGCAAGGCGACGGTGCTCAAGCGCTTGCTGTGATTCTTTCATCCTGGGAAGCTCTTGCCATTAGACCCAGCACCTACGGGAGGCAATACAGCTTTAAGGACAGCGTCCTCATTGACGTGACTGAATCTTCGGTTTGCTGTCCTTTTTCTTACTCTGTTTTTTAAACATCTCGCAGACTGAACAAATTGCTTTCTCTGATGCTGTTTATCTGCTGTTTTCACACTCATATTCATTGTTTATTCTGCTGCTAATTGTCATATTCAGTGACTCATAGTCTGTGTTTAGTTTCAGCATGAAATTATATATGTGCTTACTGCTGTTTTTGCATGTTCAGTTTTGGTTCAGTCATGCTGCTGCAGTTTAGTTGCTGGGTTATTTACAGAATAGTTTAATTCAAATATACATATTAGTTGCTGTTTCATTTGTTAAAGCCGCATGAGTTTGGTTTTTAATGCTTACTGTTCTCAGTTTATTCATGTGAATGTTAATTTCAGATCAGTTATTTAATGCTCTCTGTTTCATTATCAGTTGAGTTACAATTATATTCAGATATAGTTGCAAATTTCCAACAGAAAGTGATGGAGATGCTGTGGTGGAGGGCCAGTTTCTTGGCCAACTCGAGGAGTGGGATCAGGTGGCCGAGTCCTGAACTGGGGATGATCGCAATGTGAGGCCTAGGCGCTAGTTGCTCAGCTTGTTCAGCCATTTTCGATTATTTGTCGAATGTGAATACAAATTTAAACGCCATTTGAAGTACGACATAAGTGTGCCTGGTACGAGAGACTATCCGTATTCCTCCTGTCACATGGATTCGCCAGAGGAGAGGTGGACAAGACTCTCTTCCTCCTGAGGGAAGGGACCGACACTCTAGTGGTTCAGGTATATGTTGATGATATTATCTTTGGGTCAACTAACCCTAGACTTGTCAAAAAGTTCACAGATCTGATGACAAGCGAGTTCGAGATGAGTATGGTCGGAGAATTGAAGTACTTCCTAGGACTTCAAGTAGCACAAGATAAAGATGGAACTCGGATCCATCAGCAAAAATACGTGAGAGAAATCTTAAAGAAGTTTGGGATGGAGTCCGCAAAAACTTGTGCTACACCAATGTCTCCCAATGACTCCTTAGCAAAGGATGAGTCCTCCCTTCAAGTGGATCCGACCCTTTACAGGGGAATGATAGGTTCACTCCTGTATCTTACTGCCAGTAGACCAGACATCTTGTTTAGTGTCTGTCTATGTGCCAGATTCCAGGCAGATCCCAGAGAAACACATGTTAAAGCTGAGAAGAGGATCTTGAGGTACCAGAAGGGGACGGACGATCTGTGCCTATTCTATCCGAAAGGAGGAGACCTACGTCTGACGGCCTACACAGATGCTGATTATGCTGGCTGCAAAACGGACTGAAAGTCCACGCCAGGGATGGCACAATTCCTTGGACCATGCCTGATATCATGGGGATCTAAGAAGCAGTCTTCCATTGCCCTGTCAACCGCTGAAGCTGAGTATATCGCAGCCGCTGCTTGCTGTGCACAACTCCTTTGGATAAAATAGCAGCTAAGTGATTACGGTATAAATCTTGAATGTGTTTCAATTCTATGTGATAGCACTAGTGCCATTAATATTTCTAAAAATCCGGTGCAGTTTTCACGTACTAAACACATAGAAATCAGGTATCACTTTCTGCGGGATTGTGTAGAAAAGGGCATTATAGCTATGGAATACTGCAGAACTGAGGAACAGATCGCAGACATCTTCACGAAAGCACTGCACATGGAGCCCTATGAGAAGCTAAGAATTGAACTAGGTATGACATCCCTACCCTAGTCTACACTTCATGATTAGATTTCTCCAATGACTGGCTAGATTAGGTTGCTTGTTAACATACCATGATATGGATTTGCTGCGTATGAAATTGATTATTGTGTGAAAGGTGCTCAATAAGATCACTCTGTATGCATGATAGATAAAACTATTAGCTAGCAGAATTCTGAGCATGCAACATTATTTTTGGCCCAAAAGAGACTTCCTCTTTGAACCCCCAATATATGCCAAGGAAGTTCTCTAAGACTAACCCTAGCCTTCATAAGTGGAGAATGAATATCTTAGCCCTTTGATCCTAGTAGATGATTTTCTTGGTTATCTCCACTGAGCAAAATTACTTTGATGTGACTTAGTGATTTTTTTTTAAAGTAGTGCTCTTATTGTACCTCTTGGATAAAGCCAAAGCACTACAACCCTTGTGAGTAACCATGAGACAAACCGGGGTCATTCCTAAACCGATTCAGACTGGCTCAATCAAGTATGTGGTCGGTTCAATCTGTGGTTATTGCTGAGTAACGGTAAGAAAATAATGGGGGGGGGCTGCAGTAAAATCTGTTTGGTGTGATGAGTGGGTGCCAGCAACAAAGTAAGTTCAGAAAAGCATTTATTGTGATTTGACTGAACCGTATAGAGGAAAGGAAAGGCTGCAGATAGGCATGTGACCCACGCTGTTTCAGAATTGATAGCCTGCAGTCCTTGCAAAGATGGAAAACTGAACAACCCTTGCAGCTTTACTGACAGGCCAACAGTCGCAGCAATAGAAAATTAAAAACGCCCTAATTGGACATGTGGAAGCATCCCACGAGATGAATTTTTTTTAACTGCATGAGACGGTTTAATTAAAAGATAACTCTGGATTAAGAAGGAAATTAAGCACGCGGGATGTTTTGGAATTCGAAAAATCAAATCAAGCGGTTCGAGGACGTCGGTTCAGTTCCGTGATTTGCAAAGATACTAGGGTTTCAGAAATATAAAGAGGAGGCGATTGAACGAAACCCCACATCGAAATCAGCCCTCTTCACTCACAAAGTGCCAACCTTTGAAATCTTAGTCCTCTGCTCTCTGCAATCTGATCCTATGGCAGCCGCAGGCAATCTTTCCGAAGCCGAAGTTGCGGCCATGATTGCCGCACTAAAGGCAAGCGGTGTGCACGTTGAAAACATTCTGGCTAAGAAATCCGAGACTCAAACCGCCACCACAGAATCAGTACAGTTCTTACCAGACGATGCGGCTGAAGAAACCTCTCAGAAAAGAAAGGCAAATACTGCTGAAGGGTCAGGAAGCAAGCGAATGAAACCTGGTATGAAACCCTCATCTGGCAAAACTCCTGTCCGGAAGAGCGGACGAACCAGAAAGGCTCAAGTCCCAGTGGTGAAAAAGGAGCAGTTACTACCCGAGGCAGAAGAAAAGGAGTTCCTAAAGGGAAGATCCGTAATCCCGGAGGTAACTGTCGACAGAGTCTTCATGGCAGACCATCAACTGGTGGAGGTAAACAACCTCCTAATCTCTCAACAGTGGGATCACCTCTTTAGGGAGGAAGTTCTGGTAGACGAGAGAAAAGTGAGGGAGTTCTACTCCCAGTTCCGACTAGAAGAGACTTTTGGTGTGCTCATGGCCACTTTTGTGTACAACGGACAAAATCAGGCCATGAGCACACCAAAAGTCTCTTCTAGTCGGAACTGGGAGTAGAACTCCCTCACTTTTCTCTCGTCTACCAGAACTTCCTTCCTAAAGCTCTGATACCACATGTTGGATCGATTAGAGTTAGCACACTTATAACAGACAGAGATACTGGAGAGTATTCCGCCTGATATTCCGATAGCAGCGGAAGCAGGTAAACAGAATACAGGAATGTAAACTACTGGACAGTAATGCAACGGATGTATAGTGGAAATCTTATCAAAATTATGATAAGATGAAAACCACTACCTTTCAGATTTCTCTGAAAGGATTTGTGAAGCGAACTACTTTTATTCCAATATTCTTGTAGGGTTTACAAACTATGTCTTTTCTCTAGACTCTATTTGATGACCCCTACTCAATCCGACAAGTAGTTGTTTCACTCTCAAACCTCCGTGTGTGTGGGTGCGATTGCAGCAGACAGTGCTCCACAAGGTAGTAGCTTTGTTCTTCTCCCTAGAGCAAGTCGCCGTTGTTTTTTCTGGAATCACCACCCGACACTTGTCAAACCCTAGGATATTAAGTAGGGTTGTCCATGTCTTGTCATCTGGGCCCAGCGGACTGGCCCATCTGAACTTTACGAACCCAATAGCCTTTATTCGAATAGACAGGATTTCTTCTAGAATCTCCCTTTTATCTGTTTCTTCATGAAGTAGGATGACACACAACTGATCTGTAGAATCTGTGGATTCAACCATCTTATAGTGACTCGATCTTTGGTCTGTCTTTGATCTGTAAGATGAATTTCTGCACACTTAAGAAGAATGTTAACTAAGTGTTTGTGATCATCAAAACTTATAGGTTCCAACAAAAAGGAACACGTGATCATGTTCGAATGTCAATGTGAAAGCATAAAATGGGAGTACTGAGTGGGAGTAGTGGAAATCTATAGGACGAGAGTGGTTGAAATGTAAATCAACCACCATAAGTTTCCGGATCTCTGTGTGATTCGACCTACGAAGAAATACTGAAAAGTAACGATAAAAGATTTATGTAACGGTGTGTTGCCTAGGTCCACCGATAGAAAGTGATGGATTCTTATGTCATGTACGTAGTCACAGACTAACATGAGAAGAATATTTCGAAAATATGTCATTTGTTATTTAGAAAGACAAATTATTCCTAACAATTTCAAATATAACAGTTTGTTCATAAGAGAAATGATCAAATAAAAACCATAATAAAATATGTTAACTATAAATTCCTAAGAATTTGACACGTGACACTCGCAACCAATTATAATTCAGGGCACTTTTTGAAGAATTTTTTTTAAAACGGACATATTTAAAAATATATAATAGATGTGAGGGTATAAAGGTCCAAAAAATATAACGCGTTAACGGCAAATTAGACATTTGATGCTTCAAATGAGTGATGGGAACAGACGAAAGATCGATCACAACGAGGTATAAATCGATTCGTAGCCAACTCAAAGCTTTACAACTCTTTAGTTCACATCGAGACCAGAAAATGTCATTTAAAAAGTCGAAACACGAGTCATACGTTGTCGCGGCGAGGTATACGTCGTTTCACTGATGTCTGACTTCCACTCGTGTTCTAATAGACCTCGTCTGATCTCGATGTGACTATAGAGTTGTTGGGCTTTGAGTTAGCTCCGTAACGATATATAGCTCGCATCCATCGGATTTATTATTTGCTTCCAGCACTCATTTGAAACAGTGAAGGTCTAATATGTCATTTGTGATGTAAATTCATTACCAATATGAGCTAAGGACTCTTTATTTTACTTGAGTATCATTTCACAACACATTGTATAAGTTTTATGAATACTTTGTATAGCTGAACATTTTGGCTTAAGTCTGAACATTTACCTTAAGTTTGGACATTTAGCCTTAAATCTGAACATTGAGCGATACACTGATGTCTGACTTCAACTCGTGTTTCGACCTGCTACACGACCTCGTCTGCTCTTGGTGTGTGTTAGAGACTTGTACGGCTTTCAGTTAGATACATAACGATATATAGCTCGCCCCCATCGGATTTTTCATTTGCTCCCACAACTCATTTGAAATAGTGAAGGTCTAATATCTCATTATAGTGTAAATTCATTTTATTTATGGCAATATGAGCTAAGGACTCTTTATTTTGCTTCAATATCATTTCACAACACATTGTATAAGTTTCATGAATACTTTTTATGGTTGAACATTTAGTCTTAAGTCTAAACATTTTGGCATAAGTCTGAACATTTAGCCATAAGTCGGAACATTTAGCCTTAAGTCTGAACATTGAGCGGTACACACTAATTTCTGACTTCAACTAATGTTTTGACCTGCTAAACAACCTCTTCTGCTCTCAGTATAAACTAGAGAGTTGTAGGGCTTTCAGTTAGCTACACAATGATATATAGCTCGCCTCCATTGAATTTTTCATTTGCTCCCAACACTCATTTGAAACAGCGAAGATCTAATATGTCATTTGTGGTGTAAATTCATTTCATTCATGGCCAATATAATGAACTAAGAACTCTTTATTTTGCTTCAATATCATTTCACAACACATTGTATAAGCTTTATGAATACTTTTTTATGGCTGAACATGTCTTAAGTCCGGAAATTTTGGGTTAAGTCTGAACATTGAGCGGTACATATTGATGTCTGACTTCCACTTGTGTTTCAACCTTCTAATAGACCTCGTCTGTTCTCGGTGTGAATTAAAGAGTTGCAGGGTTTGTGTTAGCTACGCAACAATATATAGCTCGCCTCCACCAGATTTTTCATTTTCTCCCAGAACTCTTTTAAAGTAACGAAAATCTAAATTGAATTAAAATTAATTACGAAAAATATGAAACAATATTGCCTCTTGGTGTTCAATTACGAAATTCGGCAAATTTGATACATATCGACTTTTGAGGAGGTTTAGAATTAATATAAAAAAATCTGGTTTATACCGGAACCAGATTTTATTAGGAGGTTTACTGTTTAAATAAATAAAGGGGTTTAGGCCATATCATCACTATGATATGATAGTCTCCAGGTCTTGATTTACCGTCATCAGATTCTAATTTGATTGCGTTACAAAGGATCCAAATCCCCCAAAGTTACAAGGCTTATAGTTAATAAGACAGCTGAATAAGCTAAATCAACACTTGAAACCATGGGTGATATAAAGGGACATAAAACACGTCAATGATGAATGTTGCACTCAAACAAACATGTATACTGGAGTACAGTTTGAACAAAGCAAAATATCAGATATGACAAGCTTCAACATATTGGCTTATTCAACGTCAAAATACTTCAAGCAACAGAGTTCAAGGAATGGAACAAGTAAGTTTACAAATGATGGAACTAGCTCGAAAATGCCATGCTATGCGAAGTCGGGACACTTTGGAACTTGTACACCTTAGTTATTTGCTAGATGACAAGGTCTCTTGCTTCTTTTGTTGCGCCTTTAGAAATGAATCCCGCATATGCAAAAGATAAGTAAAAGTAAGATTTGTATATAAACAATAAGTTGATAATATTTCTCACGAAAGTTAATTACAATAACAAATTGATCAGGTTTTCATCATACCAGAAAAACCTCAAGGGAAGCACAAAAATAAACTGAATATTTTACATCACTACGAACGAGAAACATATATCATCACAGATTGTTTATGGGAGTCCACTACGAAGTGATGACTAGAATTCAATGGTGAAGCTCATACCCTTTAACCAGGATTGAATTTATAGCTCTACAGAAAACTATTATCTAAATCACACTTGGGCACGAGAAAGAAAGAAGAAGAAAAACAAAGAAACGAAAGCCTGAGACTTTTTCATATGCCGGAGGATCTAGGATATCACAAAACTTATGGAAGAAATGAAATGAATCTCGAAAGGAACAGCTATGGCAGGAAGGGAAGGTAATTCCGCAAAAGCAGTTTACGCATTAATCATATAAGCAATACATGAATCTATCCCTCTCTACATATGCATACTAAGTAATGACACAGGGCGATGTTATGAATTATTTTAAGTTTGAATTGAATTGAACTGAACAACTTTTTCACTTTAAAATTAAATTAAACAGAAAATTTGATCCGGAAAACTTAAATTTAAGTATCTAAGTTACGTACTCATTGTTTTAAGCCAGACAATTATATCACTTATTAAAAAATTTAAGTGATCAACTTGAATAGCAATTATGAGGAAATTTCATGTGCAAAATTTGAAGCCATTCATCTTAATAAGTGCAATTTTCATCATGATCAGCATCCTAAACTCAGTCTGGAAGGATAATTGGATAAATCTGAGTCACGAGATCACCGATAAAACAGTCGTCTAAATTCAGTTAGGGTTCGAACGATGCTAAAGAAAGAAACCAAAACAGGAGATCGGAATCTTACGTTATCAGCGAAGATGAAATTGGCGAGGGCGACGGTCCCAACAACAGCGCCGAGCATCGCAGCCGGTCCGGTCAGCAAACTCCATTTTCGGTAAATCATTTTTGGTTTTGATTCTACTTTCGCAGTTGATCGGAATACAAGATTTGGGGAGAAGGCTGACGTGTTCCTCTGCCCTTCTCCTCGCTTTGATTTGCTTCACGCCTTCTGGATGGGCTCATATCATTTGGGCTCATCTCAGCCCATATGCAATCTCGCATGTAATTTTTTTTAATTTTTTTATTAAATGCACAAACTCCGAAGCAGCTTTATTTGTTCTTTAAATTTAAGTTTCAGTAATTCAGTTTTATTAATCCCTTACAGCCTACAGGTTTAACTAATTGATTATAATGATCTGATTTATTGAATTAAAAGAATTATCACAAGTGCTTAAAATAAGTTATTTCAGTTATGTTAAGTTAATTTAATTTCAGCTATTAAGTTTAATGCAATATAATATCGGGTTGAGTTTTGGTTAGAACCACTTGTTTTCGTCAGAAATCAGGACTTTTATTTATCCTTTGATCTGATAATCTCAACGATTTCGATTAATCAAGATAATTCAAATTAAATAATCTTTTAATCGTTTTTGGTCAAAAAAGGTATATTAGGAAATGACAATGTATATTTAAAATTTAAAATCTTCGAAATATCGAGTGAATATCCGTTTAGATATTATGAGCCCTAAAATTTCGAAAAAAACTTACGAAATCCAATCTCATCTTTGATCTACTTAATTTCTTTAATTAGTCGACTACGAGCTTCGATTTGAGAACTTTAACATAAGATTTGAGATAAAAAAAACACAAACATAATGATCATATGTATCGTGGTTTTCCTGTATTCATCAAAACCACGGACATATAAAGCAAAACCACGAACATCAAGATCAACTGAGAATTTTAACATGAGATTTAAGATAAAAAAAACAAGAACATACTTTTGTCGTTGACCGTCGACTGCGAAAATCACACGGGGATAATTGTGTTACGGATGAACGTATGAGGTCATCAAATCTTATTCCAAAATCGTTGCATATTGTTGATAAAAGATCGTGTGAATTGTTTTCCAATTTGACTAATATGTCATCTCATCATATATATTGTAATTAAATAATTGTTGTATTTGCTAAAATTAAAGACCGTAGATGAATTAATCGTACGGATATTAAAAGTTCTGATTTCTGACGAAAAGTGATGGATCTGACCTGATCTTATTCTTATAATATCGTATTGTTGTATTTCAAAAACATATCAGTCAAGACGGCGTCGTAATTATTGAAACACGCTAATTTGACACTCAAAACATTCTGATTGCGCTGCACCAAACTTGTTTCAAATACATTATTCATTAGCTATTCAACAAGAATATTCTAGTTGAATACTGATTAGATGGGGGCGTTCAAATGTTGTGTGTTCTTAGAGTGTTATGTGTTATCTTGATTCTGATTGGTTGATATTGGCATGAATAGTACCGGAATAGTAGATTTTTGGGTAGTGAGTTTTACTGTTTGTTTTTTGCTTTGTTGGATTTTGGGTACTTGGACACGTAGCGCACCCACAAAGCACGAAGGGTTGGATGTGTGGCTGAGATTGAAGTAACACATAACACCATAAAAGTATTATAACATTTGAACCCTCCTCCTGATTAGATAGTGTAACTCTCCAACTCAGCGTCCGTTTGAGTTAAATATGGATCGAACTAATTTCTCATAATAGAGTTAGGAATATAGAGTTTTAAGAATAACACCATTAAATACATCCTCCATAATCCATATAGAACTGCACTCAAACAAGTCTTCAAATTTCCCATCGGCACAACTTAATACGCTCATTAACAAGTCTTCAAATTTCCCATCTAACTTAATATATTGTTGACTACCCTTAACCACAACTTAAATTTTATCGACCCCCCAGTCCCCACACTAGGCTCATTCGGGTGTGGCCTAACACTACAATTTTGGTTTAAGGATTTGGTGTGCAAATTTTGTCGCAAAAGTCCTAGATATCTGTCGAAATTTTGGCAAAAGATATTTCCTCGTCAAAACATCTACCAAAATTTCATTTCGAGGTAATTTCGGCGAAAAATTCCGACGGAATTCTGGTAGCTGAAAATGAATCCCTGAAATTCATCGGGAAAATGTATTCGAGAGTATTTCGATGAATTTCAGTAACAAATCCAAGTTGTATTTTTTTCGGGCCAAACTAGCTCCATTTATTGTTTGGACGGGCTCATCCGTTGGGGTCAATGAAATGCAAGCAGAGCAGTCTAATTCTAAGAGGATGAGGGGTTCGAGTGCTAGCCTAGTGGCAAAAGCAAATCGGGGGCCCTCGTTGGCAACCCTGGTTCGATTCTCCATTTCTCCAGGACAGATACTAATTTAATTCGTCCAAGTCCTCATAAAAAAAAATTCTAAGAGGATGATGTTAGAAATAAATTATTGGAAACAATAGTAATACATCCAGGATCGTAAATTCAAGTCCGATTAAAGCGAACATAATGTTATAATTTCGAATATGCGAAAGCGTAAATACTTAAATAGATGTGAACACAAGTACATCGGATTATGTCTTCTAGTCCTGCCACCAGAGTCATCTCAGCTTTTCCACCGAGAGGGCAAGAAAAACGATCGTCATTAAGATGTAGTGGACCGGGGACCATAAGCAACCACTATTGTCAATTTATCTTTCCGTTTCTCATAGAAAGATAATTACTAGATGATATCTACACTATAACTCGCATGCCATTACCCATAAGCCCATATAAATAACAATTAAATCACTTTAGTGAGGCTTATTTAAATGATCCCACACACATTTATTTTATTGGGAAAACTACAAATTCATTACCTGAACTACCACTACATTTCAAAATAAGTATCGAACTTTCAATTTTTTCAAATCAAGTACCGAGGGGTCAAATTGTAATAAGAAAAGTTGTAAAACCAACACCGTTAAACCATTTAACCCTTTAAATGATTAATTATAAACAAGATGATTAAAATTGAATTTTTAGAATATGAATATTCCTTCTCTCATCTTCCCAAAAGCCCCCACCGCCAACCCTAGCTCCTCCCCGCTCTCTTTTCCTCCCCCTTTCATCCTCGTCGGTCAGTCTACTCATCTTGCTTCTCTTCTGCTTCTCCTTCTCCGTCTCTTCTCGCCGGTCTCCTCTTCAATGGTGTCGGTCGGACCGTGGTTTCCTCTTGCGCTGGCGTGGTGAGCTAGTGGCGGGAGGGTCCGACGGGGTCTTTAGCGGCTGCTGCTGTGGTGGAGGTGTTTGGTGTAGAAGTTGTCGGTGTTTGGCGCTTGGAGAGGGTGATGTTGCAGGCTTCCGGCGAGGATGATGGATGAGGTGTTTTGGATGATGGTGTTTGTGCCGTCTCTTTTTGGATAGGTCGTATTGCCTATTCTGTAGCTTGTCGCGGCGACGACGACTTACCTGTCAATTTGTATAGTTGTTTCGATTCTAGGGTTTTACTTAGTTAGTTTTTTTAGAAGATGTGATGAAGGGCATCAACAACTTGTTGGTTAGGGTGTTGTGGATTTCACCCTATGCGGAATTGTTGCCATAATCTTGATGCCTTGGATGGTGAAACTTCTTAGGCGAGAAGCTGGCGAGAGGCTTACACGGTTGCCGACCAAATTGCAATATTTGCTCATCGTCTGGGTTGGAGCTGGACAATTCTGGATTGCATCTAGATTGTTATAAGTCCTCTTATTGTTTGTTCTAGCTTTTGTAAGCTTCATCAAAAAAAAGAATATGAATATATATTCTATCATTTAACTGAAAACATCATATTGCTAATTATTTTTGACTATTAAATGTATGATTTAATTTTAAAAATTATATCCAAACCAACGCCGTTAAACCCTTTAAATGATTATATGAATTTTTTTAGAATTTAAATATTTTATTATTCAGTAATTAAATTGATTATTTATATACTAAAACTTAAAAAATACACCCAAACTAACATGTAAAGTTCAATATTGTAATTATATTTAAAATTGTACAATATGTTGTTTTCAATTTGATTACTAATTGATCGGATATTCGAATTCTTTTTTTTGTAGACGGATATTCGAATTCTAATCAATTTAGTTCTTAATCATTTTTATTATTTGAAATTTATCTATAATTAACAGGTTGAAAAATTGTAAATACGCTGAGGATTAGTTATCTGTGACTTTAATTTTTTTTGATCGGGATTTCTTACATCTTATACATATCAATCATCATACGAATACATCTTAATACATATTGCATGAGAACTCAATCGGGTACATACAAAGACTTAACTTTTTGGAGCACAGGCCACGCACGACACCAACTCGTATTTGATACTTGAATTGCGTCCACTGAAGCACATGCCATAAGTCACCTCTAATTTGAAACCCACGAGCATAAGCTTGAAACTCAGCACCTCCATGCGCAATTGAAGGAAATGACGAGACAACAACACCTACAACACGTCCACGACGGACGAATAACACCTCCGCGAAGGAGGAACAAAACGTCTGCGCCAAGGCGGGACGAAAACACATCCACAACGGATGAAAAACACTCCTACACAAAAGTGAGGAGAAAATGCTACGTAAGGAAATCGAACCCTTGACCTCTTGACTATTTTGTCAAGAGTTCAAACCACTCGACCAAACCCCTTTTCACATATGTGACTTTAATTAAATATATAATTACAATAGTGAACTTTTCCTATTTACTTCGGATATATTTTTTTAAAATTTTATTATATCAAAAATTGTCAAAGATAGTAAGCAATATGATGTTTTCAATTTTATAATTAAATGATAAGATATTCATATTATAAATAATTTAATTTCAATCATTTTATTTATAGTTAATCATTTAAATGGTTAAATGATTTAACGGTGTTACTTTTACAAATTTTCTTATTACAATTTGACCAATTGATACTTGATTTGAAAAAGTTGAAAGTTTGATACTTATTTTGAAATCGAGTCATAGTTCAGATAATTAATTTATAGTTTTCCCTATTTTATTTACATGTGTACTTGGGGTTAACTTAAAAAATTAACTCCAAGTCCCAAGACATGAAATTGAAACGAAAGATATTTTTATTTTTTTGATAGTGAGATGCCATTAGGGCTTACAACCATGAGTAATCTGTCCTTGAAGGACAGACCACCCAAGAAGGGCACGACAAAATAACTGGCCGGTCGACCTCAGTGACCGACACTAACAAACCTATTGACGCACGGCCGTACCCTTCGAAAACAACAGGAGACGAGCTCCTGAGACTTAAAAACTAAAAACTAGAAAAACTCAGACCGATAGTCGGCTGAGATAAACAGCTCAGACCGGAAATCCGGCTGAGAGAAACCATAAACTACCTATCTAAACTAAACTAAAATTAACTGAAATTAAACTAAACTAAACTAACATCCAAAACAATCACCGACATGCCAACCGGGAGCATCCAACCAGACCGAAGCCGAGACCCGAACCACCGAGCAATCCGACCGCTACCCAGCAAGACAATCCTCCCAACAAGCCGACACCGCCTTCACGCCGCCACAACATCTAAAAACGAAAGATATTTTTGATGTTGTTGAAGCGTTGAACTGACAGCCAGTGATAACTTGGAAGAAAAAAACAACTTTGATTGCAATTAGTCTGATTTTTGAATTGTGTGTTGAAACTTGCGCCCACTGTTTCACAGTAGTAATTTTTTTTTAAAGCAAAAGCCGATCGATTCGGAGGGATGAACTTAAGTACTTAACCCACTCGTCAGTCGTCATATCAGAATATCAGATACTTATGGTCTCTGGTTCAAAGACTTCATATGGTCAGTGTGCAGAAAGATTGATGGGCCCCCATGGGGACTGATTTATGGTCGCCAGCTTCAATTCCATGCAGCCGCACATTTGTCACCTTACCAGATTCTGGATTCGATTTATGATGACGTCAAAATTGAGGATGGGAGAAAGGGTTGAGTAAAAAGAAATATTATTAAAAAAATTAAGATAAAGGTAGAAATTCAAAGCCACTCCAGTCGAATGAAGATGCATTTTAAGAAGCTAACCTAACAAATTGAGATTCAAATTTTAATGTGCTAAAGATAGAATAATATATCGTTGCAAGGGGAAACGATTAAGTACAAACCATATTTTTGTTGTAAACTACAATAAAAAGTGAATTATAATTCGTCGTCCAAAAATTAAAAGGTATGACTTATAGTTCGTCAAAAGTGACCTATAAGTCATACCTTTTAATTTTTGGACGACGAATTATAAAAAGGTATGACTTATAGTTCGTCATCGAGAAACCAACCATACGACGAGATTTAATCTCTTTCGTCTAAGTGACCAAATCAAGAGTTGCTATTGGATTATATTTTTTACAAAAAATTAATAATAATAAAAGAAAAACTTGTAGCTACAAAATTTTCATAAGATAAAAGAATTTACAATTTAGAAGAAGAAGAAAAGAAGTAATGGGAAAGAAAGGGGTAATTTGGTCAAATAGAAAAAGTAGGAGGACATTATGTTGTGATTCTCCTCTACTTTGTTGGCTGGCGACATGTGAGAGAACCAAAAAAAAATGCAACGCTCTCACACTCTTTCGATTTCGCTGCCACCAACGTAACCAGCTCCCACCCAACAACGCACAACCTCCATTTTTATACATAAAACCTAAATTTCCACAACCACAACCCAACCAACATTTGCAGACGGAAATCATCGTACTACGCCAATTCGCATATCTTCCTCTGTCTTTCTCTTTCGGACGGAAAACCTCACAATGCGGATGCCTTCCGTTTTGTGAGGTTAGTTGCGTTATCAGAGGATCGAGACTTGATCGTTGGAATCATCGACCTGGTAATTTTTTTTAGTTTGAAGATTTCGTTGATGAAATTGAAATTCAATTCACGGTTTGTTCGTATGTTGTTGCAGGATTCAAGCTGTTCCAGCGACGTGTTTTGATTGAGACAAGGTTCGAAGTTTATATATACTATGATGTCATTTGAATGTTTTGTTTTGTCATGTTTTTTGTTGTTGTCATTTTATGATTTTTGTTCTGAAGATGAATTGAGATCTGGGCTCATAAACGTGTCATCTCATTTTGGGTGTGTATTTTATACAGATTTCTGGTATTGATTGTTACATAATGTTATTCGGCTACACAAATCCAAGTTTGCCGAATCTATCTATCTATCAGCTGATGATGTGCTTGATCTCATGATCATATTTATTAATTAACAGCATCTTGACAAAGTCCTCGATGCGAGCATGTGCATTGTTTAGCACATTGTTGTAGACAGCGACATCGATGAGTTTGAGCTACACTTTTTTCTTGTGTGCTTTTTATATATCTGTATACTTTCGTGTGTTTGAATTTTTAGTCAATATTCGTTGTGAGAAATCGGATATCGTAGAAAACTGAAGTGGAGTATTATTTCTAGCCTTGCATCTAATAAGATCAATAATTAAGATGGACTTTCATTTGATCATCGGGGGGTACTTTTAAGCGGCACATGCATAGCAGGTTATCAGTTTAACGACAATAATGTAACTGGCATCGTGACCTCACCTAGGTAGACATGTGCGGAGATTTAAAAGTGATATATATGTATGTATCTCAAACTCTTAACAATGCTTCTCCTCGAACATATAACTATTCAAATTTCAAAGAATTTAAGTACTTCAAGTTATTGTTTAGTGCCAGATTAGATTATTTAACGTAGTCTCTCGCTGTGTGAGTTAAACATAATTATATTTGTCGTTTTGGAGTTTGTTAAATTTATGCGATTTAGACGAGGCATTTACTATCCGTTTTTCGTTACAGTTTCTGTTAACATTTGCTGTTGTGGTCTCAAACGAAAACTCCAAGTTCTATGCGCGCAATTGTTTGTATGTCTGTTAGTATATTTACATATATGTTCGAGAAGTCGTTTGCATCTGTGCCTCACTTTCTTAGCATCATGAGGGACATACTCTTCAATAATAAGATGGCTTAATTTCGCAGGCATCTCAAGTGACGATGATTTGAGATTAAACGGAAAAGGCGTTATTTTCCATGGGGAGTACTTCCATGAACATATCGAGAGCTCCTTTCTCCTCTCCGGTACAATCTGCTACGTTAAATAAACCTCTATTTCGGTCATCGTCTGCGAGAGACCTCTACAGAGCTAATATAAGGAGATCCGTTTCTGATCCTCATCTTTGCCACTCTGCGAACCGTATAAGCGCCACTTCGGCAAGACCCAAGTTAAAAAGCAGTCCTTCGGTCGGGACACTTTCGTTCCAATCTTCGGGATCTATCTTCCCGAAAACCACAAAGCAGTTGTTTTACAATTCTATCAAGAGCAGGGGAGTAGATGTCGTCGAGCATGAGAACACGGATGAGATAGAAGAGGTGAGTGAATGTGATGGAGACGGCGAAAAGAAGGTTAACTGGATTCAGAGAGTTTTGGAGATCAGGAGTCAGTGGCTAAATAGACAAGATAAAAATATCGAAACGGATGATACTACTTGTTACGGGGACGATGAAGGTGTGTGTGAAGTAAGTTACGGCGAAGAGGAAGGAGGAGAAATTGAAGGAACTGCGAGCTACGATAGTCGAGAGGCTTTTTCAGGATTGTTAACGAAGGTGGGACTGTCGGATACGAAGCACTTGTCACGACTGGCTTTTTTGTGTAACTTGGCTTACCGTATCCCACAGATGAAGGTAAGTTCTTAAACATTTTGCGTGAAATTTAAATTTGCATTACGTTGGCTTTGATTAAATTGACATTGCAATTTATAGGCCAAAGAATTGAGAAGAAATCACCGTCTTCGATTCGTGACATCTTCCTTGGAGAAGAAAGCCGAAGCTGCAAGAACACTTCACGATCAAGACTCAGTTACAGTACCCAATACGTCATCATCGCTCGAGCCTCACTTACCGGAATACCAACAACAATGCCTGAAAAGGCCTTCAGTTGCTCATCACATCGCTGCATCCGCTGCCTCGTACGTGCAATCTCGTGCCAAAGGCCTTTTGTCAATTGGTTCGCTATCACATGAAGGAGAAAATGAGGATCACCATTGCAGCGGTAGTTTCACGAGAAAACACGAGGAAGAAGAAGACTCTTCGTCGGGAATGAAAGATCAAGAAGTTGCCGCTTATATTGCTGCATCAACTATGACAGCTGTGGTTGCTGCGGGGGAGAAAGAGAAGCAAGAGGCGGCAAATGATCTTCAGTCACTTCATTCATCGCCCTGCGATTGGTTTATCTGCGATGATTATAGCACATACACTCGATGCTTCGTCATTCAGGTAATTATTTCATTCCTGGTTCCCATTCGTGTGCAAAAAAAATTTAATTCTTTTAAAGAAGTCATGAAACACTAACTATATGTATTGAATCGTGTACATAACAGGGATCAGATTCATTCACATCCTGGCAAGCGAACCTGCTTTTCGAACCCACAAAATTCGAGGTACTGGAGTTGGTAAAATCGTACATCTCTGCGAAAATATATACCCAAATAGACATCTTCTCTTATAGATTGTTGCTGATTGTAGGATTCTGAAGTGATGGTTCACCGAGGAATATACGAAGCTGCAAAGGGAACTCTCAAGCAATTCATGCCGTACATATTAGACCACATAAGCAGATTTGGAGATCGAGCCAAATTTCAGTTTACTGGCCATTCCCTTGGAGGCAGCCTGTCCTTGTTAATTCAACTGATGTTGGTGGGTAGGAAAATACTCGATCCGTCATCTCTCAGGCCTGTTGTCACTTTCGGATCACCATTCGTGTTCTGTGGAGGCCAAAAGCTTCTCGAAGAATTGAAGTTGGACGAGAGCAATGTTCATTGTGTGATGATGCATAGAGATATCGTCCCGAGAGCCTTTTCGTGCGACTACCCTGATCGTGTCGCCCAACTTCTCAGACGCGTTAATGGCAAATTCAGATCACTTCCTTGTCTCAACAAAAACGTAAGTACCGTTTTCAAATCTCGTTAAAGACTTTTTTTTTTCTATTTATTAATCACCTGATCGAAACTGATCATCGATGGCTACAGAAACTTCTTTATGCACCACTGGGAAAGATATTCATTGTCCAACCGGATGAGACCTCGTCGCCTCCCCATCAGCTACTCCCACCAGGAAGCGCGCTATACTACATGGACAAAACAAAGTGCAAGTCCATGTCAAGTGCCCTTAGGACATTTATGAATTCGCCACATCCACTACAGACTCTGAGCAAACCTACAGCTTACAAACCGGGAGGAACGATCCTCAGAGACCACGACTCGGGCAACTACTTAAAGGCCATAACTGAAATTCTAAATCAACATACAAAGCAACAAATGGAAGTTCAGAAAGTTGTTGCTGGACAGGAAGATGTTATGTGGCCGCTGCTTACCCTTCCACCATCGGCGGCGGCGGCACACTCGTGGGATCTTGACGGTAGTCTAGAGAACTCCGTTGTGATGCGGAAAAGGATATCATCTGGCGCCTAAGGCCTTGAAAATAAGTATCATACATTTGTATTTGGTAGAAATTTTTTCTTCTTCTAGTAGAGTTTGGGCCAACATGGGTGGTCGCCTGTTGATTAAGAAGTCCCTCTTAAAATGGTTGGATCCTTATGCTCTGGGTTTGAGTCCCGGCCTCGTAGAGGTCTTCCTCTTCACGCCTCGCGCGTGATGTGTTCTTCCTCCCTCGTGGAGGTGTTATTCGGTAAAGTTGCTCAATGTGGCCTGAGCTCCAAGTTTCAAAGATGTACATATGATTGGTAAAGGTGCCGAACGTGGCCTGCGCTTTAGAAGTGGAGATATGTACCAGATACTTGCGGATCCGATCAAAATGTCTTGTTAAGAGCTCCGGAGATCAATATATATTATAGATGAAATGTCATATGCATTGTAGTAGAGTTTGATGTTTAGAAAACTTTAAGTGTATATACCAAGGCAGTAATTAGGAGCATTTGCATTGGTTTATTTATTTAAAATGAATAGTTGTAATGTAAGAGCTGCTCTCGTTATTTCATTAAAAAGGCTATTTTTGGTTGATAATTTATTTTTCAATTGCTGAAATAGCAGGGCACCAAACATTTAACATCTGCTTGCTTCTTTTAGCTGTTGTAGGAGCTTGTACCTTGTTGTAGGCTCCTCACGGTGACGGTTGCATATGCTCTAAAAGTTTTAAATTAATACTCTCTCTGTCTTTAAAAAGTACATATTATATTTATTGTTGTCCAGAAAATAGTACAATAGTACAACTTCAATTTACAATAACAAATAGTAATTCAGGATACAAAGCACGCGAATTGTAAGTATGACAAAAATTATGGGACATTAAAAAATGAAAGTGGACAAATATAATGGGACAAGGGGAGTAGCAAATAGGATACAGAGTAATAATATAGAGATTACACATATTTATGCAGGAGACAAATATAAATTTATTATGCAACGAAACAGACAAGTCGAATTATTAAATTAATGCAATGAGAAAATATTATCATAACAAATGATAACTTTTTATGTATTTACTGTAAAAATGTATGGAGGAACGCTCCGTTGAGGACACGTGAATAGTGTGAGGACCGTAGGGACACATCTCATGCCACACATCTAATCCCCGTGCATTGTGGGCGCGCTACTTGTCACGACGTGTTCACACTGGTTTATATTTGGCACTACACATTTGGTTACTTGAATTATAAGTAATTCAGATTCTCCTATGAAGAGCCTACTCAAACTTAAATATAATGTATTTGGGTACTCAAAGTTAAAGGGAATGAGATGCGATCAATCTCATCTTATTTCCTTTACCCTATAAATAATAAAATCACGAACTAAAACTAATAGAATCACGACACGTTTAATAAATAATAAAGAAAAGTACAGTTTAGGAACCTGAACTATCACCATTTTCCAATATGTGGGCTGAACTATAAAAACTTCCAAACAAAGGGCGAACTATCAAACAATTTTTCAAACAAGGCACCGTCTAACGCCGTTGGACGGCGAACTCCGCTCCGTTAGTTAATAAAATAATATAACATTTTAAAAAAATTTCAAATTGCCAAAAATTTAAAAAAATGTTAAAAAGGTGTAAAAAATTAAACGAATTTATAAAAATTTTAAAAAATAATATAAATTTTTTGAAAAATAAAAATTAGAAACTTTAGAAAAATTAAACACAAAATGAAAAATATTTTTAAATTTTTGTTACAAAGTTCCCCAACAATAAATTCAAGAAAATATTATTTATTGTTCTCATCTAGTTTGAACTATATAAGACGTATTAGGGATTAAATTTTTTTTATCCTTTTTATTAAAAATTAAAGTTTTCAATTTTTTATGAATTTTATAAATTTGTTTAATTTGTTTACAATTTTATAACATTTTTGACAATTTTATATTATTTTATTAACTTACGGAACAGAGTTAACGCCGTCCAACGACGTTAGTGAAAATCCTAACGGCGTTAGACGGTGCCCCTTATTTGGAAAATTGTTTGATAATTCGCTTCTTGTTTGGAAATTTTTATAGTTCAGCCCACAAATTGGAAAATGGTGATAGTTCAGGTTCCAAACTGTATTTTTCCTTAAATAATAAAATCTCGACCTACATCTTGTGTAAACTCACGAACTATAAAATATAAAGTCGTGTACTATAAATAAACTTTACCTCTTTTAAACCGTCAAAATCTAAATCATAAACTATAGTGGAAGTTACAATTTTATTTTTGTTTGACAAAGCCACATTAATAATTTAATTTTGAAAAAAAGAAGAATATTGAAATCCAATTGTTAGCTTGATTTAAGGAGATATTAAATTTTAAATCTTATTACTAAATTTGTACAAAATAAGTTGATTTTCACCTGGACTGTTCCCCAGTCATCCAGTATACTACTGCTAATCCCAGTTATTTTATTTTATATCAACATTCTAGAAAAATGTTCTACTGATTTTATATGTGTTTAGTTGCTACGTCATCCAAGGTGTCTAGTACGAATTTTATTCTTTAAGCTACAAATTTTAATTAATTTTTATTTCTTACAAAATTTATTACTTCTTATATGATCTTTTTCCAGGTTCCTTATCATATTTTGATTTATTCGTATCACTTATATTTAAAATAGGGATGCACAACCGGTCCGGACCGGACCGGACCGAAATTTACGGGTCGGTCCGGACCGATGGACCGAATTATTTTTGAAATTTGGACCGTGGACCGACCCGACCCGAATATATACGGTCCGGTCCGGACCGAAGGACCGAATTTTTTTGAAAACTCGGACCGAAACCCGGACCGGACCGAATATATTCAGGTCGGGTCGGACCGAAACCGAGACATGGACCGGACCGAATACATGTTTATTTTCAAACTTTCAATTCTGAAAAAAAAAACCTGTCCTAAATCTAATTCATTCTAATTGACAAATGTTTTGTAGTTAAACTGAATGGTGAATGCAACAGAAGAAACAAAGACAAAACACAAAATACAAATGACACAACAAAACAATTGTCCCTAATTGAGCAATTGTATCAGTCTTATATCCAGATCCAGGCTCAAAAGTAATACAAGAATGCATTCTCATTCTGCATTTTCATTGTTTCTTCACAGACTCCACTGCCTCTTCCATTTTCATCAACCTATAACACATCAAACAAAAACAAAACAATGTTCAGCAGCAGCAGGGAAATGTTCAACAGCAGCAGAAAATAGAAATAAAACAATGTTCAGCAGGGCAGCACGCAGCAGTAGCCCAAATTTCGCATGCTTAAAGTCGAATTCTTTTAATATGCTCCATACTTGACAAATATTGTTCCAAATCTCATCTATCAAGTTTCAAGTGAATACCAAACTACGGAAAACAGATGACAATTCACAACAAAATCTAGCAAAAACAGAACATGTAAGATGTAACCATACAAAAATAGTCATCAGATCAGCTAAGTCTGCTAAACAGCTAGATTATTAGCAACTAAACAAACAAAAATAGTCATCAGATCAGCTAAGTCATCAGATCAGCTAATTCAGATTCAACAATTCAGCAATCAGCAATTCAAACTAAGCTAGTGTCTTAGCGATTGTCAAATGAATAACCCTCGACAAATGAATTTAAGAAAAGAAAGATGAAGAGCAGTTTAAACTACCTGATACAGGAGCGACTGCAGTGCAGACGAAGATGAGGCGGTCGGCTTCTGGCTTCGGCGACCGGCGTTTGTGGGCTGTGGCTTCGGCGACCGTGAAGCGTGAACGCGTAAATCGTAATCGCGTATTCGCGTTCGTCTTCTGGCTTCGGCGTTTGTGGGCTGTGGATTTGTGATTTGCGATTGCGTCTGTACTCGATTTAGGGTTAGGAATTAGAATAGAATTAGGATTTAGGAAAATTAAAAAAAACGGTTTTATTCGGTCCGGACCGGGACCGACCCGTGAAATAACGAACCGGACCGAGACCGACCCGAAACCCGAAAATCCCAGATTATGTGATCCGTAGACCGACCCGAATCCGGTCCGGTCCTGGACCGACCCGTCCGGTCCGGTTCGGTCCGGTCCGGTTTTCCGGTCCGGACAGGATTTGTGCATCCCTAATTTAAAATTACTGATATGATAATTATAAAAAAAATAGTCCATGAAACTGTAATTTTTAAAATTCATGAAGCATTCATCTAGTAAAAAGTGAAAATTTCAATTTAGTGTGTAAAGTAAGAAAAATGATGCAAAAAGGGATTTGAAGCAGACGAAGAAGCGAAGCGATTCGAACCAACCAAACAATGCCTTACACTTTGTTGTCGTCGTCGAGTTGAAATTGCGCACTTCAATCCCTAATCATCATCATCTTCGACATCATTTCAATCCAAATCCTCCTCTCACTCGCACCGAAGAATTGAGCGAGACTCAAAATTGAAATCTAACCGCCTGCCTGCATCTCTTAGTTTCACAATCCTCCCAATTCCAATCACCGTCATCATTTTCTTCTTCGTTTTGCATCTGTGAATTTTTCATTATTTCATCTCCAGATTCGTTGACATATCCACCAGGTTCTTCATTTACGGCCTAAGACTCGTTTAAGGATTTTATTTTTTTTAATGCCGAATCCGACTTCTTAATTCGCCTTGCTGCTTCTCTGATTCTCCAACACTTGTATCTTTTGTGTCCAATTAATTGAGAGATACGATAAATTCGTGCCCTTTTTTTCCTTGTTTTTTCTATGGTTGTTGTATCTGCTGCATCTCTCAGGATTCACTAGTAAAAAACCCTAAGTCCTTTTTAGGTTGAGTTGATTGTTTGATTGAAAAGTGAAAACCCTAGGACGTGGAAGGTCTTTGGTGTATTGGTTTTGGAGAACGTTTGTGGGTTTAGCGCAACCGGTGAGGTGGATGGGTGAGCATGAAGGCTTGGCACAGCCAAGTGGTATAGTGCCAAATGGACTCTTGCCTAATGATGAAGGCCCCTTGATAAGGATGCTTGATCCAGATAGATGGTTGAAAGCAGAGAGAAGAACTGCGGAGCTTATTCGTTGCATTCAGCCTAATAGACTTTCGGAGGAGAGGAGAGAAGCAGTCACAAACTATGTAGTGAATCTTGTAACGAAGTGCTTCCCGTGCAAGGTGATTTTTTTTCCTCCTTGGCGGTTGTTTGTTTATTTGAAGCTCCTTCTTTCTGGTTTGATGTAGCTATTGAATAAATTTCAAAGAAAGTGTCATATTACGTAGTACGGTGGTAGGAATAGTTGATAGCCTAATTGATATGTGTATTTGTGTTTTATGCCTGCTTTAAATGCACCGTTTACCTATACCTTTCTCGGATTCCCTTTGGATGATACTGGTTTGCCGAAGCTGTTGCTGTGAAGTCTCAAATTAAGTAGTTGCTTGTATATTCTGGTCAGTTTAATAGAACAATGATCTCATGGTAGGCCGGGTTGTATCGCCGTTAAAGGAACATTATATTTAACAAAAAGTTTATAGTTCGAGGTCGTTAAGGATATACATTCTGTTATAACTACAAACGGGGTTCCATACTACAACATAGGTTTGGCTGATTAGCTGTTTTGTATTTGTGTTTTTAAGAATGTTGTAACTGCTTTCTCAAAATATTCAAATAAAAATAACGTATTATCTATGTATGACTTTCTGAGCGTAGATAACAAAATATATCATCTTTATAAACACATAACATGTAGTGCGTGATGTCTTCTGGTTGTTCTGATATACATTGTTGGTAAAACGCCTCCTTGCATTTATAGGTTTTTCCTTTTGGGTCTGTGCCGCTGAAGACTTACTTGCCAGATGGTGATATTGACCTGACAACATTCAGCAGTAACCAGAGTGCGAAAGACACATGGGCTAATATGGTCCGTGACATGCTTGAAAGCGAGGAGAAGAATGTGAATGCTGAATACCATGTGAAGGAGGTTCAGTACATTCAGGCTGAGGTATGAGTATGATCTATCCCCCAAAACTTCTGGTCTTCTGCATGCTAGATGTGGATTGCACCCTCAGTTCAATTAAGGCACCTCTTTAAAGGTGTTAAGAGTTAAGTTCAGATGACACACTTCTGGTCAACTTGCACCGATGCGGGTATGAAGCAGTGTCACATTCTTTGCTCCCATTCGGTAGATGTATCTCCGACGTATTCGCGCCACCCAAACATACACACAGAAGTACTATTGATTTTTTTGCAATAGTACTTATACAGTTATACATAATGGACTTATCACTTATACAGCTTGTTGCACCATCTTATGATATGAATCTACCTGTAAGATTAGGTTAGTTCTAATTTGACTTCCTATGGAAATTGCAATGTCCATTAATACATGACAGAGTTGCCTTAATTAGGACTTTTAGTTGTGTTTTGTTTTTAAGTCTTACACTCATGTGTCAACTTTGCTTGTGAAGTCTCTGGATTTATGTTTGAAAATTTTGACCTTAAAAAATTATTTATACGACAAACAAAATGTTGAATGTTATATGTTTTAATGCTTCTGACATTTCTGCTTTGTTGATGTATCACAGGTCAAGATAGTGAAATGCCTTGTCGATAATATTGTTGTAGACATATCATTTAACCAGCTCGGAGGATTGTGTACCTTATGTTTTCTTGAGGAGGTTTTCTGTTTTTCTAACGTCAACTGCCATCCATAATTTGTCATCTTCATGTATTTGCGTAATTGTTTACAAAAGACATTGGTTGTCTGCAGGTTAATCATTTGATTAAGAAAGATCACTTATTCAAGCGTAGCATTATACTGATTAAGGCATGGTGCTATTACGAGAGTCGCATTCTTGGTGCTCACCACGGACTTATTTCCACTTATGCCTTGGAGACCTTGGTTCTCTACATATTTCATGTTTATAATAACTCATTTGCGGGTCCATTAGAGGTAAGCTTTAAATTTCTGCTCACTCTCTTCTGCTTCACTGTTATTTATCTATTGGTTTTTCTGGTGTCACATAGGTTCTCTATCGATTTTTGGAGTTCTTTAGCAACTTTGACTGGGAGAACTTCTGTGTCAGTTTATGGGGTCCTGTTCCAATTCAATCTCTCCCAGACATAACACGTATTATACTCTCTTCTCTGATGTTTATTTTATGAAACCTTGTATGTCCATTATTTTAATTCCTCTTCATTATTTGATTTCAAAATTACCAGCCCAGTCACCTTGTAAAGACAGTGGGGAATTGCTTCTAGAGAAAGGGTTTCTTGAAAAATGTTATTCAGCATATGCTGTCGTCCCTGGTGTGCTGGAAAACCATGGATCTCCCTTTGGTGCCAAGTTTTTAAATGTAATAGATCCCCTACGGGGTAACAACAACCTTGGAAGAAGTGTTAATAAAGGTAAAAACACTCAGCTCAGGTAGTTGCATAAGTTCAATCAGTGCTCGAGTGAGGCCATATCATATCATCATATTACCAATAAGTATGTATATTGTAGTTGGTGTGATGGTGCTAGGTCGTAGGTCCTTTTCAATTGTACATTTATTCATCTGAGCGGAGGTTTTATCTCTCTTATATCAGGCAACTTCTTTAGGATCCGCAGTGCATTTGCATTTGGGGCTAAAAGGCTGGCTAGATTACTCGATTGTCCTAAAGAAGATATTTATTTGGAAGTGAATCAATTTTTTATGAATACATGGACTAGGCATTGTAGTGGCGTGCGCCCTGATGCACCATGTATCGATTTTGGGCGATTGAAGTTATCTCATACAGAACCCTTAAATGAGTGTGAAAATTTTACAAATGATTCAAGGGAGAGTACTGCAAGGAATAATATATCTAATCAGGGAGCTGGGCCTGTTGAGAATCCTGACAATTCTGATTTCCCTCAGCATGGCAAAGGCACAAAAAGCATGTCCAGTTCAACTGGGGCTATGAAAAATTCCCATGATCAAAAGGGTTACGTGAATAACAGCAGTTCTGGAGTCAGTGATAGAAGCTCGCTCGAAACTGGTTTAAAGAGTACTGGAGGTCCAAATAAAGGACAAAAAAGCGCGATGGCTGAGCGTGTGGTTTCCGATGGTCAAAGTAAGTACATTTTTCCAAGGACTCATTCTAGTCCTCAGCTTACTAATGCATACAATGACATCCAGTGGCGAGGTAAGCAGAAAAAAATTATGGAAAGTGGACAAACTTCAAATGTTGTGGGAAATGCTGAGAAGAAGAAAAGCTCCGAATACCAGGTAGCGGAGAACCACAATATCAGATTGTTAGTCGAGGTTCCCTCATCTGCTGGGCACCTTTCCTCTTACAAAGGCATTAAAGTCAATGTGAATACTGGCTTAGCTAATGTGAATTCTTGTATCCCATCGAACCAATATTATGATGAGTCGAAGTTGGTTGTTGAACAAGGCGCAGCTATTGAAAAGCATGGGATAAAGCAGGAAGAACAAAATATTGCCAAGATTCCTATGATTTTTCATGGGTTCAATGAAGCAGGTCCTGTTCCTCAGGTCCATGTTCCACTGAATTCATCTGCAGCTCATTCACCAGTTGCTCTAGCATCTATTTTTGCTTCAATGGGTTTCCCAAGAAACTTTCATGGAAATTTTTCCGCAAATCCCTTGATTGGGCATCCATGGGGAGCCAATGTACAAATAGCCCAGGGCATGTTTCCTACGCAAATTGCACCTTACTTCCCAAACGGCGGACACATTTCAAATTTGGAAGATCTCTCGAACAAGTTCAATGAACGACATAGTCTAACGGAAACAAACTCCGATGCTGAAAATGATATGTGGATTGATAATGATGTGAGCTCAAGTGGAGGGTTCGATATGGACAATGGAAGTACAGATATGCAAGCAATTGAGGACCAACTGCAGTCTAACACATCTCGTATCGGTTCATCTTATTCTGCAAGTGGATCAGGAAATCTTATCAGAAATAGTAATTTTTCCAAAGAAAATAAAGGATCCGTGACTACTGAGAGTGTTCATTCTTTTCAGTATGCTAACTACACTGACATTGATGTTTCCTCCGATGGGCAAGCGGCTAATACAAAGAACCTACCTGTTTCTCGCCGTAGTTCGTTGAGAAGTAGAACATCGTCTGAGAGTTCGTATGATGGATCATCAGTAAAAACCTCAAACACAGCCAAGGGAAAAGGAAGCAGGATTATAAACCCTATAGACATTCAATCTACAGTATATGGGAAAGGCAAGGCTGCAGAAGACAACTCTAGTCTAGCTGACGATGAGGCTTACAGAGACAGGAGTACATCTGTTCCTCCTTTGAACGTGCCACGACATCAACTCCCTGGTTCTGAAAGCACTCTGGTAAATGGATCAGAAGTCACTCCTTTTGGTCCGATGGACTTAGGTTCGGGTCGAAAAAATTCTATAAATGATTCAGGTGCGCCTCTCACATTTTTTCCAACAGGACCGCCCATTCCTTTCTTCACCATGCTTCCATTATACAATTTCCCATCTGAAACATCAACTTCTGACCGAACAAGCCCTCTAGTTAAAGAAGAGGGTTTGAACGATAATGATTCTTGTCAGGGTTCTGAATCGGCACAGATACATGATAAGTCTGAAGTTTTAAGTATGCCTGGTTCTGCGAGAAGAGCTCCATCTCATGCCTCAACAACCGAACAAAATTCTGACATTCTTAATGGTGATTTCACTAATCATTTGACAAATTTGCAATATGGTCGTCTATGTCAAGTGCCAAACCAGGAACCTTTGGTTTACCCACCACCTGCGGTGGTGCCACCAATGTATCTTCAAGGCCATGTACCTTGGGGTGGACCTGGAAGACCGTCAGCCAACTTGAATCATATTTCTCAGTATATGAGTTATGGCCCGCGTGTTGGACCCGTACCCCCATTTCAGGCATTGTCTTACAGACCTGTTAATCCATATCAGCAAATTGCGGATGAGATGCCAAGATATCGCAGTGGTACCGGGACTTACTTGCCAAATCCCGTAAGTTAATCATTTCTTTTACCTAAATGTTTTAATTGTATTTGTTTGTACGTGATCTCATGAGGATTCCTAGATATCATTATAAATGCAATTGAGCCTATGATGGCCAGGATATCCATGATATATCACTGTTTCATTTTTTAATCCGCCTATGGAGGCATTGTTATGCTAGTTATTGGTAGTGTATATATAAAGTACGCTGCTGTAGTTGTAATTATTATTGTAAAAATCCTCTCTCTCCACGGATAGGCAACCTTAGGATTCATCAATGTAAATTGCAACTTTAATGAATATGGTTAGTTGATTGAATATCTGTAGGCAAAAATACCTTTGTCCACTGGATGATTGTGGTGTTGCATTTGTGCTTTCACTGGATCGTGAGTCGAAAGAAGCATTTACAAGATGAGCACGATCTGGCTGTATGACCAATCTTACAGCATCACTGATTTGGATTGTCATTGTCTCTTTGCCGTCTACCGCTGGCATTATAAATGTGTTGCTATGGTTTTTCCCCTCATCATAATGTGGTCATTATTTGTTGTTGTGTATATGTTCATTCTGCCCATGACCAATGACTGTCTTACAATAAGCCTTATCAAGAGAGATAAAATGACTCATTTGTTGGGAGAAGATGCGTTTAGAAGTTTAATGTCCATGCCGGGATACGACCCAAGTTTAAGAGAAGGGACCAGAGTCTAGTATGGTTCATTATGTAGACTTGGTCAGTATCCAGGTTTTATTTGTTGGAGTAAGTTGTATGCTTTCTTAGTGAATGTCGGCACTAAGCAGAGAAAATAGGCATGTTACATATCAAGTTGTAAGTGTGGCCACACAATAGTGTGAGCCAAAGTTTTTGGTGGTTTTAGGACCACTATGAATCAAAAAAAAATGACTCATTTGTTCACATCTTTCTTTTCAGGTTCACGTGAGGGAGCGACCATCATCAGGATCTCGAAAAGGTTACAATAATGATAGAAGTGAGCACAATGGTGATAGAGAAGGGAACTGGAACCACAACAAACCACGAGCTGCTGGACGCAACCATACTCGCAACCTGGCTGAGAAACCTAGCTCAAGATTGGACAGGTGGGCTGTAAATGAAAGTCGGCCTGATAGGTCGTCGGCCTCGTATGGTAGATCAGATTCATATCAGTCTCAGAATGGGCGTGTAGATCCAGAAGCAAGTGGCCATGGGAATGTGGCATATGGCATGTTCCCAAAATCATCTGGATTTCACAATGCAGTGTCTTCCAGTGGACCCTCTATGTCACCGATGATGATGATCTACCCATACGATCATTATAGAGGATATGGATTGTCTGCAGATCAGCTTGAGTTTGGGTCTCTTGGCCAAGTTACTACTGGGGAGAACGAAATGGGTCGGCTGGTTGAGACTGACCAGTCATTTGGAAATTTCGAGGGGCAGATATACCATACCAGCCATGGTCAGTGGGCCTCATCAGATCAGCCTTCTTCTCCACAGTTGCAGAGGTAATATTTCCATCTATTATTATTGAAGTCGAGGCAAATCTTTTTGTCTGCAGTACACTGCAGGTCCTAAGCGATCCCATGCATCATTATGGTCGGTGATCTCCGAGTTTAATAAGTAGCACAGTTTGAGCACGTCAAAATCCCATTGCTTATTTGTGCTGATGTTACATTCTGTTCTTAACAATTAACAGGAGAAACTGAAATTTCCATGACTGAGTTGGTAAATGAGGCCTCGGCACAAAGCAATGGATAAGTTTCTTCCTATATCATAGGCTGATGACAGAAGAAGCTGAAAGTCGAAAACTTTGATGAACAGTTATCATTATGACACCATCTTACAGTTTCATCATATTCTGGGACTTTGTTCAACAGATACAATCGGGACATAGCTTTCCCAAGTCTGCCGTTTCACTTGTTATCGCTAGGGACTGCTGCCGATAGTCCAGGCTCGACGCCTGAGCTGATTTGACGCAGCCCCCTTCCAAGAAGTGGAATGATCTCTGAAAGTAGAAAACATCTTTTCAGCTTCATGTTTAGGCTTGCGGCTGCAATACGTTTAATCAATTTCGCTCAGTTGGTGTTATCTTTGGAGTTTGGACTAGAACAAAATCTCTGTAGCATCATAACAACTCTAATGGCCAAAACAGCTAATCAACATTATGTACTTTTCCTTTGGCTCAAACAATCTCTCAAACAGCAATTTAAAGGAAACGGTTCAAATACAGATCATATCATAAATAAAAATAAAAAATTCAATAAAATAAAAAATTCAATAAAATATTGCTACTTGTATATTTTGACCAATCGTAATTCGAGATGTTTTTTTGTAAACAAAAAAAAAATTAAAACGGACTTATTTAAAAATACATAACAGATGCGAGGGTATAATCGTCCTAAAATTACTACAGTAATAGTTTTAAGTCGGATCATTGATACAATAATAGTTTTAAATCTGATCATTGCTACAGTAATAGTTTTAAGTCTGATCATTGCTACAATAATAGTTATAAGTCTGATCATTGTAATTTTAAGTCTGATCATTGTAATTTTAAGTCTGATCATTGTAGTTTTAAGTCTGATCATTGCTGTTTTAAGTCTGATCATTGCTGTTTTAAGTCTGATCATTGTTCCAGTAATAGTTTAAGGCTGATCATTTATAGTTTTAAGTCTGATCATTGCTACAGTAATAGTTTTAAGTCTGATCATTGTAGTTTTAAGTCTAATCATTGGAGTTTTAAGTCTGATTATTAAGTCTGATCATTATTGTTTAAATCTGATCATTGTTGTTTTAAGTCTGATAATTCCGAGATATGTTAAATGACCATTATGCCCCTCCGTATTATATCCGAGATTTCGACGAAATTGGACATGTGTCAACTTGAAATCCGATTTTTAGTTTTTATTTATAACAATACCTGTACCTGAACCGCACACCCTTACAAATATTTATATCTAATTATGCATCAATTCTTTCAAAATAACTTAAGAGGGCAGAAGAGGGCAACTCTCTTGTGGTTTAATTAATGTATTTGACTAACCTCAAGGCTTTTACAGAAGGCATAGGTGCCCAAAATTTTGATTACACGAGTCGACCGGTGAATATTTATTTTCACAGTTATGATGCGGCTCTTTACTTAGACCTCAAACCAGGGATATTCTTGAGGCCCATTTTACCAAGGACTTGTTTGGAAATGGCCGGAGGGTTGTCCATCCCCATGCTGCGACTGAATTCATTTGCTAGCTCAACAAGCCTGTGCTTGTCCTTTCCAACAGACTTCACCGAGTTGTAGAAACCAAGCCATGCTTGGTATGCAGCTTCTTTGTTCTTCATCTCTACTTGAGAAAGTGCTCGTTCAACCTGTTGGAAGTATGATTAGTATTATAACCTTGCAAAATAAGAGCTTGTTTTTCAAATAAACAAAAGAAGAATGGTTCTCTAGAATGTTCTGGCTAGTTGTCAGAGATTGAAAGGCAATGCGAGGGGCCCTGAAATATTTAGTACCTTCTTTTTCGTGTCCGGATCAACTGAGGGCGATGGAGCCTTTGATATTGGCAAGTCTTTGATAGAGGACAAAAAGAATTCTTCCCAAGGAGCTAATAACAGAATGCCTTGCCCTTGTTTACCTTTGCGTCCTGTTCTCCCAAGCCTATGGATATATTGTTCTCTGTCTGCAGGCAATCCCACCTGGAAGTCCCAAAGTTAAATAAGAAATCAGATATTTAATAACGACAAATTGTGTCATCAAAGGCATTTATAAACGCTCTAAATCGATATTAAGCACAACATGAAATGTAATAGCAATCTAAGATATGTGTATGGTGTAATATTATGATTCATTTCTTTAACGCATCTTCAAGAGTCTATTGTTGGTGGCTGTAAACATTTTGCTTCCAACATATCATCCAATCTATCTTAAGAAAATGTTCGACATGCCAGTCCACTACACAAATTAGCCCTTCCGGGTGCATAGGAAATGGTAATGATTGAGATAAAATTAATACTGGAAGTTCAGTAATTTACCTGGATAACAAGTGTTACATCGGGATAATCAACTCCACGAGCAGAGACATCAGAAGTCACAAGAATGAGCCCCTTTGATTTTCGGAATTCATCAGAAACCCTGGTTCTATAACTCTGAGGTTTCCGAGAGTGGATCTCTCGCACATTCATATGGAGCTCTCCAAGGAGGTCTGCTACAAGTCTAGTAACCATAGCAGTTGTGCAGAAAACAAGCACCTAACAAAATAAAAGAATACTGTTAGAGAAAGTTAATAGTTAAATTAATGTCCATGTAATCTGATTACCTTACATATTACAATCAGTCTTTAATGATACATAAGAAAATGAAGAAGAAAACCAAGAGGCTAATTTTATTATAGTAGTTATGTACATGCGAATGAGTCCTTGCGGACACCCAACTCAATGGAATTTTCTAATAGAGATACGAAGCTCGAGGTTGACATGCAAATTGCAAACCTTATAGTCAACATCATCGGCAATGTGTTCTTTCAGGAGTGTATACAGTAGTGAGAAATGACTATCTAGTGGAGCAACCAAGTGCATTTGTTGGACCTGAAACCACAAAATAATCTTATTAATTCCACTCAATTCTTTCAAGTAATCTTGATAAATATATACCTCAATCATAATGCTTACTTGTGCGTGAGTTTCTTCACTACCCTCTTGAACTGTATTGACATATTCATGGTCTCTTTTCAAAGCTATATGGCAAATTTGACGAACCTTCATATAGGAATAGTTTCAGTAACCAGACCTTATCAAAGCCCTGTAAGAGACGGACTACTTTGTAGACTAACCTCATCAGGAACTGTTGCAGAAAACAGAAGTGTTTGACGTTGTTTAGGAACGGCAGCAATAATCTTTTCAATGTCCTTTCGGAATCCCATGTCTAACAAATGATCAGCCTCATCCAGCACAAGTACCTTCACCCCCATCAACCTGCTAGCAAATCCTGGAGTGTTCTCTGTGTGATCTCTGAGCCTTCCTGGAGTAGCCACCAGTATCTGCAGTCGTAAATAACTTTAGCATCCTCCTACAACTCATAATTGTTGTGTAATAAAGTGCATTCTAATTTGTAAAAGCACTTGACCGAGTCAATTGAAGAATTATAGAAGTCAGTGTGAGATAAGAAGTAATTCAGTCAATAAGGCAAGAGAATAATCATAGCCATGGTTAATTGCACCTGCTGCATGATCATATCACACATTTACAGAGGTCACACTAATCGCCAACATCTCACAACATCTCACACTAAATTGTACCTGGCAGGGATTGGCTTGCATGCGTTTCTGCTCCAGTGCAAGTCTTGTACCTCCTATAACGACTTGGACGCCAATCGAAGGATGGTATTTCAACAACTTGTTAGCTTCTGCTGCAGCTTGACTTGCTAGCTCTCGAGTAGGGCATATCACAAGCACCAAGATTGGGGGTCTTTTTTGGTCATGGTCATCAGTCATTGACTTTACAACCACTTCGATCGATGGAAGCTGAATTGACCAGTTTATTGAGTTGGTATTCAGTCACCACATATGGCATAGATGGTGATTCTATGAGAAACTGATGGGAAGATTAGGATCACGGCTTACCAAAAAAGCCACTGTTTTCCCAGTACCAGTTCTAGCCTTCGCCAAGATATCCTTGCCTATTTTTTTTAATATAAAATGTAATAAGTAATCCGACAATGTAAATGAAACTTGTATTGATTGCATATAAAAGCTGAGATCTAGGAGCAGAGACAAATTTTTATAAAAAAGATCTAGTACAAATTTGCTTATCAGTCCGGCCTTGGACTTTTGAAGGATTCATAGATGCTTGATTATCATTCTTTTATGTGAATGAAGAAAGAAAAGTCTTTTAATGCAACAAGTAGAAATACCAATTCCTCACAACACATAATACTTGCTTTCCCGATTTTAGTTAACAAAAAAGAAAGAACAGATGCCTTCAGGAATCCAGCAATCAGATCACCTGGCCCTGTGAATATTTAAAACTAACCTTTGAGAATAAGAGGAAGTGTTTCCGCCTGCACCACTGTCATATTTTCATATCCAGCATCCTTCACTGCTTTTAGTGACTTGGGGGAAACAGAGCACTGATCGAATCTGTTCAGGTGCGAGTAATATTGGGAATGAAATTTCAGATACCATAATATATAAAGAATTATAATCACAGCAAAAAACAATGTAATTTCCAATATTTGTGTGAAAAGTATACCTAGACTCACTGAGGTAAGATTCACTCTGGGCTGAGGAACTCCTTGACGAAGACTTATTACTAACTTTTTGATCTAATCCTAAAGAAGAACTGGCTTTCTTCTCAATGAAATCAACTTCATCCTCATCTTCTTCATCATCCTCCTCTTCACTATCTTCGTCGCTCAAAAGTTCTCCAATACTAGTAAACTTCTCCTCATCTTCAATACTCTCATCTTCATCACTCTCATCCTCATCTTCATCACTCTCATCCTCATCATCTTCCTCATCTGAAGTCAAAAACTTACCTCGCGCCTTTTCAATCCCACTTGTGGCAGTGGAACTTCTCTTAGTCACTGACGACCCACCACGACTCCCATTGTTCTCGCCCAGACGATACACCTCCCCACCTTTACCACCACCAATATCTCTTTCAGACCGCCTTTTAGTATCTAGCTCAGAAACATTCCTCCTCGAAACCGAGTCAAAAGGTGCTTTCACATCCCTTCTAAACTCACCACCACCCCTATTACTACCAAATCTCTCCGCTGCACCCGAATTCCTCCTCGAAACTGAATCAGATGGCGCTCTCACCTCCCTTCTTTTAAACTCACCGCCACCCCCATTTCCACCAAATCTATCCGACGCATTCCTCCCAGAACTCGAGTCAAAAGGAGTACGAGCCTCCTTCCTCCCATCATACCCACCTCCACCACTAGTCCCATTTCTACCAAATCTTTCCGACGCATTCGTCCCCGAACTCGATTCAAAAGGACTACGACCCTCTTTCCTCCTATCATACCCACCTCCACCACCACTCCCATTGCGGTCAAACCTCCCTCTCCCGCCCGCCGAATCAAATGAACTCAAACCATCTCTCCTCCTGCTCGTCCCCGAATCGAACTCATTCTCTCTCCTCCTACTCATCCCCTCCCTTTCCCCACTCCTCCCTCCCATTCTCCCTCCCCTACCACCACCCCTTCCCCCTCCTCTCTCCGACTCAGAATCACCATCACTACTAACTCTCCTCCCAAACGAATCCGGTCTCAAATCACTAACCCAATCACTCAACTCCGCCTCATCATCCACCAAACTCTTCGAAGCCCTAATCTCACCACCTCTACCAACCATCTCCGACCTCGAGCTCGTTCGGCTTCTCAACGGCCGACTTGACAGCTGTCTGAACACCAATTTCTGACTAGTTCCACGACAATCGATTCCCGTGAACTTTACCTTGAAAGGATATAGCTTTGGGAAAGTGGACACGGAGCGAGAGGACTGAATCGGCGACGATCCGAGCTTCATCGCGGCGAAACGAGTGAAAGGAAGGTAAGGATTGAGGAAACGGATTTGTGGAGGGAGAAGCTGAATGTGCATTTCGCCGGATTTTTTGGTCGGAGCGATTTTCTTCGAGCGAGAGAAGAAAATGTGAGGAGCAGTGAAGATAAGGGTTTAAAACTAGGGTTTAAGCAACGATTGAAGTCTGAAGATGTGCCTTAACGACGCCGTTTTGAGACACTTCGATTTTAAGCAAGTTGCTGTGACATTTTGTTCCCAGTTCAGTAAAATGTATATTTGCTTAAAGGAAATGTAACAAGGCTATTTCAGATATTTTTCTAATCGATCTTTACGAGACGTTCTAAGTCTAGTCTGTCAAAAATAATAATCAAACTGTTAGTTTCTACGCGTCCTTTGTGACAAAAGAGATAACTAACTAGTAACTATGTGATTCTTTGTATTTGCATATTTATGTGCCCAGATTTCTAAACTTAATTTGGTGGAAGGATCAGACGACTTCACCATTCAATAAAAATTAGTACTTCACCTTCTCCCAAAGTTTGTTACATAGTTTTTTTTCCCTTCCTTTATTAAGATTCACATTCTTGTTCGTTGGAGTCCTTTTGCCCACAATCAGTTTTGTGGCTTCAAGATCACTCCAAGCATGTTTTAATGGTTACGACGCGTTAGAATATTTGCAGTCAATCGGAACATGCAAATGGACTCCCCTGACCTGACATCATTTTGAAATATAACTATGTATACATTATAATGAGCTCTTTTTTTCAGCAGTGGCAGCCATCTGCAGTTCATTTTGCTTCAAACAAACTTCAAGACAAGAATTTAAGGGAGAAGAAGAGCTTTGGGGCAGTCAGTGTTGCTGTCGATTGGAGGGAATTCCTGAGAAGCTCCGCATTCCTTGGAAAGCTGAGGAATTTTTTTAGGATCATATGATCCTATACCGCTTAGTGCTTGCTTCAGACATTCGCAAGCCTCAGTCCTGTCTTGTCGCGTCTTGATCTGATCACTGATCGATTTCACACCAGAGCAACAAGACTGCGATGGTTTATCTAAAGCCTCGATAGCTGATCTACCCCTGATGAAATCGAGGCATGGGAAAAGGCTCTGCACGATAACGGGGCAGGAAGGACCGTTTGGCACGGCTGAACTTACTAGATTGACCGTCAGGAGCAGGACACAGAGATATGTTTTCATACTTTAGTTTTGAAAGACAGATGAAGAAAAAAAATGCTGAAAAGTGCCCAGAAAGACCAGATGTATAAATAGTTAAATGCACGAGGATTGAGCTGCAGAGTTTCATTTAATCGCCTTTCTGCGAAACCACGCATAAAAAATGACCTAAATTGGAGCAAAATGTTCCTTATGGGGACGCAAACTTCGAACTTTATTTATGAGAAGCATAGTACCATAAAAAATGTTATTAACAGATGCACGAAACGCCAACAGAGTGACGGTTTAGTGGTGTGAACACCCGACTGTAGTTATAAAGTCAAGGGTTCGAGCCTAAAAAACGAAAAGATGCACGAAACCGAAACTTATCATGTACATGTGATGGTTGATTCTATGAATCACAAAAAATAGGTAACTATTAATGGTCAAGCTACAGTTATTTGACAGGCTTCCTGATATGGTGGGACTTGGAGTTGTTGCCATATTTCATATATGATGAAGAGCCTGGACCAGGGATTTCAGTCAGTATCGGAGCCATGACTGACAGAGGCTGAAAATTTGTGTTGTCAACAAACCAGAAAAGAGCCCATTTCAGATTACAAAGGGTGTACTTAAGCGACTTCGTCCAGTTTTCTTGTTTGTTGATTTGTGTGATGGAGTAGTTTTCTACTTTGTCATTCTCAATCCTGGACGTAAAAAATGGTAGTTCAGTGATACAGACAGCAGAAAGCTCTCAATATACAGCGGTCTGTATAATGCTCTATACCGAACAACCTAATACCTCCTGATTAAGTTTGGTAAATTTTGGTTCAAATCACAGTCTTTACCAGCATACACATAACCAATTTTGTGTGTGACCGGCACATGGTTACATGGCTGCCTAACTAGTCCTACAAACTCGGAGAACATTACATCATGGTTAAATTCTTATGGTAAAATTTCGCAATTTCAATATGATCTACTTTGTCATGATCAACTTCTCCGACTTAATCAATTGCAAGAAACACCAACAGTCTTTATCGGCTTAAATAGTATGAGAAATCTTACTTAAATGGTAGCTTGAAGCAATTTTCAGCGGGTTTATTATTTTCCCGATCCTTCATGCTAGCAAACTCTGCAAAGTCCTTGAGGCACGCCAAGAACAGTGTCATTGCTTTGCCATAACGAGTACTCCAGAATAAGTTCACTGGACCAAACCTGAAAAATACCATTTTAATGACTGAGTATGAACTACACCAAAAATAATGCACCGCCTAGCCCTTACTACTCAATACAGTATAATATTTAGCCAATCGAATGGTTGATTGGTCTACATATGCTCTCCGTCTCTACACATCATTGAGCTTGTTGGTAATCCAATTACCATGATCAGCATATTCTATAGTTCTGAAAATGCAGAGGAACTATCAAAGTCATACTCACAGCTCATAAGTATTGTTGCTACTGTCCAGAATCTGAGGATAACTCCCCATTGGAAGAATTTTTATGCGATATCTAAAAAATGTTAATTAGGGAAGTTAATGAGAAAAAGAGTCGGTATTCATTTTAAATGGACCATAATAACTACGTGGTGATCTTTCAATATTATTAACATTTCCAGGTAAATGGGAAACAAAGTTGTTTACGACCAACTCAGCCAACTATTGTCCCAAGCTTGCATGATCTAAGACAGTTACGAATTATGAGCCAGAATAAAATTTGTTTGATGGTAGAATGAACTTCATTTTAATGGGGAGCAGGTTGGCCATCTATACGGAGTGTACAAATATATATTTATCCTTCAGCCATAAGTTATAAAATGACATGATCACGTGAAATCGATAATTTGAATTAAACAACTAAAAAAGATGGATTAAACACAAAAGGATACGGGAATTTTGGCCGGAAAAATTGGCATATCGTGTGGAGAAGAAGGCAAGCTTGACCCCAGGCAGCATTTATCTCATCCCATTCCACCTGAATGAAACAGCATGATCAGCTATGTGCTACGTCAACCAAAAGAGCATTGCTCCTAGAGATGAGAAGGTCCCACATGTATAACTACTAAAACTGAAATGTAAATGATACAAATTGGAATAGACATACCATCTCAGTGGCTATCCCAACCACTACAAGCAAGAAGAAAAGCAGACTTACTTATAAATCATGCAAAAATATATAGTTTCTTAACCCAAACTACTTGAAAATAATCCTAAATCATTAGTTGCGGAGACATATTCATCTAGTAAAAATAATATATCCAGTGCAATCATACTGGAACTTTTGAGAGCCGTCCAAGCCGGAAATTGTTGATAGTGCCAAATTCACCATCGTGTGCTATGGGAAATGCATCATTAAGCACATTGGTTTTCTTCAACAATGACAGATGAGCCTGAGAAATTTCAAATTTGGCCAGAATAGCATCTCTTTCCTCCTGTGTCACACATTATCAATCAATAATTAGTTTTGGTCATGTGCGCAGATGCAGACACACTTTTTCTTCTTCTTTTCTATTGGCATCAAATTTTAGACCAATAGTGAAATAAGCAGATAACCCGCTGAACAGGCTGTCGTCGTACCTGTGCAAAAACAATTTATAATTTCCTCGCAATGAACTGTGGGTTAGCACAATGGCAAGCAAGGGTCGAACCCAAGGGAGCTAGATAGCTACTACTTTGTTCTGTAATGGAGAAAGACAAGAAACTAATGTGAGAGTAAAGGTTAGTGAACAAAAGCAAGGCACGAAAATAAGAGGGGGTTTTATCAATCAGAGAAGATATTCAGGTTAGGGTTTTATTCAATTGTGACTACGTTCATCCTTGATTTCTAATGTTTATTCTTGCTTCTTAGGGTTACTCCTGGTCTGGTTATAACCGTTTTAATTCTAGCAAACCTAATACTCCTGGTCTGGTTATATTAGGTTTCGTGCGACTACTTATTCTAACTGGGTCGGTATCAAATAAGCAGTGAATGGATAGTAAGAATAACTAGGTTAAGTTGTACCCTTTCGGATCTCCCCTTAGCCTAATAATTCAAACTGATAATTGGCACAAGAACTAAATAGAATGCAATAATAATAAGTAAGATCAGAATCTCAAAACAATAGTCACAATTATTTAACCCTAACCCGAATAGTCGGATTAGTTACACATAGCCATGGAATAACAATACAATAAATAAAAGGAAACAAGGATTCTCACTAAAACCGAATGAAGAACAAGCTGGCCGTGCAAGGCTGAGAAGTGGCGGAAGCAAGGAGGAGCTCACGGCGGCTGATGGAGGAGATGGGCGGCGGACCAAGTTAGGTCTAGGGCACACGGCTAAGTGATGAATGGGATGATTGTGTCCTGGCTGATTTCGTCTGGGCTGAGTGTTTCAGCCAGTTCTTCTTCGGATGCTAGCAGGCCGAAGTCTTCTGTAGGCCTGGTGTAATCTGAGTTAGGCTTGTCCTCGCTATCCCTTGCCGGTTCTATGGGCTCCAAGATAGGCTCTATTAGAGCCTCTTCCACGTCCTCCTCTGTTTTTGTACCGACATCTTCTTCCTGATTTCCCCTTAACTTGGACATTGCTCTTAACATCTCGGCCGAGCCTCTCTCTATGTTGGCCTGATATTGCTGAAACGTGTCGGCCAACTGCTGGTTGCTAGCTGCCAGCTCTTTCATCACATCTTCAAGTGACTTGGTTTGCTCTTGTACTGGTTTAGATCTCTCGGCCAAATCGTCTATCAAGTCCCAAGTAGCACTCATGGTCAAGTCGTAGATCGAGCCTCCGGCCTCCTCATTGAGCCAACTCCACTCATGTGGTAACATCCCGGCGAGAAACCTTTGAAGAAGATATAAGTCTGCGAATCCATGGTGCGGGCAGCTTATCACAAGGGAATCAAAGTACCGTAAGTACTCATCCAAAGTTTCATCCCGGGATTGCTCAAGGTGCATGATCTTTTCTCGGACTTCTTGTCGGGAGGGTGGTGGATATTGCTGATATGGTGGTGGGTACTGAGGGTATGGTGGTGGTGGGTACTGTGGATATTGCGGTTGGGGTTGGTTTTGTTGTTGGTAGTACTCCCCATAATTCCACGGCTCACTTCCATAGTAGGAAGTCATGTCGAATCTGTAAGTAAACTAGAAAAAAACGCAAACTAGCAACATGGTAAAGTGGGATTAGAGTAGCAAGCACCGGTCTAGCAAACACCGTAATAGCAAAGACAGACTAGCAACAAAGGGTCCCCAGGAGATTGGAGGGGTCACAGCGGTCCCACTTAAAACCCAAAATCCTTAGACTCGTAAGTCTTGGTGACAGAACCCTCTGAGAGCTAGAAATTGGAAATCGAATAGAATGGAAATCGGAAATCGAACAGTTGAAATTTGAATAACACCGAAATAGGCAAATTTCGAAATAAGCAAAGAGAAAATAAACGAAAAATTAAAGAAAGAACAAATTTCACCGTGCTTAGCTCCCCGGCAACGGCGCCATTTTGAACAGGCTGTCGTCGTACCTATGCAAAAACAATTTATAATTTCCTCGCAATGAACTGTGGGTTAGCACAATGGCAAGCAAGGGTCGAACCCAAGGGAGCTAGATAGCTACTACTTTGTTCTGTAATGGAGAAAGACAAGAAACTAATGTGAGAGTAAAGGTTAGTGAACAAAAGCAAGGCACGAAAATAAGAGGGGGTTTTATCAATCAGAGAAGATATTCAGGTTAGGGTTTTATTCAATTGTGACTACGTTCATCCTTGATTTCTAATGTTTATTCTTGCTTCTTAGGGTTACTCCTGGTCTGGTTATAACCGTTTAATTCTAGCAAACCTAATACTCCTGGTCTGGTTATATTAGGTTTAGTGCAACTACTTATTCTAACGGGTCAGTATCAAATAAGTAGTGAATAGATAGTAAGTATTACTAGGTTAAGTTGTACCCTTTCGGATCTCCCCTTAACCTAATAATTCAAACTGATAATTTGCACAAGAACTAAATAGAATGCAATAATAATAGTGAAGAACAAAATCTCAAAACATCGTCACAATTATTTAACCCTAACCCGAATAGTCGGATTAGTTACACATAGCCATGGAATAACAATACAATAAATAAAAGGAAACAAGGATTCTCACTAAAACCGAATGAAGAACAAGCTGGCCGTGCAAGGCTGAGAAGTGGCGGAAGCAAGGAGGAGCTCACGGCGGCTGATGGAGGAGATGGGCGGCGGACCAAGTTAGGTCTAGGGCACACGGCTAAGTGATGAATGGGATGATTGAGATGGCTTGTGGACTCCTCCTTATATAGGGTTTGAGAAACCCTTTGATCTTCTTGGAACCTTCCTAAACCCTAGCTTTTGAATGTTGCCCTAATATCACAATGTAGAGTGGGCCGGCTGCTGGATTGAGGGCTTGGACTTTCTTTCTTTTTTTCGAAGTTACTGTTCACGGCCCAAAATCACTATTCACGCCGGAAGTACTATTCATGCCGGAATTACTGTTCATGCCGGAATTACTGTTCATGCCGGAATTATGTTCTTCCACTGCGATGTTTCTGGCATGAAAATGCCGTCTTTTAAGCGTGTTTCCTCCTAGAGCTTCCAAATCACCTGAAATACGAAACAACACTAAAAAGTAACTGTTCGCATAATAAAGTGAATGAAATGGTGGGAATTAATGACTCGATGAGTCGTATAAATACGGCTCATCACCCGCTTCCATAAAAAACTTCAAAATCTCATCAGCCAAATCACAACACGTATTTGAACTATAAACACGAGTTTTTGCTTTCAATGGTTTTAGTAAAATATAATTGAAAACAACATTGGCATACTGACATCTGCTAATTATTGGCATTACCTGATGCGAGGTCAACTGAAACTGAAAATTGTTTAACTCATGCCAATACCTGTGTCATAATCATTAATTATCGTGCGAATTAAGGAAACAGGATACACTCATACAGACACGTGAAGAAGAAGAAAAGTTTGTTGGTAAAGTAGTTAATGCATTGTTTAAGTACCGCTCTTCCAGTTCCTTAAGGCGGTTAGATTTAACTTCAAACTCTTTCAGCGCGGCTTTTACTTGTGCTTGTTGTTTTTCAGTTTCATCAATTTCTAGCATAAGCTTTCTTTCTTCCGCTTCAACCTTCACGCATCAAAATAAAAATTAGCCATTATTCTTCCTATTAAGCATTGAACAAACGCCATAATATTTCAAGCAACTTTTATTCATGAACTTGAGAGTTCATTATAATTTGTATTTCACTGTTGTGGTTCGTGAAAGTATATATTCCACCATTACAATTGCTGCTTATTTTGTTGGACTTAATTCTTTAGGGAAAAGTATAAAGAAGGGTCCCAAACTACCATCTATCAAAAAATGACAAGTGGGGTATAAAAATGATGAATTTTTACGTGATGACCGAATTATTCAAATCAATGTTCACTTCTTTAGTCAATCAAATGAACTCCTAAAATGACCTAATTATCTCTCTTAAAACCTCCGTGTAAGTCGATATTTTTCTTCTAACACCCCATGGATCAGTTGGTTAGATCGTCCATTCTTGTCATTTTTGGTAGTTACGATCATAATTCGTTAAGGCATGGTAGTTCGTGATCCCCTTTTTTTCTTCCTAATTCTTATGAATATCCATCAATATAGATCATAGTGTTGCCTAACATCATATGCAAGTTGATCCAACATACAAGTGAAAGGAAAACACACACCTTTAGTTTCTCCTTTAGAAAGTCAGACTCGCTAAGAACGACTCGTTCCTCCCCTTCTAGTTGCTTAAGACAAGATTCATAAGCATCAATGTCTCTTTTCACGTTTTCAACCTCCTTATCCATTTTATCCGACAAAACACTCATGCATTCAAGGCAAAGAGGTTGCTCAATCTGAAAGCATAAAAACATGTTCATCCACAGAAATACTCAAGAACAAAACAAAATGAAGCTACTCAAAGTCGAGTTTCAGTATGAAAGTAGCGTATCAAATAAACCTGCGTCTGGGATGCAGCAACATCAAAGGCTCACTTTAACAATATTAAGTTAGATGAAAACCTAAACCTCCTTGTCCTTCAGATGACGCTGAATGAGGCACATTCCCATCATACCCAAATTCAGTCTTATAAACCGACGCTGCAGGTGGAGGCAACACAACATACGATTCTTCCATTGTCTTATGGGAATGGTTGGAATCAGGCTGGTGCATAGCTCCCAGTCGGGGGCGATGAACCATTCGTCCTGGACACGGATTCCTCTGATTTGGCAACACTACAAAAGACTGGTCCATACGCGATGCACCCAAAATGCTGCCACTCCCATTTAACGATGAACCTTGCAGTCCTAAATTTCCATACCAATCAACATAAATTCGGCTTATTTTACCTCCAAAATTGAATCTTTTGAAAAAAGGGTAAGTTTAGAAATTACCGGAACGAGCAGCTTCGTCGAATCCAACTGCAGAGATGCCTTGGTGGCAATTCTGACAAACCCATTTAGGGAAACTTAGGTCTACGGGGAAGTTTCGTGGGTTCTGATCATTCTTCTTCATCACATCAGCTTTGATTAATAGTTAAAAACGATCGAAATTGGGCGTAAAATTTGCGTTAATAAAAATTAGGGCTTGGGGCTGAGAATAGCAGGTTGCTGATCAAGAAAAAAACTTCGATTCAGCGGCAAGCTGGCTGACAATATGATGCGATTGATCGGAACAAGACGGAATGATTTCAACATTATTCAGTTGCAGCTCCTCACGTAGTCGTCGTTGGCTGAGACAAACACGGCAGTTGGATTTTTTGAAATTCTGATAAAATGAAAAGAAAAATAAATAAATAAATAATAATTTTAGTTCCATTTCGATGTGGTCCTCTGTGTTATTAAAGATACAATTTAATCCCGCTAACTTTTCCAATACCATGTTGTAGATGTGGATCCTTTTGTTTGTATTTCGAGTCTCCATATAATCTTCCAAAAATTTATAAAACTCCTTTTGTTTGATGTTTCACCATGTATCTGAATATGTTGTTGATGATCACATTCGTTCTTTAATACCATATAAGCTGATTTTGTACGTAGAAAACAACCATTTGCATCAGGGGTCCAAAAGGGTATATTTCGGGTGTCATCTAAATTAATCCACCTTGTAATTTTGTTCCCACCCCCAAATACTTCTCCAGCAATAAGAATATCATGACGTGATCTTATGGTAAAAGCAGTAATTAAAGTTGATATCATACTTTGATACGAAGTATTAGATGGTTTCTAATTATTAGTGTGATTAAAAGTTCATATCGATTTTATAGTAGAATTTTATAAATATAAACTGCATGCTGATTGCTTGAGGGATAAAAACAGTGATACAAAAACACATGGGCTAGTCTTAAGTTGATGTACGTCATACACTTCAATTGTGAATCTACTTGATGCAAGGTAAGTAGCTAGGTGCGAGTACAGCTTGTTTAAAGAGATTGAGTGACTCTTCCACTTCATCGCAAAGCCACTGAGGATGAGGAATTGTGTCTTCATCCACCGATACAGCAAATGCTAGCTTGTCTACATACGTCATCACGGTGATAAATAATGTCCGTGTGTGTAATTCAAATGTGTGTCTCAGTCCATAGGAGGATTGATAAATCGAGAGCTCTCTATGTTTATCGAGAGTATGAAAATTCAATTTGCACCACTCAAGATACATCACCAAAATATTGTAGTGCTGACACGTATTCCATATGCATATATATATTGTTGCATTTAATGAAACGTCAAAGTTAACAAGTTTGACGTTGCTAGTGAGACATGTGTTAGACGCACATTCGAACATGCATGTCCTTGAGTCATGTAAAGGGATTTCCAACTGAGCGCCCCCATGACATGGCAAAAACAATTATGATATAACAGATACGGTAAACACGTACAATAACTATATATTTCCTGATAGGAAACATTAAACTTACGGTGGGACGTGCACCGTAGCAGGTCGTGTGGCAATGTAATCGATCGGGTATCCGAAGAGTGAGATCTCCTCTCTAGGTCCCATCATGCTACTAGATGGAAAATTCACGTTCTGGTTCATAAACACCATAATCACATCAACGTAATATCAATCATAATGTGCAACTTAATTTTAACTAAGTTGATGCCATCATCAAAAAAAAAACTAAGTTAATGCCTGAGAAAAAGAATTAAATTTTGTATCACTGTGTGCCCCTGCGTCTTACCTTAACTCCAACAATTTTCAGCATAATCCTGCCGAAGAAATAAGTAAATTTCGACTCAAGAGAAGCTTTCTTCCTATCCATGACGGCCTTGGCGTGATGGACATAGTCGAGCGGATTACTGCGCATCATAGCCACGAAGGGATAAAATACATAGCCGATTTTATTCCCCCATTTCGTAAGTGAACCTTCTCTGATCATTTCCTTTATTGGCTGTTGATTGCCACATGCCCGAATTTAATTATATGATCATAATAATCCACATGAACTATAAAATGATAGATAAATGAATACTAAATATTTAGGGAATTAGGGTTTGGTTATTTTCAATGAAAATAAGGTTTTTAATTTACATATGAACGCCTGATAGTAGTCTGATATTGAAGAACACTAATGCATTGAGTTTGATCGTTCTCGGACGATCCGTCTCCTTCGATGTCTGCCTTTCACCACTGGCTATAACTGCATGGATAGATTTCTTTTACAATATTAGGGTTTGTTTGAGAAGCACCAAACTGGTAAGGGGTCCAGGCAATATTAATTGCTTTAACACAATTTTGTGTGTCAATAATGCAATCCATATGCATGTCCTTCTTTACGAATTTGAGTATTTAGTTATTACATAAATGATTGGAAACCCTGAGAGATCGATCTCACCTTGTTTTCTATGAAGATACCAACATGTCCTTAGAAAATACATGTTAGACCATATATAGAAAACTCTAATATGACAGTGGTTTTCTGACATTGTGCATCGGTTTTTTTGTCACAACCGATGCATAATGTCTGAACATTACGCATCGCTCGATTACGCATCGGATCAAAACCGATGCATAATCCCTTCAATAAGCGATGCATAATCCTCTGTTTGTAGTAGTGTCCTCATGTATGATTAATAGGAAGGAGATCTAGTGCAGTCAAGCGAAAAATAGTCACTGAATAATTAAAACGGTATAGTTTTGCGTATTTTAAGTCTGTAATTGTTGGTTGTCACCTACTTAAGGATTTATGATGATGGTATAAAGGATTTGCAGGTGCTTGAATAGGCCAGTATGGCCTGGAGGAGCTGAAGAACAAATGAGTCAGTTTGTTTGAAGTTAAGGTTAAACGGCGTCGTTATGCGTATGCGGGAATGGATGTCAGCCGAGTGGATGCCCGATCGGATGCCCGAGTGGATGCCCGAGTGGATGCCCGATCGGGGGTGCTTGTTAGCCGAGCGGATACCCGATCGGTTGGCCGGTCGGCTGCCCGATCGGCTGGGCGCGAATGTCGGTTATGTTCGTTGGAATGGAGCGGCGTCGTTTGGAACCAAAGGAGTGCACGCCTGAGGTTTATTGGAACGACTTCGTTTTGTGGACAGCATCGAACGAGACGCAGCGCTTTAGTCGGTCTTCGAATCCAACGGATATATACTGAGTCAACTCGTCCGAGACTTAGACTGCTTCTTCCCCAAATTACCAGAAAGCAAAACTAGGGTTCTTGGAGTGTTTGATTCGATTTTGCGATTGAAGTCAAATTGAGTGACAAGATTCGATAAGTAGTTTCGTGAGTGTAATTCCTGTATTGTACCATCATCGATTTGATCAATAAAGAGCCGCCCCTCTTCTCGACTGGAGTAGGATCATCCGGATCCGAACCAGTATAAATTCTGTGTCAATTGTCGTTGCTTCGTTTTCATTTCATTAGTTGCAAGATTAGCTGCGTTAATCTCTACAAATTGGTATCTAGAGCCTGGTTGCAACGATGGTGTCAACGAAGGTGGAACTCGAGAGGTTCGACGGCAAGGGCGATTTTGCTTTGTGGAAGCAAAGAATGAAGGCGATCTTGGTACAAATGAAAGTGGCGAAGGCACTGGTCGTCGATGGCATTCCTGCTACTGTGTCCGCAACAGATAGAGAGGAGATGCAAGAGATGGCCTATTCAACCTTGATTTTGCATCTTGGAGACAAGGTGCTGAGGGAAGTCTCGAAGGAGAAGTCAGCTGCTGCTGTATGGCTCAAGCTGGAATCCTTGTATATGACTGCTACTCTCACAAATCGGATCTACTTGAAGGGTAAGCTTTTCGGTTTCAAAATGGATGGAAGTAAATCAATAGAAGAGCATCTTGATGACTTTGCAAAAATAGTAATTGATCTGGAGAATATTGATGAGAAGATAGGAGATGAGGATCAGGCTATTATGGTTCTTAATGCCCTTCCTCCTTCATATTCTACTTTTGTTGATACAATGAAATACTCAAGAGAGACACTGTCCATGGAGGATGTGTTGGCTGCCCTTAAACAAAAACAAATGGAGCAGAAGCCTAAGAAAGAAGTGGCTGATGGCTTGGTTGCTCATGGAGGGTTTCAGAAAAGGAACTTCCAAAAGAAGTCTGGTTCTCAGAAATCCAAGGAAAAACAAGGGTCTAACAATCCTCAACAATCTGATCAGAAGAAGTTCAAGTGCTTCTTTTGTCACAAGACTGGGCATTGGAGAAAGGACTGTCCTGAGAGGAAGAAGAACCTGGGCCAGAAGGAACCAGAAAAGGGAGATGCTGCCATGGCTGAGGAAGCTTATGGGAATGCAGAGGCTCTGGTTGTGGCTCAGACTCATCCTACCAGTAGATGGATCCTTGATAGTGGTTGTTCATATCACATGACACCACACAAAGAGTGGCTCATGGAGTATGTTGAAAAGGATCAAGGTACTGTGCATTTGGGAAATAACAAAGCTTGCAAGATGGTGGGAATTGGCACTATCTGGATCAAGGTGACTGAGGGACCTGAGTTCAAACTCTCAGGTGTGAGGTATGTGCCTGACCTGAAAAGAAATTTAATTTCTTTGGGCATGTTAGAAGCACATGGCTGTAACTTTAAGGCTGAAAATGGTTTGATAAAAGTCTTTAAAGGGAATGTGTTGAAGTTAAGTGGAAATAGACAAAATGGGATTTATGTGTTAGAAGGAAATACCATGAGTCTGGATGATGTGAACTATGGTGAATCTGAGAAAGATAGAACAGTTTTGTGGCACTTAAGACTAGGACACTTAGGTCAGTTAGGCCTACAAAAACTGCATGATCAAGGTTGTTTTGGAAAGGATCATGTAAGCAAAATTGAATTTTGTGAAAACTGTGTTTTAGGAAAGTCCACTAAGTTGAGTTTTGGTAGAGGTAAGCATGTTACTAAGGCTAAACTTGACTATATTCACTCTGATCTTTGGGGACCAACTAGAGTTCAATCCCATGGTGGTAAAAGATACTTTATGTCTTTAATTGATGATTTTACCAGAAGATCTTGGGTATATTTTTTAGCACAGAAATCTGAAGCTTTTGAGACATTCAAGAACTGGAAAATGATGGTTGAGAACCTATCTGGTCTGAAGGTAAAATATGTGAGGACTGATAATGGACTGGAGTATTTGGACAGTGCATTTCTGGACTTTTGTAAGGAAAATGGCATTGTGAAACATCACACAGCACCAGGTAATCCTCAACAGAATGGTTTGGCTGAGAGGTTCAATAGAACACTCTTGGAGAGGGTAAGATGTATGCTAATTCAATCTGGTTTATCAAAAACTTTTTGGGCTGAAGCTGCCCACACAGCATGTTACTTAATAAATAGAAGTCCTTCATCTGTTTTGAGCTTTAAAACTCCTATGCAAATGTGGACTGACCATTTAGATGAGTATGATAGGCTTAGGATTTTTGGTTGTGCTGCTTATGCAACAGTGAAGCAGAGTAAACTAGAACCTAGGGCTTTAAAATGTGTGTTTATTGGATATCCTGATGGAACCAAGGCATATAAACTGTGGTGCTTGGAGGATGGTTATAAAAGAGTCATTATTAGTAAAGATGTAAGGTTTGATGAGTCTAAGTTTCCATTTAAGAAAAATGTAAATCAGGTGGAGCTAAATCTGGAAACAGATGAAAATGACTTGGTAACTAGAACTGAAGATGTTGAATCTGAGGTGGAGCTTGAACATGATAATATTCCTGCTGAAATAACTGACACTCAGAATATTGATGATGAAACAAATGATAATATTGACCATACTGAAAGTAATGATTATTGGCTTACTAGAGATAGGCCTAGAAGAAATGCTAGAGTACCTGTTAGGTATGGCTTTGAGGATATGATCAATTATGCATGTAGTGTTGCAGAAAATATTTCTAATCATGAACCTGAGAATGTACAAGATGCAGTGAATGGTGCTGAAGGAAAGCAGTGGCTTAAGGCAATGCATGATGAGATGGATTCTCTAAAGAAGAACAAAACTTGGGAAATAGTGGATAGGCCTGCTAAGACCAGACTTGTGGGAAGTAAGTGGATTTTCACAAGGAAAGAAGGCATACCAGGGGTAGAACCTCCCAGATTAAAGGCAAGGTTAGTGGCAAGAGGTTTCACACAAAAGGAAGGTATAGACTTTACTGAAATATTTTCCCCTGTTGTGAAACATAGGTCTATTAGGATCATGTTGTCTCTAGTGGCTTATTTTGATTATGAACTAGAACAACTTGATGTTAAAACAGCATTCTTGCATGGTAATCTTGATGAGACAATCTATATGAGGCAGCCTGAAGGTTTTGTAGTAGGTGATCCTGAAAAACAAGTTTGTTTGCTTAAAAGATCCTTATATGGCCTTAAACAATCACCTAGACTGTGGTATAGAAGATTTGATGAGTTCATGCTTAACTGTGGCTTTAAGAGATCAGATTATGATTGGTGTATATATTACAAACATGAAAAAGGAAAATCTGTTATTTATCTGCTGTTATATGTGGATGACATGCTTATAGCTAGCCATGATATTGCTGCTATTAATGATCTTAAAGTGCAGTTAAGTACTAACTTTGAAATGAAGGATTTTGGAAATGCCAAGAAAATACTGGGTATGCAGATCAAGAGGGATAGAAAACAGAAAAGGCTATTTCTATGTCAGACTGAGTATCTAGCAAAAGTGGTGGAGAAGTTTGATATGAAGGATGCTAAACCAGTGGCTATTCCTGTGGCAAGTCACTTCAAACTCAGCAAGGATCAAGAGCCAGAATCAAAGGAAGAAAAGGCTTACATGGAGAATGTCCCATACTCAAATGCAGTAGGATGTCTGATGTATGCAATGGTTTGCACAAGGCCTGATATTGCTCATGGAGTTAGCTTGGTGAGCAGACATATGGCAAATCCTGGAAAATATCACTGGCAAGCAGTAAAATGGTTGCTGAGATACATAAAAGGAACTTTGGGAAAAGGACTGATTTATGGGAAAGGGCAAGTCAGTGCTGATCTTATTCAAGGCTTTGTGGATTCAGATTATGCTGGAAATGTGGATACAAGAAAATCACAGACTGGGTTAGTTTTCACATTGCTGGGAACTGCTGTTTCTTGGAAAGCAAATCTGCAAAAGGTGGTAGCTCTCTCAACAACTGAAGCTGAGTTCATGGCAATTACTGAGGCAGTCAAGGAGGCTCTTTGGATGAAGGGTCTGATGACAGAGTTAGGACATGGACAGAGCTGTGTTAAGGTCCACAGTGACAGTCAAGGAGCTATACATCTTTCAAAACATCATGTCTTCCATGAGAGATCCAAGCATATTGATGTGAGGATGCATTTTGTAAGGGATGTTGCTGATTCTGGAGTTGTTCAAGTGGTAAAGATTGGAACCAAGGATAACCCTGCTGATATGTTGACAAAATCAGTGCCAAGTGATAAATTTGAATATTGCTTGGAGCTGGTGGGGTTGATGGATGAACCCTAGAGCAGGATGAGAGGAGAGGGGCACAAGGGCTGAATAAGTAGTTAACAACCAAGGTGGAGATTTGTAATTGTTGGTTGTCACCTACTTAAGGATTTATGATGATGGTATAAAGGATTTGCAGGTGCTTGAATAGGCCAGTATGGCCTGGAGGAGCTGAAGAACAAATGAGTCAGTTTGTTTGAAGTTAAGGTTAAACGGCGTCGTTATGCGTATGCGGGAATGGATGTCAGCCGAGTGGATGCCCGATCGGATGCCCGAGTGGATGCCCGAGTGGATGCCCGAGTGGATGCCCGATCGGGGGTGCTTGTTAGCCGAGCGGATACCCGATCGGTTGGCCGGTCGGCTGCCCGATCGGCTGGGCGCGAATGTCGGTTATGTTCGTTGGAATGGAGCGGCGTCGTTTGGAACCAAAGGAGTGCACGCCTGAGGTTTATTGGAACGACTTCGTTTTGTGGACAGCATCGAACGAGACGCAGCGCTTTAGTCGGTCTTCGAATCCAACGGATATATACTGAGTCAACTCGTCCGAGACTTAGACTGCTTCTTCCCCAAATTACCAGAAAGCAAAACTAGGGTTCTTGGAGTGTTTGATTCGATTTTGCGATTGAAGTCAAATTGAGTGACAAGATTCGATAAGTAGTTTCGTGAGTGTAATTCCTGTATTGTACCATCATCGATTTGATCAATAAAGAGCCGCCCCTCTTCTCGACTGGAGTAGGATCATCCGGATCCGAACCAGTATAAATTCTGTGTCAATTGTCGTTGCTTCGTTTTCATTTCATTAGTTGCAAGATTAGCTGCGTTAATCTCTACAAAGTCAAAACTACGTAATTTTAAAAAAGAGTTCAATTTTCAATTTAGGGTTACACTAATAAAACAACGTATAGTTAGATATTGTTTTCTCAAAGCTACGTCATTTTCAAAGGACTGTCTTCAACTTGGTTGAACAAGATATGAATTCGTTTACATACTTATTCTACTATTTTTCTGTTCTCGCATCATATGAAACGAATTTTGACGTAGTGTACTGTGCCATGAAATATGATTATTACACACCACAAGTGATCAGTAAGAATGTGGAGATACCGTTTTAGTTGCTCTGGACACCATTTTAACGTCTTCCAGCTGAAGTGTCCGTAGCACCGTTCTCTTAGGGCAGTTACCAAGGTCAGGCGGTCCTTTAAGAGGTATCTTCACATCAGTCAAATACATAAGTGTTGCTAGAAACATCAAAACATCAACCAAGGTGTTCCAACCCAGCCTGCAAAATGACATGAACCTGCCCAGCTTGGACATAGTAACCGAGCTTTTCTTCGTAGGGACAGGCATGTCCTGCATTGCCTTTTCATGTATAGCTTTACGGCTGAACGTCAGAAGCACCGACAACCGACATTAAGGACATCCCATCTCCCATGGAGTGGTGAATCCTTATAATGACCACGGCTTTCGAAGCTTCGGAGGTCTTCAAGCCATTCAGAATATGAACGTCCCAGAGCGGCCTGGACATGTCCACTGCTCTTGTTTTGCTTAGGTTATACATGTAGTCTTCGAGGTACTTTGTATGCGATTCGATGGTGGTTAGATCGATTTTCGGGACACCACTACATGGTCCTCGTAGTTTACTTCTGTCTTCACCCATTTCATAACATCTGAACCTCCCTTCTTCGCATCCACCACCTATAAGACAACCGCAATTTGTTAATTACATGTTAGTCAGAGTATGTATAGCAGTTGTTGCAAAGAGGACGTGTGTTGCAAAAGGAGCTACTATTGTCACTTTCTTTTTAAGCTTATTTTAAGCAGCACTTCTTCACTTACATGCTGGTTCAGCAAGCGAGAGAGGAGATGCTGCTAAAAAGTAAGTTTAAAATATAAGTAAGCAACACCTTCTTACAGAAAGTACTGCACATATTCTTATTTCAAAATAGTAAGAAAACAGTATCTAGAGAAAGGTTTTGACAGCAACGTAACCCTAATTATACATATATGTAATAAATGAGCAACAAAATAGACTTGACCTGCAAGCAAGAGAACCTTGGATGAGCACGAACCATGACACCCATATTGGCCTTAACGTGCTGCGGATCGACGAGGTGCTTTGATGCAAGAATGGCCATGATGTATATGTTGGACTCCGGCTTGTGGAAGAGGCAAGACATCGGACTCAACAGTCACGCTTCTTCTTCTTCCAACACACTCTTCAAAACTCTGCCCATTCCCAGTTTTGATGGGTGCAAGTTTATGAGTTTGTTTCCTCATCATTTCCAACCTGTCTCTAATTTGTGTTGGTTGTTTATACTACGGAAGATTATTGTTGAGCCCTATTTATTTATAGTAAGAGTGTAAACCTGATGAGAATGTGAGTGGTGAAGTATATGCTTGTCGCGGACATGTAATGGTTATTACTTATTAGGTTGTTTAGGGTAAGAGAAATTGATCATAAATCATACACAGCTACCTCATTTCCGTCCACTAGGGTTTTATCTTTAATTAGTTGCATTTTCTAGCCATGACGACCTTAAATAGAAACCACATAAGAACAATGGTGTTTTGTTTATCTATTTTATTTAAACCGTTTTTGAATGTGCTTTCTTAGATCGAGATCTCTACTCTCTAATATATCCTAATTATTTGGATTATCTATCTTATGTATTGTTTTAAAAAGGGTTTAATTAATCCCTAATGATTGATCAGCAATAAGATTACAAATCAGGAATAATCCAATACAAACCGTTTTTGAATGTGCTTTCATCGCATTGTTGGTCAACAAGACTATAATCCAATACAAACGAGTCAAATTTGGATTGTACGGATTCTCTAGCGTTCCGTCATCTCGCCGGAAAAAGATTTAGTGATGCGCAGTCAAACAATGCGAGCATGAAAGCAACGGGCTTTCAATTAAAACAACATTTTTTTTATTTTGAATAATTTTTAAAACATATCAAAACAATGTCATTTTAATTGAACGATGCCGCACTAGATCCAAATCCGGTCATTGCATGCAATTCGTAACATTATTTATGTGATTTCAAATCTACATGATCCAGTACTAGTGAATATCTTTGTGACATATTGCTATTAGGAAACAAATCCCGGTTGGAAAACACAAAGATTGGCCCATAGTTAGAAAGCCCATTAGGGCTTATTATCTATAAATAAGGACTCTTCGCTAGCCCTAGGTCAGTCAGTCAATCAATCAATCTTGAATTGAGTCAAACCATGGCTGCCAGCTCGTTCTACAATCTGACGTCGTCATCATCGCTGCTGCTGTTTCTCCTTCTCCTCGTGGTCGTCGTCGCCCCTTCCTCATGTTTATTTTTGCCTGACACTTCCATGCTTCATGATGATCGCGGTCCGCATCCGCATGTCATCTTCTTCGATGATCCACAGACTTTCTACGACGTCCATTGCCGCGCCAGCAGCATACCTTGGATCGCAGTAGACGAGCGCCACGTCACCGAAACCCTAGCAAACACCCAAGGCTTCAGAATCGCGTCAGCTATTCTCCAACAACAACAACTGCCTTTGCATTCCTTCATCTTGGTCGATTTTGTAGACAAGGAGCGTAACGGAACGAAGCTGTTCATCCCTTATTGCGATGGCATTAATATGTACATACGCAAGCTGGAAAACGAGAAGGAAATTATCGAAAAGGATACGGGGATCATCGATGATATCATATAACCGGGCGGAGGTTTGTGAGGAGGCTTGAAAAGAGAGTTGTTAGATTTTATGGCGGAAGGAACGTCAGCATGTCTCATCCATTTGTATACTCAACTACTTTTGATGATCATGAGGGTTTCATAGTTCATGGGGCTGATGGATTTGGATCGTTGGAATTCACGGTTGATGATCAGAAAGAAGGCGATGGGATGAAAATTGAGATGGTGGTAGAGGCCAGCATTGTGCCTGATCAATTCAATTGTGATAAGTTTCGATATTTTCCTAAATCGCATATGCCGAGTAACTACATCAGAAACGTGGAGAGACACTTCATGCGATGTAAGCGACAGCATAGGCCTTTCGGAATCACCATTCTCTTCTCTCTCTACATTTCTAATTAGTTAAACTAGCAGCATCTTTTTTTTATACGTTTTATTAGCTAGGAAACTGGTGAATTAGTTTAGGTAGAAGATGGAGATGGCGTGTACTCTTTTTGAGCTGCAAGATTTGATGACGATAGTATTTCTCACGTTTCAAATTATTTAATCTTATCACCAACACACAAAATAAATTTGATAGAAGTAATTTAACCTTATTATAAACAAAATGACCCCATCACAAAATAATGTTTGATAGAAGTAAATTAACTTTATAAACAGATTGTCACATGCTCGAATTTATATGAGATCATAATCCAAATGATTTATAAAATGATAGATTTTTTTTAAGAATGATATTTTTTTTTGAAAAGATAAAATGATAGATATTTTTTTTGAAAGATAAAATGATAGATATTTGAATACTAAATAATTAGGGAATTAGGGTTTGGTTTTCAAAGAGAGAAAAGGTTTTTACATGGAAGCCTGATAGCAGTCTGACATTGAAGAACAGTACTCCTGCATTGAGTTTGATCCTTCTGGGACGATCAGTCTCCTTCGCTGTCTGCCCTTCCTCACTTGCTATAAATACATGAATAGAGTTATTTTAGAATATTAGGGTTTCACTTTTACAATATTAGGGTTTCTTTTTTACAATATTAGGGTTTCACTTTTACAATATTAGGGCTTTATTGGAAATACCAAACTGATAAGCAGGGTGTCCAGGCCATATTTATGTCTGTGCAATCCATATGTCCCACTTTCAGAATTTATGTCTATAGTTATATTTACATAAATATTGATTGAATACCCTGGGAGATCTCACCTTGTTTTCGATGGAGATATCGAGAAAGGGCAGACTCCATCATGCCCATTAGTACATCATTTACAATCTGAAAAAACACAGTTTAGGAAAGATCACATGTCCTTAAAACACAGTAGTGGCAGGTATATTATTGCAGTTGAATAGATAACAAGCATGAAAAGCGAGCAGAGATCACACACAAAAGCATGAAACTACTACATTGTAGGTATATTGTAGATAACAAGCATGAATCAAAAGGATGAAGCGAGAGAGAACAGAACTCCAACTATATAATTGTTAGTTTATAGGATCGAATTGCGACGATAGAATCAACAAAATCAAACCAAGAACGCACAGATTTACCCTGGTTCAGAACGGCCAGTGTAACCGAACCTAATCCAGCAACCAATGATCGATTTATTGATGATAGTGCAACCGGAACCTTCCCGCAGTCGATCCGAGCTCGTCGCCTCAAACAATTACAGAGTTCGCTCCTCAATTGCTTCCAATCGCTCTCGCTAGCTATCGACTCAACTATGAACCCTAATTCCCAAATCTGGGAATCAAATACAACTTCTCAGCGCCTTCTAATCTAGTCCCTCAGGTTTTCAGTATTTACACATTGGTCCCCTCAAGAAACAGACTGTTACAAACGCACACTAGCCGTTGGAGATAACGACTTTAACTGCCGCTTGCCCTTTACTCAAACGCCATCGTTTCCTCATCAAGCTGCTTGCTCTTGGATCAAACGCTGCCGTTTTCAGACACATATCTTCAGTCTTCACTTCTGGTTCCGCTGGCCATACTGCCACCTTTAGCCACCAGTTGCTCCGCCGTCCGCCGTCTGAATTTGGTTCAGTCTCCGTCCGGTTGCACTCATGACATGTCTGACTCACTTTTACAATCTCCACCTTGAGTCAGATGTCATTTGAATCGATCATTGGTTCAGGCTTTTCAGCCTGCCTCCACCAGCTTGATCAGCTCCAAGCACTTCAGGAACTTCGTGCTGGGAACTGGTTTTGTGAGCATATCAGCTGGGTTATCTTCAGTATCAATCTTGGTCATTTGCACAGCTCCTGTCTCGATCACCTCTCGGACATAATGTAACTTCACGTCGATGTGTTTAGACCTCTCGTGAAAAACTTGATGCTTTGACAAGTGTATGGCTCCTTGACTGTCGCAGCAGATCCTTATGCAGTCCTGACTATGCCCCAGCTCTCCAAGCACTCCTTTGATCCATAGTGCCTCCTCGACAGCTTCCGTCACAGCCACGAACTCAGCTTCGGTTGTGGACAGAGTCACCATCCCTTGCAGGCTTGCTCTCCAGCTCACAGCAGTGCCATAAATTGTAAAGACATAGCCCGTCTGAGATTTCCTGGTATCTATGCTACCTGCAAAATCCGAATCTACATACCCAACAGCTAGATCAGCAGCACTGTTACTTTGCCCAAATAATAAACCTTTATTTAAGCTTCCCTTCACATACTTTAACAACCATCTAACAGCATGCCAATGAGTCTTACTTGGGTTAGCCATGTACCTGCTAACAGCACTAACACTATGTGCAAGATCTGGTCTTGTACAGACCATAGAGTACATAAGACAGCCAACAGCATTAGCATATGGAATCTTGCTCATATAATCAATTTCAGACTCACTCTTAGGACATTGTTCACTAGACAGTTTAAAGTGATGTGCCAGGGGAGTGCTTACATATTTAGCATCAGACATTTCAAACTTGTTTACTACTTTGATCAAGTACTCAGTTTGGTTTAGGAATAATGTTTTCTTGCTTCTATCCCTTACTATATGCATCCCTAGGATTTTCTTGGCGTGACCCAAGTCTTTCATCTCAAATTTGGAATTCAGTTGCAGTTTAAGATCAATAATCAGTTGCATATCATCACTAGCAATAAGCATGTCATCTACATATAATAGCAGGTAAACAACAGACCCATTCTTCCAGAATTTAAAATAAATGCACCAATCATAACTTGATCTTTTAAACTCACAACTCAGCATGAATTCATCAAATTTCTTATACCACTGCCTAGGGGATTGCTTTAAACCATACAAGGATTTGTTCAGTAAACAAACATCAATATCAGTATTTCCAGTACTAAACAGTTCAGGCTGTTTCAGGTATATTATTTCATCCAAATCTCCATACAAAAAAGCTGTTTTTACATCTAATTGTTCTAGTTCCATATCAGCATGTGCAACCAAAGATAAGATCATCCTTATAGATCTATGTTTCACAACAGGAGCATAAATTTCATTAAAGTCAATACCTTCCCTTTGAGTGAAACCTTTGGCACAAAGCCTTGCTTTATACCTTGGCTTCTCCACCCCTGGGATCCCTTCCTTGTACCTGAACACCCACTTGCTGTCTACCACTTTCACTCCATCAGGCTTCTTGACAAGCTTCCATGTATTATTCTTGTATAGAGAATTAATCTCATCTTGCATGGCTTGATACCACAAGTCACCTTGTTTGGAGTTCAGTGCTTCATTTACTGTCTTGGGCTCATTTTCTGGTACATCTGCAGCAACACTGAAAGCAAAAGCCACTACATCTTCATAGCCATATCTAACAGGTTTCTTTTGGATCCTTCTTGCCCTATCTCTTACTAGGGTATAATTTTGTAGGGATCTAGGGGAATTTTCAGGTTCAATCTGCTCTATTTCAGTTTGATCTATTGGATCTGGGGCAGGGGGCTCAGTTCTACCATGCTCTTGTACTTCTATACCACCCTGCTCCACCTCAGTTAAAGTACCACTAGGTTCCCGCACTTCAATCTCTATACAAGGATTCTGTTCAGGGGAATTTTCTACATTTGATTTCTTAAAGGGGAAATCCTGCTCATTAAACACTACATCTCTACTGATAAGTGTTTTCTTATGATTCTTTTCTAAGCACCACAACTTATACCCTTTCACACCTTCTGGATATCCTAAGAAAACACATTTCAAAGCTCTTGGCTCTAACTTATCCTGTTTCACATGAGCATAAGCACAGCAGCCAAACACTCTTAACTGATTATAATCAACAGGATGAGAGGACCACATTTTCATGGGAGTATTAAAATCAATAGCAGCTGATGGACATCTATTGATTAAATAACATGCAGTATTAGCAGCTTCAGCCCAAAAGGATTTAGGCATACCTGATTGTAGCAGCAAGCATCTTACCCTCTCAAGTATGGTTCTGTTGTACCTTTCAGCCAAACCATTCTGTTGAGGTGTTCCTGTCACTGTATGGTGCTTTGCAATACCACAACATTTACAAAAGTCCAAAAACTCCTTATTTAAATACTCTAGTCCATTATCAGTTCTGAGTCTTTTAATATGTTTTCCTGTTTGGTTTTCTACTAGATTTTTCCAGGTTTTAAAGGTCTGAAAAGCCTCAGATTTCTTAGCAAGAAAGTAAATCCATACTCTCCTAGAAAAATCATCTATGAAGGTTATAAAGTATCTTTTACCACTGTGTGATTCAGTCCTAGTTGGACCCCAAAGATCTGAGTGTATATAGTCTAGAATGTCAGTTGTTCTATGAATGGCCTTATTGAATTTTACTCTGCTGGATTTTCCCAATACACAATTTTCACAAAAATCTAGATTTCCCAGTTTACCATTTCCTAGATAACCCTGTTCATGCAGTTTACAAATACCTTTTTCACTAACATGACCTAGTCTCAAATGCCACAGGGAAACATCTATATTAGCTTTTTCAGTGTAGTTCACTACAGCTCCTACAATTGTGTTACCCAGCAATACATAAATTCCATTCATCCTAACACCCTTCATAATTATTAGAGATCCTTTTGTAACCTTCATAGCACCATTTTCAGCTTTAAAAGTATAACCTTGTTTATCTAGCATGCCTAAAGAAATAAGATTTCTCTTAAGTTCAGGCACATACCTGACCTCAGGGAGAAGAACTTCTTGTCCATCCTCCATCCTCAGTCTAACTGTACCAACTCCAGCCATGGTGCAGGATTTGTTGTTTCCAAGGTGAACTGTCCCTTGTTTCTTTTCTTCAAGTTGCTGGAACCAAGACTTGTTAGGGGTCATATGGTATGAGCATCCACTGTCCATGATCCACCTTGAATTTGCTTCTCCATCCATGACAGTTAGAACATCAGCGCTGTCATAACCATCATCCACTACAGCAGCATCACCCTCCTCTTGCTTCTTACCACCAGCCACCTTCTTTCTTTCAGGACAGTCCCTCCTAAAGTGCCCTTCCTTGTGACAGAAATAGCACTTTAGTTTCTTCAAATCAGTTTTGGGACCTTGTGGTGTGTCAGACTTCTTCTGAAATTTCCCTTTGCTAAATTTCTTCTTTGAGCCAGACTTGAAAGATCTACCATGGACCATCAGGCTTTCACCTGATTCATGACTGGATTTTGCATCCATTTGTTTAGACTTCAAAGCCGAGATTACCTCTTCAAAGGTCAGAGATTCTCTCGCATATTTCATTGTCTCCACAAATGAGTGGTAAGATGGCGGTAAAGCATTGAGGATCATGATCGCCTGATCTTCATCTTCAATCTTGATTTCCATGTCTTCCATATCAAGTATGATCTTGGAGAATTCATCCAAACATTCATCCAAATCTTTATCTTCCGGAATCTTGAAGCCAAATAGCTTGCCCTTCAGATGAACCTTGTTTGTGAGCGACTTAGTCATATACAGACTCTCCAATTTCAGCCAGACTTTAGCAGCAGTCTTCTCTTTGGCAACTTCGCGAAGCACCTTGTCTCCCAAATGCAGGATGATAGAGCTATAGGCTAGTTCCCTTGCCTCGTCCTTCTCATCCTGAGTCATTGTTGCGGGGAAATCCTTCTCACCATCAAGCGCCTTGACTACCTTCATCTGGACAAGGATAGCCCGCATTCTTTGCCTCCACAAACTGAAGTCGCCCTTTCCGTCAAACCGATCGATTTCAACCTTTGTCGACACCATTGCGTCACAACCAGCTCTTGATACCAATTGTTAGTTTATAGGATCGAATTGCGACGATAGAATCAACAAAATCAAACCAAGAACGCACAGATTTACCCTGGTTCAGAACGGCCAGTGTAACCGAACCTAATCCAGCAACCAATGATCGATTTATTGATGATAGTGCAACCGGAACCTTCCCGCAGTCGATCCGAGCTCGTCGCCTCAAACAATTACAGAGTTCGCTCCTCAATTGCTTCCAATCGCTCTCGCTAGCTATCGACTCAACTATGAACCCTAATTCCCAAATCTGGGAATCAAATACAACTTCTCAGCGCCTTCTAATCTAGTCCCTCAGGTTTTCAGTATTTACACATTGGTCCCCTCAAGAAACAGACTGTTACAAACGCACACTAGCCGTTGGAGATAACGACTTTAACTGCCGCTTGCCCTTTACTCAAACGCCATCGTTTCCTCATCAAGCTGCTTGCTCTTGGATCAAACGCTGCCGTTTTCAGACACATATCTTCAGTCTTCACTTCTGGTTCCGCTGGCCATACTGCCACCTTTAGCCACCAGTTGCTCCGCCGTCCGCCGTCTGAATTTGGTTCAGTCTCCGTCCGGTTGCACTCATGACATGTCTGACTCACTTTTACAATAATAAACTCATATTCCATATATCAACAAGCATGCATCATATTCCATTGAACTCAGTCATGTCCCCCCTCCCCGCTCATCTTCAGCTTCTACTTATTTCTAGTATGGAATATGAGTTATTATATAGTTGAGTATGAGTTTCAGTTTCACCGAGACATTGAAACGAGGAAGAAATACGTATTTCTTCCTCGTTTCAATGTCTCGGTGAAACTGAAACTGGTTCACATGTCGACTCTATAACGCCTCTCTGCGTCGCACAAAGTATGATAGTGCTGAGCACGGAGATGAATTGTGGACAAAAAAGCTTCAGCAAATCGACTAGTTCAAATACATCATCAACTTGATGCATGCCAACCGAGGAGGAGCCAATATTCTTACCATTCCCAACTGATCTGTGAATAGTAAGAATATGGCTCCTCCTTGGTTGCCATCAGCTGATGATGTATTTGCACTAGTCGATTTGCTGACGCTTTTGTCCACAATTCATCTCTGTGATCAAGCATTATCAGCGAAGTCGGAGAGCCAGTAGAGAGTCGACATGAAGCAGTAATTACTACAATCTACCCTCATGGTACGTAATCGTATCGGATATTGTGGTATCGTATTATATTGTTGAGCATTTGAACCCTTGGTACCTTAATTAGAACAGTCTATACACCTAAAGCAGAGCATCAGATTATATGGTTGCATTTGCATGATCTATTTCCTTTTGTCAAATGGCACTTTGCAAAGCTTTATCAGTTAAAGGGGCCTCAGAAGATCCCATGTCGGTTTCCATGCCTCTCCATCATAATTCTCTTGTCCATCTACCTTGATGCTTGTTAGGTTAACAAAAACTAACTTAAGATGGGAAATCGAGGATTAAAGTAGAATCACATACTACACGTCTCCTAGGATCAAACAGTTGAACTCATGCATATGAGTTGTTACTCAAACTGAAAGACAATTGAACCTTGATTCTTTAATAACCATATTACTCTCATGTACCTAAAAACCTCTTAGCTAGATAGAGGAGAATATATAAAACCACAGCCAAAAAATATAGAAAAAAAACTTTTTCTTCCCAACTACTATTTATAGTAAAGTTAATTTTACTTATGTGAAAAAGAAAAGGTTTACAGGGTATATTTAGAAAGGCAACGCTCTCGCTCACTTTATCTTCGGCTGAGATATAGCGCGTCAGTCCAGCTTTAGTTACTCCCATTACAACATCATTTTTCGTCTGCGCATTCCACACTTTGTTAGATTTATGCCCTACAATATTGTTATAATATATGCATGGATAACATGTTACGAAGTGACTGATAATTTCCAACTAACAACTTACGGGTTTGGTTTCATTTTTGACATACTTGATGTCATCCATATTGACTGATCGATAAACAGTCCGCTTAGGACTCATCGCAACGTTCTTGTCTGCTTTGAGTGGAGTTTTAGTATCTGACAAAAACAAAGCATTATAACGTCAACAATGGTATTCAAAACAAGTGCCAACCCCCTTTGTAAAGCTAATCACTCAATACTGATGTTTTCTTAATTTGACATGGAATGGAGGGGATGGAATTTGGGTCTGATGCTTTCCTTGCAAAGCTCAGTATATATATATGACATGAGGGATATTCCATCCCCTACGAAATTAATGATGAAATCTCCAAATCATAATTGCATTTAGCTCCTTTTTGTTTTTGTGATGTCATTTAGGATTTGCATATCCTATAGTGGCTTGTCCTGATTTAGAGGAATGTTCCACAAGTTGTATATGTAGTTTTTGATTAGTTGATTCACCCTGTGCTGCGTGTCTTCATCGCCGCCGCAAACACCGAGTCACTGGGAGCATACAAGCTGCTCCAAGACTACAACTTTCCAGCAGGACTTCTCCTATAAAAGGCATAACTTACTACTATCGTACATCTTAGGGTTAGCAATTTGACAGACAATTGCAACAATTGGGTCTTAGGGCTCCAGTGTTAATCTTAATTTACACGCTGTGTTATTAACAACGCCTAGAAAATATTTACTGCATAAGCGCATGACTCAACATTACATCAAGTAAAAACGACAATATCGCCTTTAATCTTAGACGGTGTAGCGCCTTATTGAAAGTGAGTATATATTTTGAAAAGAATTTGAAAATTGAGTAGAAAAGGAAATCAATGACAGATTTTTGGCAATTTGGAAAATTTCTCAAAAATCAAAATATGATTACTGTGATGTTTTGTACAAATTTCCAAAGTAGAGCAATTATGAAACTCAAACTCAATACTCGCATTATTTTTTCTATTTTCCTGCCCTCCTTTTTAGAAATTACATGTATGACTGGTAGTAGCCCTGAATGGAACGGAAATCTCGACCCATATTTGGAAATTAAGCCCATTAGGGCTCAATATTTAACTATTTAAAGCCCAGAAGATCACTCAACCCTAGCTCAAACAATCATTCAGTCAAACGATGACAGCGTCCTCCTACTCGTGCAACGTTGTGACGTCATCACTGCTGTTCCTGCTCCTCATGGTCGTCGCCCCTTGCTCAAATTGTATAGATGATTATTATTTCATCCAGAGACAGCCTCGTCCACGTCCCTGGATCATCTTGTTCGATCAAGATCCGGAGTATTACAAGCAAACTTATATCCAGCCCCTCGCTCACGCGCCATGGATCGCAATAGACGAACACCACGTCATTGAAACCCTAGCCAACACCGAAGGGTTCAAGATCGCGTCATCTATTTTTGAACAACAACAGCCTTTGAATTCTTTCTTATTGGTCGATATAATTTGTAAGGAGCGTAACGGTACGAAGTTGTTCATCCCCAATTGTGAAGGCATCACCGTCTACTTACGCCCGTTGGAAAACGAGAAGGCAATTCTCGAAAAGGATCCGGAGATCATTGATGATCTGAGAAGCGGTAGAAGGCGTGTGGAGAGGGTTGGGAAGAGAGTTGACAGGTTTTACGGCGGAGGGAGTGTCAGCGTGTCTCGTCCATTTGTATATTCTAGTGACGATGAGGAGGTCGGTATCATAGTTCATGGTGCTGATGGATTTGGGTCGTTGGAATTTCCGGCTGAAGAAGATCAAGGCGATGAGAATAATTTGAAGAGGAAAATTGATATGGTGATCGTGGCGGGCGTTGTGCCTGATCAGTGGAAGTGTGATATCGATAGGGACACGCCTGAATGGGAGGTGGGGAATATGATTTTCAGAGGTCACTTGGAAGGAATTATCATGGAATGTAAGCTGAAGCAGATGCCTTATGGAATTACAATGCTCTTTTCTCTGTATTTTTAACTAGCTCAGAATTATATAGTAGTACATATTCATGCTCCGTCAAAAACTAGCTAGCTAGCATCCATTTATTTGTAAATTACAATAAAGTTTAGTAAAAACTGATAATTGTTCTAATGTTAATTATTTGGCATGCTTTTCATCATCTCTCTAGTTTATAATTAAGGTATCCCAGTTTGCATACACACCCCTGTTGTTGTTGATGGAGTGATCAGCAATAAGCTACAAATGACATGCTGCTGGCTAGCTGATCAAGGGTCAGGCAGGTAAGCTATCACACTCGGCCAGGGACATGTAAATCCTATTCGGCCTACCAGGACGATAATCATAGCCAATATTGTGATTTTGTTGAGCATTGATGCCAATCAAGGTCAATTTTGTCGAATATGAGATCCTTGAGGTAGTAGAGGTGGGCAATATACCATTGAAGCAATGTCGCACAGTAGACGTTTGAGAATGAGGGCCAAAAAGAGCATCTATTCCCAAAGTCAATGTCGCGCCTCCTTCAAATATTAACCTAACCACCGGTACTTGGTCAGGTTCTAGAGAGCTAAAGCAGAAACTGTTCCCGACTGGTTTCATCTTTTCCATCAATTTCTTATTCAGAATCATGTAAGCATCATCAGCTAAGTAGGTCTTAGCAGATCCCGTATCAAATATTGTGCCCCCGTCATAATTATCATCGTCCCTGATGAAAATCCTTGGATTAATGGCTAGAACTTCTCCATCCACTGAGATGCTTTGTAAGTTGACATAAACGTGGGAACTGGCGTCGATGTAGAGGATTGGGGTTGAATCCCCAAGCAATATCCCCTCTCCTAGGGTCAAACTGTTGAACTCGTACGACGTATTGTAGATGTTGCCAATACAATAAGAGAACGATTGCCCAGTTTGAGTTACTATAGAAGCCCACCCTGGTGATAATCCTAGTACTCCTGTACCTGTAAAGTTGGGATGAATAGGACCATCTAGAAATCCACATCCAAAGGCGAAAGGGAGAGTTTTGCTTTCTCCATTAGGACGACCATCCCAAAAGGTAAAGATATCCTTCACTACAGGCCCACTAATCGGGACAGCACTGCTAGCATAATGAAGTTGAAATGTACATGCATTTAATGTATATGAACAAGCAAATCTGTAAGTCATTATTTCACATGCATAATCGGTGCATCCAACTCTACTATATGTTCTGGACCTCAAATAATTGTAGTCTCCAGCCTGAAATCTTGAATGCACGCATGTTACCCACGTGATGGTGCTTCCAGTGTCAAGCGCGAATAGCTGCGGTCTAGCTGGAGTGCCCACTCCAACACTAGCTAGAAAAATCCCAGTGGGATCCAATCTAAGATCGGTATGGTAGGTAGGGGGATGATATTCCTGATCTGCCGCCACGAGTAGATGATCATATATTCTCTGCAATCGTCTTGCAGAAAGTTCAGTCCATAGTTGATAGCGCTCCTCGAGACTATTATACTTCCTGTGATGAGGAGATCCCACGGAGTCGAAATGGACTAATTTCACTTTTATGGAGTCATTGAAAAGAGGAAGAATAGTTAGAAACAGACCGACGAAGTAAAGATACATGGAGGGTGACATGATCGACGGATGCCAACGATAGATTTTGTATTAGATATGGACCATAAGGAATTTTTTTTCACCTCTCTTTGCTTTAGATTATTCAAATACTGCATGCTCTTTATACTCTTAGTTCTTGAGTGCTACTTCCTCAAATTTTCCGTATCATTCAAATATGGGTGTGTTGTTTTTATCCAAGAAACTCATTTTCTTGATGGAACAAAGTGTGTGACTGGTTTGGAAGGAGATTTATTCTACTCAATTCTTTCCGAAGCATGAGACTTCTCTACAGGTTCATGATGAGAATCACACAAATCTTCCACATCGTGCAAGTGAACCTTTCTTAATCATAATATCTTCCACAGTCTGAGCCACACAAATTTATAACAAAAGTATATTCAAGAAATTAAAATCAGATAAACATAATACTGTAAGAGATACAAGTAATCCTCTCACTGTGTCTTATGTTGAATAAAATGACTGAGATCTGAATCTTATGTCTTTGGGTAAATTATCTTCACTCCCTTTGTTTTGCTTTCCTTCACCTGGCAAAGGTAGCTAGCTTAGAAGATTTGGTATTCGATTTCTTTACTAAAAAAAATGTAAATGTACCCTTTGTTTTATTTGTATAAAACAAACGATCTCTCTATATGATCACATGATAGCACATTGATAAGTAAATACCCACCATTAGAAAATGTGATTTTAACAGTTTAAGGAAAAGATTGTCCATTCTCTAGGATTCAAGGAGAAAGGGCAACGCTCTCGCTCACTTTTATCTTCGGCTGAGATATAGCGCGTCAGTCCAGCTTTAGTTACTCCCATAACAATATCATTTATCGTCTGTGCATTCCACACTTTGTTAGATTTGTATGCCCTACAATATTGTTATAATATATGGATAACATGTTAGGAAGTGACTGATAATTTCCAACTAAAAAATTACGGTTTTGGTTTCATTTTTGACATACTTGATGTCATCCATATTGACTGATCGATAACAGTCCGCTTAGGACTCATCCCAACGTTCTTGTCTGCTTTGTGTTATTAACAACGCCTATAAAAGCTTTACTTCATAAGCGCATGACTCAACATTACATCGAATAAAAACGACAGTAGCGCCTTTGATCTTAGACGATGTAGCGCCTTAAAGAAAGTCAGTATATATTTTGAAAAGAATTTGAAAATTGAGTAGAAAATGAAATTAATGACAGATTTTTAGCAATTTGGAAAATTTCTCAAAAATCAAAATAAGATTACTGTGATGTTTTGAACAAATTTCCAAAGTAGAGCAATTATGAAACTCAAACTCAGTACTCGCATTATTTTTTCTATTTTCCTGACCTCCTTTTTAGAAATTACGACATGTATGACTGGTAGTAGCCCTGAATGGAACGGAAATCTCGACCCATATTTGGGAAATTAAGCCCATACGGGCTCAATATTTATCTATTTATAGCTCAGTAGACTAAACCCTAGCACAATCGATCATTCAGTCAAAACCATGTACACGTGCTACGTTGTGACGTCATCACTGCTGTTCCTCCTCCTCCTCATGGTCGTCGCCCCTTGCTCAAATTGTATAGATGATTATTATTTCATCCAGAGAGAGCCTCGTCCTCGTCCCTGGATCATCTTGTTCGATCAAGATCCGGAGTATTACAAGCAAACTTATATCCAGCCCCTCGCTCGCGCGCCATGGATTGCAGGAGACGAACGCCATGTCATTAAAACCCTAGCCGACACCCAAGGGTTCAAGATCGCGTCAGCTATTTTGGAACAACAGCAGCCTTTGAATTCATTCTTCTTGGTCGATAAGTTTTACAAGGAGTGTAATGGGACGAAGCTGTTCATCCCCAATTGTGACGGCATCACTGTCTACATACGCCCGTTGGAACACGAGAAGGAAATTGTTGAAAAAGAACCGGAGATCATTGATGATCTGAGAAGCGGTAGAAGGCGTGTGGAGAGGGTAGTTGGGAAGAGAGTTGACAGGTTTTATGGCGGAGGGAACGTCACCGTTTCTCATCCGTTTGTGTATTCTAGTAACGAGGAGGGTATCGTAGTTCATGGTGCTGATGCATTTGGATCGTTGGAATTCCTGGCTGAAGAAGAAGAAGGCGATCAGAATAATTTGAAGAGGAAAATCGATATGATGATCGTTGCGGGCATTGTGCCTGATCAATGGAAATGTGATATCGATCGGGACACGCCTGAATGGGAGGTGGGGAATATGATTCTCAGTGACTTGGAGGAATATATTATGGAATGTAAGCTAAAGCAGATGCCATATGGAATTACCATGCTCCTCTCTCTATATTTTTAACTAGCTCAGAATTCTGTATTAATTAGTACATAATCATTCTCTGTTAAAAACTAGCTAGCTAGCTAGCATCCTTTATTTGTAAATTACAATAAAGTTTAGTAAAAACTGATATAATTTGTTCTAATGTTAATTATTTGGCATGCTTTCCATCATCTCTCTAGTTTATAATTACGGTATCCAGTTTGCATACACCCCTGTTGTTGATGGAGTGATCAGCACTAAGCTACAAATGACATGCTGCTGGCTGATCAAGGGTCAGGCAGGTAAGCTATCACACTTGGCCAGGGACATGTAAATCCTATTCGGCCTACCAGGACGATAATCATAGCCAATATTGTGATTTTGTTGAGCATTGATGCCAATCAAGGTCAATTTTGTCGAATCTGAGATCCTTGAGTTAGTAGATGTGGGCAATATACCATTGAAGCAATGTCGCACAGTAGACGTAGGAGAATGAGGGCCAAAAAGAGCATCTATTCCCAAAGTCAATGTCGCGCCTCCTTCAAATATTAACCTAACTACCGGTACCTGGTCAGGTTCTAGAGAGCTAAAGCAGAAACTGTTCCCGATTGGTTTCATCTTTTCCATCAATTTCTTATTCAGAATCATGTAAGCATCATCAGCTAAGTAGGTCTTAGCAGATCCCGTGTCGAATATTGTGCCCTCTTCATAATTATTATTGTCCCTGATGAAAATCCTTGGATTAATGGCTAGAACTTCTCCATCCACCGAGATGCTTTGTAAGGTTACAAAAACATAGGAACTGGCGTCGATGTAGAGGATTGGGGTTAAATCCCCAAAGCAATATCCCCTCTCCTAGGGTCAAACTGTTGAACTCGTACGACGTATTGTAGATGTTGCCAATACAATAAGAGAACGATTTCCCAGTTTGAGTTACTATATAGAAGCCCACCCTGGTGATAATCCTAGTACTCCTGTACCTGTAAAAGTTGGGATGAATAGGACCATCTAGAAAGGCACATCCAAAGGCAAAAGAGAGAGTTTTGCTTTCTCCATTAGGACGACCATCCAAAAGGTAAAGATATCCTTCACTACATGCCCTCTAATCGGGACAACACTGCTAGCATAACGAAGTTGAAATATACATGCATTTAATGTATATGAACAAGCAGACCTGTAAGTCATTATTTCACATGCATAATCGGTGCATCCAACTCTACTATATGTTATGGACCTCAAATAATTGTAGTCTCCGGCCTGAAATCTTGAAGACGCGCATGTTACCCACGTGACAGTGCTTCCAGTATCAACCGCGAGTAGCTGCGGTCTAGCTGGAGTACCCACTCCAACACTAGCTAGAAAAATCCCAGTGAGATCCAATCTAAGATCGGTATGGTAGGTAGGGGGATGATATTCCTGATCTGCAGCCACGAGTAGCAGATGATCGTATATTCTCTGCAATCGTCTTGCAGAAAGTTCAGTCCATAATTGATAACGCTCCTCGAGACTATCATACTTCTTGTGATGAGGAGATCCCGCCGAGTCGAAATGGACTAGTTTCACTTTTATGGAGTCATTGAACGGAGGAAAGATAGTCAGAAATAGATAGACGACGTAGAGATACAAGGAGGGTGAGACATGATGCCTGATTTTGTATTAGATATATGGACCATGAGGAAATTTTTTCACATCTCTCTTTCCTCTCAGATTATTCAAATATACTGCATGCTCTTTATACTATTATTATTAGTTCTTGAGCGCTAGCTACTTCTTCAGTTTTTCTGTATCATTCAAATATGTGTGTGTTTTTGTCCAAGAAACTCTCAACAAAGGTCAAAGTGTGTGACGTGATGGTGGCCGGTATGGTAGGAGAGATTTGTTCTACACAATCTTTCTGAAATCTGAAGCATGCAACTTCTTCTACAGGTTGAGATGAACCACAAAACCGAAATCACGTACAGTAAAGTAAAATAGTTGTTGTGAGATGCTTTTGAATCTTGATTTGTTTTAGGATTTTTCTTAAGTTCGTTTATTTATTATTTGTGTTACTACTTTTATGGATTTATTCCCAGTTGTCTATTCAATAAAAAACAAAACATAAATAAAAGATAAAAATTAAAACTTTGACTTGCCACATAATTATATGTTCAACGGACCTATAGTCAGATCGAAAGCCCAAGGGTGTTGAGGATCCATGATGACTCTAGCATCCTAGTTTGACGTTTGGTATCTCAAGAATAGGAAATATTAATAATAAAAAATGGAAGTACCTTATTGCTGATCACTCCAATCAACAACAGGGGTGTATGCCTTAATTGTAGACTAGAGAGATGATGAAAAGCATGCCAAATAATTAAGATTTAGAACAAAGATCAACTTTTACTATTCTTATTGTTTTTACAAATAAATGGATGCTAGCTAGTATAGCATGCTAGTTTTTAACAGAGCATATGAATACTAATATATAATTATGAGAGCTAGCTAGCTAGTTAAAATATAGAGAGAAGAGCATTGTAATACCATAAGGCATCTGCTTCAGCTTACATTCCATGATAATTCCTTCCAAGTGACCTCTGAAAATCATATTCCCCACCTCCCATTCAGGCGTGTCCCGATCGATATCACATTTCCATTGATCAGGCACAACGCCCGCGACGATCATCATATCGATTTTCCTCTTCACATTTTTCTCATCGCCTTCTTCTTCAGCTGGGAATTCCAACGATCCAAATCCATCAGCACCATGAACTACGATACCGGCCTCCTCATCGTCACTAGAATATACAAATAGATGAGACACGCTGACATTCCCTCCGCCGTAAAACCTGTCAACTCTCTTCCCAACCCTCTCCACACGCCTTCTACCGCTTCTCAGATCATCAATGATCTCCGGTTCCTTTTCAACAATTTCCTTCTCGTGTTCCAACGGGCGTATGTAGACAGTGATGCCTTCACAATTGGGGATGAACAACTTCGTCCCGTTACGCTCCTTGTAAAACTTATCGACCAAGAAGAATGAATTCAAAGGCTGCTGTTGTTCCAAAATAGCTGACGCGATCTTGAACCCTTGGGTCTCGGCTAGGGGTTTAATGACATGGCGTTCGTCTCCTGCAATCCATGGCGCGCGAGCGAGGGGCTGGATATAAGTTTGCTTGTAATACTCCGGATCTTGATCGAACAAGATGATCCATGGACGAGGACGAGGCAGTCTCTGGATAAAATAATAATCATCTATACAATTTGAGCAAGGGGCGACGACCATGAGGAGCAGGAACAACAACGATGACGTCACATTAACGTTGCACGAGTAGGAGGACGTCGCTGCCATGGTTTGACTCAATAACCGATTAATTGAGCTAGGGTTGAGTGATCTTCTGGGCCTTAAATAGATAAATATTGAGCCCTAATGGGCTTAATTTCCAAATATGGGCCGAGATTTCCGTTACATCTGGGGATTTTGTTTCCTACTACCAGTCTGAGTTCACTCTACATCTAATAATATGTTCGAAGAACTTTTTTGTTGCCTTCTTTTTTAGTTTTTTGTTTCTTTAAATATATATATCGTGTTTTGATTTAAATTTGAGTTTCGTAATTTCTCTCTATTTTTAATGAGATAGATCTCGACTCTCACAGTGGTAAATTTTAAACGTTAATTAACTTAAAAATAGTGCAAACAAAAATGTATTCATTATGTTTCCATGAGCTATAAGTTATGTGTCTTCTCACTGATTCTTGATTTTTTTTTAAAATAAAACTTATTTGATCTGAATGAGAATGACTCGATGTCCCTTTTTTGAAAAAAAAGTATCCAAATGCCTCTATTTAAGCAGTTTTTCTTATACTCAAAACCTAAAAACCACAGTAACATAATACGATTTCACCAGAGAAAACTTACAAAACACTACTTTCTCTCACTATAGGAAAATTTCTCACGTGATTTCTACTTAAAATATGGACATGTCCATTTGAGCTGAAACTTAACTGAAATTACAGTTTTTTTTATTTTAAAAAATGACTCAATTGGGTTTGCAAACATCTAAAATGACCCATTTGAATTTGTAATTTCAATTCTGGCCTATTTTTAATAAAATCGGATCCTGGTAATCCGGTTTTAGTCAAAACGAGATGACATGGATGAAGGCCGAGTACGTGGACGCCACGTAAAATCGGATCCTTAGAAACCGGTTTCATTAAGAACACCGGTTCCCGGAAATCCGGTTACATTTTAAAACCGGATCTCGGAGATCCGGTGTGTGGTGAATTTTTTTTGTTGATCAAAGTTAATTACGGGTTTGATTAAAAATAATTAAATAAGTTTTTCGATTTGATTCAAAGTTGAACATAAGAAAAGAACAACGTTGAACAAAGATAGAACTCAACTAGAAAAGTAATACATGTACTCGGATGTTGGGTTTAGCTCGCATTGTTGAATGGACAAGCCCTCCTCTTATGGCCAGTTTGCTTGCATATTTTGCATCTTTGAATTCTACCAGGGGGTTGTGATGAGGAAGCCTCTCCTTGAGTACTGGACTGACCGACATCCCTCTGGTCCATCTCATTACGCTTTCGCCTTGTCGTTCTACCGACTTTTCTGCGTTTGAAGTGGGGATTATGAACATGAGGAAGTCCCACATAGGGTTCCCAGAAGTCAGCATGAAACAATGGAGTGAAATGGTAACTCCAGGTCATGTTGTAAGCTTCCAGTATATACTCATGAGGAACAAAGTTGTTGAATTCCACATGCGAAACTTACAAACTACAATTGCATGACTGCAGGGAAAATGAAATGTCGTCCATTTTCCACAGCCACATGTTCTTGTGGCAAGGCAAACTCGCCACTTATGATGCTTAATTGCGATGATAACGTCATAAATTCCGTGCGACGGTTTAAATATGGTGACTGTGTGGTACTGTGCCCTTTGTCGGAGTACCTCCAACCTGGTGACCTTCGGTGCAAAAGCTGAATCCGTGTTATCGTAACAATAACGACGCTTGTTGAAGTATTTATTCAATTGTTTGAACGTGAACATAACGATGCTGAAATTGAACATAACTGTGATATCGCCTATTTGGAAGAAGAACTAGCAAATGTGAATGAACGAATTCTCTCATTGATGCCCCGGATAAAGAAGATCACAAAGCTGCTGATGGGACTGAGGTATCCGGAGGATAATGAAGAAGATGGTGATGACTGAAAAGAGATTATTTTGAAGTCCTTGTGCTCATTCTGCCTAGCATTGAATAAACACGATAGTGATGATTCGGACTACTAAGCACATGGTGATTTTCCTGCCTCTACTACAAACATTTCAAAAAAAATTTGCTATTCAGTTGGTTGAACTCTGTTATTAAATTCGAACTATTGCTACTTTTGTACCCTCCTTGTCACTTTGTGGCAAAAAGGGGAGTAAATTGAAGTTTGAAATCTCCTTAAAAGATTCGTATGTGCTAGACATTTTGCGAGTTTGAAATCTCCTCAAATATTCGTTCAGTAGCAATTTATTGTTAGCACAGCTTGGGAGTTTGAAATCTCCTTCAAAGATTCAACTGCAAAAGTAGTACAGGTAGATGTTTCGCCAAAAATGCCAAGGGGGAGATTGTTAGTTTTAGTGGCATGTAGTTTGGCAAAACTCTGTGAAGTTGTTCAAGCTGTTGTACAATGAAGAGTTCAAGGCCAGAGAAAGACAACCAACGTGGAACAAGACTGACCACTAGTACAGAAAAAGACTTTAGACATCGCTTATTTTGGACATTAGACAGCGCTTCCCCAAGCGCTGTCTAATGTTGAGACTTTAGACAGCGCTTCTACAGTAAGCGTTGTCTAAAGTTGAGACAATACACCGCGCTTATTTTTACAATAAGCGCTGTCTAAAGTTGAGACAATACACCGCGCTTATTTTTAAAAGCGCTGTCTAAAGTGGGGACATTAGACATCGCCTTTTATAAGCGCTTTTTGCCAAAGAAAATGTCCCTCTCTATCCTCGTTTCACATGCAAATTGATTATAAGGACAAAGTCCTGTGAGCATCCTCATTATGATCTTTAGGGTCATGAAAAAGAGTCATGGAAGGTGATTGAAAAAATCATGCATCCCATCATGATTTTTCTAGTCATAGAAAAGATCATTCCATGATCAAACCAAAATTTGATCATCTCATGATCTTTTTTTAGTTTTGGTCGTGAGAGTTTAACCAATCCTAATGCGACATCTGTCATGCGTCAGAACTTTTTATCAGTTTAAATACAGATTTTGTAACGAATATATCTTGAAAATTATAAAGTATTAAAAAATAAAATAATCACCAATATTCATAATTTTTGAAGACCTATAAATAGAGATACATTTTGATAGTTATATGCTTATAATTATGTAGAAATAAAAGAGAGAGGGATGATGAACTTTATGTTTGGTCATGAGTGGGATGTCCATGACCAAATAGATCATGAGGCATGACTAAATGAGAGATAAATGGATGAGAGAGATGAATGGCATATTTTTTTAGTTATGGTAGGGATGCTCTAAGAAGAATAGTACCCAAACACAACTTTTAGAGGAATCCGGATCATTAAATAACCCAAATCCATAAATAAAGTTGTTTTCACAAAATAACTCACGTTTTTTGCAATTGTTCTTTTATTTACTTCAATTTGGCTTCTACTCGCTCTCAAGTTGGTCTAATTGGTTCGCGACCTCTCTCAATTTAGGATGGAAATTGGCAATTGAATTTTTTTGTATGAAGAGTTGAAAACACCAATATTTTCAAGAATAATAGGATTTTCTTTTAATTTGAAGGGTTAAGCTTGAATGTTATGTAAATGTAATATCAAAAAAAAAGGAATGTTATGGAAAATGTTTGATATAATTCATTTTTCATAGATTTACCTTCATATTATATTACGTATTACTCACCGTTTCATATCAATCACACAAAAATTCAATTTAGGGTTTCCCTTTCCCTATAACAGAGTTTGAAAAGTTATATTTTGCTTCTCCAGTGTGTTTAAAAGGACAATGATACGCGTTTGTGTCACATCCAAATTCTATATGTTGATGTTTGTTTAAAAGGTCAATGATACGTTTGTTTCACATCCAAATTAACCTAAGACTTTGTACGGTGGTCCAATATGTTTTCATGGGGAGACACTGAGACACAGTGTCATTTTCAAACGTTTTAAGTGATTAAATTATTGTTTATTTCAAGCTATACACATGACATTGATTTACATGTTCATTTTACAATATGTTCCTTTTGTATATATATTGATACTAAATACAATGAATTCGAGTCAAAATCGTTCACTATTGACACTATGAAACTAATAATATCCATGGTTGTCTATTTCTTGTATACTTCGAATTTATAAGGATTTTAATCTTTTCTATGTTAGACTAGTTACAAGAATGCTCTAAAAATCAAAGTTCTTGCAGAGCGCCCCTAGCTATATACATTTTCAACTTAATGTTGAATTGGTATTCATTTAATTTAGTAGCACCAAGAAATAATTTCAATAATACAGGTTCACAATTTATGTTTAACCAAGAAATATTGAAATTTATATATCATATATCGAAACTAAAATTTTATGGAATAATGGTACACTGATTTTTTTCAATGAATTACATATAATGAAAGTAGCAGCATCCACACATAATATATAAGGATTACAAATAAAAAGGTTAATACACAGGTGCTTGGTTCCAAACTTATTGAACCGGATTATGCATTTAGTACAATAAACCATATATATAGCGCTGCATGCAGATATCATATTCATGTCTGACATTTCGGCAGTGTTACTAATCTCTTTTTAGAGATAGTTTTTCGTCAACCATAACTGCATCTTTGATGAGGATGAGAGACTCTTCCAGATCGTCACACAATCTATGAGGATCTGGAACGGTTTCATCGTCCACTGATAAAATAAAGGTAAGTTTGTCCATGTAAGTCATTACATGTATCATTAAACCCTGCATATATAGAGAGATACACAAAAACATTATTGTGAGACATGTTTTACTAAAACTAAGGACTGTTTAGTGCATAAATGAGGTTTAAAGGTTTTGCATTATCTAACCGTGGGTTGACCGTAACAGGTCGGAGCAACGAAAGCAACTGGGTATCCAAATAGAGTCATTTCCTCTCGAGGTCCGACCATATTGGAGAACCACATGGTCGGGTTGGATGGAAGGCTTGCAGCCTGAAAACGTTATATAGTATACCAATTGGCATATCAGTTTTAACATGTTTATTGAATCAATGTAACAAGACTAGTATAGGTCATGATATTAGGATCGATCGTTTTGACTTTTGAGTTAATTATGATATCTAAAATACCTGAAGGCCGAAATGCTTGAGAAAAAATTTGCTAATGAGATAGGCAAATCTAGACTCGAGAGAAGATTTTTTGCGGTCCATCGTAGCCTTAGCTTGATGAACATAATTAACTGGATTGTCTCTCTTCACAATGTTGAATGGATACAGAACATATCCAATCTGATTGCCCCATCTTGCAAGTGAACCTTTCTCCATCATATCCTCCACAGGCTAAGCCCACAGATAAAAAGAGATAATAAAATAAAAGTATATATCTTTAGGTATAAAGTTTGACAGACTATAACCTTAATTTCTTTTGTTTGAAAGATCATAGTAGGAAGAGGAATTATAAGACGAAGGATTCAAGAGAGAGTGGCTCTCACATGAATTCCAGAGAAAAGCCTGATGTTGAAGAAAAGAACTGATCTGAATCTAATATCTTTTGGTAAATTATTGTCATTTTCTTTGGTTTCCTTGCCTTCACCTGGCAAAAGGTAGACAAATTAAAGTTGGCTTATTTATAATTATATATAGAAAAAAGTAAACATATAATAAACCCTAGGTAAAGGAGCGCTAGCTTAATTAATGAGAACACATCTATATTTCGAGTACTTAAAAGCTCAGTCTACATATTTCAAAATGCATCATCAATTCATTATGGTGTTAACACGTGTCACACTTACATATTGATTCTCGAATTATAAGGGGATTCTCAACCGAGCATTCCCCCTTTATAATTATATTTGTTGAGGGCTCCCCTTTATAATTATTTTTAAAAAAAAAGTAAATATATAATAAACCCTAGGTCTATGTCAAGATGCACATGGCGATTAAATACGAGTCCTTTAGATGATAGTGTGTAACTAGTTAATGAAACGAAAGTGTGGATTGCAGAAGAAAGATGTGTTAGACAAAAAAACAAATTCTCACCATATCTTCGGTTGAGATATCTTGACAGTCCAGCTTCAGCAACTCCCATTACAACATCATTTATGGTCTGTAGATAATGAAAGGGGAGAAGTTCATAATATATATAACCTAACGACCACAATAAATAATGTAAGAATATGTCCTTTTGAACTTGCTATGAACTGATTTGCAACTTACAGTTCCAGTAGCGTTTTTGACATATTTGATGTCATCCATACTGACTGATCGATAAACCACGCGCTTCGGATTCATAGCAACCTTCTTGTCTGCTTTCAGTGGATTTTTATCATCGGACAAAAACCAAGCCGTGGCCAAGAACATTATAACATCAACAATAGTGTTCCAAACTAGTCGTGTGAGCGACCAAATTCCTTTAGAAAGTTGATCATTCATCAATGATGTTTTCTTAATTGGGAATGGAATTGTGGGGATGGAATTGGGATCTGATGCTTTCCTTGTAAAGCTCAACAAGAGTGACATGAGAGATGTCCCATCTCCTAAGGAATGATGAAATCTCAAAACTGCAACGGCATTTGCACCTTCCTTTGTCGTTGTGATGTCATTTAGGATGTGAATATCCCATAGCGGTTTGTCTTGATCTAGAGGAATATTGGTCAGGTTGCATATGTAGTCTTCAACTAGCTGATCTGATGACAAGGCTGAATTATCCTTGTTTAATTTTGGGGCATGGACATGGTCATCTAAATTGACTTTGGCTCCAACCCACCTCATCACATCCTTTTCATCTTTCATCTGCATCATAATTGAATCGAATCACACAAAAGACGATATTCACAACTGCAACAAATGTTTGAAATATAAGGCAATCAATGAAATGGAACCAATTCTCATGTACAGGTCCATTCATTTTCGGACAACAAAATTTATTATAGTATTGCGGTGTATAAATGTACTATTAATTAGCAGCCAACTACTTCTCGTTCGTACATAAAAACTAATGCAAGTTAAGGTTAGCATATATATATACATCTCATAAATGAATGCATATTGTACGTGTAATTAACAAAGTATGTACATTTATATCCAAACATGATTCTTCTAAAGCGACATAAGGGTTAGGGTTAGGAGCAACGTACGGTTAGGATTATATCAGGGGATGTAACGAAATAGTACATCTATTCCATACATGATTCTTATGAAGCAACATATAATTAAGGGTTACAGTTAGGTAGAAAGAACCAACATGAGAACATGATTACAAAAGCTATAAGAAATTAAAATGGAAAAAAAAACAGTTGCATGATTTCTTTGAATTTAGAAACATCTGTTGACAACGGAATATATGGCAACCGTGAAAGGTTACCTGAGAGCTGCAGAAGCGAGGATGCTTGAGAAGAGTATCAGGAAGAACAGACTTAACATGTTCCATATTTATTCGGGTCTTGGAGCCTATGATGGCAATGATGTGCAGATTACACTCCGGCTTGTGGAACAACCTGGCCATGGGACTCAATGGCTCATTTTCATCTGTTGCTGCATGAGTAATGGCGACGCCATTGGTATTGATTGGTGGAAGAGTTTGCTTCCTCAGCCGGATAGTTTTACTGCCTTCGATACTCCCCATTGCAAGCAATTGAATGTTTTATGGAACTTTAGAAGTTTCAATAAGTTGGTGTTGCTATTCAGAAACGAGTTGAAGGACCTTATTTTTATAGGTAAGAAAAGCTTTTAGTTTTAGCCTTCCCAACTATACAAAGAAAATATAATGTGAACATAAATATTAAATAAATTAAACAAATGGTATGTTGTGACATTAATTATTATCCCATGCTAGCTAGCTATTTTTTCTTGCAAAAAAAATTAATGAATATGCTTTGTATTTTAAGTTATTAAATTTTGTGTAACCTTTTCGAATATTAGGGTTTTGTTTTTATGATTTTTTCTGTTGTAGCTTTAGTTTTTGGCTTTTGGTTATTTAATAATTTGTTTAGTTTACAGATAGTTAGCAAATTGTGATTGAAGGTGAACTTCTTTATCATGATTGCTTAATATTGTAGTATGAACGGGTGCCTCTATGTAGGCTCGAATATGTTTTGGGCAAGAGGTTGAGAATCTAACAAGCTATGTGGGCCCTCAAGGAATTTTTAAAACATCTTCAAAATCAACTTTTACCCTCGAAAAAACATTTAGAAATTTGGATATAAGATGTTCAAGACCCTTAATCGAATAAAGCACATTCATCTTCTCGAACAAAAAAAAACATTTAGAAGACATACATTTTCATGTTACTTGGACTATTGTCAGCTCAATTGTCAATAAAGCCAACTAGCGCTGCTGTTGCATTAATTGCATGTTGTGCATGTCGTTGCAATATATCTTTGAATTCTCGATGATCGCTCTACGTTCCACAATAACCTAATCACCCTATTAGAGCATGGACACGTACTGATGATCTTTTCGCGCGGTCATAAGAAAAATAATTTGATGCATGAATTTCTTGATCACAAAGTTTATCATTCTAATGACTAAACTAAAATTTTGGTTATCAGATTCTGTTTATGACCAGTGGCCGATGCACATGCAAGGGAATGGGCTCCCGTCCCTACTTATTTTCCAAAATTTTGATTATTATAGGTTAATTTGTTCAATATTAGTAACGATTTTAACATTTTGCCCCCACTAATTTTAAGAGTTCGTCCCCCGATTGTTAAAAAAATATACAAATTATATCAAAAGAAGATTTCATTTTGAGTATTTCAAAGTTAATAGGCTCCATGGTATATTCATTTTACCACACACATGCATGCACTCATGGTATATTCATTATCATATGATTGACTTTGTGCTTTGACTTTGAATTAAAATTAATTAGTTTTGTTCCTATATATTCCAACTACAGTCGGTGAATTTGCTGGCCTAATAATCAGGAATTTGACTCCAGAGCCACACACACCCAAGTTAAGCAACCAGCTATGTGTGTGGCAATTATTTGAGCCAGCACAATCAAACCACACACATACTTTTCTTCAATGCATCGCGATCGGATATCTACAACCAGCTAGTAGACAGTCCCTCACCATGCAACTACATTTTTGTCAGTAAATCACCCTCAGAAAGCTTTATAGTATAACTTGAAAGATTAAATATCAAGTACCCACAAAATATATATTTTTGGTGCAAAATATGAAATTAGTCAAAATTAGGTTATAATTCGTCGTCGAGAAAATAAAAGTAGGACATAATTCATCTCCGAAAAAATAAGGTGTTCACATCAAAGATCAAACCACCACTTTATTAGCCTCTAACTAGCTTAGCCCATCTTGAAAATGTGGCATCGCTGGCTGGGCCATTCCTTGTTTGAAATTAACCGATAATGAGCACAACATGTGACTAGCCATGCTAGGATGAAGTTTTTTTTTAAATATTTTGTTTGAGTTTCAATATATCCAAAATGACTCAAGTGAGTATGTCATTTCAGTTTTGACCTGTTTTTTTAAAGAAACCGAACCCTAGGGATCCGATTTTATGTGCAAACGAGAGGGCGTGCGAATGAGAGAACTCCACGTCTTCTCGTTTGCACATAAAACCGGATCCTGGTAATCCGGTTATTTAAAAACAGGCCAACTTTGAAATGACAAACTCACTTTGGATCATTTTTAATGTTGAAACTCAAACAGATCATTTTAAAAATAAAAAAACTCGCTAGCTAGAATGAGGCGGGCGGAAAATAAAAAAAAAACTCAACCAGCTAGCTCATTTCAAACAGGTAATTAACCTAACTTTGTAAAGGTTATTCACTAGCCGGAAAATCATATTAATGTCCCACTGAGCATTTGGACACCCAAAAGTCCATATCGAAGTGGACCTCAAAGCATAACATAACCCATATTTTATTAAAAGAAGTCAGATCTGCCCTATAGCGCTAATGGAAACTTATGTGCCCGCCAGCTGGAAATGTGTATGCTTCTTCTTCTTCTTCTATTGACTACTTAGAGAAAAGTATGTGTCATATGCATTGTTTGTACTCTAGTGTTTTTTTTTTCTTACTGATCGTCAGAAAACTGTTGCCGACAAAATTTCAACACTATTCATGCCGTGATATATTATTCTGAAACAAAGGTTTCTTCCTCTAGCATTTGCTTCTCTAACATGATTGAGTGTTTCATTTGAGAGCTGAAATTGTGGAAGTCAAAGGGAGTATGAGAGATAACCAGAATAGATCTACGATTTGGGTCTTGAATCATCATAAAGGCATGTTTTGAGTTGATTTCTTGATCAAATTTTGGAGAAAAGTTGAAATGAGAGAATCCATCTTCATTTGTAGAATCTTAAAACCCTATCACTAACTTTAAAAGTGTACGATCAAGTCGATGACACGTGTCTCGCTTGCTTTTTCAAATTTGTATTTAGTCAAAAATAACTAATTTTAACTTTACTAATGAGACGCGTATGAGCACCACTTTGATAATGCACAACCCTAATTGCAGGGCGACGACCTAGAGGACCAATCAATCTCAATGCCCTTACTTAATACTTAACTTTTAAGTATAATTTAATCATTATCATTATTTTGCACTAAACACACAGCTTGATTTCAATTTCCCTACACATAAATATTTACATTTATATTTTGAATGTTTATTTTGGGCCCTGAACAAATTTTGCTCAAAGGGCAAGGGTTTTGGACAAACTGTGCTCGGCCTGCATGCTGGCTTGTGTTCAATCCATAGTTCAAGTGTGGTGGGGATAGAGAAATAATACAAACCAAATATTCATTTATTTGTCTCGTATAGAATGAAAGACTCACGATGACACAATGTATTTAAAGAATCGATTCATACGCATTTTACGTCTACCGAATAATCGACAGAACAGAAAAAATTTCCCATTTAAGCAAAAAGCAAATTTGGTTTCCAATTGTAGCAAGATTTCAAATTGAATTTCCGAAATACACACTATCCTTCTTAGAAACGGCGCTAATGCCCAATGTCAAATTTTATGATATAAAGAATGCTGAATCAGCAATAAAAGAAATGATTTATTAATTTTATACTGACAAAATGAGTGTCGATTGTGATTAAAATTTTGTTTCAATAAACAAGAAAATGTCGATCAAATTAGGGTCGGACCTCGTATTTTTCTGTGGGATCTCAGTTCGAGTCGCACCGCAAGTGGGAGATAGCTTATTCTATGCGGGAGTGCAATGAGGCTGCGGATTTGCTGGCTAAGAGGGCTAGAAGAGAGAGATGGTGCTGGGAGAATCTAACGGCAGTACCAAGGTGTCTGCAGTGCTCTTCAGTCCAGCGTTCTCTGCATGATGTTTTTTAGCATCATTGTCTGCAATGGTGTTTCTTTTTTGGTGCCTTGTTGCGTCTTCTGTGTTTCGTCGGTTGTGTGGCTTTGTCTTGTTTTCGTTAGCTGTTTGTCAGCCTTCTGTTTCTAATCGAGAAAAAAAAAAATTAGGGTCGGACCTCGTATTTTTCTGTGGGATCTCAGTTCGAGTCAGCTTACGAGCCAGAGTTTGTGGCCTAAAGCTGTAAGGCCATACTTTATAAAGACCGAGTTAGGTTTTGACTGCCTTTTGTAGTTTTGTTGATCATCTGGATCTGGTCAGTATTTTTGTAGGTATAAATTTCTGACAGATAAGCACACAAAATTCTGAACAGCCAAATTGTATTTTTCTCAGCCATGCATATTACATCTTCATTTTTGAGCTTTTTGCTACTACAGCGCCCTTGATGAGCCTCAAAGCCTGCACAATATCGTCGCAGAGTTCGTTCGGATTAGGAACCGTGGTTTCGTCTACTGACAGAACAATCGTCATCTCGTCCATGTAGCTTTGGAAATTGATCATCAAGCCCTGACGGACACCCATATCAAATATTACTAAAAATATATAAGCCCCACAATAAATCAGAGTAAATAACTGCTAGTTACACACATGTGGCTGGCCGTACGACCCTGGAGCGAGGTACGCCAACGGATGCCCATAGAATCCGATCTCCTCCATCGGTCCAACGAGATTTGAGAAGCATAGTGTTGTTTTATTGATCACATTGTGTGACAGCTTCCCAGCCAACTATACGTTTTTTTCAGCAAATACGTATAAATCAAATTTTGATCGATAATTCGTAATCCCTCGTTTTCGAGGTTTCGAATACTACATCGACGGATTGAGTGTACACGATTTTTAAAAAATAGGAAAAATTGCAAAGTTACCTTTGTGCCAAGCAGCTTAAGTACTAATTCAGCCAAGACAAAAGTGACAACAGCTTCAAAAGAATTTTTCTTTCGATCAACAGTTGCTTTCGCTTCCTTGACATAATCCAACGGATCATCACGTAACGCGATGGTGAAGGGAAGTAGGACATATCCAATCCAGTTCCCCCATCGCGCTTCTTTTTTCTTTTCCAACACATCTGCCAGGTCCTGCGAAAATTCATTTCAAAGCAAGAATTCCTGCAGGAACTTTATTTATAGTAATTTACTCGTACTACCTGTATCCCTGCTGGTCTTAGATTGATAAGAAGAGTCGATCGCATACGGATTTCCTTAGGCAGATTATTCTGTTTTTCGCACGATCCTGCATCCTTGTTGTTCAGCTCTCCTAATTAATTACCCGATAACAAAATCAGAAACATGAATTTTTTTTATTCTTTCAAGCTTAAAAATACTCGAACTTCACCGTATTTTCTGTTCAGGTATCGCGATAATCCAGCCTCTGTCATCCCCAGAGCAACATCATTTATAGTCTAAAAAGATTAAGAAACAAAAAAAAAACTTAGCAAACTGAAAATGAATTCAATTGATAATTTATTTAAATTCTTTATAAGATTATGTCTTTATAAGAACTTACTGCATTGAAATGATTTTTGATGAACTTCATGTCATCCAAGCTGACTGTCCGATGAACGAACCTCCTGGGAGTGAACTCAACTCCAGCCGCGCCCATCAGAGGTGTCTTGGTGTCCTTTAAAAACCATGCCGTGCACATAAACATTAAAACATCCACAAAAGTATTCCACACCATTTTTAAACCATTCCACAAGTAGCCTCCGACGCTACGTTGACGTTTCTTATTATTTCTAGCTGTGGGGATCGTTGGCAGGGCTTCAGGGTTTGCCATTTTTCGAGTGCAGGCCAGGAGAAGTGACATAAGAGACGTGCCGTCGCCCATGGAGTGATGGATCCTGAAAACTGCAGTAGCTTCAGCCTGTGAGGTCTTGATGTTTAGAAGGTGAAGTTCCCATAATGGCTTGGACTTGTCGGTTGATGTTTTGGTCAGATTTGTCACGTAGTCTTCGACAAATTCGTCTGGTGAAAGTTTCATGTTTATGTCGATGATCGGGATTCGAATGTGGTTCCTGAGGTCCACTTCAGTCTGCACCCATTTCATTTTTCCATCCTTTTCATCTCTGATCTGCAATAATTAACAACAAAATCGATTAAACGAATAAATATTTTTATCTTGCCCCGTTTGAAAAAATTCCTGGATCCGCTACACTGACCTGAATGCTTGAAAACCGAGGATGCCTGAGAAGGGTATCGCACAACTTATCTCTAACAACATCCTCAACTATCTTGGTCTTGCAACCCATTATCGCAACGACATGGACGTTGAAATTGGGCTCGTGGAACATCAATGATGCAGGACTTAATGGCTCTCCTTCAACTTCAAATTCAGCACTTAGTAACCCTTTTTTCGTCTCTGTGACATCTTCAATCTTTGTTCTAACAGGCCTCATTTTTTTTCTCAGTCTTTAGAATGAGAGTTCAGAATCAGAACCACAATGTTCATCAATTTATAACCACAATGTTCATCAATTTACCAAGTTGGATAGTTGGTAGCAGTTGAGGATAAATAATGTAGTGAGCTATTTTTAGAGTTTGTGAGAGCAGAAGTTAGAGCATGTGAGGAGGCTTTTAATGTTTTGATTTCATCATCAGTTTAGAGCATCAGCGGTCTTAAATTTTTGCAGAGGGGAAGTCTGAATTGAGTGGAGTTAAATGACAATGAAGCTAAGATATGGTGTTTGTTATTTATTCTGTTGTTCATATCCACTGCAGAAATTAAGGAAGGGTGACTGACAAAATGGTAGCAATAATTTATTTAATCAACATCCTTTTCTTTATCTTTTTGAAGATCAGGAAGAATGAAAGGAAAAATGAGAAGAAAAATTCACAAAATTGGTGTTCTCGGGATTCGAACCGGATGTAAAGATCCAAGATTGAGTCCTTAACTAGCAAGTCACCACCCATGTTGACAGATTTATTTTAATTTTAATTTTAATTTTAATAATATGATGCTTGAATTTGGAATGTCACTTTTAAAAGTAAGGATCGGACAACTCCTTACTCCTAATACCCTATGCAAGGTATCACTGGTGAAACTCATCGTTTGTGATTGTGATAACAAGGCGTTGTTCAAGGATCCAGTCCAACCAAACCAAAAATAACCATAATTTAAATATAACAATATCAAATCTACGTCGTTTCAATAATATAAATCTTAAATTAAAAGCTGAACAATTTTCAAAACTACACCGTTTTAATTTAAAACATATAAAACTAATTTAAAACATATAAAACTACGCCATTTTCGTAAATGACTCTTTCTTATTTAGCTAAACCAAATCTCATTGACTGGTCTTATTAAGACCCGATAATGCAATGCAACTACTTCCCAAACTTTTTGTGTCATTCGTTTCAACTTTCAACTTTGCATCAAAAAAACACAAGTTAGAACTTTGTAGGAAACATCATGCCGCTGAGTAAAAAACATTAGCAAAATGCATGTGAGATGAGTGACCATAAAAACCATGCTTGCATTCAATAGCTTTGACTAATAAAACAAACATTCAACAACCTTAATACTCTCGCTAAGGGTACAATGGTCTCTAGTCAAGGTCTTAAGCACACCCGCGAGGTGAAAACCCGACCCGTTTACCCGCCAAGTCATACACGACACGGAACCCCTGCTGCTGAATATTCCCAATGATGGACAGCCCACCCGACGTCCCTGCAAACGCAAAGCAAAACGTCCCACTCGAATCCACAGGGATCAAGTAATTCGTTGCCGGAAGCGACACGTCAGCTCCTCTGAAATGCAGCACTACCGTCGGCACCTTCACCTCCGTCTTCCCTGAGAGATCATAGCAAGTATCGAACAGCGAAAACCCGTCGGTCCGTTTCAATCCGGACGCCCCGGCCCGGAAGGCATCTCTCAAAGCCACGTAAGCGGGTCGGGTCAGTCGGGTCACAGACGTGCCCGAGTCGATGATAACTCCACCGTTTCCAGTCGGGTCGAGTTTGAATAGCGACGAAGTGATTTTCGATACGCGCGTGCCGCCCACGCTGATCCCAAGCAGGTCCAAATAGTAGAAAGTCTCGAGCTTGGAGTTCGTGAGTAACGGCGTGTAGACGGCGTTACGGGACGCGGCTGTCCGACCGAAGACCATGGAGGACGGTTTAGCCGAAGCGGAGCGGTCGACTAGACAGTATGAGAATTTCTGGTCGAACCGGTGACCGGTCTGACTCGGGAAGGATAATTTCCCTCGACCCAATCCGAGTAAACCAGCCGCTCCAACGAAGAGTCCTTGGTTATCGTGCCCGCAGCCGACGGAGACGTTAGCGACTTTAGTGCGGCGGAAGGTAAGCGTTTCGACGGCGAATTCGCCGACGGTGAAGGATCCGTCGCCGTAAGTGACTTGGTACATGCAGTGGTTGGAGCGGGAGTTGCAGCCTGGGGAGTCGAGTCGATTGCAGAGGGCGGAGCGGCAGGGGATGGATGAGTAGGATTTGGATCGGCGCGGGTCGAATATCGGGTCGGATTGGGAGTAGCATTTTTTGCAAGGAGCGCATTGGAGCCAAACGACGTCGGATCCGGTGTCGAGGACCATGTATAAGTAGCGTGGAGGAGTGCCGACGCCGATTCGGGTGAAGTACTCGCCGCTGCCTTGTGATAAACCCGAAATGATTGAGCTGCTGAAGCCAGGAGCAGTTGAGTTCGTTTTGTGAACTAACGGCGTCGTTTTGGCTAATAAAGTTTGAACGCGGAGCGCGTCGCGGGAGAGGCGGAGGGAGAAGAGCTGCTCGGGAGTGAGGTTTGGAGGAGTGAGAGCGTCGATGTGGTGGAGATCGAAGCTGACAGGAGCTGCTTGGTCACCTCCTCCATCAAGTGTAGCAACTTCTTCTTGTTGGTGAGGGAGTGATGGAGAGAAGAGTTGGGGGTGGGAGGGGAGGGAAGAAGGGATGAAGGTGGTTGTGGTGGTGGTGGTGGTGGCGGCTGCGGCTGCGGCGGCGAGGATTAGGAGGAGGAGGAGGGTGGAGGTGGATCTGGGATCCATTGGGGAAGAGGTTGATGAAAATGATGTGTTTGAAGAGTGGAATGGTGAGTGTATATAATGAGGCTTTGGATTAAATTAATAAATAAATTAAATGGATAGAATATTCATGCGGTGGAGCCACAAATGACGAGAATGCCCACATGATAAAATATCAGAAAGAGACTAATGTTCCTTCCGCTAATAGTATAAATTATTAGTACGACATCGACAATCATCGAGATTGGTTTTGTGGGGGTAATATTGTTATTTTAAATATCATCAGGATTTCTATTCTTCTTCTTTTTTTGGAGAGGAATGCATAGTTAGCCTCCAGTCTCCAACTACCGCTTTCCTTAATTGTTGCTTTGAGTTTTTAAACTTTTACTACGAGTAATTTCAAAAAAGAAATTGACGGTTATTTTGATTATAAGTTTGTATTTTCATCACTATTTTATTGAAAATGTAGAAATCTTCACAAACATGGTAAGTTTTGATTTTATTGTGTATTCCTAATATACAGTTAGAGGAGCGCTTAAACGAGAACTTTTATATTATTCGAGAACTTGAGAATTCAAATTTCAATTTTGAAATTCATCATCTAGTCATTTTGGTGGTAACACATGTCTCGGTTGGGGTATTTGGGACACGTGTATATTCAAAGTTGCATATGTAAAGTAAAAGTAATCAACTTTGATTTTATTTTTGGACATGTGTCACATGTAGATTTAAAGATATATTATAATTTAATTGTGAGATTCGAAATTCTCGAGTTTTTGAGTGTTTCAACCAAACACTCTCCTGTATAGCTAATATACTTTTCATGTGTTTGTGAAAATCCAAAATTTGTAAATGGGAGAGGAGCACGGCGGTTTGTGGGGATTTGGTAGTGTAGCATGTTTTGTATGTTTGTGATTGACTTGTGATTTTTTATTTGGGGTTGGTTGGGGTATTTGTCTTTGTCTGATAATAAGCGTGAAATGTGGTGAAATATTTGTGTTTTTAGTGCTCTGTTTAATTATAAATAGTTAATTAGCGCAAATAATGGAGAGCGCAGTGGCAGGTATTGAAAATAAAGCATTTATTTTCATTTCAGTTTAATAGCACCACCTTTTTTTCTTCTTTTGTTTACAAGTAATAATTGTTATATACTGTAGTTTTTTTTGTGTGCTCATGTTGGTGTCTTTTGTTTACTTCTAGTCACGGACGTCACACCTCTCTTTTCAATCTCATCCTCTTTTACTTTTTTGTTTTTTTTTGTTTTGTTTTGTTTTGAAGGGTGAGAAGTGAAATTAGATTTTAAAATAAGAAAAAAAAAGATTCGGTATAAATGATATATATATTTGTTGTAAAAAATATAAATTACCGATAGTCATTGATTTGGTCATTTGGACGGTTGTAATTAAATCTCATCATATAGTTAATTCCTCGGTGACGAATTATAAAATATTCTTGACGAACTATTTCGTACTTTTGATTTCTCGACGACGAATTATAATCCAATTTTGACGAACTTCACATTTGCACAAAAAAATATACTTTATACATGTCTTTGCTCTCCGGGTTAAGATCAGGTACAAAGTTGATTTTTGGTACAAATGACAAAGTACGTCAAAATCGACCTATAGTTCGTCGCCGAAAAACGAAAAAGACGACATAGCTCGTCACTTTTCCATATAACTCGCCATCGATAAAATGCACCAAAAAGCAGGATTTAATCTCATCCATCCAAATCACAAGATCAAGACCTATGATTTGTTTACATTTTTACCAAATTATCAACTTTGTACCTGATCTTTTTCCTTACTTTTCAAAGTAAATTTATAGTAAATCATCATTACTTTAAATTATATGTAATATTTGAAAATTATGAAATTAGGTTCTTTTATAATTATTTTTTAATCATGACTAATATAACTTAACTAAGCTGAAATCGAAATGGCTAAAGAACATGCTCAAAAATGTTTTTTTATAGAAGGAAAATGGCATACAAATACTTGGAAAAGAGAAACAAAATAAAAAATGCAACGCAATCGACCAACAATTACAGGGACAACACATCTAAACAAGGAAAGTATTCTCGTGCAAAAGTAATTGAACCAACTGCTGCTATTATCTTGAAACGTTGACACCACCCAAGCCAATCCATGCCAAATCGGCCAAAAAGAAGAAGCGACGCATCAGCCAACTTCAAAGTCACAAAGAGGCTCCGGCCGGATTTCCACTGAAAATTGAGTAAGGCCACACTCGTGTCCGTCACAGCTCAGATTACTGTCAAAGATAGCACGCCACCTGAAACTCTAATGAACGCTACAAAGAGGACTTAAAAGCTAGGACATGTTATCTAGCCGGGAACAGTAAGATGCTCCACTATGCCTCATGCCAAGGAAGGTGACCAGACCAGCAGAGACAGAAAAGAACAATTACAACAAGTGCAACCGAACGAAACCTAAGCGAGAAAAAAACAAGACTTGAAAAGTACCAAGAAATAACAAGAATCGTGATGACACGGTGATGAAAGCTCAGACCAGAATGACTGAGAAGAAAAAAGATCTCATAAGCGGAACTCGCTTAGAGGAAATAAATACACAAAAAGAAACCAAAAAAAACTCACACCCAACCAGTAAAATCCCACCGGCCCAAACCCATCCATGGGACCACCCGCCACCCACAACGCCACCAACATCACTCCAACCTGTAGCCGGGTGGAAGAAGAGGATGAAATTGGTGAGGAGGGATTGGGGAGAGGCATGGATGGGATCAGAGGAGGGTTTAGCACTGGGGGAGGGGGAAGGGAACGGAGGAGGCCTGGATGAGTTGCTGAAAGATGAGGCTGCGGTAGGAGAAGGGTGTAGAAAATGAGAGAAGCGTGGGGAGTCAACTCTCTTCTTCATGCTCTAAAATGTTAAACCATCAATCCTTTTACATGATATTTCTTAACCTCGACAAGATATGTCATTAAAATTACGCGTATAGTAAACTATGAATTATTCATTTAAACTCTTAAATTATGGGTCCAAATTGGGTCACTTTTAGGAACATAGTTTGTGCTTAGTCGATGAGTGTGCCACCTTGAGGCTTAAAGTTCTTATTATGACCTGTCTACGCTGATAAATATCTTATTGCAAGCTTCCATTCCAATGCATATAATAAAACACACTCCATTTCAGTGCATCTATTTAATGCATGCCTTTCAACATCTTTATGAACTCCAACGACAATAGGTGAGCCGGCTTAAAGCTTGCCCAGGCCTAAAGCAACAACCAAAATATGGTATTGATTATTTTTACATGTCACGATAGAGAAACGTTTAAATAAGAAAATTCCAAAAATTTGAGAATTGCATTTGTATATTTGAAAATGGAGTAGCGCTCAAATGAGAACTTTTTCTTTTAGAATTTAATCAAAATCTCACTTTCGAAAATGTATCATCAAGTGATTGCGGCGATGACAAATGTTTCATGAGCATATTCAAAGTTGCATTTGATGCAAAGTCAACGCCACCAAAATTTGTCTTTACTAGTTCAACACGCGTCACATGCAAATTTAAAGATGCATCGTGATCTAATGGTCAGATTTGGATTCTCAAGTTCTCGAACTTTTAGGGGTTCTCAACCGAACGCTTCCCTTTGAAAATGCATTCGTAATTCGTCGTAACGTTGACATGTGTCCCACTTGCACATTGAAACTCACATAGAGCTATCAAATTGAACTTTATTAATGAGACATTTGTCATGACCAGGACAACTTAATGATGCATTATCAAAGATTCAAGAAGAGTCAAGAGACGTAGTTCATACTGTTGTGTATAAAACAATTGAAGAAATGTGCAAGAGATATGTGCTAGTGACCATAACTCACAAACGAACTTCTAAATCACAATAGAATTATACCCCATGACTATGAGCTAGCAAAATTCGACAAATACCTCCACCGTTAAGAACGGTCTCTTTTGCATTTACTTGCAAATTTATTACTTATGCAGATAATACATTTAAGCTAAAACACAGGTCCACTCCCCCAGTTGGAAGTAATTGAAGCCACCTAAAGGACTCCTCTCTTGAAGGTAACCCGATAAATATGTCCAATCAAGTTACATTTAGAATTTGTCTAACAATGAAGTGCGACTAAAGGTGTGGTTCTCATTGCTCACCTTCAAAGAGTGTCTGGAACTGAACTGAATTTGAAAAAGATAGTATCCTTCGTGCTTTATTCAGTCCCAACATCTCTGGCATAATTTCAAGACGTACGTCGGGACCTGTAACAAGGACATAAACACAATTCAGTAAGTATCCTAATGGTGATCATCAACAACATGCCTAATTTATTTTTCGTGTGAAGACCAAGTTAAAGTCAGGCTTGAACAGAGTTTCCATAGATAATGACCGGAAAATGACACAAAAACGTTGCTTTATCCTTAGCATTCAATCATGTCACAGTCGAGGCTGTTAGCAATCACCAAATCTAATCAAGAGGGATTTTTAGACCATTCCAGTTCAGGTCCAGTTATGAGCACAATAGTTAATGTTGTGAGCTTTTATACGCGTTCTGGATAATTAAAAACATTCTTAGTGAGGCAAGCTACTTGCTCTTCGTTCTCCTACTCAAGTTCAACGGATTGAATTTTCAATGTTATTTTCCATGAAAAAATGACTTTCCCATTTATTTTTCATTCCATTTATTTCCACCGCATTTTCTATGGTCCAAACGGAGGTTAAAAAATCCAACTAACACCATTAACACGACACACCTCCAACAAGATAAACGAAAATAGATCAAGGGTTCAATCTAAATAAAAGACATGCTTACTTAATATGAGCCCTTATCTTTGTAGCTTCAGTAACAGCAGCCCGCACCGCATGGAGTGCCATCTTTTTAACCTGCAAATGGGAAAATCAATGACTAAAGCAAACCCATGCAAATATCACATCACAAAACTAACCATCGTTTCTTATCGAGTGAAACTCGAGGTTTGAATTTTGATATTCTGAGACACATTATATGCAAGACACCCTCTATTATCAAACTGTTCGGAACAGCAAAGACTTCACTGAGAATGATGGTCTTCTATATGGGTAACAATTTTGGTAATCCTAAATTTTCAGGATGATGATAAATGAGCTATCTCTAACTGGCACAATCGTTAGCAATGACTAATTAACTGGTGCAAGTGAAGTCAAGTACATGGTTGTATTATATTTGTAAATAGATTACAGATACAGACTACAAGACCCAAAAATGGAAAAAGCAGTGACATGCTTCAAAGATTGCACGATATGCTTACCTCTAGTTTATCTTCTTTTGCTCTATGATCTTTCGGGAGCAACCGGAACTCTTCAGTTAAGCGAATGCATTCTTGTATATTTTCAGGAGAAACAAAATCAAGGGCCATCTTGATGCAAGACTGTCACAATGAACAAAATAGAGTCAGTAACCACTATACATAGAAAATAAAGCTAGCCAGAACACAGAAGTGCTGAGCTGTGCATAGAAAATTTGAGTTATTAGTGGGTAGCCAGAACCCCGAAGTGTTGTGCCTAGAAAATTTGAGTTATCAGTGGACGAGTTTTTTGTTCCAAATATCATATATCTGGTTATATTTTTTCCTTGCCTATCATAGTGGAATTTATTTATTTTTAAATCTGGTAATACTTTTACCTTTTAATCTATTTGAGTTTTACATATCTAAAACGCCTTGTTTTTGAAAACACCGGAACCTGGGATCTGATTTTTTCTGAACCAGAAACAAAACGAACCTGAACCAGTATGGCTGATTTGGTAACAAACCGAATCCCGGAAACCGGTTTCTTGACAAAACCGGATCCCCAGTAACCGATGTGTTACCAAAACCAGATTTTGGTGTTCGTTACCTGTATATTAAATATTCGTCTCTCATATTTTTGAATTTTTCGCTTTAGTAAAAAAGTTAGAAAATAAATATTCGAAATACTTAAAGAAATGTTTGGAACAGTGACACGACTTAAAACATTGAAACACAAACAAGGCAAACCGGTTACACATTGAAAAGAGAATACAACACAACTTAAACAACAATGACGTAACTAAACCGAAAATAATACCCAAGGATCAGACCAATTACCTCGCATCTCGAGGTGGACATGCCCTCCGTTATGGCCTATTTGATGACATTTTTTGAATTCGGCCAAAAGCCTGTGATGAAGCCCATGACTACTGGTCTAACCGACATCCCTCTGATCCATCTCATTATGCCTTCGCCTTGTCGGATTTATACCAACTTTTTCGCGTCTGAAATCAAGATTTGAAACCGGGGAAGTCACTCATACGGCCTCCAAAAGTTCTCATGAACGAATGGAGCGAAATAGTAACTCCAAGTCATGTTGTAAGCTTCCATCGTATATTCATAAGCAACAAAATGGGCGTAATCTATGCGCGTGTATTTGCATGCTTGCATTGCATGATTGCAAAAAAATAAAATAATGTCCATTTTCCACATGAACATGTTTTTTCCAGATTCCAAATAAGTTTATCATTGCTTGTTGCTTCACTTGCCAAGTCATCAAGTATGATGTGCCCAGCCCATAGTCTAACGACATTCTCATTTGTATCTCTGCTACACTGAACCTTGCTCTTTCACTCGTCATATTCCAAATTTCCTCGCGATGTATTTTTTGGCCAAATGGATGTTGTGTTTCGAAATAATGTCGTTCTGTCATATGTGGCACGCACGATACTTTCGCACTTGTAGTGAATATCTTTTTATTGCAGCTATGCGAACGTCCCATGAACAAACGTCTCTACCCTATCGATATCGTGCACCCTTAACGTAGGGTTAGACTTTCTTATCCTATATTTAACCCGATTCACTATGGAGTACTTCTACACAACATATTTGGCTAAGACCTTTGTACGGAATGATGTTTTCTATATAAGTGATAGGGGAGGCCGACCATAGTTTCCCCACATATATTCATGGGCAGGTTGATTTGTTTCCCATGCGTAACATCATCAAATGATGAGCGATTCAAACATATCTCGGCTGTCCGTTTTGGAAATCGGCATTTTCAGCGATGACAAACTTAAAGGTTCCATCTCATCTCGATTATACTCGCCTATCACGAGATTATCCAATGTGTCCAGCGTAGGCATGTCCATTTGTCTTTAAGGCCTTACAAAAACACATTAAGCAACACGTTAAATAAACATATACACTTAACTATTCAATCGAGCGGAATAACAAATTATACAGATCTTTAAAGTCTAAAGAGATGCCTCAAAGACGGCTTCTGGCAGCTTCAAAACTCTCGTGAGTTAGAGGATAGATACTTCAGATGGGCTTGAAAGAAGAAAACTTCGGATGGAAAATGAAGAGAAACTGGTATCTATTTATTGACAAAAATACCCTTTTCTGGTGAAGCATTGTTTTTATAAAAAAAAATCCGATTACGGGGATCCGGTTTGTTAATAAAACCAGATCCGTGCTCGTTTGGTAAGTGGTCACTTCCATGTTAGAGTTATCGATTCTGGTTCGTTCTGAATCGGGTTCAGACAAAACCGAATCCCGGAATTCCGATAACATGGCATTTTAGATATGTGAAACTCAAACAGATTAAAAGGGAAAAGTGAAACTCGATATAGGGTATTTTTTTTAAAATAAAAAAAAGACTCAGTGGACCAACCCAAACTTGTTGTCGTATGGTCACTGTACTGGGAAAGACCAAAGTGGTTAGCCTAACATTTTTATTCATACAGATGATAAAACTAGGAGAAAACCTCGATCAGTACTACGCAGATAAGGTGGTCTAATAACTTACTTTTCTGTTCCTCACTTGATGAGGACACCCTGCAGGAATGAAAACAGCCTCGCCGACAAACTGCTCAAACGTCCACGGCTCAACACCTGCATCATCACTAAAGGTTGATACTAACACGCATATTAAGCATAATGGTAACCAAGATAAGACATGTTTCTTACCATACTCTTTTTTTAGCTGCTTCTTGTGCTCCTCATTCAAGTAGAGTGTTTGATCATGAATAGGATGTATCACCTACAAGAAGCGAAAATTGAGCAACTTACTCATATCTCATGTGGTTGGAGAACATAAAAGAAGTTGGATACTGACGGATTCAACAGGTTTATTTTTGATATGGCGAAACTCTCTTTTGTGCTTTCGCAAATACTCAACCAGCTTGGGAACATCCTGTCTGCGGAAAATGTCCCAAACGGCACCACCAGACGAATCATCGTCAAATCGCAGAGATCCCTACATTCAGAAAGCCAACATATTACAAAATTTTCTACAATTTCTGTTCAAAGCCTGCCTATAGTTTAAGTAACTTACGTAATTTCTTTCTTTACATTCAGAATCCAAGATTCCGACATCATTTTGCAATGTCAACTCCAATTGTTTGGTGACCTTACATGTTTCCTCAGTCACACCATACAGCTCACGCATATCTTCTTTGAAGAACATTTTGCGCTTTTTTTCTATTGATTGGCGTTGCCAAGATTCAATGTTCACAGAAGATGAGTGTGTCAGCACGTTTACCTGTATGAGCATATTCGCGAATCAGAAATTAGCATATGATAAAATTTGTGCACCTAATTAATGTCTTAAAGCACATGCATAAGCAAACATCAAACACAGTCGCATGGCATAAATGCATAACAAAAGCGGTTGGAAGTAAGTTCAGGTCTTAGCATAGCAGCAGTGATCTAGACTGCGTACAAACAACTGAAAGATTATCACCATATCATCGAAGATACAACTTCACACAAAGTTTTTAAATTGGCAAGATGACTGATGTAACATAGAAGAGTGTCTACCCACACCTTCAAGAAACTACGTACGCAGGCATTAAGGTACCGAACTTGCCGAAAAAAATCTCAGAAAATAAAATAGATAAGGAAACCAGTGCCTTTAATTATTATTATTCAACGTAAGTTATTAGCTAAATTATATAAAAATTGCAAGACATAAAAGGGTCCTTATCAGAAAAGGAAAATAAAAATAAAAAATATCGTTTAAAATGACAACAACTCAGGTCAGTGAAGCAGTCTTCAAAATTCTGTACTACAAGCTCTTGCGTGTTATCTTCAATCAATTGAAGAATATCTAACACCTAAGGTGTCAAAGGCACAATGATGCTAGGAGACTGATCTATCCTGAACTCTAAGAAAACAGAATTTACCAAGTGATGTGATAAGAGATGTACCCTCAATAATTGATAATGCCACTTACATGACCGAAACAATTCAAACCTGGTCCTATAACAAGATGAAATGACCAAGTACTTACTGCATCAGACATGTCACAATGTAGCTTTGTTACAGAGTCTCCCCTGCCAAGCTCATCAGGAAATCCATATGCAATATACGTTTTTGGTCCTAGATCAGGTTTCAAAGAATCTTCTGGAACTTTAGTAGCCAGGTTCAGAATGCCCTTTCTTGGATCTGTATATTCACTAAATGGAAGGGATGCAATAAATTCAGCACCATGCCTAGTTAGCCGCTCTTCAAATAAAGTTGAACATGGCCAATCCTTCAGCTTCAACATTTCTGGCCATTTATCTTTGTGCATGCGGCCACGTAAGTAACCCTCAAAAAATTGATGGATATTGATCTCCACCTACATTGAACACCAGCACACGGATAAACACTCATGATATAAGTGGAAAACTTCAAAATATGTAAATATTTAAGAGTAAAGACTTTCTATATAGTGATAACTCACTGATTTGTACTACAGTGGTGACTCACTGTCAACTGTTAAACATTTCTTTTAGGTACCAGGGAGCAGAGTTAAAAAGGTAAACCTTACCTGACACCAATCCAAGCAATCAATGGCAAAAACGCTACGGGTTTCTTCCTTTAATTTACTACCTGCACCCGTTTCTCTAAACGCCCTCCACATTACCATGGGTTCCCAGCTGAGGCCATTCGTCTTGTCAAGGACGTCTCTCACTATAACAGGTTCACCCTTCATCCAGTGCGTTTGAAAATGTTTGATTGTGCTATCTGTCAAATTGACAGCACTTGGAGTATACAGTAGGTTATCATAAACATCTTCCCTAAAAGCTGCCTGTCTTAATTCAGTAGGTACTTCATCCTTTTCATTAGAGGGACCCTGTAATACGCAAAGAGCACATTTGTGCATAACATCTATAGAGGGTAACCTAAATCCACTAACCACTACCTCTGCGCTCTTAAGCAGCCTTTCTACCATTAAATCTTTACAAATTCTTCTCAGATCCAAAAGTGATTTGCCACATCCCCCACGTTCTTTCGGAGGACATGGAATGCTACCATTATCCTTAGCAGACCAGTCGGGGAAATCACTGATCATATCTGTTTTTGACTTCATGCCTGAGGCAACGTTACCGCAACTTTCAGATTTCTGTCCTTTAAGAAAACCCTTTTCTTTTCTCTTTGTGACTTGATCATTTGACCTTTCAAGAAACTGTTGTTGTGATGTCTCTCCTTCACGGCCTCCAGGTTGAAAATGCTCTCTTAACTCATTACAACAGGTAAGGCACAGGTCATAAGAACAATCTGGATTTGCACAGCTTCTGTGAAAATTCACAATGGATGTGTGGCAATTGTCGCTGTTAGAACAAAAAAAAGTTATGATTATTATTCCACTTAAAAGTTACTCAAATTCAGGTAAGTTAAAAGAATTACCAGTATAGTCTTTCATTTTTGTCGAGTGTAGACTTTAGTATGTCACTTTCAGCTACTTTTACACCTACAAGGCAGTAAAGGAGACATCCCGAACTAAGGAAAATTCGTCTACCTAAAGTCAAGAGGATGGATGAGCATAGTTAACCAAGCAGGCAAACCTTGTATGATGGCTTCTGCAGCAAGCTCATGACACTGCTCTCTGTAAATTTGTTTAAGGACAGGCAGAGTATTGCACAACAAATACTGTAGCCTTTTCAATTTGATGTTTTCGCTAACTTCTTTGTGAATAATCTATAAGAAGAGAAAACGATTTAGTTACTGAATCTAGGAACAAAAGTATGTGGAGCCAGAGGAGATAACACTCTACTTTTCGTGGTGGGACTCCACGCAGGCATGCTTTGCAGTTGCAGTTTCCACAACAAAATGGGCATGACGTTTTTACCTCCTCCCTTGTCTTGTCAGGGTACCTGAACATCATTGGTACGAATTAGTCATACAGCGCGTAACTTATCACACAAATATAACATTACACAAGAAAACTGTCTGTGCTGAAAAAAAAAATCATGCTCAAGATGTCATAAAATGTTAACTTATGGGCAGTGAGGTGGCAATCATGGCTGCATGTAGTAGCCATTGCTTACGAAACTAAATGTCCTTGCAATTAGAAAAGATTAGCAGCACCCTATACTGCACTGCAGGCTCAACTGAGAAGAATCCGCAAGAGTTCCAAAGCAATGGTAAATTTTAAAAAACGAACTTTAACTCTTTCTATACCACACTAGAAAGATATTTGATTTCCACTATTTATTAATGCTTATGTTGAAGATGTAATCCCAGAATGAGTTACAATCGGCATGAGGTGGCAGTTAAAGTAACTACAGGCTGTCTCACAGAATGTAACTGGACTATGGTAAGCCTGACAATCATCAATGATCTCGGTTTTAGAAAAGCAACAAGCTGGTAGCTGGCCAATTAGCATGGCAAGCCCTTTGTAACCCAAAGCCGTGTTTGATATCATGCAGTTTTACAAGAAACCCCAGTCGGAGAGTAGGATTCAACTTACCATCTTGATAAGCACTCGAAGCAGTAACGTTTTCTACACCCAGAGCAGTTAACAACGCCGCTCTTATCATTGCGTTGACATTGATGGCACATTGTGCTTGTACTGCCGTTCTTTTTGGATTTCTCCTACACGTTGAATTGTGGGAGTTAGACGTTTAACATGCTCACATCCAACATTGAATTGTTTCACCTATTGTAATATCAGTAGAAATTGTTATTTGCGTTCCTAGGCTAACTAATATATACCTCATCTGAAACATGACAACAGTAGTCATGGGGCAGGAGTGCAATACATCATGCATACATTCATAGAAGTTCAGCAGTATTCTACTGTAGTTGATATGGTTCATAAATTCATTAATTTTTAAAAAATATACTAATTATTAAGAAACAAGAAATTCACACTACTTCCAATAATGGTTTAAAGTACCTTAGCAACTTCGTTTTCAGCCACGTGTGAAATTTCTTTGACAATGTTAGTTTTGAACCTTTGCTTCCCATTACAACTTTTGTCGTCCATAGTATCTCTAGCAAATTCATTTCTGTTCCCCTGCAGCATATTTAAAAAGAGACAATTGAATGGCACGGTGTCATATAACTATATTCAAAATAAGTCATTAGATCATGTTTGCGCTACTTGCATTTGCATACTGAACTTACAGCACGTGTTTGTCTGCTGTCAGTCACCTGACTCTTATATCCGTGGCCAGAATCTCTCTTACTCTGGCCATAACAATTCTTCTGCATTCTAGACTCCATTGTCTTAATACACTTACTATTTTCAGCATTGCGAGTATCCTTGCTTTCCTTGTGAACTGATTCACCAATATTAACCTGGAAACAGGAATTGAAATCAAAATCTCTGATGCATATCACATTCACATGCCACACATAAGAATTAAGAACTGTAGGGAAAATTTCATGAAATCCCCATAACTAGATTACCAACGTACCAATTCCGTAGCTGGTATTTTTCTTGTTTCCTTAACAAAACTGGCAGAACCACAGCTAGAACCTCCTTTCACAGAACCAGCGTCTCTTTTCTGTTTCTTTGACTCAATTTTCATAAGGCGATCACACCTACCGTCATTACAAGCACCTTCACTTTCCCTATAAACAGACTCACCCTGGTTTACCTGGATCAAATTCACTAAAAGTCAAAACATATGAGGCAAACTATATCCATACCCAAAAATCAAACAATAACTAATCAAACTGTAAGCTACTCAAATATCACTAGAAAATTATACACCTTTTTAACTGTTGAAATTCTTCCTCCCTCGATCATCGAATCCTTCCCTCCGCCAAAGTACTTCTTCGGTGTCAAAGGCATAAATCCGCTACCATTTCTAACATCTGAATCCCTCTTATGCCTAGAAACCAGCTTATCCTTGGTAATTTCTCTCTCCAGACCAACAATTGTCTTCTGATCTCCTTCCTCAGACTCCATCTTCTCCTCCTTCCTCAATTCACTCACCATCACCTCATCCTTTCCATCCTCTAAATCCTTCTTCTCCGTCTCTCCTCCAATTGAACGGATTAGCGCACCGCCTTCCTCATCCGATCCATCACTATCCAAACCTCTGATCGGCCTCCACACACGCTGATCGAACCTCTTCCGCTTCAAAACACCGGATCTGCCGACTCGTCCTCTTCTCCGGCCAACGATTTCATCGGAGCTGTAATCCTCCGCCACCTCGTCCGCCATTTTCCTTAATTCAGCGCGCACCTGCTTCCTCCCCCAAATGGCGATCACGACATTTTTACAGCTAATGATATGGATCAGGAAAATGTAAAACGACGGCGTTGAAATGAATGGTTTGCTAAAACGGCATTGTATTCATCTCGTAACTACTAACTACCCAACGTATACGTTCAAGTTCAGCTATCTTTTGATTCGTTGGCCTCGGGTTCGGATCAAAGAAAAATGAACGACGCCGTTGCAATGAATTGTATCATAAAACGGCATCGTAGTCATCTCGTAACTGCACTACGTTGAACTTCTTTTTCTTTTTTGATTCGGCAGCCTCGGATTCGGATCGGATTCGGATTCTATCTGCAACCTGATCACGTGACACTCACATGCTCAATCATTGGCTTACTCTTTGTTGGGCTTGGGCTTCAGTTAAAAGGCCCAAGCTCAGTAATTCGAAGGCACGGGAACCTCTACTTAGTTGAACGGCTAGGATGATTCCAACTTGAAAACTCAAAGCGCATTGGCTGGACAGCGTGTACCGGATTCTTATTGGTCCACGTCACTGCTAATGACGCAATTGGAATTTGGAAGTCCTCCTTCCTGCTCATAGTATAAATACAGAAGTCAATGGAGAGTAATCTTTGCATGTTTCTGGTCAACCTAAACAACAAACGTCTGTTTGTGTGAAGACTCTCGAAAGACCGCGCAATTTTTCGCCAGGAGTTATTGTCGTTTCAGTTGTGCAATCAGATAGATAACAATGGAAGGATGGAGGCGGAATGGCATGGTCCAGATCGTGTTCGGAATTGCGATACTCGGTGAGCGAATTTTGAAATGATGTTTGACTATGTGCATGTCAAGCTTTTTGCTACCTGTGCGCGGATACGTACTGTAACTTTATTCCTTGTTGAAAATCATGAATTTGATCTTTGGATCAGAAACTTAAATCCGTGATAGAAACTGTGTGTAGCGATGTAATTCATCAGTTGTGGTGTGGATAAATCAGAACCGAAATTTGTTATTGTTGGAAAAATCAGATGTTGTAATTTAGAGAGCAAAATACAATTATGATCGATGTTAAAAATTGGAAGCGAGTAATTGTTGTGTGATTTTAGGGGTTCGAAATTGAGTTGCTGGCGATTTGGCGCCCAAGCTACTCTTTCTATAATTTAATATTCATTAATTTGAATGTTTGTACAAATACAATTGAACTCCGTAGCTCTAATTAATACAAGACTGACTGAAAAATTATGGTATTAAAATTGCAGGAGCGTTGTCAGCGTCTGTGACAGCGAAGGATCAAGAAGCTCCTGCTCCTAAACTGGGAACGGTGATCGGGATAGACTTGGGAACAACGTATTCATGTGTTGGTGTGTACAACAAGATGAACGGTCATGTGGAGATCATAGCTAATGACCAAGGGAACAGAATTACGCCATCTTGGGTGGCTTTCACTGACAGTGAGAGATTGATCGGTGAAGCAGCTAAGAATCAGGCGGCTGCTAATGCCGAAAGGACCATCTTTGATGTCAAGAGACTTGTCGGACGAAAGTATAATTAATTAATTGTTTCCCATTTCACAGCTTTCTTTTAGTTTATGATTTTTTCGCAGGGTCTGATCATTGGAGGATTGTTTTTGATGCAGGTTTGAGGATAAAGAGGTCCAGAAGGACATGAAGCTGGTGCCGTATAAGATTGTGAATAAGGATGGAAAGCCATATATTCAAGTAAAGATGATGGATGGTGAGAATAAGGTTTTCAGCCCGGAGGAGATCAGCTCCATGATTCTGGTTAAAATGAAAGAAACGGCTGAAGCATACTTAGGAAAGAAAATCAAGGATGCTGTTATCACTGTCCCTGGTAAGTACTAACGTTGTCATTACCAAAAATATTTCCTTTTTTGTATGGAACATGTTGTTTTGATATAACTTGGTAAGTTTTTTTGTCTTATTTTTACAGCATACTTCAATGACGCACAGAGACAATCCACCAAGGACGCAGGTCGAATAGCTGGACTTAATGTTGCTAGAATTATCAATGAACCAACAGCAGCAGCCATAGCTTATGGTCTGGATAAGAATGATGGCGAAAAGAACATCCTTGTATTCGACCTCGGTGGAGGAACCTTTGATGTCAGTATATTGAGCATTGATAATGGTGTTTTTGAAGTACTTTCAACAAATGGAGACACTCACCTTGGAGGTAATTAATCATACCCCTATGATCAGACGTAAATTGTTGTAATTGTATCCCTTTCCGGGCTTGAAATTGATATTTGATCTTACATTGTGACAGGGGAGGACTTTGATCATAGAGTTATGGAGTATTTCATCAAGCTGGTCAAGAAGAAGCATAACAAGGACATTAGCAAAGACAACAGAGCTCTTGGGAAATTGAGGAGAGAATGCGAACGTGCTAAAAGAGCCTTGAGTAGCCAGCATCAAGTTCGTGTTGAGATTGAATCCCTTTTTGATGGCATTGACTTCTCAGAGCCACTGACCAGGGCCAGGTTTGAGGAGTTGAACAATGACCTTTTCCGAAAAACTATGGGACCTGTAAAGAAGGCTATGGAAGATGCCAAATTGGATAAGAATCAGATTGATGAAATAGTTCTCGTAGGTGGAAGCACAAGGATTCCCAAGGTACAACAACTACTCAAGGATTACTTTAATGGAAAAGAACCAAGCAAGGGTGTTAACCCTGATGAAGCTGTTGCATTTGGTGCTGCTGTACAAGGAAGTATTCTCAGCGGCGAGGGCGGTGAAGAAACTAAAAGTATGTAGTTATTACTCTCTTGCACTTTTATATTACTTGATAATGGTTTCAGATGCCAGTGAATTTACAAACTGATGTTTTACTGGCTGGGTGCAGAGGTTCTTTTGTTGGATGTCGCTCCGCTTACTCTTGGCATTGAAACTGTGGGAGGTGTGATGACCACCCTAATTCCGAGAAACACTGCTATCCCAACCAAGAAGTCCCAAGTGTTTAGCACATACCAGGATCAGCAAACCACTGTCAGCATCAGAGTATGTGTACACTCGGAATTTGAGGACCCTGAGAATAGTAGCTCACAATTGTCATGCATGTGTTCATTTTTTTAATTATATCTTAAAATTTGTGAATGCTTTGTATTCAGGTATTTGAAGGTGAGCGAAGCCTTACAAAGGATAACAGGGAGTTGGGTAAATTTGATCTCACTGGAATCCAACCTGCTCCAAGGTGCGCTTCTTTTTTCTTTTTTTTTTGAAATGAATGCTAACTTAATTTAATTGTACATAAAATTGCATCTTGTTGACGGCGTGCAGGGGCACACCACAAATAGAAGTGACATTCCAGATAGATGTGGATGGCATTTTGAACGTGCAAGCTCAGGATAAGGGAACTGGCAAAGCAGAGAAAATCACGATCAATAACGAGAGAGGAAGTCTGAGCAAAGAAGAGATTGAGAGAATGGTGAAAGAAGCTGAGGAGTTTGCTGAGGAAGACAAGAAAGTGAAAGAAAGGATTGATGCAAGAAACAGCTTGGAATCATATGTTTACAACATGAAGAATCAGATGAATGATAAGCTGGCAGACAAACTGGAATCAGATGAGAAGGAGAAAATAGAGGAGGCTGTGAAGGAAGCACTGGAGTGGCTTGATGACAACCAGAGTGCGGAAAAGGAAGATTATGATGAGAAGCACAAGGAAGTTGAGGCAGTGTGCAACCCAATAATCACAGCTGTGTACCAGAGATCAGGTGGCGATACTGGAAGTTCTGACGATGCAGATGAACATGATGAGCTGTAAGCCTTAACACGTTGATACAAATTGGGTGAGATGTATCAGCGGCTGATAGAGGCCGTGTCAACTTAAGTCGTCTTTCTCTTTAGTTTTGACAACTTTTTTGTCCTAATTAACTTCCTCTTCTTTTGAAGGGATGATGATCCTTTTCGAGTTTTAATCTTTTTGATATCACGTTGGCTATGGGCCAAAATTGTAAGGCGTATTTGCCTGAGGCTATTTGACATTATATCTCTTTAGAACATGGAAATAGTCATTGGCCAACTCCCAAAAATAGAGCTCTATTCTTCAGGAAACACACTAGACAATGCACATATTGAATTAGGGGTCGACAAAGGGCCGAACAAATGACATTTTTTTTGAGGGTTTTTAAAAAAGTTAGGGCCGGGTTTGGCTCAAAATTTTGATCATATAGGATCGGCCTTAAGGCCGAACACTGAAAAGGCTTTTAGGGCCGGACTTAAAATAATTATTTATCAAGCATATCAATAAAAAATCACAATTTTCTTTATTAAGCACGTCAATAAAAAAATATAAAGTCACAAAATATCTGTATCAACAACTTCATCCTATTCTTTTTTTGGCCGAAGTCTTCTTTACATTATGTACTTTTATGGACGCTTAAGCGATAAATATTAGATATTATATTTATATACAAATTTAAATTTAAATTTAAATTTACGTATGTACCTCGTGTTCTGTACAGGGTTATAGAAACTACTGTAATAGCCAATAAATGTAAATGATAGCATGAACAAGCGGTATGAACATGCAGGACTTCAAGCAAATTATCAATCAACTTATTTGCTAGTAATTAGACTTTGGAGAATATCCTCTAGACTCTGAATGATTAAGCTTACAGTATGAACAACTTGTCATTTATTAATCCTTAAATTTAAGACTAAGTGTATATTTCAAAAAATATATAAACATTAATCTAATCGACTAAGTGTATATTTTTTTAAAAATTGACTAAGTGTATTATAAATTAATTTATAGAATGTAAAATATGGAAGGACTTTTTATAGAATGGACTTTTTTAGGTCGAACCGAGTAGAACATTATTAGGTCATAATTAGGTCGGGCTTGTTTAGGGCGGACAGGGCCGGGTTTAATTATGTCATAGTTAGGTCGGGCTCGAGGGCCGAACAGGGCTTTGAAATCATGATGTTTGTTCGACTTTGAGCCTTTAGGGCTTAGGCTTTAACTTAGGACCGGACCGGCCTTAAGGCTCGTAGGTCATAGGGCTTTGTGCAGGGCTTTCGAGCCCTAGGCTGAATGTTGAGCCCTATATTGAATCATTTAACTTGATTCAAATTTGAAATTCTAATAACGATAAATCAAGTGACCAAGACCACATGGAAATTACATGGTGACGAAATTTATTTTCTGAGAGTCAAAGGTTATGAATCCACTTGTTGAACATGGAAGAGCTATATTTGGAATTCATGAACTTATTAATGGCACCAGATCAAATATGTTTTCCGGTAACTATTTATCTGCGCTGCAACTTCATACTGTAGTCTCAAAGGTAAATTAGGATAGCTGCCAACAGGGGTCCAAGTAGGCAATACAAATTTGACATTTAATTATTTCTCAGTTGTACATTGTTGCTTGAGATGAAAGAAAAACATGTGAAACTTCCACTATCTCTTATATTGGATTCCATGAAGAAAATCATATCAAATCAAATCAAACCAAACCTGCCCCGTGGAAAAAGATAACACCAACATAGACGAACATTCAAAATTCCTCAACTTGTACTTTTTGTTTCTCAGTGTCACCTTGTCGTTGAAGTCCGTCGGTTCCTTAATTTTCATTCCACAAATAAAATATGCAAAGATAATAAGTTAGAGCATCCCCACCACCTTATTTTGAGGAGCGTTAAAATGAGGCAGCTCTCCTAAGAATGAGGCAGTGAGGCACGATCTGAGCCACACATCTAAACCTCCGTGCTTTGTTGGTGTGCTACGTGTCCCACTACCAAAATCCTACACTATTTAAAAAGTAAAAAGCAAAACACTATTCTGGTACTATTCTCTGCCACATCATCTAAATGAGTGGCCCAGATCGTACCTCACGTGCCTCATTCTACCAACCCTGCTCAACCAAGTGCTCCCCTATTTTTTTGAGTCATAAGAAAAAGTGTCATGGGACATGATAAAACAAATATGACTTAATCTCATGACCAAAAATGAGATTTGGTCATGAGTCGTGAACTAATTGCAGCGCGATACATGTCTTGTATAAGTACAATTTCAATTTATATTTTGATTTTGCAACGAATATATCTCAAAGTTAAAAAATCAAAATAACTATCAATATTCATAATTTGTTGACATCTATAAAACGAAATACACTTTGATATATTTTTAATAATTTTAATATTTATGAGCTACAAATTTATGTACGGGGATGATTAAAAAAAATTTATTCATGAGTGGGATGCACATGATTGTTTTAGTCATGAGGGATGACTAGATGAGAGAGAAAAATGATAAAAGAGATGGATGACATGATTTTTTGATCATGGTGGGATATTGTTCTTAGCCAATTCAATTAGTACGCTAATAGAGAGGTAGTCATTATCAATTTAAAAAGAACAATTCAAATGGTCAGATTTTTTTTTGATGAAAAAATGGTCAGATTTATCAACCACAATAACGTACATAGTTTAAGACATTACGTTACATTTACTAGAGCAAATATAATATATTTTGATAAGATTTGATTTGATCATCTTATCATTTTACGAATTTGATAGGCTATATGTAGACTCTTAGCCTAATATCAATAACACAGTTCTTACATTCAATTCATAATATGGTATCAGGAGCTTAAAAGATTTTTCGGACCATATTTTTACCAACTCAGTTATGTCGGCAATGGCGGAGCTTTATCTATGCTCCGCCGCTGCCTTGAAATTTTATTCTTTGATGCTGCCTCTCTCTGCATGTTGTACCTGTCAGAAGCTGCCTTGTAATTTTTTTACCTTTTTTTACTGCTGCGAATCACATCAATATAATGTCTCCCAACGCACTCGGCATATGACAAAACAAGATCAGAACGAGCTTTCAATCATTGGTTTGATGACACTTGCAAACACGAACGTCCTTGTTGTAGCGGTGGTGACCCATTGTGTTGCCCATCGGGTCTATATTGTCCTAATTTGCGACAAAAAAGGAAGATTGATATCAAGGTATCTATTATCTAGTCAAACTCATATTTACAACCATCATAAGTTTGAGGGTAGTATTAAAAATAATAATTCGAATATGATTCTTAGTCATATAATATATGTACGTTGATATGATTTGAATTGATTTGGCTTATCATTTTGTGTACAGTATATAGATTGTCAGCTTAAGAGGGACATTAAAATGAGACCTTTCTTTTTTGAAGAACTTTGAGAATCCATTCGTTGTCATTTTCGTATGCGTTATGCACTTTTGAAAATGTATCTATTTTTGTCTAAGAGCACTTTCCGAAAGGTAAAAATACATCTAAGCAAAATATATATGCTCGAAATTGCATAACGAATGAAAAAATGAGTGGAACACGTTTGTCACCTCCATATTCAAATATGCAATTTAATGTAATTAGATTGGGTTCTCACGTTCTCGAATTTTTAGGAATTCTTAACCGAGCGCTCCCCATTAACTTACATTCATAATGAAAATCAATATGTTGATCTCCTATTAGTGCCATTCAGTTCGAATTCAGTTGAGTATGAGTTTGATTCAAAAGGCCGACACATCCTTACTAGTACTGATGAACTTTACTAATTAACATAGATGATGGATGAAAACTAAAGTTGGATTAATTAATTTTTACTAGCAAAAATTCTTAGCTGAAATATGAAACGGAGAAAGAATAAAAAAAAGGGAGAGAATATAAGGAAGAGAACAAGATAGTTGGTTTTGTAAAGTAATTAAAGGAAAGATATGCAAACTAGTGAGGGAAAAAAAAGAAGAAAGGATTAAAAATGAATCTAAGCAGTCTCTATCTTTATTATTGGGTCAGCTGGAAGAAGAGGAGGAAACCCACTCATAATTCCACCCACAATAAGTTAGAATATGTGCATACAGCCACACTACAATCTGACAAAAATTCCCCACATAAAGAGACAGTTTGGTTTTAAGTTAATATTAAGAGTGGCACAACAGTCAAAAACAAATCCAACTTTCTCAATTCTCTACAGCCTTCCATCCATCTCATCATTCACACCACCAGATTAGATAATTACTATAACCTTCCTCCAAAAACATTCTTTCTAGCACCAAAGAGAGCCAGTTTCAAATTAATCAAGCTTTACTCACATCTCTTTCTCTCTCTCTTAATTTCTTCCTTTCTTTCTTTGACAACATCATCACAGCTTCCTTTCCTTTTCTTTTCTGATCCACCTTTTCCTTATATCAAAAGCTTCATGGATGCTGCACAATGGCCAAAGGCTTTGGTATATGATTTCCACAAGGTTATTATTCTCTCTTTCCCTCTCTCTATTTGTAGTACTTGTGTGGTCACTTGTTTTAGGGTTCAATCATATATGTGTCCGGCCGTGGCTGTATGATTTTCAGGAAATAGGTCATGTAAACCCTAATGGAGGGAGCTGTGATATTCCTGGATCTAATTCACCATCTTCACATTCCAAGCAAGACAAGAAAAAGCAGACGAAGCCGAACAAAGATCAGGCCCTGAACTGTCCAAGATGCAACTCAACAAACACCAAATTTTGCTACTACAACAATTACAACCCAACTCAACCTAGGTACTTATGCAAGGCTTGTAGAAGGTACTGGACTCATGGTGGGACTCTCAGAAATGTTCCGGTGGGAGGCAGCTCAAGAAAGAAGAACAGACCATCATCACTTGCACCTAATCCTCTCTCTAACAATAGTAAACTTTTTCTTGACCTAAACCCTAAACCAACAACCATGTTGGCTAATTTCTCATCATCAGTCCCTTTAAACCCTACTAGGAGCTTTATGCATGAGATCAACAACCATGATCTCAACATGGGCTTATACTACGCCAACGCTCATCATCATCACTTCCTCCCCATTCCGCAAAACTTCGAACTTTCGGCTTCTCAGGGAGGTTTGAGCTCCTACCATGTTCCCATGTCTGAAACAAATACAAGACTTTTATACCCTTCCTCAGGCTTTCATTTCCAAGACATTATTAAACCAACTCTAAATCTTTCAATGGATGGGGGTTTGGGAGGTGGTGCAGGATCAAGGGCGACGCCGTATCCGTTCGGAGAGTTGAAACAAGATTCAACGACGAGCAGCGCCGAAAATGTTATGGATCAAACAAATGGAGATACAAGAGATCACTCCAACAATGGTGTTGTTTATTGGAACAACAATGGGCTGTATAACTAAGGTAATGACAACTTAAGGCATGATAATGTGTGTGACGATGGACACCAAATATCTCTCTCATCTTTTCAATTTCCTTAGACTTGTTTTTGTTTTGTGGTTGTATGTTTTGTTTGTGCATTTGTGTGCCCTAATTAATCAACTCAAAATCTCTTCTCCAATGTAAATACTAGTTTAAATTTTTTGGTATTTTGGTTGAGCTTGTGTCGGTGTCCAGGCCAGCCTATAATTTAGCATTCATATGAAGAAGCTCTTTGAAATTTAAAAGTTCATCTATTCAGTTCAATTCAATTCATCACTTTAATCAGTTAATTACCAGATTGAACTTAAAGTCTGATTATTTTGGCTTAAAATCAAATGTTAACTATAAGTTTGATCGTTCAGTTCAGTTTGAAAAGAACAAAATTTTATTAAAAGGAAAAAAAGAACACCCTTCTAGACTAATAACAACTGGACAAAAGAAGGTAAAGAGCAAATGAGCAATGAGTGAAAGACACTGTCATTTTCACTTATCTCAAATCCCACAACAACTAACCTGTTGGAATGTCTTTTCTGACATAATTTTCAAACTTTAGATCCTCCCAACAACAAAAGAAAACACAACTTGGGACGATGATGGAAGGAATCAAACTCCATCCTCACACTATGTCCTCGACATATACCTAATTTAATCAGGCAGGCCCTATATAAGTAATATATATAGTCTCATCCGAAGAGCACCTACCTATACCGTACCTTTGTGCCTATATATATCTCGTTATATAAATCAAGTTGCTGATATTTGGTTTTAAAGTATGCTCCTCAATTATTACTCCACACAAAACAACACTCATAATCCCCTCAAGAATCGATGCATAATGTGTCGATAGTGTTTACTTTTCTTTTAGAAAAACACCAAGTGTAACAATTCCTTAATTTGTGCTCAATAAGGCAATACAAAATGATATATGACACACTCATGATTATTTGGGGAATTACTAAAGTTTGATTCAAATATTAGTGAAAACCGGATGAGAATGATCAAGATTGAGACTCATATTCCTCAAATTTTAAATCAATTTTGTTATTTATAGGAGCCACACTCGGTCTAAAGATTTCGCTATTTCACTATTAATAATTAAATTTTATTTAACTTAATTAATAACTACCTTATATTTAATTATTTCTTGATTAATATGAGAGTTAATCTTTATAGTTTGGGAGTTCGTTATATAAATTACAAAAAGCTATTTGAATTAACCACAATGTATACTTCTTATTTTTACATGTATAGTTTTGTGCGTTCAAAAAGCTATGTATTGCTAACATGGGTGGTGGCCAATTAGTTGAGGAGTACACATGTATCCTCACGCTCTGGGTTCGAATCCCGGGGCCACTAATTTTCTTTTCCTCTACCTCGTCCCACTTCACGCATGGATCCTTCCTACATCCCTCGTGGATGTCTTCCTCTTCACGCCTCATGCGTGATGTGTTCTTCCTCCTTCGTCGAGGCCTTCCTCTTCACGCCCCGCGCGTGATGTGTTCTTTCTCCCTCGTGGAGGTTTGCGGTAAAGATGACCAAATGTAGTCTGAGCTCCAAGAGTCAAAGATGTACCGATGATTTGGGTGGATGTGTGCGGATCCATGGTAAAAAGTGTCGAATGTGTCCTGCGTTTCAGAAGTAGAGAGATGTAACAGATGCTTGCGTATCCGATAAAGATGTCTTGCTAAGAGCTTTGGAGATTAATGTATATGCATTATGTGAGAAAGCTCATATATGAAATGTATTGTTCCTAATTATTGTATCAATCCACTATCCAAAAAAAAGCTAGGTATTTATTTTGAAAAGAATGATTTCATGATACTTAAAATGAAGGGATTTTATTATTTTGATTTTATAAAATAAATATAAAAATAAAAATAAGCATACTAGGCATTTGTTTAGATAATGATATAGTTTAATTTTAAAATAAATATAAAAAATGATGATTTTTCCCTTATTGGGATTTATATTTATAAACTATCAATTACTAAATAGCTTGGATCACTAACTAATTTAAATTAATAAATATCATTGGTTCTAAAGCTTCGATCGATGGTTATCATTTGATATATTTCGTACTGAATTAGGATGTGCAAAGCCCATTTTCTTGTAAAAAAAAATTGATATTGTGATTTCAATGGATGTGATTAAGTGAAAATAAATATGTGTAAATTCAAATTGTTATTAGATTAGGGGAAAATATGGAATATAACATCCTTATTGACTACAAGTCTCTATCTCCTCCACTCGATTAAAAAATCTAGATCTTCATAACCATTGCTTTGAGAATCATGGATTTCGCCTAAACCACCAAAATTAACAACCACAAACTAACGTCACTTTCTTTATCGTCGGAGGAGAGGTTTGAGATGACGTCGAAGAGTAGGTCGTTCAAGGATCGGGGGAGGAGAGTGTGTTCGGTTGGCATATTTGGAGGCGGCTGATTTGTGGTTTTAGAGGAAGAGATGTTCAACTTTGGTGTCGCCGATACCGTTGCTGAAGGAGCTCATCATTTGTCCAACTTTTACATATGATAAATGGGTTTTAAGGGATTCAACGTGAGTTTGTGATCAATTTTTGATTTGATTAAGTTAAAATCGGACGTCGACTCGATTTACTGAGTTTCCGAGCTTGACGAATTATAGTCCACTTTTGACGAATTTTGTCATAGATCGTCAAAAGTACACTATAATTCGTCAAGCTCAGACACTCAGTAAATCGAGCCCTAAAATTTGAACGTCTACGAAACGCAAGACTGAACGACGAACTGATAGATTATCGTGTGCTGGAACTTGGTATTCAATGTGGTAGAATTGTTAGAAAATCTGGGTTTCCGTTCGTAGTCGTGTGCTTGATTTCGGGGATACTAACCGTTTTGATTTTGAATATAAATTTTTTTTGGATCAATTATACCCTTCAAAGGAGTGATACATGCCCAAAATTTATTTATCAATTATTTTATTCTAATTAATCTACACCACAGGATTATGCTAACGAAGGATGGTATTTATTTTGTATTTTGTACCAATTTTGGGATTTGTATCGGATCTCAACTCTTTTCCTACTAATGCAATATTTCACGATAGTTTTTATATTTGGGCCGATACCCTCGTTGGACTACAAGTTTCATGGATCACGCTTAAATCTAGAGGTCCCCAAATCCTTTTTTTTTTCTCATGTTTTGAAAATTATATAGGGTATGAACGACGCCATTTTAATTTTTTTTAAATCATTAAAACTTGTCTAAAAAGAAGGTCATCTTAGATTTATCTAAACTAAATAACATCGTTTTCCAGTAAACTGGTGAGCTGCTGGATCTGATCGATTCACTTATAGTTTGTGGGCATGAAATTAAGAAAACAAACAAGATTGGAATGTTTAATAAAATAATTGAATTTCGATAATGATTGAAGAAGATGAGAAAATAAAGAGGTGGACACATCACGCATATATGTAAAAGACGGTCGGGGGTAACGGCGGCTCGGTCCATTTATTTAAATTAAATTCAAAATGATTAAGTCCACTAGTGGGAGTGGGTCTGATTGGGGGAAGTTGCGAGGTAGCATCCTATAGATCAAATCGACCAGCTGCTATGTTTTAGCTCACTCCTTTTTTGGATTTTTGTAAATCAATTGATTGATATCTTCTTTTGTTCGTACGATGCAAAATTTTAGGTACACTTGTTTAATTTCTGTCGTGCGAGTTGCGATATGGATTGAATGGAGCAGCAATTTGTGAAAAATTATGGATGTAGTGCGGTACGTGGTCTACAACTGTTGCGACATGTTTGTATTTATATGACGATTGGTCAAATTAAATGCGTACGAAACGTTGTCGTTTTTGTTATTTGATGGCGTTAGCCGAGATACGAATCGTTAGAGAGTTTAGATGAAAGAGCTCCCTTCGCTTATATTTGGATTGGATGTGAAGCAATTAATTGGAATGGAGGTTATTGTTACGGTTACGGCTCAGTACTGTTTTGTAGTTATTTGATATTGGTTTTGAAAATTAATGAATCAGCGATTGATTTTGATTATGTGACAAAAACGATGTATGTCGATATAGTAAACAATGCTGCATTTGTCTAATTCGAAAATAACTTGATCAGGCCATTAGGATGGGATACTAGTGAAAGGGTCACTCGTTCACAATGGATGGACGGACAACACTCATACAAAAACACAAAGGATGTCCTACATAAAAGTGAGAGAAATATGATTTATCGAGGGGATTTGAACAACACGACACATTATCAAGAGTTCAATCGACTTAACCAAAACTCATTTCGCGGTTTCGCTTTCAACTAATTTAAACTACTATCCCTTTACGGCAATCAGACCGATTTTAATAATATTATGTGTACCCAAACTTTACAAAGTGGTGTCATGATGAACATTACAATGCATATGAGTTTTATCATCTAGTACATATATATATATATGAATGTACGTAGCTCTTAACAATGTATCTTGATCGGAGAAAGAGGAAAAAAAATGAATAAAGAAAATTTGTGGGTCCGGACTCGAACCTAGACCTTAAAGATCCAAACATCTTAAGATGGATTCCTTAACCAATCTAAATAGTGTATCGATTCTGCCATATTGTACATGAAAATATAGCGAACTCCTTGAATTTATGAAATGAATGAAACCCAAAATAACAAAGGGGTATTCTCCTCACACCCCCCACACCCCCCAATGGTCCCACAATCATTTCCCATTATACCCCCCACACCCCCCAACTAAATATATCATATTTAAAATATAATTATTAGTTTAAAACTATTTAAAAATTAATATTAATATATATATTATAATTAATGAGATATTATCGTTAATTCAAAACAATATATAAATTAAATATATAACACATATTTTATAAATATGATTACATTTTTAAATATGAATACAATGTATTTATATTATTAAAAATTAATACATAGTCAGTGAGTTGTCTATTTTGTTACGTAATGTATCAGTGAGTTGTCTATCGTAATGTATTGTCAAATCTAGTTGTCTGTACATCAATGAATAGTATACTTTGCTTTTGAAAGAGAATCTAGTCATTGAGTTGTCTATTTTGTGTTTCCTAATGTATCAATGAGTTGTCTATCGTAATGTATTGTCAAATCTAGTTGTCTATGCATAAATGAATAGTGTAATTTGCTTTTGAAAGAGAATCTTGTCAGTGAGTTGTCTAATTTTTATTTCGTAATGTATTGTCAAATCTAGTTTTGTCCACTAACTTTTCGAAACACAAAATTTTTAAACGTAAATAATTAGTCTATATAATGGATAAACTTATGAGTAGCAAGTTACTCACTCACACTTCTTTTAGACTACCATATCTCTCTATCATGGATAATGATCATTTTGCGGGATTTTCAAATAACTGGTCATACGGGAGTGAGGAAAGTATATCCAACAAGAATCGGGATTATACATCAGAATTCACCACAAACCAGGTTAGTATCATTATTGTATGCTTATTTAATATTTAATTTTGAAAGAAATTTTTTATAAAAGTAGCAAATTTCATCATAAATGTTCATCATTTGTGTAGATATTTGAAAATAGAGAAGATATGCTAAATTGGGCGAAGAGGGTTGGTTTAGAAAATGGCATTGTAGTGGTGATTAAAAATTCTGCAAAAAAAATAGGTGGTAAGATGCCGAAGTGTATTCTTGCTTGTGAAAGAGGAGGGAAGTACAAACCTCCATTTATAGTTGAAGAGACTTCCCAAATAAGAAATACCGGAACCAAAAAATGTGAGTGTCCATTTAAGCTAAGAGGTCGACCAATACCTCCAGAAGGTGTCATGTGGGGTTTGAGGGTAATATGTGGTATTCACAACCATAAGGCAGCAGAGTTCATGGATGGCCACGAGTACCCGTCTAGGTTAAAACCAATGGAGAAACAACTTGTGCTGGACATGGCCAATAGTACTGCACCTCGTGAGATTCTTAGTATTCTGAAACAAAAAGATTCGTCAAACAGTACAGTGATAAAAAGCCTTTACAATATAATTTGCAAAAATAAATCTGCAAAACGGGGTGGTCTAACTCAGGTTCAATATGTATTGGAGCAACTAATCAAAAAAGAATACCTACATGATTATTGCACAAATCCAGATACAAATGAAATTACTGACATCCTTTGGGTCCATCCAAAAAGTCTAGCCCTTGCTGTTAATTTTTCATCTGTTTTGATTATTGATGCCACATATAAGACTAATGAGTATCGCTCGCCACTACTGGAGGTTGTGGGTATAACGTCCACAATGCGAACTTACTCGCTTATGTTCGCATATCTTAGTCATGAGAGGGTAGAAAATCTGACATGGGCATTAAGCATTTTGAAGAGACTGATGGTTGAAAAAGGGGCGACACTGCCATCTGTATTTGTTTCGGATCGAGATTTGGCTCTTATAAATGCCATTGGAACATGTTTTCCTTTATCGCATCACATCCTTTGCATTTGGCACATAAACCAGTGTGTACTGAAGAAATGTAGACCCATGCTTGGTCTGGAGTGGAACCAATTTTTTTCGTCATGGCACTCCCTCATAAATTCATCGACGGAGTGGTCTTATAACCAAAAGTGGAAAGTAATGTGCGAGGAGTATCAACGATTTCAGCGCGCCCTAAAATACCTATGGGAGACATGGTTGCACCCTCATCGAGAACAGTTTGTGTCAGCATGGATTGACGCATCTATGCACCTTGGAAGCAATTCAAGCCAAAGGTAAAAATAAATTATTATTTTGAATGTTATTTTTATTTTATTGTAAACATTATAGTATATGTGATTGATAAAGAATAATATATATTTCAGAGCGGAAGGGGCACATGCGAGATTGAAAATGTATTTGGGAGATACTATGTCGTCCCTAGATACATCATTTGATAAAATACACAAGATGTTGACAAATCAATTCGGAGATATTCAAAAGTCATTTGAGAGATCTCTCCACATTCCGCGCCATGCACATTTACATGACAATATTTTCAATGAAGTGAGGTGTCAAATTTCGCTAGAGGCAATGGAAATTATTTCTGCCGAGCTGAAATGTGTTGATGATACGTCATACCAATCAGTGGGCAACTGCAGCTGTACAATTAGAAAAATATATGGACTGCCGTGCAAGCACGATCTTGCACATTATCGTCACTTTTCTATTCCAATTCCTATAATAAGTATCCATGCTCATTGGAGGAGGTTATCAATGCATGTATATGACCAACCTAATGAGGAATCACGGCGAAATAGGACATCTCACATTGTTGACATATTAGATAAGATGAATCCAGAAATGCGGGACCATATGATAGATCGGTTTCTTGATATGGCAGATCCATCTCAAAGCACAGTTCGAGTCCCTTCGTACAATATAGAGCGTAAAGGTCGACCTAGTGACAAAGACGAGCGAATCAGACGCTGCATGCCTTCTTTTGTGGATATATCCACTTCAGGATCTGGGGTCTATCAGAAAAGTATAACATCTCCAAAGAGAGGCCGACATAAGAAGGGATCTGGGATTCGTAGTACTACACCAACCAATGACCACTCTAGAGTTCCGAGTACATATGATATCTACATTGATCAATTACCTGTGGTTATGCATCACTATATTTATGACATTGTTGATGTTGCACCAGATGGTCATTGTGGATTTAGGGCGATAGCTGCACTAATCGGATTGGGTGAAGAGGGTTGGATGCAAGTACGATCGGATCTTATTGATGAGATTCAGCAAAATAAGGCTCAATATGATGTCATTTTTCCAGATAGTAGTACATCAGACAATCTACTATTTTTGCTAAATTATTTTGAGAAACCGGCACCTGAGAGACATTGGATGGAGTCTATGACTTTGGGAATTGTCATAGCATCAAGGTACAACATTGTACTTCATATATTTGGTAGAACTAATTGGAGTTGTTTTACCCATTTGCCATTAAGATTCCCTCCGGTTAAAGACAACGAGCGTATGGAAATAGCTATCGGACACGTTGGCAATCACTTCGTGCAACTTTTTCTACACCCATATCATCCGGTGCCACCTGTACCAACGTGGTGGTGGGATCATTCATCGTACGAAGCTAAAGGATGGGCATCTTCATATAAGATACGTGCTGATTTATGGCGCGAAATCACAAGCACGGGGCCTCCAGGAGCACAATTTGGAGGAAATATTGATTAGATATGTCTACTTTTTTATGTATTTATTTTTAGCATTGTTGCATGTTTTTTTAAATCCAAATTAATGTTGTGCTACCCAATCAATTATTATTCGCCCTAAATAAAATGAAACTATTTTCTAAATATAAATCATAAATAAAATTATAGAATATTTTCTGATTAATAATAATAAATAAATATGGTACAAATAATTTATAATATTAATTATCATAACTGAATTTTAATTATTATTTAATTGAATTAAAGAAGATGGCATAAGAATGTAATTAATAAAAGAGGAGAGGGCAAATGAGTCATTCTGCAGAATTTTTTTTTTGTCGCCGGGGGGTGCGAGAAGCAACTCCCAATAACAAAGGTCTCAGGAGAGAAAGAAGCGCAGCCACGGAACATGCTCGGCGTTGGCAAAATTGATTATTGCTCTTGCCCCATCACTAGTTTAACAATAATCGGATAAACCTTTTCGATCAATCCACTGACTAGAGGGCCCCACCTGATCCCTCCTCGTCATCGTCATCGCTGGACACTGATTCAACGCGGATTGCATTTGTTTATATACAATTGCAATTGCAATCCACCTCATCGATTTTGAATTTCACATACACAGATTCATAATGAGCATGAAGACGAGGACGAGAGTCGGAAAGTACGAATTAGGGAAGACGCTCGGAGAAGGCAGCTTCGCTAAAGTCAAGTTTGCCAAGAATGTCCACACCGGTGAGCATTTCGCTATTAAGATACTCGATCGCGAGCACGTTCTTCGACACAAGATGGTCGAGCAGGTAATTAGTTCTTATTTTATTTTTCCTTTCTTCCTCCAATTTCGCTTTTTATATAATAATGTCGGTGGTTCGTTTCCGATTGCCAGATCAAACGAGAGATCTCCACCATGAAGGTTATTAAACATCCGAACGTCGTCAAACTCTATGAGGTATCTTTTTGTTAATCGGCATGCACTTGAAGCCTATATTTTATTAAGCGACTGGTGAACACAGAAAAAAAAAGATGAATTTTGAGGGATTTTTTATTTTAACAATCTTTTGACTGCACATGAGTTATTGATGATGAGTGTTTCTGTTCTGTGATGAACAGGTCATGGCGAGCAAAACAAAAATATACATCGTGCTTGATTTTGTAGATGGTGGTGAACTGTTTGATAAAATAGTAAGCAAATGTCTTATTAATTTGTATTTGCTTTCTTGCTTAGTAAGTAAATGAAAAAGTCTTTTTTTGCTTACTTGCTGCTGGTTTCTTTTTAATTAGGCAAAGCATGGGAGACTTAAAGAGGAGGAGGCCAGGAGATACTTCCAGCAACTTATTGACGCTGTGGATTATTGCCATAGCAGAGGAGTCTACCATAGAGATTTAAAGGTCGGTGCATTTCTTCAATTGGGTGGTTTTGTTTGAAAGGGATGAAGGAGTCATACCCTATTTGAAACTTAATCAAGTACAGTTTTTTTATATGTGACAGCCCGAAAATTTACTTCTGGATTCATACGGAAACCTTAAAGTCTCTGATTTTGGTTTAAGTGCATTTTCGCAGCAAGTAAGGGTAAGTGCCACTTGAAACATTCATCTGCTTTCATTAGTTACTTGACTAGTGCTCGGTTATAACTTTAAAGTAAAACGATACTCATTGGTCCTAATTTTCTTCTTAAATGGATGCTACAGAACAATGGGAAACAAAATTTCAATTGCAAAAGTAATCATTTCTTGATTGCAGGGCGATGGACTGCTACATACAGCTTGTGGAACGCCAAATTATGTTGCTCCTGAGGTACAATTTGGTATTTATTTTCCCTTGCAGGCGCAGCTGTTACTTGGCTGCCTTAATTAATTTGGGATGTCTTTGATTTGCATTCTCAGGTGCTTGATAATAAAGGTTATAATGGCACTGCATCTGATGTTTGGTCATGTGGGGTTATTCTGTTTGTGCTTATGGCTGGTTACTTGCCATTTGATGAATCCAACATCATACAGTTGTATAAGAAGGTACATTATTATCATAAATGATGAGCATAATAATCAGAAAGTCCACACGCTGATGCACTCTCAACACAGATATACAAGGCCGAGTTTTCTTGTCCACCATGGTTCTCAACTGGGTCAAAGAAGTTGATCAAGCGCCTTCTAGACCCAAATCCAAATACTGTAAGTTGTAAATTGCTGCTGTCATCTGTGATTGTAAGTGCTGAGTCCTGAGTGGTTCCATAATCTTCCTATAAGTTGTCTGGGGCTTCCATTGTGTGACGGGTGATTAATGCTTTACTGTCTTCTCTGCAGCGCATAACAATTTCTGAACTACTGGAAAATGAATGGTTCAAGAAAGGGTACCGTCCACCTTATTTTGAGGAGGGATATGATATTAATCATGATGATGTTGATGCAGTTTTCAACAAGTGTGAGGTAGAGCTCAGCTAATGTTTATTCCTTTACTGGTTTAGTGCGTATCTGCCTTGAGATATATTATGAATGAAATGAACTCACTGGTAACCGGTACTACAATGATCTCCTGTATGGGGATGACTCCACATTATTACAAGTTACAACAGCTTATTTAAAGTTTCAGATTTCTTCAAATTACATTCAAATCGCCAATTCACATTTACATGATGGTACTATCAGTGATGTCCCCGTCTCAGTAGTTTTCTAAAAACATTAGGAATAACTTGATCAGATTTATCTTTTATCTGTAGGAAAATCTTGTGACTGAAAGAAAAGAGAAGCCAGAATCCATGAATGCATTCGAGCTGATTTCTAGATCACAGGGATTTAACCTGGAGAACTTGTTCGAAAAACAAATGGTACTCACTTTTTCTATTTCATTTCATTGTAGTGCATCAGTGTCTTACATATGATGGCGCCTCAACTACAAATTCCTCTTTCCCAATTTAAGTTTCTTAAATAATTGCTCTTTAATGACTGGTGTGATCAAGGGCAGCTCTCCAGTAATTAGGATCTAGAGATTTCAAATTTCGATGGTGACTGTTTTGTTCTGGACAGACACACCATTTATATTATTACCTTCTGAATAAGTAATACAATTTTGTAGGTGTGTTTTCTGAGAGAAACATCATCGTCATTGATTGCTCACAAATGTTTTCCGTTTGTTGGGCATTTCTACTTTCAGGGACTTGTAAAGCGAGAGACGCAGTTTACTTCCCAGCGTCCTCCTAATGAGATAATGTCAAAAATCGAGGAAGCTGCAAAACCTCTTGGGTTTAATGTTAGCAAGCGCAATTATAAGGTATAGGTCCTTCCCATGCATGCTCCGTACTACAAGGCAACACACTTACTCGTTACTATCCTAAATACCTAATCTTGAGAGGCATGAAAGTTGAAGCAGTTCATTTAACTGTGTTTTTAGATGAAACTGCAAGGAGACAAATCGGGAAGGAAAGGGCACCTTTCAGTTGCTACAGAAGTATGTTTGCCCTTCCTTCTTTGTCTGTTAATTTGAGTATGAGACTCTAATCTAATGAGGGAACTTAGGATTAAGATTATTACACTGTTCAGTTTTTTGAAAACAGCTTTTTGACCAATGAACTGATAAATCGACCTAAAAATGCTCTTGCTACACATTATACTTGATGTAGTTGGCCAATTTAGTAGCATACCTGTTAGGCACTGTAAATAACTACGCTTATGAGTAAAGTAAGGCTCCCCCTCCCACCTCAGTAGGCACTTTTAGGTACAAGAGATTGTAAAATGTTCTACTCTTAAATTATATGCATTCTTTTATTATAGGTGTTTGAAGTTGCACCATCTCTACATGTCGTGGAGTTACGAAAAACGGGTGGAGACACACTAGAATTTCATAAGGTACCAAAAAGAAACATGAATCACAGCTAAATATGTTTCCTATACATGATTGTTGACAAGTTCTTCCTTTCCATCTGGCAGTTTTATAAAAACTTCTCGAACGGCCTACAAGATGTAGTTTGGAAATCAGAACCAATAAATGAAACCAACAAATGAAGGACCAAGGTGTAGCCTCTTGTAAAAAAAAGCTTGATGCTACATATTGTAAAAATTGTGATTCCACAGTTGATGGAAACAAGTACAAGCAGAAGCAGCTTGAATCCATTTGCCAAGAATATTCAGTAATCATTATTATAGTGTACCTTTCCTGGCACGATGTCGGACCAAGCTGAGTCTGTTGAGTTATATAAAGCTTTTGACCACAGATTACACTGTTACAGGTTGCATTTAGTAACATGAAGAATCCTCTACCTCACTGAATATGCATGTTATTTACATTATGCATTCGGCACACATTCAATCCAATATGCGCCCCATCTATTTCTGCGGAGTACTTTATGTGAACTCCAAAATGGTAGGGGAAGGAAATGTACTCATATGTGTAATTTTGTCCAGCAACAGACTCTGAAAAAATGGTTCAGTTATTGAGAATTTTTGCATTGCTACAAAAGACTACTGAGTGGATGAGGATCTGTTGGGATTTCCTGAAATGAGACGCACATTAGCATACAAGATAAACCTGGATAACATTGACAAGCACCACGGGACAGTCGGTATGTGGCTATATGCCCATTGAAATGTATACAAATATCACAGATAAGCGTACATACGACTGCTTAAATAACATCGACATCCATCACTGGATGAAACTTATCAAATAACTACTACAACACTGGTTGTGGGCAAGGCAAGAAAGAAGCCCACGTTGAGTGTACTGTTTTTCTCTCGGGGAAACTGATTTGACCATAAAATCTTAAGTACACATGCAGGGAAAGGCGAATTGCTGGAAGGGACTCTAATACTGATTGATGCCTCGAAGGAAGCGTGTTACATAGAGGTGAGATTTTGGCCACTGTAGCTAATATGGATGATACCTTCTGTTTCGATTACCATGCTCACTGCCACCGCTGCTGCCACCCCCTCGGCTTCCATGTGATCCCCCACTTGGCCCACTACCTCGGTCATGCCTACGAGGCCTTGGAGGTGCTGGCACTTGCATACCTGGCTGCTGTCTGCAGGAAAACAAGTTCAAAGAAGCTTACGTCGGACTAATTTTACATAAAAGGAGTTTGGCAGAATGTTGACTGAGCTTTAAAAGGACATCCATGGAAAAACTTACAGGACATAACCAATTCGACCGTCTGGCAGCACCATTGGAACCATTTGCATGCCTGATGGCATTGGTCCCCTACCATATATCATTGGCTGCTATACATTCAGCCACACCATTTCAGTTTATTTGCAGCGAAAAACTAAATTTTAATATAAGGAGTCTCAGCTTTAGTAATACCATCTGCATTGCAGGGGCCATGCCATATCCAGCGCCAACTGAGCCGTAGGGATTTGCAGCAAAACCACCATAACCAGCTTGTGGAGGTGCATATGACTGGACTCTAGAATGAGGAAGTGGCCCGTCAAACTTTTTATCAGCCTGTGGTTTGGCGAGTGCAACTTCCAATTTTTGGCCTATCGTTTAACAAACTCGTTAAGCAGAGTTTGCAATGTTTTTCTAGAAACGTGCAGTCACCGCGTCTACACTATCAGCAAAAATGTTAATGTAAAAAATAATACCCTCTATGTCATGTATTTCAGTACTGCTGACAGCTTTCAATGCACTTGATCTTTCGGCAAAATGGACAAATCCAAAATCTCTTTTAGCACTTCCAGATTTAGAAGGCGGCATCACGACTTTCGTAACCTCCCCGTAACGCTGGAAGACTTCTTTCAGTTGGTCTGTTGTGGTGTTGTCTGGAATATTTTTAACATAAAGGGCCTTTACCTGAAGAAGACGAGTTGCTACTACTTCAGTGAGATATCAGTTTGCAAACAGCTATTATATGGAAGCACAACTTTTATGGATTCTTTTCCCACTGACACAAATTAGAAATGTCATTGGAATTCACCTGAGCTGCAGCGGCTGAGGAACTATTGGGAGTACTTTTCGGGTCAGCCCATGTGACAGTAGGAGTGTTACCATCTAGTTTAAAACTTCCAGTTGACATTTTCTTTCTTGAATAATCAGCACATGCATTATTATAATATTCAACAAAAGCAAATCCACGGTTACGGCTCGGATTTTGTGGATCCTGCAAACAAACAGAACATCAAATTATCATTAAAAAAAGTGTAACAAACAAAAGTTGTAAATAGTTAAGTAGGCGTTAAATACCAACCTTTATAAGTTCAATGTTTTCACTTCCAGGACCAGTCTCTTCTATTATTTTCCTGAATTGATCCTCTGTCAAGGCCTTTGGCACATTGCCAATGAACAATCTGTATTTAGATTCAGAGAGTGAACATCTCACTGTCTTGCCCTGCATTTCGCAACAGATAAAATCAGAGAGCTGATAGAATATGCCTAGATTTTCCTTCTCCGCCAGGATTCGAATTACCTTGAATTCTTTATTATGCAGCTCTTCAATGGCTTTTTGAGCAGCACTCTTTGACGTAAAAGATATGAAAGCATAGCCCTTGCTCTCGCCAGTTTCTTTACTTTTAACTAACCTTATCTGCAATGCATAAGAGACTCATTAGATCATCAAAACAATTAACTCATTAGATCATTAAAACAATTAACTCCTTTGACAATAAAATTAGTATGCACCAAACACTAACCTCATAAATTTCACCAAATGTTTCAAAGTGGTCTCTCAAATCCTCCTCTAAGACATCTTTAGGAAGCCCGCCAACAAAAACTTCAGACCCATGAGGAGGAAGCGAAAGCAGTTCCGAGTGCTTCTCAAAATCAGGGTCATCAGAAGAAGCGTTGGGCTTTATGTCACATTCTGCATGCTCAGTGTCAATCTGAGTTCCTTCAGCTTCTGGCAAATTATCTAATGGACTATCCACTCTATTCCCTTCCTCATTTTCTTCTTCTTCAGAGTAGTCAACCTCAGCTCCCTCGTCTACGTCACTTCCTGTCTGTTCTTCAACATCATCATCATCCATCTCTTCTCCAATGTAGTTATCTTCATCAAAGTCCACTCGCTCCCCATTATCAGAAACTTCTCTCATTTTCGCTTCAATTTTGAGGTCTAAAAAATTAAACTGACTGCAATTGAGCAGCACCTGCAAACTTGGAAGGTAATTTAGGATTTGGGATATGGGAGGGCAACATTATGTAAGGCAGGGACATATCGTATGGAATTTTTGTGGCTGGGTTCATATGAAAATGTAAACCTACAATGAGTCATAAGGGATGAGTATTTGATATGGAATGTTTTTTAGCTCACGAGAGGAATCGATATGAGTAGTGAGTACTGCTAATTCCAACAGAGCAGCACCCTGCAATTGGACTTCCACGATTTACAAGGCAATCAAAACAAGTAAGGTGCTTCCATTCCCTCCCTTTGGCTCCAAAAAAAAAACCTTACTGACACTTGAATACCCAAATGCCCAGAACCAATAGTAACCCCATGTTTCCCAGACTACCACTTGGATAAGGAAGGCTAAAAATATAACAGCATGGGGGATTTCCCTACACACCGAAGTGAAACTTATGGAACGAGAACAGCATGACTTGAAATCAAATACTATAGAAAGTGATACTGATACCCTCAGAAAGAAAATGAAGAAGAAGAAAAAGAGACCAACTCATCGAATGGGTAGAAAGAAAAACCTCCAATCACCAATACACACACAAATTTGTCCGCTCTCACACAACAAATTCATGACCTTTGCCCCATACCTCACTTTACCTAACACCCAAAAAAGCCCTAAATGCCAAATCAACACCCCCATCTCCAGATCCACACCGCAGTGAGTAACGAAAGCAGTCAAATTTCCTTCACTTGGTCCCAAATTATCACATTTTAATCGATTAAAGCAAAACGCAAGCCCTAATTCCTAAAATTTGAGCTCGGAAATGCTGAGACATTTGTGATAAAATACAGGACGATATAGATCTATGTACAAAGACATATAAATATGTATGTATTGATTGATTGAGTGAGCGAGTGATGATCTGGGAGCTGAATTTTTGCGTACCGGAAAATATCTGCTTTTTGGAGTAGCTGTGGGTTTCAATTTCGTCCGACGAAACCCGAAGTGTGCCCTCTCCTCGATTTTGGTCTACCCAATAAATCCCAGCAGAACAGCAACGAAGAGAGGCTAAAGTAACGCGGTGATGTCTGAACGGTTTATGACAGCCAGCTATATCATGCCACGTGTCGTTTTAATTTAGCGGTAAAGGCTTGAGTTTGGCAAACACAATTGGGCTTTGCTAAAACGACGTCGTTAAAACATGCAGTTGCATTAATGTGATCATTCACAAAATATTATTGTAAAAAATGATTTTATGTACAAGCAAAACTTATATGTTTCTTATCAATCTTTCCGGCAGACCCTAGCATCAGTATAGATCCTACCCGGCATGCAACGGTATCCATTCTTTGGAGCGCAATGACTGTCTTTCGAGCAAATGCACATACCCTCGAGAGCACATCCGTCGCTGTCTACAGTCAGTCCATCTTTAAGTCCCAACATTCGATCAGTCCATTGGCTAGAAAAAAGTCCATCCGGATCGTATCTTGCTTTTACCTTCAAGAACTCTTCTCCATTCTTGTACTTATCAAAAGCCCCGATAAAAGCCAAGTTTCGATTCTTGCCCCAATGTGGCAACGCACCGTACTTAAAAATGCCCATTTGCTCGATTTCCTCGTACACGTCCTCAAACATCCTAGGAATCATTGGGTCCTTGCTTCTGTAGTACGTCATGTCAAAATCGATTGAATCCTCTTCCTTCCCAAGGTACGAATTCGAGGCTTTTACGTATCGTAGCAGGATTCCTAGGTACGTATCCACACCGCACATGGATTTTGGTACTAGTTTCAATAGGCTTTGCACGTCTTGTATGAAGCTTTTGACTTTGGTTAGGGACACGCTGAATGTTGTCTGGAAGAAATACTCGCTCTTGACTCGAGGATCCCATGGGCATGTGTTGTCTCCCTCGCCTTCTAAGCACGTCGAGGATGCTTGGAGTCGGTTTTGGTAGCCAATCACCGGGTAGCCCGTAAATAGAATATCTACATTCAAACAGATACATATCAATAGATAATAATCTAAGTGAACATATCTCAACAGACATATCGAACTTTTTACCAAGAAATTACCAAAATGCATACCATTGAAGTTTGTTAATCCAAATGCAGTGGTTAAAAGAGTGAACGTAATGACAGTGGCAGTAGCACACTTTCCATCAGCAAATTGCAAAGCCTCTTCGGTCTCCTCTGTTTTCAAAACACATAAATATTTAGCAAATATCTGTTCTTGAAAGACTTGGACAAATATGAGCTCATGTACAAAAACTGACCTGTAGACCTTACAAGTCCTAAAACAAGACTTGGTTGTGCCCGGAATCCGGTGAAGTCATACAGCCCGTCCCCGGGCGTGGAGGATGGAACCCTGTCGTCGACCCGGTATATAGCTTTGCCTTGACTTGCGTACCATATTATGTCCGCAAACTCATGTTCGTGCCCGAAGTTGACCGCTATGTCAGCCAAATCCGAGTCACTTTCGGTCCGGTATGTTATTGATCTCTTGAACATTGGTTGTAGTTTGAATGTCATCTGAAATTTTTTTAAACAATGAAACTTGTCATATTGATGACATGTTACTCTCATAACAACAAAAAATTGAAAACTGAAAAAATAAAGTTTGTTCATGCAGTCCGGTCAAATATGACTACGTCTGTAATTATAAATATAATCGAATCAAACATATGGTAAATGATACCTGAGAAACGATTCCAAGGACGCCAAGATTAGTCCTAACCGCGTTGAGCTCGGTAAGGTTGTTAATACTATCAACATCGCGAACTTTAACATACCCGTCAGCCGCCGAGCCAGGGCTCACAACCCTAGCCCGGACAACATAATCATGGACCGAGCTACCTTCGCCCCATAACGAGCTCCCATGTGCACCAGTCCCAAGCATACCGCCGATAGTCAGGCCGGACCAATAAGGGCAGTAAGGCAAAGCCAAGCCAGCATCAGCAGCCTCATTAATAAGTTGCTGAAGTGTCACTCCGCTCTCAACTGTCAACTCCATCTTCGACCGGTCCACATTTAAAATGTGTGTCAGATTCTTAGTACTTATGACCCACCCATCGGCCCCGTCGGGGCATACGAGTTTGGGGATGCTGTGGGAGGTTTGGGTGGCGACTTTGATCTTCGCTCCGGCCTTGGTGGCAGAAGCGACTGCATTGATCAACTCCTGCTCAGTGGCCGGGTATAATGCTATGGCGGCCTTGCATATCGACCGGTCAGCAAATTCGCCGTAGGCGTTTGTGATGGTGCAATCGGTGGAGGCGGTGGCGGTGCAAGTGATGGGCTCTTCGGGGATGCCGGAAATTCTCAGCACTGAACAGAAGAACATCAACGTTATGCATGTTAACTTTGCAACTTTGTTCCTAGACATGTTCAGGGACATGAAATATTTGGGGTGGGGTTTTGAATTAAATTTGAAGGCAACCAATGGACAATAAAAAAGTTAAATTGGTGTAAATGTGGGACGTCGAAGCTAAGATTGGTTGATGAGCATTTATAGACAAAACTATATAAGTAGGTGCACTAAAAGTATTAATGTGTCAAAAATTGAATTGAACGTGCTAAAACAAAACTATTGATCCATATCTAAAGAGATAGTCAAGCATGGTGGGAATTTGGACGAAGCTAAAGTTTTTTTTTGTTTTGTTGATGAAGGGGTACAATACAATGATTCATAACATTTAAATGCATAGTACATATATATAGATCTTTGAATCTCTATTTCTCGACAGGATCCCACAGTCATTGGTACATATATCGGTATCTTGAAGCACATGTCAGGTCCGACACTTTTACCATGGATCCGCGCATATCTATCCCTGAATCATTGGTACATTCTTCAACATTTGGAGCACAGTCCGCATCATCGGGCACCTTTACTATTGCAAGACATAACAACTAGGAAGCATCCACGCGCGAGGTGGGACAAGAGCGGAACGAGGAAAATGAAGAAGAATAAAATTTCATAAAATTGTGAGAAAATTGGTGACCCCGGTACTCGAATCCGGAGTGTAAAGAATAATGTTTGACTCCTTAACCAATAGACCACCACTCTGTTGCCGACCAAGCTATAAACACATTTAAAAGTAAAATAATTTAGTTTTAATTTGGTTGAGCTTGTCATACTGTAGTGTTATGATTGCACTGCACCCAATTGATATAATTTGCAGTTATTTCGCTTAAGTAAGAATTTATTCAGTTCAAAATTTGTTTGGTCCATTCCATTTTATTTGGACGAACCGATTATATTAGGAAAATAGTTCCATGTCTACAGGGCCGGCTCAACCATTTTGGGGGCCTAAAGCCAAAAATTAATGGAGGCCTTAGAGTATTTTACTTTATTTAAAAATATGTTTTAAATACATTTTTATATATATAATACTTACTAATTAAATGTAAGTGTTAATTAAATACTAAAACATGATAATTTTCATTTGAGGCCTTTTATATAATTTTTATTCTAATTTTGGGGCCTTAAATAGCATTATTTTCTATATAAATTCATGCTGAAAATTAGGGGCCTCAAGCGGTTGCTTTACTCGCACCCCCTATTGAGCCGGCCCTGCATGTCTATTCCATTCCTAATTGTCCAACCTCAACTCAATCTACTTTTTTGCCAAAAAAAAAAGTATCAACCTTGTGTTCATATTTGATATTATCTCATTTAAGGTTTGTTTGCCAAGTTTAAATGATCATACTCGTGCACCAAATAAAAATAGTTACTTGTTCGCCGAGTTTGTCACACTTTTGGATTTAAACGAACATGTTGTCACGTTGTTATCCATAGATGGTGGTCATTAACATAAATAAACACACTTTTAAATTCATTCCATTTTCTATATATGGGTCATAATATAAATAAACATTTTTCAGGACTAACTTATTGATAAGAGCAGACATTATAAGAATCAATCTCTTGATATTTTGATCATAGAAATTTTAGGTAAAACCGAATTTTAGAAATTTTCTTTTTTTATTGTAATAAAATCTTCATAGTTGAGATCAATATGCTTAATAAAGATTAACTTTTGGAGGCCGGATCATATGAACATGGGTAAAAATAAATAGGAGAGAGTATATAAAACTAACATAATTTGGCAACCTATGGAGTTGCCTATAGGCAACCTAAATACCTAATTAGGCAACATAATATAAGATTGTTACACGCAAAAACCTTTGGGATGGGACTTTGCTAAAAAGCAAACATGAAATAGTCTAATGCGGTTGCTAGAAATTGTCAATTTGGAGTTACTCTCTAGATTTGAATAGCATTATTTATTTTACTATTTTTCACACGCCCTACATAACGTGCATCAATATTAATCACTCTATTATAACAAGGTAAAATGACATGTTTCCATTGAATTGCTTGAAGTAAAATACTGATTGTTGCCGCTTACTTTTCCCCATTCTATTAGCACTCTTAATAAATAATATAGTTTCTTCATAACAAAATAGTAAATAAAATTGACATATTTTTCTATTTTTATTTACAAGTTCAGTTTTAAAGTTCAATATGTACATTTCAAAATGCATCATCAAGTCTGTGGTGTTTGACATGACGTGTCTCACTTGCACATTCAAACTTTCATTTAATGAAAAGTTAAAGTCACTAAGTTTGATTTTTTTAGTCGAACAACTGACAGATACACAAATGTATCTTGATCCAATAATTAGATTTGTGTTTTGGGATTCTCTAATTACAAGAGGTTCTCAACCGAACGCTCAGGTCATAATTTAATACTGAAATTAAATCACCATGTTAAGTTTATCAATCTAGTTTTTTTTAAAGATAACTTTTAGTTTTCGAAAACCAAAAGTTTGTGTGTCGAGAAACGTTAGTTGGTGTGAATTGATTATCAATGTTAACTTAACAAAAAAACTCATGGCGGTTTTTTAGATTAACAAGTCAGATGAAGGAAATATTGTTACGTTAAACCAGACAGATATTTTAGCTATTAATGTCTCAAGGCGGCGGGCGGCTAAACACTTGCGGAGAAGTTTAACTGAAATGTTGCATGAGGACTTTTTTATTTTACATTTGTCATCAAAAAAAAATTGCAACTTAATTAACATTAAGAATCTGACAACACACATATTCAAATTGTTTATAATATACCAATTGATTTAAATATGAATACAATACGACCAGAAGCCAGAAGGTATGAACAACACCTCACTACACAAAAAGAAAAGAATTATGGACCTCTTTTGACATAGCCTTAAAAGTTCATACCATTCATACTTAATTAATATCTTTTTCACAACATCAAAAAGAAGAATTTACTCATATGAAATTAATCACTAAATTTACATTTAATTTTAAATAATAAAGTTAAAGGAAGAATTGAATTTAAATATTTACATTTATAAACAAAATTATTTAATATAAATAGAATTAATTTAGTTTAAATACCACACAGAAACATGTATCAATAACTAGGGAGTAGGTACCACACGGCCTTGTAGTATGGTCAGCATGTACATTTAACATTTATGATCAGAGTATGTACATAAATGCAGAAAAATATGGTTGACTTGGCAGTCGTATCCGATCATATAGATGAGGTCACAATATAGTTTAAGGTCCATTCTTGTTAGGGGACTAGGTCTATTTTTGTTAGGGGAGCAGGGAGCATTCGATAAAAATATTTCCTTATATTAATTTATGTGTTGTCATCTTGATTATAGTTAAACTTAAAATTTAGTTTTTTTTTCCAGTGACTTATATTAAATATTTAATTTTGGTTAAATATTTGATTTTCCTATTTCAAAAGTCAATAACTATAGTAAAATATTTATATTGAGTTAAGTTCCCACATTCAGTTTTCCTATTTAAATCACATCAAATATTTACGTTTAGTTCAACTCAAGAAAACACACCTTTTAAATTGTAGTTGCAAGTTCGTCATCTTCTCCTTGGGTGTCAGCAACAAAGTAGTCAGTTGGGTTTGATAGCAGCTTCTTTCTCTGATGAATCTTTCCAAAGCAGTAAAACTTCATTAATAGAAAATAGGTCACTTGAATATCAGATTGGATCGCGTTGATTCGCTTTCCGAAATCGATATTTCCACCCTTGTATGATTTGTCTCGGGTTACAGGAAACTCGAAATGAGATAATCCAATTGAAGAACACTGTTTTTCCAGGCAGTAGAAAAATTTTAGGCTTAGGATTTGAGGCGGATTTGGGAATCAAATATGATGTTGATGTTTCTAGCAATTGCACTTGTTTTTCTAAGTGTTTTCCACGAAGTAATTATCTAGTATTTATAGATGGGCAATCGGACACGAGCAAGAATTGCGGCTCCCGGCTGAATAGCCGCCTCTGAGTTACGGTCGCCGCGCGCTTAGCGTTGACGTTACTCTCGCGCCCAGTGTAGATATTATCGTCAGGGCGCGGCTCGACTAGTGTCAATGTTGGACGCGACGTACCTACAGAATCTGCCCGTCCAACGTTGACATTAGCATTGCGCACATTGTTCACTTTATCTGTCGCGCCCAAACACTTGGGCGCGAAACTCTCGGCTCCAGACTCCGGACATCGCTCGATTTCATCCGGATTTGACTCGTTTCATTAGAAACACATTGTTCTAATGGGTTTAAACATGTTACTAAGCCAAGTGTGTATTATTTAAAACTTAAGTAGAAAGCACATTATTGGGGGCGCTTGGTTAAAAACCCCTTATAATTCAAGAATCCAAGAGTTTAAATACGACTATTAGATCAAGATGCATTTTTAAAAGTGCAGCTGACATATGTCTCACCATCAAAGTTAAATTTTGGTGGCTGTGAATTTTCACTAAATACAAGTTTGAATATGCAAGTGAGACACTTGTCATTTGTCAACACAACAACGACATGCATTTTTAAAGGTACAGATTGAGTTCTCAAGTTTTTAAAATATAGAGGGGTTCTCATTTGAACGATCAAATCAATTGTACTATCGAACTATTTGAGAATCTAATAAAAAATAATTATTTTACATCTTACTAGAATCTTCAATATTTTAAATTAGAATGCAACAAAAAAAAAGATTTCAAAAAATATAATGTAGAAACTATTGGTGCGAAGGTTCCATCAAATGGAAAAAGATCCAATGCAGTGCAACAATTTGTTATGAATTGAAAACGACGTGATTTAATCATTATGACGTCGTTTGGGTTGAATATTTTTTGAAATATGACAGAACTATGCCGTTTTAATTGAAATGGCGTCATTTTACACATCGCAATAAAATGCTGCGGTACACCGGATCCGAATGTCTATCGAAATCTAATATATATTTTCCCTAAAACAAAATCTGGACGTTCACCACCTTTATAGGCCTTTTGGGTAGAGATGGGCTGCATCACCGGTAATTACAAGATCGTTTGGGCGGAGCCCTAATAACGGCCCAGACAGAACACAGGTAGGTCGGTAGCTACTAAAGGTTTGTGAAAATTTGTTTCCCGCAGAGCGGTTCAGAATGCATGTGTGCTTTATAAATTGAACCAATTTGCATTTTAACGAACCAAATTGCAACTGGATCATGTTAATAAACATAAACCTTATTTAGCTTGGTGTTGTTTACTAGGCTGCACTGCATGACAGCTACTTCGAGCACATGAATGTCTGACCCACGTTCATATTTATTTTTTTTATGATTAAAGTTAAGGACGAAAAATTCTAAGACTCATGTTTAGGATGAGATTCGTCCTCTTGGCCCGGTCCGATCCTAAAGATGTTATGGCTGATCTTGGACTTCAAATTTTGAGATAAACTGGATCAGATTATTAAATAATTAAGAAATTGACGTCTTAAATTGTCACCTAATTCCAATCCGTTAACACCGTTAATTATATTTTATATGTTAAAATAACAAATACAAAAAGTACCCAAAAATCCAAAAGACCTAAAAAATTAAGAAAAAAATTTAAAAAGTTAAAATTAAAAATATAAAGAATTTAAAATTTATAGAGAGAATATTTAAAGTTTAGAAATATTGTAAAATTTTACAAAAAAATTCTTAAATTTTAAAGTATTCATCAATTTTAAAATAAAAAGTAAACTTAAAATCATTCAATTATTCTTAAAAAATTATAAATAAATAAACTCGAATTATATTATCTTTAACTTTACTTACTTTTTATTCTAAAATTTATGGATACTTTAAATTTTTTTAAATTTATGTATTTTACTTAATAAAATTTTCAAGTTTTGAAATATTTTTTAACCTTTTAAAATATTTTATATACTCTCTATATATTTTTTTAAAATTTAATACTTTATATTTTAAGATTTTTATACTATATATTTACATTTTAATTGTTTTTATATTTTAAAGTTTTTTAAAAATTAACTTTTAAATTTTTTTCTTAATTTATTAGGTTTTTTAGATTTGTATTTCCAATTAACGGTGTTAACGGATTATAAACATTGTTAACGGAGTGCCCTCTTTGTAAATTATCATTAGTTCGCATCATTTTTTGAAAAGTTATATAGTTTTGCCTACATGTTGGAATAGTGATAGTGCAGGATTTCAAACTGTACTTTTCCGTAATTAGATTTTATAGATTCTTTAAAAATTTGAAATTTGATGGAAAACCATTTTAAGAAGTATCACATGTCCAGACCAGATAGTATTTGTCCATCGTTGACCCGTATAAGGGTGGCCTAAGAGCATTGACACCAATGACTCAAAAAGTCATGAAAAAGAGTCAGAGAAGATAACCAAAAAAATTTGGCATCACACTAATGCACTTTTGAGTCATAAGGCATGACCAAACCAAAATTTGGTCACCGAGTGACCATTTTTTTTGGTCATGAGGATTGACGAATCACAATGTACTGACACGTACACTGTCTTAATATTTGTACAGATTGAATTAAATTCTTCAAATGATTGTATCTTAAAACTATCAATTTTACAACTTTTCAAACTCTATAAATAAACATCCATTTTGATATTTTTTTTATAAAAACATATTTTCTTTCAATTTAAAAGACTAAAATGTGATGATTTTTTTTATTGGTCACTAGTGGGATATGTTTGATCAAATTGGTAATAGGAAGATTAGAGGAGATAGAGAAAGTAAAGAGATAGTGATGACCAACTTTTTTGGTCAATATTATCCATGGTCTAAGGATAGATCACATAGAAATCACTTTTTGAGCTCATTTTGATAAGAGACTCATTCTTCTAACAACTATATAGTATTTTCACTAATTAAAAATTTCATTCAATAAATTTAAAAAATTTCTATTATATTAGGTCGTTCCAATTTAATTATTTTTTGCCCCACGGTCCTAAAGTGTCATGACCGGCCTTGCTTATATGACTGTATCAGCAACCTAGTCTTATCCATAATCTAATAGCGTAGATTGGAATTTGGATTTTTATTTATATTATGGGGTACTAAAGTAGTGAATAGGTTTCAATTTATTTAACTAAACATGTTTAATGCCTTATCGAGAAACAAAAACTAAACATGTTTAACAATACCCCTATTTATCATTTTTCTTGATCGATTTGTCTTTGATTTATTTTTTTTATATTTGTTTAATAGCTCATACCAAAAAAGAAATATATTCATTTTTGAGAATGCATTATCAAATTGATATGGTGGGGGAGTGGGGACACAAATCCAACTGGCATATTTAAATTTCTATTTAACTGAAAGTCAAAAGTTAAAAGTCAGCAAATGTTAAATTATAATTAGCGGAAAATGATCATGTACAAAGTTGATTTTTTGGTACAAAATACAAACTAATCATAGCCCTTGTCTTGTGATTTGAATGGATGAGATTAAATCTTGATTTTTGGTGTTTTTCTTAGTGACGAACTATAAAATGAAACTGACGAATTATGTCGTCTTTTTCATTTTTCGGCTCGTTTTATTATTTTTTGGCTCAAAAGTGACCAACTACAAAATGATTTTGACGAATTTTATATTTTGTACCAAAAATTAGCTTTGTACCTGATACTATAATTAGCTAATAAAACACTTGTCATCACTATAGTCACTTAAAATTACTAATTAGCTCAATTAAATCACTTTTAAATTAATTTGCACACGCCATATTCTATTGATTTTTGTTAACAAACATCACTAAAATAAGATGATGCAGGGCAAATATCCAAGTCAGCAAGCTGAGCCGTGAAAATAGCCGACAAATAAAAAATAATGAAAGTGACAGGTACAAGTTTGACTTTGACCGATCTCGTTCAACAACTGTTCCAAAAAGCCGTTGTACGCTTGCGATACTAATGATTCCTTCTTCAATATTATTATAATTATTATTACTATGCGCTTCGTTAATCTTCAGATTAGTTTTTGCAGGATATTAGCAACGATTTTATTATTCACTACTTTGAAATTTATTGTGTTGTTTGTGAACTTTTAATATATACTCTAATTTTCATGATTACTGTTTACAATTCTGATTCAATATATTGAAGTTTTTATATTTTGAATTTTTGCACATGATTTACTTTTTACATAATTTTTTGAAGAATTTTAATTGTAGTATGATTTTTAAAAAAGTGTTATTGATGTGTAGCAGAAGCTGATTTGATAGTTGAATACAGCGAAGCAAACACATGTATATGTGAATAATGATGGGTGAGGAGGAGGAAGAAGATGATTCATTTCAGAGTCCCACACCCGCCAACTGTTTGATGAAATTACTCTATTCCATAAAAAGCTGAGTGTGTGTGTGAGTGTGGGCATTTCTGAACAAATTACAGATAGAATTCCAACTTCTACCTCTTCCAGTTGTCTGTCAGCTTTTTTGTCTTCTCTTTTTTTCCCATCTTCATTTTCACATTATATTGTTTTTTTTAGCTTCTCAAGTCTCAGTCTTGATGTGTTTCTGGTCTTGTGTTTGTTAACTGGACTATAAAGCTTTAGGCTTTCTTTCTCTCTGTGTTTTAGAAAAATTAGAGACTGTTGTGACTTGATTTGATCAACTCTCTCTCTCCTCAGCTCCTGCTAGAGGAAGCTTCAACAGTAATGATTTACTCCTCAAGGGTATGGTATCATTGTTGAGGAGAAATTGCTGTGTGAAAAAGGTGTAAAGGGAATAGAATAGCTACTATGATAGCCAGGAAACACTAGCAGCACAAAGCCTTCATTTGTTTCATTCTACAATTTTTTTTTTCTTTCTTCTTCTATTTAGTCTAAAAATTTACATCCATTAGTCTAGAAATGGCTCAGCAGAGGCCATTTCAGATGCTGAATGACACCACATATACTAAAATCTTTGTGGGTGGGTTGGCTTGGGAGACACAAAGGGACACAATGAGGAGGTATTTTGAGCAGTTTGGAGAGATCCATGAAGCTGTTGTGATCACTGATAAGAACACTGGAAGATCTAAAGGATATGGATTTGTAAGTGTTGATTTTTTTTGTTGTTAACTAACTATTTCTCATGGCACTTACATTTCCATCTCTCTTTTTTTCTGCATGGTTTTCTCTGGTCCAGGTTACATTTAAGGACCCAGCTGCAGCTGCAAGAGCTTGTCAAAACCCATCACCTGTGATTGATGGAAGAAGAGCCAATTGCAATCTTGCAATTCTTGGAGCTAACAAGCCTTACCCTCAGCATCCTCCTCCACCTCATGGTTTGTACATTTTTTGTATTCAGCCAGTTCATAAATTACTGTCTAATTCTTATCAATGTATGCACCTAACAATTCCAGTCAATGAAGCTATTGAATCCCATGCTTGAATTGCCCACTGGAGTGGAACAGTTATTTTGTTTTCTTCATTGTTTGAGTAACTTTGGTGGGACATACTACTGAATAAGAGTAACATGGGTCTTATATGTAGGAAGTGTAGCAAGGTTTAGGCCAGTTCCTGGCTTAGTACCTCAGCCAGCTTATCATGCCACATCTTCAAATTATGTGCCTCAATCTGCTGGTCAATATCCAGTACCTTACTCACCTTATGGGTAAGCAAACAATTGGTACCATAGTCCACAATGCTTTTAGTACTTTCGCACCAAAATTAGAGACCGTTTACTAACTTTTTTCTGATTATTGATGGATGCCAATCTATAGGTACCCAGGATATTCCCAAAATGCAATATATCCTCCTTTGGTTCGTTACTTGCTGATTTATTTCCGAGATTCGAAAAATTTCATGTCTTGTAAAGGTTTTTTTTTTGCTGATGTTGAGCTCTGCTTGAATGCAGGCTTATTATGGTGGTTTTGGCAGTCAGCAGTATTCTCCTTATTTCTCGACGGTGGTACCTGGCCAGCCTAATGCATATCCTAATATCTATCCGTACTATGGACACTACGGAAGCCAGATTGGCCACGCTCAAGGTTATGGGACACAGTATACACCCCAGATGGTCCAAAATCCTTACTTGCAGCAAAGTTACAATTCAGCAGGGATCCTAGCCCTTCCTTCGAATTTGCATCCAACTCCTACCGCAGGTTAATCATGTCTTTCAAATGCTCTGATTTCGTATCTTATTTTGTTTCACGTTTTGGTTGCATCATTTGGCATGACTAAGTTAAAGAAAGAAATTCTAATGAAATATCGAACATGTTGCAGCCTCGATTGTCTTGACAACTAGAGTGTCTACTACGCCAGTGGCTAGTGCTACCAATTCAAGTGTAACCATAGCTTCAGAGCATAATTCGTCAACTTAGTCGCAAATCCTGTTTTCGCACATGGTAATGCCATAGCAAAGTCAAAGGCCTAAACGGTAGGAAAATTGTCATCAACCACCAAGGCCCGAGGAATCCAATATCTCAGCATCAGATAGTCTTACAAGGAGCATTCCAGACATACAACTTCTTTTTGCTCCCTAAAGCTAACCACTGCACGCTGGTTTGGTATCAGTTGCGGTTTGATCTACACTGTTTTTTTCCCCTATCATCATATATGGTTGATTTTTTTTTATTTTTAGCATAGTATTAGGGAGTCTAATCTAAGTAGGTTAAGTAGTTGCAATCAAGAGATAATGAGTCACATTCATTCATGTATTTGCGTAAGGCAGAATCCAAAGACGGGCTTTGGATTCCACCTCCATTGCTGATTAGTTCCAATCAGTTGATATTGTCTCGGTGCATGGACATAATCCTGTTCATAATTAGTTCAATAACGAGGTTTGACAAGATGAGTTTTATGTCTTCAGAACCTCGGTCTTGACTAGTCATGGCTACTGAGCTTGGATAGCTCAAGCCAAATATTTATTTAACTTTGTAATTGGGTCAGTCCATGGAAGGATTATTTGTGATTCTATGAAGAAAACATTTATTTTTATTTTATTTATTTTTGCCACTTTATTTCTTTTTCTGCATGCTATCAAAGCCTGTGACAAATGACAATGATGTTGATCTTTTTGTTTTGTCATTCTTGGCTTGCTGCTGTTTCATTTTGCTGGTGAAGCAGTAGAGTTTGGTGTTTGGAATCCAAGAAAGGACTTTAGTCAAAAAGATTGAGTTAGTTTTTTTGATCAAGCAGATTTGTGATGATATCTTGAACAAGGAAAAAAAGTGAAGAATGGGATCCAAGGTGAGGCCTGTTTGTCACGAATATGTATTGTATATAAAAAAGCTTCTGCTAAAGTGGATGTTGATTAGTTTTGTGACTTTAGAAACCCCAATTAACACTTACATTTTTTGGTTTCAAGCAACTCAACATTTTGAGCTCAATTCCACTAAAATGCAAATCTCAGTTTATTTAAATATTGTCTTGCAAAACAGTTTCAATTTCTTCTGGATTCCTGAATGAATTCAAATTGATCCAGCTTAATATATTGATGTTTGGATCATTGTGTATGTGAGTTTTTTTTAAACTGATCAATACGATTAAAATGACCTAAATGAGTTTCATATATATCGTTTGGCTTATTTTTTATATAACCAAATCCTCAGGATCCAGTTTGTTGGATTTTCTAACCAACCGGATCCTGGAGATTCGGTTCTACGTGGAATCCAGGTGAAAAGCTGGATCCTGGGGATCCGCTCTAGATCTGTTTTTTTGTGTGTGGCGTAAATCCTCATGTTGAGGCTATGATTTACGGAAAAAAAAATTCAGATCTAGAGAATATCGGATCCACATGATCTGGATTTCCACCAAGAGTCCACATAGATAGATAAATACACATACACGTGGAAAATTTTGTTAAAACCCTATATCTTCAAGATCCGGTTTTATAAATAGTAGGCCAAATGAGATATATGAATATCATTTGAACTATTTGAGAAATGAGCAAACTCAAACGGGTCAATTTTTAAATAAATAAAAAAACTCTGTGTATGTGCAACATTTGTTGAATGGGGTTTATGTTTAAGGAATCTGAATATGATTGATGAATGAGAGAGTTGGTCAAGCTGTGGTGTGGGATGGATTGAAATGGATGCCTTCGTCTGCTCACAACATGTCCGACAGAATGGCCATGTGAACAATTTTTAGGGCACCATGTCCAAAAAGAGGCATGTGATGTGAGAACTCTTTTTGAGTTGAGCATATAAAATACTATTGCAGTTTTGGATTTTTAAATGGAGTGTGATGAAATCAGGTCAGCATCATGTATTGGATGGATGTACATGTTGAGTTGGATCTTGTTCATATAAACTTCCGGCCCTTGAGATTATATCACTTTGGCAAAAAGAGAAGTCAGAAGTATCAAACACTCGAATTCTACTGCATTAGAGTTTTTGTTGAAAATTAAATATTCTATGTGATCTTTTCAGTTAAATTTCAGAATATAAGGAATATACAACCATTCATGTCACAGGATGACATTCAAGGGTTTGAACCGTTCACCTACTCAAAGCGACCGTAGTGCAAAAGATCTTCTTGCTTGCTGCTACACTATTACAACATTTTACAGTACCTGGTTAGCTTAGTCAAAATAGCTATAATAAACTCCAAGAGGTTTTATACAAAATGCTTAGTGAAGTTCTATACAGGAGAATGCAAGGTTACAAAGTCATTGAAACTGGTGTGATGGTAACATCCTCAGTTGAAGGATCATTACAAATGTAGTAGATTTGAAATCAGATTCCAGCCCATCCAAGATTTTTTATCACAGGGTGACTTGAAATTGAGTTCAAACATCTCCCTCGAAACATGTTCCCCGGACTCGCAAAACCCAACCAGCTTTGCAACGATCTCTGCGCTCTCACGCACATGTTCCATGTCGTAAGGATCCGTCCACAGTTTATTAACTAGTTGCAGCCTCCTTTGTTTTCCCACAGGCGGTATCTCCCATTTAACATACAACATTTCTCGCTCTTCGTTTGTTAGTCGCGTGCTAACTCTCTTGGCTAGATATTCTCTTTCCTGCTTTAGAGCTTTTATACTGTAACAAGTAACAACACAAGCAGAGGGAAATATTATTGCCAAGTGGAATATGAACATGTGGGTGAAAAATAGTCGGGACAAAAATTGGACACGCACCTAGATGAAACTGAGACAGCAGGTTCATCTCCTAGCAATGCAGGACTGGCATTGCCAAGCTCTGCGAGATGCTGCTCCAACCATGTTAACCTTCTCAGCTCTACTTCCATATATATTTGATCAGCTGGATCTCCTTTAAATAGCAGATAGAACTGTGTTCGATGTATTATTGAAACATGACACAGATGCCACAACATGACTATTTGCTTTCGTTGGTCATGAAATACAACCATGTCCCAAGACATGGGAGGATTTGCAGTTTCATCAGGATTGTTATTTGCTGCGTCATTCGTCTCTAGCTCCAGCACCTATATAAGACATTCGAAGAAAAGTGTTAAAAATTCCTGATAGCCAAATTTCAGCAGACAAAGTAAGCATGCCATAAAAAAACAGAAAGCGTATCCAGAAGTTATTGTGCAATGTGACCATTTTAGTGCGCCATGAACCCACAACTATGAGAAGTGCCCTCACCTGGCAAACAAGTAGTTGTTTTTGGTATTGTAACTTAGCCACTCGCTCTTTCAATTCAGTGACGTAAGCTCTAATGCTCCTGATGTTCTCCTCAGCAGCATTTTTAAAAAGCCGTTGCATCTTCTTCACATTAACCGAATTTGATTTCCGAGTTACAGGAGTTACCTCCCTTGATGAAACAGAATTTCTAACTTCATTGCACTTTTGTGGAGTACCTACAGCTGAATTGTCTGCTGAAGTAGCTTCGGTGATCTCTGGGGCCTTGTTCTCCTGGTCATGTTCTGTAACCTTCCACTTAGTGGCGCATGGTGAGCGAATCAAATTCGGAATGTTGCCACTGTTACTTAAGGAAAACGGATGGATTTTCTTTGTTTTCTGATGGCTTTTTGACTCTGCGGTATCCTCTCCTAAAGGAAACGACAATACTATCATGTCTATAGATTTCTGAACATTCTCAAGCTTCTTTTCCAACGATTCTATAGTTGTTCCTTGCATGTTCAAGCGAGAAATTTCATCCTTCAAATTAGTCGTATCCCTGACCACTATATCTTCTGACACAGAACTAGCCGCCATTTGCATTTCCTTGATTTCTGAAAGCAGCTTTGCTATTGTCTCAGCAGCATCTTGGCTCCCTAATCTATGAGATGCTACCTCTTTATGAAGTACCTCAAGAGCACGGTTGGCCTCTTCTCCGAGCTGCCTCTGCCTCAGCTCAAGCTTCCGGATTTCATGGACAAGAGCTGATGGGTCTATTGATGTAGCTGATTGCCATAGACTATTATTTCCTCGAACTAACGATGAAGGTTTTGCTGACACTGGTTCGTTGGGAAAGAAGAGATTCTTAACTACATGGCTAGAAGGCCCGTCCTGCTTTAACACCTGAAATCCCCATACATATCAGATGGTGCACAAATAACAGCAATAAGTATATTGATTTTTTAATACCTTGAGTGTTTTTCTTTCAAGTTCAAGTTGTGATTGCGCAATGTCCCTTTGTCGTTTGAGCTCTTTCATTTCCTTCTCCATCTATAATTATTATCAGTGGCATGAATACATAAAACTGCAAACATATGCTCTCCTATTTGATTTCAAGCCATAAGCACATATGATGTAATAAATAATGACAAACTACACCCGATACTAATTAACATGCCTGTTGTATTTTCAACTCTTTTTCCTCAAGTAGAGTCTTAAAACAAGTTGATGAAGATGGATCTGGGCTATGTAGCTCTGCTTCAAGCCTAGCGACTTCCTTCTGTAGCTCCTTAACTAATCGTTTGTCTGCAACAACCTGCACCCATGAGGTAATATAAATACAAGCCAGATAAAAATATTATTGAGAGTAAAACTAGTAAACATATAAGAAACTGGTACGTCTAATGTGCTTGTCTTGCATCGCTAGATTGTATGATATATGGCTAAGCCATGTTTAAAGTTACGGTACTTGTACCATTACTATAGTGGTACAAATAGGGTCCGGAAAAGAGAATATTACGCAAAGGAAAACAAACTAAGAATAATCTGTTGTTTTTAGCCAGCTTATATGACTCCAGTTCAGAAAAATAATTTAACAGGTTACTGAGGAAACTTGCTAGAAATACCATATTCACTCTGGCAGTGTTGGTAACTTCCTTTGCACTAGTTGCAAAGAGCAGTGTGTTGCGTGTTTGCTCAACATGACTCAGGGCTGGACTCATTGTACATATTATAGCAGTCCGAGCATTCCCACCTAACGACGACTGTAAAATGCGTGTAAGCTTTGAATCTCTGTAAGGAATGTGGCTGTTCCTTTTTCCTGCACTGCAAACAAAAGCAGAAGCAAAAAGTTCAGTACACTTCGCACTCTTATATATATATATATATATTAAACAATGAACAGAAATTTACAATAAGATTCAATCATGTACATTACTGCTCCAGACCATTAACAAAAGGTAGTCAAAGGAAATCAGTTGCACCAGATTTTGTAGTAGCTGACCTTAGCTTCCTTATAACTGTTGTGAGTGTCAACAAGCTTCTATTAATATGGCTTCCTTCCACCAGTCGGGTACCAACCACCTTTGTTTGCGAAGCTCGTTCACTCCCAGCAAGGTCCACCAGATTCTGCCATTTTCAGCTCATGTTACACAATATTGATTATAATCCAATATAGAGAGGTTCACAATGAACACACCAGAGTTGCTATGAAAGACTTCATGCGTCCGGATTTCTCCCGAACTGTACTTTCAATGGTCTATCAAAGGAAAAAAGATTAATCAAAAAGCAGTTGTCGTGAAGCATCTATTACACATTAAAAATAAGCTAATACAGAAAAATAATGATCGATTCATAAGATTACCAATCTGATTATTTGATGGGATCTTGAGCTTTTATCATTCAATGCTGTTTCACCTACCTGTCTTTGTGCTGCAGACATAGATGTTAGTAAACAGTCTATTGTTACAAGACATAAAGGTAAGAAGCTGATTATAAAATGGATGTATGAAAAATGTCATGCTGATCACAAATATTTGCAATCTGAATTCTGATGTCTACAGATAACAAGAAGCTCAGTCAAAATTACAGTTTCATAGAAGATACAATTCTTAAAGAAACATTCCACAAGGGAACCGGAGAGGCATTTTCTTTCTTGTTGGATTGGTATAAGAGATTATAGAACTAGAATTACGATTACCTTCGCAGATTCCAATCAGGTGCTTTAGATGCTGACTGTCACCAATAATCTCTTCATTTAATTTTTCAATAATAGTCCCCTTCTGCATCAAATGACATATGACTATATGAGAATTGAGAACCATGGACACCATTGAAAATGTTAGGCCAAAAAATAACGTGTATACCTCGGGATCATCCCAAATCCGAAGGGGGCCAGATTCTCTGTTCAAGAGATCAACAACTGTCTCATTGTAAATCTCCAGAGCAGATAATTTCAATACAAAGTCCCTCTCCGAAGCCTACAAGATATGCAACACATATACTCCATGAAAAGTGGTAAGAAAGAAAAGGCAAGTAACACCCAATTTATACGTATGGCATGTTTGGTTCAATGAAGAAAAAAGAATAGTCACGTACACTTCTAATGTGATCATAGATGTCCCTGATAACGTTTTCTGTTATTCCCCTCATGGTATAGGTCTTCCCACTACCGGTCTGACCGTAAGCGAAGATGGTGGCTGTATGGTAAAGCAGCAAGATAGGTCACCTACTAATTTAAGAATTTTTAAAAGTGAAAAATAAAAAAGGAGATGAGATTGCAAGGTCATGGCACCATTGATTCCAGTCAATGCAGAGAGCGCAACATTCTTTGCGCCTTCATCATATACCTCTTGACTAGAGCAGGCTGGGCTGAAGACTTTATCTGAGTCAAGCAAATACGACATTTTTTGAGTGTTGAAGATAAAACCAGCAGACAAGTGTCAGCTTAAGTACTTATGTAAGTCCCTCGTTATATGCAATGCACCTACTCTATTTCTAACTGGATGTCATCAAAATGTCTTAGATCAACATGTTTCGAGAAAGTCATTAAAGATATTCACATCATCTATACATAGTTTTGGAGACAACAATACTTCTGTTGTAAGATAGACCATGCAGCTCATGAATCTATGTATCCGAACGATAATGAATAAATACAAGTCGCAATTAGGTCATACCAAATGTGTATGTGGTTGCAGCACGCTCATGGTTTGGGTTTTTAGGTACAACTGTCCTGTCATCTGTAAAATCCCAAGCTATGAGATCATACAATGCTTGTTCTCTCCTATTTAGTGGCCTGACCCGAACAGTAACAAGCATCTTCTCCTCATGGAATCTAGTACCACCTGGTGTAGTTGATGGGGTCCTTTGTATCTTGGACAAAGGGGTTGAGGGAGTTCCAGCCATTACGTCCCTGATAAATGGCTCTCTTCTGCAAATTGTATGAAGGAATATAAGATACCTCATACCATTATGTAGAAACAGTATAGACCAGAAAAACAAACAAAAAAACATATATCCCTTATATGTTGATTGAGCCAATGAGTTTTACTCCATACGCATTTTTCATAAGTCTGCACAGATTACACTGCCACTTCTGCAAAAAGCGGCTTGCGTTTTAATAGGGATAAAATTACTATCAAACAACAGCAGTTATGAACTCCAGGACCCTTAACTCCATAGTAAACTGGCATCCTTCATATGTTGATTAAGCCAATGGGTCCACACATCATTTTTAATCAGTCTGCACAGCTTACACTGCCTCTTTGCTAAAAGCAGCTTGCATTTTACTATCATACGCTGCCAATAGCTAATGGGGATCGTTTTACTATCAACAAGAAATCAAGAACAATTGGGAGCTTCAGAACCCTAACTCCGCTATAAATTGACACAATCAACTTAAATGAGTAATTCCTAACCACTACTAATTTTCAATCATAAGAAAGAAAAACAGGGAGAGACAACACCACGAAAATATCACAAAAATACAAAAGAAAAATCCCTATCAACAAATATTTAACAAAAGAAAATGCGAAATTGGTAAACAACAAAAATCACCTGAGATGACGAAAAATCTTCAGAATCGACGAAGCTTTCACTCGCTCACCTCCGAATCCAAAATTCTAGGGTTGACAAATTGAAATGAAGCGTGACTCAATCCGTACAGTACGAGCCAAATTTCTTGTGGCGCGGAAGGACCGACAGTAGAAGAAGAAGAAGAGACGGAGTTGAAGAAGGAGAAGAGCGATTGTGATTTGTTTGGAAAGAAGGATCTAAGAGAGCGTCGCTGTATCGAAAACCGTGCACTGATGTTGGATCTGTTTGAAACGTATTTTTCAACGGCTAGTTTTCAGTCTCCTACTTAAATAACACGACTTATCAGTTATAATATATTTATTTATTTATTATCACCCTTGTTTTGAATTTTTTTTCAGATTGTATTTTAAACTGCAATTTGATGATAGCTAGTTAAATGAATAATTTTTGAAGGCAGACTAAGGCCCTGTCCACTTTGACTCTATTTTTTTATTTTTAAGGTAAGATAAGTTAATTTCAGTTAAGATAAGTTAAGATCAGTTAAGATCAGTTAATTTCAGTTAAGATAAGTTAAGTTAAGTTTCAGTAAAGATAAGTTACTTTTAACATACTATTCATCATCATCATACCATCATCATCATCATACTATTCATCATACCATCATCATCATCATCATCATACTATTCATCATACCATCATCATCATCATACTATTCATCATACCATCATACTATTCATCATCATCATCATACTATTCATCATAATACCATCATCATCATACTATTCATCATACCATCATCATCATCATACCATCATACTATTCATCATCATCATCATACCATCATCATCATCATCAACATCAACATCATACCATCATACTATTCATCATACCATCATCATCATAATATTACTATTCATCATCACCATCATAAAATTACTATTCATCATCATCATAAAATTACTATTCATCACCATCATCATCATCAGTATATTACTATTCATCATCATCATAAAATTACTATTCATCATCATCATCCTCACAACCATCATCATCATAAAATTACTATTCATCATCATAAAATTACTATTCATCATCATCATAATATTACTATTCATCACCATCATCACCCTCATCATCATAAAATTACTATTCATCATCATCATAAAATTACTATTCATCATCATCATAAAATTACTATTCATCATCATCATCATCACAACCATCATCATCATAAAATTACTATTCATCATCATCATCATCACAACCATCATCATCATAAAATTACTATTCATCATCATCATAATATTACTATTCATCATCATCATCACAACCATCATCATCATAAAATAATACTATTCATCAGTCAATATAAGTTTCAGTTAAGTTAAGATAAGTTAAAATCAGTTAAGATAAGTTAAAATAAATTAAGATAAGTTAAATTCAGTTAAGATAAGTTTAAGTTAGTAAAATAGAGTCAAAGTGGACGGCCCCTAAATTGTTAAAAAAATTTAGTGTAAGTTAGAAAAATAAATTTCGACACTTTGAGTTGAGGAGCTCAAATTGTATCCTTTAATACTAGAACCTCCATGTGTTACACTAACTTTCATTTGGTTCGTAATGAGCTTTCAAACGCATAAAGGGTTGTGGTGAGTTTGGGGCTTGTCCATTCCTCGCCTATCCAAATGGAATTTAAATATTTTTTTTAAATATTTTTTTTCTGACTGATTGTAGCTTTAAAAGTGTATATAAACAAAATACCTAATTGAAACTGCTTCACATATGAAAATTTGGAGTCTCGAATTTTAGAGGAATTATTAATCCAGCACTCCTCATGTTAGACATAATTATTTAATGTTAGAAATAGTATAAATATAAATAAATTTCATATAAATGCAAAGTACACAACAATAATACAGATAAAAAATTATATTTTCATAAAACTTACTCAGACTCAAAATTTTCAACATAAATGAAAATGAAGATTCAAGTTGATTGCCATTAAATCTGGCAATAATATCAACACATGAGATGTAGCAACATATCAACTTCTACGTTATAAGACACAAGTGATCTTTCAGGATCTGGATGATGTATTTGGGAACTGAGGACAGCCAAACAGAGTATAATACATCATCAATCATCCTTGATCCACTTCAGGAGTCTCGATGCCCAGCGTCGGACGCGTCTCTTCAAAGTATAACCAACCACAATACCCCCGATGAAGCAAATCCCGCAGAGCTTTGAACAAGTCCATACCGAGACCACTCTTCTAAATGAGACAAAAACAGTAGCTTGTTACTAGAATATCAAAATATTTGCAAGTCGCCAGTATGATCTACACACAAATAAAAAGACTAGTTAACCAGTAATGGAAGTTCAATAAACAGAATCGATTCTTTCATACCTCAAATACTGACATACTGTAGCAAATCATTTCAAATCAACAAACGAAAAGCTGGGAAGCTTATTAACCTTTGATTGAAATCAAATTGACAGATAAGCATATACTTTGATGTCAAAATCTAGACACAGAAGCTTATCAACCTTTGTGGCCGTGACTATATAATGCCCGACATAGCTTGTTTGTATCATCATACTTCATACAGAAATGAACACAAGTCAATGAGCTGATTAAAATACCCAAACAAATACGTAAATTCTAAAAGCCTATGGAGTAATGATCCTAAGGTCAATACTCATCTTCATATATGAAGTTGAAGCACCTACCAGGCTACCATAGACAATCAATCTTCAAAGATTACACACAGTTAAACCTTAAGTTCTTATTACATCTATTATCAGCAGGTACTTTTGATGTATGAACAAACCTGACAGGTTTATGGTTTCAGTAAAAATTCCAAAACGGATACTTTAGAAACTTTACAAAACATTGTTCTCTCTCTAATTCAACTGCCCAATAAGGTCATAAACCTCTTAAATCTAACTGAATTATAACTTACTAATACAATTACACAGTGAAACGAACAACAACAACAATAAAATGTTCAAATAAAGCTGGAAATCAAAAAATGCCATGTTGCAATTTATGTGAATCCAAATGCCTTTTCCTGAATAATTTACAAAACCTAGACAAAAAAGTGCCTTACTAAATCACATGACATAATTCCAATATAACTATTAGTATCTGACTTTCTCCAATACCAAATCGACATCAACTGTAATCAAATAGTCAGAAAGAATACTATTCAGCTCAATTAAACGGCAGAATTGAAACAATGAATCGTAACAACAGCAACAACAAAAACAACACTGTGCGAAATTTGAATAGTACCTGGAAGATCTTGTGAGCAGAAGCTGTGTTTCGTTAGTAGACAAAGCTGCCAATCCCTTTCCTTCATTGTCAACATAATTCTTACTCTTTTCAACGATTTCGTTCAGCTTGGAATCCTTCGCATACTCCCAAACCGATTTCTTAATCCCCTCCATGTCTTTACAGTTTTCCCCAATTCGAAAAACCCTAACCAAACCCCTCAGATGAACGGACGGACAGCTAATCTCGTCTTCTTCACCAAACTAATCAAAACGACCGCCTCCTCTACCGTTTCAGATAGAACGAAAATTCAGCTCAGCGCAGCCCAGTAGAGCTCTTAACCTTTTCTTTTTTTCTTTTTTTTTGATCAAGAACCTTTTCTTTTTTTTTTGATAATAACTTCTTTTTTTTGTTTTTGATAATGAGTGGGTACAATAATTCATAACATTACAATGTAATGATGTCTTTCCATGCATGGATCCGTACAAGATGGAGAGAAAAATGAAGGAAAGTTATAAGAAAATTGGTTGCCCCAGGCCTCGAACTCAGGACATAAGGATCCAACCATCTTAGTGTGGACTCCTTAATCGACAGACCGCCACCTCTGTTGGCTTTTTTTATAATAACTTTGATATATAAAAATGGATTAAGATCATATGAGAAGTGATAAATTTGGTGAGAAATGAGAATAGTTTTTGATTTTTAATACAACGTTCCTTATTTTTTTCGGATTTTTTAAAATTTTGAATATATATATATATAGAGGAGTGTTCAAATGAGGACACCCAAATTTGGTAAGGACGTAGGGACAAATCTCATCCATTAGATCATCATCCATCTAACCCCCCCGTGCTTTGTGGGCGCGCCACGTGTCCAAGTTCCCAAAATCCAATAAAGCAAATAGTAAAACCCACTACCAAAAAGCAAATAGTAAAACCCACTACCACATGTGACACGTGGCAGCTTGTGGATCATTGGATGAACCTCATCCAATGGCCAAGATTAGTCCCTACACCCTCACCATAAGACATGTCCTCAATTGAACGCCCCCCTATATATATATATTATATGTTTGTAGGGGCATTATTATAAATTAGTATCCATGTAATTCTCGGTGTTACGAATGTTATTCTTTAAGTGTACAAATTTTGGTTCTTTAAGTTATATTATTTTTACATTACGATTTTTGTTCTTTAAGTTTACGAATTTTCATTATTTAACTTATACTATTTTTTACATTATGAATTTTGTTCTTTATGTCTACGAATTTTGTACTTTAATTATAAGAATTTTGTTCTTTTAAATCTACAATTTTTACATTACAAACTTTGTTCTTTGTTACGAACTTTATTCTCTAAGTCTACGAATTTTCTACCCGACATGCTGGAGAAGCTTGAATCCATCCATATCTGGCATATGGACAACATCATATACATTCTTCTTCGTAACTGACCTAAATCACAACTTCGAAAAATTCCAAAATATGGGGGGGAAAAAACTCCCCATATATCATTCAATTCACACAAAAGCAACCACATAAATCATCATTATCACTTCGAATCCGCAAACCCACTGAGAATTGGATGCGAAATTAAACACAGAGCAAAAGCACATGCCTGGTGATTTGGACCCACTATGACGATTATGCCGTTGTGCGTTGTTAGTATTTAATAAACGATTTTTGAATTTAATCAGATTAATTTGTACCGTAAATCAAGCAAGATGGACGAACTATAAAAAAATTCTTAGTTCTCATGTAATATTAACCGCTCATGGGATACGCACCCTATAAAAAATATTTAAGAAAAAAGATAAAATTATCGCTTGAAAAATAAGAATGAATAAAACTACAAAACCTGAGGAAATGAATATTAAATGATGGGATGGAGAGAGACACAAAGGCTTGTGTATCGAAATTTCACTAGGCTTATTTTGAATTTGGGCCCACAATGAAGTTTGTTGGACTGTCAGTGTCGTGGTTATTTTGCATTCTTTTGGGGGCGATCAGGCCCAATAACTCTTCCTCGGGCCTACGACACGCTAGAGCTGTAAATGAGACGATGTATTCGTGAACAACTCGTGAGACTACTCGGTCAAAGCTCGACTCGATTATAAACGAGTCGAGCACGATCACGATATTTAGGTTCGATTATTAAACGAGTCGATCATGAACAAAGTGATACTCGACTCGTGAACAACTCGTTTATATACTCGATTTATTACTCAATTTATTACTCGTTTATAATTTATATATTTATTATTATTTTACATGAAATGATTATTTCACATTCTTTATATCAATATTTACTATTATATTGTTCAAAACTCGTTAATAAGTTCGATTAAAGTAATTTTGTAAACTTTAACATATTTTTTCAGTGAAAGCTCGTTTCTACTCGTGAAAAGCTTGATTAGAGCCTGTTTCAACTCGTGAAAAGCTCAATTAGAGCTGTTTCAACTCGTGAAAAGCTCGACTAAAGCTCGTTAATAGTAAATATTCACATTAATTTAAATTACTTTAATTACTCGTATAAAACTCGAACTCGGCTCGTAACTTGTGAACATTAAACGAGTCAAGCTCGAACACAAGTTTTCAGAACTCGTTAATACTCGGCTCGAACTCGAACTCGTCAAAATTTAAACGAACCAAGCTTGAGCAACCTAATACTCGACTCGACTCGTTTGCAGCCCTACGTCACGCCCCTTGTCTAATTTGGATCTTAAACTTCTTTTTATTGGGGATCTTGAACTATTCACGATTTCTTTATTATAGTCCGAATTTTCAATAAAATTTAAATATAAGAATCAAATTGTAGATTAATTTACAAGCTGAAGATCAAATGCTTAATGTCAACGGGTGGTGACCTATTAGCTATGTAGTCTACATTAAGATGGTTGGATCCTTACGTTCTTGGTTCGAGTTATAGGGCCACCAATTTTCCTATAAATTTCTCCCTTCATTTTTCTCGTCCCGCCTTACACGTAAATGCTTGTAATATTCTGAGTAGTTGTACAACCACATTATCAAAAAAAATAATCAAATGCTTAACGTAAGTGTATTTAATGAAATGATAAACTAAATAATTGAAATTAATATTTCAACATGACGGGTCTAAATTGAATCAAACAAGTCCGATTGAAATCCACTTATCGTAACGAATATAAATGATGTGCTTGGCCAACTATATTTTTTGATGCACACTTCAATGACATCTCATGTTTCTCAACTGAATAAAATTTCGTGCAGTCAAGCTATCAATAGCAATGTGACGAAACGACATAGTTTAGTGTATTTTCAGATAAACTGTATAGTTTTAAATCAGAACGGCGTAGTTTTGAAAATGATTCAGTTCTCAAGTTAAGAATTATATAAATAAAACGATGTAGTATTTATTTTGTTTTATCAAAATTACGTCGTTTTCGAATGACTGAAAATACCTAGTTGCCCGAGATATGAATCTTTTCTCGACCTTATTTCATTAGTACATGGGACGACAACATCTGAGAAACATCATAATCCCCAGCTGCATATAGATTGACACCTTTCATATCATGTCATATTCAATAATTAGGTTCACATATTAACTATAAGGTATGCCTCTAATTTATTGTGGCTTCTTGGTCTTGTTATGATTATGAGCAATTCAATTTGGTAGAGATACTTTATTTGCATGAAATAATTGTAAATTTGTTGGGTAGCTAAAACCTGAGTCGTGCGTCTCATTTATTATAGTAAGAGAAAACGTTATAAGAATTCATTCTCCAAAACTTGACTTTGATTCCCGATGTCGTCGAAGTTAAGGAATTAAATGGAGAATAATGACAGAATATGATAAAAACATGTTTTGTAATTTTTTTGTTTATATATCATTATTGTGAAAAAGTATTTAATTTAAACAAAAACTCAAGGTAATAATTAATGAGAATGGAGATTTTGCTTAGTTGGAAGAAAGAATATAATCTCATCATTTGATACACATGTACTTACAAGTTGGCTAAAAAGGACTCGAACATTAGATTAATCAAACTAATTAGTTTATGTGTACTCATTTGCAGAGATGATACATAGAGAAGCATCTTAATTATTATATTATGACACCACCACATTTAGAAAAACGAAAAAAAAAAATCTGTTCATGTACGTACGTACACCTACCGGCTAACGTATGATGATGATTTATGAAACAAAAACTATTAATTAGTTCCAAATTAAATATAATTATAGAAATAATAATGCAAAATATATTACACAATATTTTTTGATAGTATATTACACAATTGACGAATTGAACAGGGATAGTTGAAAATATAGTTGAAATGCGTTCACGTTGATTATCTCATCGTCACTGTTGAAATTGCTAACTCATATTGACTCAAAAGTCTAGGCTTCAGAGTCATCATTCCCAACAATCTCCCCTCAATTAGAGAAATTGTGCGTGCTTCCCTTCAATCAAACACCGCTACGTTACTTGTAGTCAAACGTATGTGCGTATGAGAAAGCCCGTCTCTACTAGGGGTGCTCCAGTACGCTCCACTTCATTAGGGTCCACCCACCGTAGGTGCGCCTTTGCGGCTCCCTCATACATTGCAACTCTCCTTTATAGGATAATCCGGGGTCCAACCCACCAAACGATTGAAGTATCTTCAAACGAGCACTCACTTTAGCATTGACATTTCCGCGTACGCGTCACACATCCTTCACAACTAGCCCGGATCGCAATGTCGGCTCTGATACCATGTTGAAATTGCTAACTCATATGGAATTACCTCCCCATATTGACTCAGAAGCTTAAGCTTGAGAGTCATGATTTAGTAATCCAATATTAAGATAAAAAAAATTCTCCTCACTTTACAATGTGAGACAATTTTTTCAAGTGCACCATTCCCGACCGTCACAAAAATAATTATATAATAAAAGTTTATATGAAATTCTAATGGCAAGAAAACTTGGGGATCTTTTTATGGGTATTTGAATTCTTTTATTATTATTATTAATATGTATTATCAGTATTAGAAAATTCGATTATATTTTAATCCTAACAAATTTCACACATATGCCTCCACCGTCCACTCCAATATAATGTCGCGCACTTTTTATTGATCGTAACAATCATTATAAGGAAGCAAGACATCATGGATATAAGTCACTTAAGCAATTACCTTGGCCTTCAAAAACAGTAAAAGTCGATTTTATAGTGAAAGAGCATTTTGTAGGTGATGTCTTTTCTCCATATATATGAAGTTGTTATGCGTATCATTTTATACCGGTCCAATTGTTCCAACATCCACATCTAAACACAGATTATTTGATACAATTTATGAAGTTTTTTTTGTTGATGAAACTTCCTTTTCCTCCAACATGTTTTCATGGAATAAAATCTGGTGCAGCAAGCTATTTACAGCAATTTAAGTAAAACGACGTAGTTTGATATATTTTAAGATAAAACTATGTATTTTAAAGCCGAAACTACATAGTTTTGAAAAAAGATTCAGTTATCTATTTAGGGGTTTTATAAATGAAATGACGTAGTTTTAATGTTATTTTATCAAAACTATATCATTTCGAATGGCTGTAAATAGCCTTGTTGCACGGGATATGAATCCAGCTGTTTTCATTCCCTCAAAAATAAATTTAAAAAATCAAATAGTGTGTAAGTGATGGATTTTTTATGTGCAGGAAATCAAGCTATTTTATTTTATTTATCATCAAAATTAAAACAGAACAATACAAGAGTTGAAAATTTTCCATGATTTTTCATCGTGAAATTATCTAGTAAACAACTTCCATTTTACTTTTTTTACCCACCAATTTTATGCAATCGAAACATATTATTATCCCATCATTCTCCTCAAATCAAATACAAAAAACACGATCCAAGAGTTTAATTAAACTAGCAATGATGTAATCTGAGAGTGGCACTAACATGGAGAAGTGGAAGTATAAATAAACAAACACAGTAAGCATCTAAATAATTTGATTGAATAATGATGTAAGACTAATTAAGTATTACCATTATTTAATGTACTTTTTTTTTCTCATTTTTAAAAAAAAAAGGATGGATCAGGTAGTGAGCGCCTCTCCAATATGCCAACTCAATTTCGTCATTTTTTAATGTACAAAGTACAAAACTAAATTAAATAAATAAGATTGAACCTGCATACCAGGAAAATTGGGGTAATGGATTAATTAATAAGAAAATTATTCAGAGGTTGTTATAATTATACGCGTTCAGAGAGTTGACGGGGGCAAGACATAGACAAGAGCTAATTGGCAAGACCAGGCTTGGTTTGGGAAGAGCCATATTGTTTATAAAATGTGAAGGTGTGTGGTCGGGACATGGTGCGCTTACCCGACACATGCTGTCATTGTTCACATGCATGGTTATTGTTTGTTCAATCACACATTGATTCACAATAAAACTTCACTTAATAAATTTATCAAATTATTGTCTTTTTTTTATAACGGGATATATAACAACGGAATATTACAATACATATGACGTATTATCATCTAGTACATATATATTGATATCCGAAGCTCTAGTAAGGCATCTCGATCGAATCCGATGATAGGAATATAAATTTTTCATAAAATTGTGAGAAAAGTGTCATGAGTGGGGCTTGAACTCTTCAAAATTTGAATTCTTCCACTAGGCGGCACTCTTGTCTCACTCTTAATTTTAATATACCTGTTTTTGGACGACCAATGTGCACATTTTCTGTTCAACATTGAGAGTTTTCGAGGCCTTTCAATTCAAGAAAAGAAAAAAAGAATCATTTGATTATAATGCCTCATTTGGTTTGCATAATTTTATTTTAATTGTCTATGTTGTTATTGATAATATAATAAAATTTGTAATTTTTTTTTGATAAGAATAAAATTTGTACAAATTGAATCAAGCATAACAGAGTAAAAAATTACCTAATATGAAATCAATCAATAAATCGGATATACATATTTAAAAATTAAATTACATTCAATTAAAAGTCGCCAAATACAGTCTAATTACTATATTGTGCATGCCGAGTTTGCTTTCAAGTTTGTCGCATTTGGTTTGTAGTGCTGTCGATCCGATCCGATCCGATCCGATATATGTAATCGACCCACCTCTCGACATTTAAGGTGGGGAGACGATAAAAACAGTACTTCAGAAGTAGCCAAAATGATATGGTCACATCTCTCTTTCTTATGCCTGTAAATCAAGATTCATTCTTAGGATATAACATCGTTTTGAGACAGATCATAAATGTGGTGTTGGCAACAATTACCCTTACATAAGAGCATCATTTTTACTATTGCTATAAATTATTTGACTGCACGAGAAAAAAATAAAAATATGACATGGACTATCCCCTCATTTCAAATTAGGTATTGGACTTTTCCAATTTTTAATTAAATAACTTTTGCTACAATTTGCACATGTTCCATCCTATTAATTATATCACCAACCACAATAAAAATAAATTCTACCAAATTAAATTAACCCCATTATCAAATTTACAAGTTTTAAACCTTAAAATTTCCTCGAAACTCAAATTTGGAAACAAAAAGTATGCAAAATGATGCAAAAGTCACTAAATTGAAAATTAGAAAAGTCCGGCACTTATTAATTCGAAATGAGGCGATAGTCCAGATAATATTTTTGTAATTTACCCAAAAAATGAAGTCCTCCGATACGCACTAGCAACTACCTCAATATATCGGCGGCTGAGAATCCTACTCAAAACTAAGTGTGGTATAATTGGGATAAAGATAGGTAAAAACTCTATTTATTTATAAAAACTATAAACCTCCTCAAAATTGTACATGTCATATTTGTCGAAATTTCGTAATCCAACACGGAGTGACAAAATAGTCTTTTGGTGTTTTCGTAATTAATTAATTTTAATTTAATTAATTTAAAGCATAAAGTTCAGAATTATTTGGTAATGTTCAGAATTATTCTTCAGAGTTACTTGATAATGTTCAGAGTTATTTGATAATGTATACAGTTATTTTTCAGAGAATGTTCAGAGTTATTTTTCAGAGTTTTTTGATAATGTTCAGACTTAACGTTATTTTTTTGAACGTTTATACGTTCACATATATTATATATTTTAAATACGTCCGTTTTAAAAAATTTATTTATTAAAAGTGCCCAAATTATAATTGGTCGAGAGTGTCACGTATCGAATTTTTAGGTGATTTATAATTTTATATTTAAATGTAATTATTTTTATTTGATACAATCTATCACAATTAACAGGCATCCTTAAATACATTGAAAGCGCACTTTGTAAATAAAATGCACTGACATTATTTATGATCCATCAATTAAATTTTCCTTTTTGATCATCCAATCACAGCCAGCCACGCGTGCCAAAAATATATGGCATGCCCAATACTACTATTAAATATAAATAAGCAAATTAGATTTATACAGTAACCGAAAAGTTAATAAGTGTTTAATATTGGACTACTATGTTGTGACATCTAATTGAACTTTCTGTAGTTGGTGACAAAAAATGTTATCCAATATATTACACTTTAGTCTAAATTCAAATACATACATCAATTAGATGGTGGTTAAGTTCTTAAGTTGGCAGAACCCTTGCCTTGCAATAGCAAGATCATGTGTTCAAACCACATCATGTCTTTTTTTTGGAATTTTCTAGTCCGACCAATGGTGTGGTTCCTTCCACAATTTTGTGAATTTTCGTAGTCCTACCTATATGATAAACCCACCATCAAAATAAAGTCTTTCGGGACCGTGTTCCACTAACAAAACCAAACTTGATGACTTTGATATTTCACTTTATACATCACAACATTGACTTTATGATGCATTTCCAAGGATATATATTGAATTCTTAATTTTTTTAATTAAGAAACTCTCATTCGAATAAGAGGTAAAATTTACTAATTTTATTGACTTTCATATGACATCTTATGTGTGTGGAAGAAATAAAGTGCCCTTATCTATGTATAAATGACTATTTATTATTAGTATTAGGCTATTAGCATACTAAATTAAAGGAAGATTTAGCTTTAATGATTTAGGCAATATTTTAAAAATGATCAGCTACAATTTTGCCTAAATAAATAAACGTCAGCGACAGTTCCTTACGATATATGACACGTAGAAGTCTACAACTGTTAGAATGGTCCATTCCAGTTGGGGGAATTTAATTTCTGTCAATTCCAATTCAACTAAGCTTGTTTTTTTATTACTGGAAACTAAATTTACCTGAACGAGTTAATTAAAATTCATTGGAGTAATTTGAGGGCAATAAAAATGATTAAAAAATGATAATGGTGTTGGCCAGAACCCAAGCACGCCATTATATATAATTAATATTTTCTTATTTAATTAAATATAATAGTAATCAACTCTCTTCTACTCATGCCTCTTCTACCCAAAAAAAAAAAAAAAAAAAAAGAAGCTACGGCGTTTCTCTCTCTTCGCATTCGCCGCCGTCAGATTTCCCGGCGACGCGTCAGAGATTCTCTTTTCCGTGTCTCCCACGGTTTCGCTTCTCCACAAATTCACTTCCCTCACCTGGTCCGCCCTTCGTTTATCTGACGACGTTAGGGCCTTCATTCTCGACGAGGTTGAAAAGCCAGTGATTGAGGCACAAACGGAAAAGAAAGCGTCGAGGAGGCTACTGTGCGAGATTTGATTTTTCCGGAAATCCAATTGAAATCGACTTTGAGTTGAATCCGCTGGTTACGAGGAAGCTAGCGGAGTTCAGCGAGTGGGAGCTCAGCTATTGGCGCTTAGTGGTGATTGCGATTGTTTACTGTTTTGTTTACCGGGAAATTTGAGCCGACCTTCGGTTTGATACTGAGATAACGGATGGCCTGAGAGGCGGCGCAGCTACGAATCTGGATCTGCCTGGATCAGCTGTTTGTTAGCAGCTTCCGAGTTTTTGAGGCGCATGCACTACTGCAAGAAGCTTATTGAATGTGTTGCTTACGTATTAAGGGAGAGCAGTTGACGTTTCATCAAAAATTAGAATCCACTTGGTTGAATTAGAAAGTGAAAACTTGGCGATCTCTATCAGTGCATCTACTTTTACATCCAGTTTTAGTAGTGTGGAGAAGAATTGCTGCAGTTAAGGGGCAGATGGCCTTCTGTTGATTTTGAGTTTATAGCTGATTTCAGACAAAGCCATGTTTTGGGGTTCAAGACTGAGCAAAGCTTACGGATCTTCTTACCTAGATATATACTGGTGAATTGAGCTGCTTGATAGTTTCCAAATTTTTTGGTGGATATGAAGATACCGACAAATGGACTTCCGACAAACTCCGGGGAAGGTACCACTTTTGCATCGAGTTGTGAATAACTATTTTCAATAATCATTTTTAACATTTAAATCTTCAGCCATCTGTATGTTTTGATCAGCTCATATGCATTCAACAATGTCGTCTTTCACCAAATATGCCATGAACTATTTGGTTGTTAGTTTAGTCAGGACCAATGCCATTGCAAAATTTATGCCTTTGTTCTTATCAGTTTCCTCCATATTTCTTACTTATGCACAAAAGCTAAGTGGTTGATACTCTCACCATTTATACTTGGCACAAAAGGGATATAAGTCACCACCTCTGATCATTTCACACTCTCTCTATATTTAGAATGCTTTGAACTCATTCAGTTGGATTTTAGTTCATTTAGCGATCCACTAAGGGCTTGATGAATCTGCACTCTTTCTTATGGACTGGACTTACGCAAGTTTGATGGATTGTTTTATGAGAAGTGCTTACACGCAAGATATGTTTGCAGGAGAATAACATAGAAATAGTAAAGAGTCAGTCCAAAATGATTTTCACTATAAACTACTCCTTTGTTTACATTGCCTAACAATTTAAATCAAACCATTTTAATATCCCAATTCCCAAAAGGGGGAATATTTGCCAGTTCGTATCTCCACCACTAATAATATAGAGCAACATGCCTTTGATATGCAATATATATGTGAGCACCATCCACCTAATGGGAGATCATGAGACATGCCCCTATCTGTTGTCTCTTTACTAGCATCTGAACTCATATTATTTTTTTATTTATCATCTTGTTGGCATGCTAATTTTGTTTTTTGCTTATGCTAATTTGTCCCCCTAATATATAATCGGGAAACAGGAGAAAGGAAAACTATAAATTCAGAGTTATGGCATGCTTGTGCCGGCCCATTAGTTTCATTGCCGCCAGTTGGGAGCCTTGTAGTTTATTTTCCACAAGGTCACAGTGAGCAGGTATTTCCTAATACTTGAGGGATTGCATTGTCTTGTTTATGATTCTTTACTGAGAGGTTTTAATCTCAGGTGGCTGCATCAATGCAAAAGGAAACAGATTGTATACCAAGTTACCCGAACCTTCCTTCAAAGTTGATATGCATGCTTCACAGTGTCACTCTTCATGTATGGTATTTTCAGCGGTCACATATCTTTTAGTTGAAATATATTGGTCAGCTAAAAGTTAGTAATAAAGTCATATTTGGTACTTGCATGGGGCTTTTTTCGAATTTGTTGAAGGCCGCTATGAATTACGTTTACAGATATTGTGGAAGCAATCAATGTTTATATGTTCACATCTTAATCAGGCTGACCTAGAGACAGATGAGGTGTATGCGCAGATGACGCTGCAGCCTGTAACCAAGGTTTGTCAGCTAAACAAACTAAATGAGATCACGCATAACTCTGTTCATATGGAACTTTCTGTTTTATATGTTGATGTCCGTGTCATGCTAAAAAAAATATTAAATCAATCTACAGTATGACAAGGAAGCACTGCTGGCATCTGATTTGGGTTTAAAGCAGAACAGGCAGCCAGCCGAGTTCTTCTGTAAAACTCTAACGGCTAGCGATACTAGCACTCATGGTGGCTTTTCAGTGCCTCGCCGTGCAGCAGAGAAAATATTCCCTCCCTTGGTGTGTATTACTATAGTATTCTTGCTTACGGATTGGGTCACTCTTTTGAAGTCTGTATAATATGTACTCATTCTTTGGTGATTCAATGGGTACAGGATTTTTCATTGCAACCCCCTGCCCAAGAGTTGACAGCAAGAGATTTGCATGACAACATGTGGACATTCAGGCATATCTACCGTGGTTAGTAGATTTCACTATTTGTTAGACATGGTACAGGGATTGATGAAGACATAGTGAAGGAGAAAATGCATCAAAAATGTTTTATTCCAGTCTCCTCTGCTTCCAAATGTTAAATGCTTCCGAATTTCGTTCAATTCTAAACCCCAAAGAATATATAGCCATTAAATATGTAAAAATAGAATATACAACTACACTTCGAGGTAGTTGTTACTTTTTACTAGAAAGCTGACTATTAATGACACGATGACATCTTCTCACTATTAATGACACGATGGCATCTTCTCAAAGAAGAATCCCATTAATTATTTCAAATGTTAGTTCATCGTTATTGCATCATTCGTATCTTGTCTGTGTAATACTCAGTATTGAATATTACATCCAGTGATTTGTTGCATAGTGTACTGTACCAACTATTCTTAGAGACTCAATTTTGTAGACTAAGTATGACTAGTCATCCAATTTTCACTGCATGATCGAGATTACTATACAAGTCCATTTTTTGTTTCTGTTTCCTCTCTAAACAATGCTGCTAGGATATATTCTTTAAGTGGAATTTAGCATTTGTTGTGATATAAGGAAGCTCGTATGACTATCAAAAAAAAAAGAGGAAGCTCGTATGAATTGTTAACAGCACAAAAATGTGTGTCTTGCTCCTAGGTCAACCTAAACGGCACTTACTAACTACTGGATGGAGTGTCTTTGTGAGTACCAAAAGACTGTTTGCAGGGGATTCTGTTCTATTTATTCGGTATGTGAATCTATTAGGGCAAACCTTACATTGTTCGATATGTTTTATATGTCATATGTACTGAGGTGATGGTATTGGTACCAGAGATGAGAAGTCGCAATTTCTATTGGGCATTAGGCGTGCCAATAGGCAGCAGCCTGCCTTGTCTTCGTCTGTCATATCCAGTGATAGCATGCATATTGGTATTTTAGCTGCTGCCGCTCATGCTGCAGCGAACAATAGTCCATTTAATATATTTTACAATCCAAGGTATTATATTTTTGTTAGCAGATCATTTGGTTGTTTGCAAAATGTCAGAGGTTATCTACTGATTATCATATATTGTGTAATTTCAGGGCTAGTCCTTGTGAGTTTGTTATCCCTATAGCAAAATATAATAAAGCTATGTATACTCAAGCTTCCCTTGGAATGCGGTTTAGAATGATGTTTGAAACCGAAGAATCAGGAGTACGAAGATACATGGGTACCATCACTGGCGTCAGTGATCTGGATCCTGTGAGATGGAAGGGGTCGCAATGGAGGAACATTCAGGTAATACTCCTTTACACAACACAAGTTCCTATATTATTGTCATACCTAAAATCTGTCAAAGAAGAGACCACATCTTCTATGCAGTGATCATGTAACAGTATCTGCAGCCACTATCTTACATTCAAAGACATAAGATTTTTGTTTGGTTAAGAATCAAGATTTTTGTTTAAGATTTTTTTTCCTCCACTTCTATCAGCTTTTCTTGTGTCTCCTTTTATCTGGCATAAGACTTCATATAAATACTTATGTCATCCTGCCCATTAAAGTTCACGTTCCTTATAGGTTGGATGGGATGAGTCAACAGTCGGGGATCGTCCAAGCCGAGTCTCCCTGTGGGAAATTGAGCCTGTTGTGACTCCATTTTATTTGTGTCCTCCCCCATTTTTCAGGCCAAAGTTCCCCAAAGAGGCTGGATTTCCAGGTGACATTATGATTCATGCTTTGAGGCGTTCACCACCTTAACATAGATTGTGTGTTAACTGTTAATCTAAACAAATATTTGTTGTATCTGTAATTGTTGAATGGGGATAATTGACATGATCTTATTATTTTGGCTATGTCTATTACAGTTAGTAAGTTTAAGTTAGTCAGGGACTTTGTACTTTGTAGTGTAGTATTTATATTCTGTCTCCTGTTTTGATTATTAGATTTAGCATCAACTAGTTAGTTGCCATATGGGTTAATACTAAGCAATTGTGATTTGTGACCCAATAAACAGTGCAGATATCACATTGGTAGTCATTGTGCTATAGGTTGGTAATTTATAGATGTACCCATAGTCTTCGACAAGGATGAGATAGTTACAGTTTCTTGAAAACCTAGGCAGTTAGCTTTGTTGTTTTAATGATTAAGCAGATGAGTGGTACAACTGCAAAACAAGTGTTTGGATAAATGATAAAACAATGTGCAATGTACTTCTCACATTTGCCGAGGGTTCCTAGTAATGCAGTCTGGAATAATAGAATTTCTATTTGGGAGCTCTTTATATGGACTCTTCCAGTTATATTTTATGGAAGCTGTAGCTGAGTGTAATATAACTATTTGCTCATTATTTCTGCCATAATATAACTTACACATGTCTATGTTCCTCCCTCTTAGATGATGAGTCTGACATGGAGAATACACTCAAAAGGGGCATGCCTTGGCTCGATGACTTTGCCATGAAAGATGCTGCAAATTCAATATTCCCTGGCTTAAGCTTAGTACAATGGATGAGCATGCAACAAAACAATCAGTTTCCTTCTGCTCATTCGGGATTCTTTTCAAATATGCTGTCTTCAACTGCAATACAAAATGCGCTTGGAACAGATGATCCAACCAAATTATTGAGTTTTCAGAACCAAGCCCCATCACTGGCAAGCATTCAATTCAACAAAGCAAATCAGCAGAATCAAGTGCATCCTTTTCAGCAGCCGCCTGTTTCATGGCCTCAGCATCACCAACTTCAGCAATTGTTACAAAACCCCAGTAACTTGCAGCCGGAGCAATCTCAACATGTCCAGCAGCAGTCCCTGCAACAATCATCACAGCAAATGTCTCTGCAGCAACAGACTCAACAGATGCAGTTGCAACGACAACAATCACAGCAAATGCAGACTCAACAACAAACCCCGCAAACACAGCAGCAGCAAGGTCAGCAAATACAGCTACAGCAAGCCCCGCAGATACCCACGCAACAGCAACTGCAAAGGCACCAGCAGCAGCAATATCAACAGCCACAATCAAGGCTACATACACAACCCCATCCCCAGCCGCATCAGCAGCCACAGCCACATATTCAATCACAGCAGCAACCACAAAATGCCCTCTCTAAGCCTCATGTGAATAATGGCTTAGTAACCGCAAGCCAGATCCCAGCTCAGAAACCACAGCAGCCAATCATGAGCTCTATGCTTCAGCAACAACTTGTGGCAAGCAATGATCAGAACCAAAAAGTTAGTTCTTGTAAGAGTCCATATCATGTAGCGTCTTCAGAAGAGATGCAGTTTCAATATCAGCAGTCCACTGTATCACAGAAACCCCACGGGTGTCAGTCACAAATGCAGCAGTCACCTCCACACTTGCAACAGCATGACATGTTTCAAAGATCACAGCAGCTTCCACAAGTTTTGCAGCCATCGCATCAAACTTTGGCAGAGCATCAGCTTCAGCTACAAATGTTGCAAAAATTGCAGCAGCAGCAATCATCACATCAAGCACAACAAAAGCAGCATCAACAGTCACAGATCGATCCAGTGGTCTCATCTTTGAAGCCACAGTCACTCCAACAGCTCCACCAACCAAATCAGCACTCACTGCTTCAACCGCTTTCTCAGCATCAACAATCAAATGTTTCCCAATCACAGCAGTTTGCTGTGAATCAGCTGCAAATACAACCGGCACCACTTAGAAGAGTTCATTCTGGCCTTACTGATGGGGATGCTCCATCATGTTCAACATCACCATCTACAAATTATCTCCAAGCTTCACCTTCAAAATTTTCAAAAAGGAATCGTCAAGAGATGGCTGGTGATTTTGGTTTTCAACAGGTTAATTTGGACCAGGAGCTTCAAAACAAACCCGAAGTTCAGGTGAAACATGAGCTTCCTAGCTTGAGAGGACCAGATCCACTGAAATATAAAGGCAATGTGTCTGACCACATGGACGCATCTTCATCTGCAACATCGTATTGCTTGGATGCAAACAATTTTCAATCCAATTTTTCGCTCCCAACCTTGCTGGATGGAGATGTCCAATCACATCTGCGAAACAATCTCTCTTTTGTGGCTAGCGCCGAAGGCTTAGCACCTGACACTTTGATGACGAGAGATTATGATTCTGGAAAAGATTTGCAAAATCTACTCTCTAACTATGGCACGACTCCAGGGGATCTTGGGACAGATTTGTCTACTGCTGCAATCAGCTCACAGTCATTTGGGGTTCCAAACATGTCTTTCAATCCTGGGTGTTCAGGTGATATTTCCATTAGTGACACTGGTGCTATTGGCAATGGAATGTGGAGTAGCCAGACACAGCGCATGCGGACTTACACTAAGGTTTGATTCTGTTTGTTTATAATCGTGAGTAATGCTAATTTTTCCCGTACAGCATTTCAAGTTACCAGCTATTTGTAGCTGGCTATCTGTCCTGATTAATCCTATGCATTACGATATCACCTGAAGGTTTAGTGATTGTCTAATTAGTCTAGACACATCATTGTCATAAGTGTCACGTGAATTAGTGATAATTCCCTGTCACCTTAGTGACGCTAATACACTTAGACGAAGCCTATTTGTAAGCGTTGAAGACTAATGGTTTCAGTAGCTGAAGTATCATGTTCTCATTTCGTCCTCTAATCAAGCTTACAAGTTGTAGCCATGTATGGTTCTGGGGTGTTACAGTTATATTACATGTTGCCTGACATATTTTTCATTTTGAAGGTTCAAAAGCGTGGATCCGTGGGGAGGTCAATTGACGTCACACGCTATAGAGGATATGATGAGCTTAAACATGACTTAGCCCGCATGTTTGGTATTGAAGGGCAACTGAATGATCCTCAAAGAATAGACTGGAAGCTGGTTTATGTTGATCATGAAAATGATATATTGCTTGTGGGTGATGATCCATGGGAGTAAGTCGACATACATTTCGGGGGCATCTCATTTTTATTGTGTTATCAATTATCACGTCTTTAAAACGGAAATGTCAATCCTTTTGCAGGGAATTTGTTAGCTGTGTACAGAGTATAAAGATTTTGTCATCTGCTGAAGTGCAGCAGATGAGTCTGGATGGAGATTTGGGTAATGTGGTGATTCCGAATCAAGCTTGCAGCGGGTCAGATAGTGGGAATGCATGGAGAGGACATTATGATGACACATCAGCTGTGTCATTCAACAAATGAAAGATTTTGGGGTCTTCGAATTACGTCAACAACCTGTTGGTTTTCTTGCTGAATCAGTCAGTATGCCTCAGACCCAAACAAGTATTACTGAAAAATAAAGAATTAACTCCTCACACAATAGTCTATTCTCAGACATGGGCAAATGTGTTTGGCTTTTAATGGGCAATGGTGTAGCCCATCGTTTTTATCATGCCTAGACACGCTCTCCAGTTTCTTAACGGCGGGACTCATCACCTTTTCTCATGCACGCCTGGCAATACATAATTCGGGGATCCTTCGTGTTCAGCATTCGATTATAAAAGTTGAGAAGCATAGTGCTACAGGAAGCGGCTAAGCATTGATACTCAGTTACGGTTTGTTGAAGGTGAGGTGCATAAATTAGTAATTTTGCAGAACGCCAGGGTAACTTATTTTTTAGACTTCAGATTATAATCTATGGTTCTGTAAATGTTAGGAGGCTCAATCTCATCAAAACGAAGTACATTGCTACATCGCAAGATGTATTCCACTGTTGTTTGACGACAGCTGTATGACATTGAAGTACTCGACTGAACTTCTGTAAAAAAAAAAAACAAGAGATAAAAACTTGTCTAAAAAGCATATGTTTGTCATATGACGGTAGAGTTGTATTGTACTTGTAGTCTCCTTTACAATATCATTGTCTCAGTTTGTAAACATAGGTTCACTCAAAGTGGAATATTTGATGTTTCTCAATTCCAAGTTCTGCCAAAAACTATATTGGACCATTTCCCATGATCAGCCAAATGACTTTAAACACAGCAACAATCCAATCCAATCCAATAGGTTATGTTTGTTGGATGTAACACACTTGTACACTAATTAAGTGGACAAATCAGAAATTGTCTGCAGAATAGATGTTTAGTTCATTGAAAATCTCTAGATTGTACAGTACAAGAGCAGTATGCTAGCTAGTTGCTTCTCCACGTGTCACAATACACTTCAAAAGTTGCCAAACACACAACTTCACTAAACAATTAGGTCCGAATCCAAAATGATACATAAGCTGCATCTCTATAATACCCAATAATGATGCTGACTAATACAAATTCCTTTTGTAAAATTTAACTCGCGCTAGAAAAACATCAACAACAAGCATTCGACTAACGAATTCCTGTATCTATTAACATCAGTTTGGTACTGACCTGAGAGATGACGAGCTACAACTCTGTAGGGGTGTGAAACTGAAGGTTTTTAGATGTCGTAATCTATGTTTGTCGAGTTCCTGTGGGTAGACTGCCAGACCATGTGCTCCTGCTCGTCATATCTGTCTAGATTGTCACATGGAGCTGGGAATATGGTGCCTATAACCCGTCCTTGGACATACGAGCACTGAAATATATGTTTTTTCTTATATGTTATTCCCACTGACATATTGCGAAAAGTTATGTTCTTCACTGGGATTTCTGGGCTTCCATATATGCGGACTGGAACACGGACTCCCTGACCATGGACATTGGTGAAGCTTATGTTCTCAAGTATGGGAAGAGCTTTGGGGTCAAAACCCGTTTCAGGATGCTCATTGTAGTCTGTTTTGATGACAATACCAACCCTGACATTATCAAACTCCAGATTCTTGTACACTATGTTCCTAACATATCCACCTCTACCGGGGGCTGTCTTTATCCGAACACCGCGTCTAGAGTTCCAAACACGGAGATTCTCAACCGTAACGTTTGATACTCCACCAGACATCTCGCTGCCTATGGATACACCAGCACTGTGTAATGTAATGCGGTCCAAGCAACAAACAAGTCACACAACTTTTACATAATCATAATAAATGATAATGGCGGAAATAACACACTACTAGCAGAATAATAATTAAGAGCAATCATCCAAAATTATTATACTAAACAAAAACACTATATTTTCTATTAAAGGCAAAATTTTACCTCACTATTGAGCGAATTACAAGGTTCTGGATGAGAATGTTCCTTGAAGGCCGTCCATAGGAAATCCCAAACTGATCCCAACCGCTCTTTATAGCAACACCATCATCCCCTACGCTGATGTAGCAGTCCTTTATCACCATGTCCTCACATGAATCTGTTGACATACTATATTCAAATCAGTCCCTCCAAAGTTGCATATGTGAATGGACATGAATATGAACCATGCACTGAAAAGATGAGTATACAGACAAACATGTACATGCCTGTTGCCTAGCAGTTCACCACAACCCATGCACACACAACACCACAGGATTATACTTACCAGGATCTATTCCATCGGTGTTCGGGGCACCAATTATGGGGGCCAAAATTGTAACATTTCTGATAGTTATGTTCTTGCAATCATATGGATGCAATGTCCAGAACGGAGAATTTTGGAGCGTCACGTCAGAGATTATAATATCTCTCGACCACAATATCTGCACAAGAGGTCCCCTGGTGTGGCGCAAAAGCTTTTGTTTATATTTTTTCCACCAGGTTTGGCCCTGACCATCAATAGTGCCATTATGTCCTGTGAGCAATGCAAAGTCACACTCTACGGATTGGATTAAAGGGTATACTGCTACTTGTGTGAAATAATCCTAAAATTACACAAACTGAGACATGTAGAGAATCCTGTGAGAGCATGAGTTTTTTTTTATATTCTTAAGTGGTCTAAGCCACTAAAATTATATATTCCTGTAAGTCTTTATGACTACCAAAACATGCACTACCACTCTTACTACAGTGGATGTTTCTAAAGTCATAAAACTAACTGGACACCCTTGGTGCTTTAATACCACTAAAATTCTCATCAGGCTACACCCTTCGTAACTAGACATTATGCCCCTTATAACCGCTGTTTTGATCTTTCTCCTGTCACTTGTCATGAACCTCACGGATTGCACTAATGTGAGAGCATGAGTTGCAAGTACGATTACAGGCTTTTGTATTACACACTAAGCCGTCCCCACTCTATGGAAAGGATAAAAATGCATATAGATGACTTTGGGTTACAGAATACATTCTGTCGCTGAATGTTAATCTGACAACTCTATAGAAACAGAAGGGGTAGCTCTCTCACGATAGATATATGTAGAAACGAAAGGAAGCTGTACCCGTTATAACTACATCTCTAAGATTTTGACCATGAATTAAGCTCCCGTAGCGAGGCCCTGCGCGCTCTCTCCCTGATCCATATGAAGGCAGTGGAGGCATCAGTGGCCAGTACTTCTCATTCTGAAATGCAAAACAGATCAAAGGACTAAAGTACTGTCAAGTAGATCATGCTAATTGCATTGGCATGAGAGGGAATCCACATACCACCTTGAGGGGAAATTTAGACTCTCTCATGCAATATAAAATCCAAAACATCACGCGACTACGCACACGCAAAAGGTATGCACATAAAATTATTTAGAACAGCATCAGAAATACTTATTTAAAGACTAAAAACAGAACAAAAAAAAAGGTGATTACTTAAGACTTGAAATCCCCCAAAGACAATATTTCTCAATAAGGAAGTGAGTTATTCACAGTGAATGATTACTAAAACTAACAAAAGCAACAAAACTGAAAATTGAAGACACTCAAAAATTACTGATTTGCTGTAGAATTTATAAAGAGACTTCTTTTAAAAATTAAAATAAAAAAGAACACACAATCAAAGAAAATTTTAACCGAAACTGACCTGAACACCAAGTATGACAGCATCTTCAGCAAGAAACAAAGTCATATGACTAGTGAGATTAAACGGCGCAGTAAGCCACCGTCCTCGCTGCACATTCAGCTGACCGCCACCCAATTTCGAAATCGCTAAAACAGCCTTCTCGAAAGCCCTAGTATTCAGCGTTTTGCCATCCCCAATCGCACCAAAATCCGTCAAATTAAACACCACCGGGCGCAGCCTCGGAATCGGTCTCTCCGGGCGATATCTGAGCCAAGTTAAAGTGTCCTTCTGGAGTAGGATGAATGAAACGACTGCTAATAGCCAGATAAACAATAGTATCGTTTTGTAGGAATATGCTGCTGGGGAAATCCAGCGATTTATGTCAGATCGTTGGCGGCGGAATTTCCAACTATTTCGTGGAGTGGAAACCATTTGCGTGCGGGCTGTAGGACGAAGCGAGAGACGATTGCCGGGAAATGCTGCCTGCCGATGCGAAGCGGTCGATCGCTAAACTGAGATTTATTACGTATTTTTGTTCGGAAAAGTGAAAATTAAATAAATTTATATTATTTTCTTTTATTTTCGTAACATTTAAGTTAGTTATGAATCTTTGGTGCTCTGTTGTAGCTTCTGTTGAATTGTGTGCTGTCTTGTTGCTTTTGTTCTGTTTCTGAGTTTTCTGTGTTGTGTTGGTCCTTAGGACCATGGCTTTGTATCAAAAAAAAAAAAAAAAAAAGTTTATATGGTCATATAATACTGATTTTCAAAGCTCTAGCACATGTCACATCGGAAATCGAATATTACTATCATTATCGAATAACACCTACACAAAGGAGATATATCATATCCACAAATGTGGTGGAAAGACGACAACATCCACGACAGATGAAGAAAACATTCATTTTTCATTACCACAATTCAAATACGAAATGCAAAGATTCATAACTAACTCCTTAATCACCGGCGCTCATGAGCGATGGCAGATTATTTGTATCCTTTTGGAAGAAAAAAAGATCAGCATTTCGAAACACTTACTGGAGATCAGGGAGTTGTCATTCCAATTAGACTAATAAAATTCAAAAAGTTTCGAATATGTGCATTTGGTTTAAATAAGAAATATGCTAAAACATTGCATATGAGCAACACTAGCCAACTCTACTTCAGTACAATTTGGCCTGGAAAATCAGACATAATCTACTAGAGAAAAAGCAACTAGAATAAACTTTACAATATGTGTCATTAGTAGGGGAGAAAGCAGCACAAGGATCTGCGGAATATTAGGACACTGACAGAGCCAGTTAGTGTAGGCGAGCAGAGATAAATGTAGTACAAGGACCGGGTTTTCTAAATCTGTGCAAAGAGGAGTTCGTTCCACGTATCTGGAACACCAGGTAAACACCAGTGCAAGCAATCTTGAACACCAGGAGTAGCTTTGATACTATATCGAGATATATGACCCTCATCCCTTAACTGGGATATCGCTGTTATGTCTAGAAGCTTAACTCTTGTCCCCATTACAGCACTGGACGCGGTAGAATCACTTGATTCGTCTTGCAATACCTCCTTTCCCTCGGACATGGGGGTGGTATTATCGCAACTCCCTCCAGTGTTCCAATCGCCATTGAAAAAATGCCTAGGTGAGATAGTCCGGAAAAATGCCTTCAACCCAGGATATTTAGGAAGTTGCGAGTCCACCCAGTGTACAATACTATGAATGGTAAAATTCTTGGCTCCGGCGATCATAGCAATCTTTCTGTTGGTATTGGGTTTGTCACCAACATACATGACCCATCGGTTTGCATTAAGTTTACCTCTGTTCCAGTGATGTCCAGTGTTGAGGACAAGTACATCAATCCTAGGAAGGAACCGCTGTAAAAATGCTGGTGGACGATCAAGATGCATGGCAACTTCAGTTTTGGGGTTTGATGGATTAATCGGTGTCAGATCGCAAAGGCTTGCAGACCAATAATAGAGGACAGTGGTGTTGGTGCTTGGGAACCAATATGCCCATCCGTCAGGACGAGTAGACCCACGAGCTTTTATGAGTCCAAACTGCTTCCCAATGTCTCGAACATCTAGCTTGTCTTCACCCCCAGTTATCATACACATCATGGATTGAAATTGTTGTCGTCCCAGAGAATCTCCAACAAAAGCAAGGGTCTTGTGCCTCATTCTGGTCACCATTAGTGTAAAAATATACATCAATAACAGAAACAGAGCTACTAATGAGTAATGACACACAGTCTTCAACAATTAGCAGCTAATGTAAGCTGATAACTCTCTACAAGGGAAGTCCAACATCATATATCACATTAAGGCAGCCAAAAAAGTGATATAATAGCCATGAATTGAGTGCAGATAATTTACTCTCGACTCATTAACGAAATGTTCTAAAAAAAACTGAGTACCTTTCCAAAAATTTCTCTCCTTGAAAATGACCCATGTCACAGTCTTTTGGATGCCACCGGAGCTTCTCATAGGCAAAATCAGTTCGCTGAGTCAGTCGGCAAGCCCACATCTCAGACAGCCATCTCTTACACTTAAAACCAGAATATAATGGGCGGCTTTCATCCATCACCCATTTTCCTTTGCCATAATTGCACACTAAAATGAATAAATGGTAGGTTAACAGATAATCTGATGAGCAGAGGAATCAATTTAACTTACAAGCCCCGAGGATACTGAGTACGAGGTGTACTAAATTCAGAGTTCCCCAAATAAATAAAACATGCATTTTCAGTCATTTCTAGTTAACCGTCTCATTTCCACCAAGCAAAGTGGAGTATGTAATTCAACAATGTGCTTATAAAGTGATACACAGATCTCATCCTATTGTAGAGATAACAGTATAAAGTTGAACAGTTGGCATCAGAGATGTACAAGTATGCAGTTCATTAAAAATAGTTAGTATACCTTGCTTCTCATTCGGAGTCACTACACTCTTGTTAGATACTTGGCCAGGCAAGGCTGTCTCCAATTCACTTGCGGGATTTGCGTTTTCAGGATTCGAATCCACGTCGTCCGTGTTCTCCTCTTCTGGAGTCAGAGGTGGGGCTTCATTAGTTTTTCCATCAGAGATCCCATCACCGGTAGTTATGTTACCTAAGCAAGAGTATCATGATTCACACAATGTGTTAATCAAGAGCATTACAAACTAAGAAAAGACATAGTTTAGTGACTAGTGAGCTCTATGACTAACTTCTCATTTGCTAATCATGTCAAAAATCAAACCACTGACCAGACTGTACAAAATATCAAAAAATAAGATAGACCAGAAAAAATGAAAAATGTCACTGCCAGCCGCTACTGCTTGACTTAAAAAACTAATTATGTGTGATTAATGTTACCTTCCCTAAGAGCTTTTGAGGATATTCCACCAGTTTTGATGTGATTAGGACTTTTTTCTGAATCCCGAAGATTTTCTTGCAGGTGATTCTGATTATCATGCTCATCTAAACTGTTTTTCTTGTCAAGTTCAGCTTCTTCACCATCAGTAACTTGTGTAGAATCTTTTGGCAATACTGTCCTTGGTTCAGAACCATCGATCAATACACCTGGTCAGAAACAGTACAACCAATTCTTAGTTACTGCATATATCAGACAAAATATTTTATGCAGAAGAGCTGATGAGTGCATCACATGCAAGTTTGCCACTGCCATGATACAACAAACTCACTAGTCACTGCCCACCCATATGGCCATCCCCTGGATGGCTTGACTGAGAGTATTCCCCTAATTGACTAGTTCTTTTTTCTCCAATGGATGATAGTAACATCACCATAATGTACATTGAGATAGATGCACCCAAAAAAGAAACGATGGATGAAAAGAAAGAAACATCACCATAATGTACCTTGAGAAATCCGTGATACTTGATCATCTTGTAGGAGGAATGGGGAAAGTAGAGAAGTTCTTTCACACCCCCATATCAGAACGGTTAAGCATACAACAACTATGAGGACAAGTGCTATTTGTTTGCTCCTTATTCCATGGAAGCCTCCTTTCATTTTTTGGGTCATATCATACATTTAGTATGTTTTGCAATGCAATTTTCTCATAGTTCATGTGCATCTGTTAGATGGAATTTATTGTAACACAAGTGATTTGGAATAAGTAAGATTTAGTCTTTGTATATGCTAATTACTAAGTATTCATATCATGGTACTTGTCTAGAGCATTACAGAAAGTAAAAGCTTGTAGGCATAAGCTAACATTGATAAGCACTTCAAAGAAACAGATAACCAAAGCCATCACAGATAAGAAAAGGGAGGAAAAAAACGAAATCACACTTACGATTACAAGACTTGAACATGGGAACCTGACACTAGTAGATTATTACTCACTGGTCTTGACATGCAGTGCCAATTCAAATCTATAAAACATTTAGCTCAACTAGTATATGGGCGGGATAATTTTGTTTCTTGCAATAAGCTACGCAGGTTAATCTATCTCATACGAAAAATAGCTTAATTCTTTCACTTACATGTAATCACAAGAAAATGATAGGACCATTAGTTTCATTCTGCTTGAAAACCTAGAGTGAAAAGGAAATGATTCCTAAAATTGTAACTCCGTCCCCAGTTCCAACTATTAGGCTCTTCTGCATTAGTTCGAAAAAAATAATAATTAATCCCGAAGAGAATGCTGATCTAAATTGAAAATATGTTTAAAGCTCTACACTAAGGAATCTGCCAAACCAAAGTGTTGGAACAGTCAATAAGATACAAGGCCAACAACCTAGCGATCTTAACTAACAACTCAATTTACCAATATTCTAACTTAACAACACGTAATCGTGAATCTCATCATCACAAGCAGGTAGAGGTAAGTTCATGATCCGTGAATTACGAACCAGATCCAGCTCCATTGGTCGAAAACCGCTAAGTGCAAAAACCTAATCAAAATCTGAATCGCAAAAGGACGATCGGAGACTTACCTGACCGAAACAAATGGCGAAAATGTGTAGTACACAAGGTATGTGGAACGGTGACGACGACGATGATGAATCGGAGGATTTGGGCAAACTATGAGGTTAGGAGCAGAGAAGATAGTTTGGGCGATTTGTAGTAATAAATGAAGATTAATCACTGATCTTGATTATCATTCCTTGAATAATTACTTATACGGACCAAACAGTTGTTCTTCTTTCGCAATGATGGATTTATAATTTGAAATAATTACTTTCTTTCAATTATTACGGAGTCAAACTTGGGTGTTTTCTCATATGGTAAATGCACCATTAACTTTATTTTTGATACCGTACCTGTTTGAAAATTTTAACAAATTGGAAAACAGCGGTAATCAGTAGTTCGAGTCGCAATGTGTACTTTTTCCTCCATCAAAGAATTCGAAAGAAAAATATTGATACCAGCACGTATGGGTTGGGTAAGGGATCCCCAGTATATTTGGTAGCCATCTGTAAACCGGGTAGCATACTTTAAAATAAGGGGAGTACACGAAAATGTGGCCATAAATGCTATTCAAATAGCGACAAACAAAATGCGTACGCAAACTCATTTTAATCGTTCAAAATATAAATGTAATATGAAAGGCAAGAACCAAGAAGTCTTTCTTTCCTTTGGACTAACAAAAAATACAGTTGCAGGTTTCTTTTTCCCTTAATAATATGAAGAACTCGAAAAGTAATTGTGTTGCCCTATTTAACGTAAGACTTACCTAAATGAAAATATATAATTGATTCAAAGGAAAAGTACAACAACGGCCATTAACTTTATCTAAACGCCAGAAAGTTTGTACCAAATAGTATAATTTTCAACAACAAAAATGTAAAATAAAGCAAGACACCAGTGATAAATTGCGATAAGTCAAGGATGGGAAGTCCTTGCTTACCCCTCACAAGACAAAGATAGTTCCAGTAAGAAACTCAAAAAAAAGGGCATCATCTAATCTAAAAACAACAGTTCACTTCAAAAAACATAATTCTGCTTCATGCCATCAGATACTGATCTTCAGATGATCTAGGAGCCAATTTCTTAGCGGTACTGAAATAAGAACAAGGAGATGAGAAGTTAGTCTACAGACGAAAACAAATTTTCATAAAAAAGATTGGTAGTTTTATAACACCTTGAGCACACATAATTTAACGAAATGCAGACAACTAATAGTAATAAGATTAGTTCCCAAACTAAACCGAACATAACACTACGGATGAAAGTAATAAGATCGACTCTAATTGGTAAACCCACAACAGGGCACAACTTATTTAAAAGTGGAGAAACAAAAAAGAAATAACATTATACAATGTTCTATACATCTAAGTCTATATTGAAACATCACTCTTTAACCAATAGAAGCAATTTCCTGATACCAATTTGTATTTCAAATGGTGAACCCACAAAAAGGCACAACATTTTTTTTTTTGATTTACAGAAGAAACCCAAAAAAACACAGTACATTATTCAGGTATCGAACTAAAGTCTATATGGGAAAAATCTTGCATTAGCTATCCGCAGAACATTTAATTTCGTGTAATTCAGCGTGCAATATATATACAAACGGTTTTACTTGTATAATAGTAAATTATAATCTTGAGCACAATTAAATCTACAAAAAGTTAACAACCGATATAATCAATTTAAATATAAGAAAAGGAAGAATACAGGAGAGACCTTGATGAAGCCGATTTCCTTGGCATTGCTACGGAAGCACTGCCTGCAGCACATAAGGCCATACTTCCTGATTAACCCATGAGGATTTCCACACACGCGGCTGCAACATTACAAACCATCGAATCCATCAGTATACACACTTGATTCGCTTTTCAAATCACCATTATGCATACTTCATCTTCTAACTTCCACTTTAACTAATCAACACATCAGCAACCGTTCTAATCATCCAACTCCGGAAAACTAAACTCCATCAACATCTCTTAAGATCATTTTAAGAAACTACTAGTGCACACGATGAGTAAAAACAATCAAAATCTCACCAGGTGCGAGATCCGGGGCCGTAGGTCTTGGGGTGGGAGTTCCAGACGTTAAGTGACCCATCGAGAGAAGAATCAACACAGAGGACAGCCGAGCTCGTAGGAGACAAAGCGAGCTGATTCAACTGAACACTTTTGCAAAACCCTAATTTGAAAACACCAATGCTTACTAAATTAAATAGCTTCAAATAAAAAAAATTAAATAATTTTTTTTGATAGAGTAAAAAGAAATGAAAAGTTATAAAAAGGGAGCGAACTATAGGCCTATTTCAATTTAAAGTTTGAACTATCACAATTTCTAATTAAGGATAAATTTAATAAATTTGTTAAAATTAACGGATAAAGTTAATTTCGTTAGTTAACTACAATAGTCAATCAAATACTTTTTTCCTTAATTAAATTTATATATTTTTCAAGGTATATTATTACCTTTTATTTTAATTTTAAAATAATACTCATTAGTATGAAAGTTAATAAAAATATTATAATAAAATTACAAATTAAAAATATACAATAAAAAATATATAGATTAATATTTGTAATTTCCTTGGTTTAGAAAATCCAATTAGAAAATGTTAGAAGTTCTATTGGGCCCAAAGGCGAACATGAGATGGGCCGGCCCAATAGTCTCGTCGGGTGGCTTCGTCGTCGTCTGTCTTGAGCACAAAGTTTTCTTCAAGCTTGATAACAATCGCTTCTCTTCAGTCCCGAGTTGCAGATCGACACTAATTAAAATGAGCAGAGGAAGCGGAGCTGGCTACGATCGCCACATCACCATTTTCTCTCCTGAAGGCCGTCTATTTCAAGTCGGTTAGTATTTTCCTATTTGCATTTTCCGCTACGAATTAATCCCTAATTTTGGATAGCTTTGCCCAAAAATCAAGGACTTGATGTTGAAATATTATATATAAATCGAGATTTTTCTAACCTTGCAGATGATGATGAAGCAATAGTGTGTGTGTGTGTGTGTGTGACTGTTATATGCTTTTATGATTTTAATTTTGAATTTTATTGGTATGTGAAAATGTTTGATCAGAGTATGCGTTTAAGGCTGTAAAGTCGTCTGGGATTACTTCCATTGGCGTGCGTGGTAAAGACTCAGTATGCGTTGTCACTCAGAAGAAAGTTCCTGTGAGTAATCATTCTTAATTAGGTTTTTTTTTTCTCTCACAAGAAATTATTCTAGGGTTTATGTTTTGTGCTTAAATTCTTTTTCAGGACAAACTTTTGGATCAGACGAGTGTTACCCACCTTTTTCCGATAACCGAGTACTTGGGTTTATTGGCTACTGGAATGACAGGTTCAATTACTTGAATTTGAATTGATCCGTTTATCATTTTTGGTTGTGGCTTGGGTTTTGGTATGATCATAGAATTTATATTTGGCTTATTTTTCTTTAATTTTTCAGCTGATGCAAGGACCTTGGTGCAGCAAGCAAGGAATGAAGCAGCAGATTTTCGCCATAGATATGGCTATGAAATGCCTGTTGATACACTGGCTAGATGGTAAGTATGTCTGCATGTCTTTTCTTTTGTAAGCTTTTGTGTTTCTTAATTTTCATTAGTGATAGGGTTTTGTGCTAGAAAAATAGAATGATATCATTTTATCTTACAAACAAACCATGTCTTACTAATATATGTCATTTTCTGCAAATCATTTTAAGTACTTGTATTGTCTGTCGATGTTGTTATTTTTCTGTATGCAGTTATTTTGGCCGACTGAGAGCATATAGATGTTGGAACCTAGGTGTTTAGGTTTGTAATATCTAGAGACCGAACAGAGTACTTAGTACATTTGCCCCATTCTATGACATATCATGCATTTTTGCATGCTGTTTGATTGCGCTTGTACTTTAAATTTCAAGAAACTTTATTTCCATCAAACGCGCAGGATTGCAGACAAGTCGCAAGTTTATACTCAGCATGCTTACATGAGGCCTCTTGGAATTGGTTCGTGTGGCTACTGTGTTTTGAGGTTTGTTTAAATATCGGATTGCTCTGTCAAGCATTAGTTTATGTCGTTTACCATATATGCAGTTGCTATGATTTTGGGAATCGATGAAGAAGGTCCTCAGCTCTTCAAGTGTGACCCAGCTGGCCACTTTTACGGCCACAAGGTATGCATAAGGTTTTTTACTGGATAAGAAGTTTGGGTATTAGGTGTGCATGTCTTCGAGTTTACTTGAATTGACCTAAGCATTCTTGACAAACATACTCTTTTCCAGGCCACAAGCGCTGGAATCAAAGAGCAAGAGGCAATAAATTTTCTGGAGAAGAAAATGAAGAACGATCCTGCCTTTACTTATGAGGAAACTGTTCAGGTATACATGCTAGTACTCTTTTGAGGGATATACCATTCCATTTCTGATGTGTGCACTTATTCTTCCCTTGAAACGGTAGTATGAATACTTTCCAGTTTCTGATAAAGTTGGAATCATCGTGATGGTGCAGACTGCGATTTCGGCTCTGCAATCTGTTCTTCAAGAAGATTTCAAGGCCACTGAAATTGAGGTAGTAAAACAATTTTGGCATTTTTTGCTTTGCTTTGCATCAGTTGTACCTTTCAGGAAGAGCTTTTTCAGCTTGAAGATCTGACCTTAAAGAGGATCTTAATCTGAAAATATTAGGCTGTATGTAATCAGATTTTATACCTCATCTCAGATTGACCTAAATCGGGGCATTCCGTATTACATTTTCTGAAAGCTTTATACAATCTCTGTTTAAATTTTTAAAATTTTGTGATTTGGGTTCACTGCTGAGTCGATCTATCTTCGTCACTCGTTAAATATTGCCCCTCAGGTCGGAGTTGTGAGGAAAGAAAATCCAGTCTTCAGAGTGTTGTCCACTGATGAAATTGACGAGCACTTGGTGGCCATTAGTGAGCGTGACTGATACGTCCAACGGCTACCAAATGCACCCTTTCATGCTTGCTCTAACATTTGTCCAATAATTGATTACATATGTGTTCAGAATTCGAATCTCGCTGGAGCTTCTATACATTTGGAATCTATTGATCAATCTTATTGTTGTCAACATAAAATAGAAATACCAGTAACCCATCAATCGTCTATTATCCTAAGTCGCCTTTATCGTCTTCAATGGCAATTTTCCGATGAAGTTAGAGTTGAGACTTCCCAAGTAGAGATGATCTTCGAACTCCAATGCTGATGTAACAAATGACAACACCTTTGCATCAGAATCATCAAACATCTTCTCTATTTTTCCATCAGCTCCAACCTTCACCACAGTAGCCTTCTGCTCCATCCCCATCACTAGTTTCATCAATCTTGGAAAGTACGCTACCAAGTGCTTCAAAATCCTCCAGTTATGGACAAACTTGAGATAATCCGGGGAAACATGTTGAATACATCGCCTTTGTTACTTGCTGTTACACAATCTGATCCAGGTAAATGTTACGCGCGCATACCTGTAATGATGCGATCCAGTAAGACCCATCGGGTGCGAGATTAATGTTATCAGGACACCCTGAAAGATTATCGACGAATATTTCAGCAGTCCCTCTCTTATCCCCTTAAGCCAATACTTTAAACACCTGAATCTGAAAACCCAAGTCGGTGAGAAACCAAACATTAGAGCATCATTGATCATATACACCAGACGGTAGTTATTGTTGAAGATATTAGGATATATTTAATATTGTAAATATTCCTTTTGTCTATATAAATAGAGTTGTAATCCCTCTGCATTCATTAATAAGAAACTCTTATCTATATGGTATCAGAACAGGTTTTCTAAAAACCCTACCTTTTTCTTCTCATTGGCCGCTTGTGCCCAATCGCCGCCGCCTTTGGTGTCGAACCACAGCTGTCGATCTCATCGACCACTGTCGATCGTTGTTCCTCTCTTGCTCTTCCGCTGTTTGTTGTTTCTCTGATTCACCATATCTGATGCATCTGAAACAACCGCTCATGCCCTTCCAAATCCGACAGATCCTGATACTCCCATTCTCTCTGTCAATGTGACGGGAATCACGAAGCTTACAACAACAAATTACATCGCCTGGTCTCTTCAGGTTCGTCTTTTCCTTGGTGGTCATGCCTTCTCCAGTTTTATTGATGCTAGTGCGACAGCCCCACCGGCAACAATCACCACTGATACTGTCGTTTCCTCGAATCCCAAATACATCTCTTGGGTTCGGCAGGATCAGTTGATTTTTGCATCCCTTTTGGGCACCATCTCTCCGCCTCTGCAGTCACTTGTTACAAGTGCGTCCACAACGTTTGAAGCCTGGACCATTTTAGCCAAGACCTATGGGACTCCATCTCGTGGCCATATCAAGCAGCTGAAGGATCAGCTGATAAAGACAACTAAAGGATCTCGTACGATTGATGATTTTATGCAGCTGATGAAGGCCAAGGCTGACGAGTTATCTCTTCTCGGCAAGCCTGTTGATCAGGAAGATCTCATTGAGTTTATCATTGATGGTCTTCCTGAAGAGTATCGTGCTCTTTGTGATGCGATTCAGAATCGCGATACCTCGATCTCGTTTGAAGAGTTTCATGAGAAACTGCGAAATCGTGAAGCTGATGTTTTGTGTCGTGTTTCTCCGGTTGAAGTTTTTCCAGCCACGGCTCAAGTAGCGAACTTTCGCCAACGTCCCAGCAACAACAATACCTGGCAGCCGTCGTACCGTACTGACTCTCGCAGTCAGTCTTCTGACAATCGATCGCAGCAGAGGAGACCATATCTTGGAAGGTGGCAGGCATGTGGCAAGCCTGGTCACAGTGCTCAATGATGTTATCAGTTCCGTTTGATTCAGAATCAGAATCCCTCTGCATCGCAGCCAGTCTGGAATCCACGGGCTAATGTGGCGCAGACTGCTGCTCAAGAAACGCCCTCCTGGCTTCTTGATACTGGCGCCACACATCACATCTCTTCAGATCTCCAGCATCTTGCGTTGCATCGACCATACAATGGTTCAGACACTGTGGTTATTAGTGATGGTAATGGTCTCGCGATAAAAAACACAGGCCCTTCTTCTCTTTCTACTCATACTCGTGATTTATGCTTGTCTGATGTGTTGCATGTTCCCCGTATGGAGAAGAATTTGTTATCAGTTTACAAGCTGTGTGTGGATAATAATGTTGATGTGACCTTTGATTCTTTGGCATTTCAGGTGAAGGATCTAAACTCGGGGGTCCAAATCACAGAGGGCAAGGTTAAAGATGGGATGTATGAGTGGCCGCTGCTTTCGTCTTCTTCTTCGTGCTGTGCTTTTAGTAGCTCTAGGGTCTCTTTTTCAGATTGGCATTCCCGTTTGGGCCATCCTCATGTTGAGCTTTTAAGTAAAACTCTTTCTCGTTTTGATTTGCCTGTATCTACTAAAGTTCCTTCTTCCCATCTTTGCAAATCGTGTTCTATTTATAAGAGTCATAAATTACCTTATGGAATCAACTCAATCACATCGACTAAGCCCTTAGAAGTTGTTTACTCAGATGTATGGACCTCGCCAATTTACTCCTTTGATGGCTACAAATACTATCTAGTTTTAGTGGATCACTTCACTCGCTATACCTGGCTGTACCCTCTTAAGAAGAAGTCCAATGTTCTGGAAATGTTTATTAAGTTCAAAGCTCTAGTGGAGAATAGGTTTTCAACACGTATCATTACTCTCTATTCTGATAATGGTGGGGAATTTATAGCTATGTCTAGTTTTCTTTCTACTAATGGGATTTCACACTTCACTACACCACCTCATACTCCTGAGCATAATGGGATTTCTGAGAGAAAACACAGGCACATTGTAGAAACGGGTTTAGCTCTTCTTAGTCATGCTTCCTTATCGGTCGAGTTTTGGTCTTTTGCCTTTGCCACTGCGGTTTATCTTATTAATCGTTTGCCATCTTCTTCTTTAGGTTTTCAGTTTCCGTTTGAAAAACTCTTTGGGGAACCACCAAACTTTCATAAGCTTAGGATCTTTGGGTGTCTCTGTTTTCCTTGGTTACGACCTTATACAGCCAATAAGCTAGAGCCTAGGTCCTCTCCTTGCATCTTCTTAGGTTACTCTCTCACTCAAAGTGGCTATCTCTGTTATGATCCTCATAATTCTCGTCTCTATGTTTCTCGTCATGTACAGTTTCATGAAGCTGTTTTTCCCATGAAGGCGAAAGTTTTTGTTTCCTCAGGTGTGTTAGTAGAAGAGGATTCTCCTACTCTCCCTCTCTCTGCTACACCATTACAGTCGCTGCTCGTGCATCCCCAACAACTAGTGACTCCTGAGTCGGCTCCTTCACCAAGACATGAAGAGCTGTTGACGACATCCTCAGCTTCCTCCTTGCCGTCGATCGACGCATTGCCTGATGCGGCACAGCTGGATGACGTTCAAATGCCAGTTAACACTCACCGTATGGTGACTCATGCCAAGAATAAGATCACAAAGCCTATTAATAAACTTTCCCTTGCTGCAGTGGTCTCTCCTTATCTGGAAATTGAACCGGCAACCTATCGTCAAGCACTTACTGATGAAAAGTGGCGTGGAGCAATGGGTGAAGAAATTGATTCACAGTTACGTGAGCATACTTGGGACTTAGTGCCGCCAGATGCAGTTGAAAATCTAGTTGGTTGTCGTTGGGTGTTTCGTATAAAACGTCTTCCTAATGGTGAGATTGAACGATATAAAGCGTGTCTTGTTGCAAAGGGATATAGTCAACGTCCAGGTATTGACTACTTCGAGACATTTAGTCCAGTTATTAAACGACCATCGGTTCTTCTCGTTCTCAGTTTAGCAACTTCACGAAACTGGACTTTGCATCAGCTTGATGTCTATAATGCATTTCTTCAAGGACCCCTTGCTGAAGTTGTGTATATGGAGCAACCTCCTGGTTTTATTGACAAGGATCGCCCGGATCATGTGTGTGCCTTACGGAAAGCCATCTATGGTTTGAAGCAGGCTCCGCGTGCTTGGTATAATGCCCTTCGTAGTTTTTTACTTGACTCGGGTTTTGTTAATGCATTGGCTGATACATCCTTGTTTATTCTGTTGAAGTCGGATGTGATTATCTTTGTCTTGGTTTATGTTGATGACATTGTCATTACTGGGAACTCAGCTACTCATGTGCAGAAGTTCATTGCTTTGCTTGGAGAGCGGTTTTCGCTTAAGGATCTTAGAACTCTAAGCTATTTTCTTGGTGTTGAGGTTGCTCGCACATCCTTGGGTCTTACGCTTACTCAGCATAAGTACATTAACGATCTTCTTCGAAGAGTTAATATGCTTGATGCTAAACCTGTTTTGACACCTATGGCAGACAAACCACCTTTGGCTAAGTTGTCTGGCACACTACTGGAGGATGCTACGGAGTATCGTATGGTGGTTGGTAGGTTGCAATACTTGCTTTTCACTCGTCCTGATATTGCCTTTGCAGTGAATAAGCTCTCTCAGTATATGCATCAGCCGACAACGGAGCATTGGTCGGCTGCTAAGAGGATTTTGAGGTATCTCTGTGGTACGCGTGATCGTGGTCTCTTCTTCTCTTCGTCTAATCCTCTTGTTCTTCGTGCATATTCTGATGCTGATTGGGCTGGTGATAAGGATGATTATTCATCTACGGGGGCGTACCTTGTGTATCTTGGTCAACATCTAATTTCTTGGTCTGCGAAGAAGCAATCTACGGTTGCTCGTTCCTCTACTGAGGCTGAGTATAAGTCAGTTGCTAATACTGCTGGGGAGGTTCAATGGGTTCGATCCCTATTGACTGAAATGGGTTTCCAGTTACCCTCTGCACCGGTTATCTACTGTGATAATGTCGGCGCCACATATTTGTCTGCCAATCCGGTCTTTCATTCTCGTATGAAGCATGTTGCAGTTGACTATCACTCTATTCGTGGTTTGGTGCAAGCTGGTGAGCTTCATGTTAGTCATGTGGCTTCTGCAGATCAGTTAGCGGATGCTCTTACTAAGCTTTTGCCTCGTGCTCAATTTATACCAATTTGTTCCAAGATTGGACTCACTCCGATCCGTCCATCTTGAGGGGGCGTATTAGGATATATTTAATATTGTAAATATTCCTTTTGTCTATATAAATAGAGTTGTAATCCCTCTACATTCATTAATAAGAAACTCTTATCTAGGGCTGGGTTCGGTTCAGAAACCGAACCGAACCGAAAATTACCGAACCGAACCGATATTTCGGTTTTATCAAATTTCGAACCGAAACCGAATATTCGGTAAACCGAAATTTTGGTAAACCGAAAGTCGGTAAACCGAATTTTCGGTTTTGTGCTTTTTTTTCAACTTTCAGTTTTTTCATTTTTTTCAGTACCTTGTACCTGAATAACAGATTTACAATGTTGTTTGGATACAACAACAAACTGGAGAAATACAACAACAAAACTTAAAAACAGTTCCCTGAAAATGGATACAAAACAAAAAGCATGGATACAATACAACAACAATGGAACAAAAGGTTTGGGAAGACATCGTATTTAGGTCGAATGGAGGGAAGAAAACATAGATCTTCATGGGATGAAATCCAGTGCTGCAATCCTGAAAAAAAACACGCAAAGCATTAGCATGATGACTGATGAGTGACTGAAGAGCGCATAACAACAATTAGCAAATTTTCCTAGTTTCATTAAAGATTAAACAGTGGGTATCACTGTCACATATTCACATGTACACAAAAAATCAGAGTCAAATTCAAATACCATGTTCATGTAATTCAAACCAAACTGCCAAACAACCACATTCAAACAATCAAACAACTGCCAAACTGAGCAAACAACCACTGCCAAATTCAAATCATATTCAAATTCACATGTAACCACTGTCAAACAACCACTGCCAAACTATCACTTATTCACATGTAAATCATAGTCAAATTCAAATACCATGTTCATGTAATTCAAACCAAACTGCCAAAGAACCACATTCAAACAACTACCAAACTGCCAAACAACCACTGCCAAATTCAACCAAGATATTCAATTGGAAAGAAATGTCAATTTCAATTGGAAAATGTCAAATTGAGAATAGCCAAGTTCTTACCTCAGTTTCACAGTTTGTGTGCACGACTAGGACTATCCCAATAATTTGATCCTCCAAGCAAGGTACATACTGAAATAAGAAAAGAGAACTGAGTAACACAAAATGATAGGGTCAAAAAGTTAAAATTTTGAACATTGAAATGAACACAAAACAGAAGTGTGAACAAGTTTCATACCAATGATCCCAACCTGGCCTGCCGAGCTCATTGGCTAGCACCTCTGCCTCTACCTCGACCTCTAGTACTAGTACTAGTACTAGGATCCATCGTTGATGGTCTTGGAGGAGGAAGGGGAGGTAAACTCGTTGATGAAGTAAGATTCATTGAGGAATTACTCATTGATGAAGTACTTGCAACCGAAGAAGGTGTAGGAGGAAATGTAGGCAATTGACTCAATTGCACATCTACAAAAAAAAATGGAAAACATTAGTAAACTTTAGAAACATAAAAATTAAAATGAATAACAACTAACATATATAAAAACTCTTATAAATAAAATAATCAATTACTTACTTGTTTCAATTTCTTCGAGTTCCTTGTACATTTCAAACTCCTCATCCGTTGGCTCCTTGAAAAAATCAAATTCTTCGGCCCTAAGCCAATCACTAGTGCAAACTAGTGCCTCGACCATGAGTGGAGTCAAAGAAGCTCTGAACGGATCAACAACCCTCTTGCCCAAGCTAAATGCCGCCTCACTAGCAACGGTGGAAGATGGTATTGCAAAGATGTCCTTGGCAATCTTTGACACGATTGGATATTTAAATTGATTTACCATCCACCATTCCATTAGTTTGAACTCTTTGTTCAAAGCGGCCTCGGGAGCATCGGCAAAGTAAGAATCCAAGTCATTTGTTATCTCATCAGTTTGCATAGCATGCCTTTGCCTATCAAGTTGTCTCAACAAATCATTAGCACAATCATCATCATCATCATCAATGATGGCCACACTGCTAGAAGGTTGGGTAGTATCGGGAACACCTCCTTTGTAGGCTTTATGTAAATCTTGCAAGCTTGCTTTCACCATGCTAATAACACCTTCAACTTCGACCCTTGATTGACCAAGACTAGACAAAGTCATATCAAGCATTGAAAGTTTGAATCTTGGGTCAAGTACATTGGCAATAAACACGATCAAGTTTATTTTATGGCCATTTCCTCCTCCATTGCTTTGTCCCCAATATTTGTCAAACTTTGTCTTCATTGATTGAGCCACCTTCCTCAAAATAGGATTACTCCAATCACGCATCTTCTTCTCAATAAGTTGTTGCAATGCCACCATTTCATTGAATATCAAATTTGAAGTAGGAGTCTTACTTGCACTAAGCTTTATGGTAGAATCATAAAACCTCTTAAGAAAAAGAGTAAAAGCTTGTGCATCCAACCAAGCTTCCTCCATTGGTGGCCCCATCCTTTTGACTAACACCCCATCCTTCTTAACCTCTTCATTAAAGTAAGCTCGAAAATTCACATCTTCATCATTCATCCTACTAAACACCCCCTTATACTTGAATGCACCTTCAAGCATTTTATAAGTTGAATTCCATCTTGTAGGCACGTCTATGGGAATGTTTGACATTCTATCCATATTCTCCAAGATAGCTACATTTCTAAATGCATCTAACCTTGCCGATGAAGAGTGAATGTACTTGACACAATTCCGAATACCCTCAATTGCCTTCTCTAGTTCACCCAATCCATCCTTCACAATTAGATTGAGGATGTGACAAGCACATCTCAAATGCAAGTACTCCCCACTAAGTACTAGATTTCCTTGTCTTTCAAGCTTCCTCTTCATATGTGCAACCGCCCCTTCATTTGCCGAAGCATTATCAACGGTAATGCTAAACACTTTCTCAACTCCCCACTCACGTAGACAACGCTCAAGGCACAAGCCTATGTCTTCACCTTTGTGACTTGTGATTTTAGTGAAGTTGATGATCCTCTTGTGCAAGTTCCAAGAATCATCTACAAAATGGGCGGTGATCACCATATAGTTGATGTTTTGGATAGATGTCCAAGTATCCGTTGTGATACTTACCCTCTTATCACATATTACCGACTTTATTTTGCCCTTCTCAAGCATATACAATTCCCAAACTCCACGAGCAACCTTTTTTCGATCAGGGATCTTAAACCTAGGTTGAAGCCCATGAAGAAAGTTCACAAAACCAGCTCCTTCAACCGCCCTAAATGGTTGCTCATCTCTTATGACGAACTCCACCATCAACAACTCACACTTCTTCTGATTAAAAACATGTGGGACTAAAGCTCCTGCTCCACCCATGGTCACATTAGTCAAGCTTGGTTGAGTAGATTTAGCTCGACTTCCTTCATAAAGAGGGCAAACTACACATTTTTTCAAGTGATTGAGCAACCCTCTTGTCCCATTTTTTTTAGAATGGGCCGACATCTCAAACTTGCAATACTTGCATATCCCGGTAACCTCTATTTCCCCTTCACTGTTTGTCTTTTCCCTTTTCAAACAATGCTCCCAAGCCGGTGAAGGATTCTTCCTCTTCTTACCTACTCCCGTCCTTATGGCCACCTCCTCCTCGCCCTCCACACCGCCATCCTCACCACCCACAACACCATCATCATCAGCCCCACCACCTGCTGCAATCTCCGCATCTACATAATCCTCTGCCAACACCTCATTGTCCATCTTTATATTTAAACTACAATTGAAAAAAAAACCATTCAAACATTGGAAGATGAAATCAAACGATTTCGGTTTCGGCAGTGAAGATCCAATTAAACGACTTCGGCAATTCACAATTTCAATTTCAGTTTCAGGTATAGGGAAGATGAAATCATACCTAGGATTGTCGGAACTCGGCCTGCGACATTGTTACGGCTGCGCCGTTTTTCGGAGTGTCGGATGGAGACTTCGGAGTTGTCGGATGCGAGACTTCGGAGTTGTCGGACTGTCGGATGAGAGGAAGAATTGGGAGAACGAATGAGCGAGACTTCGGACGAGCGAGACTTCGGAGAACGAATTGGCAATTGGGACTGTCGGATCGGATGAGCGAGCTGCGAGACTACGGAGTTCGGAGAAGTGAAGAACGAATTAGGGATTAGCCGATTAGGGATTTAGAAATTAAAAATTAGAATTTACCTGTTGGTTCGGTTCGGTACTCTGATTGCACTGTAAAAAATAAATTTCGGTTCGGTTCGGTAAACCGATTAAATTTGAAATGAAAACCGAAACCGAACCGAAATAAATCGGTTCGGTTATAATAACCGAAATTCGGTTCGGTTTTTAGTCGGTTCGGTTACGGTCGGTTCGGTTTCGGTATCGGTTCGGTTTTCGGTACAAAAACCCAGCACTACTCTTATCTATAGAAGATAGTCTTTATTAGGTTTGAATGAGTCAATTAGTGATGTTAATTAGTGGCATTAGTATTTTGTAACCGTTACTTTTGTAAAGGCTTTATAAGCCTGCAGTTCCTAATCGAATAAACCAACAAGTTACAAGTTACTATTTTATCGCTTCTAAACCTAACAAATTCCTGGAATTGGCGTTACGGCGCCAGTAGCCACGATGCTGCTGTCCGCCGGGTTCAAGGAGAATAGGAAGTGATACAGTCGATGATTCAAGAGGAAGCGGCCGAGAGCGGACGTCGATGATTCCGGACGATTACGTGATGGTTCCAGATGGTTACAGACGGTTGCCCGATGGCTGATATGTGGTTATCGAAAAGAAAAGATGATGGAGCGAGATTCTGAGAGACGAAGCAGCGCTGATGTCGATGGCGTTGGCACTGCCGAACAAGAAGATGTTGGTCCACCGCTGAAATTGGTCAAGGAAGGTTCAGAAGATTCATCTAGTGCAGGCTCTTCAGGCGGTTGTGTTAGTGGCGGTTGCTTTGGAGAAACAGTTGACAACCCTACCAAATTAAGCCTAATGCAATTCTGTTTTTAGTTTATTAGAATCGACTTCTGGATGCATCCACTGGTTACGAAACAACATGTACGAAGTAAGAGAAGGCTTGCCATGAAGTCGGATATACATAAAGCTATAGCTGCTTTAGTTTTTTTGGTTTTGGAAATTTTCACAGGAGACCAACTTAGTAGAGCGTGTGAGTGAGAAAGGTAAGGGTAGGTTTGTTGGTGATCCATGACATTGATAAATTGGAGGGAGAAGAAAGGTGAGACGGGCTCAATGATGAAGATAGTTTGATGTTCCGAGTATGATGACATGTGCACACGGCAACCCTGCAACAATTATACCTATTGTTCTACTTCTTGGACTCTTGGGGAGTTGTATCTCAAATGACTTGGACTTGCAGAGAATGGCACAGACTTTAACATGGGCATTATATAGTTGCTGGTCTTGTAAGGAGAAACAATTTTAAAGTCGAGGTGAGATTTTTGGAACTATATATGACAATAGATGGGTGGATAGTTACAATTACTTATGTTGGAGATTGTAGTTGCATTCAAGATTCGCCAAGTTGTGTTATGTCTACTTTGACTGTTGATCACAGTCCGGAAGAAAACAGAAGTTGATGGATAGTCTTGGTTGAAGATGGGAATGCAAGTAGATGATGTTGGAGCATGGAGCTATGGATCAAGCAACTGGAAAGTTGGTGAAGCTTAGTGAGCAACAGCTTATTGATTTTGATCTCAAGTGTGATGTGAAGGAGAATGGTGGCAGTGGTTGGAGGAAGTCGTCAATACCAACATAGATGAGAGGAGTTGTTTTGAGGAAGCTGCTTGCTATGACCCTGAAAAGTGTTCAATGGAACTATGCCATCTTCTAGTCCATGTACCATATACTCAGCGGGGTGTCTTGAATGGTTAGATGGATACTACAAGTGGGTGGGACATCGAGACAAGGAAAGTATCTCAGTCCATGGAAGTTGTGAAAACTGTTAAAATGGATTTGCAAAGGAGTTGGAGCTCAGTATTGATTAATAATGAGGTGCCTGATAATCGTGAAATGGTGGACGAGAACACACCAGTAGGAAAGAGATGAGCAATGCCATTCATAAAGAACATTGAAAATTTATGCAAAGAGAAGAGTTTGGATTTGAAGCCCACCAAAGTGCTATAGAGATGAGAAGCACTGAATTTGGTCGAGCTGTGGTGAGCAGTGTTGTGGATGGGTGGCTAGCTATGAGCAGGTCACTTTCATGCAGTTGATGGTGTGAGGAAGATGATGGTTATATGAAAGTTAAGTGATTCAAAATATGATTCAGATTGAAACACTCAGATAAGATGATTGTGCATTGAATTTGGATTTGTGCAAGAGCACTTAAAGATCTGCTACTGAAATCTGTTTGAAATAAAGCAGATGAAGATGATGTTGAGATGCTTTCATGGCTTCAATTGTTGTGCAGAGATAGCAATGGACTGATGTGCTGATTTTGAGCACTTCAGAGAGCATTGAGGAGGAAGCGATTTCTTGTGATGCAAAGAAGGGTGCTCGCAATCAAGCGTGTTAAGAGGAGGTCAAGTATTAGCATAGATGCAAAGAATGGAGCCTAACACTAATGCACGCCGAAGTTACATGATGGGGTGGAGTCAGCAAGTAAAACCAACTCAGTGGGTTAGAGCTCACTATTTTTTTGATACAGCAGAGCTCACTATTGGTATTCACTTTTGGTATTAACAAGGTTGAGCAACTCAAGCATAAGATAGAAGGGCACCACGCGCTGGAGAGAAGGACACGTGCGGGAGAAAAACAAATCCGCTCTAGGGTTCTCATCGCCGTCTGCCATGAAGCCGGTTTCGGCTCGCCCGCCGCGCACTGGAAGGGTGTTGTCGGGGGTTGCGGTGGTCCCCGCGCTGGAGTCAAAGGCGGCCATCCAGGTGGAACAGCTAGAGGAGGGCGAAGTCTCTCGGCAACACGGAAAGCTGACGGTTGTGCAAACGGAGGAAAATCAGTCGACAGAAGCGCCGCCTGCTGCGGTGGATTCGTCGAAGGTGGGGGTGTTTAAGCTGGGAGGAGGCATCATCTCGGGGGCTGGTTCTGTTCAAGTAGGTGTGGCAGAGGTGAGGCCTCAACCCGCTAGGGTTTTCACAGACAGAGCGAAGGCTTTTTGGCAAGTGAAAACGGCTGAGAATAGAGCGTCTGGGGCTGGGAAAGAGCTGCGGTTTCACCCGACCCTGTTGGCTGCTAATGAGATATGTGTGTCGGAGGAAGTCTGGAGAAGAACCGCTTCGGACTGGATGTTCTCGTTGGTGGGGTGGATTTTTGGAGCTAAACCGGTGATGGGGAGGCTGAAAGGTTTTGTCCGATCCAAATGGGGGGATGAGAATATGGTCTGTGTTTCTGAACTGAAGCCTGGGATTTTTATCTTCAAATTTGCGAAGGAGGAAGATTGCAACAGAATTCTGGATATGGGACCTTGGTCGTTTGATAACAGACCCCTAGTTATTAAACCTTGGTCCCCGGATGAGAACTATGAGCTAGAGAGTGTGACAGCTCTCCCTTTGTGGGTGAGATTTCCAGGTTTGAACCTGCATATGCGCAATGAAGAGATTCTGAGCATGATAGCTAGCACAATTGGCAAGCCAATTAGGACGGACGGTTTCACAGCCGGTTCTGATAAATTGTCTTATGCTAGAGTCCTTATAGAGGTGTATGCGGAACATGAGATAAAGAAGGAAGTCTGCATTAAGGGGCCAAGGGGTACTAACTACTACCAAAGAATTCAGTACGATTGGTTGCCCCCTAGATGTGAGCATTGCCATAGATTTGGCCATGATGTTAATCAATGTCCTCTGCCTCGGCTGATTATCGATGAAGAAGAAGGGGATGACCCTAAAGTGTTTTTGGATCCCGATTTTGATGAGGTTGCAAGGAAGTTAGACAGTGTGGCGATGGGAACAAAGTGTAGACAGAATTCTAAGGGGGCAGTGGTGGAAAATTCTGAAAGCCAAATTGGGTCTTCGGGTTTTCTTGAGTCATTAGTTCCTGAATCAGCATTAGGAGTTGGAGGAGTGAAATCAGCAGAGGGTAAGGGTCTTGCCTCTAGTGCTGAAGCGATGTCGAGTTTTAGGCAAGAGGGGACTGAGAGCGTTGAAGAGTCGAAGGTCTCAATAGAATCAGAAGAGCCTTTTACTTAAGTTAAGAGAAAGTTAAAAAAGAAAGTAAAGAAGAGGAGAGGCAAGGGTAAGGGAGGTTTTTCCGAAGTTCCGGTTTGTTTGAATAAATGGAACAACCGCTCCAGGGGGAATGGAGCGCTCTCATCTCGTTTTTAATGTCCAGTTTAGCAAGCTGGAATGTCCGAGGGATTAATCATCCCTCAAAGCAGGCCAAAGTACAGCATTTGATATTGGGTTATTAGCGGTGTTAGAAGCTAAGGTGAAAGTTGACAAGTGCAAGAGTATTCGGAAGGGTTGCTGCCCAGTGAATAGCTGGAAAAGTTTCTGCGTTGATGATGGTTTGGATGGTAAGAGTAGAATGTTAATTCTGTGGGATCCAGAGGTTTATGCAGTGAACATTTGGTATGCCTCGTCTCAGCTCATTATCTGTGAAGTTTCTTGGAACAATGTGAGGTTAATGGTAGGATTTGTCTATGCCATGAATTTTCAGAGGGAAAGGAGTGAGCTGTGGAATTTGATCGTCGATGCGATGGACAGATTAAAAGGTCCTTGGATTCTCAGTGGAGACTTTAATTGTGTGAAAAATCAGAGCGAGAAATTAAATGGCCATCGAGTTCGAGAAGCAGATGGCAGAGAGATTACCGATTTATGCGAGAAGACTGGGCTTTTCGACTTATCAGCTAGTGGGAATTTTTTTACTTGGTCTGATCGGCATGAAATGGGCTCCAGAATTTGGTGTAAGCTTGATAGAATTCACTGCAATGAGGACATGTCAGCCAGTTTCCACTCTATTCATGGGTTAATTCCAGATCCAGGTATTTCGGATCATTCCCTGCTATCTCCTTTCTTGGTCAAAAGCCTCCCATTCGATATTGGTTTCGGTTCCAAGCTTTTTGGACAAAGACAGAGGAGTTCAAGGCATGTTTGTCTCTTTGGCATAGAGGTGCTGGGGACTAGTTCAGTTACAGAAGAGGTTGAAAGGTTTCAAAAATGTTATGAAGCAAGGTTTAAAAAACTTCAGAGGTGACATGAACATCAGAGTGGATCAACACAGACAGAAGCTCCTAGCAGTTCAAGGCTCTCTGGCTGCCAACCCGAACTGTGTTTTATTACGGAGTCAGGAAGCGCAAGAGTTGGTGGATTTCAGAAAGCTTCTGAGATACCAGTTTATCTTCAACTGTCAAAAGGCTATGCTGAGTTGGGCAAAGGAGGGGGACCTTAACTCGTGATATTTCCATGCTGTTATCAAAGGGCGTAGATCGAGAAACGCTATCAGATGCTTAAGGGTGGAGGGAGGGAATTTTTCTTTTGGCCCTAGTATTATTAGATCTCAGTTAGTGAATTACTTCAAAGAATCCTTCAACGATTCGTTCTCCAGAGTTCAAATTGATCAAGCAGAGATGTGTGCAGGTCAGAGTGTTAAAGAAGAAGATTGATCTATGTTAGTCAGATCTGTCACATTTAATGAGGTTACTGAAATCGTCAAGAACCACCCCTCATGCAAAGTTGCTGGTCCAGATGGGTATAACGCTGAATTCTTCAAAGCAAGTTGGACTATTATCGGCCCAGATGTTGTTAATTGTATCAGCAGTTTTATGCGTACGGGAGTTATGCTTTCAGATATAAACTCTACCTACCTCGCTTTAATTCCAAAGATCAATAATGCAAACTGCCCTAAGGATTTTAGGCCTATTAGCTTCTGTAATGTAGTGTATAAAATTATATCTACAGTGCTAGCTAATAGGCTAAAGTCGGTGCTCAAATATCTTGTAAACCAAAGTCAGTCAGCGTTTATAGAGGGCAGAAATATTGCGTACAATATCAGCCTAGTTCAGGAGTTATTGGGGAATTACAAGCATAAGCATGTTAGTAAAAGACGCATGCTGAAGCTGGATATTAGCAAAGCTTATGATTCAGTTGAGTGGGATTTTTTAAAGCAGGCTATGGAGATCTTTGGTTTTCCTGTGAGGTTTATTGAGTGGATTATGACTTGTGTCTCTTCTGTGAAATTTTCAGTTTTGGTGAATGGTGGCCTAGAGGGGTATTTTGGCAGTCGCAGAGGGTTGCGGTCAGGGGACCCCATATCCCCTTATCTGTTCACATTGGTGATGGAGGTTCTGAGTAGACTGCTGGATACTCTAAAAAGATCTGGGAATTTTTCCTTTCATCCGAAGTGTGGGAGAACAAGTCTAAATCACTTAATGTTCGCTGATGATGTGATTATTTTCTCTAAAGCCTTCCCAAGTTCGCTGGTAAAGATTAAAGAGGCGCTGAGTACTTTTAAGGAGTGGTCGGACCTCATTATCAGTGAAGAAAAATCGGCAATTTATTTCGGGGGTTGCAGTGAGAATGAAGAGAACTTGCTGACTTCTTTAGCTAGCTTTAAAAAGGGGCAGCTTCCGTTTAATTACCTCGGAGTTCCGTTGCATGGAAAGTGTCTCAAAGGAGCTGATTTTAGTATGATTATTGATAAGATGACGAGTAAGATTAAAGCGTGGTCGGCTAGGTTCCTTTCTTATGCAGGCAGACTGGTCCTTGTTAAGCATGTGCTTAGCTTTATCGGCTTCTATTGGATGAGGGTGCTCATCTTTCCTAAAGGTGTGCTAAAGAAGATTTCAGCTATCTGCAGAAACTATCTATGGACAGGGGCTGTGGCAGGGAGGAGGAACCTAGTAGCCCGGAAAGAGATCTGCAAACCGAAGCATGTAGGAGGGCTTGGGATCTTGAATCTGAGTGTTTTCAATAGGGCGCTCCTGCTGGGGCAGATCTGGGATGTTGCTCAGAAGAAGGATTCCATGTGGATTAAGTGGATGAACAACTACTTTTTTAAAGATCATTCCATCTGGCAAATGGTGGAGAAAAAGCACCATTCTTGGGTGATGAAGAATTTACTATCTCTAAGAGAAGATGCATTGCAGTGTGTTGATGCCGCGGACAACCAATCCATGGTGTGGCGGTCTAATTGGGGCCCTTTCTCGACTAAGGGAGCTTATGAGCTGTTGTCCTCTGGGGAGCCTTCTAAGGAGTGGGCTGAGTGTATTTGGAATGCCTTAGCGCATCCGAAGCATAGTTTATGTGCGTGGCTGGCCATCCTGGACAGATTACCAACAAGGGCTAGGCTGCGGGGGAGCGTCCCGGTTGATAGAAGGTGCTGCTGGTGTTCGGAGGTGGATGAGGATGGTACTCACCTGTTTTTTCAGTGCAGGGTGTCTATTCATATTTCCTGATATCTGGAGCTTATTGGCATTTACGTCCGGTGAAATTCTTGGGACGATTTGTTAACGTGGATATCTAGCAAGAGATGGAGCTGCAGAGCTCAGAAGCTGGTGGCCTTCTTCATCATCACAGCTGCCATTTATGAAGTTTGGAGAGCCCGGAACAAGTGCATCTTTGAGGGAGACAGTGCTAGCTTGGAGGGGGTAAAAAAGCTCTTTTGGAGGATGCTGAAGCTCAAGCTTGAGCTGATCGAAAGCACCAAAACAGGGATTATTTGTTCTAGTTGGTGTAGTAACATGTTAGACAATGTGTAATGTTCTGTTGGTGCTGTAGCTGTTTCTGTCCTTTGGTTGTTGTGTTTTGTAGCTTTTGTGGGCTTGTTGTCCTGGATGCTCTGCGTCTTGTGTCTGTGTTTGTTTTTAGTTTTCTGTTTTGGTTGTCCTGTTTGGCAGGGTGGTGTTTTTAAATAAAAAAAAACAAAAAAAAAACTCAAGCATAAGATGGAGGCAGCAAGGCGTGCAGCTGCTAATGTGATTGAGCATGAATGAAGTTTAGATGAGGAAATCAGAATCTTTGGCTGGTGAAGTTGTCGTGTTGTAGAGGTGTATTGGACATGTAGAGGGCTGGAACTTGCATTGTTTAACTATTATGTCACAGAGGTGTGAGAGAGGTTGGTTTGTATAAGATATTATGTGTGAATGAGTTAGTGGTCAATTAGGTTGAATCAAGCGGCTCAACTATCAGGAATGTTTGCTGACAATGTAGCTGACATTGACGAGTGTTACACATGAGGTGGTCATGTTTGCAAGGATGGTTGACGAGTTCAAATCGAAGTATTGTGTAAGTGAAGCAAAGTAAAAGGAAAGGTTCTTATCACAGGCCTTGTCGCTGCGGTGACAGAAAAGTGAAGTATGGATGAGGCTCAATGAGAGCTGCAACAGTAGTTTGGTGATGAAAGTGATGATGGAGAGCTCATGACGTTAAGTTGTTGGTAACAATTTTTGTTGTCGTTGTGGGTGCAAGTCACTTACTGGAAACAAGCCAGTAGTGGTCATGCAGTTTGAAATGGAGACGATGCGAAGTTTGGCTGATGGCCAATCGAGAGTGTGCATGCTCAGGAGACTGTTTAGAGTGAAAACCTATGAGGAGCATAGGTTGCTTACCGAGTGCGGTAAGTAAAGTCTATGAGTGAAGTAGACTTGGTTTCTAGTCATACAACAAGTAGTGAAGAAGAGCAGTGGCTCTCGCTTGTTGAGGAGATGACTGATACTGCTGTATCGAGGAATGGCGTTAGAGGAGCGGCCTAGGAGAAGAAACCATGAGAGAGTTGATGGTCAAGAGAACCAGTCAACAAAAAAACAGTTGAGCAGTCCAGTCAAGGAGTATCGAAATCGCATTGTAAACTTGAGTACTAGAGTATTCAGTTTTAGGGAGGATGTTGAAGATAGTCTTTATTAGGTTTGAATGGGTCAATTAGTGATGTTAATTAGTGGCATTAGTATTTTGTAACTGTTACTTTTGTAAAGGCTTTATAAGCCTGCAGTTCCTAATCGAATAAACCAACAAGTTAAGATTTTATCGCTTCTAAACCTAACAGTTATTGTGCCAGTTTTGTTGCACTTACTCCCATGATTCACAAACCAGCACGTAGTCTTGGTTCTGGGAAAGCGCAACACCATTAGCAAAGCCTAGATGATCAAGCAGTATTGTCGCCTGTTTGGATGATGGGTCGTACTTCAGAAGCTGTCCATGAGGTTTGGCTTCAAGGACGTCAAGATACCAGTTGTGAAGTCCAAATTTAGTGGTTGCCACACTGAAGTAGATGCTTCCGTCAAATGCTTCTATCACATCATCTGCAAAACTGAGTTTCTTCCCAAAACCGTGTTAAAAACTCACAAGTACTAGAAAATAACTGAGTTTCTTCCCAAGTACTAGAAAATAACATAATGAATGGTGAAAACGTCACTTGTGCACAAATTGTTGCCAAACTCATATTTTGGGCAACTATTAAAAGAAATCGACTACTAGGAGTATGAGCACCGTAAAGTGTTTCAATAAGTCAGCCAACATCTGCTGCTCATAAATGGGCACAGCTGGCTGTGGGAGGTGTTGATTCAACACTTCACGCTATACATGCTCTAAAATCACACTGAATCAAAACATACGACTACTCACTTTATTTGGCTCCCTTGAACATGTGAAGCAAGAACATTAACACCTTCATCACTCACCTCCAGCAAACCCTGTAGTAAAACCAACCTACTCAACAAATTCTTGGATTTTGGAAAATAAGTGGAATGAAAATTAAATGAAAAATTTATGCAAAAGTCATTTTTTTATATAATCAGATATTATTAAAAATTTATTTTTCATGACAAACCAAACATGATACTACCTTTTCGGTATTGCAAAAAAGGAGCTTCCCGGATGCTGTTTTATTATATTTCAAAAAATATCACAACATTTCATCTCTCGCCCTCCTCCATTTCTTTTCCTTCTCTTTCGGTGCGCTTCTCTCTCGCCCTCCTCCATTTCTTTTCCTTCTCTTTCGGCGCGCTTCTCTCTCGCTCTGCCCATGGATGCTCCCTTTCGCAACAATCCGACTCCCGTTATTGACTTTCTTAATCAGCCGGAGGAAGTTGCCCATCAGGATGTTAATCAGCCGGAGGAAGTTGGGGGTCAAGTTCTTGCTGGTGATGACTTCCTCGACAACATTCCAGATTTTGATTTATACCCTCGACAACATTCCAGTTCTTGTTGCTGGTGATGACTTCCTCGACTTCGGCCTGGATGGTGACCTTCTTGACGTTCTTAATCAGGCGGCTACGGATGCGGAGGAAGTTGCCCATCAGGATGAAGTTGTGGCAGTTAATCAGGCTGAGGAAGTTGGGGGTCAGGTTCTTGTTGGTGATGACTCGGCTGCGGAGCAAGTCGATGCCCATCAGGTTCTTGCGGGTGATGACTTCCTCGACAACATTCCAGATTGTGATTTAGACCCTGACTTCGACTTCGGCCTGGATGGTGACCTTCTTGACTTTCTTAATCAGCTGGCTGCGGATGCGGAGGAAGTTGCCCATCAGGATGAAGTTGTGGCTGTTAATCAGCCGGAGGAAGTTGGGGTTACGGTTCTTGCTGGTGATGACCTGGCTGCGGAGCAAGTCGATGCCCATCAGGTTGACTTTCTTAATCAGTCGAGCGGATGCGGATGCGGAGGGAGTTGCCCATCAGGATGAAGTTGTGGCTGTTAATCAGCCGGAGGAAGTTGGGGGTCAAGTTCTTGCTGGTGATGACCCGGCTGCGGAGCAAGTCGATGCCCATCATGTTGACTTTCTTAATCAGCCGGCAGCGGATGCGGAGGCTCCGGCGGCTGCGGTTTATCTTCAGGCGGCAGAGTTAGAGTTACTTGATGCGACAGATGCGATTCATCTTCATGCAGCATAGCCAGAGTTACTTGATACGGCGGCCGCGGTTCATCTTCAGGCGGTCGAGTTTGATATTGATGTGGCCCTAATGGATAAGCTTCTTGCCGAGATTGAACAGGGCGAGGTGATAACAAAAATAGTCGTATAGAGGATCTTAATCTGAAAATATTATGCTGTATGTTATCAGATTTTATACCTCATCTCAGATTTGACCTGAAATGGGCGCTCTGTACTCTATGTTCTCAAAGCTTTATACAGCTTGAAATTGACGAGCACCTGGTGGCCATTAGTGAGCGTGACTGATACGTCCAATGTTGAGTTGCGCAGCGTACAAAACAACAACTTTATTATTATATGAAGAAACTCTTACAATAGGGACTCTCTCACACCTCACACTTCACTCACTTTTTCTAACTCAAGTGTCTAACTCTACTACAAGACTCCTATTTATACTACTTCACCTCCTTAATGGACGGTGATGATTAACTTGATCTAATGGTGGAGATCATTCATCTAGAGTTCTCTTCACAAAATATATTTAATACACCTCTCCTACCAAATTCTAGATTTCTCTATACCTTTCTTCATCTTCTACCTTATTGAGTTTTCTTTATGGATCATCTTCTTCATTATTTTGGGCCTGAGTATTTTATTAACCCAATTAGACATTGATAAAACTTAATACTCCCCCTCAATGTCTAATTGATCTTCTCTTCCCGATGGTCTCTTGATGTTTGCTCCAATATCAAACTTCACATCATCTTCTTAGTCGCTCGTTAAATATTGTCCCTCAGGTAGGAGTTGTGAGGAAAGAAAATCCAGTCTTCAGAGTGTTGTCCACTGATGAAATTGACGAGCACCTGGTGGCTAGTGAGCGTGACTGATACGTCCAACGGCTACCAAATGCACCCTTTCATGCTTGCTCTAACATTTGTCCAAGAATTGATTACATGTGTTCAGAATTTGAATCTCGCTGGAGCTTCTATACATTTGGAATCTCTTGATCAATCTTATAGTTGTCAACATAAAATAGAAATACCAGTATTTCATCAATCGTCTATTATCCTAAGTCGCCGTTATCGTTATCGTCTTCAATGGCAATTTTCCGATGAAGTTAGAGTTGAGACTTCCCAAGTAGAGATAATCTTCGAACTCCAATGCTGATGTAACAAATGACAACACCTTTGCATCAGGATCATCAAACATCTTCTCAATTTTTCCATCAGCTCCAACCTTCACCACAGTAGCCTTCTCCTTCATCCCCATCACTAGTTTCATCAATCTTGGAAAGTACGCTACCAAGTGCTTCAAAATCCTCCAGTTATGGACAAACTTGAGATAATCCGGGGAAACCTATTGAATGCGTCGCCTTTGTTACTTACCGTTACACAATCTGATCCATGTAAATGTCACGCACATACCTGTAATAATGCGATCCAGTAAGACCCATCAGGTGCGAGATTAATGTTATCAGGACACCCTGGAAGATTATCGACGAATATTTCAGCAGTCCCTCTCTTGTCCCCCTTAAGCCAATACTTTAAGCACCTGAATCTGAAAACCCAAGTCGGTGAGAAACCAAACATTAGAGCATCATTGATCATATACCTGACGGTAGTTATTGTGCCAAGTTTTGTTGCACTTACTTCCATGATTCACAAACCAGCACGTAGTCTTGATCCTTGGAAAGTGCAACGCCGTTAGCAAAGCCTAGATGATCAAGCAGTATTGTCGTCTGTTTGGATGATGGATCGTACTTCAGAAGCTGTCCATGAGGTTTGGCTTCAAGGACGTCAAGATACCAGTTGTGAAGTCCAAATTTAGTGGTTGCCACACTGAAGTAGATGCTTCCGTCAAATGCTTCTATCACATCATCTGCAAAACTGAGTATCTTCCAAAATCGTGTTAAAAACTCACACAGTCACATTTCCTTTTTCTTTTCTTTTTCCTAAGTAGTAGAAAATAACATAATGAGTGGTGAAAACTTCACTTGTTTTGGATAGAGCACAAATTGTTGCCACACTCATATTTTGGGCAACTATTATTAGAGGAAATTGACTACTAAGAGTATGTGCAGCGTGATGTGTTTCAATATGTTAGCCAACATCTGCTGCTCATAAATGGGCACAGCTGATTATTGGGAGGTGCTGATTCAGCACTTCACGCTACACATGCTCTGAGATCACACCGAATTACAACATGCGCTACTCACTTTATTTGGCTCCCTTGAACATGTGAAGCAAGAACATTAACACCTTCATCACTCACCTCCAGCAAACCCTGTAGTAAAACCAACCTACTCAATAAATTCTTGGATTTTTGGAAAATAAGTGGAAAGAAAATTAAATAGAAAATTTATGCAAAAGTCATTTTTTTTGCTCATGATTTTTTTTTATATAATCAGATATTTTTATTTTTATTTTTCATGACAAACCAAACATGAGATGCTACCTTTTCAGTGTCGCAAACAAGGAGCTTCCCGGATGCTGATGTGGCAATTCCAAGCAAAGTGTAACCTTGAGTCGGCCTTACCCATTTTTCCCAAGTCCCATTTCTATGCATCCTCATGACCCATCCATCTCTAGTGGCAGTGTACATAAAGCCACTGCGCTCATCCATTACAACATCCTCAGGTTCTTTCAACATCCCTTCTCCTATCTTCTCCACGCTCTTCTCAAAACACACCAGTAAATCAAATTCAACCATTCCAGAAACAAAAACACAAAAAGATTTGATCTTTGATTGTACGAAGAATGAAAAATGTCTGTGAAGAACTTGTTAATAATAATACTAGTTAACAACTGGATGTATATGACAAATATAGAAGCTACTAAAAGCAGAATATAACAAGCTGACAACAAAACAGCCGTATAACAACTAATCAAAGATTCTATAAAATAATATCGTAATAAATAGAGACCGGTTTTAGTGTGCTTACTTGGAAGGATGAGTAGAGATATGGAGCTGTGGATGGAGTTGGAAATTGAAGTAAGTGTGGTGAGATTGGGGAGTGAATGAAGACGTGAAGTGCGAACGCGGCGAGAGTGAGCAGGAGGAAGCTTGCTAGTGATTTTGCGGAAGCCATTTTTGTGCAACAAAAGGAATTGTGATACAGAAACCAGAAGAGGAAAGCTTATCTTTTTGTAAAAGAAGATGAAAAAATGACACGTGTGAGTTTTTGAAAGCTTATCTTTTTTTTTTTGAGAAAGCTTATCTTTTTTTTTTTTGAAAATGATCCAATTGGGTTTCAACATATCTGAAATGGCCCATGTGAATTTGCACTTTAAAAATGGTCTGTTTTTAATAACACCGCATCTCCAGGATCCGATTTTCTGTGTTTTCAACAAAAAAAAAACCGGATCCCCGGGATCCAATTTTCTGTGTTTTTTACAAAACCGATTCCCCAAGATCCGATGTTACAAGGACGGAACCAAGGCGAGCCGGGGACACTTGTCACCCCCAGGTTTTCCAATTTTTTTCTTATAATATAAATAATGTAATATAATATAATATATATTATTCAAATTTAGTTATTACTTTTTAGAAACTTATCAAATACGGAGTATCAGTTATCAATATCAAACAGATACGGCACAATCGCACAGAGAGTTTGAGTACACCGATCGTGAGTCTTCAGCTTCTCTCGTCTTCTAGGTTTTTTTTTCTTTTTTGATTCATAAGATTTCGACAAATAGATGTACGTTGAAGTCACTTGCGATGATTTTGATATTATGATTTGTATTGTTTTGATTTTCGCTAGTTTGGACTACATGAATTAGGGTTTGTCGATTTGTGCTATTTTGACATTGAAATAAATTGTGTTACATTATGATTATGATATTTGATTTTTCTAATTTTATAGATGAAATCAACAACTATTGATTCGTTCTTTAAAAGAAAAACTACATAAATTTCTTATCGGATTGCTTGGTTGTCAACATTGAAAAAGAAATAGCAAAAATGTTTAGCACGGATTCAATAATAGACGATTTCCGTGATTTGGAAACAAGACGATCTTTATTTTAATGTAGTGATTCTTTTTGAACAATGGTACGTTTTCTTATATTACAAAATATTTTTTGGTTGTCACCCCTACCCAAATTCCTGGGTCCGTCCCTGCGGTGTTATGTGCACGTTCGAATGAGAGAACTCCACGTGTTCTCGTTTGCACATAACATCGGATCCCCAGGATCCGGTTTTGTAAAACACAGAAAACCGGATCATTGGGATCCGGTGTTATTAAAAACAGACCATTTTTGAAAGTGCAAACTCACATGGGTCATTTCTGAAGTTTGAAACTAAAAAAGGGTCATTTTTAATATAAAAAACTCGGCAATTTGTGAACAGTGTTCAGTTCATGTGAGCTGCAAGAGTTTTTTTTTATCGATTTTGCCCTATTTTAAACTCAAATATCGATTTTGCCCTGCTTTTAATAAAACCAGTTTGGGGAACCGGTTTGGCTCATTTTCAATAAAAACTGGTTTCTCCCAAACCGATTTGGTTGATTTTCAACGACAGTGGTTTGCTGAATGTGCACATGCGTGATATTATTTGGTTCTACGTGGACCCAAAGAAATGCAAGTGGCAAACCGGGGTAGGGGAAACCGGTCTCATTTACATGAAACTGGTTCGACAGAAATCGATTTCACTTCCAAATCATGAGTTTTTTTAGATTTCTTTCTTCCAAATCGCACTTCGCTATCATCGCATTCTTCTAATTAAAAAAATATTAAATTAATAAAGTAAAATAAATGTATGTATTTAATGCTTTTTATTTGATATATAAATACTAAACAAGCAGAACTTGTTACATTGAGCGTAGAAGCAGACTCTGCGGTGAACTTGTTTTTTAGGTCATCAATGGCGGACGAAGAATCTGCTCTGATTTGGCTTACAGCATTTAAGCACACCAAAGAGAGTTAAGTCTCAACCGCCGGATTATATTTCAATCATCCACCATTATTGGCTTCTAATGAATAAAAAAAGAAGTTTTTATTCAATCCAGTCCTACAAAAATTCATTTAATTTAAAATAATACAAAATAATCGGCCTTTTAGATTTTTACAATAGCTAGATCCCCCAATATCGGTTTTTAGAGAATTACCAGATCCTCCGCATCCGGTTTTTACGTGGTATTCCACGCAGGCGGTGAAGTCCACGTCTTCTCATTTTCGCATAAAACCAGTTCCTGACCATCCTGTTTTCAACAAAAACGCAAAAAAAAAACCGGATCCCGCCCATTCGGTGTTCAACAAAATGCAAAAAAACCGGATCCTGGGGATCCGATTTTATTAAAAATAGGTCAAAACTGAAATGTGAAACTCAAATGGGTCATTTGAGATATGTTGAAACTCAAATGGGTCATTTTGAAAGAAAAAACTATATTCTGCAGGAAACCGGTTTCCTACGCCCCGGTTTGCCACGTTGCCAGAATTACATTTCTTCGGATCCACGTAGGATCAAATAATGTCGCAGATGCACAGTCAGCAAATCGATTTCTCCCAAACCGATTTTTATAAAAAAATGAGTCAAACCGGGTCGATATTTGAATTTAAAACGGGGGAAATCGAGATTTGAGTTTCAAAACATGGCTAAAATAAAAAAAACTCGAGCTTCTAGATAAAAGAATTTTTTTTACTATCTAAAATTGGAAAAAAAAAGATTCAGGTTGTAGCTAAATGGTCTGACCTCTAAAACGATGCCGTTTAAAAATGGGCTGTTTTGGTAAAGAAAATTGGAATCTGAAATCCCAGTAATAATAATCTAATTTTGACGGCCTTGAAAAAGAAAATTGGAATCTGGAATCCCAGTAATAATCCAATTGAAAAATATCTACTTTTTTTTATTACAATAAAATTTTATTATTCAGCTCCTCGTGATCTTTACCCAACAAATAATCAGTTTGACTTGACTGACTATAAATATAATTTAATATTCGAAAATAAAAAAATAGTTTTAGGTTATCACGCCAAAAAGATGTTATTAATTATTAATATAAATATGCAATGTGCCGCTATCAATTTTTCTCACTTATTCCCCGCTCGATCAACTTGAACGAACCTGAGTCAGCGAAAAATCTTCTTCACCGGAATCAATGGCGGAATCAGCATCGCCGGTCGTGTCAGTCAACTGCGACTCGTGCGGCTTCACGGAGGACTGCACGGCGGCGTACATCGAGTTGGTCCGCGATCAGTACCAAGGGAGGTGGATATGCGGGCTGTGCGCGGAGGCGGTGAACGACGAGGTTCGGCGATCGGGGAAGAAGATATCAACGGAGGAGGCTCTGAACCGCCACATCAGCGTTTGTAAAGAGTTTCGGTCTTCGAGTCCTCCAGCGAGTCCGATTTCGGAAATCGCGAGGATTTTGAGGAAGAGTTTGGATACGCCGAGGGCGGCGGCGTTGAGGTCGAAGTCGAGCAATGCGTTGCCGGACGTGGAGAAGATTAAGGCGGCGGCGCTGTACAGGTCTGAGAGCTGCTTTTCGTCTCTGTCGCGGTAATGCTGGGAAATTAGGGTTTGGGAGTGAGAATGTCGTCATCATTATCAAATATGATGTTAGCAATATGGGAATGGAGGATTGTAATTAAAGGAAATCAGTGGAGGTATTTAGTAATAATAATTATTATCATATCTCTTATTCTTTTCAGAATTTATAGGAAAGATTTTAGTAATTTTATTTTATTTTATTTTTCCATATCTGAGCCTGATTCTGAATTCTGATTAATTCACTGGAAAATAATCCAAAACATTTTGATTTTATTAACTACAATTTTAACACATTTTGTCTCTATTTATATTTGTTTTGTGATTAAGGGTCTGTTATTTTGGACTTAAATTTTAGTTTAGCACAGTTCTTTTTTTTTGATAGTGGAAACTGCCATGAAAGGCTATAAAAGGCTTACAGAAGCTGAACAAGATTATGAATAACAGGTAAACTATCCAGCCGGTGCCAACACCATGTTTCCGTATAGGATTTTCGTGCGACAGCATCAGCAACCATGTTAGCCTCACGCCTCACTAACAAGACATGCCAGTTTGGATTCTCTGCAAGAAGTCTCAAGCATTCAGTGTACCATTCACTCTTCATAAAACCGACCTTTAAACCAAAGTTTACTGCCATAGCAACGTCTTTATTATCCACCTCAAATATTACCTTCGCTTCCTGCATTCTCTGTACAAGTTTCATGCCCTCCCAAAGAGCATGACCTTCACAATCAAAAATACTATTCACTTGGTGCAAATAATTCGCTAATATGGCCAGCACAACACCACCACAATCACGAAGAACAACCCCTAATCCCCCTCTCTTTCCTGATTCATTCCACGACGCATCAGAATTAACTTTAACAAATCCGGCTTTAGGCTGCTGCCAGCTAAGGCCTACTGGGGATAGGCACTGAATAATACCTCGATTATCTCTACAAAAATCATTATGTAACCTGATTATGCGATTAGCGGCTATTATGGGTGATAAAGTCTCGCCCTCATGAAAGACTTTATTCCTATGATACCACATAAACCACAAAGCCACCATGACTCGATTCAGCACTGCTGGTCTCATAATACGGAAACAAAGGTATAACAAATCTGCAATGGATTTAAGACTATGACAGGCATCAAGAACTTTAATTCCCAGATAATACCACACTGAACGACTCCACCAACAGTCCACAAAAGGATGTAAATCATTCTCAATCTTACAATGACAGATTGGGCAACAAAAATTACCTTGGAAGCCTCTCTTCTGTAACGGTTCCCCAGTTGGAAGACCATGCATATAAGCTCGCCAAATAAATAACTTAATTTTCCGGGGTAAAGGCATTTTCCAAACCTGTCTTTAGAATTTCTTAAGATTAGTATTATCTGATTGTTCCGCACCAGAAGATTCAACAGAATTAGCCAATAGTTTCGCTACTTTATAAAATTAGCACAGTTCAATCTACGATTTAAATGTTCAAATTTTAGTTTAGCACAGTTCAATCTACGATTTGGCTTCTACACTATCTATCAATCAATGTAACATATATAATCACGCGACATTTGGAAAATGGTGGGACAAAATGAATTAAATTAACATTGAGGAGTTATTATTGGGATGATGATGGTTTTGTTAGCTTTGCCAGTGTCATAATCAAACTAGCTGGGGACACATTTTATTAGAAAAATATATATGGAGCATAATTGTTAGTACGTGTTATGAAAATGTGAAAAACCATTGAGGAGATATTTGTACAGTAAAATGAGTTGTGTACGAAATCACCTCCTGACTTCGTCTTCCCGGCCGTCGCTTCTCCCAGCCGCCGGATCGGTTGTCCTTCCTGCTCCGCTGATGGTCTCTTCCCGGCGAGCCCTCCGCTCCTTCCCCGGTAGGTCTGTTGAGTTGAATCTTGGTTGCCGTTGTCCTGTTGTTCGACATGTTGGTGGGGGTTGTGGCGCGAGAGTCTTTGCTGGTGGCTTGGGGTGGAGTTGTGTGAGGCTGTGGTGGTGTGGCGTTTGGTGGTGGAGGGTTGGGGGTTTTCTTTTTGGGCGATTTGGATTGGCTGGGGTTTGTTGATGGCTGAAATTTGGGGTTTCTTCGTGCTTTGGGGTGTTTTAGCTTGGCGGTATTGGAGGGTGCTGGGGCGTGTTTGCAGATGATCGTTTTGGTGTTGTTGTCCATTTTCTTTGTTTGTTTAGTTTAGTATAGGCTTAGTTGTAGGTGTAGTTTTCTTTTTAGGTCAGATTGTAGGTGTAGAATTGTGGCTGGGTATTTCCGGGTTAGCCGGATTGCCCGGGTGCTGTCTAGCGGTTTTCGATGGTTCAACCGCGGTTGGAAGAACGGCTTTGTTAGCTGATATTTATAGAAATTGTGGTCGGGACTTCAGTCGAGATCAGAAGGTTGGTGGTTTTCCGCTTCGTCTATTTGGCCACCGTGGCGAGTTCTGGCTCTGGACCTTACTGGATGAAGACGTTGCAACGGTTTTCTGGATAGCGCTGTTTAACTCGGATCACGATTACTTGTTTTTTGTTTTTTTAGTTGCTATCCGCTTTAAAATTGTTGTATTTTCTTCATTTCTGTACTGGCCTTAATCCATCGAGAAAAAAAAACATGTTTTCAAAGAAAATCCGTCAGATGACTTGTAACAGGGGTCCAGGAGAGTAGGGACAATCATTTGCAATGTTTTATACAGCTTTGATTATTTATGGTTTCACTACAATTTGATTTCACTGCTGACAGTAGAGACCCCAATTTGATATGGCTATTATTTCACCAATATATTGACATTAAAACAAGTCACACTAGCACTTATCAAAAAAAAAAAAAACAAGTCACACTAGCTTTGTGAAAAACTTGTAAAACCTCAACACCCCACATATCCGAAGAGGCTATTTCACAAGGGTAAAAAAACACTGCTAAAGACTCTAAATTATCCAACTCTGGACTTGCTTGGCCTCTTCATCTTACAATATACACTGCCAAGCATTCACTTAAATCAGCCAGTTATTTGCTGCTACACAGCATCAGTTCAACACACCCATACACCTCTGACGCAGTTGTGATCACACCATTCAGTCAGTCTCGCCATATTCATTCCATGAAAAAGCAACAGGACTCTTAACTTGGTGTTGGTCATTGCTCCACATAATAGATCCAAATAATGGCTTAGCCATCTGGGATGCAGCTTTGCTCGACACGAATGTTACTGTGTAGCTCAACTTGTCACCGACATTTTTGAAAGCCAGCTTCATAGGCTTCACAGTTGCTGTAATCGGTGAAGGCACATCCACTGTCACCTGATAAATAGATCCTGCAGTTCCGACGTTGGTCAATGTTCTAGTGTATCTTGCCGTTCTCTTTTTGCCAAACAGGATTGAAAATGAGGGATAATTTAGCTGCCCAGGGTCAGAGAATTTCTTTGCGCATGTGACGTTGGGCCGCTTCACTATAGTTTGTAGGTGCTGGAGGGTGTACATGGAGCACAAAAATTTAATGTACTCGTCAGGGGAGGTGTCATACACAAGACCAGGAGATAGGGCCTTCTGTGGGTCAACATGTCCTGATCCATGAGCCCATGGGGTTGATAAGCCTCCACCAGAAGCATCCCTTAATGGAGAACCAGTGTTATCTTGTGTGTAGGCTGTAGTCATGAGAGCTGACTTGATAGCACTTGGGCTCCAATTAGGATGGGCAGCTTTCAGTAGGGCTGCAAGACCACTGATGTGCGGACACGACATGGAAGTACCTGCATATAGTAGGGGGTTCATCAATGAGCCATGTAACTCAAGCCTCCAAATTTCAACCAAGCTCATTGAAATTTAGAAAGGAGCAATCTTGGCCGGATCGGATTTAAAGATAATGCATAAAACAATCTTTACAAGAAATCAAAACCGTAACTTATGAACATATATCAAAACTGTAACTTACTTCAGCAAGTGGCCTAAGCCTACCTAAATCGAATGCTTTCCAGCAAGAAACTCCATTATAGGAAAAACAAAATTGCACTACACGGCTACACCCCACAAAGTCTCCCACCTCGCTACACTAGCAGACTGGCGAAGCACTAATACTTAGCAACTTATAAATGGGTCCTCAACTCATCATTGGTGTACTGGAATTGTCATTGTTGCCTGTTGGAGCTCAAATCATCTAGTTTCTATTTATGATAAATCAAAGGAAATGTCATATGCAATGATATGGAAATGAAATCATAAAGCATCACAGGCTTCTACATCAGTTCCATATGCAGAAACTAAAACCTCACACAACAAATCTACATCTCAACAACCAAAAACCATAAGCATATCAGTGGTGGTTAAATGTAATTCTACAAAATTTTCAGACATGCACTCAACATAGATGAAACTGAAATAGCAAGAGTTAACAAGTTGGGATGTACCTGACATGATGTTAAACTTTGTCTTTCTAACATCCTTCTCCATACCACTTGGTCCGACAGCCTCAGTCCATGCAGCCAAGATATTAACTCCAGGACCAATCACATCCGGCTTCAAAATTTGGGGTGTCACCATATTCGGCCCTCTAGAACTGAAAGCTGCAACAATGGGCGACGGTTTCACGTCCAACACCGTTCCCCCAAAATTCAACAAAGCAGTGGGATTCGGGTCAGTCCTCACATACACCCTAATCATATCGCCCACCTTCTTCCCCACGGCAACAGCTGGCAACAAGTGGCTGTCGGCCACAAGCTCCTCCCCACTAATTGCTGTGTTCGCCAGTATCATCCCAACCCCTCCTGCGTCTCGCACCACCTGACCCTTCTCCACCCGCGAGTTAATCCCTCTGTCGCATAAAACAACCTTTCCACGAACTGTAGCTGAGTTGAGCGAACCCGGTAAGCAGAGAATGCTAGAACTGTTTTCTCTGATGTACACAAGCGGCACGGCTTTGTTACCCATTCCATTTCCGCTGTAAAGTGAAACACCAACGTACTTGTTCGCCCCCAGAGTCGCGAACGCCGGAAAATCTCTGTCGAGCGTCCCAGCACCAACCGTCATGATCCACGGCGCCACGTTTGCAAGGGAGGCCTTAGTCGGCCCGCTGTTTCCGGCTGAGCATGCAACAAAAATCCCTTTCTCCATGGCGGCGAACGCTCCGATCGCGATGGTGTCGCGGTAGTACGGTCCGGATCCTCCGCCGAGGGAAAGCGATAGCACGTCAACGCCGTCAAGTATAGCTCGGTCAATAGCGGCGAGTATATCGGACCCGAAGCAGCCTGAACTCCAACAAACCTTATAAGTCGCGACACGCGCATTCACCGCCATCCCACGCGCCGTCCCACTCGCATATCCCAACAGACTAGCGTTCGCCACGCGAGATCCCGCGGCGGTGCTCGACGTGTGGGTCCCGTGGCCGGCGCTATCTCTCGGAGACTCAACTTCCTTCGAGTTCTTCGTGAAACTTCCACCAGACGCCATACGAAACCCCTTCGAGAAACTTCTCGCTCCAATCAGCTTCTTGTTACAAACCTTCGGACTGAAATCCGGCCCCGCCTCGCACTCTCCTCGCCACCTAGCAGGCACATCCGGCATCCCAAAGTCCTCAAAGCTAGCCGACTCGGGCCACACACCTGAATCCAACACTCCGACGATGACGTCATGCATCGCGCTCTTCAGATCCTCACTCTCATCCCCTTCCCAAACCCCAGCCAAACTACCCAAACCTAAAAACTCAGGAGACCGAGTCGTGTGCAGATGATACACTTCATCCTCATAAACTCCCAAAACCGAGTCGGATTTTCTCAACGTTTCGACCTGATCGGGATCGAGCGAGGCTGCGAAGCCGTGAAAAGCAGCGTCGTAAGTGTAGAGAATGGTCGTATCTGGCGAGGATTCGAGTGAGTGAAGTGATGCGGAATACCAGTCGCGGTGAGTGTCGAAGGATTCCGGCTTGGCTCGCGGCTTCATGTGAATGATGTAAGTCTGCTTGGCGATGACGGCGACGAATTGTAGCAGAAGGAGGACGGCGACCGTTGTAGCCATGTCGCCGAGAAAAATGGAGAGAAGGAAAAATGTGTAGCAGCGAGGGTGGTGCTGGTTTTTTTTAGTATATAAGAACTGAAACTGAACAAAATTACATATATTTATTATTTTTGAATTTGTTGACGAAAAATTTGGATTATTTTAGAGATTAAATATATTTTTAAATAGAATAGACTTCAATTATATATATATATATATATATATATATATATATATATGAATTATCATTGATAAATTACAATCTGATATATGAAAATTGATAATTAAGGGTAATTTTAAAATATTTTAAACCTTATATAATACTTAAATGACGGAATATTAATTGACGGAATGAATATTCCATCAACTAACAAAGTTCATTAAATGAATGAATTGAAAAAATCTTCTTGTCCTTAATTTTAAAATTGAGGATTAAAATATTTTAAATTTGCCCTTAATTGTCAATTTTCGTATTTCGGACCGTAATTTATCAATGAGTGATAGTTCATAACTCTCTTGGATATTTTCCCTAAATTTTATAAGTTAAATTATTCATAAAGTGATACAGCTATAAAATCAGATACAGTATTGTGAGAGACATCTTTTGGATATTAATATTGTTGAATCCAAAAAAAAAGTTTGAGATATGATAATTTGGAGATTACATTTGTATTTTTCCCAAAATTGTATGAGTTTAATATTTTTAGATTATGTACATCAATGACCAAAAAAATTGATCATCCCTCTCTCTCTATCACTTTCTGTTTCATCCTCACAATTGTTGTCAAGTCTCACTAATTTGATAATATGCATCTCACTAATGACCAAAAAGTTCATCATCATTTTCACATATATTTTTTAACTATTCATATATTTCTTTAAAACCTACGAATACATAATTAATAACTAAATAAATTGAGAAATATTATATAAATTTTTCAGTAAATTATACGCGTAAATTCTGGTACATGAGCATATTCTTAATTATTAATTCTATATCGTTGTCAAATATCAAGAGTTCGGAAATGTAACTATTGAGACCTTGGCAATCAAGCCGCTGTGTATGAATCATAAATTTTTCTCCATAATCGAGCACCGATAATATTAGTTGTCAATACCTCATTAGTACGATGTTCAAAGAAGCTAGCAATTAGTGCATCATCCTCTCTTTTTGACCATACTTTCTTTGCAGTGGTCATTGAACCAGGTAATGATGCCTCTTGTGAGAAATTTTGCACCATCGGTGGAGGTGAAAGAATTGGCTCTTTCGTGGAAAAGATGACAGAATCAAAATCATAATTATCTTCCATAATTTCATCATCTCCCACCGCACTCTCTATTTCAATTGCAATATGAAACATTTTTCCTTGAAAATTTGGACTTTGCTACATACAAGTATGGATGAAACAAAAGAGAAAGATTGAAAATAGTGTCAACACTAGTGTCAAAATATATAATAACATAAAATATCATTTTATGGATCTCAAAATAATAGAGGAGCGCTCAAATGAGAACCCTTTTAAATTTCGAGAACTTGAGACCTCAATCTTCACCTTCCAAAATGCAAGATGAATTTTCTAAGATGTATTTTAGTGGTGTCACGTGTCCCATGTGCATTTATCCAAGATGCATTTAATGCAAAGTCAAAGCCACATTTTTTTTACTTTGCTTTTTGAACATGTGTCACATGCAGATTCAAAAATGCATCATGATCTAATGGTGAGAGTTGGGTTCTCAAGTTCTCGAATTTTTAAGGGTTCTCAACCGAGCGCTCCCCAAAATAATATAACCAATGATAATTTTTTTGTATTTTTTGGAGTTGTAATTTGTAAGATAAAAATTAATCTGGCGGGTCACGAGTTTCTATTGGTGCATTCATAATTGTGTGGGTCCCAATTAGAGGTGGCAATTATGCCCTAAACCCGCCAACCTGCCCGTTTACCGGCCGTTAAAATGAGCCCGTTAACCGCCCTATTAGTAAACCCGAAACCCGCTTAACCCGTTTACCTTATTATATATTTTTATTTAAATAATTAAAAATTATATAATAGATATATAAATTATTAAATATATTGTATTATTTAAGTTAGTACAATATTTTAAATAAATATTTAGAAAACGTTGATAATTGATTTTTTGAATTTTTTTTTATAATGATTTTTTGAAATATTAAATAGTGATACAATTCTTTTAACCAATATAAAAAATATCTACGGATTTTTCCTTATATGGTTAAACTAGAGGATGAGAAACATGAAACATATATAATCATGTTTTAAATTAAACGAGAGTTAAGCTCTAATTTGAATTCAATATTTCATTTAGAAACATTCATATTTAAAACTAACTAGGTTAAACGGGTTAGACGGGTTAACCGGATTAGGTGGGTTAAACGACCTAACACTCTTAACCCGCTAAACGGGATAATATCCTCTCATTTTCTTGTTGACGGTTTCTATTCAAACTCTGAGCAAGTTGACATGTTTCTTCGTTTGCATCATTCAACATTGACTTGGTTCAACGATGATGCATGTATCATTGTCATACATTGTGGAATCTCTCACATTATAATTTTATTATTTGACAATGAAACAAGTATAATCTTTTTTAGACTAAAAAGGTTAAACGGACTAAACGGGTTAAACGGGCTAAACGGGTGAAACGGGCTAACCGGGTAAACCCGCTTAACCCGCTACCCGTTAAGAATCCGCTAACGCTAAACGGGTTTTAGCGGGTTTGACCCGCTTAACCCGCTAACCGTTTATAACCCGCCCGATAACCGCCCGCCCGCCCGTTTTGCCACCCCTACTCCCAATCTCATGACCAAATTTTAAAAGGTGGTCATTATCCGGCGATCAATTTTGTGTTTGGACATGTTTGATGACTCAAAAGGTCATTAGTGTAATCATAATTTTTTTATCATCTAATTTTAGTCATCTCGTATGATCAAAATAGTCATTGGTGAGAATGTTTTTAGCGCTTCAAACAAAAGCGCTAGAAAGTAGGACTTTAATTAACATAAAACCGAGTTCATCATTTTGAGTAAATTGGGATCTTTTTATATAAAAGAAAAGCACTTTAAATGAAAAATGTTTAGACTATAGGGAATTAGCCAGTTGGTTGAGTTGTTGGTTACAATGGCTCAAGTACCGTATTCGATTCTTAATGATCAGACTTCAGATTATGATACTGATTCTATTTTGCCTTGTAATGAACCCATCAAAAAAGAATCGAAAACCAATACATCATGTAAGTAACAACAATAATATATTCCAACCAAACAAATTTGGTATCTTAACCGGTAAAAGACGTTAATTTTATAAATGGAGTGATGCATAAATTCGTGTCATGATAGGCCTTAACATTTGGCCAATGTCAAAATGAGCCTTAGGGCGGCTCAAGTTTGACCTCGATCCTTGCCCGGCCTTAGTCCTACGTAGGCCTTAGAGCATCTCCAATGCAAGAGCCCAAGTCCACTTACATGTGGGTCTATTTTCATGCCACATAAGCATCAAGTGGGCTTACATGAAAATTTGGCCATTCTCCTCCAATGCACAAGCCCATTTCCACTTACAACTGGGTGCCATTAAATCAAAGTGTATCTTGCAACGAATATATCTTCTAAATTACAAAGTAAAAAAAATCAAAATAAATACTAATATTCATAATTTTTTGAGCTCTATAAAACGAGATACACTTTGATATATTTTTAACAAAAATATAATGATAATACTTACTTTAAAATAAATACCCATTTATTCTTATTTTATTAAATTTGTACATTTTTTAACAATACTTACTTATAATGATAATACATAAATATAAATCTTATTATAATACAAACATACTTAAATTAAATAAATAAACATAATGTAAACAGATAAAAATATTTTAGATCAATTATATTTGTACCACCAAAGCAGGAATTTGTGAATGTGGAGAGTTTGGATAATTGGTGGGTGTTTGTTGGGTTCCAAATTGTGAAGGCAGTGATTGAAAATTTGGAACAAATGGATATTGGTATTGTGAATTTTGAGCATATGGGATAAAATGATTTGGAAATGAGAATTGATGATTTGGAGCTTGAAAATTGAAATTAGAATTTTGTGGACTAGAAAATTGAGCACTTGACACTTGAGAATTTGGATTTGGATGTGAAGTATTTTGGCTATATGGAAAATAAGGATTTAAAAATGGATATGGAAATTGGGTATTTGGGTCTTGAGAATTTGGATTTGAAGAAGAAGAATTATTTGGATTCATTTTGTAGAGTGATAGTTGTTTGAAAAAGAGTAAGATTAGTGAGTATTTATAGGATTACAACAAATTTGTTTTTTTTTAAAAAAATAACGGCTACATTTGTAAGTAACGGCCAGTGTTATTAAAACCGGACCGGTCATCGAACCGGTCAAGTCACTGGGTCGATGGGTCAGTGGTTCAACCGGGTCGAACCGGTTTGACCCGCATGAATTAAAAATAATAAAATAATAAACTTATATATGATATTATAATTTAACATATTTATAACTTGAATAAATCTAACATGTTTATGATCTGATTACAATAACATAGGATAACAAATTTAGAATTTAATAAAGTACAAATCAATAATACAACAATAACAATTTTAGTCTTAATTTGTAAGTCACAACAATAAGGGATTTCTAAGACTTATTGAATTTCTAGTGAAATTGATAGTAAGTAATAAATTTTATAGATTTGATAAATGAATATACATTATTGAAACAAATAATAAAACAAGAATCATGTTTAGCTTGGTGGAAGGAGAGGGGATAATTATAGAGGAAAACTAGGTTCGAGTCTTGTCCAAGTCAAATTACATATAAATATTTTTTCAAACCAAATCGAACCGATTGAACCGATCAAATCACGTTTTAATGAAAAATTGGGTCAACCGGGTCAACCCACCGGGTCAACCGGTTCAACCGACCGGGTCTTGACCGGTTTTTACCGGTTTTCACCGGGTTTGACCGGTTCTTGACCGGGTTTGACCGGGTTTGACCGGGTTTGACCGAATCGTTGCATAACCGATCCGATCACATAACCGAACCGGTCACCGGACCGATTCCCGGTCCAACCGGTCGAACCGGCCGGTCCGGTCCGGTTTTCACAACTATGGTAACGGCTATATTATTTTTTTTTAAAAAGTAACGGTTACATTTGTAAAAGTACGGCTACATAGTGGATTCATTTGTAAACGGCTAATTTTTTTTTGTCAAAAAAAAAAAGTAAAAATGTTGTAAGTTGTAACGGCATTATTTTTAAAAAAAAACAAAAATATAACTTGGGACCCACACTATTCACTTTTATGCAGAAATGATGATGAATTTTTTATTTGATCATGAGTGGGATGCATGTGATTAAAAAAATCATGAGGTATGATTAGATAAGAGAGAGAAAAATGATGAGAGAGATGGATGACAGTATTTTTGGGTGAACCTCCAATGTAAAAAAAAGTGGCCAAGCCCACTTTTTTTTTTCCTCCAATGTAACATTTGCTGGCCACTTCCATTTCACGTGTCTCTAGGCATCAAATGGGCTTGCATTGGAGATGCTCTGACCACCAAAGTGGGTCTGACCACTTTTAAAACCTTTCCTCCAATGCAAAGTGGGCCTGGCCAAGTCACATTTCACGTGTCCCCAAGCACAAGTGGGCTTGCATTGGAGATGCTCTTATTATCGCCCGACACGAAGGATTTAGGGTCGGGCTAAGACTTCAATTATTAGGCTGGCCCAAAATACGAGTCCGATTTAAAATTACATATTCATTGATTTAAGGACGTTCTTGACATAAAAATAATGTGTTTTTTTTTATATCCATCAAATTCCATACGTCCAAACTAGTAGCATTTGCGTTTAAAGAGTTATTTGTCAATTAATTATTCATCCATATAGCGTCGAAATTAGGCCGAAAAGCCCTATGAAATGAAGCGTCGATAACGATTTTAGAACCGATGAATTTTCTCAGAGTCCGATCTAATCTGACCCTAATGTGTAAAGGGTTAGAGCTAGGGCACACTAAAAATCATACTCGATCCGATCCGCTAGGACTATGACTTACTTGACCTGATCCTTTGCCCGACTCCTATGTTTTGATACCCCATGTTTAACTTTGAAAAGACAGGGAAGAGTGAAAATGGGAAAAGTTGTAGTACGAATATTATATATATGAATCTATGATTGACTGTACACTGTGAAAACGTGCCTTAGCAAAGACTAATGAGTCCACGCCAACGGACCCCTATTTTGAATTTAGGTTAGGGTTTTATCATACTTTCAACAAAAAAAAAGGTTAGGGTTTTATCAACAAAACAAAAAAAAAAGAATTTAGGTTAGGGTACCGTTTTAGTTTGAGGGATCAATGATCAGTACATTTCCACTTCTACAACGGCTAATTATTTTATTTTATTAGCTTACTCCTACTCCTTCAATATTCTTGCATCAGTTTTAATTTAATGAAAAAAGAAAATTTTAGGTCCAATTTTTTCTCTTTTGATAGCGAAGAAAACTCATAAACATTGCGAGTCTGCTACATCTCACAATTTTTTTTTGGGGTGATCAATTAACAAATAGTATCGTTGCAAATGTTTCAATCACTACATAAAGGAATAGAAGATATTGTAGGTCAGCTCCTAGTATAGGAATGATTCAATTATCAGAAACGCACATGTCTGTGTAGCTGGTTGTTTAATCATTTGATGAGGATGAGACAGATGAGGAGCTTCATAATGTCAAAATGGTTCCCGAAAATTATATCACAGGACACGACTGATACATTACAAATGGAGATTCTTCACTCATGTATTATTGTCCTTCAGGTTCAGTCTCACAACTGTCTCCAGCTACGGGATACAAATAAAAAGAAACAAGCCCAAAACTGATGTGAGCAATTTCAGGAAACAGTTTCTCAGGTAACCAACCTGTTCGCTGTTTTGCATTGCAGCTCCAATCCACATGCTACCAAGCTATGATGCTACTCAATAAGATACAAAGCATTCAAGCAAAAACTGTTAAGACTGATTTTTTTTTTAAGACTGTGATTAACAACCGGGAGCAGTGTTATTAAAACCGGACCGGACCGGACCGGCCGGTTCGACCGGTTGGACCGGGAACCGGTCACCAGACCGGTCCGGTTCTCAAATCGGATCGGAAATGTCATTAACCCGGTCAATAACCGGTCGAACCGCCGGTTTCCGGTTGAACCGTGACCCGGCCGGGTCAACCGGGTTGATGTTAATTTCTCTAAGCACAGCCGTTTTGATTAAAAACAAACTTGAATTAAAAAAAAAACAGAAGTACAGAACTCATAAACGCATCGCCCTAACCCCTAATTCCAATTTCACGAAACACAGTCGGCGAGCGGCGAGGTCTGGGCGTCTGGCGACTGGCGAAGTTGTCTGGCGAAGTTCCGATCTCAAGGTCGGATCTCGTCTCGAGGGGTAGGCTTGAATCATGAGGGGTAGGCTTGTTGTGTTTCCGATCAAAGGGAGGAACTGGTGCTTCAGCAGATCTGCAGATCACGCCGTTGCAAGCTCCGGCGCTAGTGCTTTGCAGACTCCGACCACGGTTAAAGAGCTGTGGAAGAAAGATTAACGCCAATGCTGAGAAACCCGTTAATGTTAATGTTGAGCTTGTTGTTGACTTTGCATCAGATAAGGTTGATGATCATATGGTTCTTAGGGTTTGTTTCAGTTTCTGTTTTTTGAATCTTAAATGTTATGCTGTTTTTGGGTTTTGTAGATGAATAAGGCGTGGACCGGTCTGGAGCAGGCGCCGCAAGGGACATTGAAAAACAAATTATATGGGTAAATTTATTTCCTTATGATTTGGTGATTTGATTTGTGGTTTATTGGTGTTTTGTAGTTGCTGTGGTTTGAGGCTTGGATCGATGACTGTGTTGTAGGTTGGGATTGAAGCTTTTGGCGCGGGTTAAGCCGTCTGAGATTTTCTTCAAGTCTATTACTAAGGAGGTTTCTGAAGTTGAGATCTTTTATCCCACAAGGTGAGCTTTTTCTTTATTTTGCAGTTAGACCCATATTGTGAATTTTCTATAGTCATTCATGCGCTGAGAAAGTCTCTTCTACTCCTTGTGCCACAAAAGCATGCGCGTTGCTCGTATTTTAGTATTATGTTGCTCTATCAGTCTGGTCTTTATAATTTTTCCAGCCTTAATGCACGACTTGTGCTTAGAAGGTTAAGGCATATTGCTTCAAGGTAATAAGAGCTTTGATTGTTATTTTCCCCAATTTAAGAAGACGTGATTGGAAATTAGAGAGAACAAACAAAAAAACTGAATGAGACGTCATCTTATTGATAGGGTCTGTGTCATCCACAAGAAATATTTATATGCTTCAGCATCATTGGTCCCGCTGACTACTGCTTTCACTGTATGTACAACAAAATCTCTTGGTGTTGCCTTAAACTTTTACTCATGAGAAAAACTGACTGACAACGTTTACACTTCTTCATATGAGCTATTTTCAGGTGTTGCCACTAGCTAACATCCCGGTCTTCCGATCTCAAGTTGTGATCTCATATGAAGAAGCACATGATAATATCATTGGAGAGGCGAATCAAAATCCAAGCAACTTATAGATGAAGTTCACCACCATGTCTATTTTCCTTTTTAAACTTTTATCTTTTGGCATAACTTTTCAATGTTATTGCGATTTGTGACTTAAAGACTAAAATTGCAATAGTTGTTTTGTTATTTTCTTATTAATGTGTGATATTCGAATTCTAAATTTGTTATAGTTATAGTACTGTATACAGGTTAAATTTTATTAGGTTACAAAACAGGTAAATAAATATACATATTATATTATATATATTATTTTATTATTTTTAATTCGTGCGGGTCAAACCGATTCGATCCGGTTGAACCACTGACCCATCGACCCAGTGACTTGACCGGTTCGATGACCGGTCCGGTTTTAATAACACTGACCGGGAGTTTAAAAGTGGGTTATCCTCTGAAAAACATTAAACAAAACCATACTATTAAATCATTTCTTTTTGTTTGCAACCACTGTCGTCTGGAAAATTACGAATAGTCTTGCTCGGTTCCAATAACAAACGGAACAATATGTTAGTTTATAGCATTAAGATGTTACAGTAAGATGGTGAAAGCACAAAGACACCAATCATATGTGATATCCGGGAAGCCTAAACAAAGAGATGCAAGGTGATTTGCAGCATGGATCAGCTACAGAGGCTCCAAACAGACATAAACTGCATATTCATTGTTTAGTGGCCATATTTCTGGAACTCCCACTCACTGTTATCTGTTAAAGTATGTGAATGTATAAGAAAGTACGATTTTTGCGCATGGAAACTGTGAGGTTTGTAAATCAAACTAACATACCTAGAGGGCAGACTTGGCGAGTTTTGAGCCAACGGCTGATGCAATGGAAGTGAAAGGCATGGTTGCAGACCCCTATATCAGAAGCAATTTCAGTTACTGTTACAACACGTATCATAAAATACAGACAGAAACCTCCCATGAGTGTTCTAATAAATGAGACATGGCTACCTTTGCATTCTAATATATTTAAGGGTTACAGCTCAATAAGGAAATCAACAATTAGAGAAACCAAGAAACCTAGTCATCTTCCAAACCATAATATGAATCAGCACAGCACATTGTGCGCCAGAGGTTAACAGCCTAAATTGAAAAGTAACAACCATAAGTAATGCAGCATTGATTACACTTCTAGACTCTTTATATCTAAGCTTCAGATCAGCGTGGTCGCATATCAGCGGGTAACTAAAGACAGGTCCTAATGAGTGCCGAGATGATAGAAAGGCTCCCCTTATCAACTTGAGAAATTTGATTCACAGTATTTACAGTCCCGAACACAAAAACAAACACTCACACAGACACAGACTAAATGAAATCAAGGTGCACGTCCAGCTTAACTCGATCTATAGATTCCACACGATCATGAAAATTATATGGTTAAAAGTTACAACGCCCAAGTACAAAGAAAAAACTACCAAAATAATGAATAATAATAGACATGCAAACTTACATGATTACTACAGCTTGACTTATGCTCCGTATTTCAGGCAGATTATTATTCTGTTCAACAAATACACAAGAAGAATGCAACATCTCACCGCACACAGAAAAAAAAAAAAAAAGATCACAACTTGACTCCTGCTGTATTCACCATGAAATTCAGCACGTGTTCATCATGGGATTAGATACTTAATTGAGAAGCTAAAAAACACAAACAAGATGAGATGTTCACCACCACACTCTATAAAGATGTTCGAAAGGGAAAGATATTATCAATATAAAACTGGTTCGAAGGAGGTTCCTAATTCCTACTATGTATATACACTATAGCTGGGCGGGTTGAACAAGTGACTCAATTATAATTTACAACTACCTGTGCATCAAAGCCCCTTTATCAATGCACTATAGAGTATTACGTGCAGGTGTTAATTTTTTAAATAGATAAAAGGTACATACCCCAAGCAACTGTGCATTCCTCACTAGTGGCACTAGCTTGGTTAGCTTGACATTCGATACCTGTCAACATACCATCAACGATCACACACCAATTTAAGCTATAAAATCACATTAAATCCTACAGAATTTTTTTAAAAAGAAGAAGCAAGATTATCAGAACTACTTACAAAGATCCATAATATGATTCCTGCATATAGCACAGTTGTCGACGACGATGTCTGCAAAAAAAAAAAAAAGGTCAAAATCAAAAACTCAACTCAGCGGAACTAGAGGGAAGAAAACGAAGAGATCGGATACATACCCCAAGCCCAAAGTGAGACCGCGTTCCACTTTTTGATCTCGAACCGCTTGGGCTTCTTGGAAGATGAAGAAGGAGCGGCGCTGCTGGATCCTTCGCCGACGGGAGTCATGGCGACGTCGGAGTCTAAAGAAGCCATCGATCGGAATTTTTCTAGGGCACGAAATTTCTGCTGCTGGAAATCTGATTCGCAATTTTAATTTAAAGACAATAATTGAAACGGCAACAAAGACAAAATATAAATAAGGTTTGGCCCATGGGCTGCCTGACGCCTTGAGGCGGACTAATAATATACGTATTTCTTAAATTGCATTTAGGAAAAGTTATTTTGGTTTCTTTCCCACTTATGTTTGAACTTTCTAATTTTTATTTAAATATATTTTTTTAAAATTAACAATGATTTCTGTTAGCAATTTCTCTAAGAGGCCGGATCTGGTGCAAAGCCCAAATTCTGTGCAAAATACAAACAAATCTCATTCATTCGTTTTGATAATCCAAAGGCTGAAAATAATTTGATTTAAAAAATTAATAACTGAATTTTAGACGTGTATCTTATAATAGTAAGGGTATAATTGACAATCAATTCAAAAACAACCCCGTCTCTCTCGCCTCACACAACGAAAACCGACGATTCAGGAAACCTAAATCCCGAAGAACAAGTTCGTCAGATTCATCCACAAATCTCCCCGACGATCGACGAATTAAGGATTTGCAGTTCACACGACGAATTTAGGGTTTGCGATTCGTTGAAGCAAGGTTTGCAGTCACGCAATTCGTCGAAGCCTCGGTGAACTATGTCAGAAGGAAAGGGATTGATGAGGAGATTTCAGATTTGGCGAGAGAAGTGATGAACGGTGAACGCTGCGGAAACCTCACCATGCCAATATAAAACCCTACCTCTACGGAGATTTCAGATTTGTTTGCTGCCGGCGCCGCGCCTCTCCTCAAGCCCATGTATTTCTTTGTTATTTTTAGCTTGTGGTTTTTAGCTGTTAGCTTGTGGTTTTTGAATGATCCGGTGAGAGTCGATGTTAACTTGTGGTTTTTGTAATTTGTTTTCTCTGCAAGTAGGCGACTATTATGGCTTTCGCTGGAAGATTTGGTGGTCTTGCAAGGCAGGGCCTCTACCAGAGCTCTGCTTCAAATGTTGTACCCATGGCTTCCATGTTGACTGCTGTTTGGTGATATGTCTAGCAAGCTTTTTGTTGGTGGTAAGTGTTCAACACTGTATCATTTGATTGAATTCTTATACATAATCTCCTCATCAATTCACCGTTCATAACCTGCGCTGACATATATAGTTCATCATTTGGCATTTATAGTTCGTCAATGTTTACTCCCCACTCAACTGATTAAAATTGCTGTCATTTGAATCTCATAGTGACATAGTTCGTCAGTTACTATTTATAGTTCGTCAATGTTTACTACCTAATAAATTGATAAATACTGCTGGCATTTGAGTCTGGTAGTGATATAATTCGTCATTTACAATTTATAATTCGTCAATGTTTACTACCTAATAAACTGATCAATATTGCTGGCATTTGAGTCTGGTAGTGACATAGTTCGTCACTTACTATTTATAGTTCGTCGTCAATGTTTACTACCTAACAAATTGATCAATATTGTTGGCATTTGAGTCTGGTAGTGATATAATTTGTCAGTTAATATTTATAGTTCGTCAATGTTTACTACCTAATAAACTGATCAATATTGTTGGCATTTGAGTCTGGTAGTGACATAGTTTGTCACTTACTATTTATAGTTCGTCAATGTTTACTACCTAATAAATTGATAAATATTGTTTGCATTTGAGTTTGATAATGACATAGTTCATCAATGTTTACTAACTACTAAACTGATCAATATTGTTAATTGTACAGAGCTAATACTGCTGAAGGCACTATAAAAAGTACAGTCAAGGATCTGCAGCACGCTTATTGTGCCAAGCTGGTTTGCAAACGAAAGCGATCTCGAGAAACTACTCGTAGCTTAAAAGCTGGTCTGAAACAATGCAACAGAAGATCTGAAAGTCCTTGGGACTGCAAATACTGTAGAATGTTAGATTGGAATTATGGTTTTGGGGATTAAGAAAAGTTGTAAACAAAAATGTACAGTGGATTTCATGGTTATATATAGCATATTTGTTAAAGATGTGATTTATTATATTATGAAAGAGTCAATAAGTAATGGGTTTAGTAGTGGTTTAATGACTTAGTGGTTACTAAAATAGTGGAGTATTTTCAATAATTCAGTGTATATCTTCTCTTACGATCCTAACAATATTTGACATCATTGCAAGGTGTTCTCCTACCGTTTTGATATTAATCTAAACTGGAAAAACTAAAAAAAAATGCGTTCAACAGATGTTGGAGATTTTATAAGAATTCTTCCCACAAAAGTAATGGAGTTACCTATCATGTTAACAAATAGTAAAAAGAGAGTAGCTAGCTGTTTGCAAATGTGATAAGAAGATTTTTACAAATACACATCGTTCAAACCTAAATGTCTGAAATAAGTATACAAAGAGAAAGTAATGCTACATGTGAAATGAATACATCGAGAGTCTAGATTCATTGCTAGGATAAGTGATGAAGGAAATGAATCGATAAGTCATGATATGCTAGCTAGAAAACATCAGCCATCGAGGGCTCCCAGGGCCTTCATATCCTCTAAAAATGCGGAGTAAGAGTCGTCAACACTCTGTGACTTCACCGTGGATGATGGTCGCGAAGTTGGTTTGGCAAATGATGGAGCAACGGAGTGTACGACTGTCGTGGCTGCTGCTCCAGATGCCTTGGGTCTTGGCTTTGGTGTAGCTGTTTCTCTCCTAACACGTACAGATGTCGGAATCTGTTTGACAAATAAACCCCCTTTTAGAATATTGAAACAATGACGAACTATAAATAAAATATTCATGACGAACTATAGAATGTCAAGACAAATTATACAATGATACTGTCGAATTCTGACGAATTTTAGTTTTCTTTTGACGAATTATAGCATAATTCGTCGAAGTGCACTAGAATTCGCTAGAATTCTGACGAATTATAGTCCACTTTTGATGAATTATGACATAATTCGTCAGCATTGGACTATAATTCGTTAAGAATTCGTCCATGTTCCTTATTAGTTGATGCGCACAAATACAACGACGATTGTGTTTCCAATAATTCATCAAAAATTATGCTATAATTCGGTTGCGACAGTCTACATATGATGTAGCATAATTTAGCTGAAACGTCTTGGATTCTGTTCAACAATTTGTAGCTCAAAACTACATGTTTATATCGAGCTCACTTCAGATTATACACTAATCGACCAAGAAAAAACTCACAATGAATACGAAAAGGATTAATAAGTACTCACAAAATCAAGCAACCAAAAATAAAAATACATTTAATATCATGAATGTGCAAACTCCTGAGATACTTCAGTTTTATCATCAAAGCAATCGAGTAAGCAAAATTAAGAAAACAATAGAACTTTGCCAGCTCTATTTTATCAGTACTGCACCATATCTTAGACCCGGCAAGTAAACCCTAAACCCTCCAACCCGTCCATTAACCGCCCTATTAAACCCGTCCATTAGCCCGCCCTTTTAATAAAAGGGTTTAGAAAACCCTTGTCCATTAAGAACCCTTTTATAAAAGGGTTCAAGGGTTTTTACCCGGATAACCCTCCAACCCTTTAACAACCCTTTTAACTAACATTATAATAAAAAAATAAAAAAATAAAACACGAACTTCGTATCGGTTGAGTCTATGTATGTTGTTTTCAGTGATTCTGCATCGTGTTTTATTTTTCAAAATTCTTATCGATCCATTTTGATCGTGTCTATAAAAGATATAGAACATATCTGATTTAAAATTTATTTAATTTTCCATTTAATGAGTTAAAAGGGTTATAAATGCTTAAATGAGTTTAAAGGGTTAAAAAGGCTCTTAAAGGGTTAAAATGACTCTTAAAGGGTTGAAGAGTTAAAAGGATCCAAAGGGTTAAAAGGGTTGAAGGGTTTGACCCTTTTAACCCTTGTCCATTAAGAACCCGTCCATTGAACCCTTTAACTTAAAAGGGTTTTATAAGGGTTCAACCCTTTTAACCCTTGTCCATTAAGAACCCGTCCACTAACCCGCCCGCCCGCCCTATTTGCCACCTCTACCATATCTTGACACCCATAAAAACACACATGAGAAAACAGTTAGCAAACAAAATTTTAGAACTTTCATCAGTTTAACAGCAATAGACGTGTCACCTCAACTCAACCCCCATCAGAGCTACACCAAGTACAACTAATCGAGAAAACCATATCTTCTTCTTTTTTCCCTTCCTCTCCAATCACAACTTTCCAAACAAAAAATCGACCTTAAAATTTTCCCAGACACATCTCAAGCTATCAGAAACCAAAGTTAGTAAAAAAACCATAAAACACATATGATAAAATAAGAACAGATGAGAACCGACCAGATGATTCTCCACTTCCTTCTCATCCTCCCCACATCCACCACCATTCTCCTCAACTATTCTCCCCTTCCTCCATTTCATCATCGTCACCACAGTCCTTCAACTCCACTACCACCGGCGGCAATACATTAGGATTTTTCAGCGTGGATGTTGTTGTCGGTCATGACCTCGAATGTTGATGTTGCTGTCGGTCATGAACTCCGATGTTAAAACAGATTCAAACCTTCGAATTTAAAACAGATTCAAACCTCCGATGTTGCTGTCGGTCATGACCTCGAATGTTGATGTTGAACAACGTTATATCGCAGTACGATGAATTGAGTGAACAAGTTTGCACGAGAATGACCTGGATAATCTGCACGAGAACGACCTGGATAATCTGCACGAGAACGACCTGAATCGAGTGAACAAGTTTGCACGATTTCGATTCGATTTGATTTGTTTGAGCGCGACATATTAGAAAACTGAAGATCAATCGGTTACCAAATTTTATTTATGTTACCAAATTTGCCCTCAACACATTAAAAATTAAAATTAAACATATTTATTTTCAATTAATCAGCATCATCCAAAAGATTAAATGAAGGGTTGAGATAACTTTGTATTTTTTACAATAATTATCACTTTGCACCTGATCCTAAACCATTTCTCTAAATTTAAAATCGTACATTATAAAATAAAATTTTCGTGTTTATCTGTTGATATTAATAAACATAAGTAAGCTATAATTTAAGTAACTGTTGATCTGAGGTGGAAATTTGTATTAGTATTATACTATGATTCTGTTATTATTTATATAGAAAGGGACCTCTTATCCGGAATCAATGTTTTGGACAATAAATTAAAAAGATAAATTTGTGTTTTCATTGGTTGAAAATCAAATTTAGCATACAAATACAAAGTGATTAAACATGTTCTAAATTCTAATTATAAGCAAATGAAATACAACGACAAGAGGGAATTTTCCTTAAAATTCTGATCTGGATTTTGTTAATTTAGATTTCAAAGTTATCATCAACTAACTCACTTCTAAAATTTAATCAATGATTATCTAAATTCCATGCAACTTCTATAAAACAAATTTGTTATCTGAAAAAAAAACTATAAAACAAAATCAAGCTCAGAAAACTAGTTTGAGAATTTCATACCATCACACCACTGCTTTTTGCTTAACAATGTCATCCGCCATGAGGACTGCAGAGAGCTACAAAATCATAGAAGAGCTTCAACTTTCCGAAAAGGGAGCCACTCTGTACAAAGCTCGGTACATCAAGCCGGAGCCCGATGCTTTTACAGGGGAGGTCGTGGCGATCAAGGTCTTCAATCGTCAGCGCTTGCTCGAAAACGTTATTTGCCTGACTCGCGACATCGAGCATTCGAAAAGATCGAATCACAAGAATGTTACAAGGGTAGTTTGTTCTTTTGTGAATGAGGGTGATCTTTGGGTCGTGATGCGTTACGACTTACGAGCACGTTGCGTCGCTGGCTCGGGTTGTGGGAAGGGGTTCGGGCAGTGGGCTGGCGGAGAGGGAGGTGGGATTTGTGTTGAGGGAGGTGTTGGAGGGTTTGGATTATTTACATGGGTGTAAGTGGATGCATGGAGGATTTGATCTGAGGCATGTTTTTCTTGATAGTGATGGAGTGAGGATTGACTTGGGTTTATTGGCTTATGATCCTGATGGGAAGTTTGAGGACACTGAGGCTGGATGGCCAGCGCTGCCGCCGGAGGTTTTGACTGATGAGAGGGTATTGAGTTGAAGAGTGATGTCTGGTGCTTTGGGATTGTTGCTTTGAGATTGGCATTAGGGGATGTTCCCGCGAGGAGTTATAAAGAGCTGGCTGCGTTTCTCGCTGGCTCGTCGGAGAAGGAAGCGAAGACGGTGAAGAAGGAGAGGAAAAGGTCGAGTTTGGTCAGAAGATGTGGTTGTTTTTCTGGAGGGTTTACGATGGATGAACGTGTCGAGGAGGGCAAGGCCAAGAAGACGAAGATGTCATCAGCGTTTAAGAAGATGGTGGCGGATTGTGTGGCACCGGAGGCGTCGAAGAGGCCCTCAATGAAGCAGCTGATGGAGTGTGAATTCTTCCGGGAGTTGCAGAGCCAGAAAACTCCTTCCTTTTTGGAGTCATTGCTTGGGCAGAGTCACCGCTTGCAGTCGTCTGTGCCTGTTTGTTCAGAGTCCATGAAACTATGAAAGTTTAGTTAGGAGAAGTTCTCCTGGAGAACTGGTCCACTTATGTTTCAGCCTAAATCCTGCTCTGAAAAAATAATACGAATTATACTTTTGTTCTCCTTTTCATCTAATAGAATAATTTCTTAGAAGGAAAAAAAAAAGTCAGTAATGCTTTTGGCCTGATTGCTTATGTAGTTCTGTTGCTTTAACTATTCGTTTATGTTATAAATTATAATCTCTGATGAAAGAAAACAACACAAAAAACACAAAAATTGACAACCCAGTTCGTCAAAATCTGTGAATACAATCTGAGACGCTAACAAATCAGGAATACTCGGCATACGCGTATATAGAGTAACATATTATAATCCTAATGAAAACACTAACCCTATTGGGCGTTTGTTATCGAGCTCCAAAACCCAACAGTTTCACCAAATCAGGAATGTTCACCATGTTTGCGTTGAAAATTAATGTGCCACAAACAAACTTATAAAAGGTTTAGTTTTTTATATGCTCAACATAGATTGGTTGCTACCATCTGGTGATCTCTCTTCTGTCTCTTAATGTGACTTCTCAGCTGCAACCTCAAACATTACTGGAAGGTCAATCCATATAGAAGAGAATCTCCTGCAGCAAAAGTCGAGTGACTTCACGCATAAAAGTGTGTCACAACGTGCATGTAATGCTAGTAGGAAATTGTTTATATACGGCTGCTTTAGCATGGTGAAGGGATGATTCAGGTTATTGTTTCTCAGGCACGTTCTGTTCCAAGAACAACTGAATTGTTCTCCAGTAGCGATCACCACCAGCCAACCATGTGTCCATATGCATACCAGTGGGGAACTCCACAAATAGGCACTTATTGTTATGTGCAGCTGCTTTGGCGTACAACATTTGCATGTGAGATGCAGGAACCATCTCATCTTGCAACCCTGAGAGAAACAGGATGGGCTGCTTCACCTGCATTAAATCAAACAAACAAAGATTTAGAAACAAAGCTGAAGTGCACTGAACACCCGCTTCCCTTGTAGTTCAGGGACCCTGGCGATTTCAACAGTTTACTGAATAATAAGATTATATTTTATATAAGAATATGTAGCTTAACATGATAAATAATACAAATCTTGCACACCTCTATTTGTTGAGCAAAATAATTATTTGACCTTATTAGAATGCTCACACTTGCATGCTCTTTGTGTATTAACTAGGGTGCACATAAAATTCCACAGCCTATGTATACATATTTGTCCAATAATCAACAGATAAAAAAAATACAGAGTACCGCATGGCAAGTTAACAGACAGTGTTCTCCTATCAAAAAAAAAACAGACAGTGTTCTAACCTGACCAATAACATCAATGGTATTCCAAGGCGAACGCACAACACAATTAAGAAGCTTGAAACCTTTTGCACCACTTCCTCCAATAAACCACTTTAAGAAGGGCAGTAGAATTCCGGCCATATCTAATATAGATGTAAAGGTGTTCTCCAGTATGAGTCCAGCAACCTGCATTCCAGTATGAGATCAGCTGCGCATTGTAGTGATGTATTAATTATTACAACAACTGCAAATCTGACGACAAAAAAGATTGAAATAGCATTGAAGTGCAAATGAAACAATCAACTAAATAAAATAGGGCCGATAAATGTGAAACAGTTCAATCTATAAGAGCAAATTTGAGAATGTGATACTCCGTCTTAGCATTGTACAGGGAGGCTATATGAAAGGAGAGGATCCCAAAAGAAGAAATAATCAAACAACTACATAAAATAACGAGTCAAGGCCGATAAATGTGAAACAGTTCAATCTATTAAAGCAAATTTGAGAATGTGATATTCCATCTTAGCTTTGTACACAAAGGCTATATGAAAGGAGAGGATCCAAAAAGATGAAATATTCTAACACTTGCATAGGATGGACTTTCATAACAATATGTCTAATGAATGAAAGCTCATACAAGAAACTAAGTAAATGGACGACAACTGTGTGAAGAACGAAGACTGATACGTGAAAAGTTAACTATATACATACCGAGGAAAAATGTATCCCCAAAACTCATCACTCGCGAACTAATCTTAAGGACTTTAAGAAACTGAAAAAGTGTTATAAGAGAACCTTATCAGGGTTATTCTTGGTTAGAACTGTTCCAACAGCACCCCCAAGTGATCTTCCGAAAACAACTATTCTAGAAGTATCAATGTCAGTCCTTTGGTATAGATGATCCAGCGCAGCCTGCAAGAGTCATGGAAGGGAACAATAATAATTTGAAGATTATTTAGAAAACTAAAAGCAACCATATTAAGCTCACCTGAGCATCTTTAGTAATTCCTTCTTGGGATGGAGAGCCATCACTTGCTCCATAACTGCATTAACTGATCTATTAGCATCCCTTCATGAACCACAGTTTTTATGAATCTCAATAGCAAAGGACCTTACCCGCGATAAGAAAGCATAAAAACATTGCACTGCAACCTCTCCAACATGATGCGAACCATTTCTAGCCGGTGTGCAATATCTTTTTGTCAAAAGTAAAGGTCTCAAAATAATATGAGATCTATAATTTGAGAGAGAGACAATGAACTAGATCCAGGCCTCATACAGTCATACTCACTATCGACATCTTAGGAATATTAACAAAAAATAATCAGGATACTGCCAGCATTCTCCTGAAAGAATAAAATAGTTGGGCCTACACGAACAATATTACTGATCAATATTGGCCTAATTTAACACATCACAATGAGATACATCAACACTATTACAACAAAAATATCAAAGACAGGATAGTTGACTATGCCAAGCAGCAAAAAAATGTAACCAATAATAGCCTCTCTGTCAATCATATTATACAGGAAAAAAGCATTGTCACCCCTTTGGATGACAAGGTTAACCCAAACCCAGACTTAAATATAATCAAATATGTCTATAGCGAATGGATAAATGACCCAATTTGAAAGAAGAGAAATAAAAAGCGAACAAGAACTTAAAGATAGTATTCCAGCTTTCCAAGTTTATGGGAACTGCTAACAATTACCATTAACTGAATCTATACCATTATCAAATAAAATTTCTTTAAATGTATTTACTCATAGTCTCATACTAGGTCATGGAAACTAGTCTTTACAATATTTCTTCTCAGCCACACCTAATCATAATCTTGAGAACTACATAGCAGATTTGGACTATATACCATGCAATTTTAGGTCTAACACTAGTCCTCACTCCACAAAAAGACTCAAATAATCAGTGCCGAAAAGATGCACTTGAAGAAATTGTCCAACATCTCGTGCTAGCAAAATCCAACAATCAGCAACTTCAACTCAGTTCAGACTATATTAACACAAAATATTTCAAAACTTCCAAAAAGGTAAAAAAAATAAATTTACTAAAACAGTTCAGAAAAGTGAAATTCAATCAAACCTCTACAATCAGGGAAGAGCTTAATAAACCAGGCATGAAGCCGCACGCCGTCAGAAGATCTGAGCCAAACGTCCTCATACAATAACCTAAACCTAGCAGGAGTGATCGGATAAGCTTTGCTGAGTCCAGGAAGCACCGGCACATAAACCAACTTCTCCTGAAACGCCACCAGCAACGAAATCCCGGCCACCACCAAGCCTCCGACTCCGTACAGCACTACGTTCACATAAGACACCATCTCAGCTCCGATTTCAGCTTCAGATTCTCCGGCCGGCGAGCGATCCGAGGAGGCGGGGAAAGAGTTGTGCGCCGGTGAGATGCAAGTGCGAATCGAAAACTGGGGGAATTAATTGGAAGAAAATATCAGTTGGTAAAAATAAAATGTTTACAATTATTTAAATTTAATTAAAATAATAAAGTGAGTCGTCTTTTGGGCCTGAAAGAGCTTCAACCCAAATTCAATATTCGGCCCAGAGAATGTCCAACTATTTCGGTTGCATTTGGCCGGCGGGTTATATTTTTTTTATATATAATTCAATTCATACATCTCAATTATCACGCAACGAGGAGCGTTCAAATGAGGCACTCAAATTAGAATGAGACTGTGAGGCACGATCTCAACCACACATCTAACCCCCCGTGCTTTGTGGACGTGCCACGTGGCAAATAGTAAACCCACTACCAACAGTAAAAAGCAAAAAGCAAATAGTAAAATCTCACTACCACATCTTTAAATCTCAACCATTAGATCAATATCATCAATGGCCAAGATCATGTCTTACAGCCTCATTCTACCAACCATGCCTCAACCGAGTGCTCCCCATCACGCAACTATATCTCAATTATATTACATGAGAATTTTATCAGTATATGTGAACTTAGACTTTTGGGTACACACCAACCGAAATAGCCGGAAAGTTAAATTTGAGATTTGAAGCTTAGCCGGAAAGTTTTTGAGTTGAAAGTTTATTTGGAATTTGTTACTTACTATTAGTCGCATTTAGTCATTTATTGTGAAACTAAATTTGATGTTCGATATGGCTCTTCTAAATCGCTTATGCACACCTCAATCGCCTACAAAACGCATTAACAAACTCGATAGTCCATACCCTCCTCATACGCACGTTCATGTACTTATAATCCTTACTCTCTTCCTTTTCACCGAACTGATGCAAATCATGTAACAAAGGGTCGAATTATCGAATAAGGCTCGTGTGGTTACAAAACAAGTACTTCAACTTTTCAAGCAAAATATTGTGAGAAAAAGTACGTAGTTTATACCGAAGCAGATTAACGGGTGATAATACACGAGTCGTGATACCAAATTAATTCACATAAGACTGATTCTCCTAAGTTAGTGAACCAAATTGAGTTTCTAACCGTATCAAATTCATTCCAAGCGACTCATCACTTATATAATTATATATGTAGGTGATGACACATAACAAACTCTTGTATGTAAACCCTTTCTTGTAAAAACCATACCACAGCCTACGTCCAGATTTTAATTACATGAAACAAATTTTTATTGCAATGTAATGTTGTCCCTAGCTTACTTCTCATTAAATTATTTCTTCTTTTTTTTTATTTTTATGAAAGGTACAATTCATAACATTTCAATTAGAGCATTATCATCTAGCACATATATATCAATGTTCGAAATTCTATTAAGGCATCTCGAACACATCCCGAAACAATTGGTACATTCTTCAACATTTGAGCACAATTGGTACATTGGACATCTTTACCATTGCAAGACACGACATGTGCATCATAACATGACACTCCACATCCACGCGCGTGAGGAAGAGGAAAATTGGTGTCCCCAGGATTCGAAATCGAGGTGTAAGGATCCATAACTTACTCCTTAACCAACAAGGCAAATATAACTAAATTATTTTGAAGCAATTAATTAGCCTAATAATTTCAAAAAATTAGAACATGATGTGGCTATTTATAAAAGGGTGGCAATGGTCATCAATTCTATATGCATCAACCATTTAATTTCACCCTACACATTTCTGCATCTCTTTTTTTTTTCTCTGTACTCAAGTTCCAGTCAAGTACTGAACTTTCCGAAGCCTTGTTTTTTGAATTTTTATAACTTCATCATTTTCGGCCTTCTGTAGTTCTTCAGGGAAATTCTACCATGTATGCTGCCACGTCTTCATTCTCTCATGTCGCTCACTGCTCCCCAGACTCCATTTCAACTTCCTCTAGCCTCAAAATCCCATCTTTACCGTTCAAATCAATAATGACGATGAAAATGCCTCACAAACTTAAATGTGCTCCTGTTGCTAATAGTTCAGTGTCATTTCAAAAAGCAAGCAAAAAGTCTGAAGATGCTGTAATGACGCGCACTCGGGAGCCTACCCCAGCTGACATATTCGCTGACTGGGAACATATGATACGAAAAGGCCTTGTGTCATTTTATTGTTGCTAAATTATTTAGTCCCTGTGTAATAAAAAATAAAAAAGTTCCTATAAATTGTTGTTACAATTGGTTTTTACGGGTCTACTACTAATTGTGTTGTTAATTAAAGGTTCCTGTTTTTGTGTTTTACTGATGTCCCAGGAGGCAAGTACTTACCATTTAGGAACTAAGGGGCACGAGCTTCGTCCAAACACCAGAAATGAGTGAGCAAAAATTATCATGGGTGATCGCCTAAAATCAGATTGTACTAGATGATTACCCTACTTGGTAATAAGCACTTTTGCTGCAATCAATAATTTCTAAATAAATATTTGAAATTAATTTTAAAATTTTGGACTCTTTTTTTAATTAGTGGTGATACCATTGAAGTGGACACTTGGTTCAGTTCAGTTCAGTTCTGCGAGACAGCAACACCAAAAAGATTTTCATAAGAGAGCCTCGGCCAGGTTAATTTACAGTACTGAACATGTCTCATGTTGGTGTTGTGACTTGTTGTTCAATTCGAAATTTAAGACTAGCTGATTACATTTGCTTTTTCGGATATACTTGTAGCTTTCTTTTGATTATCAGCGGAATCTCGAGGATGTTTTGTAAGATTCCTGATGAAATAAGTGCCCGACTTCAACCATACAACTTTTACTGTTCACCATTTTTGTTCATGGATAGTACCAAAACAAGAAGACTCGACGATGATTCATCAGATTATGTACGCAAAGGATTAAGAGTAAGTTAATGCTCTAAGTGTCCATTTTTATCATTTTGGAAATAGTTAAATTTTGTTTTAGTTCGTCATGAAAAATTAAATTATAATAGAACTAACAAATACATTTTTTTACCAAATATTTTAAAAAACGAAAAGAATTTTTTTTTATGTATAAGTTTTGTGTGCTTGTTCTGAGGATGCAGCCTAAATGGATCGATTTAGACCCGAACCTTCATGTGAACAATGCGAAGTATATGGTAATTTTGATTTTGGTTCAACAAAAATCATCATCATATGTTGAGTATTTGATCCAAATCGATGCATTGTAACGTTTATTTGGTTTGTGTCTCAGAGTGCACGTACCTGAATTAATTTTTCGAAGTCATAGGATCGCCTCCATGACTTCGGAGTACAGAAGAGAGTGTGGGGTATATAACACAATAGACTCACTCACGGCAGTATCTGTCACAGGCAATGACAATGGTGCATTGATGCATGATGATGTGAGTTGCCATCATCTGCTTCGGCTGGAGGATGTGGCTGAGGTCCTAAGGGGCAGGATCACTTGGAGGCGTAAAAAAGATTGTGGGCTAGTGTCAAGCGAAAATTAATTTGTTCGAGCTGAACAAATTAAAATTTTCCATATATATCATTTGTTCATCTTGAATAAAAAAAATAAAGCTTAAGATCAATAAAGCAAATGATAGAAGATATTTATTTTGATCATTTACCTGATCCGAATTGTTACCAGCCTATTTTGTCCCACCTTTCGTTCATCAGCTCTGTCCATCAGGTCAGCAGAACTTAATATCGACCCCAAAAGAAAATTTGGTATGTTGATAAAGAAAAAATAAAAAACGGCTTGTAGTCATGCTTATCAAACTTACACAATCTGTTGTTTTGAGTTTGATACGATGGACCGAAACATTAAATAATTATACAAATGGCTTGAATACCTTTCTGGGAGTTAACATAAAGTCCTTGCAGAAGTTATGCTAAACAAAAACAAATGCCTAGATGAACCCAAAAAGTAGAAGCAACATGGAAGTAGCAGTAAAATGTCAGCAAAAAGGCTTTCCCTTGGATTTCTGATTATCAGTCGGATCATTCGGTACTGAACTTGTAGCCCGCATCTGAGTTGCAAGTGCAATAACTTCTGAATATTTGCCTATTTGGTTTCTGGAGACAATGTCTGCCATGAGGATATAGTTTCGATTGTTCACAATTTTTGTTTAGGGATAGTACTAAAACAACAACACTCGACGAGGATTCATCAGATTATGATGTACACAGAGGATTCAGAGTAAGTTAATGCTCAAGTCAAATAATGCATGCCTATTTTTATCATTTTGGTGATCATTTTCACTGATTTGATTCTTGAAAATTTGCGTGAAGTAAAGAAAAAATTGAAAGATAATTGAATCTTGTATTTGGTTCGTCATTAAAATTAAATTACAGCAGCACTATGTCAAGTTTCAAAGATAATTTGTGTCTCAGAGTACACCTGAAACACTTTTTGGAAGCCATAGAATCACCTCCATGACTTTTTGTTACGATTGACCGAACCATTAAATAATAGCAACCATAATTAAATGCCTAGATGAACCAAAAAGTAGAAACAAATCCAATAAAAGTAGTAACAAATGTTAACAAGAAAAAAAAGACTTTCAGTAGGATTTCTAATTACCAACTTGGTCAGTTGATCCTGAATCGGAGCTGGTATTCGAGTTGAATCGGCCCTACGTTTATATAAAGGAGTTTGAATAATTTTGTATTAAAAGCCATACCTAATTCTAGATTTAACATTTTGATTTCATGTAGCAAATTGATTGCAATGCCGAATGCTGTTTCTTCTAGCTAGCTTCCTTCTGATGTTAGGGGTGGGTAAAAGAAGAAATATTTTTTGAGACTATTAATTAGGTTGATAATAATGTGGCGTTGCGTGGTGGATGTTGGCATGTTTGTGCATGTTTCTGTTGGCTGGCTCTGCACCGAACTCTTGATGCTTAAATCTGTTTAAAGCTATATATAAGGCGTGTCAAATGGTCATCAATCCTATAAGCATTAATCATTTTAGACCATCCACATTTCTGCAACTCGCTTTTTTCTTCACTCAAGTTTCAGTTCAGGTATCAGTTATCACTGCTGCCTTTATATTTGATAAGTATTAAAGTTTTCGAGGCCTTGTTTATTGATTTTTTATATTTGTCTAATTTCTTCAGGGCAAAATTATATCATGATTTCTGCTACGTCTTCATTCGCCCATGTTGCTAGCTGCTCCATCCCGACTTCCTCCAGCCTCAGTATCTTAACTGTATCGTTTAATTCAACGGCAGCGAAGAAAATACCTTACAAATTTTAAATATGCTGCAATTGCTAATGGTTCAGTTTCATTCCCAAGAACTAGCAACCAATCTGATGATGTTTTTATGATACGACATGGTCTTGTATCTCGACAAGAGTTCGAAGTAAAATCTCACGAGATCAACGCTGACAGGGTGATATCATTTGATGCCATATTTAAACATGTACAGGTCTGAAAACTTCACTTTTTGTTAATTTTAATGATTCTAAATTATTTAAAAAGTCCTTGTGTGTGATAATATAAATAAATGTCTTTCAATTTCTCTTCATTTTCTACTTTCTGGATCCTCATTCCCATGCTTGTGTAACTGAATTTTTACTAGTTTGTTTGACATCAAAATGAAGCGATATATCTACTGACAGCAGAAGATGAGAGAACCTTCATCCGTTTATAAAAGCTCAATCAAAGTCTGCCCATAAGTCATAACTGGCTAAAAAACCACAGGCCAAAATTTTAGTTGATGAAACTTATGTGTATGCTTTACACCAGATTGTCCAATGTCCAACCTTTCATATTTAAGTGATCGTATCTTTTTCAAGTTGGTTTAACCCGTCGAGTGAAACTCATTTTACCATTTGCCTTCATGAATCCATTTTTTCTGTAAAACAAATTTGGATTACCTAGCAAGAGGGCAGTTCATTATATCCACACAAACCTCTACAAGGATCAAGTCTAGCTAGACTCGTCAGTGACCCTCAAAACCAGCCAGCTATGGGAAAATGTCTTCTTATGCTGTCATTTGTATCTTCTCTACATTTATTTTTGGACCACTTTGCTTTTTGTTCGATATAATCTTTCTTTCTTTATTCCTAGCCATATCCTGTAACTATCAACGTAATCGCACAATCTGAAACATGTTAATGAAGACTTCATCGCTGATCGTTGCGTCCTTAATCAGACTTAACGAATCTTAGCCGATAATTGACCTTTTAGGTACTAAAGTATTGTCAACTTGTATACCTGGTCCTGCATTTTTGTGCAAAAAGAGTCGTCTTGTTGTTTTCTCTCAAAATGTCAAAAGTCACATGGAAACCATAAATCTTGTATCTTTCTTTTCTTTCATTAGGATATTCCTCGATATCCTCGCTATACGTGCCTATATAAGCGCTCCTGTATCCTATCAGCGACTTACCACAACCATACCTTACTCCTTCGTTAATTTTATACACACTGTGATGAAGTTGTTCTTGCCTTTTGTTATTGTATCTCTGATAACATTTTCAGCCTGTAATGCCACAGTGCAAGATTTCTGTGTTGCAGACTTAAAATTACCTGATGGACCGGCAGGCTACTCGTGCAAAAAGAAAGTTACAGCTGACGATTTTGCACACGCAGGCCTAGGTGCCATTGGCAACACCTCGAACATCATCAAGGCTGCAGTCACTCCAGCATTCGCAGCGCAGTTCCCAGGCCTAAACGGTCTTGGAATCTCCATGGCGCGTCTAGACCTGGCTCCTGGTGGAGTGATCCCAATGCACACACACCCTGGTGCTAATGAAGTTTTAGTAGTTATCCAAGGGACGATTAATGCCGGCTTTATCTCATCTGCCAACAAAGTGTACCTCAAAACATTGAAAAAAGGTGAAATCATGGTATTCCCTCAAGGCTTGTTGCATTACCAGTTGAATGTGGGGAAAAGGGCTGCTACTGCTTATGTTAGCTTTAGTAGTCAGAACCCGGGTCTTCAAATCCTCGACTTCGCGTTGTTTGCTAATGATTTGTCTACTGAGCTTGTGACAGCAACCACGTTCCTTGATGCAGCTACTGTTAAGAAGCTCAAGGGTGTCCTAGGAGGCACCAATTAGTGAGGTGTTTAAAATGTTGTCTGTGTTGTGTATGGCTTTGTGTTTTCTTTTAGTCCCTTTGAAAATGTTGCAAAGTCCTAGGACTGATGGAGTTTAGTTTGGTGTTGGGTGCGTCTCCCTTGTTTGAGTTGCAAAACCCTTTTGAATAAAATCTGCTTTCATTTATTGGACTCTCATCCGGTGCAGCAAAGCAAAATATGTGTCAAAATTGCATCATTTGGATTAAAACGGCTCTGTTTTATTATATTTCAAAAAATATCAATTTAAACAATCGTACTAGCAATATTTGGGCAGATCTTTTTCCTTCTGAACAACACAAGACAAGATTACACCACTAGATGCATAACAATTTTTCAAGTTATACAAGAAATCATGTTCATGAGATACATTTTTAGTTATCCAGCTTCTAAATGAACAACAAAAGCTGGGATTGGTAGATATGCTTCACAATAGTTTTTTTTTGTCCATCTAGGGTTCTTCTTATGGGTCATTCTCTTATGATGTTTCCACCAAATTTCAAACATCCAACTCAAACAAACTAAAAAGGATGAGTGGATGTTGATTCAGATAATTTACTTGCATTACTGCAACGTCTGGGTCATACATACTAGTGCTGGTCCTTCTCAGTATTGTTGAAGTGCAAACTTTCTATCCCTTTGAGAGTGAATTCCAAGTTTCTCACATTGGTGGAGCTTCGGTAAGATGGATGTTTAGGCTCTGATGATAGACCACACAAGTTTTGTTGTGTGCTGGGTATCCTCAGTACTGCCCCGGCGCTCACCTCATCAGTTCTATGACGAGACAAATCAGGTTCCTTGCTGTATGTGCCTCCAATTTGGCTGCCAGAAACAGCAGCTTGCCTTGAAGGTCTGCTTAATTGGTCAATATGATTTGAGTCTAACAACTGCATGGTCACAACTAGAATTGTTTATCACATCAATTTCAATAAGTTTGAAAAGGAAAAGAAAACTGAAAGGACGAGCAATAACAAAAGGCAAATAAACAATAATATGGACTGAAAAGGACCTCAACACAGAAATGGAGAAAACGTGAATGAAAAATTTCACAGGTGATTTTGATTACGAAAAAAGGAAAACAAATCTTATAAAACCATTGCACGGAACTACATGGACAACTGACAGTCAGCAGATGTGGCTTCGCCAGTATGAAAAACTGAACCAAAATAACATCAGGCCATGTATTTACTATTCAGAGGTATCATCTTCAAACTAGAAGACATAAAACAACATTGATCCCGACCTCAATCCAGAAATACAAACTAAAACGGTTATAACAATCTACAGACCTAAGTATAAAAAAATATCAGACTTTTATATAATGGCTTTTATGAAGTGTCATGCGTGTTAGAATAACAAACCGTGGTTTCCTTGACGGGAGGGTTGTCAGTATTCTGCCTGGCCAAGTTAGTATTTGTATCATGCCCAGATACCCTCCTCTGAGAAGGTTCCACAGACAAACCAGAAACTCTTGCTTCCTCTACTACAAATGAGTGAAAGAAGTGTAAACACAAATTTTTTGGAAGCATACTCAAATGTTACTATAAACAGCATCGAACATTTCAGGAAATGACTTAGTGGACAGGTAAAAAACCTGAATTTCTTTCCTTGTTAACCATAGCAGGTGCCAGCCTGGAGCTTGTTTCCGCACCAGTAACCTGATGATACAATCTTTGTAAAAATATGCTTAATATCAAATTAGCTAACAATCATAAAACAGGTGTTTTACATACAAGATCATGAGGTGGTGGAGAACCAATCTGGGATTGTTGATATTTGAGGATAGTCCAGTCAAAAACATAATCAAACTGAAATCCTACAGTAAGATTGAGATTCATAGTAAGAGGATGGTAAAAAAAAAAACCCAAGCCTGAATGCGTTGAGAAAAATTTAATGTATCGAAAGTAGTTCCCCATTCAAAAAAGAGGTTGTAGATACCCTCACGAATAAAGAGGTCTCGGAACATCCTTCTCAAATACGCATAATCTGGTTTATCATCAAATCGAAGTGAACGACAGTAATGGAAGTATGAAGCGAACTCGGATGGATAGTTACGGCAGAGAGCCTGCAAAATTATACATTGAACGTGATCATAACTTCAAGATTACAAAAACACTTTATCAGCATCTAACAATAATCACCTCAATAGATGTTGACACCTTCTTCTCACTTATTTTGTCATATTTCTGCTTTTTTGTGCCTCCTTTCATGCCCTGCCAGGGAAGACTAAAAGTACCGGATATCAACACCTTGCCGTTCCAGTGGAAAAAACAAATTAAAAACAAACAAACAACAACAACAACAACAAAAGACTACCTTCCTCTTAAGAAGTACATAAAGACATAACCAAGAGACTCCAAATCATCTCTCCTACTCTGTTCTGAGTAAAACAAATATTGCATGAAACTATATCAGTATCCTACTTACTGCCCATAGGTAACAAAGTGATTATTATAAAGTAAAAGTAAAACAGTACAAGGGGCGCAATGAACATACCAATACCCAGATGAGTGTTCAAACTTGCATATCTAGCCGTTCCGGTTAAATTTTTGTTTTCTCTGCAGTAAAGATAGAATTTAGTTTGTAAGAATAAGTACAATAGTCTACAATCAGCAAAGTGAAAATAAAGCTGTCGTGATAGAATTGAGGGGTAAAAATCGTAATTGAGAAAACATACACACACACATCATTATGAAGATAAAACGGCCGAATCCAATAGAACAATGCTTTCAGTGAAGTGTATAAATTTGTGGATTCAGCATTCAGTATTAGCACTGATTCATTTCTATAACACCTATAGTAAGGAAGCCAAAGAGAACAAACAAGCGGTGCAATGCAGACGTTGCTAGTAATTGGTACATCTAACCTGTAAGGAATGTGCTGATGAGTTGTACTGTCTCTGTATTTCTTAGCCAGACCAAAGTCAATAATATATACCTATGAACGGACGGAAGGTAATGTGCTCATTACAGTTAGATGCATAAAGAAATCTAAAAAATGAACAATTGAGATTAGCTCAAAACCTGATTCGCACGCCTTCCCAATCCCATAAGAAAATTGTCTGGCTTGACATCTCGATGTAGAAACCATTTGGAGTGAACCAGCTCAATGCGATTGAGCTGAAAGTATTAATGCTCATATTAATTGCCTGAATACCAAGCCCATATAAAGACCACAAAGCAGACAAAACAAAACCTACCATCTGATCTGCAAGCATCAGAACAGTCTTCAAGGAAAATTTCCTACTACAAAAATTGAACAAATCTTCGAGACTGGGTCCAAGCAGATCCATCACAAGAACATTGTACTCTCCCTCTACACCATACCATCTCACATTTGGGATACCAGCTGTCATGAAGTAAACCGGATTTAGATTGCATTCAAATAGCGGTAAAATTGTTTATATCTTCAAATGTGTACTACGCAGTTATAGAATTAAATATGAAAGTGCTTAATGTTCTCTTACTTCCCCCCTGTAGAATTCTGTAGATTTTCGACTCATAAAGTAACTGAGGATGCTTTGTCTTAGCGCTTTCCTAAAAAAAGAAGATGGAAAATAAGACCATTTCATTATATATAGAATTGAAAAAGAGTCCCCTAGGAGTTACAATGAGCTGAATGATATGTCCTCAAATGTATATTAATTTATAATAGCTAGCCATAATGTACCCAAATTATGTAGTCTCATTCAATATCTGAGTTGTAAAGGTCATTATAAACAAACCTAAGAATCACTACTCATTCTCTCAATAGATAATAAAGGGCTACTTTTCTGAAATGCAATTGACTGTAAAACTGTAAATCCCTTCAACCTTTAAGACCCAGCTAAATTTTACATAAGCAACAGATCACAAAACAAACACATGTTTACATAAAAAAAGAAAACTGATAAAAGAAGACAACTCACAAGCTTGATTGCCACTTCTTCATTGGTCTGGATATTCACTCCTGAAGATAAAAAAAAAAAACAAAAAAGAGTCACCAGGTTATCGATGAAAGCAAAAAGTATCAAATGCTAAAAAAAAAACTGTCAAATGATGCAGCACATACCAAGATAGATCTCCCCAAAGGATCCACTACCAATCTTCCGACCAAGCCTATACTTGTACCCAATGCGAGTCTCCATTACCACTCTTCCAACCAACTATCAAGCACCAAAAGAAGATCCTACATACTCAAATTAAGAAACAAAAACTCAGTTAATCAAAATCCAAACAGAAAAACAAAAATCTGTTAAATACCAACGGTACAATGACAATTCACAATCATCCACACAAAAAGAGTTCAATATGAAGTCATCCAGTCCAACAGTCGACCAAACGCCAAACAGTGAAGTCCAATCAAAACGCTTCTTCAAAATTAGGTCAGGCAATAGCCGGCTAGCCTAATATAAACTTATTAAAAAGCAACAAGCAAAAAAATTAATCAATTTGATTAAAAACTTCAACTAAAACAGTATCTCACCTAAAAATTGGAGTAATCAATTTGCGATTGCAGAGATGATCGGCGGAAGGGATTCTGGAGTGAATTAGGGCAACGCAATGTTAGCGTATAGTTGACGTTGAGAACAAAAAAAACTGATTGGGAGCTCCGCGGAAGAATGTTGGCGTTACTTTTCGCCAGTCGCGTCGAAGAAGATTACGGATCACGTGACTTTGTTCCTTAGACATTTCTGCTGTCACGTGCCTTGAAGTGATTCTTGGGTTTCCAAATTTCATTCAGTTACGAATCTAGATTTCTTTTCACAATTTGAGGTCGGGATATTTTGCGAAATAAAATAACTTACTTATTTGAGAGATTATTTTAAAAAAAAAATTAAGTTACTAAATAAGTAGTTGCGATTAGGGGTAGGCATTTGACCCTAGGGTCACTGCCCGATCCGTATCCTGTCCTGTCCTATCCTCGTACCCTAACGTACACTGCCCTTCTATCCTAAGGTAGGGTAAGGGTCATGAAAAAATAGATCATACACTGCCCTCCTACCATGTCGTTCTACCCTAACATCATACCCTATCATACCCTACAATTTTCATTCATTTTTTTTCTCTTCAAAATATGCTTAAATTTGTCTTACTTGACCCTATCCTAGCCGACCCGACCCTATCCTACCCGACTCTGCACATGGGTACCCTACGAGCTTAGAAAAATTGATCTACCATACCCTTACCCTGCCCTGTACTGTTCATAGGGTCAACGAAAAATGATCTTACCCTGCCCGTTAGGGTAAGGGTACCCTGTCCATTGCCGACCCCTAGTTGCCATAGTGAAATTAAAACCACATAATTTTTGAATTTACCTTGTTTTAAGTTTTGAATTTTCAATAAACAGTACTTTGGAGTTTAAGTTTTAATTTTGTCTGATTTTCCATGAGATACTCATAGCACTCATCTTCAAATTTCCTAAGAGAAAGTATGAAACGTAGGGATCTCTTTGATTTTGTAAGAGATCAGTATGGTTGTACCGATTTATTATCAAAATGTCTCGCGGTTCTTTTTATCATTGCTAAAAGACAGTGACAGTTCTTGATATTACAATTAAGAAATTTCAACTTTGTGAGAACGTGCGGGTCACCTTATCTTTGATAATGATATATACATTTTGGATGACAAATTCGTGTAAATTTAAATATTCTTTATGAATTGTACACCTGGGGAGCACTCGGTTGAGGCATGGTTGGTAGAATGAAACTGTGAGGCACGATCTCGGCCGTCTGTGGGAGTTGATCCGCGCCACGTGGCAAGCCGCAATTGTTGACTTTTCAAAAGTTAGTGGGTTTACTATTTGGACACGTGACGCGCCCACAATGCACGGGGGGGTTTGATGTGTGGATGAGATCGTGCCTCATAGTCTCATTCTAATTTTGGTGCCTCATTTGAACGCTCCTCTTGTACACCCAATTATTAAAAATATATTTGAGCGCCTAACACCAGGCTAAGGGCCTGTCCACTTGAGCTTAAATTTATGTTATGTTAATTTAATTTATGTTATGTTAGCTTAATTTAATTTAATTTATGTTATGTTAGCTGAATTTAATTTAATTTATGTTAATTTATGTTATGTTAGCTGAATTTAATTTATTTCAATTTATTTTGGTTTAACTTATAATTTATACCAACTTAACATTACTTAACAATCATCATCATCAAGCATCATCATACATGCACCATCATCATCATCATCATCATCATCATCATCATCATCATCATCATGTATCATCCTCCATCATCATCATGCAACATGCATCATCATCGTGATGGTGATGAGGATGATGTGATGCCAAAATAACTTTGGCCATTATTAGACTACCATGGGCTAAAACAGCACAATGATGGTGATGAGAATGATGTGATGCCAAAATCATTAATTTCCTCATCAATGCATTCTAACGTAAATCTTAGCTAGTATAAAAGTGTTTTAAAAATCCCCGCTTAGACCCCGTAATTTACGAATCCATTCGATTAATTGATCCATCTACTCATCGCCGTCTAGATCCGCCTAGTCTCCGCCTAGACCCGCCTAGTTTCCGCCTAGACCCGTCTAGTCGCCGTCTAAGCAGACATAGTCGCCCTCTAAGTCCGCATAAGCATTAACCAGATGACCAATGGTGATGGTGATGGTCATCGTCATATGATGATGATATTGATCATGATGATAATAATGATGATGATGATGATACAATGACGATGATGATGATGATGGTGGTGGTGGTGGTGATGTTGATGTGATGATGATGATGAATCCCTCAAAAAATATAATTTATTTTAATTTAGTTTAATTTAATTTATGTTATGTTAGCTGAATTTAATTTAATTTATTTTAATTTATGTTATGTTAGCTGAATTTAATTTAATTTATGTTAATTTATATTATATTAGCTGAATTTAATTTATAAAGCATAAATTTAAAGTCAAATGGACAGACCCTAACTCACTCTCGTCATTATTGTATTTCAAATTTTCATTATATAAATTTTCTCCCAAAATTTCATCACTTTTTCGTTTTCATTTCATTTTCTATACGACTTTATGTCTAATTTTTAAAATTCAAACAATAGTTAGGGTTTAGAGCTCCTCCGCGCTCTATTTCTCTGCAATCTCTCCTGTCCATCTTCCGATTTCGACTGCAAGCATGACTGATAACGGTATGGAGACTTTCGACATGGCCACTGATTCCGGTATAGTCTCTTAACTAAATATTAGAGAAGGCGAAACTGTGTTGATTGATTCAATTTTTTTATTTCAATTTTGCTCTTTGCTGAATTGATGATAATATTCTGATGTATTTGAATGTAGATCTCAATCCTCCGGACTGGGATGACTTAATCAGTGACATGGAGGTGAATTTCGGTACTCTTGTACTCTTGTTTATGGTTATATACTTGTTTGTTACTTTGAAATTTGAATGGTCGGAATGTTTGGTTATTCAAAAGCAGTCTGTGTAATTGTTGATTCGGTGACTGATTTGTTTTTTGTTCATTGCTTGCAGAATGAGGATGAGTGCCGGTGCGGGCATAGCGATTGCCAAGGACAGTACGCAGAATTTCTGAAGACTCTGAGCCCTAATGTCAGGAAGCGTGTCGATGCTCTCAAGGAAATCCAGGTGAGCCAGCTCTTCGTTCATGGAATAATTGAGCCATTTTGTTAAAAGCAGATTTAGTACAATGTGGTTCCATTTGCGAGTTCTCAATGCCCTGGGGCTGTTGTAGCCCGATGCAACCCAATGAACATATACGATTGAGAGGTACTAAAGGGCTGATCGCTGTCTGAAATATTGTGTCAGTGTCAACATGAAGAGCTGGAGGCGAAGTTGCGTGAGGAGAAAGCTGCTCTTGATGCCATATATCAAAAGTTGTATCAACCATTGTATACTAAGGTACACAAAACTCGTGTAAAGGTTATTCATTGATGAGGGATCCCTGCTAATTTGCCCCTATTCAGTATCGTGAACTTGTAGAGAGCACTATAATGTCTTAGAACACATTTTGGGACGTTTATTTTATATGTTTCATTTTACTTATGGTGAGTAATTGTTGTGGAGGCCTTGCTTGAGGATTTATGTAGAGTTGCTTGCAGCTGCAGTAACAAGTTCTCAAAAATCATTGTTTCATAATGGTACTAGCATAGAAAATCGTCTTGCACCACGATATTTCTCATGAAGTTTGTTGAATTCTTGCAGAGATTCGAGATCGTGAGCGGCACGGTTGAGGCGTCAGGTATTGCAGATGAAGCTGCAAAGGACCAAGATGGGAACAAGACTGAAGCAGGTTAGATTATCCAACATTTACTTCGATTGATATTTCTGATCCGGCACTCTTCTTGTGAACGTCACTTTGTTTTCGTTGATGTTAAAATGTGCTTCCCTTCGTTGTCTAGAGAGACCTGAGAGAAGGGTGCCTGAATTCTGGCTGAGAGCAATGAAAACCAATTATGTGTTGTCGACGAAGGTCGGAAAATGCTGGCTGCATGTAGCTTTTTGGTCACATGTAGGCCTTGTTGTTTTATTATGTAGTTATTTTCATTTCCTCCAGATAACTAAAAGGGATAAAGCTGCACTGAAGTATCTCCAAGATGTCAAGTGGAGCAGGATTGATGATCCCAAGGGATTCAAGCTTGAGTTCTTCTTTTCCACCAACCCCTTTTTCAAGAACCCTGTTTTAACTAAGACATATCACATGGCTGATGAAGATAAGCCTGTTGTGGAGAAGGCTATAGGGTATGCCTTATCTCATACACTTATGTGCCGCTTTCTTATCACCTTGTAGTTTAGACCATTAAATCATTGATGCATATGACTAATGACTATGCTCAATTTTGCAGAACAGCGATAGATTGGTACCCTGGAAAGTGCTTGACACAAAATATACTCAAAAAGAAACCTAAAGCGGTATTTAACTATAGGAAGCCGGATTGGGAAAGCTTTTTCAACTTTTTCAATCATCCACAACCACAAGTGCCTGCTGATGAGTATATGGATGAAGATGATGTAAGCTGAGCACGGTGCACATTTAAAAAAAAGTAAGAAAATTTGTTACCTGATGTTCGTTCTCGTTTGTAAATGTTAAACAGCTAGAAGATTTCAAGAGCGAATTGGATCCAGATTATAAAATAGGGTATGCCTTTCCCTGTCTTGTCATATTTCCAGTGGAAGGGTTTTTATGTATGTAATAAAAGTCAGCATTCTGAGGGCATGGTGAAACCACGCGATGCTGATTCAATGGGAACCTGCATTTATTCTATGAATCTGTAGTCATACCACACGTTAAATTGTCTACCTTTAGTCAGTTTGGGTATTTGAAATACTGTAATCTCATTCAAATTTGTTTCAGGTCTGCCATTCGTGACATGATTCCTCACGCTTTGTCCTGGTTCACTGGAGAGGCTGTTCAGGACGACGAGGACACCAACCATAGTTGGTATCATGAGGATGATGATTCTGATGAGGATGGCGAAGAAGATGATGCTGACAGGGACGCTCGTAGAAAGTTTCCCCAGTTTAACATTCCAAGCGTTACTAAATCTTCTGTAAAGATTACTTATCCGGATGGGCGTCCTTTCAGTTTGTTTCCTCAATCTGCGACTCAAAGTGCATCACCAGTTGTTCAGACTTCTCCGCGAAACTGAACCTGGCAGCTGCTCCATTTGTGCCAGCAAACAAAGGTTCATTACTTCTTTTTCTTCCATCATTAATATTCCTAAAGGGCAAATCATTACAATCCTTGTTAAAAAAAATGATCAAGGGTTGTGGCTTGCTGTGACGATCAAGATAATGAAAAGCCTCCAGAGTGCAAGCTGCAATAGAATTCGTGCCTGGAGATGATATTGGGGGATCAGTCTGGTGATGATGGTTGTTTCTATTCTTTTATTTTTGTCAATGTTGTCACACTACCATACAGTTCTACCTTTCTTTTATCCAGTCCAAATTTATAGTTTTTGTCAATTATTATCTATTGTTTTTTTAAGCTATCATCACACTACCATACAATTAGCTCGTTTTATGAATAGAGGAAGGGAAGAAGGTCGAGCTCGCGCCCTGTGCTACGCTATTGCTATCCGCATAATGTTATGGGCTTATAAAAGCATAGTTTCAACAACAACAACAACAAAAAACACTCTGTTAGGACCTTGGCTGAACAGATCCAAGGTCAGCCAACCATGATCTGCGAGAATCCTCTCGCAAAGGATTTTCGAGGACCTTCGAGTGATACTTGATTAAGGCTCATGAGGTGACAAGATCCAGCCAAGCGCAAGCGGAGTGATCTAGCTAGACCAGGGCCTATATAAGCATGGCTTAGTTCTCTCTTTATTCATTCAGCAGGAATCAATCAAAGTGTCTTTTATTTATCGTAGCTTAGTAGTTTTTCGGGCATTACGCATTTACGCCTAGTGCCAACTTGGACTCGTGATACAAGGGTCTTTGGGGGCAGTATCCTTCATTGTGTCACCACCTTCCGCATATTATGACCCTGGACAACATTTTATCTTTAAGGGGTCGTACGACACTTTAGAATTCCCGACTTCTTAATGTTCCTCGATACTCATTTAGCTTCGCTCTTCCGTGAGTGCACCTTGTGTGAGCACGTGTGCGTGGCCTCTTCTTCCATAATAACATAAACGTACTAGATGACTAGCTCACGTAAATGCAAATGTTCATTTAAAATATATTTGTCCCCAATTTTTTTTTTTTCATGATATGAATATTTCCCCCAAAATTTCAAAACTTAACTTTTTCATTTCATTTTCTATATGACTTTAGGTCTACTCTAATTTTCAAATTTTAAACAAGAGTTAGGGTTCAGAGCTCATCCGCGCTCTATTTTTCTACATTCTTCACCGGTCCAACTTCCGATTTCGACTGCAAGCATGAGCGATAACGACATGGAGACCTTCGACATGGCCACTACTGCCGGTATAGTCTCTTGAACTCGCTATTTGAATAACCTAGCTCCAATTTCGTAACTAAATTTTAGAGACTGGCGAAACTGCTGTTGATAATCAGTTTTCTTTTATTCATTTTTTTCAAATTTTCTTTTTGTTGAATTGATGATAATATTCTGATGCATTTGCGTGTAGATCTTAATCTGCCGGATCATGATGACTTAGTCAGTGACATGGAGGTGAATTTTTGTACTCTTATTTATGCCTTTATGGTTATATACTTGTTTGATACTTTGAAATTTTAGTGGTCTGACTATCTGTTTAATCAGCAGCACTCTATGTACTTTTTGATTCTGTGACTGATTTGTTTTTGGCTCCTTGCTTGCAGAATAAGGATAAGTGCCGATGCGGGCAAAGCGATTGCCAAGGACAGTATGCAGAATTTCTGAAGACTTTGAGTCCTGATGGCAGGGAGCGTGTTGACGCTCTCAAGGAAATCCAAGTGAGCCAGCTATTCGTTCATGGAATAATTTAGCCATTTTGTTAAAAGCAGATTTCGTACAATGTGGTTCCCTTTGCGTGTCTATCGTAAAATGAAAACAGCAAGTTCTCAATGTCGTTACTTTACTAGGGGCTATGTATCCCGGTGCACCTTAATGAACATATATGATTGAAAGGTACTAAGGGCTGATCGCTGTCTGAACTCTTGTTTCAGAGTCAACATGAAGAGCTGGAGGCGAAGTTGCTTCAGGAGAAAGCTGCTCTTGATGCCAAATATCAAAAGTTGTATCAACCATTGTATACTAAGGTACTTAAAATTCTTGGAAAAAGTTATTCATTGATGAGGGATCCCTGCCAATCTACCCTCATTCAGTATTCTGAAATCCGAACTTGTAGAGAGCAATATACTTATTCTATATGTTCCATATGAGTTATAGTTGTGGAGGCCTTGCTTAAAAATTTATGTAGAGTTGCTTGCAGCTACAGAGACATGTTCTCAAAACTCATTGTTTTGTGATGCTACTAGCATAGAAATTGTCTTGCACCACAATATTTCTCATGAAGTTTGTTGAACGCTTGCAGAGATTTGAGATTGTGAGCGGAACTGTCGAGGTGGCAGGTAATGCAGATGAAGCTGCAAGGGAACAAGATGGGAACAAGACTGAAGCAGGTTAAATTATCCAGCATTGCTTTGATTATTATTTCTGATCCGGCACATTGTTTTTTTTAACGGTCGACACATTGTTTTTGTTGATCTTAAAATTTGCTTCCCTTCGTTGTCTAGAGAGAGGGGTGCCTGAATTCTGGCTGAGAGCAATGAAAACCAATCATGAGTTGGCTGAGGAGGTCAGTCAATGCTAGTCGCATCTGTAGCTTTTTTGGTCACATGTAGGTCTTGTTCTTTTATTATGTAGTTGTTTTCATTTCCTCCAGATAACTAAAAGGGATAAAGCTGCACTGAAGTATCTCCAAGATGTCAAGTGGAGCAGGATTGATGACCCCAAGGGATTCAAGCTTGAGTTCGTCTTTGCCACCAACCCCTTTTTCAAGAACCCTGTTTTAACTAAGACATATCACATGGCTGATGAAGATATGCCTGAGGTGGAGAAGGCTGTAGGGTATGCCTTCTCTCATACACTTTCGTATCATCTTGTAGTTTAGACCATTAAATCATTGATGCATATGGCTAATGGTTATGTTTAATTTTGCAGAACAGCGATAGAATGGTACCCTGTAAAGTGCTTGACAGAAAATAGACTCAAAAAGAAATATATAGCGGTATTTAACTACATGATGTCGGATTGTGAAAGCTTTTTCAACTTCTTTAATCCTCCCCAAGTGCCAGATGATAAGGATATGTATGAAGATGATGTAAGTTGGGCACAGTGCACATTTAAAAGAAGAAAGAAAAATTGTTATCTGATGTGTGTTCTCGTTTGTAAATGTTAAACAGCTAGAAGATTTAAATATGGCATTGGAACCGGATTATGAAATAGGGTATGCCTTTCCCCTCTCTAAATGTCTAATCATACTTCCAGTGCAAGGGTTTTTATGTAAGTGATAAAAGTCAGCATTCTGAGGGCCTGGTGCCTCACGGCGCTGATTCAATGGGAACCTGCACTTATTTTATGAATTTGTAGTCATACAACACGTTAAATTGTCTACCTTTAGTCATTTTTGGTACTTGAAATTCATTTATCTCATTCAAATTTGTTTCAGGTCTGCCATTCGTGACATGATTCCTCATGCTTTGTCCTGGTTCACTGGAGAGGCTGTTCAGGATGAGGACACTAACCATAGTTGGTATTATGATAACGATGAGGATGATTCTTCTGATGAGGATGACGAAGAAGATGACCCTGAAAGGGAGGCTCGTAGAAAGGTTCCCCAGTTCTACATTCCACCATTTACTAAAAAACCTTCTGTAAAGATTACAGATCCGATTGGGGGTCCTTTAGTTCCGGTCCCTCAATCTGGGACTCAAAGTGCATCACCAGTTGCTCAGACTATTCCATCTACGAAACTGAATCCTGAAGCTGCTCCATTTGTGCCAGCTAACAAAGGTTCATCGCCTTCTTTTGCTTCCATCTTTGGTATTCCTAAAGGGCATAAATCAGACCAAGAATTATTGAATGATGTTGCATCTCACAATCCACACCACTTTGGTTATTATTCGAAAAACTTTTGAAGATTGTTTTGAGCCTCCTCTGAAACCCCGCAAGAAGAAAGGTTAATTATAAGATGGTACTACTCAAGTCTCGTCTTAGAAAGAAACTTGTTAGTTTTGACAGCTTTATATCTCTTTTATTGTATTGTACTTTTTCATTGACTAAAATAATCTTAATTTAAAAAAAAGGATTTGCTTGCGGTGACGATCAAGATCATGAACAGCCTCCAGAGTGCAAGCAGCAATAGAATTCCTGCCTGGAGATGATATTGCGAGATCGGTCAGGTGATGGTTGTTTCTATTAAATTATTTTATCTTTTTTTTTGTCAATGTTGTCACACTACCATACAGTTCTACCTTTCTTTTATCCAGTTCAAATTTCTAGTTTTTGTCAATTATTGTCTAATGTTTTCTTAAAGTTATCATCACTCTACTATGAAATTAAACAACATCTATCATTTACAACTGATATCTCTTTAACACTTCTTGAAAAAAACTTCAATTTAGAATGTAATATACATCGGTATTCATCGTTAACAGACTTGTGAATGTTGATCAGAATAGCATAATTAGTCGAGGATGGAAGAAAGGATACATGATAAGAGAACTCAGGAATGACTAACGATGATAAGCTCAATGTCAAAAATGAGTGTTCCGAGTGTTGAGCCTTCTCCATTTGCAAGTCGAGTTGGATTGAAGATGGTTGTAAACAATCTCTGCCTGTCAAAGAACTGATGGCCAGATTGGTTATAATGTTGAAACAAATAAAAAATATACCGATAAATTTAATATTGGTAAATATTAATCACATTGAAAATTTCGAACTGTTCCACCAAGTCTCAAAATTAGCTTTAGAGTTATATTTTGTACACGTAGGGTATTTGAAACTGAAACATGATGAGGGACATACATTTGGTGGGAGGGGCTCTTGAGACGTATTTTGATATCCTTGAGAAGGTGGAATAACAACTCGTTTTATACCTCCGACTTTCATTGATTTTACAGTTGCTTCAATTCCGGCAATGACCTGCACGCTTATAGTGAATGATGTGTTAAAGGAGCAATCATCCAGTAGAGAAAGACGACAATCAAGTAATCAGCGTGAAGAAAGGCTAAAATGACATAATCATAAAAGGCATGAATATGTGCCAGCCACAAAATAGCAGACAGCTATCAAGTAGCAACTAACTCACTTTGCCAGAGCCGAGAGTAAAAACAAATGGGATGGAATCACCAGTCTGGTCCTTGTGGTCATATGTTGAATCGAAACGCCAGCCTTGTTTGGCAGCCAGTCTCGCATAGTAATGAATTGCAACCTTCAAAAACAAACAATTCAACCCATTAGTAAATGCAAATTATGCAATGCAACTTCTAAGAAGGAAAAATGTTAGAGTTCAATCCAGTTAAATTCTAGTCATTTCCGATCCAAAAAGCTCAAACTTTTAAATCGGAGTTAATTTGAGATTTCCCACTAAATAGCAATGTTCTTGAGAAAATATCATAAGTAGAAAGTGCATTTAGGATTTGGCACAATCGCATCAGCGATTTATAGTGAAATCAAATTTGATGCCGATGTGGCTTTTACCTGATTACATATAGACTTCTTTTTTTCATTTCGGCACAAACCGCTATTAGTGTTAGCTGTGTGTACCAAAATTGAAAATGTTCGACATGACTTGTGTGTCGAATTCATTTAAGAGTCACGTCGACATCAAATTTGATTTCACAACAAACCGGTAACGCGATTACAAATCACAAATAAACTTTCGACAGATGATATTTTCGAATATATCGAGACGAAAAAGAACCTTGTCCCCGTCGACAGGAACGGGGCCTGAGCCTTCTCTAAGTTGCAGCGCCTTGACACCACCGGAATCAGGAATGTCAACAAATTCGGACACGAACGCAGCAGCTGAGTCAGCTGGAAAGGGAAGGAGGACTAAAACCCAGTTCAAGATTAGGGAATGAGTTATAGCTCGCCGCGTAATGTTGCCGGCCCAATCTGCTACGGTTAAGGATTTGCGTCGAAGCAATTGAGGCTGAAGACTCGGCTTCTCACTACGGATTGAAAACAAACGACACGCACAGACACAACCGCTTACGCTCGTCATCCTCTGTATGATGGAAGTAGATTTTGCAGCTGTTTGCTTCACTGCCCAAGATGTTACGACGCCGTTTTAATCATCTGCCAGCTATTTTGTTTTCTCTTTATTTCAATGATATTAAATAAATAAACAAATTGAAATATATGGAAGATAATTTAGGGTTTTCGTATTTTCTAAATTTGTTTTCGAAAATACGGCAGTTGGTGTTACTCTTTCTCAAATGTCTTTTTTTTTAGAGATTGGTGTTCGTAAAATCAATCTTTGTAATCTCCTAATAGACCTGAAATGTAGTTTCATTCAATTTAATTCTACTTTTATAACCCTATTTTTTTTTTGAAAGAGACCATTTTTATTCAATGTCCATAGTATGAGTTTCGATTTTGTCATATCTTTAAAGAAATCGATATTATTGATATCGATTTCATTTCAAAACTCAACACGTGTCAGCTTCACATCCACCTCAAATGAACATATAATAATTTTGGGCTAAACCAACACTACTAATACATTTTTATTAAAAAAAGATAGAATCTAAACCCAATTTGAATAAACACAACTCACAATAAACTAATGGAGGCAAAAAAAATAAAATCAACAAAATACCAAACTTCTTAAACTTAAAAGCGTACGTTTGATGTTTGAAAGCTAGGATACAACTAGGGGTGGATAAACCTCGGCCCGGCCCGATCCGATCAATGTCGGGTTTAACCCAATTCGATATGAGTTTCGGGCCGGGTTAAGGTTGAGCTTCGGATTATCCGATTTTATAAGTAATATAAAAAAATACTATATTTTTAACAACATTCGAACCTTACACCTCATCTGAATGAATGTCACTACCATACCAATTAATCTATTTGTTTTCTCGTGCAATATCACATCACATATGAATAAGTAACTAGTTTGCAATGAAAAATAAAACCGTAATACTAAACTTTACATCATAAATTAGTGATTTAAGCCTATATTTTTAAAGTATTTATATCATGATATATGACGTTGAATGTTTTATGCCTTTTCTAAATTTTAGTTTCAGGGTCGGGTTCGGATTCACATAATTGACCCGGTCTTTCGGACCGGATTAGGATTCAAATAAATGACGATCGTTATTTCAAGCCGAATTAGGACCAAACACAACCCGTCCCAACCCGTCACACGCCCACCTCTAGGACTAGGATACACTGTGTTATTTTTTAATATTTTTTTCTTCAAATTGCGTGTCAACAAGTTCACCAAAAATAAATAGTAAATAAAAATTAGCATTTCCATTTCCTAAATAGACAATGAAATAAAAAAAAACTAAGTTAAAAGTGAGTGTGAGTGTCGAGGAGCAGCGGCGAAGAACCCTTCGAGACGGAGACGACGAATTGTTTGAGTTATGAAAGAGAAAAGCAAGGCTCAGATCGATGAGAAATATACTCAATGGAAGTCTCTCATTCCTGTAATCTACGACTGGTTCGCCAATCACAACCTCGTCTGGCCTTCCCTCTCTTGCCGGTATTCTTCTCCCCTCGCTCCGACGCTGATTAATTGCTATTCCGTTGCTTTGCATTGCTTCTCCGATTTTTAATTTTGTTGTTTCTTTCCAGGGAGTCGTGAATTGACATTTTAGGGTTTTATATTAAAAAAGATTCGAGTGTTTATCATGCTTTTGGCTGAGATGTGTGATTCTCGTATCTGGTTAGAATTAGCAATTAGGTGGCTTTAGGTGACACTGCCTATGCAAGGCTGCTCGAACTGTATTACATTGCACTAAGTGTTGGAACTTTGTGCGAGTGTGATGGGTGATTTTTATATATTTTTTGAATTGTCTATTGGGATTTAACTCGTTCTGTTATCATTTTTCAATGAATCCTCATCTCGCTGGAGCCGCTAACTTAACAATTGGATCTTTGACCATTTCTGTAATTTTTAAGGTGGGGACCTGTGCTTGAGCAAGGAACTTTTAAGAATCGCCAGCGGCTATATCTATCTGAGCAGGTATTTTCTTCTAGCTTTTGTTATTTCAATTCGTAAAAAATTATCCATTGGTATATTGCAATTAATATGAATCATGGGAAACCACTTTAGCTTTTCTGTACATTTTCTACCTGTTATCACACATTTTCATAGTTATGATCATCGTCTTGGACAAGATGAGGCATGATTAGGCAAACAGCTACTTGATAGAACCATCACTTACTTCTCTTCAATTTGTGATCTTGTACTGATTTCTTCTCTCTATGCCTATCCAGACTGATGGAAGTGTTCCAAACACGTTGGTTATAGCCAATTGTGACATTGTTAAACCCAGGGTTGCTGCTGCTGAGCATATAGCACAGGTTCAGTTTTGAATTTCTTCATCTAATGTTTTACACAGCCCACTGCACCCCCTTTCTTTTGTCGATTTACATTGCCTTATTGTGATACTCTAACGTGCTTGAATTTCTGAAAGTTAACAATCTCTGTTGCATCAATTTTAGTTCAATGAAGAGGCACGGTCACCTTTTGTAAAGAAGTACAAGACAATTATACACCCAGGAGAGGTATGCATTCAAAGTTTCTTCCTTCATTTACATTCATGTTCATGGCAAATTGCTTTCTCACATAATGTTTTTGTCAGGGTTTTTTGAAGTGGAGCTTTTTTCATAATAACATTTACATGTTTGTGCATCATGAAATATGTAGTTGGGGGGTCTTACAATATTTTTTAATTTTAAATGCGAATTTTGTGTCTTTTAGTGAGTTGATGAAAAATGCAATGCATAATTTTGAATCCTTTTTGTATGAATTCTCTCTGTTTCGAGCATAACTTAATTTTATTGCTTCTTTTTAGGTGAATAGAATCAGGGAACTGCCCCAGAACAACAAGATAGTGGCTACTCATACTGATTCCCCTGATGTAAGCTCTGATACAACTGCTAAAGTATTTGCTGGTTTCAGGTGTGAAGCTGATCTCTGTTTATTTCAATAAATCAAACCAGGTTCTCATTTGGGATATAGAAGCTCAACCGAATCGGCATGCTGTGTTTGGAGCTACTGAGTCTCATCCTGATTTGGTACGTACTGTATTACATTCAGATACTCATTATAAAAATTATTCAAATTTAGTAGCATCTATCTAACTACGATGTATCTTAAGTAGTATGATGTGTTGGCAAAGATGACACCTTATGTTTAGGGAATCCTAATAGTAACAAGTCAAAGGAAACTATCTATCTGATTTTGGCTTTCACCCAGGTATTGACAGGCCATCAAGAGAATGCAGAATTTGCTCTCGCTATGTGCCCATTGGAACCCTTTGTGCTCTCTGGAGGTTAGTGTTTTAACATGCTTTGCATTTGGCAGGTATGAATTGTATTGGCAAACTGCTTTCACTGATAATGGGTGATATTATATGCAACTGATCAGAGCCAGTACAAGCCTACAAGGTTCACGGCCTATTTTGTGGTCTGAATACGATTCTTCATTGTATCTATGTCCACAGTTGTAGTCACCGATTTTATCATTAAAGTACCAAATATTATCTTTTTCTTAACAATTCAATTTCTCCAAGGTTCGAAACACATGTTTCAACTAAGCTGTGCCCAAACTGTTCCTTTTCTTAGAATGGTCCATCCCACAATTATTATGCATCTAAATCAGAAATAAAAACATATTGTTCTGCCAGGAAAAGACAAGTCTGTGGTTCTGTGGAGCATCCAGGACCATATATCTGCATCAACTACTGATCCAGCGTCGGCTGGTTCAATCATTAAAAACAAATCACCTTCTGGAGGGAACAATGATAAAGCTGCCGACAGTCCCTCAGTTGGACCACGAGGTATATTTCAGGGTCACGAGGACACTGTTGAGGACGTACAGTTTTGTCCTTCCAGGTAATGCAATTGCAGTGTGCTTTTCAATGGTGTTGTCAGCATTAAGACCAAAAGGATGTTTAGATCGTTGGTTAGAGTTGCATCTCTGCTTTTAACATCCATATGTCATGCCCATTTTTTCTTCCGCAGTGCGCAGGAGTTCTGTAGTGTTGGTGATGATTCCTGCCTCATATTATGGGATGCTCGAGTTGGTACTTCCCCTGCTGTCAAGGTTGGTCTTGTCTTCTCCAAAAGTTTACTTTTCTTTACCTGTTATGATCAGTTCATAAATTTATGAAGAAGTGGGAAAATGCATACATTTTCATCTCGAAAATTATTGGCGTACCATAAGTTTACTAAAAGAATAGAAGTCTTAGCATCATCTTGTTGATTGCTTGATATGCTTCGAAAATGTTAACGATATATGACGTAGCTCTATTTGCTAATAATGAGACGAGATCCAATGTGCCATATAGTGTATCTTATGTCATATTTAATGTTGCGTAATCTGCTCACAAGATAATGTGTGGCGGTGTGTTTAAGTAGTTGGCTAATAAGAGCATTCTATTGTAAATAACTCTTGATATCATATTTTGCAGTTTCTCAATTTATTTTGCAGCTAAACTAACAGGAGTTAGGAAAATACAGTAACAAGGCCCCTGTTTAATGATACTCTTATGGAATTATCTTGGAAGTGATGAATAATGTTCACTCTTTAGGTTTCACACTTGACGTTGATGTAGCTTTTGTTTCTTGTTTATTTATATTTTGAAATAAAAAAAATAACACCCATTGGCTGACATTTCTTTGTAGTACTTGTATTGGTTGTTGATGGATTAAATTAATTGCAACATCACGATTTGCTGGTTAGGTTTCGGCTCCTCCTGTCCCAACTATTTCTGACCTGATTATGATTACTTTTATGGTTCTCTCAGGTTGAGAAGGCACACAATGCTGATCTGCACTGTGTCGATTGGAATCCACATGACCAAAATTACATTCTAACTGGGTATGTTCTCAATCTACTTCATTGGCATGGATGCATTGTGATCCCTCTTCACACACTTACCCACAACTTCTAATCTATTCCTTTCCATACTTTAGCCAAGTGCAGTAGTCTTTTTATGTTCATGCTCTTATATTGGCAATTATATGATGATAAAGTATGATAAGATAGATCCTTGATTACTATTATTTATCGTCGTCGAGTGATGGTATCAATTTTCTTGCACTTTTCAGCTCAGCGGATAATTCGGTTCGTATGTTTGATCGCCGAAGTCTAACTTCTGGAGGAGTTGGTTCTCCTGTTCACAAATTTGAAGGTCATAAAGCTGCAGTACTTTGCGTCCAGGTGAGGATTGTCTGTACTATTATCATTTAGTCATTTAGGAGTGCACAGGACATGATTTTCACAATCAAAGCATTCTATATCTGCCTCAGTGGTCTCCAGACAAGGCATCTGTCTTTGGTAGTGCTGCTGAGGATGCACTTCTAAACATTTGGGACTTCAACAAGGTGCGAAACAAAAATTCAATGTTGTAATTTATTTCTTTCTATTTTCATGCCCTTCCCAAGCAACTGGAATATTCAAAGACCAGTATGAGAATTTGATCACTCTGCTTTCTTCATCACCAAGTTGCATCTTGAAATATTAGTTTCATTAAAAACATGTGGGAGTTGGTTTATCATGTTACAGGTTGGAGAACAAGGAACAACTCCAGGCCTATTTTTCCAACATGCGGGACACAGGTTAACATCTCAAAGACTTACATGCGAATCATTTATTTAATCACGCAAAAATTCGTTGTTCTGGTTTACCGCTTATGTATTTACTGCTTGCACATGTGCTACTCTTCCTTAAAGTTTTACACGAAGGAACATGTTCTTCACATCATGTTTATCTCTGCTACCCTTGTTTAATGCAGGGACAAAGTTGTGGACTTTCATTGGAATGCCTCCGATCCATGGACAGTGGTAAGCGTGTCTGATGATTGTGGGACTAGTGGTGGAGGTGGCACGTTGCAGGTATAGGTCACTTTCCCTTATTTTACTAGCCGCGGGTACTGCCTTCCTGCATTTGCTTAACTGACTGAACCTCTTGATGGTGATTTCGCAGATATGGCGCATGAGCGACTTAATCTATAGGCCCGAGGAAGAAGTTTTGGCCGAGTTAGAAAAGTTCAAATCCCATGTGATAGAATGCACCGCTAGATCCTGAGAGCTCAGGAGGCAACTAGGAAAGTACGCTACAACTGGATCCATCCTTTGCAGTAGTTGGGTTGATTCAAAAATCTCTCATAGACATTTCCGTTTGTTTCCAGCAGTATTTTAGAGCCATGACTAGTCAGTTGCAGGCAGAGGTGTTTAGACTGTAGACTGCTCGCTCAGTATTACAGTGTGAACTTGTTTGTGATTCGGTAGAACTTGTGAACTTGTTTGTGACTTGTACCCTGATATCAACAATCTCCCCTCGTTCCGTTCCTCCCTAATATGCGGCCGCATTCCTACGCTGGTTCACTCATGCGGCCTGCTCGATATAAAGCTTTTCTTTATGCTCGCATTGCACCTCATCAAATTATGGTAAAACAGATTTGCATAATACAATAAAATGATGCCGATTTGATCGAAATAATTTCATATTTTGCACGCAGACGGGAGTTGAGTAATAATCTGTGAAATTTATTCAGGATGTCATTAATGATAAATATGGTAGAAATAAATCGAATGAGAAGTTTGTATTGAATCTTTTTGTTTTGTTTTGTTAAGGAATTCCATAGTGAATCAATCATGAAATTCAGTGTTCGTTTTTGTTTTTGTATCATCACTGTCCTTTCCATCCCAAAAAAAACTTTCTACGAATCAAACGGGGCATTAAATCGGGGTATGTCATTGCACACATCAAAACTTTGGGGGTCATATCACATTTATGATAAATGTACAAAACATCAGCAAATGCAGTGTAATTGGATTTGCGGGATATAAAACCCTAAAACCTCTCAGCCGAAAACCCTACGAATTCATTCAATCAATCACGCTCTTCGTTCCAACCTTCCGCAATCATGGTTCGGAGCATCAAAAATCCCAAGAAGGCCAAGAGAAAGAATAAGGTTTGCTTTCATTTCATCCCTCCCATTTTTCACTCGTCAACTTTTTATCAACGAATTCGTTAAAAAAATGATTGGTGTTGATGTTGCTGGAATAGGGATCGAAAGGTGAAGGCTCGTCTACGGTCCCATCAATGCCGACCAAGGTCTGGACACCTGGCGTTGATCAAATTGGAGAAGATGAGGAGCTTCAGTGTGACCCCACTGCTTACAATTCCCTTCACGCCTTTCATGTCGGCTGGCCATGTTTGAGGTCGTTTCTTTAGCTTATGGATTTATGAATTGAGCATTGCAGCAATTGTTGAATACCTGCTCTTCAGAATTGCCATGGTAATGTGTAATGATGTGATTGATATCGGTTTTAAATTTTGGATTGCCTTGCAGCTTCGATATTGTGAGGGATTCTCTTGGCATGGTCCGATCAGAGTTCCCACATACGATGTTTTTTGTAGCTGGGACACAGGTAATGGATTTTGATTGCTCTCAAAAAAATTTGTGAAACAAGAGGCTTATAGTTTTCCTATTAAACTGTTTTCAATATTCGATATATTTTCAATTAATGCTACATTGTATGGGTTCTGATAAGAAGTTTCTGTACTTGTAATGGATTCTATATTGCACCATGAGAAGAGCATCTGCAGTCCTGTTCATGTAAATGTTGTTATGACTTTTGACTATTTGAATTCGCTTATTCTCTCTGTGTCCATGTTGTTCCACGACTACGATTATACAAAATCTTTAATTTCTGCTTTCTCCTTGTTGGTCTGATTACGCATTTAATTTGGTATATGTGGTTCAATGTTTTGCAGGCAGAGAAATCAGCTTGGAACTCTATTGGAGTATATAAATTATCAAATATCTCAGGGAAAAGACGCGAGTTAATACCTCCCAAACCTGCAGCGGATGGATCTGATATGGACAGTGATGATAGTGATAGTGATGAGGACACTGATGACGAGGCTAATGGATCCAAAGATCCAATTTTGCAGGTACATAATTTTTATTTTTTCACAGTTGTTTTCCATTAAAAAAATATGCTATATCATTCAGCTATAGTTTTTTTAGCTATTAAACACTTGTCATAATATTTTACATCGCTCTACATCAAAAGCTCCGCCAGATTGCTCATGAAGGATGTGTTAACCGTATACGTTCCATGACACAAAGCCCTCACATATGTGCTTCCTGGGCAGACAGCGGCCATGTGCAGGTCAGGCTTCAATTTCACTGGAATTATGATTTCATTTGGAAATAGCTGTGGAGGTGAAAACAAAGCAAGAGGGGTTCTTATTTCACATGCATTTTCATGTAATCATGAAAGGTGCTGGGAATAATATATCGTTAAAGATGTTTTAGAATTTCATATGTGTTGCGAGTCTTTTCAAGAAATTTTTTCAGTATGCGATATTACAGTGTAGTTTTCTTTCTTCTTTTAGATTTGCCATCCAAACATCTGAAAATAAGTATCAATAGAAGAATTTAAATTTTATGACATTCAAGTTACGGAATGCTTTTTGGTTGACAAAAATTGAAGTAACTTGTGTGTTTTTACAGTGAGTGCCAAACGTGTCAAACACGATGTCAGCTCTGGCTGTTTCCTCCCATCAAACTTCTCTGGCATGTGTTTTGGTGTTCTTCTAGGCTAATCTGTTTGTGAGTCTTATTCATATGCTTGCAATAGTATTATGCACTTACAGGTCTTCAGCTCACTTGTTGATTTCTATGCACTTGAGGAAAATGTTGCTGGCTGCATTACACCTCTTTCGATGTTGATCACTACTTGATAAATACTAAAGAATCAAGAAAATGTTGCTTGAAAAAGAGGATGTAAAGGACTTGTTATCACTGGCGTAATCTGTGTAGATAATTCAGTTTTGAGGACCTGCTTGCTAAAACTATTTCATTTGCATATTTGATATGATCAGTTGGTGTGAGTGTGATCTAGAAAATTAACATCTCTCTCTCACGCTTCACACCAGATCTGGGATCTCAGCTCTCAGTTGAATGCCTTGGCTGAGTCGGAGATGGGTGCGAACCAAGGCACATCGTCAATTCAAACTCAAGCTCCTTTGTTGAAATTCGGCGGACACAAAGTTGAAGGCTATGCAATCGATTGGAGTCCTCTCGTACCAGGGAGGTTGCTTACAGGTGTTGATGGTTAATGAGTTTGTTTTATGTTCTATTTACTTGATGAAAAATTTTCCTATGTAAATAACTCTGGTGGTTGTTTCTATTTGTGTAGGGGACTGCAACAGTTCCATTCATTTGTGGGAACCTTCATCTGGTACAACATGGAATGTAGATAAGAATCCTCTGTTAGGACATGCTGGAAGTGTGGAAGATATACAAGTAAGTTTTGAATCTGAAGTGTAAATCAACTGGTGGCGACTCTTGGATTGCACTTTATCACCTCTTTTTCTGTACTTGATTTTTGTTCAAGGATTTGCTACTGTTTGTTTTTGCAGTGGAGCCCAACAGAGACTGATGTATTTGCCTCATGTTCTGTGGATGGACATATTGCTATATGGGACATTCGTTCGGGAAAATCGCCAGCTGCATATTTCAAGGCCCATGATGCTGATGTCAATGTTATCTCATGGAATAGGTGCCGAAACTGTGCCATTATATTGCCTAGTTAATGATAGTGAATGGCTTGTATGAATTTGTTGTATTTGCTCTAAATCGTGGCGTTTGTTAAATCTTACCAGGCTTGCCAGTTGCATGATAGCATCTGGAAGTGATGACGGTACATTTACTGTCCGCGATCTTCGACGGTTAAAGGTACGTTTTCTGCTTGAGATATCTATTTAATTTGGTAATCGATATGAGAATCAACACGGTCCATAACATAAATCCAGAAAACGAGCCCATTGTTATTTTGATTAATCAAATATATTATCCTACACTTCCAATTATAATCCCTTGTAACGTTCTTTTTTTTGTATTGCGGGGCAGACTGAAGAACCAACTGTTGCACATTTTACATACCACAAACAACCTATTACATCTATTGAGTGGAGTCCACATGAGGCATCGACCTTGGCAGTTACTTCCTCAGACAATCAGCTGACGTAAGTATTACCTGACTGCTAAAATTATGAAAAGTTGTGAGATGCTAATGGTTTGCATAAAGACTACAGTCTGCACTCACCTCCATTAAATTCTGGGGTTTCTGGTGACAGAATATGGGACCTTTCACTAGAAAGAGATGAAGAAGAGGAGGCTGAGTTTCGCACCAAAATACAAGAACAAGTAATTGCGCCGGAGGATTTGCCACCACAGCTACTTTTTGTTCATCAGGTTAGTTTCTCATGATCTCAAGTATCTTTCCCCTTATGACAGGACTCAAGCACACGATCCAATAGTTAGCATTAGAAAGGATTGCCCGTCTTTTCCTTTTGTCATTGCCTAATTATTGAAATGCTTGATTTGAAATGTTGAACAGGGACAAAAAGATTTGAAAGAGCTCCACTGGCACGCACAGATTCCAGGAATGATTGTGTCGACTGCGGGAGACGGTTTCAACATTTTAATGCCTTCAAACATACAACAACCGCTTCCTCCCGAAGCATAGGTCTGCAGGGTAATAATCTGTGGGTATTCTGTTTCGGTTCCGATACCAAAAATACGAGTTTTAAAACAGTATTGCTATTTAGTTTCTTATTCAAACAGTGTCTGTTTTGTTGAGCAATTTTGAGATTTTGTTCACGCCTTGCACTACTCAGTCTTGTGTAAGAACAATCCGTTTGATTCTGTTGTGAACTGTATTGTTAAATTTTGATATTCATCTTGTTGAAGAATTTTATTTTATTTTCTTTTCTTATGAAGTTACGCTCAAAGGAAAGCAACAAGCTAACAAGGGATACCCAACTGCTGCCCCGACCTTGTCATCATTCTTTATTGCCTTCAGATCTACTCATGTCTCCTTCCTCTACCTTAAACCACAATCCACTCTTTCCCGACAAACAGATCGAACAGATGATACCGATGATGGCAGCAGCAGCAGCTGATGAACAAGTCAACTCATCCATCAGCCCCTCCACAGCACTTCTCCCCCTCAACACTGAACTCTCCGTCTCCCCATCCAAGTCAAACCACTCCAAGATGGTCTTCATTGTCCTAATTTTCACAACCTGTGTCGCAGTCGCAGCTTCGTTTGCATTCGCCTTCCTTTACTTATCATCCCGGCCTCACAACCCTGATCAAGTATCTCGCGAACTCAAGGTACTCAAGAACCCGGTTGTTCTAATGATTTCTGCAGATGGGTTCCGCTTTGGCTACCAATTCAAGGTCTCCACTCCCAACATCCACCGCTTGATCAGCCGCGGAACAGAAGCAGAACATGGCCTGATTCCTGTTTTTCCAACGTTGACATTTCCCAACCATTATTCCATCGTTACAGGACTCTATCCAGCTCATCATGGCATTGTCAACAACAAATTTATTGACCCAAAAACCGGCGAATACTTTTCGATGGGCAGCCACATTCCCAAGTGGTGGCTTGGCGAGCCTTTGTGGGAGACTCTCGCTAACCATGGCCTCAAATCAGCCACCTACTTCTGGCCCGGCTCAGAGGTAAGCAATGCAAATCAATATGACGTTTTTAGACAGACGTGCGTTGTTTTTATTGGAACGATGTCATTTTGCACTCGCAGCATTTAGTTGCACTGTGACTATGTTGAATGTTTTCCTAACAAGTTTGATATAAGTACCTGATTCATACACAATCCAACCAACCAAAAACATCAATGTGAAAAAGACAGATTTTAGAACAAATAATATCAAAACTACATCGTTTAAATAACATAACTCATAAATTAAAAGTTAATCATTTTCAAAATTACGCAATTTTACTTATAACACATAAAACTACCTTGTTTTAGTTAAATGCTTGCTTTTCGCTCGGCTTTCTTTTATGTGCCAATTTTTTTGCTTTCTAAATTAGCTTCTTTTTTAATATGATTACAGGTCAGCAAGGGTTCTTGGAACTGTTCTTCAACATATTGCAAGCGGTACAATGGTTCAGTACCATTTGAGGAAAGAGTTGATGAGGTTTTAAGGTACTTCGATTTGCCAAGTTCGGAGATTCCTGCTTTTATGACATTGTATTTTGAAGACCCGGATCATCAGGGGCATCAGGTTGGCCCTGATGATCCGGATATCACCGAAGCCGTTAGTAGAATAGATACGCTGATTGGTAGGCTGATTGTTGGGTTGGAGAAGAGAAATGTGTTTGAAGATGTCAATCTGATTTTAGTTGGTGATCATGGGATGGTTAGTACATGTGATCGGAAAGTCGTAGCTCTGGATGACCTCGCTCCGTGGATCGACATGCCTCGTGATTGGGTTCAGTCCTATTCGACGCTGTTGTCCATTCGTCCACCTGATGGACACAACTTGTTTGACATTGTAACTAAAATGAATCAAGGCTTAAAGACCGAAAAAGTTGTGAATGGGAAGAGGCTGAAGATATATCTCAAGGAGGACTTACCTAGTCGACTGCACTACGCTGCGAGTGATAGGATTCCGCCGATTATTGGATTGCTCGACGAAGGGTTTAAGGTGGAGCAGAAGAGAACAAATGCGGAGAAATGTGGAGGCTCTCATGGTTATGACAATGCAGTGTTCTCAATGAGAACCATCTTCGTCGGACATGGACCTCGGTTTGCGAGAGGGCGAAAAGTCCCGTCTTTCGAAAATGTTGAAATTTATAATGTGATCACTTCTATCCTTAACATCAAGGGAGCACCAAATAACGGAACTTCTTCCTTTCCAAAATCTATACTTTTGTAGAAGAGGTAATTATACAGCGGTCATAGTTTTAATCAAATATACAGGACATTTAAAACCCTTTTGAATGAATGCTATGAGTTTAAGTTTTCATTCATTTTTATAAAATTACTTCGTTTTGAAGAGTTCACTATGCACATAAACTTGAAGAATGAAACAATTTTTAAGTTTTTCTATAATACAAAATAAAGATTATTACGTTATAAAATGGGCTTTAGTATGGTGCACAAAGAAGTTGAGCCGGGTTCAGATGTATATGGGCTGGGGCCCAGTTTATTTCACACTGTCATCCTCGGCGCAAGGACAGAGACTGAGACGAAGCCGCTGAGCATAAAATCCTCTTCGACATTTCTCGTTCAGTCCAAATTCCCGCCTCAGTTGTTTTCCCGCTTCCTGTCGAAACCCTAGCTCGCCGAAAAATGGGCCAGAAGCAGCAGCCAGCCGATCAGATCTCCGAGCCAAAGAAGCGAAGGCGTGTCGGATTTTCTACAATCGGTAAGTCAATTCATATAACCTAACCACTCAATTTAGAGAATCCACCCTGAACAGCTCCTCATTTTCTTATTTAAATAGTAGTAATTATATGTTGTTTGTTACTGAGCGAGCTTTCCAGTTTTGATTCCTGTTTCCTTTCCTCCCTATGATTCTGCATTGATCCTCTGTTTAATTTTCTTTGTCCAGATGCAGGAATTGAACCTAAAGATTGCTTTACAATATATTTAGGTATGAGTTACGATTTATATTCGGGAATTCTGATATCTAAAGAATTTGATGAGCAGACATAGTAAGGGATTTTTGGACGTGGTTTCTGAGCTAATGCCAAAACTCATTGTTGTTAATGACAATTTATACTTATGGAATAGCCTTAGCAGATATCCAAGTTGACAAAATGAAAGTCCTTGTTTGTTTCACAATTCGTTTATCACCCTGTTTGTGTTCCGAGTTTGAGCTTGATTTGTTGTGCTTCTTTATCGAAGATAGTTCATATATTAATCATGCTATTGTTTAGTTGCGCAGCGTACAAAACAATAATTTTATTATTATATGGAGAAATTTTCTCATACCTCACACTTTACTCGCACTTTACTAACTCAAGTGCATACAACACTAACACTTACCCCTATTTATACTACCCTACTCCTTCGATTAAAGGCTAGGATCATTTTGATCCAATGACTTTAAAATAAGGTTCTAGGAAATTCTACATAAATATCTCATCTCTACTCTTTTCCATAATCTTCTAGATTTCTCATTATTCTTCTTCATTATTCATTCAACTTCTTTGGGCTTGTTACTTGATCCATATTCTTGATTTTGGGCTTATTCTTAAGTTTATTTTTTAAGCCCAATTTAGGCATTGATTCTCAATAGCTATAACATTGTTCTATCTGACCTTTGTTTCTTTATAAGCCAGATTGTGGACTGTAGAGTTCTCGTATCTTATGTTACTTCAGACTTACTTTCTGACCATAATGAAGTTTGTATGTAGTTTATAAGGCCCACATGCACTCAGTTTTGGCATTAAGTACTCATTACATAAACTCAAAACTTGAGTATAGAGAAGCCATTCCTATGGCCAAAGAGTGAATACCTTGGATGGTCAAATCATAAAGTTGCACCTTTTTTTTTCTATTTTTCTTTTAGATAGATATTTATTGTAAGCCGGTATCGCAAAGTTTATCGCCTGATATTTCTTTATTACTTGATAAGTCTCAAGCAAGGAGGAGGTTGATGCTCCAGACAGTTTCCGTATTGATCCACTTGACTTGAGCCAATTTTTTGATGATGATGGGAAAATTTATGGTTATCAAGGGTTGAAGGTAACAGTCCAACTATTTACTTTGGAGTTTTATGATATCAAGATTGTAGATCCTACATTCTTATTCGCTTGAGAATAAGAATTTCTGTTTAATAAGTCTTCAACATTGCTATATTTGCGAGCAATAGGGTGGAGCCATTATCTGTCATGTGTGTAGATTCTGGTTTGGGTGAAGGAGCTTCAGCTGAAGAATAATTATTGACGTTTTTTTGTGTGTAGATTCTGGTTTGGGTCAGCAGCATATCATTTACTTCGTATGCTGAAGTTAAATATGAAAGCATGTCCGATGTAAGTACCTTAGTTCATTTTGTATCAGTTAGTGTTTCATGCCTGATACCAAGTTGATAAAATTTAGATACTTTTTATATTTAGTTTCTTATAATTCCAACTGCTCCGTTTGTTTTATATGTTTAAAATTTAAGGGAGGTAAAGGAATCACCGACCTGAAACTTGCTCTACAGGTAAACATTTTATGCGCTTTGAATCCAGCTCCTAATTTCTGAATGTCTTCTTAATTATAGTTATTCTTATTATTCTTTCTTTCATGTTGTTGCGGTTACCCGCAGAGAATTTTCGCTGAGACACTTGTTGAAGACAAGAACAACTTCCTTCAAACATTTTCTGCAGAGAGAAACTCTATTAGGTACTTGATCGAGAGGTGAAAAGTAATTTGTAATTTACATTATTTCTGTAATAACATAATATTTGTATCCATTATTTTGATGCAGAACAATAGTTGCTGATGGGGAGATTTTGGGAAATACTGATTTGAGTAGTGCTGACGAATTCAATACTTGTTCCCAGGGGGACAGTCCTTTAGAGGTTTTTCCAATTTTCTTATTTTCATTTATATTCACTTTTTCTGTTTCCATCTACTGATATGCATTCTGCCTGTTTTTTACTTACCTTTTAAGTTTACTTTAAAATGAATGTGACCCTGTCTCCATTCACGTCACGATGATCAAGTACGCATAATCTTCTGCAATTATTGTTCCACTTACAAATACTAGTGATAAGTGATGTAGTTGGCTATGTCTTCTACACTTAATAATTTCATTAGTAGCTCTCTGCCCTTTGTATTCTACATAATATGCTAATTTTATGGTCTTATTTTGCCTGTCAGGCTATCCGCCTCGTTGCTGGCAGTTTGCCTGCCGGTCAGCTGTACAGCCGATTAATACCTCTCGTTCTCCTCCTGGTTGATGGTAATGTTTTCATGTTTGCATTTTGTTCATGATAGTGTGTCACATATAAATTTACATCTTCCGGTTGTAAATTGATGCATCGCATCTGGAATCAGGTAGCAGTCCGATTGATGTCACTGATCCGAGGTGGGAATTGTATGTACTCCTACAAAAGAAACCTACTGATGAAGGGGACACCCAGTGTCTATTGCTTGGGTTCTCAGCTGTGTATCGATTTTTCCATTACCCTGACACTTCTCGCCTTCGATTGAGTCAGGTTATTCCCTTATGTTGATGCATTTTCTCCATTGTCTCAAATGATTTGTTGTTATGGCATATCAGTATGCTACTGGTGATTCTTTGAACATCATTGCGATTTATGTGATTTCAGATACTAGTGCTGCCTATCTATCAACACAAAGGTTATGGTCGGTACCTTCTAGAGCTGCTGAGGAATGTCGCGATATCTGAACATGTGTATGACTTCACTGTTGAAGAGCCATTGGATTACTTCCAACATGTCCGCACCTGTGTTGATATTAAGCACCTGCTTGCATTCAGCTCCATCCAGCCGGCAGTTGATTCGGCTGTTTCCGAACTTCAGCAAGTGAAACTCTCAAAGCGAAGCACCATGGTATCATTCATGCCTCCGTCAAGCACAATCGAAGAAGTACGGAAGAGTTTGAAAATAAACAAAAAACAATTCCTCAAGTGCTGGGAGGTTCTTCTGTATCTCAGCATCAATCCAGCTGACAAATACATGGAAAATTTTGTCACATTTATTTCAGACTGGGTAAAAGCTGAAATTTTGGGAAGAGATTCTGGCATTGGCAGAAAGCAAGTAAAAGAAGTCCCAAGCGCTTACAACGAGGATATGTCGTTTGTGATGTTCAAGACACAGGCTGGTGAAGTGACTCCTACTGTTCAGATAGACGAGAATGTAGCAAATCAAGAAGAGCAGATACAAAAGTTAGTTGATGAAAGGGTGGAAGCTATAAAGCTCATTGCTGAGATACATAAGCAGAAGGCCTGACTAATTCCCTCATCTATACTTGATATCTGCAAGAGTTCCCAGTTCCATATCAGTACTGCTCCGTTCTGAAACAGTGGCTTGTAAGTTGTATGTATGCTTTTGAGCTGCGTCATCATTCTAATTCAGTTGCTTCTTGTTTTAAATTACTGAACCTTAAACTAATAATTGACAGAGTAGCATCTAGTGAGTTTGAGGGTTTGTTAATTTCATTTAAACACTCAAACTAATATTCAGATATGCCTCAAAATAATATACATTTGTACCCAGGAGAAGATGCCAAGGAGAGATATAATCTCTCGTGACGGTTGCTGAAATTCTAGTTGAAGGATTGAGCGGCCTGGGCACTAAAAGGTTATTGAAGAGGATGATTAAATAAATTTCCCCATTCTCGTCACAAACCAAAGTTTGGTCATTGATTTCATTTTGTAGTGAACTTCTTGGCTCTTGCACACCTCGTTGCTTTTGGATCTTGTATCATGCCAGTTTCATACCAACCTTGTTTCATAATAGCATCCCCACATGAACTTTTTTATTATAGAAAAAAGTTGGGTTGATTGGAAAAATCACAATCTCCCCCATGATCAAATGAGCATGAAAAAGTGAAAAAGAAAAAGAAAAAAAAAGAAGATCATTTCATGACCAAAAATTAGATTTGGTCATGAGAATCTGTTGAGTATGTAATCCCAAACATGTTGATTGAGTATTGTTAAGTTGAGTTTATTTGGATGAGACTTGTATTTGGAAGCTGGTTTTGTTTTAGCATGGTTTGGTCCAAAGTTGCAGGTTTTTGGTTAAGGCATAAAACTGATCTGAGTTACATTTGAGCTGAGGACCAAACGGCGTCGTTTAGAGAAGCGGGAGATTTGAGCTTCGAAGAAACGCCGACGTTCCATTTGGGGAGTTTGAGCTCCGAGGCGAACGACATCGTTCCACTGAAAGGCGAGACGCGCCAATTACCGTTACACTCGAACGCTGCGTTTCAACGCAGTTCGAACTTCGTTTAAAAGCCAGTTACTTTCTTGTTAGGGTTCTTCAGTTCGATTTTTGGGGGTTTTGATTCCAGAGCGATTCCATCCGATCAAGAGCGCGAATTGTCAGCGAGTGACGTACCGAGAGCGATTCGAGGTTGTGCGTGATTGATTGGTGACGCTAGTGCGAGATACGACCAAGTGAAGCCGACGGAAGAGCTGCTGCAGGGCAAGGTCATCGGAGCGATTCCGGCGGCGATTGCAGTGCTTTGGTTCGTCTTCGCATAGGAAGTCTCAGTTCTATGTAATTTGATTTCCTTTGGTTAATTCGTGTAATTCGGATTGGGTGGGAACCTAGGGTTCATATGAGTCTCATCTAAACTCTCTTGTATTTTTTGCGCAATCAATAAAGCTAATAATTAACCTAATCTTCCGCAATAACAATTGGTATCAGTAGCTTGCTAATCTTGACTGGTTTCAATCAATCTTGATTAGAAAAGATCCTTGGGGATAGAGTGTTCCATTAGGAAGTTCAACTCTATTGTGCTTTCCTATATTCACTGTCTATTCTTATTCTTCTGATTAAGAACTGATCGTGTGCTCTCTCTGTTGGCTGACAGTGTGAGACTGAAACCTTATGATGGAACCACTAATTTCTCCATGTGGAGAGTGAAGATGAAGGCTATTCTCATAAGAGAAAAGTGATATAGAGTAATAACTGTGAATGGCTGGATCCAACATCTGAGGAGAGGAAACAAGAGCTGAGGAAACTGGCACATTCAGAGATAATGGTAAGACTCTCAGATGATGTCCTGAGGCAAGTGGTAAGTATTTCTGAGGCTAAAGAGCTTTGGGATACTTTAGAAACTATCTACCTTACTAAGTCATTGCCTAGTAGAATTGCCTTGCTATGCAAACTGTTTAATTTCAGAATGGATATATATCTATCCATTCAAGAAAATCTTGATGCTTTTCTTAGAATGACTCAAGACTTGGCTAGGTGTAAGGATAAGATAGAAGAGACCCATCAAGCTGTAATTTTGCTGAATGCTTTGCCTCCTCAGTTTGACCTTGTTAAAGATGTAATTCAATATGGTAGGGATGAAATCTCTCGTGCTAAAATTACTGAAATTATTGTGCTGAAAAATGATACACTTAAGGTGTTTAAGTCTAAGGGCTCAACTAGGCTTGAAACTAAATCTGACAATAAGAATGAAGTAATGATGTTTAAAGGCAAGAAGAAGCACAAACAAAAGGATAAGTCCACTGTAAAATATAATTCTAATTCAGGGCAGCCCAATAGGTCTTTAGCAACTGTCAAGTGCTATTATTGTGGTAAAAATGGTCATTATGCTACTACTTGTACTAAGAAACAAACTGGTAGGCAAAATGGTAGTAATAAAGATCAAGCTGCTAAACAGAATGGGTTTACAAATGTTTGTGAACATGGGAATCTCTACAGAAATGAATTGCTTGTTGTTTCTTCTACTAGTGATGCTGATTCATGGATCTTAGACTCTGGTTGTACCATGCATGCCACTTCTTCTAAATCTTTGTTTGATTCTCTGAAATTGTTTGATGGTGGTGAAGTAATTTTGGGTGATCATACTACCTTGAAAATTGAAGGCATTGGTTTAGTTCCCCTTGTGATGTTTGATGGTGTGACTAGGATCATTCAAAATGTTAGATGGGCTCCCCACCTTAGGAGGAACCTTTTGTCTGAATCAGTATTTGATGATCGACACCTGAAAATGAACACAAGTAATGACATAAAAGAAGTAATCAAAAATGACAAAACTGTCATTAGGGCCATTAAAAAGGGAGGATTGTATTTTGTTGAAACCTCACATGAACTGAATGCTATTGATCACCATGCTGATAAGAATCTGAATGAAATCAAACAATGGCATGCTAGGCTTGGACATATAGGAAATAAGGGGTTAAGTAACTTGGCAAAATCAGGAATATTGATAATTTCCCCTGCTGAGTTGACTTTTTGCGAAACCTGTGTTTTGAGCAAGAAAATTGCTCATTGTTTTCCTAAATCCTCTTACAAGGCTGTCAAGCCTCTTGAGTATGTTCATGCAGATCTATGGGGGCCATCTCAGGTCCCAACCATTGGAGGAAGGTATTACTTCTTGTCCTTAATTGATCAGTTTTCTAGGAGAGTCTGGGTTTACTTGTTGAAGCATAATAATGAAGCTTTTGATCACTTTAAACACTGGAAAGCCATGGTAGAGAACCAAACTGGTTTAAAACTGATTGCCTTAAAAACAGATAATGGCTTAGAGTTTTGCAACAATGAATTTAATCTATTTTGCAAAGAACATGGTGTTAAAAGGCTCTTAACTGTTCCTGGCACCCCACAACAAAATGGCACAGATGAAAGAATGAATAGGACTTTGTTAGAGAAGGCTAGATGCTTATTACTCAGTTCTGGTATGAAATATTCAATGTGGGGTGAAGATGTCATAACTGCATGCTATTTGAACAATAGGAGTCCCTCATCTGCCATAGATTTTAAGACCCCTTTTGAGATGTGGTTTGGCAGGAAACCTACCTTAACTCACTTAAGACCATTTGGTTGCACAGCTTATGCCCATGCCTCACAGGGTAAGCTCCAACCAAGGGCTCTTAAGTGTGTGATGATAGGGTATCCTGATGGAACTAAGGGTTACAAGTTGTTGCTGATTCAGTCTGGTGGTTATAAAGTGATAGTGTCTAGGTCTGTGACTTTTAATGAGAGTGATTTTCATTTTAAGTCAAGACTAACATCACAAAGTGAGCAAGTTTCAGGTTCTCACGGTGATTATGGTGATGACTTTGTGCCTAGAACTTACCTTGTAGATCCACCTGCTAGAGCTGATGATCAAAGAGAATTTGATCAAGCAGTGTTGCAGAATGACAACACAGAAGATCAAGGTCAGCACCCTCACCAATTAGGTGGGGGAGAGGTAACAAATCCTGAACATGATCAACCCTTACATGCTGAAAATATTGGGAACAGTGGAACTGTGATAAATGATGTTGTTATTGATCATGTTGCTGATGATTTGCATGATGGTATTGCTGTTGATGCTGACCATTTTGAGAATGATAATCCTTTAGCTAACTATGTCCTATCTAGGGATAAGGAACCTAGAAATAGGATAGCTAATAGGAGATATGATGACTTTATGACAAATGTGCTTGAGTATGCATTGATTGTTTCTGAAATGATCAAAAATGATATATCTGTTCCTGAAACTTTTAAAGAAGCTGTCAATTGTAAGCATGCAACTGAATGGATTAATGTTATGCATGATGAAATCCAATCGATGTATGATAATAACACTTGGAAACTTATGTCATTGCCTAAGAATGCTAGAGCTATTGCATGTAAATGGATTTTCAGATTAAAAGATGGCAACAGCCCTGCTGAACCTCCAAGGTTCAAAGCATGGCTTGTTGCAAAAGGATTTTCACAAAAAGAAGGGATTGACTATAATGAAATCTTTGCACCAGTTGTTAAATATAAGACATTAAGACTTTTGTTAGCTATGTCCCCTGTTTTTAACTGGGAAATTGATCAAATGGATGTTAAAACTGCCTTTTTGAATGGAGACCTAGAGGAAACTATCTATATGAAACAACCAATAGGTTTTGTTGATAGGAAATTTCCTGAGCATGTTTGTTATCTGAATAAGTCTATTTATGGCCTAAAGCAATCTCCAAGACAATGGAATAGAAAATTTGATGCTTGCATGACTGATCTTGGTTTGTCTAAAAGCACATATGATTCTTGTCTTTACTTGAAGAATATGAATGCTAAGTATCCTGCCTTTGTTCTGTTATATGTTGATGACATGTTTATCATAAGTGAGTCAAGACCTATTGTTAATAACATTAAGTCTGATCTGAAGAAACACTTTGATATGAAGGACATGGGTGAAGCCCAAAAGAGTTTGGGTGTAAGGATAACTAGGGCCAGAAATAAAAGATCATGTACTTGTCTCAAACTGATTATCTTGATAAGGTGTTAGACAAGTTCCAACTCAAAATGCTAAACCATCTTTAGTGCCCTTAGGAGGGCACCTTGAATTAACCAAGCATGATTGTCCTGTGACTGATGAAGATAAACTGAAAATGAGTAAAGTTCCTTATGATGTTGTTGTGGGTTCAGTTATGTATGTCATGCTTTGTACTAGACCTGATTTGGCCTTTGCTGTGAGTGTTCTTAGTAGGTTTATGTCTAACCCAGGAGATAAAGATTGGATTGCTATGAAATACTTGCTTAAGTACATTTCAGGAACTAGAAATATAGGATTGATCTATGGTTCACATGCCCCTAAAACTGAGTTTATGGATATGTTGACAGTGATTATGCTAGTAATAAAGATAACAAAAAATCTACCACTGGTTTCTTTTTTACATTGGCTGGGAATTGTGTCTCTTGGAAATCTCAGTTGCAACCTATTGTTGCTCTGTCCTCAACTGAGGCTGAGTACATAGCAGCAAATGAGGCATCCAAGGAAGCTATTTGGTTAAATGGTATTTTACAAGAAATTGATAGATATACTTATGTGCCTATAATATTCATGGATTCCCAAAGTGCTCTATGCTTGTGTAAAGATCCTGTCTATCATGAATGGTCCAAACATATCGATGTTATTAGGGATTGATTGAATCAAAGGAGTTTGAAATCAGAAAAATCCTAGGGGATAAGAATCCAACAGATTTTGGGACTAAGAATGTGACTACTAACAAGTTTCAGTTTTGTAGAGATGCCTTGTTTATAGGAGCTGTGACTTGAAGCAATTTTCCTCCAGCATCTGGTAAGGTCAGGTATGCCCTGTCCTTAGTTCAGTTCTTCAGACTTGTTATATCAATTTTTTATTTTAAGCCCTTTAGGTTGTTTTAGCTTTATGAGAACATGTTAGGATTAGGAGGGCATTTGTTGAGTATGTAATCCCAAACATGTTGATTGAGTATTGTTAAGTTGAGTTTATTTGGATGAGACTTGTATTTGGAAGCTCGTTTTGTTTTGGCATGGTTTGGTCTAAAGTTGCAGGTTTTTGGTTAAGGCATAAAACTGATCTGAGTTATATTTGAGCTGAGGACCAAACATCGTCGTTTAGAGAAGCTGGAGATTTGAGCTTCGAAGAAACGCCGACGTTCCATTTGGGGAGTTTGAGCTCCGATGCGAACGACATTGTTCCACTGAAAGGTGGGACGCGCCAATTGCCGTTACAGCCGTTACACTCGAACGCTGCGTTTCAACGCAGTTCGAACTTCGTTTAAAAGCCAGCTGCTTTCTCGTTAGGGTTCTTCAGTCCGATTTTTGGGGGTTTTGATTCCAGAGCGATTCCATCCGATCAAGAGCGTGAATTGTCAGCGAGTGACGTACCGAGAGCGATTCGAGGTTGTGCGTGATTGTTTGGTGACGCTAGTGCGAGATACGACCAAGTGAAGCCGACGGAAGAGCTGCTGCAGGCAAGGTCATCGGAGCGATTCCGGCGGTGATTGCAGGGCTTTGACAGAGGGCCTTGGTTCGTCTTCGCATAGGGAAGTCTCTGTTCTCTGTAATTTGATTTCCTTTGGTTAATTCGTGTAATTCGGATTGGGTGGGAACCTAGGGTTCATATGAGTCTCATCTAAACTCTCTTGTATTATTTGCTCAATCAATAAAGCTAATAATTAACCTAATCTTCCGCAATAACTGAATCGGATCCCACAAAATCATTTATCTTCCGATACAAATCGAACATGCTTCATCTTTGAGATATAAATTTTAATTTTGTAATGATATATCTTAATAAGAATTCGGATCAAATATAAACCACAGTTATAAATAAAAAATAAAAACCCAATAAAATATTACCACATGAATATTTCGACCAATCGAAATTCGAGGTGCTTTTTGTAAATAATAAAAAATTAAAACGTAATTATTTAAAAATTCATAACAGATGCGAGGGTATAATCGTCCTAAAAATTGCTACTGTAATACCAAACTGATCATTGTTGTTTTAAGTCTGATCATTGCTGTTTAAGTCTGGATATTGTTGTTTAAGTCTGGATATTGCTGTTTAAGTCTGATTATTACTGTTTTAAGTCTGATCATTATTGTTTAACTCTGGATATTGCTGTTTAAGACTGATTATTGTTGTTTTAAGTCTGATCATTGTTGTTTAAGTCTGGATATTGTTGTTTTAAGTCTGATTATTAAGTCTGATCATTCCAAGTTAAGTCTGATCAATGTTGTTTAAGTCTGATTATTAAGTGTGATATTTGCTGTTTTAAGTCTGATCATTGCTCTTTAAGTCTGATCATTGCTGTTTTAAGTCTGATCTTTGTTGTTTAAGTCTGATCATTGCTGTTTAAGTATGATCATTGCTGTTTAAGTCTGATTATTTACTCTGATCATTGTTGTTTTAAGTCTGATCATTGCTGTTTTCACGTCCCGCCTACTCACGTAAACGCTGCGGCGGCGGAGCAACCTCTGAATTATAAAAATCAAAGTCCTAGCATCCGCGAAATCCATATAACCATATAACTGGAAATCCGGTCATTGTAATGCTTCATCAAGTCTCTCTAAGACATTTCTATCAACTCCACATCCATGTTTATCTCAACTCAAAAGACACGTAGTGGGTTAAATTCACATGCGTCACATATTTAAATTTCACAATACAATATAATCAGCATCATCTATTTCACATCATCAATATCCAATACTACATATTCAAGAAACAAGAGAGAAATTTCACACTTTTCAAAAAAAATTTCAAAAGGAAACGTGCTGACACAGTACAATGTGCAAGAAAAAATAAACATGCTGACACAACTGACTGACTGACTCTCCCACCCCACACTTTTGAACCAAACCGTGTCCTCACGACACGACTTAAGTTCAAAGACACACAAAAATGCCGACACTCATGCGTAGGGAAAAAGATAGAAATAAAGGTGAACAGGCACTCCCCTCGTTTCGTCGCGTGATGGTGAGAATTCTGGTCAAACGAGTCAGTCAACGGTCAACCCTGGTCAACCAAGAGAGTTGCGCCGGACGAAGAGGTTACTCCCGCGCTCAAAGAAGAGATTAGCCATTTAAAATGGCCAGTGTGCGCGGCGCCTAATATGTGTGTTGGGTGCGATACTCACAAACTTGCACCTGTTTCCTGCATCAAAAACGTTCTCCTTTTCCAAAAGACAATGTAAAAACACGACTCAAGACTCAAACAAACATAAAAAACACAAACGCGACATTAGGCGCTGGGCGCGACACAGCCCTAACGTCTTCATCGAACGCGACATCAATCCGCCGCGCGCCCAGCTTGAACATTATCACACCGCGCTCACAATAAACATTAACAAGTTAAAGTGTACGCGTCAACTAACGTCTCGTTTGGGCGCGGACCAAACTGAGCAAAAACTCGAAATAAGCTCAAATGACTTCGGAATTATTTCGTTTATTCCCAAAACAATCCTTACAGACAGTGACTCCATAAGTCTCACAAATACCCTAAAATCTCCGACATGAAACAGTTCGAATGAGCCGACCTTCGCGGCCCAATTTATAAATATTGGACCTGGTTAACAGTAATTGGGCTTTTCCTCTTTCAGGGCATTTTTCGTTTATTTATTTTATCTTATTATCGGGAAAAGGAGGGAGGAAGAAGCTGCGATTCGGAAATTTGAGAAAAAAAAGCTAGGGCACGAAATTGCGACTGCTGGATAAAGACAATCGCTGGTTGATTTTAAGCAGCGAGGAGGTAATCTTTCTTTCTCTTCTTCACAGTCTGCATCAAATTGTTTGTGAAATTTTGTTGAATCAATTTCCTGTTGACTTGTGTGCTTTTATGATCCTGACTGTTGTGCACTTTTTGAAGCTGTAGGCAACAGACATGGGTAGCAAGCGAATAAAGATTACAAATTTCAGCATCAGTGATATTCCGACTAATATCATTGAATGTATTTTGGATCGCCTCCCTATACGTGATGCTGTTGCAACCAGCATATTATCAAAGGAGTGGAGGCACAAGTGGACGAGAATACCAAACCTTGTGTTTGATAATGAGTTTGCTGTCAGTGTTAGGTCACAAAATGAAGTTACAATGGATGTCGAGTATATTAACATTATTGGTAAAATTCTGTTACTTCACGTTGGACCCATTCACAAATTCTTCCTTCGGATTCCATCCTTTGTCGATAATCGGAATGTAGACCTCGTTTCATGGATGCATTTCATATCGCGAAAGGATGTGAAAGAACTCGCAATTGAAGCACTTGAAGATATCAAGTTGCCCTCGTACATTTTTAATTGCAGTGAGCTTCAGTCTTTGAAAATAAAAGTGAGTAGACTTGATCTTCCTCCTCCTCAGGATTTCGAAGGATTCTGTAATCTCCGCTGCCTTGATTTGTGTGGTAAACTAGATGGAACTCAAATTAGCAATTTGGTTTCAAAATGTCCCCTACTTGAAAGATTGTCAATATATTGTGTTAAGCATACTTTCGTTATTGATGCTCCTAAACTCGTTTCTTTATGTGCCCTTTACTTGCCGGCTGCATTCCTCGAACTGAAAAATGTTCAGAGTCTTACTAGCATCTCACTTGAATTTTGTGATTGGGTTCTACTGAAGTTCTGTCAACTGTTTGATATTATTGGCTCACTACTGAATGTCGGGTCTGTTAGTCTTTCCTCCCTACGGAGAATAAAGGTAAGTCGTGCGACGTTTTTATTTTGTGAGTTTTCTCCATATTGGTGCTCTGGTCAGTAGTAGCTTATTTTTGTTTGCTTTTGATTTAGGATATGCCTCGAGATGCTCCGACAAGCCTTCCTGCCACTCTTCATAAACTCAGGTGTCTTACTTTACTGAAGATTGATATGTCTTCACCGCAGTGCATTCACATCATCCTCTGCATATTGAAAAGTTCGCCTAATTTACAAAAGCTGAATCTTGGGGTAAGAGAAGTCAGTTAATCCACCAGCCAAGTCTCCAGTTTCCTGTTTTTTCTCATTTTTATTTTGATCTCTTCCATGTAGAATAATTTCGTGGATAAAATCTAACTCATCAACTACGGTCTCTTTATGACTTGATATAGATCCTCTCATCAGCATATATCATGGAGGATGCTTTACAAATCCTGGACATGCAGATAAAGAAACCCCAAACTCTGAACAGCCTCATAACTGTAAAGATAAAAGGGCGCTTGGGAAGTGAAGTTGCAATCATGTTCATTAAACTGATACTATCTTGCACCCCGGTCTTGGAAACTATGTATTTAATGAGTGAAGATATTGTCAACGAGGCAGAGTTTACATTTATGTCAGAGCTATTGAAGTGCAAACGATCCTCGCCCCAAGCTCAGGTGATGTACTCAAGATATCCTGGTGACAGCTCAATATTTAACTTTAAGTCTTTAAAAGCATAAGCATGATTACTTCAATGTAAGACAGTGTGTCACATCAAACGATTCCAGATTTAGAAAGCACCAAATTAATTTAAAGCAAGTGTTTTTATCATACACAGACATTTATAAATACTAGTATGAGGAACGAAGTCGTATTTATATCAATTTAGAAAGAAAGCATTTGTAGCAGCTCAAAAGTGATCTGCATCACCGCTGTACCTTTTCACAGAGGCAAATCAGAAGAAAAAAAAACTATAATTTAACACCAAATTTCCTATAACACTCGAGGGTTGATGAGTTGACATGGTCTTAATTGAAGTTACCATTTAACACTCTAAAACATCTACATAAAAAGGAGCGTTCAAATGAGACTCCCATATCGTTTTTTGGCTAGGTCTAGGACGGGTGGATTGATATCTAGAAGATGGTCAAACCTGTCCGCCTGACCTAGAGGTTTACACACACGCAAAGTCTGTAGTGACTCCGTATCACTTTCAATCATTTTATAGCACCCCCAGCTTGGGTTACAAGACCACGCTACAGGTTTCGGTTCGATTGGAAGCTCCCGGTTGGCATGCCGGTGATTGTTTTGTGTTTACTTTTCGTTTTAGTTGTAGGTTAGTCTTAGCTTTAGCTTAATTTCTCTCAGCCGGGTTTCCGGTCTGAGTTATTTTATCTCAGCCGCTTATCGGTCTGAGCTGTTTTAGATGTTTGGTTTTAGTTTTCAGGAGGCTGTCTCCTGTTATTTTCGAAAGGGCACGACCGTGCGTAAATTGCCTTTGTAGTGTCGATCACCGAGGTCGGTCGACCAACTTGTATAATCGTGCCCTTTTCTAGGACTTCTGTCCCTTCAGGGGCAGCTTGTTCCCGTTTTAATAAAAGTTGAAATTTGGATCCAAAAAAAAATGAGACCCCCATATTGGTGAGGTCGTGAGGTCTCAATCTTAAGCATTCATCAACTCCATCAAACTCATCTGGTGACGACACGCACGTGTCCCACTACCAAAATCCATCAAAGGCAAAAAAACAAACAGTAAAAAGCAAAATATTATTCCTTGCACCTTTAAATCTCAACCATTAAATCAAAATGATCCAAAGGTATGAGATTGGACATCACGACATCACTAATAGTACCCGACCTCATTTGAGCGCTCCCTCTACGTAAATATCTAACTTCTATCTTTTCTTTTTTCTTTTTGTTAACAAAATCTTATTTCTATCGTCTCCCACATTTCTCTAGAATTATCTATCGTCACTGGACTTTCTTTCTTTATTTAATTTAATTTGAGTCATCTTTTAATATTAGGTTTTCTTCTAAGACCAATGGGTGCAGCACCTCCTCGAAGGTTAGAAGGTGCTGGACGAGCACTTTCTTGAAGAGTAGGAGATGTCAGCAAGAAATTTATGCAACAGTTCTAATTAGATCAGTCCCTTTCACTAATCATCAAATAAAATAAAATATTATAATTTTTTAGTTGAATATTGTTTCGATGATGACATTGACATATTTCATCTTATCTAGAAATATAGACCCAATCAAAATTCAAAAGAAGAAGAAATATAGACCTAAATTTTAAATAGATGACGAAGAAGATGCTGAAAAAATCAATTTGAATCAGACTTAATGGAACTAATTTATCTTAATTTAATTTGACTCAATTTACTTTAACTTAACCAGCAAAAATATAATGCGCCTCGTTACTCTTCAATTGCAAACAAATAACATTAATTAGTTTTTTTTGGGGTGATAGGAACATTAAATAAAATAAAATATTATATTTATGCCACTACATTCTCCGGAGAAACAAAATCACACTGATCGGGATTCATTCATGGCTCGCGTTAGATGGATCGCGTTGTTGACTCTCGTTCAAATCGCCTTCATCCCGAACCCCATTTCATCCGCTTCCGAATCGAGCTTCGAGGAGTTGGCTGAAATCCCACTCAACTTTCTGCAGTACGCGAAGACCAAGGAGGTTCGGGATTGGATGGTGAGTGTTAGGAGAAGATTACATGAAAATCCCGAACTGGGTTTTGAGGAATTCGAGACAAGCAAGCTGATTAGAGCCGAGCTTGATGCCATGGGAATCCCTTATCAACACCCAATTGCTACTACTGGGATTTTGGGATTCATTGGGACTGGAAAACCGCCTTTTGTTGCCCTAAGAGCTGACATGGATGCTCTCGCAATGCAGGTGTTGATTTGATACTTTAGCTTATGCCTAACAGCTCGAGCTTCAATTTTGAGGCTTCATGAAATCGAAATCTTTCTTGTGTTACTTTACTTATTCGACTTTCTAAAGAAATAAGCAGAAATTGTTACCAGAAGTAGTGGTCTAGCAGTCATAGTTTTGTTCAAATGACTTGGACATTGATGGTTCAAATCTTTTCGGATGTATATGCATCTAAAGGCATGAGTTTGATGTTGTCCATTTCTAGCCTTTCATAATAATAGATTTAATGATATATCTTCTTTCTCCACACAAAAAAATAGATTTTTTTTCAAAAATGTACTAGTTGTGACTAATATGTTTTTGCAGGAGATGGTTGAGTGGGAGCACAAGAGTAGAATCCCGGGAAAGATGCACGCTTGTGGGCACGATGCGCATGTTGCAATGCTTCTTGGTGCTGCTAAGTTGCTACAAGAAAAACGTGATAGTTTTCAGGTCTAAACCAATCTCATTTACTTCTACATCATGTTGGAAAATGTATGCTTATATGTGAGGAAATTTATTAGTTAGTATATTTCACTACAGTCTGCTGTACCCATTGTCCCTTAAATTTATGCAAACCATTCGCAACACTTCATATAAAGTTGTTTCCGTCAATTGCACTAGAGTTAATCTAGTGAAGTTGTTTGTGCTTATAGTTTTGCGTGCATGTGTTTTAAATTATTCACGATGTAATTAGAAGTTGATTGAAGGGCGTATTAAGTTCATTGTGTAAAATGAAACTTGGATTGTCAGCAGTTTGCGGTAATCACACCTCTGCACTGACTTGTGGCTAATAATGACGTCATCTACTTTGTTTAAATTGGCAGGGAACAGTTGCTCTTGTTTTTCAACCTGCGGAAGAAGGAGGTGGCGGAGCAAAGAGAATGGTAGAAGCTGGAGTTCTAGAAAATGTTGAAGCCATATTCGGGATTCACGTCTCTGTTCACTCACCTATTGGCACAGTATCAACTCGCCCGGGGCCACTTTTGGCTGGCAATGGCTTTTTTGAGGCGGTGATTTCCGGTAAAGGAGGTCATGCTGCCATCCCACATCACACTATTGATCCTATTGTAGCTGCTTCCAACGTTATAGTTAGCCTGCAACATCTTGTTTCGCGGGAAGCTGATCCCTTAGATTCACAGGTAAATTTTACTTCAACTTGAACCTACCTCTATGGTATTCATTGATGACAGGGTCGTAGCTGACCATTCTAGTCTCCTATTTCCACATCGATTTTTGTAACTTGTTCTGGACCTGAGGCGTACTTTGCAGGTAGTCACTGTTTCGAAATTCCATGGAGGAGGAGCGTTCAATGTCATTCCTGATTCAGTAACTATCGGTGGTACCTTCAGGGCATTTTCAAAAGAAAGCTTTATGTATCTCAAACAGCGCATTGAACAGGTAAGACTTCGGCTAGAGATAAATTATTACTCTATATATCTTGACAATGTCGTCGTATGTAAAATCGTATGATATTTATCATATGTCAGGTTATTACTTTGCAAGCTAAGGTTCAACGATGCAATGCGACCGTCAAATTCCATGAGCCATTTTATCCGGTTACTGTGAATAACGAAGACTTGCACAAATTTTTTCTAGAAGTTGCCAGCGACATGCTTGGCTCAGAAAGCATAAAGAACATGCAGCCACTTATGGGAGCAGAAGACTTCTCATTTTATGCCGAAGAAATTCCAGGGTATTTCTTTTTCCTTGGGATGGAGAATGAAACTCTGGGTCAACTTTATCCAGGACACTCGCCTCATTACAAAGTTAATGAGGATGTCCTCCCATATGGTGCGGCCTTACATGCTTCCTTGGCTGTACGGTACCTTCTCCAGCATCAACCTGAACTCGCATCACCTGCTGAATATTCGCACGACGAGTTGTAACAAGTAACAGTAAGCATCCATCATTGTGAGTTGTGACTGTATGTACTTGTTAGCATTAATGTCAATCTCTTCCTCAATTGAGAAATTAAATTTGTTGAATAACAAAACGACACTGTTGGTTTCATTTTCTCATCTGTTGACTGTTATTTAGGACATAGAAGTAACATGAGAAATAAAACTTGTATGGTATGGTAAATAATACATAATACTGCTAATTAAATTTGTTTCACCAGCTTCGTAGACCATCTTAGATATTTTTGAAATATAAAAAGACGATGTTACGGAAACGATGTTGTTTTGACACTCGCAATATTTTGTTCCGCTGCCCAGTTTCAATAAAAATAACGTCATTTAAATGATATGTTTTTTTGAAATATAACAAACGATGTCGTTTTGACATTTGCAATATTTCGATGCGCGCACCAGATTCGAATTATATTAAGTAAATAATCTTGTTAAACAGGAAAATTTTAAAATCTAAAAGAACTTGTTACAATTTCCTTAAAACGCAGGTACTAAACCTTAATTGACATATAAAATGAAACAGTTTATTTGGTATGTATGAGTATGTATGATCGAAGAAGATAAGCATTTCCAGGTCCAGCCAGTTGCACCTTTAAATTCAAAGTTGGTCTGAGCAAGTCCAAGTTTCATCTGTCGCATTCGTAAACATAATTGAGAATTGAAACCTCGTGGACGGAAAAATCTGACGAGATGGGGAGCAGACGAGTACTGAGGAAGAAGTTCCAGAGTTGGTTGACATGCTTCAAGCCTCAATGTCATTCTGTGGGAAGGTTACCTGGAAAACGAACATCATCGTCATTAAGGCGGATAGCAAGTAGCAAGGTCAAACCGGAGGTACGTTTGCCAGCAGCGAGTCCCACAGGGCCTAGCCAACATGCCAGTACGGTAAGCCAGTTGACTTCACCTCGACCAGCAAGTCCCAGCTATGGATGCGAGATGGGGACTGAAGAGCGAGAAGAATGTATAAAAGAAGCCATTGTGTATTGCAAAAGCTTCGTGCAGGAGGTACTCATTTGACTTTTAAAACCGAAACTAGTTTGCTTGGTGATGCTTTGATCTAATTCATTTCTTAGTAAACCTTTTTTCCGTTATTGATGAGTTTTCAATATCTTTACAGATAATGTTTACATTGAACTTAATATCTTGTGCAACTTTTCTCCGAAACATAGGTTAAATCGGACACGTCTACCAATTCACATCCTCTTGACTACTTAAAGCCCCCAAAGCGAATGAAGATATCGACAAGAGATGAACTCCTTCATAAAATGTGAGGAGAGGAAAATATACTACTCATAGGAGTCGATGCTTGACCTCTTAATTTGCAATCAAGAGCTCGGTCGATTCAACTACTACCCTTTCATACCTTTTTTAGGTGACATTGAAGTAGATCATTAATTCCATTGCTCAAGCATTGGCTTCAACTTGTTAGCTTGGAGTATTTATGATGAAAAAAACTTTGTGAAGGAGTTATGAAAACTTTTTCAGGTGACATTCTGGAATATATTATCTTAAGTTACAAAAACCGTCATAAATTTGACTAACACATGAATTATTTAAAGGAATACATGAATCTGTTCAAACTTCGATGTGAATTAAAAACTCAGTAACAAAACCTAATACGAGCTCATTGACCAGCATCCATCTACTTATTTCTCGGAAGAGTTGGGTCCTCTCTTCTTCCCAAAGCCAACAACTGCAATAAAGATTCAAGGACAATTAAAATAATGATAACCAAGAATCAATAGTAAAATAAAATGAAAACACTTGGCACACATACAAAAATAACAATGTGAAGACGTCCACATGATCTTTACTTATGTTTAAAAATTCTTTGGATTAACAAATCTTCAACTACGAAGTACATAAGAAACTAAGCCATCAAAGAACATGTCACAAAGACATTGCAGCACAAATAACCACATTGATTATTGAACGCTAGTATTCAAATATAAATGCATCACCTCAACAAATCTCATAGTTTTAAGCTCAACAAACAAGGATGTAGCCAGAAAATATGTTTTTTTGTTAAAATACCATGGCCTATTTTCTTTTTTTGAAAAAATATTTCTATTATGAAAGATAGGAGCAAACGGGATGTACATACCAAAATGACCAGTACGACTCGAAACAAGACTATAATCATTTATAATTAATAAAAGATATCTTTGTAGGCAGTAGGCACTCTTTGAAAACATATAAGAAATTAATGGAAAACAAACAAAAGCATGCCTGAAGAGCAAAGGCAATTATTGATGCTATTCAGATCACCAAAAGGCTGCTTTGCAAAAGCAGTGTAGAATCAGAATACCTAAACTAAAGAAGATCCATTGACAATACATTCAACACTACACATGAATGAAAATGAGCCCAATTCACTCTAATCACACCCAACACACCAGCAAATATATGGCGATGAGTAAACTGTATGTTTGGCCAATCCCAAGTGATAACATAAGAATCACCACTACACTTCACTACACTACACAACACAAAACTGATAAAAAATGAAACTTGCCTGGGAGAAGTGTCTATAAGGACGGACCACTACCTACAGTATAGTGTCTACAACCGGAATACACAAATATTACCTACACTGAATCAATGACGGAGATACATAGGAGGCAACTTGGGGTTGTTCTGGCTCAATCTTTTTTTTATAACAAAAAGTTTATAATAATTTCTTTTTTTAAGTCTTGGTTTGTAGACCAAGTAAAATTGAGGTATAACATCAAATTTTCTTTTAACACTATAATTTTCAATCCTAGCTTCGTCACTGCACTGAATCTGATCCAATCATAAATATCCATCCATATGCAACCATGCAAGAAAAATGAAACAAGAATTAAACATGTTATTAAAATGCCAAAGGAGTAATTACCGGCGGTGACAAATCGGCGATTGTACTGCATCCGCTTGTGAGCGCGTCCTCGAGGCTTCTTCTTCTTGTCCTGCTTGGCAACTTTGGGTGTCTGCCCTCTCACCTTCCCGGCACGAGCAAGAGATCCGTGAACCTTACCTGTATCAACCGATCAATCAAAAATTCAGTCAATCAATAAATTAAGGTTCGCAAAATGATGAATCAATAGCCGTTGCAGCGATGATGATTACCCATCGTCGATTTGATTTGAAGTGTGCAGGAAGGAATAGCAGTCTGATTCTGATGCAGCAAGTCGAAGAGAATGTGTAAACAAGAAACCCTAATTTGCGTTGCTCAACTGGAATTCATAATGGGCTGGAAGCTTCAGTCGGCCCATTTGGCCCAGCACGACTATATATATATATTTACATCGAAATATTATGCTTCATTGCTTGTTTGTACAAAACATTTTTCAGCCATACACAACATCATCCAATCAAATCCTTAACAACCAAACAAAAGACGTTCCGTGTCCATTTGTCATTCATTTTCAGGATATTTCTCTTATCTTCCCTTCTTCAGATGAAAACGGTAGTACAAACAAACTAAATATAATAATAAATTTTATTAATGACTTAAAAATTTAATGTACATTTCTACGGAAAAAGATTTAGCACATTCAATTGCTGCGAATGTCAAAACGACGTCATTTTGATAAAAACACGTCTCAAATGTTTTTTGTTTGAAATATAATAAAATGACACATTTTTACTGAAACAACGTTATTTTAACACTCACAACATTTTACAATACTGCATCAGTTCCTAATCCCATTTGTAGAGGTAACTCATTTAGTCTTGCATTTGGTAGATTTATGAATCTCCACTTTTATCTTTAGAAATCAATTGGATAGTGAAAAGTTTATTTGAATGCCACACTCTTATTCACATTATTAAACACATAAATGTTATAATAAATTAATGTTATCTCCGGACTTCATTGATCTGATCCACGGAAGGCTGTCCTGGTCAAAAATCTCGGCCCATGGGCCCAACTGGCACGTAACGGACTCGAGAGTCCAACTGTCAGTTCATCCCGACGCCCATCTGGTTGCAATCTTCCTTCCCTTTTTGTCGTCTTCTTCTTCTACCTCGTTTTTCTTCTTCGCTCATTTTCATTCTCCGCTCATCAGCGTTTCTTCACCTCGCCACGTTTCTCCGAGATTCATCCCCCACATTCGCATTCCTCTGCATGCACCTCCATTTGACAGATTTTCCACTTTCCTGTTTCCTCACCTGACTCCGCTTCCGCTTCGAATTGACGCGTGTTTTCGAATTTCTCACGCACTCGGTCGAGTCGGCGGATTGTGTTTTCGAGTGAATTGATGCAATCAGCCTCCTGGCCTGATTAGGTATTCGTTTTAAAGGTTGGTTGATTTTTTTAATTTTCGATTTTTTGGTTACGGAAGTGGAGGTGGTGGTGTGTGATGATCGTTCGTGGTTGGTCGTCAAAATGGCTGGACGAGCTTCTCAACGTTGTGTTTTTGGTAGTTTAGTTTCTGTGCTGTTGCTTCTGGTAGTTAGTTTAGTTTTGTGCCCTATTTTCGGGATCGGAGGTGGCGGATTCGTCTTTGCTGATCAAAATGGTGACGAGGCTTTGTTGCTTGCTGTCCATGGTGATTACTCGCCTCCCTCACCTCCTTCGCCGTCCATGCCGCCCCATCCATCTTCTTTTTCGTGCGAGCGTGATCTTAATGGCGTTGGGTCACTGGATAGCACTTGTAGCATTGGTTCGAATTTGAATTTCAGTGACAATGTTTACATTCAAGGATCGGGGAGTTTGAATATCTTGCCTGGCGTGAACGTAACTTGTCATTTTAAGGGCTGTGCCATTCTGGTATATCTGAAGGGTGATTTTGTTGTGAGTGAGAATGTTATGATTGCAGTTGGAACACTTTATGTCAATGCTTCAAATGCGAGTTTTCTTCAAGGGTCTGTTGTTAATGTAACTGGTTTGGCTGGTGATCCGCCTGCTGAGAGCAGTGGAACTCCTTCTGGTATTCAAGGTGCAGGAGGTGGCCATGGGGGCAGGGGTGCCAATTGCTTAGTTGATAACACCAAACTTCCGGAGGAAGTGTGGGGTGGGGATACTTATGCATGGGCAACGCTAAATGCACCATTTGAGTATGGTAGCCCAGGAGGATCAACTAGTAGGGAAGAGAGGTTTGGCGGTGGAGGTGGTGGTAGAATCAATTTTCTTATCACCTATGAAATCGATATTTCCGGGACTTTTTTAGCTGAAGGAGGCAATGGAGGAATTAAAGGCGGTGGTGGGTCTGGCGGCAGCATTTATATCAAGGCCCATAGAATGTAATCTCTCGCTTCTTGTTCACTAATTTTTTCCATCACAATTTAGATTTTATGTGCAGATCATCGTTTGCTTCTATTTTTACTATGTTTAGTGATGCTCTGTTAAACTTGCTTTCTTTTAGTTTACGGACATTTGAATAAGATGAAAATATATGCTATTTGAACCAGGAAATTTTTTCTGATGAAGTGGATTTAGTAAAGAACTCTAAACGAGTTCCAAAAAAACAAGCAGGGAGATAATACATATCTGATCCTCCAATTTACCCCTGCTAGTTGAGCTAGTTTATGTATGTAGTGTTGGACTTTGACACGTGCTGTCACCTTAATTGGCTGCACAACATAGATAACCGACTGACCCTTGAACTCTTGTAGGTCAAGTTTGTGAGTCAAAGATAGTACATACTTGATCAAGTGGCCGCTGACTAGTATTTTAGTATTTAATTGATGCATAGGATATTTAAGACACTCATTCCATAGTATATTGGTGTTAGATTGCTTATCTTTGCCATTCTTTCTTGAAGTTATAGTTTGTGGTTTTGCTAGGATCTTCTTCTTTTCTTTTTGCATTTCCTTCACCTCGTTATATTGATTGGTACACAGTTCGGTAATGCTCATCTACAGTTAGGCTAGATATTCTGGACTTAACCTGTAAGCTATAGTTTTTACTTGTCAGTCGACAGGGGATTCTCTTCGTATCGAAGTCATCACCTACATTTTATTAATTAAATGTTAGTCCTCCATAACACAGGACTGGAAAAGGATCCCTGAGTGCCTCTGGAGGTGATGGATTTGCTGGAGGGGGTGGGGGAAGGATTTCAATCGATGTATATGGCAGGCATGATAATTTGAAAATATATGGTCATGGTAAGACATACTGTATTTAATCTCCTGGTAAAGCGTATCATGTTTTGTTTGCCTATGTTGGCTTTCATAAAGTAAATTGTGCATCCAACCACCACTGGTGAAACTTCTAGCCAACATAAATGGATGGTAGAGATTATCTATAAAGCTCTAAAACATGTAATTTAATGGCAATTGGCAATCGTAAACATTTGTCCTACTTAAGGTGCAAACCTCTAATCACGTGCAGTGCCATTTGACCGTGTACTATCCAGGTTCCAGGCTTTGTTTGGTCGTCTGTACTCTGTAGTATAGTCTACCCATAGTAAAAATAGAAGGGAAGTGATATGTGATCTGTGCGCGTACTATCTGAACAACTTCGCATTATGGACAGCCATTTTTTAGGAAATTGTAGCTGTATAAACCTTAAGAGAGTATTATGTCGTGGTTATTTAATGGTTATTGCGAAAATGGTGTTCACTAGAAAGCTGGTGTGATTTGCAGGAGGTAGGAGTTATGGGTGCCCTGAAAATGCTGGTGCTGCTGGAACTTACTATGATGCTGTTCCTCGAAGGCTCATTGTCAGCAACAATAATTTCTCAACCACTACAGACACACTTCTTCTGGATTTTCCCAATCACCCTCTTTGGACAAATGTATACATTGAAGATTGTGCCAGGGCATGTCTTCCTTTGCTGTGGACCCGAGTGCAGGTCAGCACAATTGAACTGCACAAACATTTGTCTCATTATTGAAACGTTCTACTATGTCATTATTCAATTAAAGCTGGTCATTAAAATATACATCTTTATATTTTTTTTCCTTTTTGGTAGTACGGGTTCGAAGGTTGGTACTACTTTGCCATTAGTTTGAAGCGAACTTAACTTCTTAAAATAAGACTCCCCTCAGATTTTGTTTAGTTTTGTGTCAAATGGATTTTACATTTTCCTCAGGCTGCTTTTTTTGACAACTTTAATTCAGAGCAGTCGTAACTGGAATGTCCTCGTAAACAATCTGCTTTAGGTTTCTTGTTTGCAGACAACTTCTTTTAGTTGCCCTTCTATGAATTATTTAACTTTTAGCTCATCTTTCTGTACTCTCTAAACTGCATCAGTTCCCTTGTTCAAAATATAGAATACACGGTGTTCAACTCAAGCAATTATTGCTTCTTTATTGAATTTGATCTCACAATCTAAAGGTTCAGGGACAACTGCGTCTCTCGTCTGGAGCAGTTCTCAGTTTTGGACATGTGCATTTTTCCCCATCTGAGTTTGAGCTGATGGCAGAAGAACTTTTGATGAGTGACTCGGTTGTTAAGGCAAGCTATAACCCTTTGACTGTCTTTTATGTTTATTTAAATTTCTTTTTACCGTGATTTAACTTTGAAGATCTGATAATCTCTCTGGTAGTTTGATTTTTGTTCTGTCTGAAAATTAATTTGTTCGTGTCAATCAATTATAGTTTCTATCATCTTCAGTTCACATTTCTGCTTCAGTTGATCCGTTCAATACGATATTAGTTAAATAAATGCTTATTTTGTCTCTACTAGTCATATATACGTTGCGGCTGCATCATCTGACTTTAAACTACTGGATAACTATTGCATGGCTGTGTTCTGGAGTGAAATTCTTCTGTATGGAATCATTCAGCTCAAACATGATTTCCAACTGACTTCAGGTGCACGGGGCGCTGCGTATGACTGTCAAAATACACCTCATGTGGAATTCTAAAATGCAAATATATGGTGGTGATGATCCTATTGTTGCAAACTCATTGCTAGAGGCCAGCAATTTGATGGTTCTTAAGGTCCTATGTCCACTCTGTTCATTCTTAGTCTCCGGCAGCTACAACTCCTGCCTGTCTTTGACTGTAACATGCTTCAACTCTTTACAGGAATCTTCTGTAATACATTCTAATGCAAATTTAGGAGTGCATGGGCAAGGTTTTCTAAATCTGTCTGGACCTGGAGATATTATTGAGGCACAACGTTTAATCCTTTCATTATTTTCCTGTATCAGTGTAAGGATCTCAGTTTTTTTTTTAGGATTTGATTTTGAACTTTTAAGGTCCCACTCAAAATTCATGTATTGTATCTTTGTGCTCCCGTAGTTCTTTTGTGCAAAACAGTGGCTGACACAGACACATGAGATGTTGAAATACTTCTTCAAGATAATGCATTCATGCAGTTCTTAAAATTAAGTATAAATCGAACATTTGATATCCGTTGTAGTATTACTTATTGTCCTCGTATGGTATATTGTACCCCCTCAATACCTTTTTCTCTAATAAATGTTTATGATGGTGTGCTTTTTTCCTACCACTTGCAGGTTGGTCCTGGGTCAGTCTTGCGGGGCCCTCTTGAGAATGCTAGTGAGAATGACATGTAAGCAACAAAATGCAATAATGTTAGTTTCAGGAGTTTGCCACAAGTTAATTATGTAAAAAACTAAAAATATCTAATTGTTGCAGTACACCTCGCCTCTACTGTGATCTCCAAGGCTGCCCACTTGAACTACTGCATCCTCCCGAGGATTGTAATGTGAATTCATCACTGGCTTTTACTCTTCAGGTACTCCATCTGGCACTGACCTCCAAAGACCCGTGTCGCTTCCTGGTTAATATGTTATAGAGGTTATATGATTATGGTCGTGAACATTTTGCCACAACATGGCTTGCCTTGTGCAGATCTGCCGCGTTGAAGACATTATTGTTGAAGGGTTGTTAACAGGATCTGTTGTGCATATGCACTGGGTTAGAGATGTTACTGTACACTCTTCTGGAACAATAACGACATCTAAGCTTGGTATGCTTTTCTGCTTAGCTCAACAGTATATTTCTATTTTCTGATGCAATGTTTTTATTTTTGGGAGTCTGATGTTGGTTCTGTTTACCTGATTTCGCAGGTTGCAAGGGTGGCTTGGGTAGAGGGAAAGTTCTCAGCAATGGTCTTGGTAGCGGGGCTGGTCATGGCGGCAAAGGTGGAGATGGGTACTATAATGGAAGTTTCTTTGAAGGTGGTGCTTCTTATGGAGATGCTGACTTGCCTTGTGAACTGGGCAGTGGAAGCGGAAGTGCTGATTTGGCGGGTACAACTGCTGGCGGTGGTATCATCGGTATGCTCAATATAACACAGTGAAAATTAGTTTGTATTCTATTCCCAGGGGTGAGTTGTTTAAATTCGTGGCCAGCTTAACAGAGTTTAACGTAAATTCTTTTTAACTTATCACAAATCCACGGTTAAACAAAAAAAAACAGAAGATTCATTTCTTTTTTCGCCCCAAATTTTGTAGTTGAATAACGGTGCTAAATTGAATTCAGTTGAAATGTACATTTATTTAGGAAGTCTGTTATAACGGCTAAAGTAATAATATCTCTGCCATGTATCCTAACTAAAAGTTGGAAATTAAGTTCAAAAGAACTGGCTTTCAACTTTCCACATCTGTATGTTGCAAATTTCTGTCAGATGCATAAATTATGTAACTTTCAATAAAAACGAGTATTTGAATGTAGGAATCCCTTTCAAGCAATCTTTTGTTACCGTCTATTTCTTTACACATCTGATATATGCCCATTTTTGTGCTGCATCAGAATGCTTGTTTTAGGTTATAGTTATATTAGATGGTCAGATATTGTACTATTCAGAATTCAGGGCCACCAATCAAAATATTTGAGATCTCCACTTAACTCTGGCTGGTGATTAGTGGCTATTGTTTGGGGAACGGCATCAGATCTTTACTTTCACTTATCTGCAAACCTACAATTTGCAAGTCAAGATCTTTGGGTCTTATAAACTACAACATTTGTTTCTTTTACATGCAGTTATGGGTTCATTGGCCCGCTCACTGTCAAGTTTGACTGTTGACGGCTCACTTAGAGCAGATGGTCAGAGTAATGCTGAGTGTACCAAACCTCAAGACAACAGTATTATCTCAGAAATAGGTCCTGGCGGTGGATCTGGGGGAACCGTTCTTGTTTTTGTGCATTCCCTTATCCTTGGTGAATTCTCGGTAATATCAACTTTTGGTGGGCATGGTAGTCCATTTGGCGGAGGTGGAGGAGCGGGTGGAAGAATTCACTTTCATTGGTCAGGTATAATGGAAGGGGATGAGTATCTGCCCGTAGCAACTGTGAAAGGAACCATCCATACCGGGTAAAATACAGTTTTTTTTAAATATACAAACAATGAAACAAACCATCATAATGTGGCCATGTGAGTTCGGTTTTGAACATGGCCATCTTGAAGCTGGTACTTTCTTGGAGAAATAATTTGATGGATGAACATTATGCACTTCTCGTCTTATTAAAAATCTCCTTAACATCGACCAATAAATTGATGCATCATGCCTTTGAAAATGGTAATGAAAAACCTCTTCAGTCTACGTTTGTTCTCACGGTGACTTAGATAGTTATTTTATACTGACACAGGGGAGGTTTAGGTAGGGGACGGGGCCGTGATGGGGAGAATGGAACGATTACTGGAAAAGCATGTCCGAAAGGGCTCTATGGCATCTTTTGCGAGGTAGCTATGCGATCCTAATTCAAGTTATCTTTTGTGAGTGTGTATTATCTGGTTCTTGTGCTAGTGCTAGTAATAGATCAAAGGACGATCAATCATCCAACTCTCTCTTTTATCATATGGAGACTTACATTTCAGTTTATTAATGGATCATATTTATATGCCATCGTGCCCTTTTGTTGTAGGAATGCCCTGTTGGAACTTTCAAGAACACTGTTGGATCTGATAGAACCCTCTGTCGTGAATGCCCATTGAATGAGTTACCACAACGTGCTATACACGTTGCTGTTCGAGGTAACTCGATATATGTACTTATTCTCAACGGCGAAATAAATTTTTTGAGGATCACTATGAAGCTATTTTCTATCATTCTCATCATATGTGCTTTCTTCCTTTGTGTTTTATGCACTTAAGTGTCATCGTTAATATTTGATATGTGGCATGACTTAAACTCTTACAAGGGCTATTACTGAAGACTGCTTTTATATCTGCCTCATTAATAGATCATTAATAATACTCCTCCGCCCCTTGTTGAAAAGTAGCCCTTGCTTGCAAGCATACACAAACATGACCTCTTTCATGATTTAAGTTGAAGGCAATGCCTTATTTGTAGAATATTGATAGTTATATATGCATTTAGTGAGGTTCTGTTCTTCTCCATGTAATGTGCGCCCACTGATATATCTCTACTTGTCTGAAATCCTCCTACATCTTTCTAATGTATCAATTACGTGTGGCTACTTAATACTTAAACATGTTGACTCATGATGACAGGTGGTGTTGCTGAAACTCCTTGCCCTTATGAATGTATTTCAGAAAGATACCACTTGCCTCACTGTTACACCGCACTTGAAGAGCTGATAAACACTTTTGGAGGGCCATGGTTATTTGGCTTTATTCTTTTAGGGTTTCTGATTCTGTCAGCTTTAGTACTTAGTGTCGCACGCACAAAGCTTGTCGGGGCAGAGGAATTGCAAACTGATGTCCCTCCTAGGCGCGTTTCCCGGATTGATAGCTCCTTCCCGTTCCTTGAGTCGTTGAATGAGGTTGGCTTCAGAATTTTTGACCATCATTATATCTGATATTTTCTTCTGATTATGGAACTGCACTTTCAGGTTTTAGAAACAAATAGAGCTGAGGAGTCTCACAGCCATGTGCACAGGATATACTTTATGGGACCCAACACATTTAATGAGCCATGGCACCTCCCTCATTCCCCTCCTGCACAATTATTAGAGATTGTGTAAGTGCTCATACTTTGTCTCTCTAGCTATTTGGTTGTATGCTTCAATTCACTATGTTCCAGTTATGTCATCTACTCTAGGCTAAGCAGGTATTTCATGCTTTAGATTGCTTCACATATAATCGTTTTGGTGTCGGCGTTCTGATTGAATTTGGTTTCATATTATCATGCCTAAAATAATTGAGCACTATGCCAGATATGAAGATGCATTCAACAGATTTGTGGATGAGATAAACGATTTAGCAGCTTATCAATGGTGGGAGGGCTCAGTTCACAGTCTTCTCTCTGTTGTTGCATTTCCACTGGCATGGTCATGGTTACAACGGTGTCGTAAGCAAAAACTACAACGACTCCGTGAGTTTGTGCGATCAGAATATGATCACTCGTGTCTTCGCTCTTGCCGTTCGCGTGCCTTATATGAAGGCATTAAGGTCAGCACCTGTAAAAATTTTCTTGAAAATGCAGTTTGTCTGTTTCCATATTTAATCAATGCATATTCTTGAATGGGGTTGTAATTTGAATGTTATATGGGTATTATATAAATCATGGCTTTGCTGTAGTAAGTTTAAATTTATGTAGTAAGTAAAGATAAAGATTCCTAAAATATTTGATTGGCGTGCCTGGCTATTTTCTTCATTGGCTTTCGGGTTGATGGAATCAACTATTTGATTGTTTTCCTAATTCTTGAAAGCTTCAGATTTCATCCTGTTGACTATGTTGTTGGCAGGTAGCTGCCACACCTGGCTTAATGCTAGGATATGTAGACTTCTTTCTATTTGATTGTTTTCCTAATTCTTGAAAGCTTCAGATTTCATCCTGTTGACTATGTTGTTGCAGGTAGCTGCCACACCTGGCTTAATGCTAGGATATGTAGACTTCTTTCTCGGTGGCGATGAGAAGAGAACTGATCTTCCACCCACTCTTAAACAAAGATTTCCACTGTGGTTGATTTTTGAAGGAGATGGGAGCTACATAGCTCCTTTTTCACTTCAGAGTGACAATATCCTCACCAGCCTGATAAGCCAGGTATGCCATATGTGACCGCTTAAGATTCGCTGAAATATTCATAAATATTGATATTTTGCCTTCAAGTAAAATGTTCTTCGCATTCATTTCTTTTGAAATATAATACATTCCTTCTCTTGTCAGAGTGTTCCACCGACGATCTGGTATCGGCTTGTGGCTGGGTTGAACGCCCAATTGCGTTTAGTGAGGCATGAGCATCTGAACTTAATGTTTGGTCCTATCATCCATTGGCTAGACATATATGCAAACCCTACTATATGTTCATATGGTGTGCGCGTTGATCTTGCTTGGTTTCAACCTACAACTTTCAGTTACTATCAGTACGGCCTCCTGGTAACCTCAACTGAAAGAAGAGAGAGCCGCCCACCAGCTGCAGATCGAGATAAATCCTTCTCATCGAAGAGGCGAACAAGGTAATACTTGGCCAGTTATTTTGGACCATTTGAAAATTGAATATACCGACTATCCTTGTTTAATTTATGCAATACACTGGCTTCATGACCATTTCAGAGGAAATACACGGGACCAACCTAGTGTTACCGAGCAATTACTGACTTGCAAAGCGTCGTACGGAATTGTACAACATGCGAAAAATTTACAAATGCTTAAACTGAAGAAGGCCTTGTATTGGCCCTTATTTTTTGTACTTAACAATACTAAACCTATCGGCCATCAGGTATGACATTGCTTGCTATTTATGGCTTCAATTATAGCCTTTCCTTCTGCATATTAGAACAATGTCAATAGTCTTTCTATACACTTCACTTTACTAGACGTTTTCCCTCGCTCCAATTTATATTGAATTACTCTTAACACTGATCATTCTTCATCCCAGGATCTTGTTGGCTTAGTAATGTCAATACTTCTTCTAGGGGACTTTAGCCTGGTCTTACTGACTTTGCTCCAGTTGTATTCGATATCACTTCTGGACTTCTTTTTGGTTTTGTGGATCCTTCCACTCGGTATTTTATTTCCATTTCCAGCAGGAATCAGAGCATTGTTTAGTCACGGACCTAGACGGGCTGCTAACCTTGCTCGCATATATGCTTTATGGAATGTTATTTCAATGACTAACGTAGTAAGTTATCATACCGAACCTGCTGCTCCCTATATACTGGCATGGTTGGTATTCGAATGTCTTTGAAAGTCAGTCTTACGAAATATTCCCTTGTAGCTCACACACTAAGGATACCTTTGTGACAATTTCATTTTCGCTTGGTTTATCATATCTCATTTTGTGCACTTGCAGGTAGTAGCCTTTGTTTGTGGATGGTATCATTACAAAACTCATGCAAGCAACAGTCATCTGAACTTTCAGTCTTGGAGCTTTAGCATGTATGCGTGTTCACAACAGCAATATTTGTTAGCCTTTATACCATTGGAAAATCTGCTGACTACATTACATGTATCTGATGGTTCCAGGGATGAAAGTGAGTGGTGGATGCTTCCATCTGGACTAATGCTGTGTAAAGTCATCCAATCTCGACTCATCCAGTACCATGTGGCTAACCAGGAAATCCAAGATTACTCATTGTACAGCAATGACCCAACCCAATTTTGGCAACAATCATGACCCCAAAATTTTAAAGTAGAAATAGTTACAACCAGAGCTCATCCCAAGGCTTGTTCCTGTTCCTTTGTGTTCAGCATGCTATAGATACCACACTTGACGTTAGTAGCATCTCATGATGAGGGTAGTGAAATCAATTTTCATAGAGAAAAGATGACCAGGTGCTGAATGTCAGCCAGTGGGATTCTGAGGCATATAGCAGCAGTTTCATCTTCCGAGCTGTTACAACTATAGCTATGTATATGCTTATCAAAAAAAAAAACTAGCTATATGTATATGAATTGATATTATTTTTTTGGCTCAGTCCTGAAGCTACAGCTATTTTCAGGGTGTATGTGAATAATAAATTATTTGCAGTATGTTTAACTGATTCAATTTGACTTCATTGAGTTGTGTTGAATTTGTTCTGCAACTCTCTTCAGAAGGAAAGTAACTACTTTTAAATTGATATCAAAATGCACTGCACTCTGCACTTTAATAAATAAATGGTCATGAGTGATTCTAATTTGGCCATATTTCCGAGGCCAACTCAGTGCAAGGACTTGTAATGTTCTGTAATGGCACGCAGATTGTTGAGGAATTAAGATAGGCTAGTAGGATGTTGACAATAGAAAAGTTACTAAGTGGACAATGTAATGGGTTACATTACTCTGACTAAAAGATGCTGTGACCTAACGGCCCTGGTCTCATTCCCAGAATCTATCACCAGGTTCGTTGGATAGACAACTATCGACTATCGATTTAAAGGTAATCTTGCATCTAACATGGTGTCTCTATATCTCGACTGATACAGCTAAAATACCAAATGTTGTTCGTTGCAATACTTGGATAGTTATGATTTATGAATGGGCAACTTTCTGAAATTAAGAAGGGCCACAAGTAAATGAGCTTCAGAACATTGAGAAAAGGATTTTAATCAACTACACTAAATAGTCACATGAATACATGAAAGTTGAAGATATGTTCATTCGTTAACTCAGCAATTTAAAATGACAGGAGTGATTCAGTTAACCTTAAATCAGGTTTAGTTGCCATGTCGATCAACATCCGAAGTAACATGCACCAAAACCAAAAGACGAGCATACCAAGAGTTCGTCTCCACAAATCAAAATGACTTGACTATGAACTCTTGCTCATGAGCTGTATTGGTGCGAGAATATTTGCTTTGCTTGTCTCGACAAGACATCCATTCATGACCATTTCTTCCAGCATAAAGTGAGCCTTCTCAAGGTGGAACATGATGTCCAGTTCACACTGCATGAGTACGAGCCAATGCAAATCAGTTAGCCACAACCTATTTCGTGTGGTCCAGCTTAAGTTTACTTGGACATCTGACATATATACATATTCACGCAGAAAGATATCGAGGGCAATATGAGATGTAAACATTATCTCTCGTTTCATGCCTTTTTGAATTGAAGATAAAGATTGTTGGGTAAATTAGAAAAGCCTATAGAAAGCATTCAGAGTAGCGGTACAGGGCTGAGAAGTTACCACATTGCCAAAGTGGCGGTCCATGGTTTCAACCAGTAGATGAATGAACTCGAGAATCGCAAGCTCATTCTACAAATTGAAACATAAGTCAACGTCAGATCGAATGTTTTTTATTGACATTACAAACAATGCAAAGAAATAAGAGTGAACTTAATAAATATCATCTGGATTCAAATTAACCTAATAAAAGACTTTAATCGACGCTACTTCCAAATGCAAATAGTTTTTAGGAGCTGCATATATTTTCATGGATATTTCTCTTTGGAACACAGCTGTTAAATAAAGGAAAAAAAGCTTTTCAGTGGTCATATGGTTAAGCTCCCCTTAATAGACCAGCCACCAGTAAAAGTAAAGCTAAATAGAAATCTCCATAACAATGCTAAATTCAATTGATTCTGACCTATCTATCACGAATACTTATCCCTAGCCTAATGAACAATCTATTCTGAAATAACAACATATCGGTAAAATTGTTGCAGGTTCTAGCTAATAATAAGCTTACTTATTCCAATCAAAGTCATCTACAATCAAAAGAAATGCAGATTAGGATGGTGGGTAGGGGCACATTCAATTGACTGATGGTGCATGTCACAAAAAGTCTATGTTGATATGAGGAAGATACTGACCTCATCGTTATCAACTCCAACCATGAAAAACAAAGAAGCATAGCGCCTGTAAACAATCTTGTAATTCCGATGCTCAACGAAAGAACACTGTTTCACCAAGATGAGCAAAATTAATAATCTCTTCCTTGGGTATGGAAACAACAGACTGCTTAAAATAAACATAGTAGCCATGAACTAATGCAAAAACGTGAAAAGTGAAAATCAAAGCAGCTCAAACTATGAGAGAAAACTACCTTGGTCGATACTTCAACGTACCACAACATACAGAATTTTTTTCAATTATGTGACGGTTTCATAAAAATTAGAATTTTCCGTCCAGCCATGAGCCACAGCTTACATTATCGTGATGCAATGTAAGCTATCATTGAACGAAAAATTAAATTTTTTATAAACTCACTAAAATGACTTTTCTAAAAACCAAAACTCAGAACATGTAGAAGGTAAAAAATAAAAAAATAAAATAAAAATTCTAAGACATGCCATCAATCACCTACTTGTACTTTTCTACTGAATCAGATCACAGAGGTAAATTAAAATTCATCCAACAAGTCAGCTATGATGGAAACACCGAACCAATTTTGGTGTGATTAACTACCTGTTGCTCGTTGCGGGCGAGACATTTACGGACGATTTCTCCTTCAAGAGCTCGCCTTTCTTCAATTGTGAGATACTCGTAATACTGCGCCAGCCGAGTCTGCCCTTGTTTGTTCACCATCAGCACGAATCTGATCCCCATCTTTAGAGAGAGAAAATCACGTTTCAGACGACTACGAAAAAAATCGATCAATATTCAGAATTCAGAATCTGACAGGGATAATCTTATCCTTATTCCAGTCTTTCTTATCCGCGAATAAACATATCCATAGTGCGGATAGAATTACGTGCACAGCACGTGTTCACCACTTCGTCGTCTCGTTGAACGATTCTCTCTTGCTCATTCATTTTCGTTTCAGTAGGTCAAAATCTCTCCGTGTTGTGTGTGTGCGTGCCCTAGATCGATCCAGATACCAATCGCCGTCACCGGAGGACGCCATCTCGCCAGAATCGCGATGCATCGTGCAGCTTCCCTTTCTCGATTCCGCAATGTCAAGGTCTCTAATAACTCTCGCTAGATTCTGAGCTTTGTTTCTTGTTTCAATTTAAGGTGTTTTTGTCTTTCGATTTCATCTTCCTGGAGTTTTTTAATTACATGATTTCGCGCTTGATTTCAAATTATATTGGTTTAATGAATTAAATTGGTATTTATGGTGGAGAAGTATTATTCAATTGAATGAGGGTATCTTGTGTGATGATGACACTGGTGTTTATTTGTTGAGCAGGGAATTGCGGGAAACAGAGTGTATGCCAGGTATGCAAGTGCTGGTGCTGTTGCGACGGAGAAAGCCGCCTCTGGAGGGCTTTTTAGTTGGCTGACTGGTGAACATACTAAGTCATGCCCTCCAATGGACTTTCCACTGCCAGGAGTTGTTCTTCCCTCACCTATCCCTGATTATGTTGAACCAAGCAAGACCAAGATAACAACCCTTCCGAATGGACTCAAAATTGCATCAGAGACAACATTGGTATGCAAGGCTGCCACTTTTAATGCCATTGTAATGTGCTTATATTTGCAATAATGAGACTATCTTTGTTTGTTTTTTTACATGTTTTTAGAATCCTGCTGCGTCCATTGGAATATATGTTGATTCTGGTTCTATATATGAGACACCATTAACATCTGGAGCTTCGCACCTGCTGGAGCGAATGGCCTTCAAGAGCACAGCCAATCGCAGTCATCTGCGCATCGTTAGGGAAGTAGAAGCTATCGGTGGCCATGTGCAGGCATCTGCATCTCGTGAACAAATGGGTTACACCTTTGATGCTTTAAAGACGTATCTACCTCAAATGGTTGAGATTCTTGTAGATTGTGTGAGAAACCCCGTGTTTCTTGACTGGGAGATTAATGAAACGGTAATGCTATTCTATTCATCTTTCTTGTTTTCAAATAATGAAAATTACCCACTCTCAAATGCTAAACTATGTTGCAGCTCCAAAAGCTGAAGGATGAAATCGCAGATGTATCTAAAGACCCTCCAAATTTGCTTTTAGAGGCAGTTCATTGTGCTGGATATTCTGGTGCACTAGCCAATCCTCTTCTTGCACCTGAATCTGTTGTAGATAGATTAAATGGTTCACTTTTGGAGGAGTATGTTGCTGTAAGTTGGAGGACCTGTTTTTTTCTTGGCTGACTGTATCTTTATTTGCTGTTTTGTTTTGCTCACCGTATTTTGATTTGAATTTGTTTGAAACTTGAAGGAACACTATACTGCTCCCAGGATGGTGCTTGCAGCTTATGGTGTTGATCATGAAGACCTTGTAGCTATAGCCGAGCCATTATTATCTGACTTGCCTAATGTCCCACGTCCCGAGGAGCCCAAATCTGTTTATGTTGGTGGTGATTACCGTTGTCAGGCTGACTCAGGGGTACATCTTCATAACCGCTAACTAGAACACAACCTATTTTTTGTTGATAAGATTCCGTGACTGACATGCATACTACTCAATTTTCAGATGACCCATTTTGCTCTTGCCTTTGAACTTCCTGGCGGCTGGCGCAACCAGAAGGAGGCTATGGTTTTGACTGTTCTTCAGGTATGATCATGTAAAATACAGGTGCTCCTTTTTTCTTTTGCTGTTGACGAATTATTCTTAGCAGTTTATTTTGTCCTTTTTTCGTTCAGAGTATGATTTACTATGTTTTAGTATTATTACTATGTTGAGTTTGAGTTACTGTGGTACTTCCTAGCTAACTCGCTCTGTGCCCATGCATGTAGATGTTAATGGGTGGAGGGGGATCCTTCTCAGCTGGAGGCCCTGGGAAAGGAATGCACTCACGTCTATGTAAGTGGTCTTCACATTCAACCAATTGCTAAATCCAGCATAATGCATCTATATTTCCATTCATCACATTGGCTCTTTGAATAACTGTCATGTGATGGCCCGATGGGAGACGAATGTAAAGCTTAATATGATATTGTGTACTACATATGCATAAAAATATTCTAATTGTTTTCGGTTGTTATTTTAAAAATACAGATCTCAATGTCTTAAACAAGCATGGAGAGGTTCAATCATTTTCCGCTTTCAGCAGTGTCTGCAATAGTACCGGACTCTTTGGTATTCAAGGCTCAAGTGTAAGGGGCTTCATTAATCATTTAATTTTATATATCATTTCTTTCGGAACTTCATGGTGCATCAAAATTCTCTTTAGTTCTATAGAAGATGATTTGAATGCATATTTAACTTTTCTATGCTATCATATGAAGACTATAGAATGAGTTGGCTTCAACCACTTGAAAAGGAAGGAGGTTAACAGCTCTAGCAGTGCTGTTTAATATATAATATGTTGATTCAGTGATTTGGACGTGGAATTTGTTGCCGTTATTAACTGTTGTTATAGTGCAACTTAATGCAGTAATATTTCCATAGCAGCTGCTTTGAGAGTGGTCATTGACATCTTCGTTGATATTGAATGAATTTATATGAGTTTGACGATGTTTACGTTCTTGCTTCAGGGATCCGATTATGCATCTAAGGCAATTGATATTGCAGTCTCAGAACTTATTTCAATTGCAACACCAGGAAAAGGTTCATCACCCCTCCATTTTGTCTCTAATTTCTTGTTTCAGATGGGTAGTGCACATCTGCTGATTGAGGATTTTGATTAATTTTTTTTGGTAATGCTGCTTCGATTCAATTATACACAGTTACTCAACCTGAGCTTGATCGTGCAAAACAAGCAACCAAATCTGCCATTTTGATGCACTTGGAGTCCAGAGTATGTATATTTTTTCTGATTATCTGATCTTTTTTATTAAACATAAAAGCTGGGAATTCGGAATCCATTTTATTCTATATGACTTAATTGTATCTTATAGATGGTTGCATCTGAAGATATTGGGAGGCAAGTCCTGACCTATGGAGAGAGGTATTTTCTTTATTAACAATTGCATACCTTTTTATTTTGGTCAGGTTTTGAGTTCTTCTCAGCATCTGTCGACATTTTGAAGTAGCCATTAAGTTCTGGGAGTCCTATTGCCCAAATAATAACTTTAAAATATTGTATGTACTTAGCAGCTTTATCCCAGGTCCCCTAGTTTATTGAACATGCCAACGTTTATTCACATTCGCTAAAGAGATTAGTAGTCTAGGTCAGGATTCGTGTGTGTTGCTGTTGAAGCTTGATTTTCCTACTACAAAAAGAGAGTAGTTCCTTTAACACAACACTAAATGGACCTGTTTTTGCTGCCGACTATCTCAAATTCCTTCTTTAACCGTAATCTCTCACCAAATATTCTAGGAAACCAGTGGACGAGTACTTGAAGATCATTGATGCAGTTACACCAAAGGACATCACCTCTATTTCTCAGAAACTTCTCTCTTCCCCTCTAACAATGGCATCGTATGGAGATGGTAAGTCTCATTAATTAGGCCCAATGTCTGTCAGTCACTTAGGTTTCTTTTCATTTGATTCATATTTATTTCTATCTTGACAGTTCGATATGTCCCAAGTTATGAATCGGTCAGCAGCAAATTCCATTGAAGAACACACGAACCCGGGTATGCTATTCCAGTTTACATTCCTGGCCAGTTCATCAATACATGCGCTCTTTCCCAAGTGGAGAATAAGAGGTTTTTTTTTCTCTTTTTTGATCAATAATGTGTTTATCCTGCCCCCAAAGATACCTCGAGGCATTTTGATGCTGAGGATAAAATTATAGGTTCATGCAATGCTGCTGCTGTAGGGCAGGAATGTCATTTGATTAAACAAGTTTTGTTACATCGGATTGCTGGGGTGCAATAAGCTGAACTTTTCTGCACTATGTATTTCGGCAAAGAATGTTGTAATGGAGTTCTTCCAAGAAAATTAATTTTGAGCTGCCGATCTGTTCTAAAATTGTTGCTGGCATGGTGGTGCACTACTGTGTTGGTGATGTATAATACTGAGATAACATTAAAAAACACAATTCTAAACTATCATGGAACCAATAGAGCTGCATAATTTCACACATCATCCTTATATAAATATGTACATCTTGCTTGAGCTGGCATACATACATGTACATTTTGTTGAACTTCCGTTCTCCCCACTTCGTAATATACAGCTTGGCTTTGGCTATACATTTAATAAACTAAACAATGAGATGAATAAAAACTTAACCCTCACACGCATCCGACTTCTTCGGAGGGGCTACGCATGGAAATTTCAAGGATGCAAGCAGATTAGAGATAATGAGACTCGCACTTGCTGTTCTGGATATCCTTGTGAGTTCGATCCCAGTATTCTCCTCATCATAGCCTTCCAGGTCGGCTTTTGTGATAATAACAGTATCGCTCAAGGAGGACTGTGGCCTTTTGTATTCTTGAACTGCCTGCATTTTGTACTCATCAATTATATTGGACCCTACGTAGGAAGAAGCATGAGTTAAACGGTTCCTACCTCTGATTATATATAAAGAAGAAACTATCATTCACAAATGGTCAACTTGAAATACCAAAGTTTCCAGCCGCTAATGTGTTCATCTTATTTAATGAAAGAAGACAAGGGCTTGAGACAGATCTCCCTATGACTACTGATTTACCTTCCATTGTGCGGGAGTTAAAGCCACCCTTGGTCTTATGGACCGTACGTACTCCAGGGCATCAATGGGTGTCATTTGCTTGTGCTCAATCTGCATTATTAATCACACCATAATCAAATGGCATCATCCATAGTTATCGAGTCGACAAGTCGAGTCAAGTCGAGAGAGTTTCACCTGGTGGACTAGTCGAAAAGTCGTAGACTAGTCGAAGACTAGTCGAGACTTGAGATACGTTGTATAAATAATTAAGTATTACATTTCACAGAAATAAAACGACAATATTATATGTTCCACTTAATAGCTCAAAAAGAAGTTTTCATGGCCATGTAAACATTAAAAGTTCAACGATGTTCAAAAAGAAAACATAAATGAAACTTCCAAATACAACTAAATGTTATCATCAAGTTCCACTCAATTAGTCTCGTTCTCAATATCCATATCATCATTCACGAGCTTCATTCCTTCTAGAATTTTGACGGTTTTCAAGACCTCGTGATGCATCAAGTGCACTATCCACAGCTTGCCATAATTCCGATTCGGCGACATTAACAACATCTCCATTCACCCACTCATGTGGGCAGCTGCCTGCTTGGAGCTACCTGCTTGGATTGTGACTTGTTCGACGTGCGCTTGCTCGCGGCTCGGATTCATTAGAATTGCAAAACCCTAGATTTCTTTTTTTTCTTCTTATTGGGCCAAGTCGTTTGGGTCCAATAAAAAAACAAAAGTTGTACTAAGTCGCGACTGGTTGGAGACTAGTCTTCTGATCGATGGACTTTCTCTATTTTTCAAGTCGACAATACAAGTCGATGGCCATGTACCGACTTGTGGACTAGTCGCAGACTAGTCGAGACTAGTCGAGCCGTTTAATAACTATGGCATCATCACAACATTCTAAGCTTAGCATTGCAGGAAGGGCAGATATTTTTACCAGATAACAAAGCACTACTGTTGTACTTCTACCTCTTCCAGCTTTACAATGCACATACGTTGTCTGTTTAAGGGAAGCATGTTCTGTAGTTGGCAAAAAAAGACAAAGCAATAAGATTAATAATACTTCAGATACTGACATCATAAAGTACATTTATATAAAAGGCATTGTTCACTCACTGTCTATGAATTCCACGGCCCTTGAAATGTCCACCATTGAGGGAGAAAATAGGTAATCTCTGGTTGGTATCACTAAATGTTCCATCTCATGTTTCTGGAAGAAAAAAAAAACAGAATTAAAATAAAAGAGAAACAACATTCCATTATTTCATACAACTTGAGATTGCAATTTTATAACGGAGTACAGAGGCCAAGTGCACGTCTAAAGCACTAAAATTACCTTATACATGGTAGAGGGAACCAAGGTTTCGAACGGTTCATTTAGTGTGATAACACCACTAACGCCAAGTTTCTTCAATTTCACAACATCCTTGGGGAAGGGAACAGCTCCCAGAAGAATATACTGCAAAGGGAGCCGCATAGCATTCGACTCAGTCAAATACCAACCAACAAAACCCTCTTTGATGTAAAAAATCATGCATCAGTATTCTTCGCTAGTTAGGTACGCTTTGCCATACTTGACCACTCAGGTATTGCATTCAGGAGAAAAATGGGATGAACTCACTCACAATCAGTAAAGCAGAATTCAATTGTTGTGTAATGTGTAGGAAATAAAATAAATAAATGTACAGACATTTGACCGTGTACAAATTTGTTTTAAGATACACAATACATATCGCATCAAGTCAATGAATATAAGCATCAAATTAACTAACGAACATCGTAATTTGCCGTTTCTTACAACAGTATTTTTTTTTCCTTTTCTGAATCCAACTATTAACAGGTACATTACAAAATGCTGTTAGTAATTACCAAACTCTCTATTTATATTGAACAGAAGAGAAAATGAACAGATATATAAATATTTAAATCCAATTAGGTAACATTATAGCTATTCAATTAGGGTTGGATTTGAGTTACCTGATCAATTTGATCCCACCATCTGAACTGATGAGGTTCAACTTTATTCCGAATCACATTGTACAAAAGAGTCGGGTAGAAGAGCATCCGCGCTCCTGCTCCCACCAACGCTCTCTTTGCATACCCAACCTGCGCCTGCTCCTCTTTCTCGCTTCTCGCTGACCTTCTTCCAACCGCCGACTCCTCAGCAGCCTTCACAACGGTCATACTTTAATTTACACAACTTAGCCGATCACCAACATTTAGGGTTACGATTTTCGATTTGATTCGGAGACGGAAGTATCTGCTGCTGATTGTTTCGATCAGGATCAATGCTATTGGATTTCGTTGACTCGCATAAAGTCAAAATTTGATTTTAGAGAGAGAGAGAGAGAGAAACGGTGATGAAAAGCAAATCGGCCATGGAATGGAAGTACGCGCCTGACTACAAGACCGTTACGCCACGTAACCTCAAATTGGGCTTCACGGCCCAGGTCAAATAGTTGATGGCCCCATTAAAGCCCAAATTTCGTCAAAGATGAAACGAGTAATTTAATTTCAATTATTAAATGAAATGAGAAGTTTTGAAGTCAAAATTATTACCATTTCAATTTTAAAGATCAAGGAGGAATGCAAAAGAGTTGCTCGCACATCCCATATGAATGAAAATCAAAAACCAAATAAAAAATGGGACGCATTATACAGTGGGGCCTGTTGGAGGCATTATTGTCAGTCGAATCAATTCGACCTGTCAATAAAGCATCAACTTCCAAAGGACGAAAATTCCTCTATTTTATTTTCATTAATACAAAATGCATTTTTTAAATCCAAATGACATAATTATAAATACAAATATTAATTAAGCCCTATTAACACTTTTTGTGGTAGGAACTAGGAAAGGAATTGTGTCCGGAAGTAACACTTTTTTTCTTCTTCAAATTACAATTCAACAATCAAATGTTTTTTTTTTATTATTATAGTGGATGGATACAACAACTAAGAAGATTACAATGCATATGAGCTTTTATCATCAAGTACATATATTGATTTTCGGAGCTCTTAGTAAGACATCTTGATAGGATCCGCAAGCATCTATTACATCTCTGCACTTGTGAAGCGCAGGCCACGTTCGGCACCTTTACTACGAATCCGCACACGTCCACCTAAATCATATCTTCCACGAGGGAGGAAGAACGCACACATCATGCGCGAGGCGTGAAGAAGAAAGGCCTCCACAAGAGAGGAAGCGAGGCGTAAAGAAGAATGGCTTCCACGAGGGAGGAAGATCACATCACGTGCGAGGCGTGAAGAGGAAGGCATCCACGATGGGTGTATGAAGCATCCACGCACTAGGCGAGACGAGGAAGAGGAAACGGGACTCGAACCCAGGACGTAAGGATCCAACCATCGGTGGTAATTTCGATGAATCGATGAATTTTATTTATTTAACCAAAATATAAATAAATCGATGAATTTTAGATTGGGAAAATGGTAATTTCGTATTTGGTTCATCATAAAAATTCCAGAAAAAAAAAGTGTAAAATAAATGTTGAAATTGCGGTTTGCTATTTGTACTCGAAAGCGCTACATCGTCTCTCGCTTGTAAGAATCCAACAACTCATTCCTCTCTCTGCCCTAAACGCAAGCTCTACTCCGAAATCCCGAATATGTCGTGGCAGACTTACGTCGATGATCACCTCATGTGCGAAATCGAAGGCAACTATCTAACCTCCGCCGCCATCATCGGCCATGACGGCAGCGTCTGGGCTCAGAGCCAGAATTTCCCGCAGGTGATTTCGTCGATTTCTACCTAGATCTGTTAATTACTTGTTCTGCTCTCTGTTTTAATCACTTTTGATTTATTCGTTTTCATTGGATCGCGATGATGGCTGCTTCCCGCGCAGATCTGTTGTCTTAGGATTTTATTGGATTTTGCTCTGTGTGTATTGATCAATTTATATGACTAGTTTAAGAGCATGACGAATTTGTGAGGCATTTTTGGATTTCATCGTTGCTGAAATAAGTTGCTTTTGACCGTCTGAAGGCTTCTATATTCATTTGTGTGTGAAAATATGTAATAGAAGATCATTTTTGATGGACGGATTTACAATTCATATTGAACCCACTGCACCTTCCGCATGCAATATAAGATCTTAGTTATATATTTATTTTATTTTTACTTGGATGATATGCGTGTGTAGGAAGCTTTACGTGAATTGATTGGAGGCCGTAGAGGTTGAAGTTACTTGTTTGATTATATATGTACGAATTTACTTTCTTATGATTTAGATTATAAAGATCAATTTGGATATTTTGTCAACTGTAATTGTTTGATCAATCCAAGTCAAGAACTTGTCTCCCAGATGTAGCGATCTTATCGGTGGTATAATTCTTAACCTGCAGTACAAACCTCAAGAGATTGATGCTATAGTGAAGGACTTCGATGAGCCTGGATCACTTGCCCCAACTGGGTTATTCCTTGGTGGCGCAAAATACATGGTCATTGCAGGAGAGCCTGGTGCTGTTATTCGTGGAAAGAAGGTATATATCGAGATTTCAGTTCTCTTTACTCTTGTTTTAAATATGCTACTGAGATCTTGTTTGAACATGAGTCACATCTGCATATAAAGAGGACGACATCTTTAGATGCATCCGCTGTGCATGTGGTACTTGGTATTAAGGTCATTGTCAGACTTGTTACAAGTTGTAACATTTTCATTTCACATTGCAGCCAGATATATCTCTACTTGTATAAATTGCCACCTTTCCATTAGCATTCTCTCCAAAAATTTAGAGTTAAGCTTTCTAGGTTGCCCATTTTCTATGTGCTCGGTTTAGCCGTTTAGGATAGGATTAAAATGCTATTTAAACTTGTTCCACATTATATTTTATTGCATGGCCACTGAGAATTCATATTTCAGGGCCCTGGTGGAGTTTGTGTGAAGAAGACTGGCTTGGCATTTATCATTGGTATATACGACGAGCCAATGACACCAGGCCAATGCAACATGATAGTCGAGAGGCTCGGTGACTATCTGGTGGAACAGGGTTTTTAAATATTTTTGAAGCTTATTGAATCTGCTTTATTACTACATTGACATTCTTTGCCTGTCTGTTTTTGTTTTCCTTCAGCTTGTCAAACATATGGTTGTGGTTGTTTGCAAGTATAAATGTTTTTTTACATGTATTTAAACATATATTTGTGGAGTGGACACCCAAGGCCAAATATATCAATATCATGCTCTTTGTTGGGAAATGAATGTGCCATGCAGTTTTATCAATTCACATAGTTACTTAAAGAAGTTATTTTTTTTATATATAATTCTAGTCAATGTCCAAATAAGTTTGAACCTTTTTTTAAATCTACATTACCTTTTTCTTACTAAAGTATATATTTACATCCATAATCGGATTAAGGCTGCAGTTAGTTGCAGGAGGAAACCAAAGATTAAAAAATGAACAAGTGTCTTGACCATAAAATTAGCATATTACACTTCTCCTCTCTGCTTACTATTATGCATCCAAAAACCGAGCTATCAAGATTCAAGAGTATGTGTAGCGATAGCACTTGTTACTTCTGCAGAGTCCGTTGTTGTCAGATGCGTTTTATGTCTAATTTCGAATAAATAATTATTGAAGCAATAAGTATTGTATATTCTTAACAGATGTCCATGATTATCCAAAATTAAAAAGAGATGCCATTTTTTTTATGGAAAAAAGAGAGATGCCAATTTTTTTTTTTGATTGGAAAGAGAGATGCCAATTTAGCAACTACACTTTTGCTTTTAATGATTTGAAACAAAAGCAGTGATAAAGGTCTCATGGTGATGAGTCAGCTGAGGATGCTTCCCCAAAGAGGCAAAGACTCGAGCTTTATCCTTATCCCTAACTCCACCTAGTAAATGGCAATAACATAACTATGCCACATAACTCAATGAAGTAAAATAAAATTGTCAAATTGCTGATAAAGACTCAGAATGTGTGGCTAAAATATGCATCAATCCGCATCACTTTTGGATAGATAAAAACCTAAAGTGTAGCAATAATTTAAATTCATACTTAGCCATTTTCTGACCCCACATGTCTCTTGTGATATATATAAATCACTTGAAGATGCATTGCCTCTTGCTTGTGAAAATTGTAGAGATGAAATTGGATGATTATGAGATGAGTTCTTCTTCTTCTATTGGGTGTCTGTCTGCTGACTCTTCTTCTAATTCTGTTTCATCAAACATGGTGGAAGATGCTGATGATGCTTCATCATCCCCTGCAAATGGGGTTGAGCAGATGTTTCAGCTTTCTGATCTCATGTCTCAACTCCCTATCAAGTAAGTCACAGACACCATACATGAACATGCATCTTCTTCTTTTTTCTTTGTTCATATTGATGGGCGTTCTCGGTTGAGAATCTTGGAGAGCATGGGCGGAAACGACGTAGTTTTAATATATTAAAACTACGTCGTTTCATTTATATAACCCCTAAATTGATAACTGAACCTTTTTCAAAATTACGCAGTTTCGGTTAAAAACCACGTAGTTTTATCTTAAAATACATTAAACTACGTCGTTTACTCAAATTGTTGTAAATAGCTTGGCTGCACCAGATTTTATTTCCTTCAATGTCACCCATTAGTTCAAAAAAAACTTTTTAAAATATAATTTATTTAAAAGGCATTTAATTATTTTAATTTAAAATATATATATATAGGGGAGCGCTCGATTGAGAACCCTTAAAAATTCGAGAACTTGAGAACTCAAATCTCATCATTAGATCATGATGCATCTTTGACTCTGCATATGAAGCATGTCCAAAAAGTAAAGTAAAAAAATATGGTTTTGACTTTCCATTAAATGCATCTTGGAAAATGCACATGGAACACGTGTCACCACCAAAATTACTTCATGATACATTTTGAAAGGTGAAGATTAGGGTCTCAAGTTTTCGAATTTTAAAAGAGTTCTCATTTGAGCGTTTCTCTTTATAGAACACACGATGACTTGTTAATGTCCAACAAGATTGAGATTCTCATTTAATGCCTGAAATTTAAAGGTGTTATCATTTTATAAAAAGTGTCCAAAAAGTTAAATCTGATGGAACACATGATGACTTGTTAATGTAACTTTGTAAATACAAATATACTTCTCAAAATTTTGAAATTTAAAGAAATTCTCATTTGAACGTTCCTTCATGCAAATGTGTCAAAACTTACCATTTTGTACCCTTTTGTGGTGTGAATCTTTGTCAGGAGAGGCCTTTCCAGGTACTACAATGGAAAGTCAGACTCCTTCAAGAACCTGACAAGTATCAAGAGCCTTGAAGATGTTCCCAAGCTCAGCTCAAAAGGCAGAAGCAGCAACAACAGGTGCCAGAAGTTCTACACAACACCCAAGTCAAAGATATCAAAGAGCAACAATAAGGCTTCAACATGGATCAGTGGCAGAAGCAACCGTTTTACTACTTCCTCTAATACTAGGATATGTACAAGATTCATTCATGCCTAGAGTGCTCTTATCTTTAGTGACATTTATGACAAAATTTTGGTGGAATGGTTTTTGTACGATATGGACCAAGTGTTTTGACCAGGGCTGCAAATTAATTAATCCCAGAAGTTTTCTAGTGAGTTTATATGAATTTGAAGAACTTTTGTTTTATCTACTCATTTTTCGTTAAAAGTTTTTTAGGTAAAGGTCGGGATAGTACTAAGTTAATTGGATTATATTCCACTATAATGGATAATTTGATCAAAACTATGACTTGGGACTGCAATCACACTTGTAAATATGATGATCAAGTGATCTTTACATACACGATCATCTCTTCATTCGGAGAGATTGACCTGATCCAAGACATTATAAATCTAATCTGTACTTACCATCTCATGTCAGTACCCTCTCCTAGATTACCACAATCTAAATTTCATCACAAAGAATCATATTATGTTGACGACATACAGAGGCGGATCCTGGGTCCTGGGCCCTAGGACCTCCTTCAGTTGCGTCGAATTTCATTCAACCTGCCATCTTCAGTTCATATTTTCACCGGCATAATCTTTGAATTTCATCTTGATGTAAAAATGAAAGTCGTAGAACATTCAATTAGCTTTCTAACCATATATAGATCATCTTCAACGGATATACGATGAGGCATCTGTGAGCTCCAGAAGATTGACCGATCATTAGTAACTTCAATTATATAGTCCTTTTCAGCTTAGTTTTGAGTCATCTTAACGTTAGATTTGAGTTTAGTTGTAAGCATAGAACTTTTAGCTCTTTTCATTAACTCTATGTTCTAGATGATCGATTTCCCAAATGGTGCTCCGGTCGCTCATTATAGGGCGTAAAGTTGCTAAGGTATACTTGTTAGGCGACCTTAGTTTGAGGATGTTTTCAGCTCATTTAATGTCGGATTTAGATCTTAATACCAAATGACGAGTCGTAGGCTATTAAATTATCTTTCCAATGACATATGACTCGATCTGATAGGGTAATAAATGAGAGTTTTATGACCTCTCAAAGGTACGTCGTCAATGGACAATATATGAGTTTCATTTTAATATTTACTTGAAAACAACTTTTACCGTCAAACATAAAAAATATATACATGATTTTTTTTGTCAGATCCAAGCGATATCCATATTTCTCGATAATTTTTTTTTTGAGACCCCTCTTGTAAGGCTCTGAATTCAGGGAAAATTTCCCAATTTACTCAAATTTGGAATTTGAGTTCCAATTTGACACAATCTGCAGATTGGTTTCCCAATTTACACTAGTTTTCTAAGACGTCGTTGTCAAGGGCGTCTTAAACTCCTGCTAACAGCGGCTTAAGCTCGTGGCGTTTTTACGCCAAAATATGCAGTCACGTGCCATAATATTACCAAACAAGCGTAAGCCGCTATTGGAGACAACGTCTTACCTTAAAACGCTGGCTCGAAACTTAAGCCGATGTTACGAACGGCGTTTTAATAAAAAAAATAGATTTAAATCCACATCAGCTGTTGACTCACATATTTTGGTGCAAACACGCCACGAGGCTTAAGTCGTTGTTGGCAGGAGCGTTTTAATGTTAAGACGTTGTTGACAACGACGTCTTAGAAAACTAGTGTAAATTGGGAAACCAATATGCAAATTGTGTAAAATTGGAACTCAAATTCCAAATTTGAGTAAATTGGGAAATTTTCCCTGAATTCGCCACTGAGGACATATATAATAGTGAATAGCTAAGAGGAGCGTTCAAATGAGGCACCAAAATTAGAATGAGGGAGTGAGGCACGATCTGAGCCACACATCTAACCCCGTGCTTTGTGGGCGCGCCACGTGTCCCACTACCAAAATCCATCAAAAAACAAACAGCAAACAACTATTCTCTGCCACATCATCTAAATAAGTAACTCACAATGTGCCTCACGTGTCTCATTCTACCAACCCTACCTCAATCGAGTGCTCCCGAGTAATTAATTTGTCAAACTTCACATAGATAAATTTCCACTGATGTGAGAAAGAATAAGGTGTTACAATCTCAACCTTCCATGAGTTGGATAAATTTGGCATTACTGCAACTAGTGATTAGTGTGGTCCTATCCTAACCCTAAATTCATAATGCTACTTTTGTTACCTATATACCATCAACGTCCCATCTCGATCCCTCGCACTAAATGCTGCTTTGGCAAGTACTGTACAACACATTAGACATTACCATGTTCTCGAAATCAGTCTCATGTGAGTTTTTTTTTTTTTTTTGAGAATATCAGATTGGGTTTGTTCAAATTAGTCGTTTAAGTGAACCATGCTGCTCCAAACAGAATAAAGAAAACCCATGTGTCAAATAATAGCAAAAAAACAAAAGTTACTCTCTTTTACAAGTTAGCCTATTTGAGATGTACTGTATCACTTTGGGACGTAGTTAGACACAAATGGTTAATGGCGTTATTTACTTGTTATGAAATTCAAATTGGCGTCGATGTGGCTCGTACGTGAATTTCATGTAGAAGTCATGTAGACATTTTTAAATTTTGGTACAAACGGTTTATATGGTTATCGATTTATTTAGGAATGAAATTATACATTCTTGTTTGAACACAAATTGCATCGCTAATATGAATAAAAGTTTGCGCCGAAATAAAAAAAAGGTTTACATGAAATTTACGTCAGAACCACATCGATATCAAATTGAAAATTTCACAGTAAATCATGCCATTAGCGATCCAAGTTAACTTTTAAGTGGTGCCATTTTTACAAAATCCCAATGAGTAAATTTTTTAGACTGGAATGATTTGATTTGATACTTAAATAGTCACAAAGAACAATCCGAAAAGGGTCTAAAGCTGAGTAAAAAGTCACAGGCAGAATGCTAAGAGGTTTGGTGGGTGTGAACTTTTGATTTGGTCACCTTCCTTTTTTTTTTACATTTGAGTTTGAGGCACAAATTAGAACAAGATAAGAGAATGATAATAAATTATATAAAAATAAAAATCTTCAGAAAGGGAAAGAATAATGAAAGAGATGTTACACCAGCAGCAGCATAAAAATTCAATATTCAGACCAAACATACTAGCTCCATCTATGACTATGACCTTTCATTCATTATAGCACAATCCATTATAACACTACCATTCATTTTCAATAAGGCAATTTTGGCCAACAAGTATGGTGGTCTGTTAGTTAAGAAGTAGTGTTGACTCTTTAAAGTCCTGAGATTATCAATTTTCTTATTATTTTGTGAGATTTTCTCCGTCGAGAACTGTACCAGCGATTACATGGTAAATTTGTACTCCTTCATATAAAAAAAAGCTACTTTCCCATAAATTTATGGAATTATAAAATCAGATTTTTTTAAAAAAATATTTCCCTCTTTGTGATTGTATTCTAGCCACACAAAAAAACCCACTTTCTCCATTCCATATTTCCACTGCCCTCCTATTAACCTACCTGAAAGCAAAATAAGAAACATAAATTCTAATAAATTCTAAGCTAGCTAGCTTCTAATGGCTAATACAGATCAGAATAGTAAAGAAGAATGATGAAACATAGTAAGAAACAAAAAACAACAACTATTCTCACTTTTCTACCTAAAAAGCAGTTCACGAGCTTATCAGAACCCCATAAATCGTGAGAATGAAAAAAACTTCATAAATCTCTTCCTTTTCTTTCTATCACCTTTTTACCTTGAAAATAAAAGAAAAAGAAATCAATCCTTCACTTTATCTGCTTTTTTTTCTGATTCTGAATCTTGGGTCTTGCACCTAATTATCAGTCAATTATCAGAGAAAAAGTTATCAGTAGCCTAACATAAAATAATTTCAATGACTCGTCAAATTTTATTTATTCTGGGGAATCATGTCGAGCTAAATGTACTACTCCCAGACCTGCATATTCTGTGTTTTCTGGACCCACATGTTTTTGTCGGTTTCTTACACTAATTTTGTAAATTTTGGTATAATTTTTCAAAATACTCGCTCGTTTTTTATCAAATATATTAACTAATAAATTTATTGAATTGAGATTATATGAGAAGTAATAAATTTGATAAAAAACAAGAAATAATCACAACCATGGGTATTATTTTAAATTTGTATCCTTGTAATTATAAGTTACGAATTTTGTACTATAAGTGTACGAATTTTGATAATTAAGTTTTATTATTTTTACATTACGAATTTTGTTCTTTAAGTGTACGAATTTTGCTTCTTTAAATTTTATTTACATTACGAATTTTATTCTTTAAACTACGAATTTTAATTACTTCTCATTTCTCACCAAATTTATTATGATCTTTTCCCTAAACTTACTTACTCCATATTTATAATCGATGTGGGACGCATCATTTTTTTCAGAGTATCACAAATTACCACAAAAGTTTTCATTTCCAAAATTTCTTCGATTCGTCACTCCTATGGAAACCCTTTCCTTTTCCCCACCCCCGGTCATTAAAATTTCCCCAATCCAAAACCCTAAATTTCTTCTTTCAATTTTTTAAAATTTGGAAAAAAATCCACATCTCCGTTGCTATAAATTCATAATGAAATTAAATCTCTGATAAATTCTGCTGTTCAGAAATCAGATCGATGGGCAGAGCCAGCAGATGGCTGAAAGCCTTGTTCGCCTTCAAACAGGATAAAAACAGAGAAACCCAAAATCCCCGTCTGTGTCACAATCCGGCCACCATTCCGCCCAACATATCCCCGGTCGAAGCCGCGTGGCTCAGATCGTACTACATCGGCAAAGAACAGAGCAAGCACGCCATTGCAGTCGCTGCCGCCACTGCCGCCGCAGCAGACGCGGCGATAGTGGCGGCGCACGCCGCCGTAGCCGTCGTGAAGCTGACCTGCAACGGTCAAGGAAATAGCGTTTTGGAGAGTTGTAGAGCGAGATGCGCTGCTGTTCGGATTCAGTCCGCCTTCAGAGGCTACCTGGTAACTTCGTTCTCTCAAATGCTAACAAAATTCATGAATTTGATTATTATTTTTTGAATTAATTTTAGAAATTTAATTAAACAGGCGACGAAAGCGCTTAAGGCGACTTTCTGCGCTCAAATGTTTACAAAATTCATGAATTTGATTTTTTTGTTGGATTTAATTTTTGGAATTTAATTAAACAGGCGAGGAAAGCGCTTAGAGCTTTGAGAGGTCTGGTGAAGCTGCAGGCGGTGGTGAGAGGGTTTCTTGTGAGGAAGCAGGCGGCGGCGACGCTTCATAGCATGCAGGCTCTGTTCAGAGCTCAGGCTACTGTCCGGTCGCGTAGAATTCGATCATTTAGCAACAAAGACTCGAGATTTAGCGGCGAATTTGTGTCCAGAAAATCAGTGGTTTGTGTTCTTCATTTTCCTATTTTATCCAGGACTCCTTGAAAGTCTCAGTTTTGACCCATTAGGAATCGAGCGTTCTTCAACATGTGTTGATTTTTATGTTCATGAATTGATTGAGTTTGTTCATGTTTTAATTTGAGAAGGATAATTTGGAGACTCGAAGCGTCTGCAGCCGAAGATTCTCGTCCACATTTGAAACAACGGTCGACGAGCGGCCAAAGATTGTGGAAATGGATACGAGCAGTAGGCCTAAATCGAGGTCTCGCCGTAACAACCTCTCGATTTCCGAATCGATAAATGATTGGGGACTGACAGGGGAGGAGTGCAAATTCTCAACAGCTCAGAGCACTCCAAGATTCTCTGCCAATAGCGCGACTGCAGCAGTAGAGTGCACGGTTAATCCGAGTTACATGGCGAACACACAGTCGTTTAGAGCGAAGGTAAGGTCACATAGTGCGCCAAGGCAGCGGCCTGATGTAGGGAAGAGGCGAGTGTCATTGTTGGAAATGATGGAGGCGAGGAATAGCCTGAGCGGAGTGAAGATGCAGACGTCGTGTTCGAGTGCGGTTAGCTTCAAGAATGCGGTGATGGGGAAGCTGGAACTGTCCCGAGAGGAACGGTGCGACAGAAGGAATGCCAATGCAAATTCTCACAAAAACGTCACTAGAAGATGATCGATTTTATATGTTCATACGAGTTTATATTTATTTGATATAAAATTTAGCGGATCAGTGATCAAATTTTTACCCTCCGTTTAGATCATAGAAATGCAATGGAAAGAAAATAAAATGGAAAATTTTTCTACTGAAAATGATATAAGAAAGTTTAGAGAAGCGCGCGCTCAAATGAGATCCTCTTTAAATTTCGAGAATTTGAGACCCCAAGCTTCACCATTCAAAATGCAAGATGTATTTTTTAAGATGCATTTTGTTGGTGACATGTGTCCCATGTGCATCTTCTAAGATGCATTTAATGCAAAGTCAAAGCCATCTTTTTTACTTTGTTTTTTGGACATGTGTCAAATGCAGATTCAAAGATGCATCATGATCTAATGGTGAGATATGGGTTCTCAAATTCTCGAATTTTTAAGAATTCTCAACAGAGCACTCCCCAGAAAGTTTATATCACATCATTTTGTTTAGTTAAGATATTTCAAGATAAACCAACATGAAACTTCATTTTTCTCATTAAAACGAAACTTTTCATGAACCTAGCGATGCCTTTAAGGCTTAATGTTATAGTAGAAAGAAAGGCGATTGCTACAGTAGTTTATGTTTGAGAGGACACTTTCATTTTTGAGGTAAATTTCTTGGGAATGAAAGTTGCATCTTTTGTTGTGAGGATGATGAGGAATCGAGAGAATGAGAATTATTCGTCCTTGAGATTGAGATTCACTGAAAAGTGAAAACCATACATAAGTGCACCTTGGTAATGTGAGTCATCAGATCTCTTCCCTATTCACGAATAACTTCTATTCTCATTCTTTTGTTTTTTATAATGGGTGTGTACAATAAATAGAACATTACAATGTATATAACGCATTATCATCTAGTACATACGGATCCGAAATTATACATGGACGGGAGTAGGAAAAGGAAAAGGAAAAGGAAGAGAAAATTCTTACAAAAAATGTGAGAAAAATGTCATGTGTGGGTCTTGAACCCTTAACCTTGTGAAAGTAATGTTAAAATTCTTCTACTAGATCACACTCTTATTGATCATTCTTTCGTTATTTAACTATTGTAAATGTTGGAGTCCAGCATTTGTAGTATTGGTAAAACGATTCCAAGGTCAATGGTTCAAATAATATGGTGCACCCAAAGATATGAGTTTGTAAGACTCGTACGATTTAAGGGGAGCAATCGGTTGAGAACTCTTAAAAATTCGAGAACTTGAGAATCCAAATCTCACAATTAGATCATGATGCATCTTTGAATCTGCATGTGCCACATGTCCAAAAAACAAATTCAAAAAAGATGGCTTTGACTTTGTATTAAATGCATATTGGAAAGTGCACATGAGACACGTGTCACCACCAAAATGCATCTTGTATTTTGGAATGTGAAGATTGAGGTATCAAATTCTCGAAATTTAAATGAATTCTTATTTGAGCGCTCAAAATACTCATATAAGAGTTTCATATGAATATGAACTTTTGGATTTAAATTTTCAAACTCTTATGATTTTTAGTATATAAATATAAGACAAGGACAATTATATTTGGTTTTTATTGTTTCTTTATCCTGAAAATAAACAAATCAACTATGGAATGTACTCTTTGTCGCATGTTACCTCACTCGGTCTGAAAGTCCAACCTGATCCCAAACTTGCCAGAAACTCGACCCGATCCATCATTAAATAAATATTGGAATCGCAGGTTACCAACTTTGTCAAGCTCGAGTTTAAATGAATTAGGTAACCCGTGAGAACTCGACTTGGATTTTTATTTTATTTTTTTGAACCGAGTTCTCGACTTGGATTGAAGTAGTGTAAATAGGGAGAATTTTTGTCTCTATCCGTTAATAATTTGAGAGACTGATTGAGGGAGAGGCCCTACACCCTTCAACTTAGGATAGTGATTGTTGCAGGAAAAATTAGAGGAACGAATGGACAGTCAAATCTCAAATTCATTTGTGGCAATTTTGTGAAATTCTTTTTAATTAAATTTGTATTGTCTTTTGCTAAATAAAGAATATAAATATTTATGACTTTGTGGCTAATTTTTAAATCTTCATTTGACATTTGTGAATAATAGAGATATTCATTTGACACATGTGGATGAGTTAATATTTGGATAATAATCAAGTTTCTCCATGAACTGATGAACATGTGTTACGTTAATTGTGTTTATATTTATAGTTTTAGGTGTGGTGACATGTTGGTTAAGAAGTTCATTATGGATCCTTACATTCCGGATTCGAATTCTGGGGTCACCATTTTACTCATGATTTATTGAGATTTTCTTCCTTTCCCTCTTTCTCATCCCGGTCATGTACTATGTTACTATATGATAAAGGCTATCGCACAATGTATTATGTATCGTTGTACCCCTTCATTAAAAAATAATATGTATAGCCTTAATAATGCTTTCATGGATTTACTATTTTAGCATGTACCATGAATATGCACTTAGAGCATCCCCCACCATGCTTTTTTGGAGCATAGAAAGTGAGCATGAGAGATGATCAAAAAAATCATGCACCCCACCATGATTTTTTTGATCATCAAAAAGATCATCACATGGTTTTTTTTAAAAATGAGCATCTCATGCTCTTTTTTTGTGTTTTGAGCATGAGAATGAGCCAATCGCAACGCGACACGTGTCCTGTGTAAGAAACAGTACAGTTTTTATTTTGATCTTGCAACGAATATATCTTCTAAATTACAAATTAAAAAAAATCAAAATAAATACCAATATTCATAATTTTTTGAGCTCTATAAAACGAGATGCACTTTGATATATTTTTATTAATCTTAACATTTATGAGCTATAATTTATGTAGTGATGAGAGAGATTGATGATAAACTTTTTTTTGGATCATGGTGGGGTGCATGTGATTGAAAAAACACTACTACGTACAGAGCAGGCATTATGCATCGGTTCAAAAATTACAATAAGCATCGGTTCCTCTTTATGCATCGGTTTATAATGCAACCGTTGCATAATGGTCACCTTATGCATCGGTTCTATTAAAACCGATGCATATTGTTCCTTTATGCATCGGTTTTTATAAACCGTTGCATAATAGTCACCTTATGCATCGGTTCATCTAAAACCGTTGCATAATGGTAACAATTATGCATCGGTTTTAGATAAACCGATGCATAAGGTGACTATTATGCAACGGTTTATAAAAACCGATGCATAAAGTGCGATAAAACACTTAGGTTTTTTTCAAAATTGGTCAGTCCGCCGTAGCCATTCCGTCTTCGATTGGTTTCTCTCAGTCCGCCTACGCGATTCCGACTTCGATTGTTTCTCTCCGTCGCCTTCGTCTCACTGCTCGCTCCTCGGATTCGTCCGTCGCCTTCGTCTCACTGGTCGTTCCTCGCAAGTCGCCTCCTCGCCAGTCGCCTCCGCTGAATCGCTCCTCGCCTCCGTCGCCATTGCTCGTCCTCCTCCTCCACTCGCCATTGCCAGTCGACGCCGCTCATTGCCATCCTCGCCATTGCTCCTCCTCCTCCACTCGCCTCCGAATCAACAGGTAATTAGGGCTCCAGTTGTGAAATTTTAGTACGTAACGGTTAGGGGTATTTTGCAGTTGTAATCCTATAACAATAAGTATGCTAATAATTAGTTGAAATTTTAGTTGTTGCTCTATCATTGTTGAATGATGTAAATACCTAATTGGATTCATGTGTATGCTAATATTTGTGTTTGAAAACATAGATTCGAGCGGCGTTACTTCCATATGGTGGGAGTTGTACCTAGTTTATCCTCCAAACATCATATCAAGTAAGGTATTCTATTGTGTTAATTGTGTATAGCTTTCGAAATTGGACATTGTTGCTCTTTCATCGTTGAATGAAGTTAATAACTAGTTGAATTTAAGTATATTAATTTAATTGATGTTCTTTTGTTTAGGGTTAACATTTGCGATCTACATCCTCTTCCCGTTAGTGGTGCTTCGCTTCTTCAATTCCTGGTATTTGATGGTTATCTATCTTTTGTATTTTAATATGAACATGGAGATTTGAATTTATTTTTCCTTGTTTACTAATTTGTTCTTGTTGTTTGTAGCTCTAGTCCGTACTTGTTGCACACCCACCATTGATATTCTTCTTCGTGAGCTTCTATTCTAAGGTAAACCGCAAGTTTATGTAACTCATTTACTACTTTTTAAATTTGTTGGAGTGCTTATAATTCACTCAAATGTAAATGTTTGTTCGTGTAAATTAGTAGTAGTAACTAATAATATTTACACGTTTCATGTAGTGGATTGATAATGAATCGAGAGTGGGTGTCCGGTAATAGGTTGAGTGATGAGTACGAGAAAGGGATTATGGATTTTTGTGCGTTTGCGTCGGCATATGCGTCTAGAAACAACATTGAACGTGTCTTTTGTCCGTGTATGAGTTGTTGGAATTACAAAAAGGTCAAACCGAAGAAGTTACGTAAACACCTTTTGTTAAAGGGGATTAACCCACAGTATACGGTGTGGTATTTGCATGGGGAGGGTGAACAACAAAACTTTGAGCCTCCACCCGTAGAAAGCTTGCCGGAGGATAATGTTGATTGGGAAGAGGATAATCTGATTGAGATGGTTAACAATGTCGCTAATGACTTTGTTGATACGCCACATATTTTGGAGTCTTTGAGGAATGACTCCGAATTACCACTGTATGAAGAGTGTTCCAAATATACAAGGTTATCGGCAACGTTGAAGTTGTTCAATCTCAAAGCAAAAAATGGATGGAGCAACAAGAGTTTTACCGAATTATTGGCGCTGGTGAAAGACATGCTTCCTGAGGGGAACACCCTACCTAACCGTACTTACGAGGCTAAGAAGATTATGTGTCCCATGGGCCTCGAGTACGAGAAAATACATGCATGTCCCAATGATTGTATCTTGTATCGAAATGCCTACAGATATTTGAAAGAATGTCCAGTATGCAAGGCATCTCGCTACAAGTTAAACAAAGAACCGACAGGTAAATTAAATCTAAAGGCACTCCTTCGAAAGTACTATGGTATCTCCCACCGATCCCCAGGTTTCAGAGATTATTTGCCGACACGGAAGATTCCAATAATATGCGTTGGCATGCTGAGAAACGTGTTGCTGATACGAAAATGCGCCATCCTGCCGATTCACTGCAATGGGCTAAAGTAGACAACACATTCCCAAGTTTTGGAGCAGAGTCTAGAAATTTACGGCTTGGCCTTTCTACTGATGGGGTGAATCCACATGGGAATCTCAGTAGTCAGCATAGTACATGGCCTGTGATTTTGGTTATCTACAACCTACCTCCCAAGTTAACCATGAAGCGTAGATACATGATGCTTTCTTTGTTAATATCGGGTCCTCGGCAACCTGGAAATGATATTGATGTATACTTGGCTCCTCTGATAGATGATTTGAAGCTTTTATGGGACGAAGGAGTACGCACATATGACGCATCGAGGCAAGAATATTTCAATATGCGTGCTATGTTGATGTGTACGATCAATGACTTCCCAGCTTATGGAAACTTGTCCGGATATAGTATTAAAGGGTACAAAGCTTGTCCTGTATGCGGGGAAGGGACACATGCACGCCATTTAAGCAATTGTCGAAAAATGGTTTATATGGGACATCGACGTTTCTTACCGAGACATCATCCTTACAGGCGAAAGAAAGCTGCCTTCAATGGTGAGACTGAGAACGGAATAGAACCGCAACCGGCTTCTGGCGATGAGGTGTGGAAGACTTTGGGTAGAGCATCGGTTCAGGTAACTGCCAAAGCTGAGGTTTTCGGTGACGACTACGATATCTACCTTTTTGACGAGGAAGTCACGGACCTATTAAAGTTTCAAGCGTTGGGGAACGCAGCAGTTGAGTTATATATATGGTAATATTTATATCTTTAAAATGATTTTTTTTTGTAATTAGTCTAACTAACACAATTGTTTACTTTGTAGTCATTTACACGATCAGATGCTTCATTGGGATATCAAGTTTGGTTTTTTTATTCCGTCATTAATGACCCCAAGCATAGACAAAAATGAGAGATTGGCGACGTTCGTAGGAAGATTGAATATGCCAGACAAAGACCAACTTTTTTGCTACTTTCTCCCTTATGTTGATCACATTGAGTGAGTTCATCACTTACTTTATAAGTTGTTAACTTCTGTTCTTAACACATTTGTTTTTAAGTTAGTGGGTTTTTTTAGGTGGCATTGGATGTTATGCGTCATTTTTCCGAGACAACATAAGGTTCTTTGGCTTGATTCATCTACAGAAGAGAAGGATATACGCGCTGATGCAAAAGAGTTGGTGGACATGTAAGTTTGGAAATTACTTTTATCTTATAACTTGTATTGAAAGTCACTAATAATTATATTATTGTGTTTGTTTTAGGGGATTAGATCGATACTACCAAGGATGTGTACCGAGGAATACACGTAGAGTAGAGTGGAAGAAAGTTTTGGTATTCACAAATATCTGGACATTTTTATTAAATATTTTTTTTCATTTATAAAGTATGTTAACTGTGATTATTTGGTATCGTGCAGTGTCCAAGACAACCACCTAGCTTTTTTTGTGGTTATTATGTCCTTCATTATATTAAGGACATTATCGCATTTGTACGGGCTAATAATGGTGCGGAGGTTGAAGACATAGCCCAAGTGAGCTTTTTAGAGATATATATACATATATATGTTATTCATTTAACTGTTTATTACTTGTTGATTGTTGATTTAGTTCGCTTGTTTTCACTCTTTAATTGTTGACTTAGTTCTCTTGTTTTTTTTATAGTACTGTTTTCCTAATGGAGCAGAGGCATACGACGTCGACAAGATTCATGGAGTTCGGGATGAAATCGCCAACTACCTACGTGAATATGTGACCACTCATCCTACAGTACTACTATAGGACATTAACTTAGAAAACATTTGTTATGTGATGTTTTGTGGCGTATTTGTGCTTTCAAATACAAATATATGTGTATGAATGATATTGTATGTTGCAAATTCAGTGAAACAATGTTTAGCATGTAAATTGTATTGTATTTGAAAGTTGGAACAGCAGGGTTCATTATTGTGTTTAATTTCAGGTGGATTTGAGCTTTTGGAAAGCTGAATCTGCCATTTTTTTTTGAACATTATGCATCGGTTTTCTAAGAAACCGTTGCATAATGTCTTGAAGGTTTAGTCATTATGCATCGGTTTTACCGTAAACCGATGCATAATGTTCAGGTCTTATGCAACGGTTCTCTGGAAAACCGTTGCATAATGTCCAAACATTATGCATCGGTTCAAATAAAAACCGATGCATAATGTCCATACATTATGCATCGGTTTTTTATGAACCGATGCATAATGTATGGACATTATGCAACGCTTCATTATGCATCGGATCCAAAACCGATGCATAATATAAAAAAACCGATGCATAACCCTTCATCTGTAGTAGTGAAACCATGAGAGATGATTAGATGAGAGAGAAAAAGGATGAGAGAGATGGATGGTATGATTTTTTTGATCATGGTGGGGGATGCTCTTATGACTTCGTATGGACTAATACCATTTATTTCAAAGTCATAGATGATTTTGAATTTTTAAAAAAAAGTCATAAATGGTTTAACATATATGACTATCCTATTTTTGTATGAATTAAGTTGCGATGCATGCTAGTTTAAAATGACATCGTTTTAGACGTAGTTTTGTGCAATAATAAAATTTAAAATTAGAAAATAACCTCATATTGAAATATGAATATTTCTTTTTGATAACAGAGGCAACAGCCTAAGAGGGACAACAAGAGGGGAATTGGATATTTGCCGAGTGGCTCGAACTTATGATACTATATGTCAAAAGATTCGATTCTTCCCGAGTAGCATAATTCTCTTCACTTTTGTGGGGCAGTGTTTTTTGTCCCTCATGGAGTGTTCTTCGTCCCTTGTGGACGAGTTGGTCTGTGCTTCAACAAACGATTCAAGTATCCATCTGGATTAATGCCATGCGCGGCCCATGCTCCAGAGTCTAGTAATTCATATGTACCTGATAAAATATTCAAGCATGCATAAAAATGCACTCATGCAATGCAATGCTTGATTTGTATGAGATGTAAACCCACAACCTAAAAAAATGACAACAACAGAGTGTATTTTTAATATGAGTTTTGAATTATGTAATATCATAACTTGTTGATTCTGGCTGCAATTATTATATACGATTCTTTTTTGTTTCCACATTGTATAAGGTGGTGAGTGTTAAGGATTTTCCTCGAACCGTTGCATATTGTCATGACATTATGCAACGGTAGCTTATGCAACGGATGAGGAACCGTTGCATAATGGTCCTCAGAACCGTTGCATAATGTCCTGTTTGTAGTCGTGAGAGCTTAAATTTTATGTTTTTAAGTTAAGTAAAGTTAAATAAAGTAAAATAAAGTTCAGTTCAGTTAAAGTAAGTTAAATAAAAAAATTCAGATATCAAATTTGTAGTTCAACAAGATTAAAACTTAAATTAAACACCTTTATTCAAAAAAATTTACTTTTTTAAGTTCAGTAAAGTAAAATAAAGTTAAGTAAAATAAAGTTCAGTACAGTTATATAAAGTTAAATTAAAGTTCAGTAAAGTTAAATTAAAAAAATTTCAGCTCTATCAAACAACACACCTTAGATAGAAAGATTGGTGAGTCTATTATTTATAGAAGTCAAAAGCCATTATTTAGTAATGTACAGAAATAGATATGGTAAACATAATAATGATATGAACATACAACAAATATACAATAGTATATTCGTTGTATATTCTCTATATTCTCTAACACCCTCCCTAAGACTAATGGTGATGAACAATGAGTTTGGGATGTTCCAGTGAAGAAGCTTGCCAAAACACTTGAATCAACTAAATTTGAGTGTGGAGCGCCTTCTGCTCTCCTTTCAACAATTCATATTCGCAGGGGCGGATCCAGAAATTGACACAAGGAGTGACAACCAAAGTAGACTGTATTATTAATGAAGAACGTCTTGTTTCCATATTAAAAAAATCGTCAATTATTGAATTCGTGCTAAACATTTTAGCTATGTCGTTATCAATATTGACGACCAACAATCCGATAAGAGATCATCTTCCGTCTTGTTGCGAAGTGCACTTTTTACTATATTCATTCTTGAAAAAAACGTTCATTAGTAGCGGTAGAAACTGGAAGAATCAGAATAAGAAATATCACCCTTGTGCAATAATAAACATGTTTGATTTTCTTATACTCGCCAATTATTGACATAATTCACAAATCTCGGTGCAATTGTTAAAATTTGGAAGTTGTCAAACTAACTGAAGTTGTTGGAGTCCCACGTGCAACGATCTCATTTAATCTTTATCAAAGTCTATTGGGTAAAAGCTTTCTATTTTTTTTTGTTGATAAAGGTAAAAGCTTTCTATTAATTTACATATATCATCAACTTTGAATAATATATGTAACTCTGTAGGATTTAAAGCTGAAGAATGATCAATTCCACAATCCGGTGTTGATTAACAGAAAAATTTAGGGCCTTACCATTGCCTAATGTCAATTCATGAGTGCGGCGGAGATGTTGGTGGAATGAGATTTTACTATTTTGAGATAATTTTTTATTTTTTTTTTACATAGTTTAAATCAAATTGATTATGTATATTTAAAATAGATTTTATTATATATATATATATAATTGAAACACGTTGGGGTGATATGGGCCACCCTTGGAGAAGACTGGTTCCGCCCGTGCATATTCATAACATAGTATCAAGAGCTTAGGATTTTCTACGATTCTGGATTATTTTGCTTACACTAAAACAGCTTCCGCATTATTTACTTCTTTTTTTCTCTGATCGAATATTTGTACTGTTCGATTTTTTCCCTTGATCTGAACTTGTACACCATGAGCAACACCAGCTCTGACTCGCCCAACTCTACCAACCATCAGTGTGCTTGAGTTGTGCACGGGTGCGCCTTTTTCTTGGTAGCTGCAAATTGATGTATCACCTCCCATGTCGAGTTATTCCATGATTGTGGGATCCTACCTTTGTTGGCAAGTTACATTCGAAATTTTTTGTATGATTTGGAGGACCAACTAACTCAAATTTATTCCATGGAAGAGGAGTGTGGCTGTCAAGGCAGGTAGCGCTAGTTTTTCATCCGATCTTTATTTTTTCAATCTGAATAAAAGAGAAACAAGAAAGATGGAAAACATAGGAGACAAAAGGATAAATGACGGATGTGTGTGTATGTTTTTCAGCCTCAGTACGTGTTTTTATCGCTCTCGTGTTTTTATGATCTATGCACCCCGTGCATTATGTACAATTTCAACCGCTTGTGCGTTTCCATTTCGTGAGCTAGTTTTGCGCTTCTTCGGGTTGCACTTATACGACCTGTGCACCACGTGCATTATGACGGTCTGTGCGTTTTCCAGTTGCGCTTTAGCGCATTTTGACACGCTTCTTCATCGATACAACCTTGGACACAACACTGTTCCTATACTTCCATGTTAGATTGAGTGTATAATGTATTATTTATAGAAATGGCCAGAAATAAATATGGTAAGCATAATAATGATATGAATATAAAACAAATATACAATAATATACTCGTTGTATATTCTCTAACAGTGAGCTCATTACATTTATTCATAACAACAACACACTGTCACACTTAGGGCGAAGTGGAGTAGTCCAGTGGTTGACGCTCCCACCCGGCACAATGAGTGTCCGGGTTCAAGTCCCTCTAACCCCTAACACCTATCCCATCAAAAAAAAAAAAACACACTGTCACACTTTATCAAAAAAAAAACACCATCACACACTAATCACCTTTTTTTCTCTCTCAGACTTTGAGTCTTCGAGTTATCTTGAGAACTAATTTATACATGGAATACATGATCGCCAGTATATCAAAATTCCGATACTTTACATTTATTACTTTAATAACAGTTACGTACAATTGTGCTCTGATTGGAGACTGAGACTTGAGGACAGTCAATAACACAATCAGCTTTGATTTTTCATGTTGTGTTGATTATTATATGCACACCTTGACTACATCTACCTGTTTCATTTTCAAGGGGTGTTTGGCACTCTCAGCTAAGAGTGTGATTATTTGTATGTTTATGACATTTCAAACTAAATGCACATTCCGCAGTATTGTAATACGTTTTTATCATATTGTGTTTGTCATTTTCATACATAACTTCAAAATGCGCTTCAATAATAGGAGTTCAAGATTTAGTGGAAAACACGCGCATCCAATGTAAAATGGAATTTTTTTTACAGATTCATTAATTTGAAAATGTAACGAAAAGTGTGACCCTACCCAATGTAAACCTCTCATTTCCAGTGCTTTATTGAGATCGAGCACGTGATGTTGTGTATGGTTGAACACACTGAGATTGGAGAAAAAATTTCTAATTTGTGCAAAATCACAATTTGGATTTCCAAACTAATCAAACTTGAAATTGAATTTCCGATTTAGACACACTCCTTTAGGCGCCGTTGCTAAGGGCGCCTAAGGCATAAGGCGCTCTTAGCAACGACGCCTAATGCTTAAGTGTCAAATTCTTTTTTTGAACGAATTCATAAATAATATTAAGGCGCTGTGCTAAAAAGGTTTTTTTTTAATGTTTTTTTTTGAAAAAATTGATTAAACACCCATCTTCGATCACTATATTTGTGAGCTTAACCTTTGAATTTCATTTTCGAGTAAACATGAAAGTTATAGAACATTCAATTAGATTTATAACCACATAAAGAACATCTTAAACGGACACCGTATGACGCCTCTATGAGCTTCCGAATGTTAGCTCGGACCCCCTCGGTTTTGGCTAATATCGATCGATCATCCATCTTCGGTCACTATTTTTATCAGCTTAACCACCAAATTTCATCTTTAAGTGAACATGAAAGTTGTAGAACATTCATTTAGCTTTCTAACCATATAAAGAACATCTTAAACAGACATCGGATGACGCGTCTATGAGCTTTAGAAGATTGGCTCGGACCCTCTCAAATTCTAGAAATTTTCCGAACATGAAACCGAGGGGGTCCGAGCTAACATTCGGAAGCTCATAGAGGCGTCATCCGGTGTCCGTTTAAGATGTTCTTTATATGGTTAGAAAGCTAATTGAATGTTCTATAACTTTCATGTTTACTCGAAAATGAAATTCAAAGGTTAAGCTCACAAATATAGTGATCGAAGATGGGTGTTTAATCAATTTTTTCAAAAAAAAAACATTAAAAAAAAAATTCTTAGGCGCTGTGTATAATATTATTTATGATTTTTTTGGCTGACTCACCATTCGTTGTATTAAGAATTTGACACTTAAGCATTAGGCGCCGTTGCTAAGAGCGCCTTATGCCTTAGGCGCCCTTAGCAACGGCGCCTAAAGGAGTGTGTCTAAATCGGAAATCCAATTTCAAGTTTGCTTAGTTTGGAAATCCAAATTGTGATTTTGCCCAAATTGGAAAAATTTTCGAGATTGGCGAGGAGGTGCATAGACAAAGAATTGTGGTGCTATTGGCCACAACTCTCTATATGCATAAATTATATTTGTGCAAATGGTGAAACATGCAAGCTTTGAACCATCTCCAACAAAATAAATAGTTCATTTCCCAATTTTAGTATCCCTATTTTTTTATTAACAAAAAAAATTTTAATTCGGTTATTGTCAATAGAGTGGTGGCTTGTTGGTTTATGTGTTGCATGCAATGTCTCAGATTTCGTATTCGATTCCTGGTGATCGAACAATTTCTTTTGTTGGCTTTTGTTTCTTTTGTTCCGCCTATAGACATTCTCTTGTGTGTGCAAGTGTGTCTCTTCAATACTTTGCTGGCGATAGTAATTTTGTATCCACTTGTAAAAAATCCATCAATAAAAAAAAACTCAACTCAGCTATCAAGAGTAATCTTCTAACTGTTGTCTGTTGATGTGTTTTTTTTTTGATAAAAAATTGTTGATGTGTTGGTTTACAATAAAATTTGATTCCCCTTATTACTTCTATTTGACCCATAAACAACCTGCTCTTATGATCCTATCCATATAAAAAAACTCAACTCAACTCAACTCATTTCGAAGTAGTATTTTGGTACTCGTGCCTTTACTCAATAATACATTATCTAATAATAAAACTCTTGCATGTGCCACTTCATCAAAGTTTGTAATGGCATCCATCATTTAAATATTTATTTTTCCTCCACCAAACGACAATATTTCGAGTCGCCAAAATTGCAAACATCATCATAAAAAAAAAGGAAACAAATTAAATATTTTCCTACCAGCTTTAATTTCATATTTACTGCTTTACTTGTTATTTAATTTTATTATGTTAATAAAAAAAATATTACGATAATGAAAATAAATAGTTTCTGGTAGTTCTCACTCGCCTCCCTTCGTCCTCATTTGCTGCAGCTCTTCTCTCTCGCCAATCTTCGCCATCAAATCGCTGCAATTCCGATCGATTTCGTTCAAATTTAGGGCCTTTTTTATTCCTCTTTCAATCGGTTTTTGAATCCGGTTTTGTTCGATCACGGATCGAATTCGAACAATTTTAGTGCGTCCGGAGCTTGTGGTCACGATGGGGAAGGTGGTTGTGGGAGCTGCTGTGATTGGCGCTGCGACTGTCTGCGCCGTTGCTGCTTTGATCGTGCGTCACCGCATGAAGAGCGCCGCTCAGTGGGCCAAGGCCACCGCGATTCTCAATGATTTGGAGGAAAAATGTCGTACGCCGATCGAGAAACTTAGTCAGGTTGCTGAGGCTATGACTGTTGAGATGCACGCTGGACTCGCGTCTGAAGGCGGCAGCAAGCTGAAGATGATTATCAGCTACGTTGATAATCTCCCCACAGGGTGATTCTTTCTAATCTGATTTTGCATTTGTTTATCCTTTTAATTTTGAATTTGCTGTTTGATTTGGTTTCATTGAGTTCAATGCCTTGAAATTGTTATTTTGGTGATAAATGGATTTCATTTTCTGAACTGCATTTTTCAAATGTTGTTGCTTTGTGATGCCATTGGGCTGCTGATTCTAATCTCTAATGTTGTATAGCATATGTAGTCGCTTTATTAATGATTGAAGAATTGAGCATATTTAGACCTTGGTGATGTTCATAATGATGAAATTTTGAATATTGTGTGTTGGATTGAAAAGATTCACTTTGGAGTATCTGTTTCCTATGCTATCCAGATGAATTAGGTACTTTTCAGGGAGAAAGATCACCGGTTTAGCCGTTAAATAGTTACCAAATGTTTTGTCGTCTTTAACATTCTTTAAGTTTTATGGACAGCTTACATTACACACATTATGGGGGATTATACTGTGATGATTTGGAATTTCATTTGATCTTGTCGTATTTTTATGAAAAGATTACACACATTACAGTACACGATGATTCGGGAATTTCATTTGACCTTGTCGTATTTCCCTGCAGTGATGAAAGTGGACTGTTCTATGCACTAGACCTCGGCGGAACAAATTTCCGTGTGTTGCGTGTGCTGTTGGGTGGCAAAGAGGGGCGTGTTGTGAAGCAGGAATTCGAGGAGGTTTCTATCCCACCTCATTTGATGATCGGGAGTTCTCATGTGAGTTTTAAAATGATGATTGATGCATGGTTTTACTGGGTACACTATTTTATTTTTGTACATTGTGGAATTGCAGGCATTATTTGATTTCATAGCTGAAGCACTCGCCAAATTTGTGGCTACTGAAAGCGAAGGATTGCATGCATCCCCCGACAAACAGAGGGAATTGGGATTTACCTTTTCATTCCCAGTCAGGCAAACATCTATTGATGGTGGATCTCTTATTAAGTGGACAAAGGGGTTCTCCATTGAGGATGCGGTAATTATTGTGCCTCAAATATATGTCAACATGTTTCAAAGTGCCTTCCTTTCTATTCAATAAATGACTGGAGACTGAGATGTGTTCTCTTATTTAGGTAAATACATAATATTTTCAAGATATAATTCTAAGAAGAAGACAACTAATCTTTTGCATGAGTGAGAAATCACCTGGCATACCCTACTGGAAAGTTAAAATTAATAAAGGCGTGGGTTAGTCATAGACCTCTAATCTTCGATTGGAAACAAAATTGTTAACTCCATGCCTTACCTTGAGGGGGATATGTTTACAGGTAGTCATTGTAATTCACAAACAACTATAAAAACTCACATACACAGTTACACATTGTCTGAGTAAATAGTGACATGCTAGAGTTCCACATACACCAAAAGGTAGGATTATTTTTCAAACACTAACATATGAATAAAGTCTATCCCACCCGATAGTGTCTTTTCCACTTATTGGGTGTAATTTAGATGGGCGAGACATTGGGTGAACATAGTTTGAAACTGATTATGCTCGATTAGATTAAATAAGTTTAAAGATTCACCCGACAGAAAGCGTACCGCTGTGAACATCTGAAAGATCAAGCTTAAGTGCAAAGCATTTTACGTAAAGTTGTAATAAACCGGTTGTTAATGAACTTCTCACCGTTGAAATAACTGAATATTTGCAAAGATAAACATCATTGTATCAGGTAGTTACTTCTACTGCTCTTTTGCAAGCACTGAGTCGCACCTACTGAGCATATTATCAACTTCATGGCAACGAGAATCATTTGAAAGTTTCCTCGTGCTGCTTGATTCTAGGTTGGACAAGATGTGGTTGGAGAATTGACTAAATCCATGGAACGAGTCGGCCTTGATATGCGTGTGACTGCCTTGGTAAGTGTATCGAGTTAAACATATCTTTTTCTTGTAACGGATCAACGAAAATTGAGGCTTAGTTCATTTTGGTTTTGCGTAGGTAAATGACACTATTGGAACATTGGCTGGAGGAAGATACTACGATGAAGACGTTATTGCTGCTGTTATTTTGGGCACTGGAACAAATGCAGCCTATGTGGAAAAGGCGCATGCTATACCTAAATGGCATGGTGATCAACCCAAATCTGGAGATATGGTAAGTTGTGTCATGGTATCTGGTATTTATATTTATATTTACGCTACTTATTTATCTTTGATGTTCTTTTTATATAAGCTTAGGCATATCTATCTAGGTGGCGATTACGATTAGGTTTTAAAATTTGTAATTGTCTATTGGACAACTCCTCGATCAAAGTTGCACTCATTGGTCCCTACAACCTTCTAAATGTGGGCTACTGTGTCAAAAGAAAAGTAAAACTGTATTTGCAGCTGAAGTAGACTGTAGAAGTAGTCTGTTAACATAGAACTATTGCAGGAGAGGTCGTCGTCACGAGTCCTCCTTATATCTAAAACATGTACCAAATGACTCGTGTCCTTTTCTCTCTTTGTGATGTGTAGCAGTTTGGTTTCAAGACTTGACTAGTAGTATAATCATATACATTTTTTGCCTCCACTGTTGTTTTACCTGTGTTTCCTACTTTGAACATGTAGGTAATAAATATGGAATGGGGCAACTTTAGATCATCTCACCTTCCATTAACCGAGTTTGATCAAGAATTGGATCTTGAGAGTTTGAACCCTGGTGAACAGGTACAAACGTTTAGAGTTGATATAATATATGATTGCTTATTCTAATAAAATAAGTGTTGAGTAGTACTTGTGCTTTTCTGACAGATATTTGAGAAAATAATTTCTGGCATGTACTTGGGGGAGATAGTGAGGCGAGTCCTTTACAAGATGGCAGAAGAAGCTGCCCTTTTTGGTGACACAATTCCTGAAAACTTGAAAGTTCCATTCATCTTGAGGTTGGCCTTTAAACCAACCCTTTCAAGAGCTCCAATAACTTATTTACATAGAAGACTGTCCCCTAACTTACCAGTTGAAAAAATTAAATGATTTCGTACATAAATTTATGGACTTTGAGTTCTCTAATTTTTAGGCCCTGGTAGTCACTTGAGATGGCACATGCTCCATTTGCTTGGAAATAACATGCTTTGATTCTTTCTTGTTTTTGCAGGACTCCTGACATGTCAGGAATGCATCACGACACAACACCAGATCTGAAGGTGGTGGCCAACAAATTAAGAGACATCTTCGAGGTATAATCTTTCACCTAAACTATGACATGGGAGTTGATTGTTTTAACAATAGGAATTCAAGTACTATGCAATTGCAGCAACAGCAAAACATGACCTATATTTTTCCTTGTAATTCTTAAGTAGGAATTAGGAACCTCTAAATTTATAAGCATTCTGTTGCGAAAATCATTATCAATCTGCAATGCATCTCTGAAAAGTTTCCTTATTGATGATCTTCTTTTTTGTTTTTGCAGATTTCTAACACTTCATTGAAGACGAGGAAAATTATTGTAGAGATATGTGATGTTGTAGCCACCCGGGGAGCTAGACTCTCTGCAGCCGGGATCCTAGGTGTCCTGAAGAAACTAGGAAGAGATTCCGTCCCTGAATCCGGAGAGAAACAGAGGTCGGTGATAGCATTAGATGGAGGTTTGTTTGAGCACTACACTAAATTCAGCATATGCATGGAAAGCACTCTAAAGGAATTGCTAGGACCCGAAATTGCAGACAACATAGTGATTCAGCATTCAAATGATGGATCAGGTATCGGGGCAGCTCTCCTTGCAGCCTCTCACTCCCAGTATCTAGGATTAAGCGACGAATAAATGGGGGCAGTGCTTTCACCTTTATCCCTCCGGCCACATTAAAACCGGAAGCTTTATATTATATTACATAAATATGCAGTGCGCCGAGTATATTGGGCGAAGGTAGTGGATGGTATCATCCAAAAAAAAACATAAAACATTGACCTGATTGCTTTATGAATGGTAGCTATGCTGCCAGTGTTGTGATATCATGGCTCTGTGGAAACTAAAGAGTCCTGATATGGAAGAGATTGGTGGTGTTCTTTTAACTTTTAAGTAGTAGATGGATATTATCATGCACTTTTTTTTTTTTTTACTTGTGTGGTTTCTGCCGCCCCGGCTGTAGTGTTTGTTATTTTGTCATTGTTTTTTTTTTTCATTACCAACAGAAGCTGCAAATTTTTGGCAGAGAACAATTTTTTCCATGTACCCCAATTTTTCCAGTTGAATAATATAACCAGCAGGAATGCAGAGTGTTTGTTCTCATTAGTAATTCTTCGTTGTACACTCTGATATGTTTTTATCATTGTTATTTTGATAATTTATTAAAGTTTGACATTATTATTTTTTCAAGTTTCTCTTTTGCATTATTTCATAGCTTGATAACAACACTTCTTCTACTCAAAGGATGTGGTTATGACACTCGCAGGCATTTTGATGCGTCAAGGAAAAAACGTCAATATTTATTTTCTCAACTTCAGAGCTTTACAAATTAAAAAGAATGTATGATGATTCTTAAAATTTAAGAAAAGTGAACCAAAAAAAAAACGATTATTTGTTTATTATCAAAAAATGATGCTCCACTCCAAGTCCGAGTGAGTTAAGCGGCGACGACCATAATGGCGGATCCGAGCAGCAGCAGCAGTGGCGGATTTGCTGAGGCTTCAGCCGACCTCTTCCTCAATTGTATTGACCTCAGCAGCCCCGACGAGCAGAGGAACGTCTCCTTGCTCAAACAGGTTAACCACTTTTACTCCTCTATACGTTCTTCATGAATCGTCCCTATTTTATTTTTCATTTAATTATCAAATCAAACGCTTGTGGTGATGATTTTTACTGTACAGGCGTGCTCGGATTGTGGTTTTTTCTATGTAGTCAATCATGGCATAAGCCAGGAACTCATAGATGAAGTATTCTCAAAGAGCAAAAGCTTCTTCAATATGCCTATCAATCAAAAAATGAAATTCTTGAAGAACCACAAAAACAGACGCTATACTCCTATTTTTGACGAGATTTTGGACCCTGCGAATCAACTCAACGGTGCACTACTTAATGAATCCATAGTTTCTTATCAATCATGCTTCCACAGTCCCACCTCCTGCGCCTTTTTTTCCTTTCTATTAATGATTAATTTTCGCATCCACTCTTGTTTAGATCACCTGCAAGTAGAATTTCCCATTGAAAGCAACTTATATGTTTATTGATTACTTTTTCCTACTTTACTAGGGGACTACAAGGAGGGGTATTACATTGGTGTTGAGGTGCCAGAAGACCACCCTGAAGCTAACAAACCTTTTTATGGGCCAAATGTTTGGCCAACTGAAGGTATCAATGATATGCGATACCAGACCAGACACTATTATTTCTTTCGTTGTCTTGTCACATTTGTCTTTACCATTTACTGTTTATTTCTCTTATTCTCTCAATGTATTGTAGATCTCTTATCTGAATGGAGAAGCACAATGGATGAATTTCATAAACAGGCACTGTAAGTCACTAAAAATAGATACAGTTTGCAAGGCTTATTGCTTATTAGTCACTATCTGTATTTTGAGGTCCCAAAAATGTAAAGTTTTATGTTTTTAATAGTGAAATATTAAACGTTGAGCCATGCATCAGTATATGTTGATGGATTACTCTGAGTTGCATTAATCTCCAACTTTGAGTTATCAAACATATAGACGATGAATTTCCCAAGAGAGCTTGTGCTGATCAAGCAGACATATTTTATATTTTATGTTTTTAGATTGTTTATTCCTGTTAACATTAAATTTCGATAAACTGAAACAAAACAAAAAAAATCCTGAAATGTCTACCTTCTTGTCCCTTAGTTTTAATGAATGTCTTTTTACTGTATGGTGTCCCTATAGTAATGTGGCAAAAGCAGTTGCAAGGATCATAACTCTAGCCCTGAATCTTGTTGGTGATTTTTTTGACAAGCCAGAATTGCTAGGCGAACCCATTGCAACTTTGCGTCTTTTGCACCATGAAGGTAGATTATACCAGAATCTGATAACATTTGCTTTGTGTTCGACTATTGGTGACTTTACAATCAAATTAAATGTCAATATACTTTCTATTAGGAAAGAAGTCTGACCCGATGGAGGGAATATATGGTGCGGGTGCTCATACTGCCTTCGGTTTCATTACCCTCCTTGCTACAGATGATGTTAGAGGACTTCAAGTATGAAGAATTTATCAGTTTTAGCAGCATTTGATCAACAGTTTTTGCCTACCCGTTTTTATTATCTAGGGTCTTACTCTTACCTATACCAACATCTTTATTTTTATCGATGGTTTTACCTACACTTTTTTTTATCAACGGTTTTACCTATATTTTCTGTATCAACGTTCAACGGTTTTACCTATGGCTTTACCTTCGTTTTCAATATCAATGGTTTCACCTACATTTTCTGAATTAATGGTTTGACCTGCATGATCAATGCAGGATGTTGTAGTTGTGTTTATAGTACATCAGATACAAATGTCTAACAATAAATTATTGAACTGTTTGCAGATCTGTAAAGATAGGGATGCACAGACCCAAGTTTGGGAATATGTACTGCCGCTAAAAGGGTAAGTCAGTATCCACTGATAATCATAGTACAGAAAATTTTAGCAATGTACTAAAGCTATAGTGCATGGTACTCGACATTCTATACTTCTCCCTATAGAAGAAGTGTGTGTACCCTGCAACACTGCATAGTTACTGATGTCTTGATGATTGATCATTCATGCAGAGCTTTTATCGTGAATCTAGGTGATATGCTTGAACGCTGGAGCAATTCCATTTTCAAGTGAGTGAAACTTTGGGTTGGTTCGTAACTGTTTTCTGTTCGCCTATGAGTCACATAAGACGAATAGATCAAGAAAAAACAATGCAGGTCAAACTTACAACTTAGCTATAGCTCCAAATTGTTGTATGCGCAGTTCCATACTTAATGTGATTCGTTTCTTTCAGCACTTGTAACAGTAGAAGTACTGTTTTGATTAAATGTATACACTGATCTGGCCCCAACTATGCATAGTGGATTTCGAGAATTCTTTTTGATGTTATTCCTCATATGAGATAACAGTAACTTCTGTAGTCAATTTCTCAAACAATTTGTGACTGCAGTGTCCTGTGATATCGACCATATTTATAAACAGCATTTGTGTACGTAGCCAAACTTTGAGACTTTTGAACCTTTTTATTACCTTTTCCTTCATCAAAAGCCGAGAAGATTTATGAAATGATAATTGCTTTGTGCAAATCATTTCAGGTATCCTCCCATATACTGTCGCACTTACTTGAGCCAACGCTATATGGACACACATGCTGATTTGAGTACATACACGGATACTCAAAGTTTAGATAAATTGTAGACAAGGAAGGGTTCACACTTTCAGTCAGGAGTTACAGAGCACATCCCATATCCAAACAGTGTGCAGTGATCTGCAGCAGTGGTAGAAAATGCTGGAGCAGAAGCTGGAAAAATAAGATTTGTATAGAGGGGAAAATGTCGTTGATGGCATACAGGCTATCTAATTATATTGGCATCTTTTCTGAAGTACAAAAGCAAAGTAATATATAGTTTACTGCACCAACTAAGCTTGGTTGTACATATGAGGAAACTCACCGGACAACTATGCTTTACGCCCCGCAAGCCTGACCTGAAAAGAAGTTTGAGACGTCGAGCTTGGGTTTGCAGCAACTCAACTGTCAGCTCATCGTTGTTCAGTGTATTTGAGGTACAAACTATTCGAACTGAGTAGTGTGCTGTTCAGGTTCGGCATTTTAATTTATTTTTATTTTTTTAACGTGTACATGCTCTGAGTAGAGTTCTATCAAGCTCTAAGAATAGGTGTTTGAACTTGTCTTGGTTAATTTCTAGGAGTTCATGATTGCTCCGAGGAGATCGCATGCGCCTCCCCTCCCCTTGCTCCTCTTGTCGCAATGCCTAAGAGCCCTGCTGTAGGAGACAGCGATCAGTTGTCTCCCCCGTTTGTAAGAGCCAAATTTTTGGTTCTTTTTTCTAGCATGAATAAAATATCCTGTCGAGGGGAAAGGTTCCATGTGAAATGACTTTTAATCACCGGTGTGACGTACAGTGGTGACAAGGGAAAGATCAAGTATACAAAAATTGCTACGTATAAGATCAAATAATGAAAAACTATTTTTAAAAATTGTCTAACAAGGTATTGGGATCAAGTCCCACCCAAAAGAAAGAACGATCGTGAAAATCTTGATGACATGTTATGATCAATGTTGTGCGTGGTATTGAGTATTGATATGATGACCTTGATACGTATACAATCAGTAATAAATGTATTGATGAGAAGATAAACACCAAATATATGAAACTAATAAGAACATGATGTGATATTTCGTCTACCATAATCAATGTTAAATGATTGATCAGCATGAACAAAAATTGAATCTTTCTTTTGTCATTTTGCTATGCAATCAAACCGTAACAACAAATCAGTCCTTTTTTCATTGAGTAGTCCTACATGCATATGAACATCAAATTCATCACTCCTTTGTCCATAAGAGATCGAGCTTAGTTTATATTATAAAGATTTACGATATTTTTTGCCTTTTGACAAGCTAATATACATTGACTTATCGATCAGCTGCTGCAGGCGCCAGTTGATTTTTGTTACAAATTAGATTACACACAGACATTAAAAAACTTGTCTTTGCTGAGATCATCACTGCTGTGATCTTCTGCTAAGGTTTCAAAGTGTGTCCATAAAGAGAGAGAAAAAAAAGAAAGAAAGAAAGAAGCAAAACAGAACCTTAGATATCTGAGACATGGTTGTTATTCTTTACTATCCACGCCCTCACGATTATTTGAGACCGTCAAGTTCGGTTATATCTTGAGTCCACACAAAAACTGATGGCCACCGGCGCAGGCGCCATCTTCCTTTGCTGCATCTTCAACTCATTATAAAACTTGTCTATAAACTCCTCCGCAGCCTTATCCACTTCACCACTCCTCTCATCTCCACATCCACCTTCTCGTAACGAGAAAGGCGAGTCAGTCACCCTCAGCTGCCTCGCCACCATCGGGCTCTTCTCAAACCCCGGTAGCTCTAATTCGGGCGACTTGTTGCCCATTATTACTCTCTCTCTTTTGTTCAAGAGTTCCAGCACTTTATCCACTGCCTCCACGGCAGAGACACCGTTGTAATACTGGCTGCTACGCTTCACGTGGTGAACGTTATAACGATAATTGTGCGATCGGTACTTGCTTCTGCGCCTGATGATCGGGCTGCTGCTGCAGCTGAACTGATAATCACGCGGAGAGATAAACGAAGAGAGGTAGTTATCTGCGTCCGATGGGCGGCAGCTGAGGGCTGTGGCGGCTGTGTGGTGGTTGTGGCGGAGATTAAGAAACTTTCGAATAGCTTTTTGAGCTAGTGTGTTGCCTTGTTTAAACAAATACTCAAGATCAATTAAAATGAGCTTGGAAGTGTTGGAAACAGCTCTTCCAAGAGCTACAAGGATTATTTTGAGTGTGTGGGAGAGTAACTTGGTCATCTCTTGATGGGTTGGAGCTTGGATTTCCATAGCTTAAATTTAAGTTTCTCTTTTAGAGAGAGTGGTTATTTATAGGAGAAAAAACAATCATTCACATGTTTGTTTTCTATTCTTAAAAATTCCATTGTGGGAGGAACTAACAACACTTTGTGAAATGTTAAATGCAGTAATCCAGTTGGAAAGTAGTGGATAATTAAGGATATGTTCAGTGACACAAAATTGACAATACATGAATTTACATGTAGGGAAAAAAAAAGGTACTACCTAAACCCTAAATAATACTATAAATTGTGTTTTCATGACCGACATAACTCTATTGGGGAAATACTAAATTCAAATAAAAATTAGGGTAAACCATACCAATTTGCCGTAAATTGAAAACGACTACTCAAGTTTTCCATTCTTGAAAAGGCGTCGTTTTTCGCAATTAACAATTTTTAAAAAAAAAGAAATCAGAGTGGCGTCGTTTCATGAATGAAAATTTTGAACATTATCATTTTACATTTGTTAGAAAATTGGTGTATTGCACTGTATCTATTTTCGGGGAGTTAATAAACATATTATTGTTGTATGAGTTTGGTTTGAATCAATAGAAGGTTTGCCGATAGGGGCGGTGACATGTCGGTTAAGGAGCTACATTAAGATAGTTGGATCCTTACGCACTGGGTTCAAGTCCCGAGACCACCAATTCTCTACTTTCTTTTTCCTCTTCCTCCCTCGTGGAGGTGCTATTCGATAAAAGGTTCTTACTCCCTAGTGGAGGTGCTATTCGGTAAAAGGTGCCCAAAGTGGTTGAACTCCAAAGTGTCAAAGATGTACCGATGATTTGGGTGGATGTGTGCGGATTTATGGTAAAGGTGTCGAACGTGACATGCGCTTCAGAAGTGGAAAGATGTACCAGATGCTTGCGGATCCGATCTAAATGTCTTGCTAAGAGCTCCGGAGATCAATATATATGTAATAGTTGATAAAGCTCATATACATTGTAATGTTCCTAATCGTTGTATTCACTCACTATAAAAATAAATCAATAGAAGAGTTTGGTGGTTCATCATGATTAAAAACCACGCAAAGGAAATAACTTTAGTGTCCAAACGAAGCCTTTTCTCCCCTTAATCTAACACTAACCAACCCACTAAATAGCGTGCTTAGTATAGAGATAAGATGCTTGCCAAGGGCGAGACATGAAGATTTTCTAAATATCTTGAACTTCTATTGGTTGTTAATTAATTAACCTTGTTTTTATCCAAAATATCTGTTTTCATTTAGTGGAAAAGATGGTCCTTAATCCCCACTACCCTCCACTAAATTAATTGTGTACTTCACAATTTAAAAATGATGCTTTGACAAACAACCTTTTACTTTTCTCATAAACATATTTGCATAAACAACAGACTTGCTTTCTCTCCAATGTAGGATCATCTTTGCCATACCAAGTAACCATTTAACCAAACATGGATAGGAAATTTCAACCTCTCTAAGACACCGTATAAATACATTAAACATGTACAATTTTTTTTTAAAAGAATGTTCAAACCTTAAACTTCATATTCGGATCCGGTGCAGCGCAGTGAAATGATGTGAGTGCCAAACCAATGTCTTTTTCGTTCAAACCGCATCGTTTGATTATATTTCAAAAATAATATCAATCGAAATAACGTTGTTTTTATTTAAACGACATCGTTTCGACACTCTCACCGATTGACTGCCATCATGTATAAAGAGAAGTAAGTGTATAAGGATGGTATAATGATTACACTTCCATATGGATGATCTACGGAATCTCTCTTTTGGCTAATTTTAACTAAGATAATGCCATGAGAAACAAAAGCATATTGAAGGTCATCATTACTGTAGGGCAGTTTGTTACTTTACTTGTTTTTGGGCGTCTGTTAGACTTTTATGCTGATTGTTTACTGATACTCTCTATCAAGTGCCTTATAATTTTCTGAAAAGAAAAGACAGGAAGATAAATAAAAAATGTATTGTCAAAAGAGAAGTTGGGCACTTTCGGCAAGAGAATTCAAATTGATCTTCATCCATTTTTGTGCCAATCAGGAGGGTACCAAGTCTCTGTGGGTAACTTGATTCTTGTATATAGGAGGCTACTCCAAGATCATAAATATATATGTAGTGTATAAGTTGGAAAAAGATTCGGTACAACGCAACTAAATACTGTATCATAATTAAAACAACATTGTTTCAACGAAACACATTAATACATGTTATCAGGAACAACAAATCTTTTCATATATATATAGCAACTTGAAATGAGAAAGAGGGTTGAAAAGGGCCTAACAATAAATAATTGACCGGAAAAAGGGAACTCGAATAAAATTACTAAGGCGGAATAATTAGTTTAATAACACATGTTGGGATGATTATAAAAAGTTGAATCATCCCCCAATAATCACCACATCATTCTATCTATCTAGCTAGGACACAACTAGCTAATGTTTTCACAGTTCTTTTCAACGTTTAGTCGACTATATGTGATTCGTTTCTTATGTATAAATGATTATGTAAAAGTAAAACTTTCAACATCTTCATATTTTTTAATACCAACGGCATTTGTTACATTATCATTCAAGCTCAGATGCCAATCATATCTGTTATACGACGAAATGATGCTAATAGAGTGTTTTTCGTGTTTCAATTTGATATAGAATTAAAAAGAAAGATATCATTTATATTTGATCTAGAACGATTTGTTCTCTTTTTAATTCTTGTTTTTACATCGAATAAAATAATATTTGTGAAGAAAAAGAAGCATTATCATTCAATCATCGTACCACAGCTGCATGGTGGAAATTTCAAAAAGTTAAATGACTTATTTAGAGGTAGCTCGGCTAGCTTCATAGTTTATATCCTTCTTCAAATGCTCCAAGGGCGCGTAAAATCTTAGAACGAGGTTGAAAATTATGAGGGGGAAAAAATAAACAAGCTAGGCAAGTTGAAATGCAAGACAAAATCACACATGATTAACTTAATAAAGTAGTAAATGAATCATTCTTGAAACGGCACACCTACCCTGTTTTTTTGCGATTTGAAACGATACACATTGTACAATGGCACAATAAAGGCACAACATTAGAAAATTGGTGTGGTTCTCAGAATTTGAACGTAGAACCTGAGATGTTTGTTAATTGGGATCTTTGGAGCAAAAAATTGGTAGACTTGGATGCGGAATTTTATAAAGTATGAAATACTATATTTTAGCACAAACTTAGAAATGAAAAAGTCACCACAGTTGTGACAGTTTCTCTGACCAGCCCACAAATCCATTCACCTGTCTGACATTCCACATTTGGCATCACAAGAGTCCTTGCCTCCTTGGCTTGTGACGGATGAAAATCATGAATAAAAGTTTTTGGGCTTGAGAAAATGGCAGACTGATTTGGGCTACCTACCAAAGATTTCCATGTGTTGGCCTTTTACTTTTATTTTTTAAGTGATTGATATATTTATGTCAGATGTTCCAATATGATTCGATGGAATAATAATAATGATAAAGTAAAATATAAAAATATTATCTGAATTATTGCCTGATTTAAAATCAGGTATTTGACTCTCTCTTTTTCAACTTTCATTTTGTTTCTGAATTTTAAATTTTGAGGAAGTTTAAAATAAAAAAAACTTATGAATTTAATTATAGTGAAATTGGAACCCTTATAATTGTCAAGCAGATATTGAACCACTCGACCATCCATTTATTGATGATCATATCACTTTTTTTTTATGGTGGATTTTTACATCTCATATAACTCATACATATCAATCATTATTCAAATACATCTTAATCATATTGCATGAGAACTTCATCGGGTACTTGTGTACTTAGACATGATCAGATCATCTTGAGTACTGCTTTATTGCTAGCACGGATTTGAAGGGCACAATACATCCTCAAAGGACGGACAGCATCTCTGCGAAGGAGGAACAAAGTAGACCTCCACAAAATTATTGACAGCACGGATTTGAAGGGCACAATACGTCCTCAAGGAACGGACACGGATAATACCTCTGCGAAGGAGGAACAAAGCACCCATCTACAAAATTATGGAAAAGAAAATATCACGGTAGAGTTCAAACCCTTTACATTGATATTGCAAGGGAAATACTTTACCAACTCAATCACCACCTTATTTGCAACTTAATAGTCATATTGATCTACACGTCGCTGAACCATCGGGGCCAATTGCGGCTTTTGGTATACTCATCCATGAATTGACAAATTGAGATATTTCCAACATTATTATGCAGATTTTATCTCTATTTTTTATTTTCTTTTTCCATTTGTTCCCCCCTTATGTTTGGTGATTAGTTTGTCCATATGAGACAACTAATAGCTTTTTGACCACCGCCACTAAATAATTAATAATGTGCTTATTTTGAGGTCAATATATATGCACGTTTTTTGTTTTCTCTTGCTTGTAGTTGTATGTCTATGTCGTTCTAATTTTGGCCACAATTAAAAAAAATGACCTTTTTAATTTCTGCTAAATTCAATTTATACACTTCATTCCTGTCAGTCGTGGTCAAGTTGTGATCACAATTGCTCGAGTCACAAATTGGATACTGATGTGACAGGAGTGATTTACTTGGTTGGTTGGAATAAAATTAAGGGAAAAGTATAAAAAAAAATCATGAACTATTACTTTTTTTTAATTTGAGATTTGAATTACCATAATTTTCAATGAGGGTGTAAAATAAAAAATTCCGTTAAAGTTAACGGTTAAAGATAACTCCGTTAATCAAATTATAATTAAATATTATTTACTTTACTTTAATTTAATCTATGTATCTCTCATTATATATTTTTACTTCTAATTTTATTATAATATTTTTATTCTTTTTAAATTTCATATCACAAATGAGTACTACATTTAGAGTAAAGATCACATGAGAAGTGTATGTTACGGTGAGAAATGAGAACTGTTAATGACTATTAAATTAATAATCTAATGACTATTATTAAACCCTAACTTATTCCCACAATCGTCGTTTTTAATTAGAATTAAGGGTAAATTAGTAATTAGCTTAATACAATCGTTAATCAATCGGCTTTCGGCTGGCCACGATCGGGATGAAAACCTTCGTCATCGCCCATGGAAATCACGTCGCACTGCTCGGATTCGCATCCGATTCCTCTCACAGTCGACACCAGTCGACTTTTGCGTTTTTGGGGAAGATGAACAGTAATTCGATTTGCCGCGCGCCCAACCGTTACATTACAACGCCCAGCGTTTACATTAACTTGTTAATGTCTACTATGGGCGCGGCTCACTTAATGTAAGCGTTGAACGCGCGGATGACTGTGTAAATGCTACGAATAATCCTTTGAAAAGTTACGAATTATGTATATGATTAATACGAATTATCCTTCAATCTGACCAAAACATGATTGCTACGAATTATCCTTTGAAAAGGTACGAATTATCCTTTGAAAAGTCACCAAATAGAATACTACGAATTTTGTATGTAATTACTACGAATTATATATTATAATTCGTATCTTTTCAAAGGATAATCCGTAGCATTTCAAGTGAGCGGGCCCAATGTAGACATTAACGTCGCGCTCAAAGAAGACATTAACATGTTAATGTCTTCCTTGGGCGTGGAGAACTTAATGTCAACGTGGGGCGCGCGGCACCTGCATCTTCCCCAGGAGAAATCGGATCGGATTGGTTTTTCTCCGGCGATAGCGTTGATTAGCGTCATCGACTGATCGGAGAAATCAACTAATTAATGTCGTCGACTGATTTGGACTAATCGGCGATAGGGTTGATTAGCGTCATCGACCGATCGGCGATAGTTGTCGACTTATTTGGACTAAACTACCCTTAATTCATTTTTTAATCTACTAATTAGCGTGTTTTGATTTGATTTAGATTTAATCAGGACCATTAATTAAACGAAATGTAAGGATGAGATTAGTTATCATTTCTCACCGTAACATACACTTCTCACAGGAACCGGACTCACTACATTTAAATTATTTATTTAGGGTTCATAATTTACAGTATAACATGTATGAATTAAAATTAAATATATATTGTTTTGATTCATAATCTAAATTTTTTAAGATGATTCCCGTATATGATGGATGAGTATAATATTTTGAATTTTTAAAGTTTGACAATTCACCATATAATATGTCTGGACAAAAGTATAAATTTTTTTTTCAATTTTTCAATAAATTTATATTCCTTTTTATAGTAATACTCCTATGAACATGACCTTAAAAAAAAATTAATAATTGTAATTTGACTAACGGAGTTAACTTTAACGAATTTTTTGATTTTGCCCCCTCATTGAAAATTATGGTAGTTCGGACCTCAAATTGGAAAGATGTGGTAGTGCAAGACCCCTTTTTGTACTTTTCCCTAAAATTAATGATTGAATTCGTGAGTTGTCTGATCTTTTTCTTTTAAAAAGAAAATCATTTAACTCACTCATTTTGTCTCATAATATATTAATATTCACCAATTTACAGTTTGCAAATTCAGCTGCATCTTAACTTCCAATAAAAAAAAAAGCATGATCCGTCACTAATTTCTTGTATCATATGATCATGTCCAAAATGGGAAAGTGTTGTTTTGGCCTTTGGGATTGAAACACGACAACGTGATCAAACCGGCCTTAACCAACAAGGAGACCGGTCCGCATAATTACAAAATTTTATATTTCGTTTAAAAATCATTTAATTTTCATAATGTCAAACCTGTTGGTGAATCTTGAGATCATGACATACAATCATACAATGACTTCATAACCACTATCAAGTATCTTATATTCATATTAAATTTAAGATTTGATTTTCTACATTCGTTACATCTCCAAATTGATAAATCTTTATATTCTTTTTGCCATGCGTGTTCGAGACCGTAGCATAGCAATAGTATAACATGTTTTACCATTTTGCACGAAAACGATGAGCATTATTACACAAAAATACCACATTATGAATTATGATCACAATTTTATACTAAAAAATGCCACAAAACAGCCTCAAATTCATTACATTGAACTTGGCGGCCATCCTCCTCCACTGCCCTCATTTCATCGGACATATAATCTCCATAACACCACCCTTCTCCGCCACGATGCACCCATGCCGGGGAGTAGCATGGTGTCTCCCACTCACAACCCCATTCCAAGCCCTTCTCCGCACTGATATCAGCCGAATGATCCACTTCTACGAGACTCCCAATCTCAAGATCAGGTGTCATTTCCAAACTAGGCGAATCATGAGTAATTATCTTTTCTTTCCTACAATCCATTGATAAAGAATCTGATGACTGGACTGGAAAATCTAACCCGATGCAGCTAACATTTGCAGCTCTGACTGCTGCGGCTCGAATATCTTTTGGAGAATTTGATACCGGCTTGGGTAAGGACTCGGCAAGCTCCGGGTAGTTTAGGATCGCGGACCGACCTTTGATCGCGAGAGCCGCGACATCATGTGCCCGAGCTGCCATTTCAGGTGTTGGGTATGTTCCGAGCCATATACGTGTCTTCTTTTTAGGCTCACGGATTTCGGACACCCACTTGCCCCAACTCCTCATTCTCACGCCTCGATATCCGGTTGCTCCGCGACCGGCCGGACTGTTGTTGTTCTTTCTTGACGAGGTGGAGGTGTTGGATGGTGATAGCTGATCAGCCATTACCTTTTTCTATTGAAAGCTCTTGCTTTGTATCAACTTGCACCAAATGAGGAGAGACAAAGAGGCTATGAGCCACTCAATATATGAATGATATTATTGTGTTTCTTATTTATAATAATAGCATATGACAAATATGTAAGCTTTGAAAACTCCGCGTATACGAATAATAAATAGCCAAAATGATTAAAGTGTTGATATACAATTCATTAAATGTGGCAATTTATTGTGAACCTATAAAAAATAAATAAATGTTTCTTAATGTTTTATCAATTAAATATAAGATTAAACTTGCCAAATTACAATATGTAGCTGGAAAAGTTCAAGATGGAAATAATTCTAATGAAATGCAAAAACAAATGAGTGGAAAATGGGGAAATGACTTTGGCCGACTGTCAGCCGTCTCTCGTCGTGTATGAGTTTTTATCTGAACAAGCAGCTTGCCTCGGTTTGCACACGTATCTTTTATTTTTTATAAATCTAATTCAGTGTCGCAGTCTCCTTCAACAACTTTTTGTTCATTTATTTAATTTTGTCGGAACATATTTAATTCAAAAGGTAAATGTGTACGGAACTGAAACCGAACATCATGTTAGATCGCAGTACTATATTCAAGAATGCGCGAGGACATGTCGAGCATCACATGATTATTATGAGTGGTAAGGTGTAGAGGTTGTGAGAATCAATTATTCAATACGAATGCGCTTCGTATACGTTACCCAGTCTCGAGAATGTCAAATTATTGACCTTTTAAATTTTATAGTCAAGAGTTCAAATAAATTCAACTTATGCATCTTTCTTGAAAATAAAATGATAAAGAAACAGAATAAGAAAAAGGTATTTGAATTAAAGATTCTTAAAACAGTCACTTAAAAAAGACGGAGTTTAAATAAAACATTTTCAAAACTACGTCGTTTCGTTAATATAAACCTTAAATTGAACATTAAACCATTTTTAAAACTAAGCTATATTGACTTAAAACACATAAAACTTCGCTGCTTTATTAAATGACTGTTTTTCGTTTGTCTACACCGAATCTCTTTCTTTGAAATCAACTTTAATATATAAAAGAGGATTATTTTTTATTAAACAATTGTGGATTTTAAATATTCGTTCCGAGATTGATTATTGAATAAAATTATTTACATATTGATACAACCGCCGAACAGAAGACATTGATGATATAAGAAGTGCTCGTTAACATTTGAAATTTGTCCACCAACTGTAAAATTCTTCATTATAAAAATGTGGCCGCAACGTGCACAAATGCATCATTTTGTTCATATATATAACCGTTTGGTTTTAAAAGAGGCGGTGGCATGTAAATATGCAATATGTTAACGATTGTTATGTTTTGATGGAATTAACGATTATTTTGTTGGTATGAGTGGATTTTGGGGTATCAGTGATGATACGAGGCTTAAATATGTAATGTGTTTTGAGTATCGAAATTTGACTACTTGGAAGTTGTAACAAATTTGGCTTATTTATCAAAGTATAGAGTTGCCCATGTCGATTTTGATCGACTTAAGCAATTAGTGTTGATACTACGAGTAAATAGTTTTTTTTTTTTGGGGTTAAAACTTGCATCACAAGATTTAACCATAACGGACTGACTTTATTTCTTACTACCGCTAATACTCGCATCAAGAAAAACACATAAGAAAAGAGAATATATGCCAACATAGGAAAACTTGAAGGGTTTTCAAACCTCCAAACCATTACTAATTTTCTTCCGATGACTTCTTTTTCTCTGACCCGGTTCAACTTGATTTCTCAGTGCAACCTGATTTTTCGGCTCAGTCTCCTTTAGCTCGAAAGTCCACTCTCAACGCCCATGCTCCTCTCTATGTGCCAAAAATAAATTGAAGTCCATCAAAAGAGAGCGATCAGATTCTTATCAACAAGGTACGACTTTTGAAACTTGGAATTATGACATCTTTGGATGATTCTTCAAGGGTTGAATGAGATAATAATGCTCTTAGATTTGTTAATCACTAACCAATGAGATTGCCTCAATATTTTACTTTGAAGACCGTCGAAGATGTGAATGATTCAAATGTGGAAGTGTTCAAATCTCTTGCAGATGCGAAAAGAAAATTATTTCGTGATGCTCGTAAGTTGGGTATTGTTGTGTCAAAAAAAGCTCGTCCTATCAAATTGGCAATCCCGCACATCTTCTCGTAGACCCATAAAAACCAAACTAGATGCTCATTTTGTATGTGGTTGATTTACATTGTACTAGCTGAGGTTTTTTTTTTTTTGATGGAAAGTTACAATAACTCAAAAAACAACAGACTAAGCCTAACCAACACCAACAGGACAATCAAAAAAAGCGCCTAGCCACACAGGAATAGAAAAGGGATCCTCCCATCTCCAAGCCTCCTGTCTAGCTTTGCGCGCCAAGCAATCCGCCAATTTCTATTGATCAGGGACACACTCCAATCTCTATTCAGGTTCAGCAGCTGGGACGCCTCCGTTAGCCATGGCACACACCACTCCTCTATGCCCAAGCCCAGGCAAAGGGCCTTGTACACTTCCGCTGAGTCAATCTCAAAACTGACCGCAGCTGCGCACATCTCATCCCTTTAAGCAAAGCTAAACCTTCCCCTTCACTAACACATGTGCCTCTTCTGATCCAGTCTGCTGCAATCCTCTCAATCACCTTCCCCTGTTTACTAATGGGCCAAACAGAAACAACATAAAAAATATGTCAACAAAATAGTTGGTGAAGTCACCCGGAATTCAACCCGGAACATGAGGTGTTGGCCCACATGCGTTATGTTGTGCCATCATGCATATGTGGCTCGTGACTTAGATGGTGATGGACTGATGGTGGAAATCTAAAGTTGCGCGATGCGGACGTTGATACATCACTTAAGTTTAAACTTTGGATTGGAGGAAGTCTCCAATATGAGACCCGTACTTCGATTGATAAATAAGTGTACTGGATAGTAGCAAATATGCACCATTTCTGTACAGATATGGTGCATATTTGCCATCTTAGTTCTCCTCATTAAGCTTACTTGACTATCTTAACTGTGTTATTCAAGTTTATGTGATTTAAGTGATGGTCACCATATCTTAGACTACAAGTTCAATTCCTAGTGCTTGTATCTATTCTTTTGTTGGTTTATTTTTCTTACTTCACCTTAAGACTTAAATGGTGATGATGGAGTCCAAATTATGGCGCTGTGGAGATTCATATGTAGATGCATTGGAAAGTATTCGAGCGATTAAAAGATTATAATTACCAATTCATTTATAAGCATTTTCTTGTAATCAATGATCACAGTCTCATTATCAATCAAACAAATTAAATGCACTAGTATTTAATTTTTTTATTTTTTTTGCAAATGACAGCCTGTGTATCTGATGTAAAAATTTCAACCTTATCATTATCCACTTTTATTAGAAAGATTGCATTGACTACGAAATCTACACTTGAAGGAAAAATATCTCTAAATGACTAAAATCTGAACTAATTCTGTTTCATATGAAAGTGAAATTCAATCCTCTATTTGAATTCAAAATACAGTAAAATATAAACAACATGGAAACAAATAAACCAGAAAGTCAAATATTAGTCATCACACATCTTTATCCTTAGCTAAATTCTAAGCACACTAATAACTCATATTTATTAGCATTTGATTGTCGATGTGAACGTGATCTGGTGTGAAGAGGTGAAGTTCCCAACTATCAAAAACTTAGGTGAAGTAAGTCAAGTGAAAAAAAAAAAAGAAAAAAAAAATGTAAAAGTGTAGAAAATGGTGCCAATATTAAAACGATGTTTTTTCAATCAAAACTTCGCCCTTTCAATCAAAACGACGTTGTTTTGATTTTTTTTTCAATCGAAACTACGTCGTTTTGATTGAAATAAGATCGTAGCATGACCGGAACGAGATCACATTCATATTTGATTAGTTAACAAACACAAAATACATGTAAGATTAATCTTATCCTTATCCAGGTCATCATCTCATTACTAGTCGAGATTTGATGACCCATTTCTTTCACTATAAAGGTAATCTCAAATCTCAAGCTTCTAAAAATCTTATTTAAAGTTACTCTGTCTCTCTTATCGTTTGCCATTTCATTACAAAAATCATCTGGTGGGATTAAATTGTTTTTGAAACTTTGATTGTTCATCACCTGTGAAAATAATGGCGGGAGGTTATGTGGAGGCTGGTGGTCCGGCAAAGAGGGCTCATTTGTACGAACACAAGACCACTTGGTATTTCATTTTAGCCTGCCTTGTCGCCTCTCTTGGCGGATCGCTCTTCGGTTATGACCTCGGTGTCTCCGGTGAGTTTGCCTAAATTTCTATTCTCTATGTGCATTTGTAGTTTAGATTTTGAGCTCATAAAGGGCGTGGTCTGGCGATAAGCGGAGAGCCTTAAAAATCAAACACGTTCGATTTCTGATGTGGTCAAAGTTGCGACTTTGGATAAAGAATTAATTAAGAAAAAAATAGTTCAGATTTTTTTTGATGAAATTGAAAAGTTCATCAAAATAAAGGCAATTGATAATTTCAAGTTAAAAAGATTTAATAAATTTTGGTTGTGTGATGGAGGTGAATTTGGAATTAAATGTTATTGCAGGTGGAGTGACATCCATGGATGATTTTTTGAAAAAATTCTTCCCAAAAATTTACAGGAGGAAGCAGAGTCACTTGAATGAAACTGATTACTGCAAGTATGATAATCAAATTCTAACACTCTTCACTTCTTCACTCTACTTTGCCGCCCTTGTCGCTACATTTGGAGCGTCCTATGTTACCCGTAACAAGGGCCGCAGGGCCAGCATCCTCGTCGGAGCCGTCAGCTTCTTCGTGGGCGCAATTCTCAATGCAGCTGCTGTTAACATTGCTATGCTTATTCTTGGTAGAATATTTCTTGGCTTCGGAATTGGTTTTGGTAATCAGGTACAACTCCGGTTCTATATTTCCCCGATTTCTTCGATTTTAAGTCCATCCTTTGACACATTTTTTTGGAATGAAAGTAAAAAAATTTAGAAAAATTACAAAATGGTTAAAACCAAATATAATTGATATCTTTCTTTTTAGCGCATAATCGAGTTGAAACACGAACCATATGATCGAATTGTTTTTTGTAAATGAGTCTTTTTGGTGTAAATGTGCAGGCTGTGCCACTATACTTGTCTGAAATCTCACCGGCGAAAATCAGAGGAACAGTGAATCAACTCTTCCAGCTGACAACATGTTTAGGAATTCTCATTGCTAATTTAATCAACTACGGAACAGAAAAAATCCATCCATGGGGATGGAGATTGTCGCTCGGGCTCGCAACAGTTCCAGCAGCACTCATGTTTATCGGTGGACTTTTCCTCCCCGAAACTCCCAACAGTCTCGTCGAGCAAGGCAGGTTGGACGAAGGACGTAGAGTACTCGAAAAAGTTCGTGGAACGGCTAATGTGGATGCTGAATTTGAGGATCTGGTTGATGCTAGTAGAGAAGCTCAGGCAGTGAAGAACCCGTTTCGAAACCTGTTAAGGAGGAAGAACAGACCGCAGCTCGTGATCGGTGCTCTTGGCATTCCAGCTTTCCAGCAGCTGACAGGAATGAATTCTATTCTTTTTTACGCTCCTGTAATTTTCCAAAGCTTGGGATTTGGGTCAGATGCGTCGTTGTATTCCTCCGTGATCACGAATGCAGCTTTGGTTGTCGCCGCGTTGATATCCATGGCTTGGGTTGATAGGTTTGGTCGAAGGGCTTTCTTCCTCGAAGCCGGAGCTGAAATGATCATCTGCATGGTAATTTTAACTAATTCAAATTTTAGTACTTAATTTTAAGTCGCACTAAAACAAAGTATCAAAAATTTAAGTTCGACAGAACAGACACATATCCTGACATATCGTCGTGGATGCAGATTGGTGTGACGATCGTTCTAGCTACAGAGTTCGGAGATGGCAAGACAATCCCAAAAGGTCTAAGCGTCTTCCTCGTAATCATGATCTTCCTATTCGTCTTGGCCTACGGGCGATCATGGGGGCCATTAGGATGGCTAGTACCTAGCGAACTATTCCCATTAGAAACTCGATCAGCAGGACAAAGCGTCGTCGTATGCGTCAACATGCTCTTCACAGCCCTCATTGCGCAATGTTTCTTAGTATCCCTATGTCACTTAAAATGGGGGATCTTTTTGCTTTTCGGCGCGCTTGTGGTGATAATGAGCTGCTTTATTTTCCTTCTGTTGCCGGAGACGAAGCAAGTTCCGATAGAGGAGGTTTATTTGCTGTGGGACAATCATTGGTTTTGGAAGCACATTGTGAAGGAAGATGTGGATGCTGAAAAGGCTGGATAGGAAGTTGTAGTCAGGAAAAAATTGGTTACAAGCGATTGTGCCTATATTTGAGAGAGGAAGTTTAAGGTTGGGGGAAAACCTAATTGTTTGTATTTGGATGTTTGATTGTTTATCATAAATTTATGTCTCTCATGTTTCCACAACATGTGTGTGTTTGGGGTGATGAAGTCATTTTACATGACACGGTGCAGTTGGTAACTTTTTGATGAGATATAATGATTTGGATTTGAGGCAGATCATAAAGAATGAAAAATGATTATATTAATTGGTAATTTGAACTGATGAGATTAAATTACGTATTAAATCTCGTTTTTTTTTTTTGAATATTTGTGGCTATTTGGTAAAACTATTGGGGGAATTAATGAATTATCATTTGATCGTCTAGAGTGAAATTGTTTAAGAATGCTAATTACATTATGGAGAGATTTGTTTATCAATGACGTTCGGCTATATATGCACCTGTTCAGTCTCATTCGTTAAGTACGGAGCATCAGTACCACAGCAGCTCTCTACCCACCCTTTGCCATTAGACCAACTGTAGGTGTAGTAACAAACTCAGACAAGCACAGTGATGAAATCCCGATTTGTAAGTTGAGCACATCAACTAAAATTTTTTTTATCTACAAGGTCTTTGAATTTTGTTCTGGTCCTTAATTTCCTTATGTATATTTTACTGGTAGCCCATGTGTATTGTGATTTAGCTTCTGCACAAGAGTATCACTTCAACACATTAGAAAGTTCTATGATTAACGGAAAGTTTGTAACGTCGATACCTGCAGAAGGTATCTCAAGCATGGGTTCAGCCATAACGCCTGGAATTGCTGCCGATCTGAAATTTGATGGAACTGGATCCCACCCAAATCTAACATGGGTATCAACCAAGGGTTCAGGTCCCAATGGCAAAACGATCTCTGGTGTCACATACAGATTCAGTCCAACTGATGCGTATGGGGAACTTAGAGGGTGAAGTTGTATTTTGATATTACTTGTTTAGTATAAAAGCTATGTGCACGTGATTGAAGAAAGGAATGAATGAATTAAATCAGTTTCTCATCTCTATCGTCTCATATCTCATCCCCTTCTTCTATTCCTCAACCCTAGTTCGTCTTCTATATTCTCCCCAATTCTTCTGTTCTTAGTCACTGATCCTTGTGCGATATTCTGTATCGCATCACCAACTCAAATCAAAATAGTGTGTGCCTGTCATGGTTTGCACATGACGCCAGACGAATTCATCGGACACGCCAATGATGAAAACAGAAATCCAGCAGATACGAGTGCATGTATACGGTATACCTTCATTACCATTTACCAAGTAACAACCCATCAGCCTCAGCTCAGAGCTAGTCTCACCTCTCAGGATGGTGATTGGTGACAGTGACATAGATGGAGGCACTTATTACCTTGTTGAAGTAACTCTTCGCCCTTCAACGTACCTTTTCTTAGGAGTTGAAGTATAAGCTCAAAGTTCTGCAAAATAAGTATATATATTAATCAAGCCTTCTGCATCATCATAATTTAGTCATTATATATAGACTCCATTTGTAAATATACAATTGCTGTAATCATAGTAGAGGAAATTGATGATTCATCAATCTTATTTCAGCCAAATATTATTCGGAGCTCAAGCATCTTTTCCAAAATAAACAAGGTAGTGCATTTTTGCTTGTTCTGTAGGAAGTTATGAGTGATTAAACAGCTTTTAAGTTCTTAAGTATCATGCTTTACCTATTTGCTATTATTATACCATGAATTGAAGCTGCTAGGAGAAGCTAGTACGCATATGGGAGAACTCAGTCTGATCTTCTCCAACATTGCTGTTCCGTGCTCTGCTTCTTATTCTTACCTTTTGTTTCCTCCATAAGAGGATGATGATACAGTTGATTTCTCTGTGCAGTATTCATGATCTTGCAAAATGTTAATATATAAAATATTATTATTATGCAAAACAAAATATATTGTTCAGTTTAGCTTCTACAGTTGTACAGATTATTGTTCAAAATACATCTTTATAATATGATATTTTCTTTGAGTTTAAAAGACCGATATCATTTTTTTTTCTCTCTTTATAATCTAATATTAGGCTGGATCAGATTCTGTATTCCTGTTTTGTTTAAAAATTTTGTCAACAAAAAAACAACTTATTATCATCTCAAAAGAATCATAATGTGTGATTCTTGTGGTTTAAGAAACTTCCATTTGACAGAAAATTGAAATCAAAAGTGTTTACATGTTACAAAAGATAAACGATTAGAATAGACATGAAAGTCGTTGTAGTATAGTGGTAAGTATTCCCGCCTGTCACGCGGGTGACCCGGGTTCGATCCCCGGCAACGGCGATTTTTCTTTTACACAATTTTCGTGAAAAACGACGTCGTTAACAAGAAAACGCTGTTCTCTCGTTACGGTAAGCCGTAGGACCTTTCTCTCTCCTCCTCAGAGTCAGCACCGTTCTCTCAACAGGCAGTGTAATCGGATCAGAAATTAATCACCCGAAGTCCCCAGAGTTCCGATTTGCGGTCGAGGTGCGGATCTGTATTCGGTTTATAATGTTAAGTTATTTCAATTTTGCTTCACGTGTGTGAGGGAAAGTTTTACAGTTAGGGTTTCTGTGTTTGTTTCCTCCAATTTTATATGTAAATTCGTATTCATTTTGCTGCACGATTGATATTTAATTCAGCTTGTTAATGACTTGTTATATAAATCTCTCCAGCATCTGGTTGATGCGATTCCTTTTATGCTGATTTTTTGTTCATGTTCGATGATTTCTATGCTAGCTTTTGATCAACTAATTAAGGTTAAGGTGACGGAGCTACTGCCTGTGTAGTTCACGATAACTCTGATGTTTGCTGGTTTAACTAAATATGACAAAAAGATTAGTAACTTGCGAGGGTAGTTGCATTCCAGAAATTGGTTTCCGGAATCAAATTCTCAGCTGTATTGTTTCAATGCAAATGGGTAGCTTATGGATTACAGTTTTTTAATGGCTCTTACTGTACACATTATTTTAATATTTTCTGTTTCATTTTTTACCCTGTCCATTTCGATTTTGATTTCCTGAAGCTTATTGTTTTATTCTTTTCATTCTGTTGACGGATCTTTCTTCTTTTAGTTAGAATGCCAGGGCATGCTATCATTGCTTTCGTATGTATTCACATGTCAAACAATTGTGTTAATTCTCAATTCTCTGTGTTAATGTTGTTATTAAATAAATTATTATACTTGAAAAAAATAAAAAGAAGTCCCTTTTTTATGTTTTTCTTCAGGCACTTGAAACCTTGAGACGGCCCTGCCTAGGTGACCCTCATAGCCTTGGTCATGGACAATCCACCCCCTCCTTCATCATCGTCCAACAGCTGGAGCATTTACACCCGCCCCGACATCATCGCAAAGTACAAAATTCTCGAACGAATCGGCTCCGGGACCTTCTCCGACGTCTACCGCGCTGTGCGACTCTCCGACGGCTTAAATGTGGCGCTCAAGGAGATCCATGACTACCAATCAGCGTATCGAGAGATCGAGGCGCTGCAGATTCTGAATGCGAGTGGTTCTCCAAACATCGTTGTTATGCATGAGTATTTTTGGAGGGAGGGAGATGATGCAGTTTTAGTTTTAGAGTACTTGAGGACAGATTTATCAGCCGTGATTAGGGATGCCAGGAGGAAATGGAAGGATGGGATTAGTGTTGGGGAGATTAAGAGATGGATGATTCAGATCCTGCAAGGTGTTGGCGAGTGTCATCGACAATTTATTGTTCATAGGGATTTGAAACCTTCCAATTTGTTGATTTCAGACGATGGAGTGCTTAAGATAGCTGACTTTGGGCAGGTATAATCTCTAGTTTTGTCTAATTCTTTTAAGAGAATTTGTCAATATGCTGTTTAAGAACGTTGTAAATAAGTTAGTAGGCAAATATTCGTGTACCTGTTGCTCTTTATTATGTCTAGGCTTTGGGAATTCTTTTGGTTTTCAAAAGTTTGTACATTATGTTATGTGTCTTCAACAATGTGAGGGTTGGACTTTTGACTTATGATATTGGTGAATGTAGAAGAATATGTTAGATCCAAGTAATTTGTGTGAATTATTTTCAGGCTAGGATATTGTTAGATCCAGCTTACTGCTCTGGGAATGAGGATCAGCAGACAGGAGATAATAGTTCGAGGGATCAATTGAGTTCTCCTCCTCTCAATATAGACCATTGTACTCAAGAGAGCTATGGAAATCAAGGGCAGGAGACTGTTAGCGGAAAAAATTACGTGTGTGACCTGAATGACCTGAGACCTGAACAAACTGTGGATGAGACTGATAAGGACTCCAACTTTAATGACGGAGAGACGTCTTGTCTTGCAACATGTGCAACTAGTGACATGGAAGATGATCCTTTTGATGGTTCTTATTCTAACATGGCCGATGATAGTGGTCAAGATGAACAAGATGGTGCATTCACATCCTGTGTGGGGACTCGCTGGTACAGAGCTCCTGAGTTACTCTATGGGGCAAGAAACTATGGTTTGGCAATAGATTTTTGGTCTTTGGGTTGCATTTTTGCGGAACTTTTTAGTTTGGAGCCTATTTTCCCTGGAGCATCAGATATTGATCAGATCAGCAAAATATTTAATGTTTTGGGTAACTTGACTGAGGTAACGTGGCCTGAATGCATAAAACTTCCTGATTTCAAAACAATTTCGTTTTCAACGGTGGAGAATCCCACGGGTATTGCGGCTTGCCTGCTTGATCGGTCACCAAATGAAATCAACATTGTCAGGAAACTATTGTGTTACAATCCAGATGTAAGAGCTACTGCTGTCGAGCTACTTCAAGACAAGTACTTTAATGAGGAGCCTCTTCCTTGTCAATTATCAGAGCTAAGACTTCCCTCAGAAAGTAGTTGTAGGGATGAGGGTTCAACTGAGTGGGGTGACTATGGTAGAATGGACTCAGATTCTGATTTCGAAGATTTTGGCTCTGTGGATGTCAAGACCACTACCTCTGGCTTCTCCATTCGCTTTCTCTAATTTTAATGGGATTGGAGGTTTGCAATGTTTTTCTCATAGTTTTCTTTGCCATGTCTGAATTCCATACGTGATAACTTATGTATGTGTACTTCGGATTTTGTGGAAGTCTCGTTGGATAAATATGCTCATTGTGCTCTATGTATGTGATGCGTTGCGGAGTAAAAAACAGTTGCAATGTGTACTGACTTACTCTTCAAATCTTACCATGTTTAAATGTAACTTACATCTACAGTGTGCGTGTTGATTTCAGATTTTGGTTTGAAGTTTCTGAAGAGACTAGAGTGATGATTTGCTTGAAGTTTGTATGATTTCCGTTATATATTGCGGACAAGTGCTTTGATCACCATACCTCATTTTCATTATCACTGCGGGATATCTGAGCTTTGGCAACAAGTCATTTCGTGGAATTTGCTTGCTAGTCTAGGTTGAAGACTTGCTGGAGTACAGGGCTGGTTTTAGAAGCAAGTAACGGGCCCTCTTTGCATAATGCGCCTCCTAAAAAATAGAAAGCCCTCTTTGCAAACAGCTGGGTTTTATGGCCATGACTGATGTGTCGATGTCTGCCCCCGACAGTTCTGGATCATCAGTTCACTCCGCATTTTCAGGTTCCGATTCTAGTTAAGGCTGAAATGCATGTATAGACTTTAGCCGTGGATCAGTAGATAGGTTTGATACAACTGCTGATGAAACATCATACAATACAATCAGTGTTTTTATTGTGATCAGCTTTTTTGTATTTTTGTTATATAAGTGTCTGAAAATGTTTTACAGATCGGAATCTTATGTAGCTTTTGGGTTAGAAAAGGTTCAGTTTCACAAGGTTTTTGTTATATACTGGAGGAAAAAAAAGGTAGATTACAATAACTTCAACTGTACTGTCGCTTCATTTTAAATTAGATTTAAAAAATTTTATTTTTAATTTAGTAACTTTTGCATCAATTTGAAAATGTTACCTCCATTAGTATTACCAGTTATCATTAACCACGTTAAAAATAAATTTGATCAAATTAAGTTAATCTTGTAAATGAACTCATAAGTTTTCGATATTCAAATTTTTTCAAAACTCAAATTAGGAAACAAAATGTATGTAAATTGAATTAGAAGTCGCTTAAAATTGGAAAAATCTGATGGGTTGATTTTTGGTACAAATGACAAATTTCGTCAAAATCGACCTATAATTCGTAGTCGAAAAACGAAAAAGACGATATGGCCATCTTCATAGCCCACAACTCGGCTGCCAATGCACTTGTAACATTCTCCTGAACATCAGCCTAAACAAACAGAACATTCATTGCTGAATCTCTCCCCTAACAAGCTAGCTCCAGCTCTCCGGGACTCAGAATTCCAGGCTGCATCAGCATTAATCTTCACCTGCCCCTCCTCCGGCGGTCACCAACAATTCCCAGGTTCCCTCTCTAGTGTGACAAAAGAGAAGACACGACCTTGTAGTTCCTGCATTCTTATCTTAGCAAGCCGACCACCTCACATCCAGACCCCCTTTTCCATGCCACACTGAATTTCTATTCATCCATATAGCATTTTGACTCCGCCACACACTTTACACACCAAATCAGTTTGACAGCCTCTCCTAGCTAAGTTTTCCGATGTAGGTAGTGCGTTGTGAAACACCCGCCCAAAATGATTTTGATCTTTGATCTTTGCCTACCTACAGAGCTTCCTCCAAAATGATTTCTTTGCCTTCTGATCGAAACTCTCCCCCACAGCATTTTTGGCTCTTCTTGTCTTCTGTTAGATAACAACAAATCATATATTTCTCTAACAGACACCTGCCCTGATCCAACACCTGCTGCATCACCCGCCCCTTCCAATCTACACATTTTTTTCTCTCTTTAATCTCCCATAAACACCGCCAGAGTTGTTCTTTGCCCTTATCATCTACCAATGTGTCAAGCTGAAACATCAGTCTACATAGCTGCTTGAACAATAATGCTTCATTAAACAATTCAATACATTTAAATCCCATGCCTCCATCCTCTTTCTTGGCAGCAAGCACCCCCTCCCCTTCAGACCCAAAAAATTTGCTTCCTCCCATCTCCTTTTTCCCCACCAATATGTAAATCAAGCTTCTTACAAACTTCAGTAGGCAATCTAAACCACAAACACAGGTAAGGCTTGAAGAGAAGTGATTTGATCAAAATTTTCTTTCCCAGCTGATGACAACCATTTCTCCTTCCAGCCATGGACTCGGTTCCCAGCTCCACTTCTCTAAAAACAGCAGACTTGTTATTAGAAAATAAAATCGGCATCCCCAAGTATTATTTTACCTCTTTCTCCATTTGGTGCTGCCGGTTTATTTACTAACTCCACTTCAGCCAGCTGAGCCGGAACATTATTGTGTAACTGAATGATCCATATGTTCCCAAAGTTGTACTCATTCTGCGCTAGGCCATCCTCCCCCATTTACACATTAACATCGCTTTTCCGCCTCCAACACCTTCTCCATATCCTCCTTCCTATCGAACTTCGCCAAAATTAGATTCCCATCCACCTCCCTAAAGTGCACCTTCCCTTTAATCAGCCACACGCCACTCAGAGTCGATGAGGGCTCCCGTCAGACTAAAGTGTCTCCCTGAGGCTAATCTTAACACCCAATCCTCCTTCTCTAGTGACAAAGTTATCTGACCTCCAAAGCGTTGCGCCAACTGCGCTATCTCTAGTGACATATTGATTCTTTCAAGTTCGATGAACACAGTCGCACATCAATTACCTTCTTTAAGAAACTAACAACTGAAAGAGTTCAAAAGTGTTCCTAAGTTTATAAATTTAAAAGAGTCTCTTTTGACAATAAGGCGGTGGTTGAGTCGGTAGAATATTTGTTTTGTAATAATAATAAAATTAAAAGTTCGAACCTCAACGTGCCACCTTTTTCCTTTCCTCTTTCGCAGAGATGTTGTCCGTGCTTGACGCGTGGACGTGCGTATTCAATTATGGAGTTTCAAGATATAGGTGCCTTATGGGTTGGTGTCTTGCGTGGTCGTGCTCTAAAAAGTTTACTAATTAAATCCGAGTGAAAAAGTACTCATGTAATAATATTCAAAAACATATTCGTGAAATACTTGATTTGTATGCGATGACGTAATCCCAATCAAAAAAAATCCAATGGCTTTTTGTTATTGATTTTTCATCTGTGACTTATGTTATAGCATTTATTAAAAAAAAAAAATCCCTGATACAAAAGGTTCACAACCAAATATTGAGAAATCAATGCATAAATTGGCTAAGAACCTATTATCCTCAAATGAAAGGTTAAACCCAAAATAAGAAAATGATCAAAAATTATAAGATTGAGAAGCCCAACCAAAGTATACAGAATTCTCTATAAAAGTATGAAAGTGTGTGGAGGTAGATATACTGTTAAATATTCTAGATTAACTAATTTTTACCGTTGGATCAAAATAATCATAACCCTTCATTTAGTAAACATTATTGTATAAATAGGGGCTATTTGTGAGTGTTCCATGTACTGGAGTCAAATTGAAATGGGGTGAGATAAATATGTGAGTGGGGTTTTGTATAATAGTTTCTTCATTTAAAAATAAAAGTTGCATAACTCAACACCAAATCCAAATTTATTAACATACCATTATTATTATATTTTGATTGAAAAGGCCGGCATGCAAACACAACCTGAAAAAAAGAGCCCCAAACTAAACTAATCACAACCTGTACCTGGGGATACTCAAGATAAACACAACCAGCACAACAAAACACATGCACACAACAAAACTAGCTAGCATCCGAGATAACTAATGCGGCTGTTCCTGTTCTTGAAGAGAAATGTGCACCTGCTGCCATATGTTTTGTTGTTTTCCTTCCTGACATTTTAGACTCAAAAGCTGAAGTAAGGGATAGATACCTGCAGCAGTTGCTAAATGTTGCGGTGAAGTTCAAAAAGAGTCGTTACAGCTATGTTTGGCAGCTGCATGAAAGCAGACAGACCTTGAAAAACACGTAGGTGTTGGTGGATATGGATATCCAGTGTTTGTTGCCATGAACTTGAATAAGGGTGCATATGCCCCCCTACGCAGTGCTTTTGAACTCGGCCCAATTATCGAGTTCATCAAAGAGGCTGGACAAGGAGGAAAGGGCAATGTCCCACTCGCGAGCACTCCTAAGATTGAGACGACCGAATCATGGGATGTACAAATCATGGAAGAGGACGAGTTCTCACTGGACGAACTCATGGGGATGATACTCTAACAAAGGAAGAACTATGACCATGGCAAGTTCCCAATGGAAGCTATGTGAGAGTTTAATATTGAGTACTCTAATTCGGGAAGTGTATTTTGTGCGAGACCTCACAGGTGCTCAAAGATTTTGACTCCAATTTCATGTTTGAAATCTAGTTCAAAAGTTATCCTTACAACCAAAAAGTTTCTAAGAAAGACTTTAGATTCTTGTTTTTTTATCCAATGGTTTTGAGAAACAAAAAAAAATGGAATGGTTGAGATTTCTAAAATTACAATCTTCTCTCAACTTCACTTTAGTTAGTTCTTTTATGAAACTAAAAGCAAGAAAAGTAAATTTTGTATTATCCTCTTAGTTTTCAATTTTTTATTTGGTCCTTGAATTTTAGAACTTTAAAGAGTTGATATCTTTCCATAAAAAAAAAAGTTGATATTTCTGTGTCTCCGGATTCCCTCATCTCCCCTAACCCTGATTCTTGTTCTCGTTCCCTCGGTTATTTTACGAATCTTAGTGCGACATTCAAGCTCGCATCACGGGCCCTCGAATTTGTTATCGTCAATGCAATCAAATGAATTAGTGAAAAGAATGATTGAATGGTACAGAAGTCACCAACCATTGATTTGACCATTTGAAAGCGTTTAACCAATGGACGATTCGTTTCGATTCGAAGAAGCAGTGCACGATGAATGAGATTAATATTGAAGTAAAAGGTTCAGACTTGTTGAATCAACTCGAAAATAGTTTGCCAAATGATAATCAACTGTAAATAATTTTTTAGGGTTATATATATTTTCAATTGGCAGTCTAAAGACCAGATTACAATTTGCACCGATTGTGTTTGTGCATTTGAGTGAGAGCGAATGAGATAAATGTGCAAGTGGTCTTTTTATAATAGTTTCTTCAAAAAAAAAAATTGGTCAATAAACGGAACAATCACATTTATGAAAACTGGAAACAACGCCTGAACCAGGTTAAACAATGGACTAGAAGCTAGCTACAAAAGAGACCCTCAGGCGCCTGACAGGGAGAAACCCTAGGATAGCGGCCCCAAGAAGCTACACCAACAGGCCGTCACGGAGTGCACATTGAACAGGATGTACACGAAGAAGGGAACTTAAGGCGATCTCCAGCAAACTCCAGATGAACGGTCGACGGCAGGGCAGCGAAGTCCTCCTTAGAGAAGATCCTACCCGATGAGGCCTGGGAGATGGTAGGCTTTGTTCATTCAATACAAAAGTAAAAGTTGCGTAAGTCAATACAAAATTTAGATTTATGTGGGAATTAGCATACTGTGACTTACATAATTCTTATCAAGTCGAAAGAAAGAAAACAATTTAGGGAAAAGTATACATTCGTACCCTGAACTATGAGTTTTTCCAATTAAAGGTTCAAATTATTGATTTTTTCAATTATGGACAAATAAAAAATTTAAATTGAAAAAGTTTCGGATGTCGGGCACCGTAGCAACACGCGATTAAATTGTCAACTCAATCATGAAAATTCAGTTGATAAGAACCAATTAAAAATGTCTATGGGTGTTAAAGAAGAACAATCGATTAGGTACGTTAAGACTTTATGATGAACGTCAGGTTATTTTCAACGGGTACATATGATTGAGTTTGACAATTTAATCATAGTGTATCTACAGTGTTCGGCGTTCGAAAATTTATCAAATTATTTTTTATTTTGAACTTGATTGGAAAAATGAATAGTTTGAACCCTCAATTAAAAAATACAGGGCACCACTTTCCCAAAAAAAAATAAAAAATTATATGCAATGGTTGCCATTTCTAAAATTATAATCTTAACTTTATTTAATTCTTTTAGAAAACTAGAAGCAAGAAAAACAAATTTTGTTTGATCTCACTAGTTTTCAATTTTTTATTTGGTCCTTAAATTTTAGAATTTTAAGGAGTAAACCATTTCCTTTCTCTCCCAATTCCTCATCTCGCCTAACCCTCGTCTCTCAATAGTTCGAATTTGCTAATGATCGACTGAAGCAGAAGACCGACCATTTCAAAGTGTTTAAGCAGTTCAATTAGAAGAAGCAGTGCACGATGAGTGAGATTGATATTGAAGCAAAAGGTTCAGACTTGTTGAATCAACTCGAGAACATCCTGTCAAATGATAATCAGCTGTGAGAAGATGATTTCTAGGGTTTTATGTTTCTTCAATTAGCAGCCTAAATGATTAATTTTGGCCTTTTTTTTTATTGATGTATTTTTATTTTTTTAATTTCACAAGATAGTGAAGTTGCTTTAATTTTTGATAATACAGTGATGAGGTTGGGTTTATACATCCTTCTCAATTTGCTCCTTTGAATGAATCAAGCACGGTGGCTGAGGGTTCTGAATGCGTTGAAGTTGGATTCAAGTATGATGAAAGGGTTTTTTGGCATAGAGATCATAAGTTGGGCATTTCCACGCAGGCCCTTCTGGTATTGTACAAAGCTGCTAAAGTTGCATTTTTTGATGCAATGGAATGTTACAAGAAGGATCGTACTGGAGGCGAAGATGATGTGCTGAAACACAGTGCTGCATTGGTTTTGCTCAGCTCTGATTTTGGAACGGCATGGAATTCCAGGTTACTGTTTTATCAGTGAGAAAGAATACATAGCAATTGAAGAAGAGTGACCTGTTAATGGAATTAGAAGAAAACTCTTTTAGTTATCTTAGCCCAGCAATTTGAATTTCGGGTATACTAGCTTATAGGAAATCCAATGTAAGAACAAGAGTCAAGGTTGAAATATTTCACACAAGCATGCATACCAGATATTATTCACATGTCTGAGTCCCACTAAAATGTCAAAAGTGCATGAGCATAAAGTTTTTTTTTCTTGCTTTTCGATTTGTGTTATGTAATAATGTATTCATCATTCACGAGTTTGTGTTTCATACAGGAAAATGGTAGTGTCAAAAACAACAGAGCTCGTTTTGTTTATGAATGAACTCCACTTGTCTGGCCTTGTTCTTTCATACGCTCCTAAAAGTGATCAAGCTTGGAGCCATAGGTAATACGAGCCTAATTTATTTATTTTTCATTCAATTGTGTAATGAACCCCTATGTAATATTTATGGCCCTTCGGTTTTCAGCTTCCGGAATATTTTTGTATTCAGTTTTTATACATTCGTAACATTAATCATCCAAGAACAGTTCAGTGTTGCATATTATGGCTTATATTCCACACTCTCGTATTTTTCATCAGACGGTGGGTGATCAAGATGATAGATAGGCGATTTTCAAATCTGCAAGACATTGTGGAGAAAGAATCTCGCTTAGTGGAAGGAATAGCTGAGGTATAGTTTTAGCTTGGTAGCTCAAACACAAACAGGAGTGTCGGTAAAAAAGCTATTTAGCTAATATGCTCAAGTGATTAGGAACAGTCACCAAATTTTCTGTAGGTTTCGTATGCCTGTCTCTCTAGTCTGTAGTATTAGTTTGCTTTGAAAAGTTTCACCTCCCAATAAAATCAGACATTCCTTTGTTTTTTTTTAAACTCTTGTTCTCTTAAAATGCTTATTCGATTGAATATGGGTGCAGAGATATAAGATGAGCTATCGTGCTTGGTATCATCGTTGCTGGTTAGTTTCGTACATGAGTGCACTACAAGTAAGCCTCTAAGCTATCTGCAAATATTTCACAAGCCGCTACAGTTCTTTACATCCATACCAATATCAGTTATATGATTAGTTTTGTGCGCTTATTTTGCATTTGAGAAAAACCCACTTTATTGGTACCCTTATTGCTTCATTTTTTTCCACCATCGCACTTACTAATCCCGTCATAGATGTATATTGATCATGAACCTTTTTGCTCCAGATGTCTCATGAGTTGCAGGTTTATAGGTATTGGTCAGGGTTACATGCTGCTGACAACAGTTGTTTCCATTACCGCAGGGTGAGTTCCCCTTATTCTCAGAGGCTACTTTTTTGCTAAATTGATGCAATAAAAAAACAATTGAAATTTTCTTAGTAGTGTATTAGGTGATAGCTATCTCGAACTGCATACACCAGCATTAGATGATGGATTAATGTGATCCAACAGCTAAACAAAGCTCTGTTTACGTTGAAAGATAGATCTAGGAGGGGGACAGTACTGTCATCAGTCTATTTTTAGTATGACATTTATGTCAAAATTTCCAGAGACTTTTACTTGGGCTTCTCCAACGTACCTACCGTGGACATGACACAAACACTTCCATCAGCTGCAGCTCTGAAATCCAAAAGCTATGGAAGGTAACTTAGACTCCTTGAATTCTTACGTTAACTCAATAATGCCTTGACTATGTCCCAGTAATTTTCAAGCTAAGCTTTGTTATATGAGAAACCTTTTTCTATGTTTCTTGTACGAAAAACAGGAACTGTCACGTAAGCCATATTTCATTAGTGAAAATGTATTTAACTGCAGGAGGAGCTTGATTGGAATGAATCGTTGATTAAACGGTATGTAGGAAGAGAGGTAAATAAATGTATTATTAGCTTTATCATCTGTTATTTCTGATTTAGGGTGTGTTCATCTCAGCTGAACCTGAGCTGCACTGAAGTGAACTAATCTGAATGCGAGAGAATTAGACCTGCAACAAATAATTCAGTTGAGCTGAAATTGTGAAGTAACTAGTGTCTAAATGCTTTGAACACACCCTTAGGCAGAACTCATATCTGCAAGTTTTAAACATTAATAAATGGATCCCATACTGTGAATGACTATATTGATTTTCATAATTTGTGTATTTTCTCATTAGGCTCTATGGCTTCATCGTCGCTTCTTGTCTGTGTATTACATAAAGCAAATTGGCGTGAACCATGACATCGGGGCATTCATAGATAATGAGTTGCATCTAATTCATTCCTGCACGGGAAAATCAGATGACTGTTTTGAGGATGCCAAAGCACAAGTAACCCATGCTGCCACATATGGTTTGTGGTTGCGAAAGGTAGTACACCAAACATTCTAGAATGTCAAACCTGGATTTTCAATCAAATCCTAACTGTATTTAGCATTCATGTCTCAGCAAGTTGCAGGTCCTCAGCGATTTGTGCTGAGAAGGCTAGACCTGAAAGCTCTGCTAAATGGAGCATCCCCGGAGAAAATCCTACTATGGACTCCTTTATTGAACCAAGATGACTCACAAGCCTAGTAAGTACTGGATGGTCCGATACGAAGCAGCTAATATTGTAGTTTTACATCAACAGAAATTAGCACTTTTGTTTGTCTATTTTCTTGGCTAGAATGACAGTCTGATCCCCAACTTTTATATGGCTGCCGTCTGGAGCAGAACTTTGCAACTTCATTGTCACTTGTCAGTGCGGATTATACCTTACTGAAAGCCACCACAGTAGAGGTGGCAAAATTATCCATTATCCGTCCGCTAACTATCCGTTAAAATCCATCAATTATCCATCCATTTAGTTAATGGATTGAATTGATCCATATCCATTAATAAATAGATTAAATGGTTTAATCCATTAGTCATCCATTAATAAAATATACTTTTTTTTTTAAGAAAAACTCTACAAAACAAACACAGCAAGCCGGAAGACCCCTCCCGAAAGCCCCGAACTCTTCTCCGCATCTCCTCGTCCTGTAGATTGACAATCGAGAAGCGATCTCTCTCCATCAATAATGAGTTTCTCCTCGCCTCCGATTCCGCTCAACAGGTTTTTATTTTTATTTTCATTGCGCTCGGATGCGTTAGATGTTGTGCGCATATGTGTGGTATTGTAGATTGAGCATTTGATTCTTGATGGTAGGCGCTGAATCGAGTGGAAGAGGAGGTCCATGCATTGGCCGATTGCTGCGATAGGTGGTGATTTGATTGTACTTATATATGTTGAGCTGAAATGAGTTTGCCACAATTTGTTTGGAAATTGTTTCTTAATGTGGTCCCTCCCTCATAGATATCATATGCACATTACAATCAGTTCTGCTGATTTTCATATATTGTTATCTTGTTTAAAAATCCATTGGGATCATGAACCTGCTTTATTCGAGTTATGTCATTGAAAATATGATCTTTTTTTCACATGACATGATAGCAAAAGCACTTAACAGTTGTCATGCCACCACTGGGGATATTATTAGCACCACAGAAAGGTGGACGGAGGTACAGGTCTAGTTTGATTGTTGGTCACCCTCCGGCACCCAATTTCTTGGTGAGATTGATACCCGGCAACTCTTTGCCGTTCTTGCAGCTCATCTGTTTGTTTAAATTCCTCTGACAATTTTTGTGTTCAATGGTTGTTTTGAAAATTGAAGTTGAAGATCAAGCCAATTTAGGGTTTCGTATTGTGAATTACTTGCCTTATAATTCCTATATCAGAAAAATCGGTTGGCTATCTCTTTGCCATTCAACACGGGGCTAAGAAGATCTTTGATGCTGATGACAGAGGGGAGGTTATTGATGATGATTTAGGTAAGCATTTTGACGTTGAACTAATTGGCGAGGGTGCCAGGCAGGAAGTTATCTTACAATATAGTCACCACAATCCAAATAGGACTGTTGTTAACCCTTATGTCCACTTCGGCCAACACTCAGTTTGGCCCAGAGGTTTGCCACTGGAAAATGTTGGAGAAATTGTTCACGAGGAGTTCTATACTGAAGTCTTTAGCGGAAGACAATTTATTCAGAAGGGGCTTTCAAATGGTCTTCCTGATGTGGATTCAGTGTTTTATTTTACAAGGAAATCAGGAATGGAGGCATTCGATATTATATTTGATAATCGTGCTCCAAAAGTGGCATTGCCACAAGGTTTGATGGCAATCTTCATTTAGTTCTGGAAGGCAATCTTCATTTAAGGCTAATTGGTGAAGTTTATTTGTGTTAGGTTGATTTGAAACTAAAGACATTCTGATTTAGTTCATGTCTGTTTTATTTGTTTTTAGTCTCAATATATTTGATAATTTTTCTCATCTTTGGCTGAAAAATATTGTCAAAGGAAGGATTTACAAATTATACGGCGTAAAGTAGATCGAGTGAAATATTTTTTAGTATCAATAAATTTGTGTTTATACATATCAAATAACGACACACATGAAAGAATGATCTTTAAACATCATATCATTCATAAAATGGATTAAATGAGTACTATTAAATGAGTAAATGCACTAAATGGATTAAAATGGTTAAATGGATGAAACGGATCAAATGGATTAAACGGATCAAACGGATGAAACTGATCAAATGGATTCATCCGCTAATCCGTCAACCGTTAGTGATCCATCCGTTTAATCCATTAACACTAATGGATCTTAATGGATTCAATCCATTTAATCCGCGAACCGTTTAATCCATCCATGAATCTATCCATCCATTTTGACACCTCTACACCACAACAATCAAAATGAAGCTATGGCTAGTTACTCATCTTGAATTCGGTTCCTAGTCATTTTAAATTTGGAGATATAAAATTGCCCAAGTCAAGATATTTTTAGTTATTTAGCGATATTTTTAGTTATAAAATTGGACAAAACACAGATGGATTTGCTTAATCATCCAAACACGAACACTTTTAAATATATTTTCATTTGATGTACAACAGATTTGTAGTTGGTGTTGCTAAACGGTTAAAGAATACTGAAAGTTAATACAAGATTTCTGCATCACTCGCACTTTTTCCATGCATTGCCCGCCAATCAAGAACAGTACATGTGGACAATGTGAACTAGCTCTTGCTATCATATCTGAAAAAAATCAAGCAAAGAGAATAGTATCTCGCATTATATATTGTTCACTCCAAGTCGAGCGAGAATGCACGCACTCGCAATTTAAAATGTCGAATAATGGCACACGATCTTCACTTAGATAGACCGAGAGAGCAACGGACAAGTTACATTACCAATATATGATCTAGTTGATGTTGCAATTCACTTGTGCAGAACACTCTTCTTCGGATTCTTGGGTTTCCTTGGTGTATAGTTCTGCAATAAAATCGATAAGTAAGCAAATTTGTCCTAGACTCGCACAGTTACATTATTGTTTGGACAAGCACTTGCCTTTTGTCTCTGTAAGGCATCAAAGTCGATCCTTTCCTTCCAATTGCTTTTGCGGAGTTTGATTGGCCTGTTCCCAACATATTTACCTGACAGTTTAAGTGTGGGATTAGTAAAGTCGGACTGAATAGACTGATTTGTAAGAAATTCGGGACAAATGAGATAGTAAAAAAAATATCAAAATGAAAAACTCATGGATCAATTGCCACTGATTTGCAACAGACATAGTTTACAAACAGAAAGGAAAGTTCTGCTGGCTACATTATCGTAGGTAGGAAATACATGCAACAGCATTTGGTCATGGTATGCAATAACAATTAGCTCGGGTAATCCAGCTACACCAAATTAACATTCCATGAGTCTGGACCAAACAAAACGAAGGCCTATTATATTGCAAACAAACCACTTAAGAATCTCACCATTCATTTCTTTGAGAGCAGCAGCGAGATCGGAAACATTGGCAAAGCTGATGAACCCATAACCCTTGGTCTTTCCAGTCCTCTTGTCTCTAACAACCTACACTAGGCACATAATAAACTAAGCTTTAGGAGATAAAACAAAAAATTGCAGGGGCAGATAAAACACATTAGCACAACAAGGAAATAAAAAATTCATTATCCCCAAGCATACTAATAAGTGACTAACTTCACGAAAGGAAAAAGAACAAAATTGAAACATGACAACAAAATAAAACAACAAGACTTTAGCAGCATTGGCACCAAAAGACAGTCTATAAGCCTAAAAACGATAGATGATTGAAGCATTTAATTTATTTTCCATAGTACTAAACATGTCACGTAACAGTAATTGGACAACTACGTGATGCATAACACTTCATTCGCGCCTTCCCACATAATTGTATTTATTAACACCAGACGCCCTTAGACAAGTCGACCATTCTAAACATTGTTAATTGGCAATAATTGTTCCTAGTCACCATACCAAAAAAAAAAAAAGAGAACACACAGTAAATCAACTCATAACAAATATATACAAACCAGGAATGCATGAATTGAAAAAGACAAATGGTAAGATCCTAGTAGAAAGCATGTGTGGCGATACAATAGGGGTTTTCGAGAAGTTATAGTCTACTTTACAGTCAATCAAGAAGCAAAGGACACATCAGCTTGCACAAATTAGTTACAATCACCGATTTTCCTATGAGACTGAAATGGCATGTTAACCAATCCATTGAACAAATAAACATGATGATACATGTTCTGAAATTAAATGATTCTGGTTGCTGGTTTAATATACAAAGAATCACATGCAGTTAAAAAATACAGACTACAACCTTAAAACGTATTATATTAGGATTCAAGAACTTCATATCTTCAATTTTAGTTCCCATATATTACAAAACATCAAAATGAAGAAGGGTGTATTGTAGAAAGAAATTATAATGCATATGTATCTACCTTGGGTGTACATGAATTTTGGAGTTCGGGCGATTTCAAAGGACATCTGAAGTGTGATATACTCAAATGTAAGGAACGAAAAAAACTGCACCAATATTGGTAACGCCAAATAAAATGATAGAAAACTAACCTTGGCCATGTTAAAAGAAGGAAAGCGAGAAAATGCTTTAGTAAGAACATCATCATTAACCTCATTCCCAAGATCACCACAGAAGAGGCGATAGTCATCTGCAGATTGATTCAAAGAGGTGTAAAATAAAGGTGAAAGAGAACAAGATGCGGCAGGACATCAAAATTGGCAGCTTAGAAAAAAAGAAGCCAGAAAGAATAATTGCGAGGAAGAATAGACAATAGATGCAAGACCGACTATCAGCCCTAACGTTTACAAATGATACATGAACAACACTTCAATAAAATTCGTTAAGAGTATTGGCATTAAACTGTTATACCAGTCCAGCAATCTCAGATACTATCCCAACTCCCAAGACAAGGTTATAAACAGAAAACACAGTCATTGTATCACAAGAACTTCATTGCCTCAGCCAATGATGCAGACACTTAGTTTCTTGCACAACCTCACCTAGAAGCCCTAATCTCGTCACCAGCAACAACCTACTACTATACTGGAATCACTTCTCCACAAATATATATGAACAAAAATGAGAAATATCCTTACTTTCTGGCCACTCAGCAAGAGTGGGATCCTCCCAAGTCTGCCCAGCAGCTTTTCGTGGTACAGCCTTCTTCTTGGTCTCAGCCTTATGCTGACTTTCACTACTAGCAAGCGCAGCTTTAACCCCCTCCAACGCCTCCGGCGTGATCGTCTGAGCATCTCTTTGGAACAACTGCTGCGCCTGTTACCACCACAAAAATCCAAATTCAGCAATTCATCAAATCAAACCCTAATTCCAATCAAATACAGCACAAAAGCAGGTGACCACCTGTTGAAACTGAGGAAGAGAATACACCACCGGAACGGGCGCCGGTGCAGCGGGATAAACAGGAGCGGCATAAGAGGATGGATATTGAGAAGCGGCAATGGCGGTAGGATCGGTTTGCTGGAGATGGAACGGAGTAGGGAAGAAAGTGGCGTTTGCGTATGTGAATTGAGAAGAAGTTGGAGCAGATGAAGATGGAAGATTCGACATGGCGTCGAGTGGAATTGAGTTGAGGAGGCTTCGGGATGATCTGATGAATGGGAAGTTAGGGTTTCGAGAGGGTAGCTGACTGTGTTCGTCGGGAGAAAATTCCAGATTGATGCTCTTTTTTTGGGGTGAAATTCTGCCTTAATGAAAATAAAAAACATTATTTTTTTTATTGATAAATTGTCAAGAGGTATTCCTATGGAGGTTGATGTGTTGCCTATTTATTTATTTTTATGCGTGTGGATGTGTTATATTTTTTGTCCATGTTCGTGGGTTTCAAGCTAAAGATGCGTTTCAATGGACACAATTCAAGTACCTATTCGGGTTGGTGTCATGTGTGGTCCGTGGTCCAAGAGTCCAAGTCTGATAATTGAGATGTATGAATTGAATTGTATGAGATGTAAAAACCCAGTATCTTCATATGTAAGAACGACTTTGAGGGATAAGCAAATTAAAATCGTTACTTTTTGCTTCAATTCATCGAAGAAAAAAAATTTATTCACTGAACACTAAGCCTTTATCCCTGAACATTTAACGTTATCACTGAATATTTAGCTTTATCACTAAATATTAACTTAAAATCGCAGAAAATTCAAAAAAAATACGTAGACAATTGAAAAATTTTACTGGACCATATCTAGTAACATGAAACGTTTAGCCAAAATACATGGAGACCTTGAGAAAGAGAAGCATTGATAAAACTAAATGTTCAGTGATAAGGCTAAATTTTCAGTGAATATAAAATTAGTTTTTGATGAAATGAAGCGAAAAATAACGATTTGGCCATATCATTAAAACTGAACAAAATCAGTGAACAGTAAAACCGAAAATTGGAAAGACCATATTACCCTTATCATGTGTCATGATTTTAAGGATTTATAGTATTAGTGTGGATCAAATGAGAAATGTCATATTAGGTGAGAAATGAGAAAAATTTATAACAGTTCGATCAAAGATTTGATGGGTTATAATTCTCCGGTTTATATGCATTTATTTATGTAATTTAATCAATATTAAGGTACAAGCGTCAGTTTGTTTATTAAATATTCTCCTACTATCAAAGATCCTAATTTCCCGTGCACGTATATATATGCCATTCTATTGCCCACGATCGGCATTGTTGTTGAAACTAGCCTATCATCGATTGCGTCATAACTTTGTCGATTTTTTTCTGTTTCGTTACCCAAAAGATGAGTACAGTCGACGACAACAATGCAGGTAATCGATTGAATTGTTTGGTTCTCTTACGTGTATATAACATTTCTAAATTTGTACATAAAACTTGTAGCTGCTGTGTATATAACATTCGTAGATTTGACATAAAATTTGTAGCTGGTGTGTATATAACATTCGTAGATTTGTACATAAAATTCGTAGCTGCTGTGTATATAACATTCGTAGATTTGTACACAAAATTTGTAGCTGATGTGTATATAACATTGATAGATTTGTACATAAAATTCGTAGCTGCTGTGTATATAGCATTGATAGATTTGTACATAAAATTCGTAGCTGCTGTGTATATAGCATTCGTAGATTTGTACATAAAATTCGTAACGAATCAAAGCATTATAGTTAGTTGAATACTTTATAAGCATCAGAAATTGTATTCACCAGTATGGATTATTGTCATTAATATGACCACAGCTACATTGTACAAGCTGATTATAAATATGTAGCACTAGTTAACAGCCAGGAAAACAAACTGGATACATTTAGTGGAGATCAAAAGGAAGTGCGAAATATAGATAAATCTATCCTTATAGAGATCAATATGCACTACTGCCATTGTTTTCTTCTCATCTGCATGCCGTTGTGTACTTGTGTTCTTTAGTATCTACAAAAGGGTAAATATCAGCATTGTGGGAACTGAGAACTAGTTGTTACTGCATTTGCAGACCTGTAAAATTAGCTATGTGCAAGCGGACATCATTCGTACCCAGGTTCACTTAATTCGTACATTGCTAGACATAATTTGTAACATGCTAGACATAATTCGTACTCTGCGAGACATAATTCGTACCCTGCGAGACATAATTCGTACTCTACTAGACATAAAACGGTGGCTATGCATTTTGTTATATGATGCTACGAATTTTACCTTTACACACAAGTATTCCCATTAACTCATACACTACGTAGACCCTAAAAATCGACACTTTCAATTCGTAGACTACGCAAGTATCCCGTAAACCCTAAAATTTGTAGACTACTGTACTCGGAAAGCTTGGAACCGTAATATTACGTCGTTGACTTACCGTAGATCGTCGACTACTGTACTCGAAGTGTTGTCATTGGTCGTCGATTTCGCATAGATTGATTTCGGTTTGAGTTTTTGTGGGTTAGTGATTAGGGTGAGTGAAACATGGTATTACAGTTTGATAGATAATGTGGGTTCCTAATTTGCCCTTTAAGCTAATTAGTTATTAAAAAATATGAATTTTAATGGGCCTTAATCTTGACCGTATATTAATTGGATCGGATGATTACAGTTTTTTCTAATTTCTCATCTAAGATGCATTTCTCACATGAACTCCACTTTTATAGTTATATCTCAGGTCCCAACAATCGGATCGAGGTCCCAACAATCGGACGAGTGGATATCTCAGGAGATGAGACCGCGATTGGAGCGCATGGACGAGCTTTATAGCTCTCAGTCCCGACAGAAGGTTGAGATCAGAGATATGAAGGGAAACATAGAGCGGTTGATGCAAATGCAGTCTGACATGTTTAGGATGTTAACTCCTTCATACCCTCCGCCTCCAAGTCAAAGTTCGCACGTAAACAATCGCGGTCAGCCTACTCAGAGATCGAATGAAGAGAATCGGGGACGTCGTTAGGGCTAGAGGGGAAAAATTTAGCTTTAGACGTGCTAAATTACTAATCAATGTTTGATTGTATATTATTTATTTTCGAAAAAATATTGTGTTTGTTTTTCGAATAATAATTTTTAAAATGCAATTAAATTGTTTTTCAAAATGCAATTAATGTAATGTTCAATTAAATTGAAAATGGTATCTGGTGACGGAATTGTGTAGGAATTAAGTCGGAATATTGATGGGCATTATTGCTGACGGAATTTTGCCGGCATATTGATGGAAATTTATGCTGACGGATTTTTGCCGGATAATTGATGGAAATTTTAGATGACAGAATTGTGCGGAAATAATGATGGAAAATTTTAATGACGGAATTGTGCGGGAATAATGATGGAATTAATTTGTGACTGAATGTTATTGGAATAATGACGCATATTTCTCGATGACGGAATTTAGCCGAATAAATGATGGAAATTATTTCTGACGAAATAGTGCTGGAATAATGATGGAATTAATTGGTGACTGAATGTTATAGGAATAATGACGCATTTTATCTTTGACGGAAATGTGCGGGAAAAATGATGGAATTAACTGATGACGGAAACTTATGGGAATCATGAGGGAAAATAATTGGTGACGGAATGTAGAGGGAATAATGATGGAAATTATGCATGTCGGACTTTTGTGGGTAAATAGACAGAATGAACATCGGAAAATTGACGAACGTGTGACGGAGTTTTGTGTGACGGAATTTAGACGGAATGTATACGGGAATGCGACGGAAAATGATGACGGAATTTTGCCGGAAAAAATGCCGTCATCGGAGTTGTTGACGGAATTATGTCGGAATTTATGTGTTTTCCGTCAACATTCCATCACTTTTCTGCTGACGGAATTTATCAAAAAATTAGTAGTGATATCATCATCACCTTCATCATCATCATCATCATCATCATCATCACCACCCACCACCATCATCATCATATCATCATCATCATCACAATCATATCATTGTCATCATCATCATATCACCAGCATCATCATCGTCATCATACGTACCATCATCATCATTATATCGCTATATTCATATCATCATCATCATCATCATATCACCATATTCATATCATCATCATCATCATATCAACATCATCATCATCATATGATGATGATGATCCGATGATGGTGATATGATGATGCAGATAATGATGATATGATGATGATAGTGATATGATGATGATATATGATGATGATGATGATACGATGATGGTGATATGATGATGAAGATATGATGATGCAGATAATGATGATATGATGATGAAGATGAAGATGATGATGATGGTGGTGGTGATATGATATGATATGATATGATAATGAAGATGAATATGAATATGATGATGGTGATATGGTGGTGGTGGTGATGATGATGATATGATGGTGATGATGATGGTGATATGATGAAGATGATGGTGGTGGTGGTGGTGGTGGTGATTGTGATGACAGTGATATGATGATAATATGATGATAATGTTAGTTAATTTCAATTAAGTTAAATTAATTTCAGTTAAATTTTAGTTCAGTTCAAATGGACAGTCACTAGGTGATAGGTATCTTCACTGTATTTTTGTGTATAAAACATGAACATGGGGGTTAAGATAAAGATTAGAACAGTCCTTTTCTTCATGTGGGAGTGTTGAATATTGAATGTTGACACAAGGTCAATCATCAGCTCCAATAAAACCTTAACCCTTTTTTTAGAGAGTGTGAACACGCGAAATGTAACCGAATTAAAAATATAATATCATGCCGTTTACTCCAAAAGTCAGAAAGTCTAGCCCAACTTATATTTTCACACACAGTCACACACTATAGACTATTGGACTTGAATTTGATTACTTTCTCAAGTGAGGTAGGTAAAGCGTTTTTGTGTCTGGTCAAAATTAGCTGCTAGTGCTTCCTCCAACAAACCTTTTTTTTTTTTTTTTTTGATAGCATGCTTCCTCCAACAAACCGATCTCTCTATATCATATTAAACCAAATCTAGGGCGAATGTGATTGTCTCAGCAGTGAGCGATTCTCCCATGCACTAAAGTGTGCTGGGTTCGAAGTTCCTATCTTACAAAAAGTGAACGGATACTAACCTAACACTCAAGCCCCTTCATCATCAAAAAAAAAAAATTAAACCAAATCTTAATTACATATCTTATCTTATAAAAAATATGTAGTCTTCTACTTTCCATTATTGTTCCGAAGGGAAATCTTTATATATAATGCTTGTTTTGGAAGGAGAAGAGGTCTAATATTTGTAGATTTGGCCAAATGATCACAAGTCAAAGCGCTTGAATGTCTTCTAGTGTCATGAGTTTGGTGATTCTACATCGATTGTCTACGCTAATGGACTTTAAAAGAAAATTTAAATACATTTTTTGGTTATGGAGTTTCATAACCAATTGTTTTGAATATCCAGCTAGTTTGAATTCGGGGTCGCATCAATTAAGATATCAGTCTTTTAATGTTTATACAAACGTTGTTGATTATTAAATTTAAAAAGGATGTTTGAATAATTATACTTTGATAATGCCCCATAATTAAATTGAAAAAATTTGGTCAAATTAATGTTGCGAATGACAATACAACGTGATTTCAATAAAATAACGTCGATCAGATTGATTATTGTGAAATTTAACAAATGATGATATATTATCACTCTCCACATTTTAGTGGGCTACACAAGATCCATACTTTGTAATAAACGGACCTAAAGAGTGTACTAGACGAGAGTGAGTTGGCCTGGTGGTAGACGCTTATCGCCCGGAACCAAAGGTCCCGGGTTCGAGTCTAATCAAAAAAAAAAAAATATTAAAGCAGCAATTACGCTATGCTTCAAAGCCATTGTCAACATAGCTAACAGTCAACTCAGACAAGAACAAAAACCGCGTACACAAACCTCACTCAACTGTATTTAAATCACACTCAATTTCAATTCTGAAAATGTTTTTCTCTACATCACCAAAAAAAATACAATTAACTCTTTCTTCTATGCATGGCTTCTCCCACTGCCATCATTCTCACAGCGTTGCTGCTGATCTTTGGAGTGGCTTTTGATGGACATGATGCTCGGAAAACCCCAGCTGCCATGGAGGATAGGCAGATGCATGAACCCGGCCGCAGAGCGGTGAGACAGATCCCGATGTTACCACCAGCACCCAAGGCCAATGGGAGGAAGAACATGATGGTACCACCAAGTCCACCACCGGAGGTCATCTGATTATAACTACTACAAATCTGCAGCGGTTAAGGTTTCGCTGCATAAGTTAGCGCGTCATAATATCGGGTATTATGCAATAATTTTAAAAAAACCTCTGCATAATGTTTGACTTTATCTACTATAAATATATACAGCTAGAGGCTAGAGCAAATTATGGATCTTGCTAGTAGCTAGAGTGTTTTTGTATGAGTTTTCTTCCTAATGAGATTGCGTTGTTGAACCATGATGTCAAAATCCGATGGTTTATGATTAAGTAACCGTCCACAACTATTTGCTGTTTGTATCAAAATGTCAAAAAACGTCCTATCTCTTCGTTTGGGAGTGTTGTTCTTGAAGAAAAAAAAATCAAAAATAGAAAAAGTTTTTTTTTTATTACAAAAACTAGGAAAAGTTTAAATAGGAAGAGTTTAATTTAAAGAAAGGTTACAGTAGTTTAGAGCAATTTAATAATTTTTTTGATAGATAATTTTTTTTTGATTGCTTTTGATAGATAATTTAATAATATATTTTAAGGCTTATAATTGGAAACTTTTCTTTTTTGAAACTTATTTGTTATTTCCTTATTAATATTCCTCGCATAGAGTTTTGACTTTTGAGGCGAATTGAAAGAACGAACACTGAGCATAATGACCTCTCGGAGAAATGGCGTAGTGAATGACCTCTCGGAGAAATTGAGAGACTATTTACATGTCCGATCTCTCTTACAAAATTAAAGAGACCTAACACCCGATCTCATAAAAAAATGAGACTAATGTAAAAATGGAGACTTATCCAGGTGATGGGTATCTTCACTGTATTTTTGTGTATGAACGTACACGAACATAGTTTTTTTTTTGTAAGGAACGTGAACATAATTAAGATAAAGATTAGAACAGTCTCCTTTTCTTCATGTGGGAGTATTGAACATTGAATGTCGACAGAAAGTCAATCATCAGCTCCATTAAAAACTCAAACCTTTTTTTTTTTGTAACATTAGGGCATATGCACCGGTTGCATTCTTGGAGAGAATTGGGGACGTCCGACGATGGAGTTTTGTGCAGCGGTGACATTCTTGGGGAGATCGCATGCTCGGTGAGGATGTGGAGACGAGAACGTCCGCTCAGAAATGCTGGACGAGAACGCCTGAGCGAAATGTAACAGAATTAAAATATAATATCATGTCGTTTACTCCAAAAGTCGAATGATATTATAAAATATAAAAATGAACTGTTACCTATTGACAAATCACGGTCAGAACTAGGGAAAATGACAATAAAGGGACAATTTCAAAAAAAAAATTAACCGACATATAACAATTAACTGACATATAAAAATTAGGGCATCAATTATGTGTTGAAATAGCTCCTTAATTGTCAAATACTCAAATATGTATTGGAATTGTCACTTAGTTGTTATATGCCAAATAAAAGATTTTAAAATTGCCTCTTAATTATCATTTTCTATAATTCTGATTTCTGACGGTGAGTCAATAGTTGGTAGTTCATACACCACAATATTATTTTCTCAAAAAAAAAAAAATACAGTCACATGATGGATGTGATGTGTGATTCCAATTTCCAAAAGCCTAGCCCAACTTATCTTTCCAAAAGACTATTGGACTTGAGAATTTAAACTTTAAAGCAGCAACTATGCTTCTCAAAGTCATGGTCAACATAGCTACCAGTCAACTCAAACAAGAACAAAAACCGCGTACAACTATGTTTAAATCATACTCAATTCTGATAATGTTTTTCTCTATCTACATCACCAAAAAAAAAATACAATTAATAACTCTTTCTTCTATGGCTTCTCCCACTGCCATCATTCTCACAGCGTTGCTGCTGCTGATTTTTGGAGTGGCTTTTGATGGACATGATGCTCGGACGACCCCAGCCATGGAGGGTAAGCAGCAGATGTATGAACCCGGCCGCAGAGCTGTGAGACAGATCCCGAAGTTACCACCAGCACCCACGGCCAATCGGGGGAAGCAAATGACGGTACCACCAAGTCCACCACCGGAGGCCATCAGCTGATTACACTACTGCAAATCTGCTGGTATTATGCAGCGGTTGATATTATGCAATAATTCTGAAAATATATACAGTAAATATATACAGCTAGAGGCTAAAGCATACTATGGATCTTGCTAGTAATGTGTTTTTGTATGAGTTTTCTTCCTTAATGAGATTGCGTTGTTGAACCACGATGTCAAAATCCGATAATGGCACCGACCCTCGCTATTTTTAAAATTTAATTTAACAACTCCGTGCATTTATTCGGACAAAGTCCCCAACTATTTGCTACTCGTTTGGGAGTGTTGTTCTTGAAAGAAAAAAAAAATCAAAAATAGGAAAAAATGCTTCGTAAAACTGTGGTGTTTCCTGAAGAGGATGAATATGAATACGAGACGGAGTCTGATGAAGATATGACTGGTATAGCCATGGTGAAGCTTTTCTTTGTTCCGAAATCTGAGTGGGATACGGTAGCTGAGCGTGAGCGGTTTAAAGCAGAAGAACGGGCTTTTAAGGAGATGGTCAAGAAAATGAAAGAAGAGACGAAAAAAATAGTTGTGGAAGAAATTCGCAAGGACGAAGAAATTCAGAGAAACATGGATGTTGAAGTGAGTAATATTGCTGCTGATGATGAAGCCGAAGAAGCCAAGGAGTATGAAACGTGGAAGGCGAGAGAAATTTATCGTATTAAGAGGGACAGAGATGCCATGGTTAAGGAAAGGGAGGAAATTGACAAGGTTCGAAAGATGACTGAGGAAGAGAGAAAGGAATGGGAGAGGAAGAATCCAAAACCTACTCCACCACCTAAGAAGAAACTGAGGTTTATGCAGAAAGACTACCACAAGGGTGCTTTCTTCCAGGATGATCCGGACAGCATCTTCACGCGAGACTTCTCTGAGCCAACTGGGGAAGACAAAATGGACAAGTCCTTGTTGCCTAAAATCATGCAAGTTAAGCACTTTGGACGGAGTGGGAGAACAAAGTGGACGCACCTTCTTAACGAGGATACAAGCCTATGTAGCACGGCATTTCAGGAAAACATTGCAGAGACACCTCGTAAGCGCCTGAAAACGCAACCATAGATTCCTGATTTCTCTCTATTTTTTTCGTTTGCACCTAGTCGCTCACTTTATCAATTTCGAAATACATATCTTATGAATTTGTACTCAAAGTTCAATTTGACTCTTGAAATTCAGTCTTTTATATATGCAGTTATTTATCAAGTGTGATTACATCTGAAGCAGGAAAATCTCTCTGTTAAGAAGAGCTGAGGCACGACAAGTTATCCCATCTCATTGAATCCACCTTTCAATGCGCAAACAGTAATTTGGTATGCTTTCATGTGTCCAATATGCTTTGCTGCTGCTGTCAAACATAAGGAACATACATTTCGTAGCGTGGCTGAGCTTTTATTGGGATACGAAAGATCATCGAGACAAACAGCTGTTGATATGGTATTCAACATCAACATCTTTGATTATTTTTTATTAGATGAATACTTATTTTGTAACATAAGCCTGTTATTATCGTAGGACAAATAAAGCAGTGAAGGGACTTGCTGCCTTCAAGCTCCCTGCATTTTCTTCGGTTCCTTCGGATTCTTCCAAATGGTACGACCCTAATATTTCGATGAATTCGTTATTCGTGGAAGAAATGAGTGATTATTTTTATTTTATTGATCGGAAATAGTGGTTGATGATAGTAGCTGGTAGTCCAATTCATTCCCACAGTTTACGAATTCATAGTTGACCATGAGATGCCCTTTTGCATATCCTTGTCCATTTGTATCCAGTTTGTTGAAAACTCCAACATCCAAATCCAGGCCACCATTGCTGCACTGATCCACAATCCTCACCGTAGTTTGCGCCCCAGTCCATGCATTTGTTACCTGTACAGTGAGTTTTCAATATTCACTTTGAAAATTCGTGAAGAATCGAAATGAATTTGGCCAAAAAATATTTTGAAGAGAGAACAAAAGTTTATCAGAACAGCAGAGAATTTCTTATCTTGTACAAGTAGAAATTTTGTTTTTTTGAACTGAGAAAACTTACCTTTAAGCATTTTCCACAGGAGGCTTGGCCGCGAGGACCAACAGGTCCACAAAAGGCAGTCCATCCATACTTCTTACGCCAAGCGAGAGGCTTGTTAGCGTCCCAAGTAGAACAATAAGCGCTGACAGCGTTCAAGTCCCATCCGTGTTGCTCGGGGTTATAATAATGATACGTTGCACGAACATTAGAGGCCTTTTCCCCACCGCCTCCGCCTTTACAATTGCTCTGGCAATTGTTGGAAGGCAAACAGTAGTCGTCGGTCGTCCCACAATATCCCCATTGACTGCAGCATATGTTTCCTTCACAAGTCTTGCCGCCGGCTTGCTTGCCACATATTTGAGCACTTGTTACAAATGCAGATAGTATGAAAAAAAGTACCGAAAACAAACCAACATTACCCATACTGCGCATATTTTCTCCCTTTACAATAATTTTGCAAGGAATTATTTTGATTTGTGTGACATATTTATGAACTTTGATGCTACGAAAAAGTCAGAGGTAATTAGGTGAATTAGATGTTGAAGAAGTGTTAATCTGAGGATAATATTGATCTAAGGAAGCGTGTGCTGACTGCTGATATAGAGTAGAAAATCAGAGTAGTAATTGAGAATTATGAGGAAGCAGCCAAACGTTGAATTGGATTATGCACAAAGGATACTGCTAGCTGAAAGGTCAATAGGCGCAACGGAATAAAATCCCAAGCAGCGCAATAATTTGCTGCCAAAATAAAAATTACATAGTTTTGTAGGTTTTAAAATAAAATTGCATAGTTTGAAAATGGCTCAGTTGGTTCAATTTTCAATTTTGGGGTTATTATTAATGAAACGACATATTTTTGATATTGTTTTATCTAGACTGCGTCGTTTTCAAATTATTGTTTTTAGCTTGGATGCACCGGATATGAATCCGAAATTTCCATTAAGTTTCCAATTTATTTTGTTTCTTATATATTGCATGATTCAAATGGAGGACATCAATGTCGAAATAAACAGCAAATCAGGCGAACAACTTGTAAGTTGAGACGCACATTGGGGAGAGGGCGCAACTGCTCTGCAGCCTCTGCTCATATTTTTTAACTTTTGACTTAACCTGCTCAATTATTTTAAAATCATGCCTTCAGTATTTTTCATATTTTCATTAGAATAGTCTAAAGAATAAATTTTAATGTAAATATTTGACGATGAGTCCAGATCTGGTGCAAAGCCCAAAAACCATACAAAATACAAACTCATCTCGACTGTTCATTATGGAAATCTAATGGCTGATATTAATTAGATTAAATAAATTAGATAACTGAATTTTATACGTGATTCTCTCCAAAGAGGGTATAATCGACCAAATGAAAAAATATTATCTATTTATCTGCACTATATCATTTAACAGAGTTTCTTTTCTTTCTTGCCGCAAAGTTCTTCTGGACGACAACACAACACGACCAAATCGAAAGAACAAAAAAAAACATGCAATTCGCTAGTGGAAATTCTGAAGATGAGAAAAGCTAAATCGAGAAAAAAGATCCAATCTTGATTTCGAATTACGTGTTGGATGTAATATAAACCCCAATCTGGGTTGCCGGGGCGAAGAGGGGTTGTCCTCCGACGACGAAATCAAAAAATGCAGAATAAACGCAACCAAATTATTGAAGAGAAACGCAGAAGAAATCAACAACGAACATGGTGAAGCAGCGCCGATGGCACTGACAAAGTTCCGACCGAATGGTCATAACGAACTATAAATTGGTGATGACGAACTATAAATTGTCATGACTATATATACAATGATACTGCCAAATGTTGACGAATTATAGTCCTATTGTGATGAATTATGTCATAATTCGTCGAAAGTGCACTATAATTCGTCGAAATCTGGACGAATTATAGTCCAATTTGGACGAACTATGACATAATTCGTCTAAATTGGACTATAATTCGTTACGAATTCGTCCATGCGAAGCTCTTCACCGCGGCTGGAGTGGTGACGAACTGGGCTCTAGTAAGTTCCCGCGCAAGTCATCCAAGCATAGGGAAAGTCAGGGCCACAAGGAATCGGCAGTGTTGTCTGCAGATTATAATGTGAGCTCAAGAGGGAAGGATTTATGGAACGGCGTTTCTGGCGAGCCAAACAGCATACTCCACAGAGGCAGCCATATCGAATCCTTGTCTAGATTCGATTAAGACTGTAGAGTCTCTGACGGTGTAAATTCCAGACTGAATGGTGATTTCGTAATCTTTGTTTATCAGCCTTTGCCGAGTTTTAAGGAAGTCCCGAGTTCGGAGAGACCGGGTTCGTTCCGGGGATGAAGGCGCTGGACATGAACGGGGCTTCGGCGCGATCGTTTAGTTGACCAGAGAGATCGTTCCCGGGATGATCGTGACTGGAATGGAAGTGACGAGATCGACCGAATTCATGGAGATCTGATTTTTTTCATCGAGCAGAGGAGAAGAGAGGGGTGGTTATTAAGGGTGTGATATACCATATTTGCCCCTATTTACATATCAATTTAAATTAAAAGAGAATTATTTTCAGTTAATCATATCCATTCAAATATATAATGAAGGGTTGAGATTAGTTTGTATTTTTTATAGTAATATGGGTTTTGTACCTGATCCATACTCGACGAAACAATTTAAATATTATCCGGTTTTTAAAGAATCGATTTCTGATTTGTTACCAAAACTAGTTTCGTGCCCGTCTCGTCACTTCCTTACCAGAATAGCTCGTTCTGGTATGTGTTTAGAAGAAACCGGAACACAAAGACTCGGTGTCTTTAAAAATAGAACATTTTAAATATGTGAAATTCAAATAGGTTGAAATGTAAAAGTGAAAATAGAACATTTTGAAGTGAATAAACTCTACAAAAAATTAAAAAAACGAGTGGGTAAGGCTAAGCCCAATGGACTTGAGGATTAAAGCTCCAAATGAGCATCCTAACATGTTGAGCGACATTTCAGCGATCTTTTCTTATTCTTGTTCCCTTGTTTTTCTTTGTAGTTCCAAATTATAAATAGGAGACAAAAGTGCAACTATGATGCAAAGACGAGATATAAAGAAGGGTCAATGATACCCAAAATAATAATAATAAAATGCCTTAATCATAGAGTTAGGCACAATACCATTAATACCAACCACTACCCCACATCACAACAATAAATTACATTTTATTGCTGTCCTTCATTAATCAAATTAGGCTTAACTTAGACACCACCACATGCTTTTGTTCCCCACCCACTTCCCACCCTTAAATTGTGACACTATTGTCCCCAATCTCTATTTTAAATCCATATGTAAAATGCAATGAATGCAACCCATAAAGTAACGAGACTATTTTTACATATGGTGCTGGTGAATAATGTCAATCAGGATGTGATCTGGTTGTGAAAAATAATTTGATGTTGTACAGTTAAATCGATGCGAGTGTTAAAACGATGTCATTTTAATACTCGAAACAATTATATGTGACCATGAAACACATTATTTATTTATAAAAAAAAATGAAACACATTATTTAAGGCAGGGGATAAGAATTGAAATAGTATTTGTGGGGAATAAGGTAGTGGATATGAATTGAAATGAATCGAATCAAATATGGGACATATTCAAGTGGGAGGGGGACAACGACAGTTCACACCACCTAACACTATATTGGATGAATCTTTGAAGATATGGATGAAAGGAAACTCAACAACTCATCATGGTGTGGTCGAATAAATAAAAGATTGATAAAAAAAGATCGATGGTTCTAGCACCTGTTGTAGTTGCTCCTCGCTGCATACGCTCTAAAGTCTAAAGCATTAGTAAATTTAAAAAGAATTCAAAACATTAACAGTTGAAACTTGATGTAAAAAATTTTGGATGAACACATGAGGAAGAAAAACCGTAAAACAAACTGATTACTGCATTTGAGATAGTTATAGTTTCTTCGACGAAAATTGAGATATACACTCTCAGATTTTTACTTCCATATATATAGAAAACCCACAATAATATACATGTAGATTTCTCGATCCAGCTTAATGCTTGATCGAGGTAAGGAAAGCTTTTTCGTTTCTTCGATACGATTACAACGAGTAATGGGAACTGGAAGAGTTATTAGCATCTGTTCTTGCACTTCTCTACAGCCCTTGGCGCTGCATTAAGAGTCAAATAAATGGATGGTTAATTCCAGTTCTCGACCTACGAAATGTAGAATTGTTATGAGGTGTGTTTAAAGGATGATACATACCTAGTCCGATTGCCTCTGAACCTTTCATGATTCTCAATCGCTTGCACGAACCCACAAACATACTGAAAATGAATCCCAAAAAAAAATATGAATAAACCGATTGAATGAGCTAGCTAGCAGATAAGAACAAGCTTTAGATGAGACTCACTCCCACGGGACGTCTCCGACAAGCATCCAGTCACCATCTTTGTCTTCATAACTTGGGACATATTCAGATCCATTCAATAGATCTATGAGTTTGCTCTCATTCATGAAATCCTTCATTCCTTGAGATCCACAATTACCTTCATTCAAGAAACAAAAGTATCGTAACGCGTAAGTGACAAGTAATTTTAACAATTTGACGAGTCTACCAAGACACGTGAAAAAATGTATTTAAATTACCAATGGTGAATGAGCTAAACATTTTGCCCAACGCATCCGATAGCTCATGGTAGCTCTTGTACATCTTTAAGTCCACCTTGCGGAGATATGGCGCTCCGTCCATACTGACCTTGACATATGCAACACTATTGCTTGCCTTGTCGCTGTCATCAGAGCTGCTAGTTTGAACGGTGGTCAGAATGTTCTTCCTGTACGAGCGAACTGGTGGCCATCCCACAACCTGCGTCCTGTCAAACAACAACATTCCATTCCGAATCCCAATCAATTACCAAGCTTATCCAATTCGATCCTTTCACAAACTATTACTGCTCAAATAGTCAAATGTCAATTTCAACACCCAATACTTAATTCTGTCCACAAATTAAAGCCAATTTATCAAAAAAATTCATCAATTTTTATAATCCTTCAACAAACTGATACTGCTCAAATTTCAACACCCAATACTAATCCTCTCTACAAATTAAAGCCAATTTGGTTCATGAAAAAAGAAAACTCCTCATTCATTTTATCGAGTTTTTCATCAATTTTTATAATTCTCCGTTGAAAATTTTCCTCTACATATTATTTTTTTCATTTTTACTGCTCAAATTTCGATACTGAAAGTCTGGCTCATTTTAACACCAAATTATTGAGGATAAAAATGAAGTACGAAATCGAAACTCAAATCTATATCTGTTGACAAACCCTAAAATCCCTAATAATAAATTTTATTAAATGAAAAGGAAGCGAAATTACTTGGCGGGAGGCTTAGCGAGATCATTAGCTGAAGCAGGACGAGGAGCGGCGGAAGAAGAGAAGCTATTGGCCTCCTTCAATTTCTGCATCTCTTCCATCATAGCCTCCTTGGACAAAAGCTTTAAATCCATCGTCAGATCGAAGCCTCTCTTGCTGCCACTGCTCTTGGCAGCTTCTCCTCCTCCTCCGCTGCCACCTGGCAGCCCTAGACGGAGCTCTGTCTCTTCGTACTTCATGCTGCTCATCCCGAATATTCGCTTCTCGTCCGGAATATTCGCTTCTGGTATCTCTCTAGTATCCTCTGTTCTGAATTTGGAGTCTGAAAATGAAAAATAAGTGAGTGAGCGGAGAGCGGCCGGTGACAAGTGGCTTATATTTATTTATTTGTGGAATTATTGGTTGAACCGGTTTTAACGGGTTCTTTGACCAATCATAATTGTTTTTCACCGAGTCAATTACATATTGGATTCGATTAGTTACCGAATTTGGTGATCGATTCCCGAATTAACCGATCGAACCAGTCTGGACCGGTTCGAGTTTTATTAGATTGAATCGATGGATTGATTGAAGAAGTGGAGGTGTGGTGATGGTGGATGGTGTTGTACGGTCCGGATTAGAGTCGATCAAAGGGTGGAAGTGGTGACGCGTGAAGGTTCCAAGTTGGGGGAGCTTGTCGGTAACATGACGCACGGAATGACGTACTTCAGTTGCGGAGTTTTAATTTAATTTAAAAATTAAGCAATTTGATTAACAATAAACAAAGTACAAATATATATTTTTGATGCACAATCTAAAGTTCTTCAAAATTGTTTTATAATCCGTTCTCGAATTATTAAAAGTATGACATAATTCGTCACGAATAATTTATAATTTGTCATCGAGGAATTAATCATCGAGATTTAATATGGAATATAATCTTACCCGTCCAAATTACCAAATCAAGCACTGTCTCGGGAACTGAATTGATTCTTTTTATTATTATTTTCACTTAAGAGATTACGAATTCATAAATTATCAGCATGGTGTAGTAAATTAAATGGAAAAGAAAAAATGTACTCCGGTGTATATTAGATGAGGGACATGTAGGTCCCGCAGACCCATCTTGCGTTCTGCCGCCTCATTGTCCCACGCTTGCCAAAACGCCCCCCGTTTGATCTTTGAACCTTTGTTTTGCTCGTTCGTTGAATCATTGTCAGACAATTTTCTTTTTTATAATGTTAATTAGTTGATTTATAATGAATGAAAATGAACATTTGTATTGGAATTGGACATATGAAAAAAAAAACAAAACAAAAAACAGTGAAAAAGACAACGGTTTCTGCACCAAACAGAGACAGGGACCCATTGACAGCAAATCCAAATTCTTCCTAATCTAAAAAGTAAGTGACTGGGCCCTCAATATCTGCGTGCATATCATTATTCATCAGTGTTCCAGCTGTCGCTGTAGATTTTAAGTCAAAAAATACTCCATTCATCTTATCCGAATTATTAATTGTTAAAGATTAACCACACGTGTGAACTGAAATATACCTTTTCCCTATTACACATATCATATGACATTTGTAGTGTAAGACTCTGTAAGTTGTGTAACGCAGCCATTTCTTTATATGACCCAAACAAAAAAAATATCAGTGCCACTGCCATCTTTTTGTGTTTGTAATTTGTTAAATTTTATCTCTCATTTTTCAAGGCTATGTATATTTAATTTTTAGTTTCTTATAACAAATTTTATTCTTTTGTCAAGTCACCATTAAATTAATTGTTTCGTGCTATTTAGTGGTAAAGTTATTATGTGATTTATTAAAGGTATGGAACAGACAAGTGCGAGACTCATAGTGAAACTCATCATGAGACCGCTACGAGAAAATCGGCATTACTATTAATTTAGGTTTAAATGTCATCTAAAGATGATTAAAATGCTTTTGAAAGAATAGGTCACGGAAGAGTCTCAAACGCGGAATTATCTCAGACATGTGACACTAACATGGTGGCTGAAACTGAAGCTTAAGGATTTGGAGGTACATTAAGCAAATGTAGAAGAAAGATGAAATCAAGGTCAAAAGCATGGGATTCTTTCAAAAAAGTTTAGTGTTCTGTCCTTGGACCATCTGGTATTGAGATTGTCGATAAGGCTCGGTGCAAATTTTGCAAAAAAGAATTGAGTGCTAATTCTAAAAATAATGGTACTGCAGGACTTCTTCATCATTTCAAAATTTGCAAGCAAAATCTTGCCAATTGTCAGCAAACTATTTTAACTTATATTGCTTCGGAGACTCATGGTGAGGATGATCACACTGGTATTCTGAAAAATTGGAAGTTTGACCAAAAAGATGTTAGGAAGGCTTTAGCATACATGCTTATTTTTTATGAGCTTCCTTTTCGATTTGTTGAGCGTGCTGGTTTTCAGTATTTCATGCGAACAGCTTGCCCTTTATTTTCTGTTCCATCTAGATGGATGATGGTTAGAGACTGTTGATCTGCATGTAAGGAGTTGGCACCAGATGAAACATCTGCTGATCTACATGTAAGGAGAAGAAAAAGATTAAACCAATTGTATTGAAAATCTATACAATTGTAATGAACTACCACACACACGTCTAAGTTTTTAAATTATTAGCTCATGTGTTCACAAGCACAGTATTTACATCCAAATTGACTTGAAATGTTTTTGTAACCACAGCAAAAAGGATGCAAACCACTGATAGAGTTAATAAAATTAGTTCTGATTTCTGAAAATAAACAGCAACATACCCTCATCTAGTTGTAACCAAAACAAAAGAATACAGCAACATCAAACAACCACAAGACTAAAAAAAATAGACACTTTTGACGAAATTATGCACTATCAAATCTGAGAATCAACATACCTTCATCAAGTTTTTACCATTTCTCCCAAGTCCATAGCCTCAACTTGATTATCTCTTGCTTTATAGATCTCTGAAAAAGTCCATTGTAAATATTCCAATTTGTAACGAGGATCAAGAGCAACAGCAATGTATATAATCATGTTCATCTTCTTCACATTACCCCAATACTTGTCATATTTTGCTCCATTCTAGTAGCCATAACAACTAATTGAGCATCTTCATCTCGCTGCCATTCTTCCAACAAATACAATACACCACTGATTTCAGTAAAGAAAGTATTGTAAGTGACGCACCTTGATCCAGAAACCCTTAGCGTGAGAGTGTAAAAATGACGTAAGAAGTTCACGAATCTTCTTGCATTTTCCCAATCTGATTTGCTAGGAACACCATCACTCTCTTCGTGAACGTCCAAATCACTGCCATTACCTCTATCAGAATCTGTCTTTATCTTTTGAGCACAACTCCATGCGAAAAAATGGATCAAGAATATCTGGTCTTTCAAACGCAGCCTCATACTTCACAGCTGATTCTAACATTATATATGTTGAATTCCACCTTGTTCGTACATCCAAAGTCACCTGACTTTTACTATCAATCTTCTCCATGCTAATTTTTCCCACCTTGATGGAGATTGCTTTACGTATCTGACAGCATTTCTAATGCGAGAAATTGAGTGATTCATACTCCTCAATCCATCAACAACGACAAGATTAATAATATGAACAATGCATCTCATGTGGAAATATTTTCCTCCTAATATGCACCCATTCCAGAAAGCCAGCTTATTTTTCAAATACGCAATAGCTGTATTATTTGAAGCAGAATTATCCACCGTAATGGTAAACACATTTTTAATTTCCCAATCCATCAAACAATTTTCGATAACGAGTCCAATATCCTCACCTCTATGGCTCTTAATTGGAACAAAATTCAGAATCCTTTTGTTCATACTCCAATTATCATCAATAAAGTGGGCAGTCAAAGACAAATAATTTATCCGTTGTACATAGGTCCAACTGTCCAAGTATCTGTTGTCAAACAAACTCTACAAGCTGACTTTTTTCAAAACAGCTTTCAGTTTCAGCCTTTCATCATCGTACATCATATAACAGTCTCTAACCATCGTCCATCTATATGGAACAGAAAATAAAGTGCAAGCTGTCCGCATGAAATACTGAAAACCAGCCCGCTCAACAAATCGAAAAGGAAGCTCATCAAAAATAATCATGTATGCTAAAGCCTTCCTAACATCTTCTTGAACAAACTTCCAATTTTTCAGAATACCAGTGATCATCCTCACCGTGAGTCTCAGAAGCAGTATAAGTTAAAATAGTTTGCTGACAATTGGCAGGATTTTGCTTGCAAATTTTGATATGATGAAGAAGTACAATAGTAACATTATTTTTAGAATTAGCACTCAATTATTTTTTGCAAAATTTGCACTTAGCCTTATCGACAATCTCAATACCAGATGGTCCAGGGACAGAACACAATTACTTTTTTGAAAGAATCCCATACTATTGACTCTTTCTTGCTTAATGTACCTCCAAATCCTTACACTTCAGTTTCAATCACCATGTTAGTGTCACATGTCTGAGATAAATTCGGCGTCTGAGACTCCGCGACTATTCTTTCAAAAGCATTTTCATCATCTTTAGAAGACATTTAAACCTGAAAAAAAGTGTCGGTGAGAATTCGAATAATACAAACTTGAATCCGCAATGACATAATCAATAACATGCCTCTGCAGTCAAAATTGCCAGCAAGGGATGACAGGAGAGTCGAAGACGCAGGAGCTAGTCGGATGGGGGCGACACCGCGACGGACTCGATCTGAAATCTGATTGTTAGGGTTTTTTTCTCGCTCTCTTCAGTCTTTCTCTTCTAGCTTCTCGACGCAGCGCTGAGTGTCGTTTAGATTTTATTACTAAAAATCATTTAATATATAAATATATTATCATTCAGATTCAGGTAATTTACCGAACCAAAATACCAAATATCCCTTTCGATTACCGATAATTTTTTATTATCAATTAACCGATCGATAAATAATCAAATTACGGAGGATGCGATGATGGCTCAGTGGAGCATTATCCCCCGGTGCCAGTAGATGCTCGGGTTCGATCCTCACTTCTAACACTAACATTACTAACCCATGTAATCAAAAAAAATAAAAAAAATAATCAAATTACGAACCGAATTTATTCGGTTTCGGTCATATCGGTATTCCATAAATTACCAAACAGTGTTCATCCCTGCTCACATTAATTGAGGTCATCACAAATTCACAATGTTGCAGATAATAATGGAAACTAGTTTCAAAAAATAATTAAAAAAACACCCGTACAGTTTCCACTAATTATGAAGATGACCCTCCAACTTGTATCAATTAAATAAAATCCTAACTCTCTGCCTGCCACCACCACCACTCTCCGCCAAATATCCAACCGCACGAATCTCTCATTTCTCTCATCCTCGGCATCTTCGATTCTCCCTCCGATTCCACCATCATCTATAACCTCGTCGTATTCACATCCTCCGAATTTCCAATTGATACCAAAATCGTACGCTCTTTTATTGGTTCAGTCTCTCAGCTGCTGCAGGCACGACATAGCTGGGACTAAGATCACTTATGGCGTCATCTCTCTATTTCGCGCCCACATCGGTCACTGGAGACACCGCTGGACTGTTGCTGTCCGGTCCAATTTGGCGTGCATCGAAATTGAAGAGTAGTCGTAAGCAGCTACTGCGTGTCCGGATGTCGCTCGATAGTGATGTTTCCAATATGAGGGTTAATGGTATTCAAAATTCTCTATTTATCCTTTTGCTTCTGATGATGATTTTTTTTATGTGTGCGAATTCGGAAGAGTTTTTGAGAGACTTAGGCTCTGTGGTTAGTTAGTCAATAAATTGAGAGTGACCAAAATATTTACATTTGAGGATCAGTGGTGCTTATGAATCCTCAAATTGTGGAAACTGCTTTCGTGAAATGAATTGGATTATCTATGTTTAAATGTCTTTCTGCTGGATATGCTGTTTACTGGCACTGTTAATTTTCTATCGGTAGCTCATTAGGAGTTATGTTTGTCTGCGTTTTCAGCTCCCAAAGGATTATTTCCACCAGAGCCTGAACATTACAGGGGTCCAAAGCTGAAAATAGCCATCATTGGAGCAGGGCTTGCTGGGATGTCTACTGCTGTGGAACTTTTGGATCAAGGCCATGAGGTTTAAAATTTTAGGTTTTTTCAGCTAGTATTGCGTTAGTATTTTGTTTTGTACTTTTGTTCCTCTTCATCAGATAGTTAATGCTAATGACCCCTTTCCAAAAATTTTATTTTGTATTGAAAAATCATGACTTTGTCTTCAGGTGGATATTTATGAATCACGAACTTTTATCGGTGGCAAAGTGGGGTCTTTCGTGGACCGAGGTGGTAACCATATTGAGATGGGACTGCATGTGTTTTTCGGTTGCTATAACAATCTTTTCCGGCTTCTAAAAAAGGTGGATATGTTAAATGTAGTTATAGTAATTCTGAAAACCACGTGTCAGCGCACTTTTGATTGAGCAGTTATGAGGTATAGCGAGTAAACGGCTTCATTTGCGTTGTGTTTAACCGAGTCCATTAGTACATGATCACAACAAAATGTATCTTTACACCACAAAAAATCACTTGTAATTTATCTGGTCTGAAACTCTTTTCCGTCCTGCTTGGAATCTAGAAAATTATAGGGACTAAAAGGTTTTTGTATTGATACATTATGTTTAATTATCATGGAAAAGTGTAGGAAAGGAAGTAAACAGGAGAACTTAAGAGAATAAAATGTTCTGTGCACCTTAGAAATGTTTTTATTTTTGGCTCATGGTACATGAGATTTTCACTTTATTCACAATTCGCATATATTTTTCTTCTGTTTCTATAGTTGGGAGTGATGTCATCTCCCACCTTAGTTATATAAATTGTAAAATGTTCTGCTCATGTTTGCGACTGTATTTTTCATGTTATCTGATTAGTATCTTGTTCTTATTAGGTGGGTGCGGATCAAAATTTACTTGTTAAGGACCATACTCACACTTTTGTAAACAAAGGAGGTGACATTGGAGGTATGACATGTCTGGACTAAGCTAGTGATATACTGAAAATATTAATTAGAAGTGAAAGATTATAAACAAAGTGGGGCACTTTGAGTCATCTCACTATTAGTTGTTCATAGTTTTGAGAATTTTCTACATTTTAATCTGAATATATTTTTTACCTAAAGAAAGTCGAAACTTTGAATTCTAAACACAATATCTTTGTCAAACATTGCTTTTAAGGGCAAACTAATTTATATTTGCACAAATTGTTAGATCATAAATAATATATCACATTTTCGTTATGTTTCTTATGTCCTTCCACACATTTAATAATAATTGATTAATTGCTGATCAGGTGGATAATTATAGCCGGGAAATTAGATAAGAGGGAGTTGAAAGAGTATAATCGGTGGTTACCCTAATGGGACTAGGGGAGAGTCGAATCCTTAGTGAAAGAGTGAGAGAATAGCTCAATAGAGAGATTTGTAATCTTGGGACAGCAGCCCAACTTATCTGATTTCAGATCTTTTTAATCTATAGAAAAAGTGGATAAATTATAACATGTTACTCTTGAATGTGCTGCAGAACTTGATTTCAGGTTCCCAGTTGGGGCGCCTTTGCATGGGATAAATGCATTTTTGACTACCAATCAGCTTAAGGTAAAGTCTTTATGATGTGCATTGTATTCTCATCCTCCTGTTCCCACTACCTAAAGTGTCTATGACAAATTATAAGCTCTGCCGTTATTCATTTTTTCAGCTTCTGTTCCCATTTTTTATTGCCTACTCTTATAATTCAAAATATGCGCTTATTGTCTTTATTATTCGTAACATAGCTTATCTCTTTTCTCGATAACATCTAAGACTAAGGGCCCTTTTGATAATTAATTTGTTTAAAGTGCAGCCTTACGATAAGGCCCGGAATGCCTTGGCTCTCGCTCTAAGTCCTGTTGTGCGGGCTCTTGTAGATCCTGATGGCGCAATGAGGGATATACGAAATCTGGATAGTGTAAGAACAATTTTTCAACAGTAAATGCTGGAATGCCTATTTTTAGTGTGATTGTTGTATTTCCTTGTTGATGTATGCTGGTCTTTCTAGTGGCCAGCCTTTACAAAGCAGATATAAGTATCATTGATGAGTACGATAAAAATAATTGCCGTGTTCTCTTGCAGATAAGCTTTTCTGACTGGTTTTTGTCAAAGGGTGGTACGCGAACGAGTATCCAAAGAATGTGGGATCCTGTTGCTTATGCCTTGGGATTTATTGACTGTGATAACATCAGTGCTCGATGCATGCTCACTATATTCTCATTGTTTGCTACTAAGACGGAAGCGTCCCTTCTTCGCATGCTTAAGGGTTCTCCAGATGTTTATTTGAGTGGGCCAATCAGACAGTACATAACCGACAAGGGTGGAAGGTATAAGTTAACCGAACTTTTCTCTTCCAATGATGCTTTGCTTGTTTGTATATTTAATGCTTTATATATTTGTTTTTATTAATTTATTATTGGAAACCCTTTGTGTGGCAAACAGGTTCCATCTCAGATGGGGGTGCAGAGAAATACTCTATAATAAATTTGATGATGGGCAAACTTATGTCACAGGGCTAGCCATGTCTAAAGTATGTTCCTATCCTTGCACCTAGCTTTGAAATCTTTGTTTCTGCTTCTTTTGATACATTTACACTATGCAATCTGTGGGAATGCGTATAATGATATTATGGGACCCAACTTTCGTATTCTGTCGCCGATATCGTATGTTTGTTTCTAATCAGGCTACGAGCAAGCAGATCCTTAAAGCTGATGCGTATGTTGCAGGTTAGTTAGATTTTCATACCATTGACTTTCATATTTCTTGATGCTAGTGGTGCAGATAGTCTCTTAATTTTGTTTATGTATTTTCCATATAATGACAGCATGTGATGTCCCTGGAATTAAAAGATTGCTTCCCAAGCAATGGAGAGAAGCTAAATTTTTTGATGATATCTATGAGTTGGTTGGGGTCCCTGTTGTGACTGTGCAACTCAGATACGATGGCTGGGTAACTGAATTGCAGGATTTAGAAAGGTCAAGGTAAATTTCCTCATTTCTTCATAGTGGAGCCACTAAACTGAAGTCCCTCTACTCTCGTAGGTGATGTTGAGAATCACGTTTCTAACAAACAGTTTCATGTTATGTATTGTAGGCAATTGAGACGAGCTGCAGGATTGGACAATCTTCTTTATACCGCTGATGCAGATTTCTCTTGTTTTGCGGATTTAGCTCTGACTTCTCCTGCAGATTACTATCTTGAGGGGCAAGGTTCACTCCTACAGTAAGTCAATCAATTCTTTATTACGGGCCATCATTTAGAAGTATCATGCTTCCTTTACTAATATGTAAAATTGCGTTTGATTCTGGGATATTTCTTCTGCTGACGAGTATTTCTAATGATAGATGCGTACTGACTCCTGGTGATCCGTACATGCCTCTGCCAAATGAAGAAATAATAAAGAGAGTTGTCAAGCAGGCAAGTTATTGGATGCCACCTAAATTCGTATTCTAGCTTTACTGGTGATTCAGTGTGGCTGGTATCCACTACTGTTTGAATCGGGTATGATGCTAACTAGGCCAAATTTGAACAGGTTTATGATTTATTCCCTTCCTCCCAAGGATTACAAGTCACCTGGTCATCTGTTGTTAAGATTGCCCAATCTTTATACCGCGAGGGACCTGGAAAAGATCCTTTTAGACCTGATCAGAAGACGCCTATAAAGAATTTCTTTCTTGCTGGATCATATACGAAACAGGTGATTAAATATACATGTGCATAAGATGTCATGACAGTGTCCAAATCAGTGACTGCATGTTTTTTTTCCTATATGCCTCAACTCAAATGCGGAGTTGTGAAAGTCGTGTTATCGAAATTGCTTTGCAGGATTACATTGACAGTATGGAAGGTGCCACTCTATCAGGTAGACAGGCTTCAGCCTACATTTGTGATGCCGGAGAAGAGTTGATTTCAATTAGAAAGAAGCTTGCAGCCGTCCAGTCTTCAGAAGTATTGAAAGCTGCTGCAAACATCCCAGATGAGTTGAGTCTGGTTTAGATGTTAACAAAGCCTCGAATCAAAATCAGTGCTCAAGTTCTACTTCATGGTCATAGGAAAAAAAGAAAATGTAACCAACCACATACGGAAATGTACAATTAAGTTTATTTGACACTACAAAACAGTTGTAGTGTACATTATCAGTCACATCACACAAAGCATATAAAAGTAAAATGTAGCAAAGCACATATTTATCTCTATTTATAGCCATGGGGTAGCGTTCAGTTGTGACCCTAATAAAATTTCAGAACTTAAATTTCAAATCTTATCATTTGATCACGATGTATCTTTAAATCTGTATGTGGTACATATTCAAAAAAAAATAAAGTCAAAATTGATAGACTTAGCATTTGATGTAGTAGAAGTCAAAGTTCAATTATATTCTTGAACTAGAATTTCTTTTTAGTTATTGATTTAACGCAAACTAAAAAAACAAATAGTGGAGACCGGAGAAGTGGAATTGGGCTACTCATGGGCTGGGCTGTCATAAGTCGTTCTGATCTGGAGAAAGAGAAGAAGCTGCAACAGCCGAGAAGCCCTAGAGACGATTGCCGGTAGTTCCTGCAATACAATCCGACCAACGAAGGAGCGAAGAAGTCGTTAGAGAGAGAAAGCGACGACGGAATGGCGTTCCGATCAAAAGAAATAATGAACAAGGTACTCCGTAAGGTCGGCGAAAAGGAGCTGTCGCCGTCCGTTAAGGAGCAATTGAAGAAATGTATGCCTGATTCCAAAGTGGTTATGAATCGGGCTGACCGAGGTATCTTTGCTGGTCGTCACATCCGCTATGGCAACCGCGTTAGCGAAGACGGTGGAAACAAGTCAGTCTTTTGCTTCTTTTTTTCTTCATCGCATTTGCTTTTCATTTCGCTCTGGCACTTGATTAATTGCAATCTGTGTGCTAGCAGTTAGGGTTTATTCAATTCAATGCAATGCATGAGTCCAATCTGTTTAATAAATCTTGACCTTAGGATCATGTATTTTCATTCGGCCGACACTCTGAAATGACCTATATATCAGTGTCTGTATGAACAAACTGAGTTAGGGTTTGAGTTGTTCATTACAGTCTATCATTTTAGCTTTATAATTTTGTTTGTAATTGTAACACGGTCTGCCTTATGATAAGAAATATACTCGTTTCTGTATTTATTGATATGTTGGTTAGTATCTGAATTGTGCTTTTCATCTGTTTTGATTTGGAAGGAGAACACTATGTTTTTTCTGCGGTTGAGTATTAGCTTTTTTGTTGGGTGTCTTTCTCTATATCACAGTTTTTGAATAATATCACATTTATTCATAAAAAATAACAATCTTTGTTTGTTAGCTCTACTTTATGGTAAATTGTGTTGCAACGTACAACTGATAATATTAGGAATTTGATTTTGAAGCATGGTTGTTGCTTGTCGTTCATTCGTTCGTTCGTTGAGTTATGAATATGATGTGAGGGTCTATCTTTAGTTCAATATACAGTGCCTATGCAGTTGGTTTTCGGTAAGTTGCAGCAGCATGTAGAGTCCACCTTCTGTACGCGTTGCTGAACATTTGAAAAAAGTTGAATACTCAATTATGATTTATGATTTTCAATGTCGTTCACTATAAAATAATGTTGAACATTAGTGACTGTCAGTTTTGGTTGCTCTAGTGTTGTTGAAAACTTTGTAATTTTTATGGCTCTGTCTGACTTGGTAGTGAATGTGGCTGGTAAACAACAGGTCAAGGCGGTGTTGGAAGCCAAACGTGCAAGAGAAGCGGCTCTTCAGTTACATTTTAGACAGACAAATCAGAGTAAAAGTAACGACCCATGCCCTACGCTGCATAGATAAGGCAGGTGGTTTTGACGAGTATTTCCTCAAAACACCATACAGAAAGATGGACACCGAACTTGGAGTTGCCTGGAAAGCTAAAATAGAGAAAATGTACGAGGAACTTGGACCGTTGACCGTCGCTCACATTACACCCAAAACGGAATCCAAGCCTCAAGAAGGGACTGAGGATCAGAAATTAGAGCAAGATGATGCCACAGATGGAGATTCACATGAGCAACTAGTGGCTAACTCTTGAGCTGAGGGTGCTGTAATTTGTGCAACTTTTGTATACTGCAATAATTTAAATCGTTACTACACTTCTAAGTCAGTAGGAGCAGAGCACTTATTTCTCACAAACAGATATATTTGAACAACTTATGTAATTTTTGTTAAATGGTGATTTGCAATTGTTTATCAATGAAATTGCATATTTTCCATTCAGTGGTTCTGGGTCAAGTCAACCTTGACCGGCTGATGATCGATATTGGGCTTATAAAGGAGAAGCCCATAAGTGAGTCTAGCCCGATGATATTGTGCGCTAGGGTTTTCGTGAGCAAGCTGGGAAAGCTCTCCCATAACTACTCCAATCGTCGATCTTGCGAGTGAGAAATCGAAGCTGCGTGATCCAGGAGTGAGAGGAAAGTTCAAAGAGAGGAAAAATCATGGCGGACAAGGCGCTTACGATTCGCACCAGGAAGTTTATGACGAACAGGCTTCTTTCCAGAAAGCAATTTGTAAGGCTCCTTCGCCGATTTTATCCTTTCGTCAATTTGTATTCTTCCTTTTTGACATTGTTGTGAAGTTCATTCTAATTCCACTGCGTAAATATTTGTTTCATTTAGGTCATTGATGTTCTGCATCCTGGAAGAGCCAATGTATCCAAGGTCAGTTTTAACTTTTCGACGTATGCATCTTGTATCTAGATAATGTCATTCATGCATCAAGCTATTTATTGTGCTTCACAGTAGTACCTATCAGTTAGGCTTGTATAGTTTTGTAGTTATGCTACTCTCTCTTAGCCTCTTAGCAAGTGATATTTACTTGAATGGTGGAAGCTCAATTTATATCAAGTGTTTTAACTGCATCTTGTATCACTATGGGCTTTGTCGCGATATTATCTTTGCTCGATACTCATTGGACTGAGGGTAGTTAGATGCTTATCAGACTGTTCCATTTTCCTTTTGCTATTCAATTATCTTAAAGAATGCCTGGTTTGAGGATGTGAGTAGATTGTACAAGTTTTATGTCAGTTCTTGTTCTCTATAAGATGTAGTCCTGTATTTTCAGCCTTCTAACAGAAACTTATGTTCTATCTGTAGGCTGAACTGAAGGAGAAGCTGGCTTCTATGTACTCAGTCAAGGATTCGAATGCAATTTTTGTGTTCCAGTTTAGGACACACTTTGGAGGAGGTAAATCAACTGGGTTTGGATTGATCTACGACTCTGTCGAGAATGCTAAGAAATTTGAGCCCAAGTACAGACTTATCAGGGTAAGGCTATTATGACATACTTTAGTAGATTGACATAAAAAAAATGCTTGTCATTCGCCTATGCTTGTGCATTCATTGTTTATGACTTGTGTACTTTTGTAACAACAATGATTTGCTGCTTCAGAATGGCCTTGCTACCAAGGTGGAGAAATCCAGGAAGCAAATGAAAGAGAGAAAGAACAGAGCCAGGAAGATTCGGGGAGTGAAGAAAGTATGTTGTTTTCATTCCATCTCTTTTATTCATATCTTCTCATTTGTTGGCACTAAGTGGTCTATTCTAACGCATTGCTTTTCTATTCTGTCTAGACTAAGGCTGGGGATGCTGCCAAGAAGAAGTAAGCCATAGTAGTGATTTTTTATGGCATTTGGGCACCTCTTGCGAGGAGTTGGTTCATCCCCTTCTGGCTATCCAATTGTCCAGATTGTCTTTAGTAGCGAGCTACCTTCTGTGAACTCTTTTGGAACTTTTATGAATTTCAAGTCTCCAGCTTACCATACTATGACCTGACCATGACCATTTTATTGTTTCTTAAGATATGATATCATTTTTCTTTCCATGGCTTGGTTTCCTGAACTGTTATTCAACCCTTTTATGTTCATAAGAGACAAAAACACTCGTAATCACAAGGGTTCACCAGAATTTGTTTTCAGTGGAGTGAGTAAATGACTACAGTATTATTTTGTCATTTGTTGAAAACAATTATTATCTAACATTGAATTATCATGACGCGCCAGAAAGTAGGCCCCACTGTAAATCAATTATCTATCAATCAGGTAGCCATAAAATGCACAACCACCAACGTACAATTATAGTTATTTAACGAAAACATCTTTGTGGGATAAAATTTCTAATGGAAGATCATTGGACCCAAGAAGTAAACATAGACCAGGACTGCAATCACAGATTCAAAAAGCAAAGGTAAGTTAACGCACAAATTAGAATTGAAACAGATAAAATTCTAGCAAGCTCAACATCTTAGAGCGCAACATGTCAATTTGAGCCATAACCTCAATAAATTACTGTAGATTATTGAGTCCAAACATAGACTCTCTCTGTATGAACTTACATCTATTGAAGCACTGAGATCAATATGCTTCATAAAATACTTTATGCACTGACAATGAAGAGCTGTAGCCTTCAGCAATGACATCTGGGCATTAGCAAGCTCTTCGACTAATGCTGACAGTAATTCATCAGTTCCTTCCTGACCGCAGCTCCTCTAGCGCAACCTTTATTTGCTCCTGCACCAAATCCAATCGCTTGGAATAAACCTCGAGTTCCAGTATCTGCTGCTTCCTCCATTTCCTATCGGACACTTCCCCACCCAACAAATTGCTTGGACTTCCGAAATTAAGCGCCAGTGGAGACAGCATCCCAACACCACTACCGACTCCTCGAAAGCCTCTACTCCCATTCGCCTCATTATTCAGCGCTTCCTTGATCAGCGGAGACAAGCAACTCTTCACCGTTTCCTCAATCAACCCCTGGATCCCAGGTCCCAAAGCAACACTTGAACTCGGGCCAGGTCCTGGTCCATGACCATGACCCATGTTAGGCAGCATAACCCTTTCATCAGAGACCCTCTTCTCCTCAATCTTAACCCTGGATCTCTTCTTGGAGCTCTGGGACTTCCTTTCATCAAAAATTCCATTCATATGATTATGATGTACAGGAGGAATACTAATGGGATTGAAGAAGTTATAATTTGGACTGGGACTAAGGTTAGGTGGTGCGTGAATTGGAACAGGGGCTGTATCTTCATCATCTATACCAGCACCACCATCTTTAGTGCTACTCAAATCACTCCAAATCTTACGCGAAATCTCGTAAGTAGCCTGATCATGAGGACTCTTGAAAGATATCTCTTTCCCAGAACTAGTCCTATTCAACACATTCCTATACTTCCTCTTCAACCTCCTCAGCTTCTCCACCAACTGATTCTTGTTAAAATCAAGCTGTAACTTTGACTTGATCTGCTCGTAAAACAACCCTAAATCATGATGGTTGTGATATGAAATACCTCTCTGAGTCATATACTCCAGAAACCCTTGCAATAGCTCGATCTCATCCTCGTCAGTCCACAATCGCTGAAACAGCTTCCTCGAATCATCCAGCGGCTGCTGTTGGACCTTCTTCTCCTCCTGCACAGCGAAGAGCTGCGCTTCGTCGATCCTCGGCCGCTTCTGCTCAGAATTGGTCTTCGAATTGTCGAATTGAGCGGGAGGAGGAACGGCGACGGTGACTAAAGACGGATCTGAGTTGAAACCATCGTCCTCGTCGTTGCCGTTGTCCAGATCTATGACGTCATCCTCTTCCTCGTCGTCTAACACATCGTTGAGGTTACGCGGCGGCGCGTGAGGAGTTAGATCACTGTTGAGATTGTCTTCCTCCTCGTCGCTGTCTTCATCAGACTCTTCCAGGTCGTCGTCGTTGAAGATCGGATCTTGGATCTCCTTGGACGACATCGATTGATTGATCGATCGACGAGGAGAGAGAGAGAGACTCGCAGTCGCAGAGAGCGTACGCTTCGAGAGAGAAAAAATCGAATCCGGATGACTCGGACTCCGCCAGTCATGTGGTTCGGTATGAGATGGTTGGGTTAGGTGCGGGGCAGTTCGGTTCGGTCCGGGTCAGACCGGTCAGGCGGACATATTTAGTGGGGTTCTGATAAAGTATCTAGAAGAAGTACAATTTGATTCCTCAATTATCCAATCTTTTCAAAACAAAACAAAAAAAAATTATCCAACCTATTCATGACATTTTTTTTTGATAAACTCCATGTACTGCTCCTATAAAAGCGAGAAGTAGTTCATAAAGCTAGAAAAAATTCAGTAACTCCTACAATATAAACATACGTGACTAAATAGGTAGTGTACCGCTACACTTGACTTCACATTTTAACGTGTAACATCATAAACGAAACTTAACCTCTACACACTAAGAAAAAAAGAAATTCACTAAATCATCTATTGGTTCTTCATTTGACCTCTACACACTAAGAAAAAAAGAAATTCACTAAATCATCTATTGGTTCTTCATTTGAAGCAGAGAAGAAGACCATACAAAAAAAAGTCTGAAGGAATTGACCGAAAACACCTACCTCAAGCAATCCACACTTGACGTTTTAGATAGTGTGACATTTGGGAGACAAGTTCGAAAAAATGAATTACTTTTTCCAACTAGCCTTTCGTTTTAAAGTTCTTTCCCATTTACTCTAGCGTTCCAAATCATCCCCAAATTAGTAAGGTTAATTAAAAATGTCATTTTGTGTATCGCTTTTCATTAAAAGCTTAATTTCTGATTGCGTTTAGAAGGAAAAAGATACTTTTAAAAAGTTAGTAAAACGACGTCATTTCAATAAAAATTATATTATTTTGATTAATACATTTTTGGACAGTAACAAATCGACAACGTTTTGATTGAAAATGACGTTGTTCCGAAACTCACAGAATTTTATTGGGATGCATCTACGAATCCACACTCAAATACATTAAAGGAGTAGGATATGTATAAGAATTGAGTTCATACTTAATTCGCTCCTTAAAAGAAAAATATTTAATGTGGCCTTTAATTTCACTACTCAACTCCCTATGATAAGTTTGGTGGAACTGAGTATCATCTGATGATCAACTCCAACCTTTCACTCATCTCGCCTTATCCTCAACTTTTTCCTTCCTCCTCCATGGATGATACTCTCTTTGGATAGGCCACTTTTCAAAGCCTGAACTCAATCAGAGCTTTGAACTTCCACCATTTTGCTAATGGCTTGTGCAACCACAAGACCCACTTTCTCATTCCACCGCACCTCAACCACCACACCAAAACCCCATCATCTCACCAAGAAACTCATCTCATTCTCACCACTCAATCAAACTCCCCATCCCCATTTTATCCTCAAATCCATTGATGTCTCCAAAGATGACAAGCCTGCTTCAAACCAATCAACAGAACAGCCAGTCATTTTGGACCCCTCAGCTGAATTCCAAACACAACCTGATGAGGTTTTTGACAAGAGGAGATTAGAGGAGAAGTTTGCAGTGCTGAACACAGGTGTATATGAATGCAGGTCATGTGGATACAAGTACGATGAATCTGCCGGTGACCCTTCGTACCCCGTCCCGCCCGGATTGCCTTTCGACAAGCTGCCTGAGGATTGGAGGTGCGCGACTTGCGGAGCGGCTAAGAGTTTCTTTGTAAGCAAGAGTGTTGAAATTGCGGGGTTTGCGCAGAATCAGCAGTTTGGGCTTGGAGCTAATACTTTGACATCAGGGCAGAAGGCCGCTTTGATTTATGGTTCGTTGTTGTTGTTCTTTGCATTGTTTTTGTCTGGCTATTTTCTACAATAGTAGACGCTGAGATAAATGAGTTTTTATTGTTCTTCTGCTTGTTGTGAACTGCACAAGACATTGTTTGAAAATGTGATCTTGTGAAAAACATGGTGTATTATATTATATACAGAGAAAGTTATCGAAACCTGATGATGATCATGCTACATCACTTGATCCTTGCTTTACTTTAGTTGTTATTTACAATGAGCCAAACGGCCTATATATACAACATAAGGCAGCACTCCATTGAGGCAGTGTTGTTAGAGTGAGGCAATGAGACACGTTGTGAGCCACTCATTATGATGATGTGACATGGAATAGTGCAGGAATACTAAGTGATAAGTATAAATCATATGAAGATATATTAGATATACTGATATACTAAGAGAAGTTGGTGATGGTATATGTCCAATTTTAAAGCGGATAAAAACACGAACCTTTAAACTATTGATATAAACTTTTAACACTTTTTTTCGCGAAATGAAGAGCTAACAAATGATCTTACGCTTAATGAAAAGACTATCCAGATGGAGAAGAAAAAAGATTCAGCTTTCTTGGAAAAGTCGAAGTATGCTAATTACATTGCAGGCTATGTTTAGCAAGAAGCTCATGACGAATGCCACTTTAGACCTTCGCCACTAGCAGGCTAACGGGGGGCATACCACAAAAAATAAGATGGAATTTCGAATTACTAGCATTTGTATTAAATTTGCCAACTGATATATCCTTAGCATCTACCACGTTTATAAATCACAGAGATCCTATAATTTAATTACCTTGAAATGCCTGATATTTCAGAAGATAAAATTGGCTCTTGTATCGAGCAATTACAATGCAGAGAAAATCAATTGAAACAGGCAGATAAGGGAAGCAAGTGAAGGAGGAAAAGGAATAATAAAAAAGAAGTGTTTTGTTATAAGGTAGAGATCGGGTAAAATTTATATTTATTTATAAAAATTATAAACCTCCTCAATAGTTGACACGTGGTATATTTGTCGAAATTTCGTAATCCAATACGGATGGGTAAAATAGTCACTTGTTATTTTCGTAATTAATTAATTTTAATTCAATTAATTCAAAGTATAATGTTCAAAGTTATTTGATAATGTTTAGAATTATTTAACAGAGTTTTTTTTGATAATGTTAAGAGTTTATTTGATAATATACCGACTTAACAAAGTTCAGAGTACAGATCATCACCTTGTTGTTGTTGGCTATATAGTGAAGTATTTTGATAAGCTGTTTTTATTATCGGGAACCATTTACAAGAACAAAAAATGATAAATACTAGGCCAAAGCTTCAAAGCTCATCAAACGATGTCGTGTAATCTTCCGAATAATATTTAACAAATTTGTAAACAAAAGTTTTCCAAAAAAAATGGATCGATATCTTATCACCAAAAAAAATGGATCGATAGAATGTCGCCGAACGTTTTGTACCTGAAACAGTGTCGCGTTGTATAAATACTTGTTTTCACACTTTTCATGCGCCGCAGGTTTGAGGGACGACGTGAGAATTAGGGTTTACTGGAAGAAGCAGAAACTTCAATTTCCTTTAATTCTTAGTAGCACTACATTAACCTACTCAAACTGATCAACTGGAAATCAAACCCTGACGAGCGTTATCTTGAGAACATCAGGTATCGCAAGAGGCAAAGTGCTCGAGGTGTTTTTCCTGATTTGATCAGTTTGAGTAGGTTAATGAAGAGCTATTGCAAGATTGGGTGTACAGGATATGGTTTTGGAGTTCTAGGGCTGATTTTGAAATGGGGTTATGCTCTCCACATGTCATTGATATTAATTCTCTTATCAATGCTTTGTGTCAGGAGCTCCTGATCAATGAGGCTGCTTTGTTGTTTCAAAAAATGAAGACTCGCTTGAGTTGCAAACCTGACATTAGTTACATATGGGACTTTGCTCCACTGGTAATTCCAGAATCGCCTTAAATTTGCATGAGCAGATTGCTGTCGGGACTCAGGATCTTAGCGGCGATTTGCAGCTGGATTCCATATGCTACAGTACACTTATTGATGGTCTTTGTAAGGATGGACTTATAGATAAGTCAAAGGAATTGTTTCTAGAAATGAAGAAAAAGGATTCCTGTCGTCCTTTTTTACACTATAATTATTGACGGTTTGTGCAGAGCTGGTAAGTGGGAGGAGGCCAAAGATATGTCTCATGAGATGCTGGACCAAGGTTTTTCACCCGGCGTAGTTACATTCACCATGTTGATTAATGCTCTATCGAAGATTGGAAAAAGTAAAGAATCAAAGGAGCTGTTTTTACTAATGATACAAAAGCGGTAAAATGCCCTATGTAAGCTCTTTAATGGACTGTTTCTACAGGGAGGGAAATATTGGGGAACTGAAAGAGGTTTTTAACGCCTAATGTTGTCACCTATAGTATATTGATTAGAGGGTATTGCAATGGTATGATACATGAAGCTAATGAAGAATATCGTCGAATGATTCAAAAGGGTGTCAAACCTGATGTCATTACTATTAATACTTTAATAGAGGGCATGCTCCTGAAGGGTATGGTGAGCGCAGCGATTGAACTTAAAAGTGAAATAACAGTTCACAATCTCACTCCTAATATTTGTACTTATAACATTTTGGTTGAGGGGTTCTGCGGTTACATTCAGGAGGATGAGTGGTAGCAAGCTGAAACCAGATGTCATCACATATAATTGTTTGATTGACGGACTTTGTAAAGCTGGGAAATTAGAAAAGGCATTGTTAATGTTTGCTAGGATGTCTAGCGCCAGTGTAGTACCGGATGGTACGACATATAATATTCTCATCAATGGACTGTGTGAAGCAGAAAGAATTATTGATGCAGAGTAGTTGTTTGTTGATATGGAAAAAAGTGGTATTCCTCCAGATATCGTTACATATAGTAGTCTGATTGACGGACTTTGTAAAGCTGGAAAACTAAAAAAGGCGCTATTATTGTTTGATAGGATGTCTAGCAACGATGTGGTACCTAATGTTACGACATATAGTATTCTCATCAGTGGACTGTGTAAAGCCGAAAAAATAACTGAGGCGGAGAAGTTATTTGTTGATATGGGAAAAAAAATGGTATTCCTCCAGATCTGTACACATTTGGTGCACTTATTCATGGTTATTGCAAAATCAGTGGCACGCACAAAGTAATGGAACTTCTTCAAATGATGGCACACAGACAACTCAAGCTGGATGATGTGATTGACCACATGGTCATTATCCCAGCTGTTGAAGGAAGAGAAATATCATGAATTTCTTAACATGCTTCCAACTTTTCCTCAAAGGGTACTACCAACGGTTCACTAAGCCGTGGTTTAAGGTGCGTGACAGTGAATTTTCAGGTACTAAACCAAGTGTAGACTGAGGTAATACTAATAAATAGTGAACATCTTTAGCAGAGCCACATGGTGCCTCAAAGAATATTACTATGGTGAATACTACTAACTTGCCGATAGTGTAAGCTTTACACAGAAGGAATCTTGAATGTGGATGAAGTCCCTCAATAGGTAACTTTTAAGTTCCCTCTCAATGTTTTTTTAGGCCTATGCCATTGGAGTAGTGTGCCCTTGTTTTCAGTTTGTGCCTACAGTAATAATTCTTTCTGATCCAACTATGACATGAAACATATTACATGATTTGTAACTGCACTTATCTTTTTACTGGCATGTCATATTCTTTACAACGGTAACATTAGCTTGCGAGGTCGTGACCCGCGCCAGAGCTTTGTAGTTAATACTGATGTGAATGATTCGAGCATTCATTGTCATTAGTGTAGACTGTGGACCACGGTTTCTAATTTCATGCCATGGTTTAAGTAGTTATGGTTCGAGCATTCAGTGATAGCTACGCTTTAAGTTCCATTCTATGTTACTGATCATTGTTTGATGTCAACTACAAGTAAAATGGCTGGCTAATTTTTATTTCTTCCCTGCAGAAAATTTCAGTGTTCTGTGCACAGATATATAAACAACCCAATTATGTTTCTGTCATATAGGGCTATTTGATTAAATGGTTGTCTAGCAAAAAACTGTTTGAGATGGTTCTTATACATCTTTTTAATATAAAAGGGGAAAGGCTTTACTATAAGCATTCACCTTCCCATTGGATCGTATCCGTGTTTTCTGTTCAAGGTTAAGATATCGTTAACAAAGATGGGATGCGCAGTGATTGTATATATGGTGACCTTAGATTCTCAAGGTATTGATGCTCCGATTTTGGCTTTCTATAAAAAGGTCTGATTAGTTCACATTTTTACTCTGAGACATACTACAGGAAATGAAATACTAGCTTGACAGGCCAACATGCTTTGCTTAACATTTCGTTAGAATCCCGAAATTTGGTGGAAAAATAAACTAAATGTATACTTAGTATTTTCTTTGAAGTCCCGCACACTTGAGAATGCTGGTGAGACAGAAATATTACATACATCAGAAAATATAACAAGGTACTCCGTGGATCTTCACATTTCGGGGGAAATCTGAAGATGACAAGGTAGAAGCTTATCCCTTATTCCTCTCACCATTTTGAAGCATCGCCTGCAGATGTTTTAGGCATTCATGAGAGTCTCACAACTAGTTTCTGTTGAACTTTTATTCGGGTCACACATGAAAGTAGCTTACAAGTTCAATAGATGTGTATGTCCTGGATATCATATTCTAATAGTTGCTAGCTAGATGAGTAGATACTAGGGACTTGTCTATAGAAAGTTGTTCTACCGAAAGGCGGAGCCCTCAGTAGGTCTTTAAAAAAGGTGGCTCATTCTTTGCCAGAAACTTGTCATTTTCCAGGGCGTGTGTTTCAATGAAAGGTTCCACTCCGGAACGTTATGTCAATATACTACTATCCTGTCTTTAAATCATTTCCATTACATGGATCATGTTGTAACATGTTTTATTTTGATTTTCATTACTACCATTTCGAAGCGTGTTTGGATACTTATAGTTTGTTCTAATTAATTATTAGCACGAGACGTTATTTAACTTGGTTAACGTGTCTATCTAAATCCAACTGTTTACTATACAGAGATTAAACAGATGCAATCTGCTCGACTTGTTCAAGTGTCTCTTTCTGTTTGATTATTTGTCTTGCAATTGACTATTAGTCTATTACGATGAGAAATGCAGGATTTTACGCACCACGACAGCCATGGAGCCTCATTTTTGTGTAAAAGAGAATGTACTCCTTGATTGATCTGATGTATATCTCGATTCCAACCGTACCGGTTGCCTCAACTACTGTGGAGTTTCACCGGAGCTGTTGCAGTTGTTGAAGGCAGTTTATGGAATTTGCATGAGGCTCTGAGATGAGAAGCTAAAGTCAGTTTGATGATGTTGAAACTTTGTATATGCGCTCAGCATTACTATTATTTCTCATACTACTTGTATTGTACATCCTGGTAACCGATACAAAGAATAAATTGCTCTTCACAATAAGCGCATTTGGATTTCATAAGAGCATGTACAGCGAACTACAATAGCAGCAGCTGCTGGAGAGGAAGTACTACTATTGCTGTAATTTGTTTGTTGTGAGTGCTATCTACTATGTTGTATTCTGATAGTGGAAATAAAGAATTAAAAAAAAAGAAAAAAGGAATTTTTTGCTAAGTTGTAAGAGGACTAGGAGGTAACATCATGGGTAGTGGTCATTCGGTCATAATCTTGGTCGAATAACTAAGAGTTCGACGGTTCAAACCCTCTATAGATGCACATTTGTAGGATGAAAGTTGGAAAATGACATTTGTAGTTTAGCACATCTCTAATTGCTAAAGTATTAAAGTATAAGGTGCGCTTTACTTATCAAAAGAATTTGTAAATCGGTAAAATCGGATAGAATCCAAACGAACATCACATTCACATTTGCGTTACGATTATTAACGCTATTTAGTATGCAACAAGCCCCAACGATTAGTATGCACATTGGACGTTAGATATACCGCTATTTAGTATGCAACAAGCCCCTACAAGTAGTACTCACTGATAAGTTCGATCTGCCCCGACTTTACAGCATAAACTGTGTCAGATTTCTGGAGGTCTTCCAGAATTTTCGCTATCTTCCCATTATTCCACCGCAGCCTTTCGTGCAGCTTCCATCTCCTGAATACAAGGAAAGCCTCACAACACACTTCAACAAAACAAGCTCACACTACACCATACAAATACAAAATTCTAAACTCAAAACACCCAAAGTATACCTAAATGAAACCTCATGACACCACATGACACCACTTCAAATAATTAAGACATGGCTTGATCCTTCAAATTGAATGAAAAACAGTAGCATCCATTAACACTCTACTTCTGCACTTCAAATAATTAAGACTTTTTTGTGTGCAGCAAGTCAGCTTGTTCATTATTAATGAACTTAATTTGATTGGAGGTCAAGGCGGTGTTGTGCTGGTGGTGATAGTTTCGAGGATGAGGTACACAGCTAGTCATATTGCAATGAAAATACGTATCGTATCCCTGACAGAATCCGGTATGGTTGCTTCAACAAAATCCGGTATGGTTGCTTCAACAAAATCCGGTATGGTTACCAGGATCCACTTCACCAAGCCCTCTTTTACGCTTCTCAAACTCTAAAAGTGTCTTCTCATAGAAAACGAGGAACCGGGAAACAGTCGTGCAGGTCCTGGGAGGGTTGTAGAATTCTCTCACTTCCTGCCACATATTGGCTGTAGTAACCCGTTCATACCCACCGAACTGAATTACAGCTTGGGTGATGAATTGATTAATTAGTTTTCTTTTTAGTTTTTAGTTTTCTTTTTAGTTTTTTTGTTTGCAAATACAAACTAAGAGGGCAGGGCACGGCCCGTTGTCTTTGGAGGCCTTGTGCGAGATATCAAATGTGGCCCCTTAGGTGCTCCTGAAAAAAGAGAAACAATTCACCAAAACTACAAGCATAGTATCACAAATAAACATCTACATAAGCAGACCAACAATTAAGATCACAACAACAAAAAAGATAAAAAAAACCGAAAGCAAATTTTCTGGAAAAGCATATTGGATTTACTTCAAAAGCAAATGCTCTGTCAGGATGTTACATTGCCTTCAAAAGGAATGACCAAAAGTCTGAAAATCTCAGCTCTATTACAAAGACACACCAAGCATTACAATACTACCAGAATTTTACCAAGATGAAACATCCAATGCAATACTATTTTCTGAACATTGATCTTCTAGCACTCTTAGATGCAAAATCATCAATTAATCTATCATAGTCAAGCTTTTCCAAGAACTCATGTTCAATAGAAATCAAAGCCAAAGCATTTAGTCTTTCTTGCGACATGGTTGAACGCAAGTAAGATTTCAATATTTTTAGCTTTGAAAAGCTTCTTTCAGCTGATGCTACTGTCAGTCTGTCACTAGAACTGTTAACATAATTCTGTATGCAAGACAACTAGTAAGATAACAATTAGCTCTTTTCAAGAAATTTAGTATTGCACTAGCTGAATCAAGCTCATTTGCTACATCAATCTGCATATTTTCAGACTGCAATTGTTTACTGACAATATTCACTTTAGCCAAGATATGATACCAGATAACCATCCCTACAATAAACTCAAATTTTCCAAGTTCATAATCTGCTAAACACTTGGCTTCACTTTTAACCAGAATCTGTTGCTTTCTTCACCTTTTGAAACCCAAATCATCAACTAAACAACTGATACAAAAAAAACACAGAATCACAAACACATTTCATCAAAACAATCAATAGACACCACAACAAACAGCTTTCCATCAACCATAGATTAACCCAGAGCAACAAACTTCAAAAAAAATGCAGAAAACACAAACCTTCGATTTTCGAACTAGCTAAGTAAGACGAGGGAGAGGCCACAAGCAAGCAGGTTTTTGTAGCTAGGTTATAAAAAAAACAAAATAACAAAAAATGTGAACCAAATGGTGTGCGGACCAAAAAAATTTGTGTCGTTGCACTCTTGGCACAGCCGACGGGCCGGCCCTGTAAGAGGGTAAACTAGCTGCCAACAGGGGTGGTGACCTGTTGGTTGAGGAGTCCACCTTAAGACGGTTAGATCCTCACGTCCTAGGTTCGAGTGCCAAGATCACCAGTTTTCTTCCTTCCTCTAAACTAGCTAGGAACTACAGAGTAGATAAGAATTATTAACAACACATTTGCGCTAATCAGAGTCTGTGCATCGTTTAATTTTGAAACTCAGCATGTCTATCAACAATTATTACTAAAAATGGGTATAAATTGAATTCGCATCGGGTAGAAGGTGTTGTTCTGCACCTAAAGCTGCACATGGTGACAAAAGTAAAATCAAATTTTTTTTTTTGATAGAAAAGTAAAATCAAAATTAAATGGACGGTTAAAAGCAGTGTTATTAAAACCGAACCGTGGATCAAATCGGTCAAGTCACTGGGTCAATGGGTCAGTGGTTCAACTGGGTTGAACCGGTTTGATCCGCACATATTAAAAAATAAAAATAAAAAATTTATATATGATATTATAATTTAACATATTTATGACTTGAATAAATATTACATGATTATGATCTGATTATAACAACATATCATAACAAATTTAGAATTTGATAAAGTACAAATCAATAACAATTTTAGTCTTAATTTGCAAGTCACAATAATAAGGGATTTATAAGACTAATTGAATTTATAGTTAAATTGATAATAAGTAATAACTTTTATAGATTTGATAAATGAATATACATTATTGAAACAAATAATAAAACAACAGTAATCTTTAGACTAGTGGAAAGAAATAGAATAACTATTAAGAGGGACTTGGGTTTGAGTCTTGTCCAAATCAAAATTAAATAAATAATTTTTCAGACCAAATCGAACCGATCAAATCACGATTTTAATGAAAAACCGGATCAACCAACCGGGTCAACCGGGTCTTGACCGGCAGGGACGGACCCAGGAATAAAGTTCAGGGGTGACAAATGAAAGTTTATCACTAAAAATTCAACGTACCACGAAATCATCTATTATGTAAATAAATGTCATGCTCTGCATTTCAATAGTTTTTATTTTAAAGAATAAATCAATAGTATTTTTATAATGTTTAATACTTTTTAATTAAACGTACACAAAACCCACAAAGATGAGTTGAACCAAGGACGTTGAACTCTATAATACACCAATTTGTTAAGAAAACTCATAAATTGACATATTAAATAACCTTGATAAAGGAGAGGCAAAGCCAGTGGGATACCAACCTTGTGACAGTATACAGTAAAGGCGGTAATTTTATTATATGAGTATTAATTAAGTTCAGAAAATTTAATTGTAATACTTGAGTATTAAGTTGTAGGGGAGCGCTCCGTTGAGGCAATGTTGGTAGAAGGAGGCAGTGAGGCACAATATGAGTCACTCATTGTGGTGATGTGGCAGAGAATAGTTTTTTACTGTTTGCTTTTTACTTTTAGCTTTTTGGTAGTGGCACACGTGGCGCGCCCACAAAGCACGGGGGTTAGATGTGTGGCTCAGATCGTGCCTCACTGCCTCATGCTAATTTGCTTGCCTCATTTGAGCGCTCCTCTTAAGTTGTAAACTCCTAAAAGTATTAAATATGGAATTAATTTCAATATATGTGTATTGATTTTGTTTTTATGTTATTTAACTAAGTGAATTTTTTTTCCCCAAAAATTTTGGGGGTGACAGCTGACACCCTTAACCCCTAATTCCGTCCCTGTTGGTCGGGTCGAATGCATTTCCGATGATAGAACCGAACCGGTCGATCCGGTCCGGTTTTCACAACACGTTAAAAGTTGCAAAACTGTCCCAACTCCCAATGTAGTAGATTTGTGATTTTTTACCTCTTTAAAATAAGATTTCAGATAAAAATTAAGATTATATATAAAAATTAAAAATTCAATTAAATATTGACACGTGTTTTATTCGATCAATCATAATTCGGGGCGCTTTTTGTAAATAAAAAATTAAAACGGACTTATAAAAATACATAACAGATGCATGAGTATAAACGTCCTAAAAATTATCCAGACTTAACAGATGCATAAGTTAATTCTGGATATAATTGTGTAAGTCTGTTTTTAAGTGTGATCATTACCAATTTAAGTCTGGACATTATCAATTTAAGAAACAATTTAAGTCTGGATATCAATTTAAGTGTGTTTTTAAGTCTGTACATTACTAATTTAAGTTTGGATATCAATTTAAGTGTGTTTTTAAGTATGGACATTACTAATTTAAGTCTAGATATCAATTTAATTGTGTTTTAAGTCTGAACATTACTAATTTAAGTCCGGACATTTTCAATTTAAGTCTGGACAGTATTGTGTATGTTTTTAAGTCTGGTCATTACTAATATAAGGCTGATCATTACCAAGTTAAGTACTAATTTGAGTCTGTGTTTTTAAGTCTGGACATTATAAAATTAAGTTTGATCATTACCAAATTAAGTCTGATAATTACCAAGTTAAGTCTGATCATTACCAAGTTAAGTCTGATCATTACAAAGTTAAGTCTGATCATTACCAATTTAAGTCTGGACATTATCAATTTAAGTCTGATCATTACCAATTTAAGTCTGGATATCAATTTAGTGTGTTTTTAAGTCTGGACATTACTAATTTAAGTCTGGATATCAATTTAAGTGTATTTTTAAGTCTGGACATTACTAATTTAAGTCTAATCATTACAAAGTTAAGTCTGATTATTTCAAGTTAAGTCTGATCATTCAAAGTTAAGTCTGATCATTCCATATTAAGTCTGATCATTCTAAGTCAAGTCTGATCACAGTGAATTGAAATTCGGGATATGTGGAATGACTATAATGCCCCTCCGTGTTATATATGAGATTTCGACGAAATTGGACACGTGTCAGGTTGAAATCCGATTTTTAGTTTTCATATATAATCGTGGTTTTTACCTGAACCGCACTCTTAAAATAAAACAGAACGCATTTTAATTTTTAAAATTAATTTTTGTAATTAACCTCTAGAATAGATCACGCATATCAGATAATACTAATAACGAGGAAAGCTCTCCATTTCCTTTTTCCACCTCCGTTTCTCCTTCTCGCCCGCCACTTCTCCGCCATCTTCCCATCCTTCATCCCCTCTCTCGCTCCTTCTCCCTCTTTTCTTTGCCGATTTAATCTCTAACAGTGCCGTCTTGGCCAACTTTTACTCTTTCTGCGGCGTCGTGGCTGTCCTTACTGCAGGATGTTCTTTTTGGTTCATCTCTGGTGGTTTTGGGGCTCGAATCTGGTGGCAGGAGGTCGTCCGGGGTTTTCTGGCTGTTGATTTGAGGTGAATTTTGTTCGGCGATGCGTTTGAGGGTGTTTGGAGCTGGGAGATGTACATGGAGGATGTTTCGGCTTGCGTTGAGGCTGTTTTTTGGGTTCTGGTGTTTCTGCGGCTGAATAGCCTCTTTTTGTGTGGTTGTTGTATATATGTTGTGGTGTTTTTGTTCTTTCTGTATGTTGCTACAGGATTCACCTTGAGGCGTGAGGCGAAGTGGGACAGTAGTCCACTGTTTTATTACGTAGGTTTATGCTTGTTGTATCTGTTCTCAACTATAATTTCTCTAACTTTAAATCCTCTTTAATCGCCTTTGTGGAAAAAAAAATACTAATAACAATAGTCTTATCACACACACAAAAAATAGTAATTGTTTTTTTTGTGTGTTGAGATAAAAAAAATCATTAAAAATTAAATTAACTAAAAAAACTCAATAAATTGATATTTGTTATTTCGATGCTATCTGCAAATGAGGTGGGTTTGAGCAAGATCGTTGTTCGCTGCTTCATCTCGTCATCCACAAATCCAAACCCTAATTCTCTTCATATCGGGCCTCGCTGCGCCGTCCAGGTTACACTCTTTCCCGATCGAACGTCTTTCAATGACTATTACTCTAGCTTTTGATGTTTAGATCGCTCCCTCGCGCTTGCTGTTTTCGATCTCAATTTCGCGAATTCGATTTTTCAATCAGAATTGAAACTAAAATTAGCGGGATGAGTTTAAAGAAATCGGTTTCATATTTGCGTTTAGTAACCGGGAAATCAAGGAACATGTTTTTCTGATGATTTTTCTCTGGTTAGGGTTGGTTCAATTGGAATGATTACGTCACTTTTTATTTTTTCATTTGGTTTTGATCATCTAAGCTGTAATAGATTGATCATTGGTGCATTAGGTCACTGATGACTGTGTTTTAGTCTTGAGGTGAAGGATATACGTCTTTGGTTGGATTTTTGTATTGCTAGACTTGCATGTGTTCAATTGTTGCTTGTTATTTAATTTAAACTTTAGTTATCTGTGTTATTACTTCGTAACTCTAGAGTGCTTTAGTAGGTCGATTAGTAATGATTTTTCTGGTGCCTTGCATGTTTCGATAATCATAGTTTACCTTTCAGTTATTTTTACCGATTTCGGAGTTTCAAGTTCACTGCTGTTATGCATGTTTCTGTTGGTTTTGGCCTAAATTTTAGCGGTTAAAACTCAAAAAGTCATAGATAGAACTTAGAAGTGGTTGCATAAGGTTCATTTATAGATAATGGATTTTGAGTATCAGGAATGTAACGTATTGAGCCTCTCCAACTTCAAGTGATTGGTTAAGAGATATACACGTGATTGGAGGATTTATTTCTTTTTTTTCGTCAATTTTATTTTTATGATTTCTTGAATTTGAGACAACCAGGATCTAGGAGAAACTTGTAATGGAAAACTATCGTCGATTTGGGGAAACTACAGTAAACTTAAATTCTCTATTAAATATGAAATGATAATGTGCGTTTCGAACGGTCCACCAGCAAGATTGAGTACCGAAAGCTATAATGTTGATTTTATAGTATTACCCTTCTTTTTGCACGAATCAGATCAGAAATATATCAAGATTAGCACGTTTATGAAATTGTATCTACTCAATGCGTGGTTGCTTTCTGGAGATACTCGTGGAACTGTCTTTTAGAGTATTAGTTAATAAAGCAAAGGCTATACGAAGTTTTATGACACTTATTCTGATGATTCCGTCTATTCTGTTCTAAACATTTGATGTTTTCTTCAACAGCCTGATTGATTAGAAACGATGGAAGCAGTAATAGATGATGGAAAGACTAAGGATATTGTCTGCCATGATCAAGAGAATAATAATAAACTTGATGAGTCTGCAAAAACCCAATCAAATGAAGAAAAGCCTGGTGAACCCGATGGGCAGAACAAAGAAAAACCTGATGGCCGTGAGGAGACATTACAGAACACAGAAAAGATTGATGGGCCTGAGGGACAAGTCAAAGAAAAACCTGATGACCGTGAGGAGACGTTACAGAGCAAAGAAAAACGTGATGAGCCTGAGGGGACACTTCAGAACAAGAAAAGGCCTGTTGGGAAACAAAAGAACAGGAAATTGAGATTCAGGAAAAAGAAGAAGAATGCGGGTAATGGTAATGTTGATCAAAATCAAATAAATGATGTGAAATCTAAGGTGGCTCATCCAGAAGAACTTAAATTTGCTAAACCCGAAGGCAGCTCCCAACAGAAACAACTAGAGCTTGTGAGGCCTGTGGGGGACCAGCAATTTAAAGAAAACACTGAAGAGCCTGAAGGAACAGATGACCAAGGTGGGAAAGGTGAAAACAATGGCGAGGTGAGTAAAGGAGATAAGAATAAGAAGCTAAAGAAAAGAGCAAGAAAGGGAAAGGTAAGCGCAGGAATTAAAATGGAAAAGCTAAAACAGAATATTGGCGAGGCAAGCGAAGGCAAAAATATTGAAAAGACGAAAGATATACCGAGTTCGCATGATAAAGGTCGTAGGCCAAACAAATCAAAAGATAAGCTTGGAGGTCTAATATTCATGTGTAGCCCCAAAACTAAGCCAGATTGTTTTCGTTACAGCGTCATGGGTGTCACAATGGCCAAGAAAGACTTGGTTCTACGCATCAAGCCTGGTTTAAAACTATTTCTTTACGACTTTGATCTGAAACTTCTGTATGGTGTTTATAGAGCAACATCTTCTGGTGGTATAAAACTTGAACCTGCAGCCTTTGGTGGGGCTTTTCCTGTACAGGCAACTATTTTACAACTCTTTGCTTTTATTTAATTTTTATACTAGAAGTCTTGGTTTGCTGATACTAAAAACCATGTTATTGCTATGTTTCAGGTAAAATTTGAGGTTTTCAAGGATTGCTATCCACTACCTGAGAGTGTTTTCAAGAAGGCCATAAAGGAAAACTACAATGAAAAGAGGAAGTTTAAGACAGAACTTACCTTTGAGCAGGTATGAATTGCACAGCCCTTCTGTGACATCATATGGTGATGTTTTTGCGTCTGACTTTTTATCCTTACAGGTTAAGAAGCTTACAACACTTTTTCGGACTGTTGGAGTCAGTTCAAAGACGCATACACGCAGTCCGGCGGTTAAAAGAGATGAAGTAACCAAAGCGCGTGGTGGTTTTAAGAAACATCGAACCAATTCGAGTCTAGCAAGGTCAGAAAGAGATGCTCATGCTTATGTAGATGACGGTAGAGAAGCGAGGAAAGACGAATACCCTCGCGAGTCTTATCTGAGTGAGAGAGAATATCGAACTTACGGTTTGCTTGGAAGAAGGCGAAGCCGCAGCCCCCCTCGTCATGCTGGCTCTTCTTTAGTTCCTCGCCTTGATCTTGAAAGTGAGGTCCATCCAAGATACCCTGTTTCTGTTTACGGGGATACCACAACTTCAATTCGTCACGATCCCCTCCTTGTGGGCAGAAGTGATTCTCGACCTTACAGCCTTGAAGGTCGACGGGGGATGCCATCCCCAATTCGTCACGAACCCACTATGTTGGATGGGAGAAGGTATTTGACTCATGATCCTATCAGCCAACTTGATTATCAGACCCATCTACCGCCAACAGTGAGGCAACATTCTGGTTTAGAGTCCAACCAGCAGCAATATGCATATCCAAGATATGATTTTTCATCCGACCCATACCGTTCTGCAATTAGGAGAGATGAACTGGTGGGAGGACCTTATTACACTCTTGATGGGCGTAGAATGGTGTATCTTCCAGAAACAGCAGATCCTTTGCGAAGGAGAGAGCCAGAGGTGGCAGCACTTGATCTAAGTGCCCCATTAGATTATAACCAAGGATACACATATCAGGAGGCATCCAGGCATGATCCTGTGTTTGCCCCAGTGTCGTCTCGCTACTCATTTGCTGGACCATCATCCTACCGCTGAAACAAGTGGTGTCGTCGTCGCAAATGAAGAAGTGAATTTGGAAGCATGTTTGTCATTGAAGAAATGTGCATTCAAGTGATAACTCACTTTCAGTTGTTTTTTTCTTTCTCCCAGTCATAAACATTCTGCTTTCGGTATCTCAAGCTTGTCTGTGTAGGTGAACTTCCTTTGGACTTGTTTATTTGACATGAGAAACGGAATTTGCGATGCATTATTATTAGACTTGTCTTGCTGACTTTTAGACATGAGTTTGCCGAAGAATACAAACTGTTTTATGATGCAAATTTTTTAGATAACTTTCTTTCCGTATCTCATCCGACCTTTGTGCAACACTGCAATGTTGGTCATGTATGATGATGACCTTCGAAATTTCTTTAAATACTACCCAGCACAATTCTTTGGATTTGAAAAGTCTCAATAAATAATAAGAGTCTTTCTAGAACTGATTATACATACTAGGAACTTCAACATTTATAGCATTACTTTTTTTTTCAGTAAACATACTTATATATTACTTCAGTTTTCTTCAAGTTTGCTATTAACATATTATACAGACAATATAAAATTATGTATACAAAACATGATTTTCCTAAAACATATCATTTTTGAAACTGAAAACTATTTGAAGTCCGAGTCTTATCATGAGAGTAGTATAAAACTAGTTAGTTGAAATTAGGCTATAATTTATGTTAACTAGCAGCAGTGCTTCAGGTCATAAGAATCAGCCAGATAGGCACATGAGATACACCAAAAACATGCCACTTTTTTCACACCTGAATTAACTAAGACAAATAGTGTCAAGAAAATAGCAACAAAAGGAGAGCGCACAAATCCAAATCCCAACATTGTTAACAGCTCTACTGCTGTAGGCTTGTTCATTCTGCACAGAACTACCACTAGAAACACCATAACATGATCTAAATGAGATGGTTCAGCCTTCTTCCTTCTTGAATGATTTCTTGCTCTTAAATATTTGACTTTCATCTTCAGCTGCTGTAGGGGAAAAGTCCAATAACAGAAAAGTGAAAAAAGAGGGCAGGGAAATTCATTGTTGTTCACCAAGGTGTGATCAAAAAGTGGTCAGCCAGGAACACATACCTTCACGAAGGAGACTGAGAACGGTGGTCAGTATGACCATCACCCCTTGGATTTGGTGATCCAAGATCAGAACCACTGTGTGCTTTTCCAGGAGATCTCCTTCCATTACCCCTTGGACTTGGTGACCTACTACCATTCATTGGACTTCGTGTCTTCTTGTCATCTCTTGCACTTGGAGACCTCCTAGAAGATTTATGGCTTCTCCTTTCATGAGGACTTCGGTCAGCTTCTCTGGGGCTTCTAGGCCTGCGACTGTACTTTTCACCAAGAGGAGATGGAGACCTAGAGATTGATCTAGAGCGTGAGCGCACATGACGATCTCTGCCTTCACGGGGTCTACATTTCAGAACAAACAGCATTCAGATAAGAAATAATGCTAGGGTCAAACACCTGAAAATCGTTAATGATTAGCCAGTTGCCACATAAACCAATAAAATGATATATACAGTTACTAGATGAACATAGACAACTATTAAATATAGAAAGTATTTTGATATAAACACAGAAGTGCTAATCTTGTTGGCAAGTCACAGTTTAAGTAACAATATTTGAACTGAAATCGTAAACGAGCATAGTTAGCACAAAGAATCTGATACATATTCATTCTTTAAATGCATTATATTGAAAGTTGCCTTTACCTGTGCACCACATCATACTTTTTCAGGAAATAATATGTAACTTTTGGTTCCCACAAAGAATGAATTATGGTCGCATCCAAAAACTGGAAAGCTTTCTTTGCATCATCTCTTTAAATTCCGACATAAAACTTTTATTGGCAATCGACTGAAGAGATCGGGAGTTCCAATCAAGGACCTTTCTACTTCTAGCAATATGAATACTGGTAAACTTCCATTCTTTCATGATCACTTTCTTTGGGCAACTAAATCTTTTTAATCTTTGTCAACTGGATGATATGCAAGACCAGAGAGTAAATTCACAAGCAAGATTAGAATATTAATCCCAAAGAGGCTTATGATACTAATGTTCAAAAGAGGACCAAGTGAACAGGTATGTGGGGGACTGGGGGCATTAAACAAGGTACTAACAAACACATAAGATCCACACGAGAATAGATAAGAATCTGTATTTGTAAGAAATTGTGGACTCCCAGATACTTTGACACTCCCCTCTTGGGAGCAGTATTCAAATATGCTAGTTAATGCAAAAGTCCACAGAGTACAAGATACAGACCTGACATCATGTCTTGGAGAAGGTGATCGTGAATATGCTGTAGCCCAGAAAATTTCAAAAATAATTAGCCAGCAATTTATGGAATTAGTTTATGATCTTCTTTCAGTGTGATTGCAATAACTGAACAACGCCCAGGAATAAAAGCAAGTACAAAAGAATGAAAGATAAACTAAATGAAAAATTATTTTTCAAAGGTATAGCTGAAAGAAACTGACAGTGATATCTGCGGCGTGGGGACCGTGGTGGGCTGCGCCTCCTATGACTTCCTCCATAGCGCCCACTGGAGAAATAGTAGTGTAAATAAGAATAGGATTGAACTTACTATCTAAAGTGTCAAACAAGGAAATCTATTCATAATAAAACACCTGCCACGTGAAGTTGTGCGCATTTCTTGAGGAGTTTTTCTGTTTTCTTCAGCAAACACAATAGTAATTTCACGCCCACCAATAACAGTATGGTTCAACTGATGCTTAGCTTCAATAGCATCTTCAGGATCGCGAAACTTAACAAATCCAAAGCCCCGTGGTTCCCTATAACAAAAAAATGCGCATTAGTTCAAACACACAAAACAAAAACTACCGTAAACGACAGCTACATTTAAATTTCTACATTGGAAACCATGGAATCCTATTCAGTTGCAAGTTAAAGAAAAAGTAAGCAGTCCATACAATGCATTAGAAAGTAATTTTAGGGTCTACTGTTCATGTTTTTTTGAAAATATAAAAAGTCGCCACATCGATGAAGTAATATTAACCAAAACGAGAAGAAGAAAAAAATTTAGGGAATTATATTATTATTACCCAGTGTAGTAATTTCTGGGAAGATAGACATCTTTGACAGGACCAAAGCGCTCGAATGGAATCCGAAGATCATCTGGCCTGCAAATAAAGATGAATATACAAATTTCATTAGACATTATTCAAAACCTAGTAAAAAGAATTATTCAATTTGAAATAAGTACCTGGCGTCAAGGGAGATGTTCCGAACAAGTAATCCGGAAGGAGGAGGGGAGTGTCTGCGAGAGGAGCGTTCGTCGTACGGTGGGCGGCGTCGCGGAGGAGAGCGGCTCCTACGGGGGCTATACCTTCCCATTCGAAAAACCCTCGCCAACAAAAACCCTTCGCCCCTATTACAGTCTCGCTTAAGTGAAAATGGAATCCTTGTACTTATGGATCATCAAACGACGACGTTCGTAAGATCAAGCCAACAAATAAATTTCAATTTTCAATTTTTCAGTGCTAATAACTCAAAAAAAAAATACATATTCTGTTCTGACTTCTAACTCACGATCTATCACTAAATTTATTCTGGTATTCAGACCTTCATTATTACCAACAAAGTGGTGGTTGAGTTGATTGAACACTTATCTTGTAATTGACAAGGTCAAGGGTTTAAACCCCACCATGACACTTTTCCTTCCACAATATTGTGGATTTTCCTAGACTCACCTATGGTGTGGACTATTCCTCCATCATTTGTGGATGTTTTCCTTTTCTCCTTTCTCTTCCTCGTCCCATGTGGACGCTTGAAGGCGTTATAAATCTACCCTCTCGCGGAGGCGCGCTTAAGACGTTAAGGTCCTACTATGGAGAGGTGTATCGACTTGTGGGTTTTAAAGTCAAAGGTATTAGATTACCTATGCTTCAAAGAATGATCCAAGTTCAAGTTCGGGGTGATGTCCTGTGTGTGACCTGTGCTTCAAACGAGATCTAGAAAGTATCTGTTATTAGTGTAGTGATATAATGGTCCTCAGGTCCTAGGTTCGAATCCTAGTGACGAATTCATCGATCGCATAAAAATTCAAATTAAATACATTATTAGAAGTACTTGACGAAGTGATAAATTCAAATATTCAATTGCATGAAAAAGGTGACCTTTTAAATTCAAAATAACACACCCAACGTTATTTGAAACGTTAATAAGCACGGATGATATGTGCAAGTCAGAATTTCACTTCTCATCATATCTGAGGTCAATAGTTATTAGGGCATGCTTTCAGAACTTGAATTCTCTGATTTCAGAGATACTCTCAAAGAAGGAGAGTTTTTGGCAAATAAGAAGATCTAAATGACTCCAAGAGGTCATTGCCTACACATTTGAGCCACAATTACCTCAAATGATCTGTCAAGGTTATAAAATGTGGCTTAGGTCATTTGTCATTAAAATGTCATACAACTAAAAATGCTTGTAGCATTATTATATACCTAAAACTCATTAGAATAAGCTTAAGATGGATTAGCATTTAATACGGTTACAGAGTATCAATTATAAAACTCTAGACTCCAGAGTTATGAAGATGATACAAGCTAAGTTGGTAGCATCTTTAAATGCATTATGTCACCAATTAGGCACTAGAACAAGTCGTTAACGTTTGAATCATCTAATAAAACGGGCACACTCCTCCCATGCCATTATGCAGTTTAATTCGTAGTGAATTTCACACAAAATAGCTCTATTTTGCTTAAAAATTCAACTTTATAAGTCATAATTTTACTATCAAATATAAACTGATAATATTCACATATCGACGTGAGAAAAGTGAAATAGTAAGTATTCAATAATTTCCCATGATTTGAGGAAATGTCACATGCTCTTCGTGACTTGTGAAAACACGCGCTTCCTCTCGAGCATCTTAGGAGTTCAATATTTCGACATTTCGCTTGATCATATCGGATAATGGTCTCCTTCAATTTGAAAGGATCATATCGGGTATTGGCCTCGTTTGAGAATTTGAAATTTCAAATCTAGCTATTGAATCAAGATGCATATTTGGATATGCATCTGACAAGTCTCACATCAAAGTCAAACTTTGTCACTTTGCTTTTCATTTAATGCAAGTTTAAATATACAAGTAAAACACGTCTCATTATCATATTAACTTGATGAAACACGTTTAAAAAATACAGATGAATTTTCAAATTCTCGAAATATAAAAGAATATCACATTCACATGATTTCATTGTTTAATAAAAGCTAACAACTCATCTTCTCCTTGGATAATAAAAACATTAATTAATTTGCAAGTAAAATCTTATTCAAATCGTTTCAACGACAACTCCTTCACAAATTCCGTCTATATATAACAAAATCCAACACAAGAGGAGCGCTCAAATGTGAATCACTTCTTTGGCTATGAACGTGTGAACTCATCTCAGCCACACATCCAAACCCTCCGTGCTTTGTGGGTGCACCACGTGTCCCACTACCAAAAATCCAACAAAAGCAAACAGTAAAATCCCACTACCTTTAAATCTCAACCATTAGATCAATATGATCCAATGGTCCAGATTGGTTCACACGTTCATAACCTAAGAAGAGTTCACATTTGAACGCGCCCCTCCAACACAAAACCTATCAAAACATTCAACTCAGCAATATCCTTCTCTATTTCTCCTCAATGGCCATACAATCTTTAATCCATTCAAATCCAAATTCCGAATCGATCCCCATTGCGAACCACCCGGTCCACAACACCCTAGGAACCGCAGCAAACCTAGCGAACCTCTTACCCACCGGCACAGTCCTCGCTTTTCAAGCACTGACACCTTCCTTCACCAACAACGGAACATGCAAAGTTTCAAATCAGTACCTCACCGCAACATTACTCTTACTCTGTAGCTCAATCTGCTTCATATCATCGTTTACCGACAGTTTCACCTACGATGGAAAACTGCATTACGGTATTGCCACTTTCGAAGGACTCTACATTTTTGATGAATTTAACGGGGAAGACGCGAATGGGAGGCAGAAGGATTTATCCAAGTATAAACTGAGGCTTGTGGACTTGGTTCATGCCATTATGTCACTCATTGTTTTCCTTGTCTTTGGTTTTAGCAGTTCTAATGTGCAAGGTTGTTTCTTTCCTACTGGAGGGGAAGATTTAACGGCTTTGACGACTAATTTACCGCTGGGAGTTGGAGTTATGTCGAGCTTTCTGTTTACGATTTTTCCTACCACTCGTTGCGGAATCGGATACTCTGTCGACATGGTGCCTCAGGACACATCCATGACTAGTAAAGATTAAGACTTAAAACTTGATAGTATATATGCAACGGACAATTAAGAAGGAAAGGTAGAGGGATTTCAGGGGAAGAGGAGACGAGGGTTAGGGTTTGGAGAGACGAGGATGAGAACCGAGAAAAAAGAGATGGATTGAAATTGCTTAATTCATTTCTCATTAATTCTTACTCCGTTTAGCCGTCATCAGGTCACAACCAATACTTTTCGTCAGAAATCAAAACTTTCATATTAGTCAATTAGAAAATAATTCACATGATCTTATTTCAACAAAATCTCACTACATTCGAGCAAGATTTGTTGATCTGTAACAAAATCATCCTTGTGTGCAGTCGACGGTCAACGACAATAATATATTCGTGTTTTTTTTAATCTCAAATCTTATGTTAAAGTTTTCGGTTGATCCTGATGTTCGTGGTTTGGATAAATACAGCAGAATCATTGTTCGTATTTTTACTTTCTACGTTCATGGTTTTGATAAATACAGCAAAATCACGATACATATGTTCATCATTATGTTCATGTTTTTTTTTATCTCAAGTCTTATGTTAAAGTTCTCAAAATCGGAGTTCTTAGTCAACTGATAAAAAGAAATCAAGTAGAGCAAAGATGAGATGAGATGAGATGAGAGTTCGTGAGTTTGTTTCGAAATTTTAGGGCTCATAATATCTAAACGGATATTCAACCGATATTTTCAGAGATTTTAAATTTAAAATATACATTTTCATTTTCTAATATATCATTTTTTATCATAAAAACGATGAAATAATTATTTAATTTGAATTAATCTTGATTAATCTAAACCGTCGTCGATGTTATCAGATCAACATATATTAAAAATTATGATTTCTGACCAAAACAAGTGATTCTGACCAGAACTTAACCCCCTCAAAATTATAAACTGCAAAACAACGTAAGCCTCTAATATAATATTTAATAAACATGAATTTAATAAAATTTTAATAATGTATATTATTCAAAAACATGTTTAAATAATTAAATAAAACCAAGCATCGGAATCATGAAAATAATAACTACTAAAACTAGAGTTAAGTTACAAGAACAATGGAGATATCATTGTACGGGTTTATCAATTTTTCTCTCCTCCTCCAACAACCCACAAACCCTCTTCTCCTCCCTCCTCAGCCCCTTCCTTCTCCTCCTCCTCCTCCCTTACTCAAATCTAGCCTCCTCCCTCTCCCTTCTTGCTTCATTCCTCACGGCCAATCTGATTCAATTTTCAGCAACATGCAGCTGGTTGAATCAGATTTGGATTTGTGGGTGGTTGAGGTGGAGGTGGTTTTGGGATGAGGTACCGGCGATGGGTTGGGGGAGGTGGATGGGTGGGTTGGAGGGGGCTGTGGATCTGTGTCTTTAGTTTTTGTTTAATTATTGTAATTTTACTGTTTTCTTTTTCGTTGTTGTGCCCTGTGTGGCCAAATAAATGGAGACTGGATCGCTGGCGGACGATGCATTGATGATTTTCAAGTGGTCTTGCCTTTCTCAGCTGTGAATGACGGGACGATGTGCTCAAGCCAGAGGCGAAGTGGAGCGGCGGACTCCTGTTTATTCATGTTTATTTTTTCTTGTCTGTTCTGTTCCCAGCTGGTTAACTTGTCCCAGCTTTAAGTCCTCGGTTCGCCGTTGTCTTTGTAATTCACTGTTTTAATCAAAAAAAAGTTAGAGGAACAATGACTAGAGGCATAGTACGAAACAGATATTATGGACACGAAAACGTTTCGAAACAAAGCAAAGTTCACAGGGGAAAAACTCGTCAATTCAGCCAGGTCCCAAAACAAAAGTCATACTCTTGCCTTACGACTAGACAACAAAAACCCATACAGCTAGGTACCATATTTGTGCACATATGGCGGGACAATAAAAGATGTATCCAATACATACAACTAGGCATCAATGAACCCATCACTAGCAGTGATAATCTTATTTTTCGATGGATGCCATTAAAAGGCTTACATGAAAGACTGAAAACTGGACGACAATAGAAATGAAACTAAATAACATCTAGTCCGGAGCAGGATATTTAAACTATTCTGACTCATCTAGCGTCCTTCTCTTTCCTTCAACGAGCACTGGAACTCCCCTGGCAACAAGCAAATACCGGGGAACTAACTTAACTAATAAAAACTACAACTCAGTCCGCAAACGGCTGCGACTAACACCCTCATAAGCAGAGAACACTTAGAGCCTAGAGGGACTATAAGCACACCAAATATGTACAACCGGCCTCACAAACACATATATACAACAACAAAAACAGGAACCCGACGAAGGCCACCGCCCAGCCGCCATCCTTGGCAAAAGCCACCCAGCCGACTTGCTCAGCACCTCCGCCCAGTCGCCTACGTCACAGCCGAGAAACAAGCATATGCACAAGTGGCCACCTGAGCTGCCACAACCGGCAAAAAGACCACCCGCCGCCAACATCGACACCAATACCTCACCATCTCTACCCAGGGACTGGTGGATATGGTGGAAGCGGAGGTGAATCAGGCGGAGGGGGTGAAGGAAACGTGAAATCAGAAAAAAGACCAAACTTCGGGAGAGTTCTTCAAGCTTCTGAAACGGGAGCAGTGATAATCTTATTGCACTAGCGCATGACGTCGAGCGGGGGTGAAGGGAACATGAACTGATCATGCGAGCGCATGACGTCGTAAAGTTCGGTCTGTGCGAGCGTGGCTGGAGATGATGCGCTCGCATGCTATTCTTATGCGACTGGTTAGGCTCATGCGTTCGCATGAAATGACCTTATGCGAACGCATGCTCTTGGACAAGGTTGATCATTCTTCGAGCTCGCATGATACTTCATGCGACCGCATGAATAATCCATGCGTCTGGTTTTCCTTGTGCGATCGCATGGTCCTTTTGTGCGATCGCATGAGTTTCACATGCGTCTGGTCTGGTGTGCGAGCTCTGGGGAGCCTTTCATGCAATCGCACGAATAATCCATGCGTCTGGTGGTCCATGCGAGCGCATGATCCCATCATGCGAGCGCATGCCTTTGAGGAATTTTGTGCTCCGACTTCCATTTTGCTCTTTTTTTCGCTCCAGAGTGCTCGGTTTGCTCCAGAATCACTGCTCACTTGTGTTCTCAGCTAAATCTCTGTAATCGGCCTGAAATGAACCACAAAGCATCAAATAGCAAGTGAAATCGTAGAGGAATGATCGAAACAATAAGCGTAGAGGTTGCCTAAAATGCATATATTCTAGTGCTATCACACTTCAACGTGACATTCATATGGCACTCAGTTCGTTGAGAATTGGATCATGTGATTTCCACAATAACACTATGCAAAAACGAGTAAGGTCGACACTAGATGTACCAAGTTCACTGCGATCGGATTGGTATGGTCAACTTTATTAAAAGCATTACAAAATTGTAAGTTAAACTTGGAACACATTAAAAATTTAAAATGCAATACAATCTTTCAATATAAGGTAAAAGAGTTTCTATTATGAATTGCGCATCTTTGCACATAGATAAAATATATCTGATAACTTCTTTCTTCTCTCAAAGCGGTTACGCACTGAAGAGGTTTTTGCTCCAGTCGATTTGTTGGAATGAATTTTTTAGTTTGATCTCTTCCTCTCCGAGCGACCGATCGAGCGCCATCATGCGCCATACTTCTTAGTCGTTGGTCACAGATCTGGTGGAGGGGCATAGATCTAATGCAGGTAGTGCGCTGAGGCCGTCCGTCGGAGTCCGAACATGCTGAGGCTATTCGTTGGAGGTCGAGCTTGCTGTGGTCATTCGTCGGGAGGCATGGAGGATCACAGTTCTGGTGGTGGTGGTGGCCAATTTGAGGGGCTTGCGGCGGTTGTAGGCAGTAGGAGGGGAGAGGGGAAGGCTTTGTGAGTCACTTTTTTGGGTGTTTTTCCTGGGATGTATATATGTGTTGTTGGTTTTTCGTTAGTTTTTTGATTTGTTAAGTCAAAAGGTTGAGGGTCCATGTAGTGAGGCACAAAGACAAGCGGAGCAGCTGTCTTCTTATTTATCCCGTAGATTTATATTGTCGAACATGTTCCCAACTGGATATATTTCCAGCTTTAAGCCGTCTGTTTCGCGATTGTATCTTCATCATGCAGTTTATTAAATAAAAAAAGTCAATAAATGCATATTTAATATAGGAAAAAGATCATGTACAAAATTGATTTTTTGATACAAAATACAAAAAAATCACATCTCTTGATCTTTGTGATTTGAATGGATCATATCTCTTGATCTTTGTGATTTGAATGAATGAGTTTAAATGTTAATTTTTAGTGCATTTTCTTGGTGACTAATTATATTCAAAACTGACGAATGAAAATCCAACTATAAGAGTGTTTAAGGTTCAGTTTCAGATCAGTAAATAATGAAGTGCTGAAAGTAAACCCTAAATCTAAGAACACATGAATTTTTACGACGATCCAAGTACCCTAAAGTAAACCCAATCTCGATTGGGTGTGTCGTCTCACTTTTGGTGTGTCTCGCTCTAGGGTTTTCAGGGGAAATGACGAACTGAAGAATAAAGCCATTTTATACCTTTGACCAATTTGACACCAAACACTGCGTTTCCATAAACACAGCTCAAACTGCATTTCTTGTCTTTGGGCTTGCTGGGCTTCAAAATTGACATGGCCCAAAATGCTAGCTTTGACTTGTAAATATGTAGATGCAATGAACGAGGGGAGCACTCAATTGAGACATAGTTGGTAGAATGAGGCAGTCAGGCACGATCCAAGTCGTTGATCGACTCGATCGGACGCACGTGGTGAAGCCACATGTCACGAGCCACCACTTGCGTTCACACTACTTTGTAGTGTGAACGCGTTTGGACACGTGGCGCGCCTCAGATGCACGGGGTTAGATGGACGGCCGAGATCGTGCCTCACTACCTCATTCTACCGAGGCCTGCCTCATTTGATCGCTCTTCCAATGAATGACGCCTAAATGCAACAACCTGACTAACTAAGTTATTACAAGGCTTTTTCGATCAAAAAAAGAAGTTATTACAAGGCTTTTATCCCTACAATACAAAAGAGTGACCTAAGACAATTGCCTGAGATTTATTACATACACAACTCAACTTTGGCATACTTGAACAACAAGTAGCACGTGAGATAGCAGCAGCGACACGCGTCGTCTGACGCGTCAAATTTGATATTTATAATCCCGGTAACGGCGCCAAAATTTGACAGGCGTCGTCAGACCTCTCAAATTTGAATTTATATTTTCCTTACTTTTGGCTAGTACAGCGGCAAGCAAGGGTCGAACCCTAGAGAGCTGATGAGGTTACTTGTTGTTCTGTAAAATAAAGCAATTGGGGTTTTGTGAGTGATTTGGAAACAAGTGCAATAAAAGGAAATAAAGCGAAAGATATCAATCAGAGGGAATATTCGGTCTAGGGTTTCTATTGTGACTTGTTTATCATTGACTGCTAATGATCTAATTTTATGTTTCTAAGTGTGGTTGTCCCGACAAAAGTGACTCCCCAAGTATCCCGACAAAGGTGATACGCCACAACCTAGCCCGACAAAGGTGCTAGACTTCTAGTTCTTCCCTAAACCTAATAACCCGACAAATGTGTTATTTAGCCTAGGTGTTACGATCTACCTTTACGAAAAAGTATCCAGTAGATATTAACAGTAAGAATTAATTGCTCAATTAAGTTTTGCGACAAAGCTTCCACTTAATCTAACAAGTTAATTCATGTGATGAAGCAAGAACTAGTAAAACATAAAATAGCATTAAGAATGAAGTCTCAAAACAATCGTCACAATATGTAAACCCTAGCCCGAATGAAGGATTTAGCTACTCATGTCCATGGAAAATAACAAAAACAATGTAAAAGAAAGTAGAGGAATTCTTCTCTCGTCGAAGGTTTAGAGTCACGGCCGGAATGATGAGAGAGGAGCTCTGGATCCGTGTAGATGGAGAATGAGCTGATGGGATGCTTATGCCTTGACCCAAGGGTCTTATTTATAACAAAAACCTAGGGCTTCCAAGTCCGGATTTGGAACAAGTCCAAAAACGAATTAGGAAACATGTCCAAATCTTGTCTTTTGCTTGGCTTGCAAGTAAACTTGACCAACAAGTATTCGCATAAACCGCCACGCAGGACGAGCCGAGATCTGTATGGCCTTGGACTCGGCTGGCTCGGCTCCACTCGGTTCTGACTCGACTTGCACCTAAAGTGTAAAGTGTATGTGAAACTCTCGGCCAGATTGTCTGTCTTCACTTCAACTCTCGTTTCGACCATCCAAACGATCTCGGCTGCTCTCGGTATGAACTAGAGAGTTGTAGGGAATTGAGTCACCTTTGCAATGGCACGTGGCTCGTATTTTTCTGATCAGCGGTCCATTCTCAGCACTCCGTCGACTGTCCAAAGGTCTAATCTGAAACTGTGATGTTTTTTTGGCACAAAATGCCATCTTTAATGCGCGTTTCCTCCTAGAGCTTCCAAAACACCTGAAATGCAAAACAACACTAACAAGTAACTTGTTCGCATAATAAAGTGTCGGAATTGGTGGGATTTATTGACTCGATGAGTCGTATAAATACGGCTCATCAAGCAGCTACTCAAAATAAGCAGCAAATCAACTAAAAAATGGCAGTTGCTGTCTAACAACTAGTGTTCATTTTTCTAACTTGTCCCAAAAAAAAAATTTCATCCAAAAATGTAAGGAACCATCCTCATTGTGGTACCACGTACCAGTACCTGTGAACATTTTTTTTTTGAATAAAGGTGATATTATTCAAATGGTAAAAAGTGGCAAATTGCCAAAAAGGAGAACTACAAAACTAGCTCAAACTAGAAAACAACCAACCAGGGCCCTGTAAAAGAGAGAAACCCAAAACAAACAACTAGGCAAACACACAAAAACGAAAAGCCCTGCAAAGACAACCTCAGCACCTAAACAAAACACACCAAAAGCTTTACAAACTGTAACCTATGGATTCAATCCATTGTCTATCAACTAAGTTAATTTTTGTAATGTCCAAAGCGCCTATTTTCATCTTGAGATACCATATAATTCTCCTCATAGCACCGGGTATGGATGGAACCTCCCCTTTAAAGATTTTAGAATTCCTGGCTCTCCAAATTTCGTAAGCTAACATGGATATAGCAGCTGCCAGCATTCTTGTTCTCAAGGCGTTAGAATTCAGATTTTTGAACCACGGAATCAGAAGGTGCCACTTAATAGGCATCCCGCGCATCTTAAGGAAGCCTGCAGAACTCTTTAAAACTTGGTTGGCTTGGCAATCAAAGAATAGATGATCTCTAGACTCATGGGCTCTTCTGCATAACACACAAGAAGCTTCCACCAAATAACCCATGTCTCGCATCCTGTCCTTGGTGAGCAGTTTATTCTTCGCAACCAGCCACACGTGAAAGGAGCTTCTAGGGGAGTTGAATCTATTCCATACTAGCTTATGCCACTCCATCTTCTCCGAATGCGCCACCAGAGTATCATAGGTGTCTCTAACCGTAAAACCATTATCCCTTCGAAACCAATCTGTTCTGGTGGATGGAAATACATTTAGTACTCAACAGCTTACAATCTTCAAGTTCCTTGATAATCCAAGTTGTTTTACTAGCATTCTCCGCTTCCCACCACTCTTTACCTTTAATCCAATAGGCTCTGGTCCAACCTTTGCACACACTATCTGCATCCTTACTCATCTCCCAAAGATGATTAAGCCTCATAGCTTCATTCATAGCAGAGAGATCCTTGATATCCAGACCTCCCTCGGCTTTCTCCTTGCATTCCCTCACAAGAAAACCACTCTTGCCTGTTGCATTCCCTTTCCACAGAAATCTTGCACAAATGGAGCTAACTGTATGCAAGAATTTCCTAGGAAGGATGCACATCCTGGCCCAGAAATAAACCACTGATTGAAGGACGGATTGTCTTACTTTCCTTATACCTGTGAACATTTGGGATTGTCTTACTTTCCACAATCCTGTGAACTCAAATTCTTCCCGTCTCATCCACCTTCACTCAAACCATTCCTCCTACAAGAAATTTTCCCCCCTTGCGCCAACCTTGTTGTTGTTGTTGTTTAAGGTATGCATGCCATAGATTTCAATGAGATTCGGGATAAGCAGTCAACGCAATTCACACCTTGGCAACAATCCATTCACTTCTTGGCAACACCTTGGCAACAATCCATACACTGGCTACAAGGTTGTTTGCTTTTCTTTTTTATTTTTTATTCGGAAAATTCTTCTCACAAATTTTGAAATTGGAATTTTGAGCAGGTGTTTCAAGTTAAGGGCGAATTTTGTGAAAGTTGTGGAGAAGCGGGCGGCTATGTGGGAGAGGCAGCATGAAGTAGCTGCTGATAAGATTTATAATATGTGCACCGATCTTGGTGGATTTTTTCTCAAGGTATATATCTCTTAACACTCTTGTTTGTTTCCGCCCCTTAAACATGTTACTTATTTCTAGTCATGCCTCATGATCATGGACATCCTACTCGTTACCAAACATAAAATTCATCATCACTTTCTCTCTTATTTCTACATAAATACAAGCATATGAATATCAAAATATATCAAAATGTATCTCTATTTATATGTCTTAAAAAATTATGAATATCGGTGATTATTTTATTTTTTCAATACTTTGTAATTTTGAATATATATTCTTAACAAAATCTGAATTTAAACTGATAAAGTTCTGACGCGTGACAGATGTCGCATTATGATTGGTTCAACTCTCATGACCAAAACTAAAAAAAGATCATGAGATGATCAAATTTTGGTTTGGTTATGAGATGATTTTTTCTAACTAGAAAAATCATAATGTGGTGCATGATTTTTTCAATTACCTCCCATACTTTTTTTTCATGACCCAAAAGATCATGATGGGAGATGCTCTTATATAGCTTACATGATAAGCGATAACACACGGTGTCGTCGGTGTGTATGTTTTCCTTAATTGTAAGTGGCACAAATTGTCGGGAAACCTGACTTGGCTCCAGCGTGGGTGAGAAAGCTAGTTACATTGCGCGATCATGCCCCTCATGCCCCTCATGCTCCATTTGATACTGTACATCTTTTAGGATCACTAAAGTGATACGATTGTGTAATTAATATTTCTTTTTTATGTTATTTTTCAGAGGCAGTGGAGGTGTCTAATTGTGTCAACGCTTGTTCCACAAACTGTTCATACTTATCTAACTATTTAATTATTCAAGACATCATGTCAAGAAAATATTGAAATTTCTCACAAATGGCCGAGAAATGTATTATAAACATATAATTTATAATTTTCTAATAATATAAATAAAATCCAAATTATAGCATCAACATGTTTATTCGACATTAAATCAAACTTCTGGCACATTAACAATATGTGGTCACTATAGTTGCTTATTATTTCTGATCTAAAGTACTATGCAAACCGCGTGAAAGAGAAAAAAATAAGATAAATATTCATCCATTTATTATTGATCTTAATATTTTATTTTTAATTATTTTATTTTGAAGGTAAAGCCTGCGGAAAACGTGTTAATTATTTATAAATTATACATTACACGTTTTACACATTAGCATTCTCTCATCAATAATACATCTTTTAGGATCACTAAAGTGATACAATTGTGTAATTAATATTTCTATTTTTATGTTGTTTTTCAGGGGCTTTGGAGGCGTCTAATTGTGTCAACGCTTATTCCACAAACAGTTTACACTTATTTAGCTATTTAATTATTCAAGACATCATGTCAAGAAAATATTGAAATTTCTCACAAATGGCCGAGAAATGTATAATAAAAAACGTGTAATTTATAATTTTCTAATAATATAAATAAAATCCAAATTATAGCATCAACATGTTTATTTGACATTAAATCAAACTTCTCGCACATTAACAATATTGGGTCACTACACTATAGTTGCTTATTATTTCTGATCTAAAGAGAAAAAAAGAAAGAAAGATATATATATTCATCCATTTATTATTGATCTTAACATTTTATTGTTAATTATTTTATTTTGAAGGTAAAGGCCTGTGGAAAACGTGTTAATTATTTATAAATTATAAATTACACATTTTACACAATAGCTTTCTCTCATTAATACATCTTTTAGGATCCCTTTTTTTAATATCACTATATAGTATCACTTTAGGGATCCTAAAAGATGTATTAATGAGAGAATGCTATTGTGTAAAATGTGTAATTTATAATTTATAAATAACTAACACGTTTTCCACAGGCCTTTACCTTCAAAATAAAATACTCATTATGTTAACTATGAAGCGGTAAACTAATACTCATTATGTTAACTATATAAGCAAGACGGTCATTGGTCATTTTCATTCGTAAAAGTAGCAATCAAGTATTCGAGAAAAAATGTCAAGACTTGCTGCATCAACTGTGATAATTCTTGTAATCATGTTGGGCACACATATGAGGCCAACGTCAGCAAAATTTTCTTGGAAATTTCCATTCTGTTATGGCAAATGTCTTCTTACAGCCTGCATAACTTATCCGATTCCTGTTTGCGTTGTCAAGTGTGCGGCAGATTGTGGCAAAAAAAAGGTTTCTATTCAAACTGCCGAATCCTACGACTGTATGATGAAGTGTGCGGCGTCTAAATGCACAAATATCAGTACGACAAAAGATGACCCATGTAAGAATCGTTTTTACCATATTGTTTCAATATAAAATTCTTTTAATACGAGTGATGCGCATTAATCTTTATATGATCATGTAATTGATTTTCAATGTTATGTTGTTTTCCAGGGGGAGAGGAGGCATCTGATTGTGTCGACACTTGTTCCACAAATTGTTCATTTGTCCTAGATATTTAATTATTCAAGACGGCATGTCAAATGTCGTAGGTATTTGATTTTTCAATATTGATGTTTCTCACAAATGTACGAGAAATTTATAATAAAACTTATAATTTATAGTTTTTTTTTTGATGGGATAATTTATAGTTTTCAAATACTATAAAAAAGTAATTGGAAAAATAAAAATACTATAAATAAATGTTAGCATCATCACGTTTTTTTCCCGATCTAAGCTACTTTTTGAAACAATGAAAGACAAAATTAGCCTTTTGGGCGGGATTCATTTGAGCACGCTTCAAAGAACATGCACCAAATTAGCTTATAATCGAAGAAGCGTAAGAAGTTTTAATTGTCATTTGAATAATTGAAATGTGCAATCTTTCCTACCACTTGTCACGGAATCGGATACTCTGTCCACATGGTGCCTCTGCCTCATGAGACTAATTTTTATGTGTAAGTGACGCGCGTCGTCTGATGCGTCAAACTTAATATTTATTATTTTTCTGTGAGAAAATAGTTAGTGGCAAGCAAGGTTGAATCCAAGGGAACTGGTTGTTGAAGCTGTCTCTGAAAATAAATAAGGGGGGGGGGGTTAGTGATTAAGAGTGCAAAAGAGAAAAATAACAAGAACTTCTAATCAGAGAGAATATTCAGCTTAGGGTTTCTATTGTGACGTGTTTATCATCGACTGCTAAATATCAAATCTCAAGTTTCTAAGTGTGGAATTCCGGCATAGGTAATTCCTAAAGTATCCCGGCAAAGGTGATACAACACATCTAACCCGGCAAAGGTGTTCTTTCCTAAATACAATAATCGGGCAAAGGTATTATTAAATTTAGGTGTTACGATCTACCTTTACGGTAAAATTTCCAGTATATATTAACGGTAAAATTAATTGTTTGATTAAGCTTTGCGACAAAGCTTCCACTTAACCTCACAAATTAATTCATGCGATAAAGCACAAGAACTAGAGAAACATGAAATCGCATTAAGAAAAGAGTCTCAAAACATAAATCACAATAAACGAAACCCTAAACTGAATTGAGAGTTTAGCTACACATCATATTGAAGTAAAACACAAATATTCATGATGAAAGTAGTAAGAAAATCTCTTCTCTCGTCGAAAGCTTCGCCTTCTCCTCTAGAGCCGTCTTCAAACGTCGTATTATAATTGATGATTATTGGGTGATGGAAACTCTAACCCAAACATCTTATTTATAGAAAAAGTTGGGTTTCCAAGTCTGATTTTTGGGCTGAACTTCCAAATCTCGATTTTGCTGACGTCGGCCGCAGACGCTGTGCATATTAGCTCCGCAGACTGTGTACATATTACCATCCGTGGACATTGTACATAAAATGGCTTGCGTCCGCGGTCCTCTCTGAGTTTGCCTTCCCTTTCTGCGCGCCAGTTTTGACTTCGGCTCTCGATTAGACCATACAAACGACCTCGGATGCTCTCGGTGTGAACTAGAAAGTTGTAGAAAATTGAGCCAGCTACGCATCAGCATGTAGCTCGTAGTTTTCTGATCAGTGGTCAATTCCCAGCACTCCGTCGAAGCTCCAAAGGTCTGATCTGTCATTGTGGTGTTTTGGGCATGAAATGTCGTTTTTATGCGCGTTTCCTCCTAGAGCTTCCGAAACACCTGAAATGCAAAACAACACTAAAAAGTAACTGTTCGCCTAAGAAAGTGTCGAAATAAATGGGAATAACTGACTCGACGAGTCGTATAAATACGACTCATCAATATGGCAATATAGTAATAAAAGTAGTAACAAATCGCTTTGTAATATTTCAATTTCCATGTGAGAAATATTTTAATTAATCTATGCTTTCTAATATCTAATTTGCACGGATTGCAAAATAAAAATAAAGAGCTTCAATTTCAAAATTTGCATGCATATCATTACTGTGTATATTATCAGATATATCCAATATTGTTATGAATGTTATGAATATTGTTGGATAACCTTTGGTCATTCACATGACTATGCCCTTTAGCCTTTCATGTACCTCTATTTAATCCTTACATTGATTCGTAGTCTATCCACATATCCCATGTAACCCTATATAAAGGGACCATTTTGTAAAGATCAATATCAATAAGAAATGCTCTTTCACTCTACTTTCCTCTCATCATATATTCATGTTCTTCATTTGAATCTCACAAATCCTTATATTTCACAACACGTTATCAGCACGATTTCTCTACGAAATCAAAGGTAGGGATATACCATCTTCTATTCTTCCTCCCTTTTCTCATTGTGATGCGATGATGGCAATATTGAGTCCTTTTCGGAGAAATCTCAAAACCGCCTAGCATTTGGAAAAATCAATTCCTTTTATGAATTTGTTTATAACATGTATATGCCATCTAATCATGTTCTTTTAAATCATTCACATGCCTAATTTCATATGTTGAAAGATGATTTTATCTTATGTTCATAACATATTTATTTTCATGTTATATGTCATGTTTAATTTTACATGTGGGTACTGTTATATTTCATTGTTTCATTTCATTGCTTGAAATCAATTCATATTATATTTATCATATATTATTATGCAATGTCAATTTTATGAAGCTTGAGTTCAATACTCTTGAGCATGAAAATGATTATTCGGCGTTGATTATTAATATTGAGATCCGCCTAAGTGTCATGTATCTTTAAGATACTATAAAAGAAGGAAATAAAGCACTTGTTCATAAAAGATGGCTAAAGCCAAAATATCATTCGGCATCATCTCAATGAGAGATTATATTATGAAATTTGAGAATCAATGATCCCTCTCTCCTTTGAAAAGATTTGAAGTGATGTACGATCACCAAAAGGCAATGATATTTATATATTATATACACTTGCAATTGCAATTGCATGATTATAAAAAAGTGTACGCGAGTATTATTTCGCAATGTAATTATGAATCACTTGACAAGTGAAGTTATGAGATGAAAATATCATCAATAAAATGATGAAAATAAATAAATCATTGGGGTCGTACTCGTCGTACTTCTGAACACCTTGATTTTTATCAAGTCTCTATGAAAGCAAAATGTGTCAGAATAAATTTCACTAAACAAGTGATTATCCTAAGGATATCACCCATTTGGACCTACATGAATCTCATCCATTTGGATGTTAGAGATTATATTTGTAAAGAGGTAAATGGAGAATTTGAAAAATTAATCAGTGATGGAAGACGACACAAGAGATGATGGCATACCTATGAATATATCTAATTCAAAGTATTTGAATTTCTATATTTTATGCTTTATTTCTCTTCCAAATAAAGAGATATGGATAATCATCTCTCAATTATGATAAAAGATGATTACTTACTTATTAAAGTTTGAATTTTTATCCCCGGTCTCAAATAAAAGTGTTCCTAATCTTATTTATTTATCATTCAAATTAAGATGACGATGATGGTCTATCGCTATGTTTAACGATAGTGCAACAACACATACAATTTTGAGAGATAAAATTTATTTTTCGCATCTTAAATTAGCTGAAGCTAATGTTAATACAATATCTGGTGCATCAAGTCTTATTGAAGGCTATGGAAAAGCCCAAATAGTGTTACCAAATGGTACACGATTTATTATTGATGATGCCTTGTTCTCAACCAGATCAAAAAGAAACCTATTGAGTTTCAAAGATATATGCCAAAATGGTTATCATGTTGAGACGACAAATGAAAATGACGTTGAATATTTATATATCACGTCAATGGTCTCAGGAATGAAAAAAGTGATCGGTTGTAATTTAGCGTCAATATTCGAATAGAATTCAAATACTATTGCTAGTCACGATTAATCAAAACAATTTATATTGACTCGGGAAACCCAAGGTCGTACCCAAAAGATAGGTGATTAAACTAATGGTGCTAACGATTAAATTCGGAAAGTCTATGGTTTGGGAGGAATTGTTCCTCTTAAGAGGTTGATAGCAGATTTTTACTATCCAAATGAGAGATTGTGATCAACGAAAAAGGTAAATAATCAATTCAAAGATGACTAGGGATCTATTTCTTCACCTAGACAATTATTGTGACGGTAAAATAGGACACTATTGATGAAATCACATACACATACTTAGAATCTAGCCATGCAACATTGATACTAAGTTCCACTCGCGCTACAACTTAGTACGAAGAGGTTACATCTCGCATAGTACCTCACACTCGCGCTCTATTGGTACTATAGAATATGATTATCTAGCCTCACACTCGCGCTCTATTGACTAAATAATCATGTTCTTGTTTAATCCATGCCATTCTCATTAAGATTAGAGTGTCGCCATGTAACACAAAAACCCTAATGCTTCTTCATTTAGTTCATTTGAAATCATGCTTTTCAGGGTTAGCTACTTCAAACATGAAATCAAGCAGAATTGCTATTGAGGACTTCTCACAAACACCGTATATGCAATCCGAAACATTAAGTTCAAATGAAGAAAAATCATGTGCAAATCATTCATCAATAACATCCATAGTATTTACAATGTCACAAACATGTCTAGGGGATTCATAGATCCCCAACCAAGGTCACTACTCATGGTGAGATTACAATCAATAACAACAAGGGATGAGCAGAAAAACATGTAGATGATTGAGTTTAGGAATGTAAAACCAATATGGAGCAATAAGTGTGAAGGACGATCCGCGATCCGAGTTGTTGATGATGATAGAAAATTCTGGCTTCTTCTCCAAGCTATCTTCTCTCCAAAAACCCAGAAAAATCCCAGCCGCCGCTGAAAAAACCCTAGCTTCCTATTTATACTTTTCCGTAAAAACCCAAACTTTACGACGTCATGCGACCGCATGAATTATTCATGCGCTCGCATGAACTCCTGAAGGCTTGGTCTTGTGCGATCGTGGCTGGAGATGATGCGCTCGCATGCAATTCTTATGCGACTGGTTAGCCTCATGCGTTCGCATGAAATGACCTTATGCGAACGCATGCTCTTGGACAAGGTTGATCATTCTTCGAGCTCGCATGATACTTCATGCGACCGCATGAATAATCCATGCGTCTGGTTTTCCTTGTGCGACCGCATGATAAGCTTATGCGATCGCATGATCCTTTGGTTGTGCGATCGCATGGGTTTTGCATGCGACTGGTCCGATCCATGCGAACGCATGAATGGATCATGCGAGCGCATTCTTTTGAAGGATTCTTGCTCCGACTTCTACTTTGCTCGTTTTTGCTCCGGAATGCTCGGTTTTGCTCCAAAGTCAATGCTCACTTGTGATCTCAGCTTAAACTCTGTAATTGGCCTGAAATGAACCACAAGGCATCAAATAGCAAGTGAAACCGTTATAAAACAATCGAAACAATAAGTGTAGAGGTTGCCCAAAATGCATATATTTTAGTGCTATCAAAAAGTGATGGAAAAACTTCCGTCATACAACTCTGGTTTATATTATACTTTCATAAATCCAGTTGAATCATATATGGTGATAAATCAGAATGCAATTGACCCGAAAAACTTTCTAATATGGCATGATCGATTAGGCCATCCGGGTTCAATAATGATGCGAAGAATCATTGAAAATTCACATGGACATTCATTAAAGAGTAAAAATATTCTCTTGTCCAAAGATCTCTCATGTATTGCTTGTTTTCAAGGAAAACTGATTACAAGACCATCTCCACTGAAAGTTGAGACTGAATGTCCAACATTTTTAGAACGGATTCAAGGAGATATATGTGGACCTATTTCCCCATCAAGTGGACCATTTCAGTACTTTATGGTACTTATTGATGCATCGACCCGTTGGTCGCATGTTTGTTTATTATCCACTCGTAATATGGCATTTGCAAGGTTGCTTGCTCAAATTATTAAATTACGAGCACAATTTTCAGATCATACAATTAAGAAAATCCGTGTGGATAATGCGAGAGAATTTACATCTCAGTCTTTTAATGACTATTGTATGTCAACTGGAATTATAATCGAACATCCGGTTGCTCATGTCCATACTCAAAATGGTCTAGCAGAATCTTTTATCAAGAGACTAAAATTAATAGCTAGACCATTACTTATGCGATCTAAATTGCCAAGTTCTGCTTGGGGACATGCAATTTTGCATGCTGCATCACTAGTTCGTATAAGGCCAACTGCAAATAATAAATATTCCCCTTTGCAACTTGTTAGTGGCCAAGAACCAAATATTTCTCATTTAAGAGTTTTTGGGTGTGCAGTCTATGTTCCAATATCTCCGCCCCAACGTACTAAAATGGGACCCCAAAGAAGATTGGGGATTTAGGTGGGATTTGAATCTGCATCAATTATCAAAGTTTTGGAACCTATGACAGGTGACATATTTAAGGCACGATTTGCCGATTGTCAATTTGATGAGACAAATTTCCCTGCATTAGGGGGGATAAAATAAAGCCTGAAAACAAAAGACAAGTAATATCTTGGAATGCAGAGTCATTGTCTCATTTTGATCCTCGTACAAATCAATGTGAACTAGAAGTTCAACAGATTATCCACTTACAAAGTGTGGCAAACACATTGCCTGATGCATTCACAAATGTTAAAACAGTGACAAAATCACATATACCAGCTGTCAATGCTCCTTGCAAAATAATTCTTCCTGATGAAGATATTGGAAATAAATTAGCATGTGAGTCTAAAGCACGACAGAAACGTGGTAGACCAATTGGGTCCAAGGATAAAAATTCAAGAAAAAGAAAGGTTCAAGATAACCAAATTAATGCATCAACCACTATTCCAAAAGAAAAAAATATGAATCATGAAGAGACTTCTTTGAAAGATAATGAGATACCTGAAAATGATGACAATGAAGAAATTTCGATCAATTATGTCATTTCAAGGAAAAGGTAGAATAGAAAAGAAATTACAGTGGATAATATATTCGCCTATTCTATGACTCTAAATATTACAAATGAAGATGAGGATCATGAGCCAAGATCGGTTAATGAATGCCGACAAAGAAATGATTGGCCAAAATGGAAAAGTGCCACCGAGGCAGAATTGAATTCACTTGAAAAACACCAAGTCTTTGGAAAAATTTCCATAACACCCGAGAATGTCAAACCTGTTGGTTATAAATGGATATTTGTGCGCAAATGAAATGAAAAAAATGAAGTCGTAAGATATAAAGCACGACTTGCAGCACAAGGCTTCTCGCAAAGACAAGGCATTGATTATGAAGAGACATATTCACCGGTCATGGATGCAACAACATTCGGATTTTTATTGAGTTTTTCGGTCTTAGAAGGACTCCAAATGCATTTAATGGATGTCGTGACAGCATATTTATATGGGTCACTTGATAATGACATTTACATGAAAATTCCCGAAGGATTAAAATTACCTGAAGCATGTAGCTCAAAATCACGGGAAATGTACTCAATAAAATTACAAAGATCATTATATGGATTAAAACAATTTGGTCGAATATGGTACAATCGTCTAAGTGAATATCTTTAGAAAGAGGATACATCAATAATGCAATTTGCCCATGTGTTTTTATTAAAAGGACAAAAATCGGATTTTCTATTATCACGGTTTATGTTGATGATTTAAATATCATTGGGACCCAGATGAACTTACCGAGACGATTGCATGCTTGAAAAGTGAATTTGAAATGAAAGATTTGGGCAAAACAAAATTCTGCCTTGGCGTACAAATTGAGCATTTATCAACGGACATTTTTGCTCATCAGTCCTCGTATACTGAAAAGGTCCTCAAACGATTTAATATGGATAAATCATATCCGTTGAGTTCGCCTATGGTTGTTCGATCACTTAATGTGACGAAAGATCTATTTCGTCCTCGAGAAAAGGATGAAGAACTACTTGGTCCTGAAGTACCATATCTTAGTGTTATTGGAGCACTAATGTATCTTGCTAATTATACACGACCTGATATTGCATTTTCGGTTAATTTAATAGCAAGATATAGTTCTTCTCCAACTTGAAGACATTGGACTGGTATTAAACAAATTTTAAGATATCTTCGAGGAACAACTGATATGGGCTTATTTTATTCAAAAGACTCAAAATCAGGATTAATTGGATATGCAGATGATGGGTATTTATCTGACCCTCATAAAGCAGCTGAAGTCTTTAATCCATCATATTAGAGGATCATGTGATCTTTCAGGCGACAAAGAAAGCACTATTGTTATATTTGAGGATAATGCTGCTTGTATAGCTGATGAGCGATTATTTGCATGATCTTTGATGTACAATTTCACACACTTTGAGCTCCATTCTCATGTAATATTACGCAGATTTGATGTTTTTACTTAGTGTTTCAGTGACAAAGCAACTTGAGAAGTGAATGGCAAAATGGCAAAATGTGAGCTAAGCTGCGTGAAAACACTAGGGCATCCGATCGCACGCCCGACCTAAACTGCGTAAAGCCCTAGTGTACCCGATCGGCCACCCGAGCTAAAGCCCTAGCGTACCCGATCGGCCACCCGACCTAAAGAGCTAGAGTACCCGATCGTGCGCCCGACCTACCTAAGCTGCGTGAAATCTCCAACCGACCGTCTACCCGACAAGTTAGGCATTTATTTCCATCGAGCAGTGTGAGTTTTATGGGGACACAAAGAGGCCATTGGAGATTGAGAAGCCTGCATCGGGAAACATGGAGATAAGTAATTACAACAGTATAGAAGGAGCGCACATCAGCGGAGAAAAAGGCATCAGAAAATTATCGGAGATACTTGGCGACAACAACATTCACAAGAGCAGGAGTTCAACATCAGGGTTTCTCTTAACCTATTCTTGTACTTCCATTTTTATTGATCTGTTGTCATGTATCAACTCACCATGAGTGAGTAGTCCACTTATTGGGATCCAATGGATCCCCAGAAACATCTGCAGTTGTAACATCTTTTTATATGATTGCAATTTTATTTCTTTACAATAGATATGAATAGTTCAATCCATACATCCTGTATTTGGTATTTTCCGCGAGATATCAATAATGTTTGTATGAGAATTGTTTGTACCTATTGTCTGTGTTTGCAGTAGCATATCACAGTAGGTTTACATAGTTGCATGATAGGCGAGAAGCGAAAGTTGAGTCTATGCATGTAATGAGATAAAATCTGATAGGCGAGAAGCGAAAGTTGAGCCTTGATGATTTGTGCATCTAGTTTTGTTATTATGCAAGAAGCGAAAGTTGAGCATGTAATAAAGCAAATGACCTAGGGAAATAAGTCACTATCATATATCAAAATCTACTGTTAGGCAAGAAGCGAAAGTTGAGTCTGCAGTAACTTTGCGTTATAATCTGTTTGTTTTTTGGGAGTCATTGATTCCCAATGTTTCATCAAATTAAAAGACAACCAAACAACAAATCGTATGCAACAACAAATTAAATCTTTAGTTCTGTGCTAGATCATTTCATTGTTCAATTTATTTATTCTACTGTACTGCATTTTTATTTTAAACCCCCCCAATTTCAGTACTAATATAAACAATCATTTACAGAAAGTAGCAAACTAGTTCCCTGAGGATTCGACCTGAGTCACACTCAGATTAATTGTTTGATCGTGTGTTGCACTTTAATCACTATATTTACAACCGATCAATAGCTCAAATTAAAAATGGCTATATAAAAGGGGACAGAACGAAATACATATCTCCAAAGTTGTTCTTTACACATGAACTTCATAAGAACGAGGAAATTGATATTTGTCAGATTCGTTCTTGTGACAACTTAGCCGATTTGTTTACGAAGGCACTTCCCACAACTCCCTTTGAAAAGTTGGTCTATAAAATCGGCATGCGAACACTTAGAGATTTAGGCCACATTGAGGGGGAGAATACGCATTACACTCTTTTCCTTGTTTTAGGTTTTATCCCTTTGGGTTTTCCTAAATAAGGTTTTTAATGAGGTAACATATATGCGTAATATACAGTTGTGTACTCTTTTCTCTTCACTAGATTTTTCCAACAGGGTTTTCCTAGTAAGGAAAAAATGAGGCATAATATATGTACGAGTTATCCAAATGGGGAGTGTTATGAATATTGTTGGATAACCTTTGGCCATTCACATGGCTATGCCCTTTAGCCTTTCATGTACCTCTATTTAATCTTTACATTGATTCCTAGTCTATCCACATATCCCATGTAACCCTATATAAATGGATCATTTTGTAAAGATCAATATCAATAAGAAATACTCTTTCACTCTACTTTCCTCTCATCATATATTCATGTTCTTCATTTGAGTTCTCACAAATCCTTATATTTCACAACAAATATATATTATTGACATTTTTTATCATTAGTATATCATTTTAGATTCCTAAATTATGACTCATCTAAAATTATTATTAACCAGTGCAAGTGATACTCCTCGATTTAGTTGACTATATAAGTGACACGATCATTAATAATTTTCATTCGTAAAAGTGTTAAAGGATCATTCGAGACAAAATGGCAAGAGTTGATGTATCAATTGTGGTAAGTCTTGTAATCATGTCGAGCATGTATACGAGTTCAATGTCAGCCATTTCTTGGAAATTCCCACTTTGCTACGACAAATATTTCGGGATTTGCGCAATAACTTATCCTATTCCTATTTGTGCTATCAAATGTGTGAAAGATTGTGCTCATCCATTGTTTTTCCCAAGTTTCAAAAACTATGATTACTCGATGGAGTGTGCTACATCAAAGTACACAAATATCAGTATAAAAGATGCCCCTCGTAAGAACTGTTCCAAAAAATCTTCAAATATAAAGTTTTCAAATGCACAAAAGACTAGTATGGTGGGTGAGAGAATCCCTTGTGCTTACCACTAGGTGATTAGTCACCTCGTCGATGGGGGATTGTAACATGTGCGCAGCTTCAGGACACTATCTAAGTCACTAGGCAGAGGCATCACACATGCACGGTGGCACAACAGAAAAAATATGGGACAACAAAAGAAGGAATGGAACATGAGACATGAGCTGTGTGTTTGACCAACACGTCTTTGAAACATTAATAAGCACGGGTGATAAGTGCAAGTTAGATTTTCCGTTCTCATTATATCTAAGGTCATGATCCGTCAGGGCATGGTTTTAGAACTTGGATTCTATGGTTTCAGAGATACTCAAAGAAAGAGAGTTTTGGCAGATAAGATTTAAATGAGAGGTCATTGCCTACACATTTGAGACACAATTACCTCAAATTATGTATCAAGGTTATAAAGTGTGGCTTAGGTCATTTGTCATTAAAATGTCATACAACTAAAAATGCTTGTAGCATTATTATATACCTAAAACTCAATAGGATAAGCTTAAGATGGATTCGCATTTAATACGGTTACAGAGTATTATTTATAAAACTCTAGAATCCAGAGTTATGAAGATGATACAAGCTAAGTTGGTAGCATCTATAAAATGCATTATGTCACCAATTAGGCACTAGAACAAGTCCTTAACGTTTTGAATCATCTAATAAAACGGGCAACACTCCTCCCATGCCATTATGCAGTTTAATTCGTAGTGAATTTCACACAAAATAGCTCTATTTTGCTTAAAAATTCAACTTTATAAGTCATAATTTTATTATCAAATATAAACTGATAATGTTCACATATCGACGTGAGACAAGTGAAATAGTAAGTATTCAATAATTTCCCATGATTTGAGGAAATGTCACATGCTCTCCGGGACTAGTGAAAACACGCGCTTCCTCTCGAGCCTCTTAGGAGTTCAATATTTCGACAATTCGCTTGATCATATCGGATAATGGTCTTCTTTAATTTTAAACATCATATCGGGTATTGGCCTCGTTTGAGAATTTGAAAATTCAACTCTGGCTATTGAATGTGCATCTGACAAGTCTCACATCAAAGTCAAACTTGATGACTTTGTTTTCCATTTAATGCAAGTTTAAATATACAAGTAAAACACGTCTCATTATCATATTGACTTGATGATACACGTATAAAAAATGCAGATGAATTTTCAAATTCTCGAAATATAAAAGAATATCACATTCACATGATTTCATTGTTTAATAAAAGTTAACAACTCATCTTCTCCTTGGATAATAAAAACATTAATTAATTTGCAAGTAAAATCTTATTCAAATCGTTTCAACCACAACTCCTTCACAAATTCCGTCTATATATAACAAAATCCAACACAAAACCTATCAAAACATTCAACTCAGCAATATCCTTCTCCATTTCTCCTCAATGGCCGGACAATCGTTAATCCATTCAAATCCAAATTCCGAATCGATCCCCATCGCGAACCACCCGGTCCACAACACCCTAGCAACCGCAGCAAACCTAGCGAACCTCTTACCCACAGGCACAGTCCTCGCCTTTCAAGCACTCACACCTTCATTCACCAACAACGGAACATGCCAAGTTTCAAATCAGTACCTCACCGCAACATTGCTCTTAGTCTGCAGCTCAATCTGTTTCATATCATCGTTCACCGACAGTTTCACCTACGATGGAAAACTGCATTACGGTATTGCCACTTTCAAAGGACTCTACGTATTCGATGAATTCAACGGTGAAGCAAATGGGAGGCAAAAGGATTTATCTAAGTATAAACTGAGGCTTGTGGACTTGGTTCATGCCATTATGTCACTCATTGTTTTCCTAGTCTTTGGTTTTAGCAGTTCTAATGTGCAAGGCTGTTTCTTTCCTACTGGAGGGAAAGATTTAACGGCTTTGACGACTAATTTACCGCTGGGAGTTGGAGTTCTGTCGAGCTTTCTGTTTACGATCTTTCCTACCACTCGTCGCGGAATCGGATACTCTGTCGACATGGTACCTCAGGACACATCCATGACTAGTAAAGATTAAGACTTAAAACTGGTTGTACAGTTATCTTTGGCCACGGGATATGAATATGTTGTACTCTTTTTTTTTTTTTTTTGAAGGCTGAATATGTTGTATTCTTGTCAAGCTATAAACATAAACTATGCTAAAAATGTTGGTATATAAATAAAGGATTAACAGTTGAATTACGCATTATAGTGAAAAAAGAAATGTCAGATTGTAAATCTGAACTCGAGTTCATATACTTGAAATTTAGGCCACGAAAGTCATAATCTTGGTTTTTTGATTCATATGTTATGACCCTTGTTAATGTCATCAATCCATTTGATCTTTCCTCTTAACATTAAATAAAATTTTGATAGGTATTCTTTTATTTCAAATCAGTCATTATTCGTCAACAGGATGGTGACCTCTTGGTTAATGAGTTAGACATAATTCCGTACACCATGGGTTCAAGTCTTGAGATCATCAATTTTCTCACAAATTTGTGATATTTTCTTCTTCCTTTTCCTGCTCACGCGTGGATGCTTTTTTCGTCCCGCCACACACGTGGATGCGTCGCTAGGTGTTACGTCTTGCAATGGTAAAAGTGCCCGATGATGTGGCCTGTGCTCCAAATGTTGAAGAACGTACCAATAATTTCGGGCCGGGGTAGATATATGCGTGGATCCATGGTAACAGTAGTGGATCCAGAATTTTTTTTGACTGGGGGCGGATCTATGAATTGTGTCTTAGGCTTGTTCCAACTCCAGACACCTTCGATCAAACCAGCGCTCTATCTCTCTTTGCAAAGAATTGAAAGTTACACTATAATTCAGATTCAATTGGGATAGCATTGGTTTGGTTTTAAGATTTATTCAGGTTGAAGTTAGATTTGTTAATTTTGATTGGTTATAAGGTTCTTTTAAGTAAGAATACAATTTAAATATATTTCAAAATTAATGAAAACTTAATATTAAAAAAATAACGAGGGCGGAGGATAAAAATTAATGGCTGCATTGTTTAAATTAAACCTATAATAATAAACATTTTAGGAAAATCAGTGGGGGCGGTTGCCCCCATTAGCTTCCAAAGTGCATCCGCTCATGTGTGGTGAATGACTTCTGACCTGTGATTCAATATGCGGATATACGTATCAATGACTTCAGAATCCTGTCGAGATGCCTTGATAGAGCTTCAAAGATCAATATATATTAGATGATAAATGTTATCGCGATATGCATTGAAATATTATGTTATGAATTGTAATCCACAAAATTGTGTAAAGGAAAATGTCACGGTGAGGTTCAAACTCTTGACCTTGCTATTACAATGCAAATGTTCTACCAACTATCTGGTTGGCCACATTTGTGTTCCATTTAAACTTGCTAATTATAAAACTAGAAAGTATTTGTAAACGTTAAAATGCAAGGGGTCATGTGCTTTTATTATTTTGGATTTTTGTTAGAGATTTCTTTTCTTTAGCTAGCATATATCCAAAATATGTTTAGGAAACGTTGTAAATATGAGATTATGGATGAGAAGAAATAATGTTCCTCTGATTTTGTTTCTTCAAGAAAGTCATCGCACCAAGCTAAATCATGTTCATCTCTGTCATTTTTCAATATGTCAAAATCGTGTCCGATGATAAGTTTCTATGTATGCGTTATGCGTACTAAATTGTAAATCCATCAATCAAACAAAATATTCCTTAAATTAATGATATGTTTTGATTTATGAATGTCAACTACAAGACAAAATCTTTGCTAATATTTCCATTTGTTAACAAAGATCTTTACAACATTATTTCCATGTGTATGTCAATATTGAAATAAAAGTAGTAAGAAATTACTTCGTCAGAAAATACTATATCTTAAGAGGAGATTTTCAATTATACTTAACTACGATTTATAATATTCAATATGTAGACATAGTAATTGTCATGACGTCATTTAAAAGGTGATCTGCTTCAGTCTCAAAGGGATTTGTATCTGATTTTAAGTCACTGAAATTATTTCATTTGTTTTAGAAATCCTTTACGACATTATATTTTCTGTTTACTGAAATATAGTAATGAAACTAGTAACAAATGGAGCCATATAATGATACATCCATATGAGAAAATTTTACTCAATATGTAGTATGGTATTTGTTTTGCACTAAAACCAAAAAAGGCTTAAACTAATTAAAATATTTGTATTTACATGCATATCATTGCTCTACTATTCGATATACAATATCTATTCTCAACATTTATATCATTAATAAATCTTTTACGATCACTAAAGTGATACGATATAATCCAAATTCAGTAAGAACCGGTAAAGTGATACTCCTTGTGTTAACTATAAAAGCGAGACAATCATTGCTCATTTTCATTGTAAAAGTAGCAATCAAGTATTCGAGAAAAAATGGCAAGACTTGCTGTATCAACTGTGATGATTCTTGTAATCATGTTGGGCACACATATGAGGCCAACGTCAGCCATTTCTTGGAAATTTCCATTCTGCTATGGCAAATGTCTTGGTACTTGCTTAATAATTTATCCGGTTCCTGTTTGCGCTGTCAAGTGTACGAAAGATTGTAGTCATTCGGTGTTGTCTATTAACACCGCCAAACCCTACGACTGTACAATGAAGTGTGCGACGTCTAAGTGTACAAATATCAGTACGACAAAAGATGACCCATGTAAGAATCATTCTACCATATTTTTTCAATATAAAATTCCTTTATACGAGTGATGCGCATTAATTTTTATATTTTTTATGTCATGTAATTGATTTTTCTATTTCTCTATGTTATTTTTCAGGGGCAGAGGAGGTGGTTGATTGTGTCAACGCTTGTTCCACAAGCTGTTCACTTATCTAGCTATTTGATTATTCAAGACAGCATTGTCAAGAAAATATTGATGTTTCTCACAAATGGTTGAGATATTTATAATAAAACGTGTAATTGATAATTTTCTAATAATATAAATAAAATCCAAATGTTACATCAACATGTTTATTCAGACATTAAATCAAACTTCTCACACATTAGCAATATGGGATTACTAGTTGCGTATTATTTCAAAGGACTCCACGTTTTAGATGAATTCAACAGTAAGGCGAACGGGATGCAGAATGCATGATTTATCTAAGTATAATAAACTGAGGCTAATGGACTTGGTTCATGCTTTATGACACTCATTGTTTTCCTAGTATTTGGTTTTAGCAGTTTTAATGTGCATATGTGTTTCTTTCCGGATGGAGGGGAAGATTTAGCGGCTTTGACGACTAACTTACCGCTGGGAGTTGGAGTTATGTCGAGCTTTTTGTGTACAATCTTTCCGACCACTCGTTACGGATCGGATACTCTGACATGGTGCATCAGGACACATCCATGACTAGTAAAAGACTAGGACTTAAAATACTTGTACAGTTATCTTTGGCCAGTGGATATGAATAATGTATTCATATAACTCTATAAATCGTAAAGCTATAAACTATGCTAAATATGTTTTTTTATAAAATTAAATCCACTATTATCAAACCCATGCCATTAGATACATCCAGGGGGTTTGAACCGTCGACATTTTGGTGACTGTAACCGCTAGACTTTTTGCTATGCTAAATATGTTGGTATATAAATAAAGGAATAACCGTTAGATTACTCATTATAGTGAAAAAATGTCAAAATGTAAAACTGAACTCAGATTTATATACATGAACTTGGGTCACCAGAATCGAACCTGATGATCTTGATTGTTTGATTCTTATGGGCTGTTGCATTTAAATAAATATTTGATATGTATTCTCTTACTTCAAATCAATAATATTCTCCTTTTGACATTTGTGGCCATTAAAACTTACAAACTAGAAAGTATTTGTGCCAAAAGGGGTGGTGACAGTTAGTTAAAGATTCTGTCATGCATCCTTACACCTCGGGTTTGAATCCTAAGGACACCAATCTTTCTCATAATTTTGTGAGTTTTATTTTTCATTTTCATTTTCCTTTCCCTCTTCCTACATCTCTCGCGGTCGAGGATGTGATGCCTAATGTGGCCTGTGCTCAATTGTTAAAGAATGTATCAATGGTTTCAGGGATAGATGTGCGCGTATCCATTGTAAAGGTGTCGGACTTTGCCTGTGCTTCAAGATGCAAATATATGTACCAATGATTTCGGGATCTGCTCGAGATGCCTTGACAGAATTTCGAAGATTGATATGTATTGGATGATTAAGGCTATCGTGGTATATATTGAAATGTTATGAATTATATCCTTTCATAAAAAAACTAGTAAGTATTTCTAAACGTTATAAATGCAAGGATATATTGTTTTGGATTTTTGTTAGAGATTTCTTTTTTTAGTTAACATGAAAAGGATCCGACGCAAAGGACATATTTGTGTTAAAAATACAAACCAATGACAGTCATTGATTTGGTCAGTCATTTGGACGGATGAGATTAAATACCGTTTATGGTTAATTTCTCCGCGACGAATTATAAAATCTCTTGACAAACTATGTCGTAATTTTGGTTTCTCGGCGAAAAATTATAACCCTTTTGACGAACTTTATATTTTGCACCAAAAATATGTTTTGTACCTGATCTTTACTCTAGCTAACATATCCAAAATATGTTTTGGAAAGGTTGTAAGTATGAAATTATGAGAAAGTCCTCGCACCAAGCTAAATCATGTCCATTTGTCATAATGTAATGTGTCGGGATTGTATCCGATGATGAATGCCATGTAAACATTTATGTGTACCAACATGTAAAACCACCAATCAAATAAAAATGTACAAGATGAAACGGATAAAGTGACACTCCTTATGTGAAGTATACAAAATCTCTTAAATAATTGACATGTTCTGATTTCATTTGTCAATGTCAATTATAATGAAAGAAACATTTGAGGATTTGAAACACATTTTTATTTAAGTATGGTAATGATAAAGTGGAGGAGTGCTCAAATGAGAATTTCTTTAAATTTCGAGAACTTGAGACCCCAATTTTCACCCTCCAAAATGCAAGATGCATTTTCCAAGATGCATTTTGGTGGTAACACATGTCTCATGTGCATTTTTCAAGATGCATTTAATGCAAAGTCAAAGCCACCATTTTTACTTTGCCTTTTGGATATGTGTCACATTCAGATTCAAAGATGCATCACGATCTAATGGTGAGATTTGGGTTCTCAAGTTCTTAAATTTTTAAGGGTTCTCAATCGAGCGTTGCCCTAATAAAGTGTATATGAAACATGTCTTTGAACTTATATCATCTTACAGATCTCATAGGGATCTGTATGTTTTTTTTGGATAGAGGGGTATAATGATTCAATACATTTCAATACACATCATCTAGTACATATATATTGCATCTCGATCAGATCCTGAAATTATTGGTACAAATGTATCTGCCGCTTGAAGCACATGCCAGGTTTGGCACATTTTACCATGGATCCGCGCACCTCTACCCCATAATTACTGGTACATTTCTTGACATCTGAAGCACAAGCCACATCGGGCACCTTTACCATCGCAAGGTGTAAAGATCCAACCATTCAGGGTGGACTCCTTAATCAACAGACTACCACCCCTGTTGGCGGATCTGTATGTATTTTTAAGCCATTGAACTTATTACATTTACTTATGAAAATCTTTACAACATTATTTTTTGTGAACCGAAACATAGTAAAAAAAAGTAATAACAAATCGCCTTGTAAAAAAGAAGTAAGAGCTTAAATTATTCACATTACATGCATATTATTGATTTGTTATTCGATATCCAGTATCTACTATTAACATTTTGATCATTAATATATCTTTTAAGATGTTAAAGTGATACGATCGCCCAACGTTATTATGAACGGGCAGAATTAACACTCCTTGTGTTAACTATATAAGCGAGACAATCATTGCTCATTTTCATTCGTAAAAGTAGTAATCAAGTATTCCAGAGAGAAAATGGCAAGACTTGTTGTATCAATTGTGATATTTCTTGTAATCATGTTGGGCACACATATGAGGCCAACGTCAGCAATTTCTTGGAAATTTCCATTCTGCTATGGAAAATGTCTTGGTACTTGTTTAATAATTTATCCGGTTCCTGTTTGCGTTGTCAAGTGCACGAAAGATTGTAGTCATTCAGTGTTGTCTATTAACACCGCCAAATCCTACGACTGTACAATGAAGTGTGCGACGTCTAAGTGCATAAATATCAGTACGACAAAAGATGACCCATGTAAGAATCGTTCTTTCCATAATTTTCAATATAAAATTCCTTTAATACGAGTGATGCGCATTAATCTTTATGATCATGTAATTAATTTTTCTATTTCTCTATGTTATTTTTTAGGGGCGGAGGAGGTGGCTGACTGTGTCAACGCTTGTTCCACAAGCAGTGGCGGATCCAAAAGTCATATTGACTGGGGGCCGAATATATAATAAAAATAAAAATATATTACTAATTAAAAATATTGGACAAAGACTGGGGCCAAAGTATAAAATAAATGGGGGTCAAAGCGTAAAATTTGATTATTATATATATATAATTAAACTAAATTTAAAATATGTGGGGGCCGCGAACCCCTATTCACCCTCTGTGCGTCCGCCCCTGTCCACAAGTTGTTCACTTATCTAGCTATTTGATTATTCAAGACGGCATGTCAAGAAAATATTGACGTTTCTCACAAATGGTCGAGAAGTTTATAATAAAACATGTAATTTATAATTTTCTAATAATATAAATAAAATCCAAAATTTAGCATCAACATATTTATTCGACATTAAATCAAACTTCTCTCACATTAGCATTATGGGATCATTAGTTGCGTATTATTTCAAAGGACTACGTTTTGGATGAATTGAACAGTGAGGCGAATGGGACGAAGAAGGATTTTGTTCAAGTATAAAGTGAGGCTGGTTGGTTCATGCCTTTATGTCACTCATTAGTTTTAGCAGTTTTAATGTGCAGAGGTGTATATTTCCGGATATGGATGGGAAGATTTAGCGCCTGTGATGACTAATTGACCGTTGGGAGTTGGAGTTCGGTCGAGCTTTCTGTTTACAATCTTTCCGACCACTCGTCCCGAAATCGGGTACTAGGACATGGTGCCTCAGGACACATCCATGGAAAGTAAAGATTAAGACTTAAAACTAGTTGTATTGTAATTTGTTTTTTATTTATTTATGGGATAGTTGTATTGTATTATTGTAAAGCTATAAACTATGCTAAAAATGTTGGTATATAAGTAAATGATTTGTAGTTTTAAGGTTAGATTACGCACCAACATACAGGTGGTCTAACGATGCCAACACATAATTTGTAGTTTTAAGGTTAAATGTTCGAGGGCCACCGTGACGTATTTAGATTACGCATTATGTTGAAAAAAAATGTTATACTGTAAAAGTGAACTCGGGTTGCCCCGATTCTCTTATCATATTAAGTGTTTGAATCTAATAACCTTTTTAATGTCATGAATCCACGCCTTAAACTTTGATAACTATAAAATAGATATTTGATCGGTATTCTCTTATTTCGAATCAATCATACTTTTCCTTTTCACATTTGTGTTCCGTTTAAACTTAGATAACTATAAAACTAGAGAGTATTTGTAAACGTTATAAATGAAAGGGTCATGTGCTTTTATTATTTGGATTTTTATTAGAGATTTATTTTTTTAGCTAACATATCCAAACTAAGTTTAGGGAAAGGTTGTATTGTACCTATGAGATTACGAGAAAGTCCTAGCACCAAGTGTTTTTTTTTCCTTTAAAAAAAAAACTTGGTGCGAGGACTTTCTCATAATCTCATATGTACAACCTTTCCAAACTTAAATCATGTTTATTTGTCATACTTTAATGCGTCAAGATTGTATCCAATAATAGATTTCCATGTAAACATTATAATGGGTACCAACTTGTAAAACCATCTATCAATCAAAAAAGTATAAGGTGATTTATATCCCAAAAAAAAAGTATAAGGTGATTAAGATGAACTGAAGAAAGTGACACTCCTTAAGTTAACTATACAATTTCTTAACTAATTCACATGTTCTGATTTGTCAATGTCAATTATAATGAAAGAGACAATTGAAGATTTGAAACACATTTTTATTTAAGTATGGAAATGATAAAGTGTATAGGAAACATGAATTTGAACACACATCATCTTATAGGTGATTGTTTTGATCAGTAAGGGATCTGTATGTATTTTTTTATAGTGAATTTATATTTTATATAAGACATATAAAGGAATACATCGCATATATGATATTTTTCGGGTACATATATATTTTTAGACTATTTGAAGCACAACCACGTAAAGGGCACCACTCGGATTTGCTTGATTCACTCGATAAAACGCATGCCATCTCCGCACCTCTAACTTTGAAACTCACAAATCGACAAACACCTACATGGAAGGACCTTTGAGTTGTTTAAGCATGCCTCCGCGAGAGGGTAGCACCTGCAAGCGTCCACAAGAGACGAGGAAGATGAAAGGAAAGAGGACGATGAAAACATACACGAAGGATGTAGGAAGAGTCCGCACCATATGTGGGGGACTAGGAAAAATCCACAAAATTGTGGACGGAAAATGTCATGGTGGGGGTTGAACACAAGACTTTGCTTATTGCAAGCCAAATGCTCAACCAACTCATCCAACACCTTGTTGGCGAGATCTGTATGTATTTTTAAGCCTTTGAATTTATTACATTTGCTTATGAAAATCTTTACACCATTATTTTTCTTGCGTACCCAAACATAGTAAAAAAAAAGTAATAACAAATCGCCTTGTAAAAAAGATGTAAGAGCTTTAATTATCCTTATTTACATGCCTATTATTGCTGTGTTATTCGACATCCAATATCTACTATTAACATTTTGATCATTAATATATCTTTTAAGATCGCATAAGTGATACGATCGCCCTACGTTATTATTAACGGGCGGAAGTGACACTCATTGTGTTAACTATATAAGCGAGTCAATCATTGCCCATTTTCATTTGTAAAAGTATAATCAAGTATTCGAGAGAAAAAATGGCAAGACTTGTCGTATCAACTGTGATAATTCTTGCAATCATGTTGGGCACACATATGAGGCCAACGTCAGCCATTTCTTGGAAATTTCCATTCTGCTATGGCAAATGTCTTGGTACTTGCTTAATAACTTATTCAGTTCCTATTTGCGCTGTCAAGTGTACGAAAGATTGTAGTCATTCAGTGTTGTCTATTAACACCGCCAAATCCTACGACTGCACAATGAAGTGTGCGACATCTAAGTGCACAAATATAAGTACGACAAAAGATGACCCATGTAAGAATCGTTTTTACCATATATTTTTTTCAGTATGAAATTCTTTTAATACGAGTGAAGGGGCATTAATCTTTATATTTTTTATGATCATATAATTGATTTTCTATTTTTCTATATTATTTTTCAGGGGCAGAGGAGGTGGCTGATTGTGTCGATGCTTGTTCTACAAGCTGTTCACTTATCTAGCTATATAATTATTCAAGACGACATGTCAAGAAAATATTGACTTTATCACAAATGTCGAGAAGTTTATAATAAAACTTGTAATTTATAATTTTCCAATAAAAAAATAATATAAATAAAATCCAAATTTTAGCATCAACATGTTTATTCGACATTAAATCAAACTTCTCGTGCTCCAAATTTTAGCATCAACATGTTTATTCGACATTAAATCAAACTTCTCGTATATTAGCGCAATATGCGGTCACTACTCACTAGTTGCTTAATTATTTCAAAGGACTCTACCCCTGTTTGGTTGCTGAAAAATCAACAGAAAATTAATGTTTTTGGAATGAAAAACCAAATAAGATTGTTTGGTTAAGAAAAAATAAATAAGAAAGAAAACATGTTGGAAAATCAATTTTTCCACCAAAATATGAGAGGAAAATGAAAATCACGACTTCATCTTCTTCGTCTCAATTCTGTGATTAAACTGGTATCGGCTCGCTCGATTGATAGGCTGAAGATGGCAAATATGATTATGTAATTTGGCTTCTCTGCTCCGTCTTTTCCTAAGGATGCTCTAGTTGAGAAGTTGCCGCCGGGAGAGATCGGAATGGTCTCAGGGATTCCGTAGGACCATCTTCACAGAAAGGTATCATTTTTCAAGATCCGATTGTAGATATGAACTCAGACTAATGGTCACCAACTATAGTGCTTCATTGGTAAAAACACAAGTTATTTTCAACCGGCGCTGGAACTGGAAGAGGCATTATGTGAGGCATTATTTCCGGAAATCAGGAATGAATCAGATTGCGAAGTAATTAAATGCGGCGGAGATTGAGGAGTATGTTATGCTTGCAAGACCGAAGAATCGGTGGCAAATCGGAGTCGTCGACGACTCGACGTCAAGGGACTCCACCATGGCTCAATTCTCTGGTTTCGCTTAACAACACCAAATTATGGTGGCTCAAATAATCAGATTACTCCATTTTGAAGAATCATGGTTTCTTAGGAACCAATACTCTTCATTTTTTTATAATCTCGGTAGGAGTTACATCGGTGCCATTATTCCCGATTTCTCTCCTACCGGAAATGTACAAAAATGAAGATGTGACTCGGTTTGCCGCCTACGTGGACCAATCGGACCCCTTCCGTGCCAACATGACATCCAAATGGAGTACCGATTTCTCAGAAATCGGGAATAGCTTAATAACGATTTTTTTGACACCGGGATTAATTGAACAGGCTTTTCAGAGCTGGTCAGGGCATCATATGGATCCAGTTGGGATGTGACTAAACTAAAAGGATACCGGTTTGGGGGAAATCGGTATCTTCTGCAACAAAAGATTCCTTCTGCTTAAACGTGTATATAACCAGTGAAGAAACTGGCAAATCACGACCATTATTCTTCCGAATTTTATTGAAACATTGTGAAGCATTTGTAGTCATGGAGCCACATCGAAATCCACCGTGGTCAAATGCCTGTGTCCATAGTTCTACATCCATATCTACCAACCATTTGTGAGAAAGTGGCTTATCATGCAGTAGTTGCAATAGCTCTGCAAACCTCTCCTTGAACTTCAACTCCTTCATCTCATATGGCACATCACCAAGTTTAGCTTTCAAAACCTCATTCATGATGCCCCGGCCAGCTCTGAAAAGCCTATTCGATTAATCCTGGTGTCATAAAATCGGTACTGAGTTATTTCCGGTTTTTGAGAAATCGATACTCCAGCTGGATGCCATGCTGGCACAAAAGGGGTCCGGTTGGTCCACGTACGACCCAAACCGAGCCACGTCTTCATTTTTGTACATTCCCGGTAGGAGAGAAACCGGGAGTAATGGTACCGGTGTATCTCCTACCGGGATTATAAAAAACATGAAGAGTACCGGTTCCTAAGAAATCAGGATTCTTAAAAATGGGGTAATCTGGTTATTTGAGTTTCAACTGGTGCAATTGAGCAATTTGAGTTTGGAATTGGATACTTTGGCTTCATGCCTATATGTCACTCATTGTTTTCCTAATATTTGGTTTTAGCAGTTTTGATGTACAGAGGTGTTTCTTTCCAGATGTAGGGGAAGATTTAGCGGCCTTGACGACAAATTTACCGATGGGAGTAGGAGTTTTGTCGAGCTTTCTGTTTACAATCTTTCCGACCACTCGTCGCAGAATTGGGTACTCTGACATGGTGCCTCAGGACACATCCATGACTAGTAAAGATATAAAACTCGTTGTATTGTATTCTTGTAAAGCTATAAACTATGCTAAACATGTTGATATATAAATAAGGGAAAAGTACAGTTTGGGGACGTGAACTATCACCATTTTCAACTTGTGAGCTGAACTATAAAAACTTCCAAACAAGGGGCGAACTATCAAACAATTTTCCAACTTGTGGGCTGAGCTATAAAAACTTCCAAACAATGAGCGAACTATCAAACAATTTTCCAAATAAGGGGCACCGTCTAACGCCGTTAGGATTTTTACAAACGTCGTTGAACGGCGTTACCTCCATTCCGTTCTATAATAAAATAATACAAAATATCAAAAATATCAAAAAGTTGTAAAAAAAATTAAACGAATTTATAAAATATAAAAAAAGTTTTAATTTTTAATAAAAAATAATATAAAATTTTTGAAAAATAAATATTAGAAACTTTAGAAAAATTAAATACAAATGAAAAATATTTTTAAATTTTTGTTACAAAGTTCCCTACGAATAATTCAAGAAAATATTAATTTTTGTTCCTATGTAGTTTGAACCATATAAGAGGTATTATGGATAAATATTTTATATCCTTTTTATTAAAATTAAAGTTTTCAATTGTTTATGATTTTTATAAATTCGTTTAATGTTTTACAATTTTTTAATATTTTATTAACTAATGGAACGGAGTTAACGCCGTCCAACAGCATTAGTGAAAATCTTAACAGTGTTAGACGGTGCCCCTTGAAAAATTGTTTAATAGTTCGCCCTTTGTTTGGAAGTTTTATAGTTCAGCCCACAAGTTGGAAAATTGTTTGATAGTTCGCCCCTTCTTTGGAAGTTTTTATAGTTTAGCCCACAAATTAGAAAATAGTGATTGTTCAGGTCCCCAAACTGTATTTTTCCCCTATAAATAAAGGATTAATAGTTAGATTATGCACTAATAGATTGATGATCTAGTAGTGGAAACATCTGACTTGTAATTATAAAGTTAATAATTTGAACCCAACCATAACAAATTTATATTACGCATTATGGTGAAAAAAAATGTCAGAGTGTAAAACTGACCTCGGGTTTATATACTTGAATTTAGTATGCCACAAAATATTAAGGTTTGTTTTTGTTTTATTGCATCGATAAATATGCGGACACGTACTATACATTTAAACCTAACTTATTGATTGGGTTTGCTCCTCTGCCGACACTTCCGGGAGTCAAGAGAATGGAATCCCGATTATCTTGATTGTTTGATACTTATAATAAAAGAAACAATTGAGGATTTGAAACACATCTTTATTTAAGTATGGTAATGGTAAAGTATATAAAGCATCTATTTGAACTCACATCATCTTATAGGTGATTGTTTTGATCTCTAAGGGATCTGTATGTATTTTTAAGCCATTGAATTTATTACATTTGCTTATGAAAATATTTACAGTTTACACCATTATTTTTCGTGTGTACCCAATCATAATAAAAAAAGTAATAACAGATCGCCTTGTAAAAAAGAAGTAAGAGCTTAAATTATCCAAATTTCCATGCATATTATTGCTCTGTTATTCGATATCCAGTATCTACTATTAATATTTTGATCATTAATATATCTTTTAAGATCGCTAAAGTGATACGATCGCCCTACGTTATTATGAACGGGCGGAAGTGACACTCCTTGTGTTAACTATATAAGCTAGCGAGGCAATCATGGCTCATTTTCATTCGTGTAAAAGTAGCAATCAAGTATTCGAGAGAAAAAATGGCAAGACTTGTATCAACTGTGATAATTCTTGTAATCATGTTGGGCGCACATATGAGGCCAACGTCAGCCATTTCTTGGAAATTTCCATTCTGCTATGGCAAATGTCTTGGTACTTGCTTAATAATTTATCCGATTCCTGTTTGCGCTGTCAAGTGTACGAAAGATTGTAGTCATTCAGCGTTGTCTATTAACACAGCCAAATCCTACGACTGTACGATGAAGTGTGCGACGTCGAAGTGCACAAATATCAGTACGATAAAAGATGATCCATGTAAGAATCGTTCTTACCATATTTTGCAATATAAAATTCTTTTAATACGAGTGATGCGCAATAATCTTTATATTTTTTATGATCATGTAATTAATTTTTCTATTTCTCTCTATGTTATTTTTCAGGGGCAGAGGAGGTGGCAGATTGTGTCAACGCATGTTCCACAAGTTGTTCACTTATTTAGCTATTTGATTATTCAAGACGTCATGTCAAGAAAACAATGATGTTTCTCATGAATGGTGGATAAATTTATAATAAAACTTGTTATTTATAAGTTTCTAATAATATAAATAAATTCCAAATTTTAGTATTATCACGTTTATTCGACTTGATATCAAATTTCTAGTGCACTGGCGAATTTGGGGTTACGTATGCGTACTAAATTGCTCATAGTTTTGTGATGTCAAATTGGTTTATTAATTTCCAACAAGCAGCCGTTCCTTGACACGTTGATATGGTTTGATTTCTGAATGTCAATTGAATAAAAAAATTTATAATAGTTCATTAGCTAAATAAAAACCTTTATAACATTATTTTTGTGTAATATAGTAATAAAATTAGTAACAAATCGCTTTGTAAAATATTGCTATTTCTATGCACATGGATTAGTGGTCTAGCGGTCATAGTCCTAGTCAAGTGATCAGAAGGTCGACGGTTCAAAGCTCTCCAGATGCATATAATGGCATGAGTTTGGGGATTGTCCATTCCTTGCCAATATTAGTGGAGTTTTTTATAAAAAAATATCGCTATTTCCATACAAGAAATATTTTAATTAATTCTATACTTTATAAAATCCTATTTGTACGGATCGTATAAGAATACAGGAATAGCTTCGATTTCAAATTTGCATGCATATCAATTACTATATATTATCCAAGGAGAGCGCTCGGTTGAGAACCCCTAAAAATTTGAGAACCTGAAACCCCAAATCTCACCATTGGATCAAGTTACATATTTGAATGTGGAGGTGACACGTGTCCCACTCACTTTTTTTCCTTCATTGTGTAGTTTCGAGCATTATTTTTGCCTAGATGCATTTTCAGGTTTCGGAAAGTTTACTTAGGCAAAAACAAAAATGCATAAAGAAGGTTTTCAAGATTCTCGAAAAAAGAAGGGTTCTCATTTGAGCGCTCCGCTCTATTATCCAATATCAGATATATACTATTAACATTTTTATCATTAGTATATCGTTTAACTAAAGTGAGACTCAGCCAAAATTATTATTGACTACTGCAGAGTTTACTACTATATAAGTGAGACGATCATATTACTTATTTTTATTCGTAAAAGTATTAGTCAAAGGATTCAAGACAAAATGACAAGAGTTGCTGTATCAATTGTGGTAATTCTTGTAATCATGTTGGGCATACATACGACTCCAACGTCAGCCATTTCTTGGAAATTTCCATTTTGCTATGTCAAATGTATCGGGGTTTGCGCAATGACTTTGCCTATTCCCGTTTGTGCCGTCAAATGTGTGAAAGATTGTTCACATCCCTTGTTTTTCCAAAGTTTTGAATCATATGATTGCACGATGGACTGTGCTACCTCAAAGTGCACAAATATCAGTACAAAAGATAGCCCTCGTAAGAACATTCCTACCATTTTTCTTAAATATACGTTTCCAAATGCACATTATTTTTTTATTTGTCATCACTTTATTGATTTTGAGTATTTCTGTTGTTGTTGTTACTTTCAGGGGCAAAAGAGGTGGCAAACTGTGTCGATGCTTGTTCCACAAACTGTTCCATTGAGATTGACTAGCTGATTGATTATTCAAGAAGAAGACATATCAAGAAAACGTTTATGTATCTCACCAATGGCCGAAATTCATAATAAAACATGTAACTTGTACGTAGCTCCTAATTAATAATATAAATAAAATTAATTTTTTAGTATTATAAAAGTTTACCCGACATCATATCAAACTTCTAATTAATGCTCTAGCAATATGGGGTCTGAAAGTTGCCTATTATTTCCTAGCAAATGTAACTCTAATGTTCCGGGCTGTTTCTAATTTCCCGCTGAAGGTTTAATGGCTTTGGCGACTAATTTATCATCGGAGTTTTTTTTTTGTCAAGTCTTCTTTTCACAATCTTTCCTATCGGTCGCGTGTCGCGTCAGGATACGGTTCGCTGACATGGTGCCTTAGGACACATACATGTCTAGTAAGGATTATTAAAAATTGAAATTAGATGTACATCTATATTTGGCTGGGTGGAAATGACTTCTGGTAAAGCTATAAATTGTTTCGAAAAGAATGCTCTATAAAATGTAACACATTATACCGAAGAAATGTCAGATATGCCACCCTGACAAATATATCCATACAAGTTGAATCAAATGATAAGTTTCTATGTCCGTACCAAATTGTAAATCCATCAACCAAAAAGAAGAATAGGATTGTATGAAATATTAACTTATTAGTATATCTTTTTAGATCGCTAAACCGATAAGATCAATTGGGAGAAAGTGATATATTCCTTAAATTAACTATATAATTTGGTAAATAATATTTTGGTACCTCGAGCTTGACATCCTTAGAAGTTAAATATAATATGTTCCTGGAAAAAAATTGTATTATAATATTAACTTTTTTGAATTTTTTTTATTATAATATTTCCATATGAATGAGGAGAAATCAAGTTCTTCCGACTTGTACAAATGAATTCCTCCCATCAAGCCAAAATATGCTCATTTGTCATTTTCGTGTACCTAAGATATAAGATTGTATGAAATGTCAACTTAACTCATTGATGATTTCTAATAAGGTATTTCTTAAATTATTGAAATGTTCTGATTTGTCGACGTCAACTACAAGGGAAAAAAACGTGTTTTATTGAAGTACGGAATCGTAAAGTAAATAAAACATGAATTTGAACTCACATCAATCTAAAATGCGATTTTATTCTATCTCTAAAGGATAGATTTGTATTCATCTAAAGCAATTATAATTATTTCAATTGCTTATAGAAATCTTTACGCTATTATTTTCCAGTGAACTCGATCAAACATAGTAGTAAAACTAATAACATGATGCCGTGTTATAATGATATATATCCAAATTTGAAATTTATTTGGTACTCACTGTGATTTATGATATTTAATTTGTATGAATAGTAAAACAAGAAGTAAGGGTTAATTTATCAAATTTACATACATATCATGGCTCTATTATTCAACATCCGGTATCTACTATTAACATTTTTATCAATAAGAAATCTTTCAAGCTAAGCTCGCAAAAGTGATACGATACTCAAAATCATTATGAACAGGTGGAAGTGTTACTCCTCAAGTTAATTATATAAGCGAGACGATCATTGCTCATTTCATATTCATAAAAAGTAGTCAAGGATTTGAGAAAAATGGCAAGAGTTCAAGTATCACTTGTGATCGTTCTTGCAATCATGTTGTGCACACATATGAGGGCAACGTCAGCCATTTCTTGGAAATTTCCATTCTGTTATGGCAAATGCTTGGGTCCTTGCTTAATAACATACCCTGTTCCTGTTTGTGTTGCCAAATGTTTCCATGATTGTAAGCATTCAGCAATGTCTATTCAAATTTCTAAATCCTACGATTGTACGATGGAGTGTGCAACATCAAAGTGCACAAATATAAGCACAAAAGACGACCCACGTAAGAATCATTCTCACCAATTTCGTTTTAATAACGAAGTTCCTTTAATACTATTGACGAGTATTAGCATACTTTTTTTTGTGATCACGTAATTGATTTTTCTATTTCTACATTTACATTTCAGGGGCAGAGGAGGTGGCTAATTGTATCGGTGCCTGTTCCACAAGTTGTTCTCTTATCTAGTGTATTAAAACTATTCAAGACCACGTGTCAAGAAAATATTGATATTTCTCATGAGTGGTCGGGAATTTTTTAATAAAACATGTAATTTATAATTTTCTAATAGAATAAATAAATTCTAAATTTTAGTATCATCACGTTTATTCCACTTGACATACAATTTCTAGTGCTCTCGCAATTTCGGATCACGTACTAATTGCTTCTTAATTCTGATATAAGTTACTTCGGAAACTATGAAAGAGGAAACAATCAAGATTTTATCAACTTCCTATAACAATCTATTAAGCAATTTACTGTAAAACAACTATGTATTACATTAGATTATAATCGAACCTTTGATAAATTGTTTGCATGTCACGGCGTAAGAAGTTCTAAATTTCAATTGAATAATCAAATGTGCAAACCAACCTTCAAAAAAAAAAATGTCCCTTCCTTTAATTTCTTAAATCATTCATCAAAATAATACATCCTGATCCAATTGGTTTACAAGGCTAACCTAATTTATATCGAAGAAAGAGAAATAAACCTAGCTACTCTTCAACACATGACTTCAAAATATAGACTATGCTGACAAGATGGCCTTGGATTTTAAATGTGCAATGTTCAACATAATTTGTTTAGCATTTCGTTAATCCTACGGACTGGTTGTGGACATGTATGCATGAGCTAGACTTGAAAAAGTTGAGGTTGGTGGTTTGGGGTTGCCGGTGGCTTTGGTATACCGGTTCTTAGAGCTTGACTCAATCTCTAATAAATTAAACTAACACAATCTAAGCTCACCCAATACAACCCAAGTTCATCCAAACTAATCTAAACATATCCAAGTTCATCCAACACAATCCAAATTAAAATAATCTAAACTAAACGCACCTAAGCTAAACTAGTCCCCACTTACCTAAACTAGTCTCCACTCACCTAAGCTTTTCATTATATTTAATATAAAATGAAACTGACGAACTATGTCGTCTTTTTCATTTGTCGACTTGACGAATTATAGGTTGATTTTGACGAACTTTGTATTTTGTACCTGATCTTCACTCTTAGACTATTAAAATAAACAAAATTAAGGCCCGGATCTTTAGACTATTAAAAAAATCAATTAACAAAATAAATACATTTTTAATTACTAATAATAACACATAATTTATTTTTTATTTTGTAAAGTTTCACTTTTTTAAAATTTTAATAACTATATTTATAAATGAAACATATATTTATTTATACCTATTTTATAAAAATACTAATTTTTTTATCAATTTATTATATTATTTTTTATTATAAAATATATAAAATTTTAAAATATAATTCTAAGTTTTTTATGATGATTATAAAATATATTTTCTTTTTGGAATCAAATTTTGTTTAATCTTCTATATAAATATTAATTTAAATTCATATAATAATTTAATTAATTGTTATTCAAACTTTTTATAAATATCTAACATTTTTATAAATTTTAATTTAAATATTAAAAACTAAAATTAGTCTCCACTCACCTAAACTAGTCTCCACTCATCTAATCTAATACAATCTAATCTAAGCTCACCCAACAGCTCAAGAACCAAGTTAGGCATGAGTTGCAGGGTTTAGACCGTTATTGACAACAAGGGACTTTGAAAAACATGGTACAAATCATAAATCACGAAATTAGACTGAGTACAACAAATGCTGAAGAATCACAAAAGGAAGTATAATTGTAGATTCAAACCCAATGTCATCTATAAGAATCTATAATATGCATAAGAAAACCAATATGCCTCTTAATTAAGTGTACCAACACTAGCTTGTGCAGCAGTACGAGAGCATGAACTAGGGGAGAGCAAACGGTAATTTACCGTTTTATCGTTTACCGTTTACCGTTTTACCGTTTACCGATTTACCGAAATGTAAAATTTTATTCCGTTTACCGTTACCGATTTCAATTCGATTCGGTAAATCGGTAAAACGGTAAAACGGTAAATTTACCGATTTCAGAATTTATTCCGTTTACCGACTTATTTTTACCGTTTTACCGTTGGTAAATTTACCGATTTACCGTTTTACCGATTTACCGAATCGAATTGACTCGGTAACGGTAAATTTACCGACGGTAAACGGTAATTACCGAATTTTGCTCTCCCCTAACAGGAACTGCATTTTTCGCATCCGAATCTCTTTGTTGCCTCTTTTTCTGTTAAACAATAATGAAATAATTGTTTGAAGTGCCATGCGAGTTTGTATAATAATAAGTAGAGTAGGTGGAACGTAACAAACAAACAAACAAACAAACAAATCAAAACCTTTCTAGCCGGTTTTTGTGCTTCTCGTATTTCGTCTGTTGCTTCTGCCATATCATTGTAAGAAGCCGCTGTAAGGTGGGGTGTTGCCGGTTAAGACTGAGAAGAGAGTTTGGGGAGAGCAGAAGGGTAGAGAGATAGAGAGGAAATTTGATAGTTGATTGATTGTCTTTCTTTCCATGCAAACACACATTCTTATGCTGCTAGCTAGCTAAACTAGACCCAACGGTCACATGAAAACCTACGTACGTCTCCTTGCATGCTTTTCAGTGTACGTAGTCGGTATCAGGATAGCGTTTGGTGCGTATTGGTAGCCTGCTGCTGCGGCGCTGGACGTCTGCATGAGCTGCTTTGTTGCCTGTTTTGCCTGATTCCCTGCCTTGGTCCCCTCTGGTGCTAGCCACGCCTGCTACAGCCGCCTTCGCTGCGTCCTTCAAATATTGTTCCTGGTAAGAAGATCATATCTGATGTTATCAGCACACTTCCAAGGCTGAAAAGATATTATTCTACTAATTTTGTAACAAGTTTCTTCCTTAATGTTCAAACATCAATCGACCTATATAGGAGGGCAAGATTCAGCCAAGCGGATGAAGACAGAAAAATATCGTAATGATGGGAAATATGGTTATGTCACAAAGGCTGAGCAAGTTTATTATATCCCAATGGGGTGTGCTTGAATTCGAGTAATGTGTGTTGAGTTGTATATTATGAAACGACCTTGACGAAATTATAATATTGGGCATGCAATGATAGTAATTACAGAGAAGGATAGTTACCAGGCCACCTGATCCTTTACTAAAAGCCACTTCCTCAACTAAATATTCTTCGCTTATAGTCAGGCCACAATAGGAACAATATCTGATTGCCAGAAGAGTCACAAAAATTCAATAAGACTAATTTTCTTAGAGTGCCTCAAGTCACATAATGATAAACATGCTCACGACCAAACCAAATTCAAGGTATTCAAGGTATATTAAACCAACAAATAACAGATAAATACCAAATATGGTAGTTATTTATTTCTGATGGATACTTACAGCCCCCCATGGCCATCCGGCATACCAGCTTGCTCAGTTTCACAGTAAACACAGAACAGCATTGTTGCCTGTTTAACAAATTGAAAGAAAAAAAAAGAAGAGAAGTTAAGACATTAGTTACAGGGTTTGGACTGTTAATCTTGGTGGTTTAGACTGCTATTGCGAACAGCGGGTTTTGAAAAACGTGGTACAAATAAAAAATGACGAAATTAGACAAGTACAACAAATGCTGAAGAATCACGAAAGGAAGTATAATTGTAGATTCAAGCCCAATGTCTAACGAATCTATAACGTGCATAAGAAACCCAATATGTCTCTACTAGCTTCAGCCAACCTCTTTATTTAGTGTACCAACACTAGCTTTTGCAGCGGTACGAGCAGGAACTGCATTTTTCGCATCTGAAGCTCTTTGATGCCTCTTTTGCTGTTTTAACAAGAATGAAATAATTGTTTGATGTGCCATGCGATGTTGTATGACAAGTAGAGTAGTAGACTAGGTGGGACGTAACAAAAGAAAAATCAAAACCTTTCTAGCCAGTTTTTGTGCTTCTCTTTTTTTGTATGTTGCTTCTGCCATATCATTGTATGAAGCCTCCTTCGCTGCTTCCTTCAAATCTTGTTCCTGGTAAGAAGATCATATCCGATGTTAATCAGCACACTTCAAAGGCTGAAAAGATATTATATGCAAATGATGGGAAATATGGTTATGTCACAAAGGCTTAGCAAGTTTATTACATCCCAATGGGTGAGTTTAAATTCGAGTAATGTGTGTTTAGTTTGTATATTTTGAAAAGATCTTGACGAAAAAAATAACATTGGGCATGTAATGATTGTAGTTACAGAGAAGGATAGTTACCAGGCCACCTGGTCCTTTACTAGAAGTCACTAGCTCATAATCATAATATAGTTCGCTTATAGTCATGCCACATGAGGAACAATATCTGATTGCCAGAAGAGTCACAAAAATTCAATAAGACGGATTTTGTTAGAGTGCCTCAAGCCACATAATGATAAACACATGCTCACGACCAAAACAAATTCAGGGTATATTAAACCAACAATAACAAATAAATACCAGATATGGTAGATGGATACTTACAGTGCCCGAAGCCAATCATCCAGGATACCATCTTGCTCGGATTCACAGTAAACACAGAACAACATTGTTGCCTGTTTAACAAACTGAAAAAGAAAAAAAAGAGAAGTTAAGACATGAGTTACAGGGTTTGGACTGTTTGGTCTGTTAATCTTGGTGGTTTAGACTGCTATTGCGAACAGCGGGTTTTGAAAAACGTGGTACAAATAAAAAATGACGAAATTAGACAAGTACAACAAATGCTGAAGAATCACGAAAGGAAGTATAATTTTAGATTCAAGCCCAATGTCTTATAACGAATCTATAACATGCATAAGAAACCCAACATGCCTCTACTAGCTTCAGCCAACCTTTTTATTTAGTGTACCAACACTAGCTTTTGCAGCGGTACGAGCAGGAACTGCATTTTTCGCATCTGAAGCTCTTTGTTGCCTCTTTTGCTGTTTTAACAAGAATGAAACAATTGTTTGATGTGCCATGCGATGTTGTATGATAAGTAGAGTAGTAGACTAGGTGGGACGTAACAAAAGCTCGATTGAATAGATTGGTGGCTCAAAGCCATGAGTTAGAAAGCACAATAGCTCAAGGAGCCATTGAAATTGGGAACTTGGATGAGGAAGAGAAAATCTCCGAAGAAGAAGAAGTCCTTGAATCTAATGTCTCAAGGGAAGGATGGGATCAAGAAAGGGAGGATGAATTTTGGAGAGCCGGCACCGACGCTCATTACAACCAAAGGGATGGTGAATTTTGTAACGAAGAAGAGATGGAATGCAAAAGTGAAGCATCCTTCACCACTAGCACATCTCAAGATCATTTAGATGAGAACACACAAGAGCTCGACATCCATTTGACGCTCTCCGATGAGGAATTCTTCAATGATGATGCCTCATGCATAGAAGAAACATCCTTGGTCAATGAAGAAGAATTCTTTCCTCCCGGCACTAGCAAGCTTGAATGTGAACCCCAGTTCCTTGAAGAGGATAAGATAGAGGAAGAGCGTATAGAGATTGAAAGTCTTCAAGGGTATAGAGACTTTGTTGAGGTTTTCATGGAAGGAATTAAGGAACCATCTCGCACTCAAGAAGACAAGGGTTTAGAGAGGGATATTGAGGAGTGGGCACCCGTGAACGTCATTGAAAAATTTAAGGAGGGGATGCCCATCATTCTCGAGACAAATTTTGAAGACCCTTTCTTCATTATGAAGTCTCGAGACAAGTTTTGGAGCTTCTTGCCATACTTTCAAAGATTATTTGAAAAAAGCTCCCATGGCCCCTTAATTTTTAAGGGATTTTCATACTTGAAGGGGTCATGCTCCCAAAGGAAAGTCCATTGTAGGCTTGATGGGAGGAAATTCAAATGAGATTTGAAGGTGGTTTGATACGATCAAGTCCAAGGCCCCGCTTGAGGAGGGATCTTAGCAAAAGACTCCTCAAGCGTGCTTCCTATCTCCTAAGAGGAGAATCGGCTCCGTCTTAGCCAAGACGTTAAACTAGGCTTGTGAGTGTTTTCTCTCCCGATCTTTAAGTATATCTATTTTGATTGGATTTCTATTTGCTTCGTGCAAGAATTTGAGGATATGAACTATGCATGTGTGAATGCCTATATTTGATGATTTCTTAACATGTGCCTGGTTAACTAGATGTCTTGATAGGGCATAAGTGTGGGGTGTTGAAATTTTGTGCATGAGTGTTGATGTACGATTTGAGATTGGCTTAGAAATTCTTGTCCGTAACTCCATGCGTTCGCATAGTTTGCCTTTTTCTTCATTTCGTTGTGCTTGCATAGATTTCATGCGCTCGCACATAAAATCAATGCCACTGCCCAGATCTGTGCGTTCGCACAATGCATTCATGCGTTCGCATGACCAAGTTATTTCCCTTTGTGCTGTGATCGCATGACTCCATGCGTTCGCATGCGAAAACCTTGCGACTGCCTTCATTCGTGCGTTCGCACAAGTCAGTCCATGCGTTCGCATGCCCATTTGATGCGATCTTTTGATAAACTTTTTGAGTTGACTTGCATGATGTTGACATGTTTACGATGATGATTTCTCTACCTTGTATGCTTAACACTCTCACTTTTAGTTTCGTGTCTTATAGAAGAAAAACGGGGATCATTACTCGAATCTTTTGTGCAAGATCAGTCGGCCAAGAACTAGATGCGCATAGCAACATCTCTTACATTGAAATGGCTACCTCCAAACGAGAGAAGTTCTTCTTAACTCTCTCTTTGCTTTTCATTCTATTCATTGCTTAGGGACTAAGCAATTGCTAAGTGTGGGGTGGCCTATGTTTTGACATGTTTTGACTATACGAGATGGTTGTGCTTGCTTGACGTGCTTTCATGTGTGGAATCCAATCAACTTGTATGTTTAAGGGAAAACACTCGCACTACTGCACAATTCATCCAAAAATTTCAAATTATTAATGAAAACAAAAAGTCTAGGCAAGGCTACATTTTCGAAAAATTTCATTCCTAATTCAACTAGTCGTGCATGATTTCACTTGATTGATCCTTTAGATGACTAATGGATTGGATTGTTGACTTTCATTCTCGAGGATCAAAGCATTTACTAGCACTTCTTTATCTTTTATTCTAAGCTTTTTCTCATTGAGACTAAAGAGTTGATCTTTGAAACCATAAAACCGAAATGGTTTATAACTTTGAAACTCTTGCATGCCTTGATTGCCTTTAGGTGACCTTAGTGACCTTGCTTATCTTGTGGATTTGTCTTGTTGGTTTGTCATGCTCCATTTTTAACGCTTAGCTTTTGTCAAAGTTCTAAGTGTGGGGTCAAAAGAGGGCATGCAAGAAAAAAAACACAAAACAAAATGTTGTGTAATAAGCCCCGAGTTTCTTCCTTATGGTTGATCACCATTAGGAAGTGAGTTTAAAGCATTATGTGCTAAGCGCCGAGGGTTAGGAAGGTAAGTTCCCCCTCGAAAGTGCTTAGTAACGGCCAAAGGCCATGCTACCCCCTTAAAGTTGCACTTAGACTTGACAATCGGCTATCCCACCATTCTCTAGCATGAAAACCAATGAGACAATTGATACTTCCTAGCAAGAATTCACTAAGGGACGAACCTCGTATTCTTTTATACTTAGGCATGATATGACTTGCAAGAATATACAAAAACTGTAATGTTGGAACTCCTCTTCTCTTATGACTAAGTGACCTTTGCGTCCTAGGCTTGAGAATGAGTTCAAAGCTCACGAGCCAATAGACTAGCTTCCTTGCTAGCATTTGTGAGTGATCCAACAAGATTTCTTTGCGACTATTAGATTGTTTTCTTGAAGTCACTAAAATAGAAAATGACTAGAATCCTTGATTAAAGATTTATTAGTCCTTGCTTTGATTTGCTTGAATGTCTTAATTCATGAATTTCCATAAGGATTTGAAAAGGTTTCATGTAGTGATTGAAATGCACGCATCTAGTTGAATACATCATGAACTTCATGGAAAACATCTTGCCTAGTACTTTGACGATTATGAACTTAAAATGCCTATCTGGATGATTGTTCTCTTTGTGGGATTTGTGAGTATTCCCGTGTCTGAAAACTCTCAGGAGACTACAACTCCTCCACTAGGGTAGCCTAGGGGTTTAAAGGCTTGGTGCATTCGCTAAATGCACTCGTGTCACCTACGAAAGTGGTTTATCATAAGTAGTAATTGTTTCTTAATGTTTTTAGTTAGTTTTCGTAACCATATGGAGTTTCCTTAGAACCGATCCGGAGCATTTGAAATGTAATATTGTTGTTGGTCTCTATGATTAGTTTGCTCGGGACGATCAAATGATAAGTGTGGGGTGATTTGATAGCACTGAAATATATGCATTTTAGGCGTCCTCTATGCTTATTGTTTCGGTCATTCCTCTACGATTTCACTTGCTATTTGATGTTTTGTGGTTCATTTCAGGCCAATTACAGAGTTTTAGCTGACAACACAAGTTAGCAGTGATTTTGGAACAAAACCGAGCGTTTCGGAGCAAAACTATGGATTTTCGGGCATCACGAGACACGCAGACCTCTCCGGAGTATTTTGGACCTACAGATCTCATTTGGTGTCCGATTTTGTCGATGCAAAGCTTGTTGAAAAGCTAACTCAAAGGGCTACAACTCTCTAGTTGACGCCAAGACCAAATTCGGAGGTTAAGATTGCCAAACAGCCTTATGCGTTCGCACAGTCCACCTCGTGCGTTCGCACAACATAAACCAGTCGCATGGATTTTTCATGCGAGCGCATGCAAGATATTGACCTTTGCAACTTGTTTTGGACGTCCAGGGCGTGTCCGATGTCCGATTTGGCTGATCTTTAGCTTGTTGGAAAGGTAACTCAAAGGGCTACAACTCTTCAGTTGACATCAAGACCTAACTCAGACGTTAAGACTGCGAAAAAAGGCCAGCAAGCATCCATGCGTTCGCATGGTTCAGACTGTGCGAACGCACGCCGTTGTAAAAATCAGATTTTTACTGCTGGGATATAAAAAGAGAAAATTAGGGTTTTTGAAGGGGTCGTCGATTACCTGGGTTTGTGGAGCCGTTTTTGGAGGAAAGTTGGGGTTTGAGAGAGAAGGAAGAACTTCAACAACATCTTGAATCTTCATATTGGTTTTGAAGTTCTAAACTCTACTTTTCATATGGTTGTTTGCACTCTTATTGTTGATTTTGTTTGTAAACTCACCATGAGTGAGTAGTGACCTTGGTTGGGGATTATGGATCCCCTAGACATGTTTGTGATGATGTACATACCATTGATGTCAATTTTGAATGAGTTTGCACATGAATCTTCTTCATTTGAACTAAATGTTTAGAGTTGTCCATAAGGTGTTTGTGAAATGTCCTCAATGGGAACTTAGCTTGATCTCATGTTTGATGTAGCTCACGTTGATCAATATGACTTCAATGAAATGAATGAAGAAGCATTAGAGTCTTTGTGTTACATGGCGACACCTAAATTCTAATGAGAATGGCTTGAACTTAACAAGAATGTGTTTATCTAGTCAATAGAGCGCGAGTGTGAGACTAGACATGCATGTTCTATAGGGCCAATAGAGCGCGAGTGTGAGGTCCTATGCGAGATGTAACCTCTTCATTCTAAGTTGTAGCGCGAGTTGAACTTGGCTTGAATGTTACATGGCTAAATTCTACTCTTGTGCATGTAAATCCATCATTGGCATCCAATATCATTGTCACAATAATTGTCTAGGTGGGGAAGTAATCCCTAGTCATCTTTTAATCGATTATTTACGTGTTTCATTGTTTAAAATCTCCTTTGGATAGTAAAATCTTGCTATCAACCTCTCAAGAGGAACAAACCCCCCCCCCCCCCCCCCCAAACCATAGACAATCTAAGTAAATCGTTAGCATTATTGGTTTAATCACCTGTCCTTTGGGTACGACCTCGGTTCACCCGAGTCAATATAAATGTTTTGATTACCGTGATTTAGCAATAGTGTTTGGATTTTATTCGAATATTTCTGCTATATTTCGCATCGATCACATGTCATGCCTAAGTATAAAAGAATACGAGGTTCGTCCCTTAGTGAATTCTTGCTAGGAAGTATCAATTGTCTCATTGGTTTTCATGCTAGAGGATGGTGGAATAGCCGATTGTCAAGTCTAAGTGCAACTTTAAGGGGGTAGCATGGCCTTTGGCCGTACTAAGCACTTTCGAGGGGGAACTTACCTTCCTAACCCTCGGCGCTTAGCACATACTTCTTTAAATTCACTTCCTAATGGTGATCAATCATAAGGAAGGAACTTGGGGCTTATTTCATTTTTTTTTCTTTTTTTCTCCTTGCCTCTTTTGACCCCACACTTAGAACTTTGACAAAGGGCTAAGTGTTAAAAATGGAGCATGACAAACCAACAAGACAAATCCACAAGATAAGCAAGGTCACTAAGGTCACCTAAAGGCAATCATGGCATGCAAAGTTTTTATTTAAAATATTTTTTTTTTCGACTTCATGCTTTCAAAGATCAACTCTCTAGTCTCAACAAGAAAAGGCTTAGAATAAAGGATAAAGAAATGCTAGTAGATGCTTTGATCCTCAAGAATGAAAGTCAACAATCCAATCCATTAGTCATCTAAAGGATCAATCAAGTGAAATCATGCACGACTAGTTGAATTAGGAATGAAATTTTTCGAAAATGTAGCCTTGCCTAGACCTTTTGTTTTCATTAAAAATTCGAAGTTTTTGGATGAATTGCACAGTAGTGCAAGTGTATTTCCTTAAACATACAAGTTGATTGGATTCCAAACACGAAAGCACGGCAAGTAAGCACAAACATCGCGTGTAGTCAAAACATAGGCACCCCACACTTATGCCCTATCAAAGCATCAAATTTACCAAGCACATCATGCTAAAATCAATCCATTCGCGCATCAATCATTCATTTATGGGCATTCACACATGCAAAGTTCAAATCTTCAAGGCAAATAGAAATCCAATCAACATAGACATCATGAAAGTCAAGGAAGAAACACTCACAAGCCTAGTTTAACGTCTTGGCTAAGACGGAGCCGATTCTCCTCTTAGAAGATAAGAAGCACGCTTGAGGAGTCTTTTGCTAAGATCCCTCCTCAAGCGGAGCCTTGGACTTGATCGTGTCAAACCACTTTCAAATCCCATTTGAATTTCTTCCCACCAAGTCTACGATGGGCATCCAATTGCAAGTTCGACCTCTTCAAACATGAAGATCCCTTTATAGCTAAGGGGTCATGGGAGCTTCTTTTGAATAATCTCGTGAAGTATGGTAGGAAGCTCCAAAACTTGTCTCTAGGCTTTGTGACAAAGAAAGGATCTTCAATGCTAGCCTCTAGCGTGATGGGCACACCTTCCTTCAATTTTTCGATGATGTCCTTGGGTGCCCAATCCTCAATCTCCCTCATTAAACTTTCGTCTTCTTGTATGCGAGGTGGCTCTCTAGTCTCTTCCATGAAAGTCTCGACAAAGTCTCTATACCCATGAAGTTCTTGTGGCTTAATATCCTCTTCCTTGATTCCATCATCAACAAGAGAATCGGGTTCACTATCAAGCTTACTAATAGCGGGAGGGAGGTCTTCTTCATCCAAAAGAGATTTCTCTTCAATGCATGAGTCGTCATCGTTGAAGAATTCCTCATCGGAGAGCCAAGGCTTTGATGGAATGGTGAGCTCTTGTGTGTTCTCGTCCAAATGATCTTGAGGTGTGCTAGTAGTGAAGGATGCTTCACTCTTGCATTCCACCTCCTCTTCGTCACAAGATTCACTCTCCATCTCCTCATGAACGGCTTGGCGAACGGCTCTCATGAACTCATCCTCCCCATCTTGATCCCATTCTTCCCTTGAGGCATTAGGTTCAATAACTTCATCTTCGGGTATCTCCTCTTCGACATCCATGTCTCCACATTCCATTGTTTGGTGTTGAGCATTCATCTCCCTCAATTGAGCCCATTCGCTTTTTAACTCATGGTTTCGAGCCTCCAATGTTTTCAACTTAGCGTTCATCTTCTCTTGGTTTTCAAGGAGAGTGGCAAACATGGCTTCAAAATCGGAGGGCTCATTTGAAGGTTGAGGAGGTTGAGGGTTGGAGTCTTCAATTTCAAAACATTGACTATCATTCCAATTTTGAGCGTGGGTATGTGATGGATTCCAAGAGTTTTCCCAATATCCGTTTGGTTGATCCTCTTCTTGGTCATCCCCATCCAAATTATAACAACTATTTTGATAGCCATTCCCTTGGTAATTCTCATATGGTTGCTCCTCCTCTTGATAGTATCCCTCATTAGAATAGACTTGTTGGCTTTGATTGTTCATCCAATAGTCTTCACAATGGGCATTTGGTTGATCATCTTCATAATAATCATCATTGTCTTCATACTTCCTTTTGTCAACCCAAGCCTTAACCATACTCATCATGCTATCCACTTTCTTTTCCAAATCACTAACTTGATCTTTAATCGCATAACTGGAAAAATCTTCTTCATAATAATCTTCATGGTGCATGACGTGTTGGTTGTAGTGATCCATCCTCGCAAAACAAGATTAACGAAATTAGTGAGGGATATGAGAGAAAAAGAAGAATATACAAGAATAAGAGAAAGAAAAATATTTACAAGAGTAGACAAACTAAACAATCTACTAGCACCTAGTTAATTAACCTATCCCCGGCAACGGCGCCATTTGATCGGTTGTAATTTAGCGTCAATATTCGAATAGAATTCAAATACTATTGCTAGTCACGATTAATCAAAACAATTTATATTGACTCGGGAAACCCAAGGTCGTACCCAAAAGATAGGTGATTAAACTAATGGTGCTAACGATTAAATTCGGAAAGTCTATGGTTTGGGGGGAATTGTTCCTCTTAAGAGGTTGATAGCAGATTTTTACTATCCAAATGAGAGATTGTGATCAACGAAAAAGGTAAATAATCAATTCAAAGATGACTAGGGATCTATTTCTTCACCTAGACAATTATTGTGACGGTAAAATAGGACACTATTGATGAAATCACATACACATACTTAGAATCTAGCCATGCAACATTGATACTAAGTTCCACTCGCGCTACAACTTAGTACGAAGAGGTTACATCTCGCATAGTACCTCACACTCGCGCTCTATTGGTACTATAGAATATGATTATCTAGCCTCACACTCGCGCTCTATTGACTAAATAATCATGTTCTTGTTTAATCCATGCCATTCTCATTAAGATTAGAGTGTCGCCATGTAACACAAAAACCCTAATGCTTCTTCATTTAGTTCATTTGAAATCATGCTTTTCAGGGTTAGCTACTTCAAACATGAAATCAAGCAGAATTGCTATTGAGGACTTCTCACAAACACCTTATATGCAATCCGAAACATTAAGTTCAAATGAAGAAAAATCATGTGCAAATCATTCATCAATAACATCCATAGTATTTACAATGTCACAAACATGTCTAGGGGATTCATAGATCCCCAACCAAGGTCACTACTCACTCATGGTGAGATTACAATCAATAACAACAAGGGATGAGCAGAAAAACATGTAGATGATTGAGTTTAGGAATGTAAAACCAATATGGAGCAATAAGTGTGAAGGACGATCCGCGATCCGAGTTGTTGATGATGATAGAAAATTCTGGCTTCTTCTCCAAGCTATCTTCTCTCCAAAAACCCAGAAAAATCCCAGCCGCCGCTGAAAAAACCCTAGCTTCCTATTTATACTTTTCCGTAAAAACCCAAACTTTACGACGTCATGCGACCGCATGAATTATTCATGCGCTCGCATGAACTCCTGAAGGCTTGGTCTTGTGCGATCGTGGCTGGAGATGATGCGCTCGCATGCAATTCTTATGCGACTGGTTAGCCTCATGCGTTCGCATGAAATGACCTTATGCGAACGCATGCTCTTGGACAAGGTTGATCATTCTTCGAGCTCGCATGATACTTCATGCGACCGCATGAATAATCCATGCGTCTGGTTTTCCTTGTGCGACCGCATGATAAGCTTATGCGATCGCATGATCCTTTGGTTGTGCGATCGCATGGGTTTTGCATGCGACTGGTCCGATCCATGCGAACGCATGAATGGATCATGCGAGCGCATTCTTTTGAAGGATTCTTGCTCCGACTTCTACTTTGCTCGTTTTTGCTCCGGAATGCTCGGTTTTGCTCCAAAGTCAATGCTCACTTGTGATCTCAGCTTAAACTCTGTAATTGGCCTGAAATGAACCACAAGGCATCAAATAGCAAGTGAAACCGTTATAAAACAATCGAAACAATAAGTGTAGAGGTTGCCCAAAATGCATATATTTTAGTGCTATCAAAAAGTGATGGAAAAACTTCCGTCATACAACTCTGGTTTATATTATACTTTCATAAATCCAGTTGAATCATATATGGTGATAAATCAGAATGCAATTGACCCGAAAAACTTTCTAATATGGCATGATCGATTAGGCCATCCGGGTTCAATAATGATGCGAAGAATCATTGAAAATTCACATGGACATTCATTAAAGAGTAAAAATATTCTCTTGTCCAAAGATCTCTCATGTATTGCTTGTTTTCAAGGAAAACTGATTACAAGACCATCTCCACTGAAAGTTGAGACTGAATGTCCAACATTTTTAGAACGGATTCAAGGAGATATATGTGGACCTATTTCCCCATCAAGTGGACCATTTCAGTACTTTATGGTACTTATTGATGCATCGACCCGTTGGTCGCATGTTTGTTTATTATCCACTCGTAATATGGCATTTGCAAGGTTGCTTGCTCAAATTATTAAATTACGAGCATAATTTTCAGATCATACAATTAAGAAAATCCGTGTGGATAATGCGAGAGAATTTACATCTCAGTCTTTTAATGACTATTGTATGTCAACTGGAATTATAATCGAACATCCGGTTGCTCATGTCCATACTCAAAATGGTCTAGCAGAATCTTTTATCAAGAGACTAAAATTAATAGCTAGACCATTACTTATGCGATCTAAATTGCCAAGTTCTGCTTGGGGACATGCAATTTTGCATGCTGCATCACTAGTTCGTATAAGGCCAACTGCAAATAATAAATATTCCCCTTTGCAACTTGTTAGTGGCCAAGAACCAAATATTTCTCATTTAAGAGTTTTTGGGTGTGCAGTCTATGTTCCAATATCTCCGCCCCAACGTACTAAAATGGGACCCCAAAGAAGATTGGGGATTTACGTGGGATTTGAATCTGCATCAATTATCAAAGTTTTGGAACCTATGACAGGTGACATATTTAAGGCACGATTTGCCGATTGTCAATTTGATGAGACAAATTTCCCTGCATTAGGGGGGATAAAATAAAGCCTGAAAACAAAAGACAAGTAATATCTTGGAATGCAGAGTCATTGTCTCATTTTGATCCTCGTACAAATCAATGTGAACTAGAAGTTCAACAGATTATCCACTTACAAAGTGTGGCAAACACATTGCCTGATGCATTCACAAATGTTAAAACAGTGACAAAATCACATATACCAGCTGTCAATGCTCCTTGCAAAATAATTCTTCCTGATGAAGATATTGGAAATAAATTAGCATGTGAGTCTAAAGCACGACAGAAACGTGGTAGACCAATTGGGTCCAAGGATAAAAATTCAAGAAAAAGAAAGGTTCAAGATAACCAAATTAATGCATCAACCACTATTCCAAAAGAAAAAAATATGAATCATGAAGAGACTTCTTTGAAAGATAATGAGATACCTGAAAATGATGACAATGAAGAAATTTCGATCAATTATGTCATTTCAAGGAAAAGGTAGAATAGAAAAGAAATTACAGTGGATAATATATTCGCCTATTCTATGACTCTAAATATTACAAATGAAGATGAGGATCATGAGCCAAGATCGGTTAATGAATGCCGACAAAGAAATGATTGGCCAAAATGGAAAAGTGCCACCGAGGCAGAATTGAATTCACTTGAAAAACACCAAGTCTTTGGAAAAATTTCCATAACACCCGAGAATGTCAAACCTGTTGGTTATAAATGGATATTTGTGCGCAAATGAAATGAAAAAAATGAAGTCGTAAGATATAAAGCACGACTTGCAGCACAAGGCTTCTCGCAAAGACAAGGCATTGATTATGAAGAGACATATTCACCGGTCATGGATGCAACAACATTCGGATTTTTATTGAGTTTTTCGGTCTTAGAAGGACTCCAAATGCATTTAATGGATGTCGTGACAGCATATTTATATGGGTCACTTGATAATGACATTTACATGAAAATTCCCGAAGGATTAAAATTACCTGAAGCATGTAGCTCAAAATCACGGGAAATGTACTCAATAAAATTACAAAGATCATTATATGGATTAAAACAATTTGGTCGAATATGGTACAATCGTCTAAGTGAATATCTTTAGAAAGAGGATACATCAATAATGCAATTTGCCCATGTGTTTTTATTAAAAGGACAAAAATCGGATTTTCTATTATCACGGTTTATGTTGATGATTTAAATATCATTGGGACCCAGATGAACTTACCGAGACGATTGCATGATTGAAAAGTGAATTTGAAATGAAAGATTTGGGCAAAACAAAATTCTGCCTTGGCGTACAAATTGAGCATTTATCAACGGACATTTTTGCTCATCAGTCCTCGTATACTGAAAAGGTCCTCAAACGATTTAATATGGATAAATCATATCCGTTGAGTTCGCCTATGGTTGTTCGATCACTTAATGTGACGAAAGATCTATTTCGTCCTCGAGAAAAGGATGAAGAACTACTTGGTCCTGAAGTACCATATCTTAGTGTTATTGGAGCACTAATGTATCTTGCTAATTATACACGACCTGATATTGCATTTTCGGTTAATTTAATAGCAAGATATAGTTCTTCTCCAACTTGAAGACATTGGACTGGTATTAAACAAATTTTAAGATATCTTCGAGGAACAACTGATATGGGCTTATTTTATTCAAAAGACTCAAAATCAGGATTAATTGGATATGCAGATGATGGGTATTTATCTGACCCTCATAAAGCAGCTGAAGTCTTTAATCCATCATATTAGAGGATCATGTGATCTTTCAGGCGACAAAGAAAGCACTATTGTTATATTTGAGGATAATGCTGCTTGTATAGCTGATGAGCGATTATTTGCATGATCTTTGATGTACAATTTCACACACTTTGAGCTCCATTCTCATGTAATATTACGCAGATTTGATGTTTTTACTTAGTGTTTCAGTGACAAAGCAACTTGAGAAGTGAATGGCAAAATGGCAAAATGTGAGCTAAGCTGCGTGAAAACACTAGGGCATCCGATCGCACGCCCGACCTAAACTGCGTAAAGCCCTAGTGTACCCGATCGGCCACCCGAGCTAAAGCCCTAGCGTACCCGATCGGCCACCCGACCTAAAGAGCTAGAGTACCCGATCGTGCGCCCGACCTACCTAAGCTGCGTGAAATCTCCAACCGACCGTCTACCCGACAAGTTAGGCATTTATTTCCATCGAGCAGTGTGAGTTTTATGGGGACACAAAGAGGCCATTGGAGATTGAGAAGCCTGCATCGGGAAACATGGAGATAAGTAATTACAACAGTATAGAAGGAGCGCACATCAGCGGAGAAAAAGGCATCAGAAAATTATCGGAGATACTTGGCGACAACAACATTCACAAGAGCAGGAGTTCAACATCAGGGTTTCTCTTAACCTATTCTTGTACTTCCATTTTTATTGATCTGTTGTCATGTATCAACTCACCATGAGTGAGTAGTCCACTTATTGGGATCCAATGGATCCCCAGAAACATCTGCAGTTGTAACATCTTTTTATATGATTGCAATTTTATTTCTTTACAATAGATATGAATAGTTCAATCCATACATCCTGTATTTGGTATTTTCCGCGAGATATCAATAATGTTTGTATGAGAATTGTTTGTACCTATTGTCTGTGTTTGCAGTAGCATATCACAGTAGGTTTACATAGTTGCATGATAGGCGAGAAGCGAAAGTTGAGTCTATGCATGTAATGAGATAAAATCTGATAGGCGAGAAGCGAAAGTTGAGCCTTGATGATTTGTGCATCTAGTTTTGTTATTATGCAAGAAGCGAAAGTTGAGCATGTAATAAAGCAAATGACCTAGGGAAATAAGTCACTATCATATATCAAAATCTACTGTTAGGCAAGAAGCGAAAGTTGAGTCTGCAGTAACTTTGCGTTATAATCTGTTTGTTTTTTGGGAGTCATTGATTCCCAATGTTTCATCAAATTAAAAGACAACCAAACAACAAATCGTATGCAACAACAAATTAAATCTTTAGTTCTGTGCTAGATCATTTCATTGTTCAATTTATTTATTCTACTGTACTGCATTTTTATTTTAAACCCCCCCAATTTCAGTACTAATATAAACAATCATTTACAGAAAGTAGCAAACTAGTTCCCTGAGGATTCGACCTGAGTCACACTCAGATTAATTGTTTGATCGTGTGTTGCACTTTAATCACTATATTTACAACCGATCAATAGCTCAAATTAAAAATGGCTATATAAAAGGGGACAGAACGAAATACATATCTCCAAAGTTGTTCTTTACACATGAACTTCATAAGAACGAGGAAATTGATATTTGTCAGATTCGTTCTTGTGACAACTTAGCCGATTTGTTTACGAAGGCACTTCCCACAACTCCCTTTGAAAAGTTGGTCTATAAAATCGGCATGCGAACACTTAGAGATTTAGGCCACATTGAGGGGGAGAATACGCATTACACTCTTTTCCTTGTTTTAGGTTTTATCCCTTTGGGTTTTCCTAAATAAGGTTTTTAATGAGGTAACATATATGCGTAATATACAGTTGTGTACTCTTTTCTCTTCACTAGATTTTTCCAACAGGGTTTTCCTAGTAAGGAAAAAATGAGGCATAATATATGTACGAGTTATCCAAATGGGGAGTGTTATGAATATTGTTGGATAACCTTTGGCCATTCACATGGCTATGCCCTTTAGCCTTTCATGTACCTCTATTTAATCTTTACATTGATTCCTAGTCTATCCACATATCCCATGTAACCCTATATAAATGGATCATTTTGTAAAGATCAATATCAATAAGAAATACTCTTTCACTCTACTTTCCTCTCATCATATATTCATGTTCTTCATTTGAGTTCTCACAAATCCTTATATTTCACAACAAATATATATTATTGACATTTTTTATCATTAGTATATCATTTTAGATTCCTAAATTATGACTCATCTAAAATTATTATTAACCAGTGCAAGTGATACTCCTCGATTTAGTTGACTATATAAGTGACACGATCATTAATAATTTTCATTCGTAAAAGTGTTAAAGGATCATTCGAGACAAAATGGCAAGAGTTGATGTATCAATTGTGGTAAGTCTTGTAATCATGTCGAGCATGTATACGAGTTCAATGTCAGCCATTTCTTGGAAATTCCCACTTTGCTACGACAAATATTTCGGGATTTGCGCAATAACTTATCCTATTCCTATTTGTGCTATCAAATGTGTGAAAGATTGTGCTCATCCATTGTTTTTCCCAAGTTTCAAAAACTATGATTACTCGATGGAGTGTGCTACATCAAAGTACACAAATATCAGTATAAAAGATGCCCCTCGTAAGAACTGTTCCAAAAAATCTTCAAATATAAAGTTTTCAAATGCACAAAAGACTAGTATGGTGGGTGAGAGAATCCCTTGTGCTTACCACTAGGTGATTAGTCACCTCGTCGATGGGGGATTGTAACATGTGCGCAGCTTCAGGACACTATCTAAGTCACTAGGCAGAGGCATCACACATGCACGGTGGCACAACAGAAAAAATATGGGACAACAAAAGAAGGAATGGAACATGAGACATGAGCTGTGTGTTTGACCAACACGTCTTTGAAACATTAATAAGCACGGGTGATAAGTGCAAGTTAGATTTTCCGTTCTCATTATATCTAAGGTCATGATCCGTCAGGGCATGGTTTTAGAACTTGGATTCTATGGTTTCAGAGATACTCAAAGAAAGAGAGTTTTGGCAGATAAGATTTAAATGAGAGGTCATTGCCTACACATTTGAGACACAATTACCTCAAATTATGTATCAAGGTTATAAAGTGTGGCTTAGGTCATTTGTCATTAAAATGTCATACAACTAAAAATGCTTGTAGCATTATTATATACCTAAAACTCAATAGGATAAGCTTAAGATGGATTCGCATTTAATACGGTTACAGAGTATTATTTATAAAACTCTAGAATCCAGAGTTATGAAGATGATACAAGCTAAGTTGGTAGCATCTATAAAATGCATTATGTCACCAATTAGGCACTAGAACAAGTCCTTAACGTTTTGAATCATCTAATAAAACGGGCAACACTCCTCCCATGCCATTATGCAGTTTAATTCGTAGTGAATTTCACACAAAATAGCTCTATTTTGCTTAAAAATTCAACTTTATAAGTCATAATTTTATTATCAAATATAAACTGATAATGTTCACATATCGACGTGAGACAAGTGAAATAGTAAGTATTCAATAATTTCCCATGATTTGAGGAAATGTCACATGCTCTCCGGGACTAGTGAAAACACGCGCTTCCTCTCGAGCCTCTTAGGAGTTCAATATTTCGACAATTCGCTTGATCATATCGGATAATGGTCTTCTTTAATTTTAAACATCATATCGGGTATTGGCCTCGTTTGAGAATTTGAAAATTCAACTCTGGCTATTGAATGTGCATCTGACAAGTCTCACATCAAAGTCAAACTTGATGACTTTGTTTTCCATTTAATGCAAGTTTAAATATACAAGTAAAACACGTCTCATTATCATATTGACTTGATGATACACGTATAAAAAATGCAGATGAATTTTCAAATTCTCGAAATATAAAAGAATATCACATTCACATGATTTCATTGTTTAATAAAAGTTAACAACTCATCTTCTCCTTGGATAATAAAAACATTAATTAATTTGCAAGTAAAATCTTATTCAAATCGTTTCAACCACAACTCCTTCACAAATTCCGTCTATATATAACAAAATCCAACACAAAACCTATCAAAACATTCAACTCAGCAATATCCTTCTCCATTTCTCCTCAATGGCCGGACAATCGTTAATCCATTCAAATCCAAATTCCGAATCGATCCCCATCGCGAACCACCCGGTCCACAACACCCTAGCAACCGCAGCAAACCTAGCGAACCTCTTACCCACAGGCACAGTCCTCGCCTTTCAAGCACTCACACCTTCATTCACCAACAACGGAACATGCCAAGTTTCAAATCAGTACCTCACCGCAACATTGCTCTTAGTCTGCAGCTCAATCTGTTTCATATCATCGTTCACCGACAGTTTCACCTACGATGGAAAACTGCATTACGGTATTGCCACTTTCAAAGGACTCTACGTATTCGATGAATTCAACGGTGAAGCAAATGGGAGGCAAAAGGATTTATCTAAGTATAAACTGAGGCTTGTGGACTTGGTTCATGCCATTATGTCACTCATTGTTTTCCTAGTCTTTGGTTTTAGCAGTTCTAATGTGCAAGGCTGTTTCTTTCCTACTGGAGGGAAAGATTTAACGGCTTTGACGACTAATTTACCGCTGGGAGTTGGAGTTCTGTCGAGCTTTCTGTTTACGATCTTTCCTACCACTCGTCGCGGAATCGGATACTCTGTCGACATGGTACCTCAGGACACATCCATGACTAGTAAAGATTAAGACTTAAAACTGGTTGTACAGTTATCTTTGGCCACGGGATATGAATATGTTGTACTCTTTTTTTTTTTTTTTTGAAGGCTGAATATGTTGTATTCTTGTCAAGCTATAAACATAAACTATGCTAAAAATGTTGGTATATAAATAAAGGATTAACAGTTGAATTACGCATTATAGTGAAAAAAGAAATGTCAGATTGTAAATCTGAACTCGAGTTCATATACTTGAAATTTAGGCCACGAAAGTCATAATCTTGGTTTTTTGATTCATATGTTATGACCCTTGTTAATGTCATCAATCCATTTGATCTTTCCTCTTAACATTAAATAAAATTTTGATAGGTATTCTTTTATTTCAAATCAGTCATTATTCGTCAACAGGATGGTGACCTCTTGGTTAATGAGTTAGACATAATTCCGTACACCATGGGTTCAAGTCTTGAGATCATCAATTTTCTCACAAATTTGTGATATTTTCTTCTTCCTTTTCCTGCTCACGCGTGGATGCTTTTTTCGTCCCGCCACACACGTGGATGCGTCGCTAGGTGTTACGTCTTGCAATGGTAAAAGTGCCCGATGATGTGGCCTGTGCTCCAAATGTTGAAGAACGTACCAATAATTTCGGGCCGGGGTAGATATATGCGTGAATCCATGGTAACAGTAGTGGATCCAGAATTTTTTTTGACTGGGGGCGGATCTATGAATTGTGTCTTAGGCTTGTTCCAACTCCAGACACCTTCGATCAAACCAGCGCTCTATCTCTCTTTGCAAAGAATTGAAAGTTACACTATAATTCAGATTCAATTGGGATAGCATTGGTTTGGTTTTAAGATTTATTCGGGTTGAAGTTAGATTTGTTAATTTTGATTGGTTATAAGGTTCTTTTAAGTAAGAATACAATTTAAATATATTTCAAAATTAATGAAAACTTAATATTAAAAAAATAACGAGGGCGGAGGATAAAAATTAATGGCTGCATTGTTTAAATTAAACCTATAATAATAAACATTTTAGGAAAATCAGTGGGGGCGGTTGCCCCCATTAGCTTCCAAAGTGCATCCGCTCATGTGTGGTGAATGACTTCTGACCTGTGATTCAATATGCGGATATACGTATCAATGACTTCAGAATCCTGTCGAGATGCCTTGATAGAGCTTCAAAGATCAATATATATTAGATGATAAATGTTATCGCGATATGCATTGAAATATTATGTTATGAATTGTAATCCACAAAATTGTGTAAAGGAAAATGTCACGGTGAGGTTCAAACTCTTGACCTTGCTATTACAATGCAAATGTTCTACCAACTATCTGGTTGGCCACATTTGTGTTCCATTTAAACTTGCTAATTATAAAACTAGAAAGTATTTGTAAACGTTAAAATGCAAGGGGTCATGTGCTTTTATTATTTTGGATTTTTGTTAGAGATTTCTTTTCTTTAGCTAGCATATATCCAAAATATGTTTAGGAAACGTTGTAAATATGAGATTATGGATGAGAAGAAATAATGTTCCTCTGATTTTGTTTCTTCAAGAAAGTCATCGCACCAAGCTAAATCATGTTCATCTCTGTCATTTTTCAATATGTCAAAATCGTGTCCGATGATAAGTTTCTATGTATGCGTTATGCGTACTAAATTGTAAATCCATCAATCAAACAAAATATTCCTTAAATTAATGATATGTTTTGATTTATGAATGTCAACTACAAGACAAAATCTTTGCTAATATTTCCATTTGTTAACAAAGATCTTTACAACATTATTTCCATGTGTATGTCAATATTGAAATAAAAGTAGTAAGAAATTACTTCGTCAGAAAATACTATATCTTAAGAGGAGATTTTCAATTATACTTAACTACGATTTATAATATTCAATATGTAGACATAGTAATTGTCATGACGTCATTTAAAAGGTGATCTGCTTCAGTCTCAAAGGGATTTGTATCTGATTTTAAGTCACTGAAATTATTTCATTTGTTTTAGAAATCCTTTACGACATTATATTTTCTGTTTACTGAAATATAGTAATGAAACTAGTAACAAATGGAGCCATATAATGATACATCCATATGAGAAAATTTTACTCAATATGTAGTATGGTATTTGTTTTGCACTAAAACCAAAAAAGGCTTAAACTAATTAAAATATTTGTATTTACATGCATATCATTGCTCTACTATTCGATATACAATATCTATTCTCAACATTTATATCATTAATAAATCTTTTACGATCACTAAAGTGATACGATATAATCCAAATTCAGTAAGAACCGGTAAAGTGATACTCCTTGTGTTAACTATAAAAGCGAGACAATCATTGCTCATTTTCATTGTAAAAGTAGCAATCAAGTATTCGAGAAAAAATGGCAAGACTTGCTGTATCAACTGTGATGATTCTTGTAATCATGTTGGGCACACATATGAGGCCAACGTCAGCCATTTCTTGGAAATTTCCATTCTGCTATGGCAAATGTCTTGGTACTTGCTTAATAATTTATCCGGTTCCTGTTTGCGCTGTCAAGTGTACGAAAGATTGTAGTCATTCGGTGTTGTCTATTAACACCGCCAAACCCTACGACTGTACAATGAAGTGTGCGACGTCTAAGTGTACAAATATCAGTACGACAAAAGATGACCCATGTAAGAATCATTCTACCATATTTTTTCAATATAAAATTCCTTTATACGAGTGATGCGCATTAATTTTTATATTTTTTATGTCATGTAATTGATTTTTCTATTTCTCTATGTTATTTTTCAGGGGCAGAGGAGGTGGTTGATTGTGTCAACGCTTGTTCCACAAGCTGTTCACTTATCTAGCTATTTGATTATTCAAGACAGCATTGTCAAGAAAATATTGATGTTTCTCACAAATGGTTGAGATATTTATAATAAAACGTGTAATTGATAATTTTCTAATAATATAAATAAAATCCAAATGTTACATCAACATGTTTATTCAGACATTAAATCAAACTTCTCACACATTAGCAATATGGGATTACTAGTTGCGTATTATTTCAAAGGACTCCACGTTTTAGATGAATTCAACAGTAAGGCGAACGGGATGCAGAATGCATGATTTATCTAAGTATAATAAACTGAGGCTAATGGACTTGGTTCATGCTTTATGACACTCATTGTTTTCCTAGTATTTGGTTTTAGCAGTTTTAATGTGCATATGTGTTTCTTTCCGGATGGAGGGGAAGATTTAGCGGCTTTGACGACTAACTTACCGCTGGGAGTTGGAGTTATGTCGAGCTTTTTGTGTACAATCTTTCCGACCACTCGTTACGGATCGGATACTCTGACATGGTGCATCAGGACACATCCATGACTAGTAAAAGACTAGGACTTAAAATACTTGTACAGTTATCTTTGGCCAGTGGATATGAATAATGTATTCATATAACTCTATAAATCGTAAAGCTATAAACTATGCTAAATATGTTTTTTTATAAAATTAAATCCACTATTATCAAACCCATGCCATTAGATACATCCAGGGGGTTTGAACCGTCGACATTTTGGTGACTGTAACCGCTAGACTTTTTGCTATGCTAAATATGTTGGTATATAAATAAAGGAATAACCGTTAGATTACTCATTATAGTGAAAAAATGTCAAAATGTAAAACTGAACTCAGATTTATATACATGAACTTGGGTCACCAGAATCGAACCTGATGATCTTGATTGTTTGATTCTTATGGGCTGTTGCATTTAAATAAATATTTGATATGTATTCTCTTACTTCAAATCAATAATATTCTCCTTTTGACATTTGTGGCCATTAAAACTTACAAACTAGAAAGTATTTGTGCCAAAAGGGGTGGTGACAGTTAGTTAAAGATTCTGTCATGCATCCTTACACCTCGGGTTTGAATCCTAAGGACACCAATCTTTCTCATAATTTTGTGAGTTTTATTTTTCATTTTCATTTTCCTTTCCCTCTTCCTACATCTCTCGCGGTCGAGGATGTGATGCTAATGTGGCCTGTGCTCAATTGTTAAAGAATGTATCAATGGTTTCAGGGATAGATGTGCGCGTATCCATTGTAAAGGTGTCGGACTTTGCCTGTGCTTCAAGATGCAAATATATGTACCAATGATTTCGGGATCTGCTCGAGATGCCTTGACAGAATTTCGAAGATTGATATGTATTGGATGATTAAGGCTATCGTGGTATATATTGAAATGTTATGAATTATATCCTTTCATAAAAAAACTAGTAAGTATTTCTAAACGTTATAAATGCAAGGATATATTGTTTTGGATTTTTGTTAGAGATTTCTTTTTTTAGTTAACATGAAAAGGATCCGACGCAAAGGACATATTTGTGTTAAAAATACAAACCAATGACAGTCATTGATTTGGTCAGTCATTTGGACGGATGAGATTAAATACCGTTTATGGTTAATTTCTCCGCGACGAATTATAAAATCTCTTGACAAACTATGTCGTAATTTTGGTTTCTCGGCGAAAAATTATAACCCTTTTGACGAACTTTATATTTTGCACCAAAAATATGTTTTGTACCTGATCTTTACTCTAGCTAACATATCCAAAATATGTTTTGGAAAGGTTGTAAGTATGAAATTATGAGAAAGTCCTCGCACCAAGCTAAATCATGTCCATTTGTCATAATGTAATGTGTCGGGATTGTATCCGATGATGAATGCCATGTAAACATTTATGTGTACCAACATGTAAAACCACCAATCAAATAAAAATGTACAAGATGAAACGGATAAAGTGACACTCCTTATGTGAAGTATACAAAATCTCTTAAATAATTGACATGTTCTGATTTCATTTGTCAATGTCAATTATAATGAAAGAAACATTTGAGGATTTGAAACACATTTTTATTTAAGTATGGTAATGATAAAGTGGAGGAGTGCTCAAATGAGAATTTCTTTAAATTTCGAGAACTTGAGACCCCAATTTTCACCCTCCAAAATGCAAGATGCATTTTCCAAGATGCATTTTGGTGGTAACACATGTCTCATGTGCATTTTTCAAGATGCATTTAATGCAAAGTCAAAGCCACCATTTTTACTTTGCCTTTTGGATATGTGTCACATTCAGATTCAAAGATGCATCACGATCTAATGGTGAGATTTGGGTTCTCAAGTTCTTAAATTTTTAAGGGTTCTCAATCGAGCGTTGCCCTAATAAAGTGTATATGAAACATGTCTTTGAACTTATATCATCTTACAGATCTCATAGGGATCTGTATGTTTTTTTTGGATAGAGGGGTATAATGATTCAATACATTTCAATACACATCATCTAGTACATATATATTGCATCTCGATCAGATCCTGAAATTATTGGTACAAATGTATCTGCCGCTTGAAGCACATGCCAGGTTTGGCACATTTTACCATGGATCCGCGCACCTCTACCCCATAATTACTGGTACATTTCTTGACATCTGAAGCACAAGCCACATCGGGCACCTTTACCATCGCAAGGTGTAAAGATCCAACCATTCAGGGTGGACTCCTTAATCAACAGACTACCACCCCTGTTGGCGGATCTGTATGTATTTTTAAGCCATTGAACTTATTACATTTACTTATGAAAATCTTTACAACATTATTTTTTGTGAACCGAAACATAGTAAAAAAAAGTAATAACAAATCGCCTTGTAAAAAAGAAGTAAGAGCTTAAATTATTCACATTACATGCATATTATTGATTTGTTATTCGATATCCAGTATCTACTATTAACATTTTGATCATTAATATATCTTTTAAGATGTTAAAGTGATACGATCGCCCAACGTTATTATGAACGGGCAGAATTAACACTCCTTGTGTTAACTATATAAGCGAGACAATCATTGCTCATTTTCATTCGTAAAAGTAGTAATCAAGTATTCCAGAGAGAAAATGGCAAGACTTGTTGTATCAATTGTGATATTTCTTGTAATCATGTTGGGCACACATATGAGGCCAACGTCAGCAATTTCTTGGAAATTTCCATTCTGCTATGGAAAATGTCTTGGTACTTGTTTAATAATTTATCCGGTTCCTGTTTGCGTTGTCAAGTGCACGAAAGATTGTAGTCATTCAGTGTTGTCTATTAACACCGCCAAATCCTACGACTGTACAATGAAGTGTGCGACGTCTAAGTGCATAAATATCAGTACGACAAAGGATGACCCATGTAAGAATCGTTCTTTCCATAATTTTCAATATAAAATTCCTTTAATACGAGTGATGCGCATTAATCTTTATGATCATGTAATTAATTTTTCTATTTCTCTATGTTATTTTTTAGGGGCGGAGGAGGTGGCTGACTGTGTCAACGCTTGTTCCACAAGCAGTGGCGGATCCAAAAGTCATATTGACTGGGGGCCGAATATATAATAAAAATAAAAATATATTACTAATTAAAAATATTGGACAAAGACTGGGGCCAAAGTATAAAATAAATGGGGGTCAAAGCGTAAAATTTGATTATTATATATATATAATTAAACTAAATTTAAAATATGTGGGGGCCGCGAACCCCTATTCACCCTCTGTGCGTCTGCCCCTGTCCACAAGTTGTTCACTTATCTAGCTATTTGATTATTCAAGACGGCATGTCAAGAAAATATTGACGTTTCTCACAAATGGTCGAGAAGTTTATAATAAAACATGTAATTTATAATTTTCTAATAATATAAATAAAATCCAAAATTTAGCATCAACATATTTATTCGACATTAAATCAAACTTCTCTCACATTAGCATTATGGGATCATTAGTTGCGTATTATTTCAAAGGACTACGTTTTGGATGAATTGAACAGTGAGGCGAATGGGACGAAGAAGGATTTTGTTCAAGTATAAAGTGAGGCTGGTTGGTTCATGCCTTTATGTCACTCATTAGTTTTAGCAGTTTTAATGTGCAGAGGTGTATATTTCCGGATATGGATGGGAAGATTTAGCGCCTGTGATGACTAATTGACCGTTGGGAGTTGGAGTTCGGTCGAGCTTTCTGTTTACAATCTTTCCGACCACTCGTCCCGAAATCGGGTACTAGGACATGGTGCCTCAGGACACATCCATGGAAAGTAAAGATTAAGACTTAAAACTAGTTGTATTGTAATTTGTTTTTTATTTATTTATGGGATAGTTGTATTGTATTATTGTAAAGCTATAAACTATGCTAAAAATGTTGGTATATAAGTAAATGATTTGTAGTTTTAAGGTTAGATTACGCACCAACATACAGGTGGTCTAACGATGCCAACACATAATTTGTAGTTTTAAGGTTAAATGTTCGAGGGCCACCGTGACGTATTTAGATTACGCATTATGTTGAAAAAAAATGTTATACTGTAAAAGTGAACTCGGGTTGCCCCGATTCTCTTATCATATTAAGTGTTTGAATCTAATAACCTTTTTAATGTCATGAATCCACGCCTTAAACTTTGATAACTATAAAATAGATATTTGATCGGTATTCTCTTATTTCGAATCAATCATACTTTTCCTTTTCACATTTGTGTTCCGTTTAAACTTAGATAACTATAAAACTAGAGAGTATTTGTAAACGTTATAAATGAAAGGGTCATGTGCTTTTATTATTTGGATTTTTATTAGAGATTTATTTTTTTAGCTAACATATCCAAACTAAGTTTAGGGAAAGGTTGTATTGTACCTATGAGATTACGAGAAAGTCCTAGCACCAAGTGTTTTTTTTTCCTTTAAAAAAAAAACTTGGTGCGAGGACTTTCTCATAATCTCATATGTACAACCTTTCCAAACTTAAATCATGTTTATTTGTCATACTTTAATGCGTCAAGATTGTATCCAATAATAGATTTCCATGTAAACATTATAATGGGTACCAACTTGTAAAACCATCTATCAATCAAAAAAGTATAAGGTGATTTATATCCCAAAAAAAAAGTATAAGGTGATTAAGATGAACTGAAGAAAGTGACACTCCTTAAGTTAACTATACAATTTCTTAACTAATTCACATGTTCTGATTTGTCAATGTCAATTATAATGAAAGAGACAATTGAAGATTTGAAACACATTTTTATTTAAGTATGGAAATGATAAAGTGTATAGGAAACATGAATTTGAACACACATCATCTTATAGGTGATTGTTTTGATCAGTAAGGGATCTGTATGTATTTTTTTATAGTGAATTTATATTTTATATAAGACATATAAAGGAATACATCGCATATATGATATTTTTCGGGTACATATATATTTTTAGACTATTTGAAGCACAACCACGTAAAGGGCACCACTCGGATTTGCTTGATTCACTCGATAAAACGCATGCCATCTCCGCACCTCTAACTTTGAAACTCACAAATCGACAAACACCTACATGGAAGGACCTTTGAGTTGTTTAAGCATGCCTCCGCGAGAGGGTAGCACCTGCAAGCGTCCACAAGAGACGAGGAAGATGAAAGGAAAGAGGACGATGAAAACATACACGAAGGATGTAGGAAGAGTCCGCACCATATGTGGGGGACTAGGAAAAATCCACAAAATTGTGGACGGAAAATGTCATGGTGGGGGTTGAACACAAGACTTTGCTTATTGCAAGCCAAATGCTCAACCAACTCATCCAACACCTTGTTGGCGAGATCTGTATGTATTTTTAAGCCTTTGAATTTATTACATTTGCTTATGAAAATCTTTACACCATTATTTTTCTTGCGTACCCAAACATAGTAAAAAAAAAGTAATAACAAATCGCCTTGTAAAAAAGATGTAAGAGCTTTAATTATCCTTATTTACATGCCTATTATTGCTGTGTTATTCGACATCCAATATCTACTATTAACATTTTGATCATTAATATATCTTTTAAGATCGCATAAGTGATACGATCGCCCTACGTTATTATTAACGGGCGGAAGTGACACTCATTGTGTTAACTATATAAGCGAGTCAATCATTGCCCATTTTCATTTGTAAAAGTATAATCAAGTATTCGAGAGAAAAAATGGCAAGACTTGTCGTATCAACTGTGATAATTCTTGCAATCATGTTGGGCACACATATGAGGCCAACGTCAGCCATTTCTTGGAAATTTCCATTCTGCTATGGCAAATGTCTTGGTACTTGCTTAATAACTTATTCAGTTCCTATTTGCGCTGTCAAGTGTACGAAAGATTGTAGTCATTCAGTGTTGTCTATTAACACCGCCAAATCCTACGACTGCACAATGAAGTGTGCGACATCTAAGTGCACAAATATAAGTACGACAAAAGATGACCCATGTAAGAATCGTTTTTACCATATATTTTTTTCAGTATGAAATTCTTTTAATACGAGTGAAGGGGCATTAATCTTTATATTTTTTATGATCATATAATTGATTTTCTATTTTTCTATATTATTTTTCAGGGGCAGAGGAGGTGGCTGATTGTGTCGATGCTTGTTCTACAAGCTGTTCACTTATCTAGCTATATAATTATTCAAGACGACATGTCAAGAAAATATTGACTTTATCACAAATGTCGAGAAGTTTATAATAAAACTTGTAATTTATAATTTTCCAATAAAAAAATAATATAAATAAAATCCAAATTTTAGCATCAACATGTTTATTCGACATTAAATCAAACTTCTCGTGCTCCAAATTTTAGCATCAACATGTTTATTCGACATTAAATCAAACTTCTCGTATATTAGCGCAATATGCGGTCACTACTCACTAGTTGCTTAATTATTTCAAAGGACTCTACCCCTGTTTGGTTGCTGAAAAATCAACAGAAAATTAATGTTTTTGGAATGAAAAACCAAATAAGATTGTTTGGTTAAGAAAAAATAAATAAGAAAGAAAACATGTTGGAAAATCAATTTTTCCACCAAAATATGAGAGGAAAATGAAAATCACGACTTCATCTTCTTCGTCTCAATTCTGTGATTAAACTGGTATCGGCTCGCTCGATTGATAGGCTGAAGATGGCAAATATGATTATGTAATTTGGCTTCTCTGCTCCGTCTTTTCCTAAGGATGCTCTAGTTGAGAAGTTGCCGCCGGGAGAGATCGGAATGGTCTCAGGGATTCCGTAGGACCATCTTCACAGAAAGGTATCATTTTTCAAGATCCGATTGTAGATATGAACTCAGACTAATGGTCACCAACTATAGTGCTTCATTGGTAAAAACACAAGTTATTTTCAACCGGCGCTGGAACTGGAAGAGGCATTATGTGAGGCATTATTTCCGGAAATCAGGAATGAATCAGATTGCGAAGTAATTAAATGCGGCGGAGATTGAGGAGTATGTTATGCTTGCAAGACCGAAGAATCGGTGGCAAATCGGAGTCGTCGACGACTCGACGTCAAGGGACTCCACCATGGCTCAATTCTCTGGTTTCGCTTAACAACACCAAATTATGGTGGCTCAAATAATCAGATTACTCCATTTTGAAGAATCATGGTTTCTTAGGAACCAATACTCTTCATTTTTTTATAATCTCGGTAGGAGTTACATCGGTGCCATTATTCCCGATTTCTCTCCTACCGGAAATGTACAAAAATGAAGATGTGACTCGGTTTGCCGCCTACGTGGACCAATCGGACCCCTTCCGTGCCAACATGACATCCAAATGGAGTACCGATTTCTCAGAAATCGGGAATAGCTTAATAACGATTTTTTTGACACCGGGATTAATTGAACAGGCTTTTCAGAGCTGGTCAGGGCATCATATGGATCCAGTTGGGATGTGACTAAACTAAAAGGATACCGGTTTGGGGGAAATCGGTATCTTCTGCAACAAAAGATTCCTTCTGCTTAAACGTGTATATAACCAGTGAAGAAACTGGCAAATCACGACCATTATTCTTCCGAATTTTATTGAAACATTGTGAAGCATTTGTAGTCATGGAGCCACATCGAAATCCACCGTGGTCAAATGCCTGTGTCCATAGTTCTACATCCATATCTACCAACCATTTGTGAGAAAGTGGCTTATCATGCAGTAGTTGCAATAGCTCTGCAAACCTCTCCTTGAACTTCAACTCCTTCATCTCATATGGCACATCACCAAGTTTAGCTTTCAAAACCTCATTCATGATGCCCCGGCCAGCTCTGAAAAGCCTATTCGATTAATCCTGGTGTCATAAAATCGGTACTGAGTTATTTCCGGTTTTTGAGAAATCGATACTCCAGCTGGATGCCATGCTGGCACAAAAGGGGTCCGGTTGGTCCACGTACGACCCAAACCGAGCCACGTCTTCATTTTTGTACATTCCCGGTAGGAGAGAAACCGGGAGTAATGGTACCGGTGTATCTCCTACCGGGATTATAAAAAACATGAAGAGTACCGGTTCCTAAGAAATCAGGATTCTTAAAAATGGGGTAATCTGGTTATTTGAGTTTCAACTGGTGCAATTGAGCAATTTGAGTTTGGAATTGGATACTTTGGCTTCATGCCTATATGTCACTCATTGTTTTCCTAATATTTGGTTTTAGCAGTTTTGATGTACAGAGGTGTTTCTTTCCAGATGTAGGGGAAGATTTAGCGGCCTTGACGACAAATTTACCGATGGGAGTAGGAGTTTTGTCGAGCTTTCTGTTTACAATCTTTCCGACCACTCGTCGCAGAATTGGGTACTCTGACATGGTGCCTCAGGACACATCCATGACTAGTAAAGATATAAAACTCGTTGTATTGTATTCTTGTAAAGCTATAAACTATGCTAAACATGTTGATATATAAATAAGGGAAAAGTACAGTTTGGGGACGTGAACTATCACCATTTTCAACTTGTGAGCTGAACTATAAAAACTTCCAAACAAGGGGCGAACTATCAAACAATTTTCCAACTTGTGGGCTGAGCTATAAAAACTTCCAAACAATGAGCGAACTATCAAACAATTTTCCAAATAAGGGGCACCGTCTAACGCCGTTAGGATTTTTACAAACGTCGTTGAACGGCGTTACCTCCATTCCGTTCTATAATAAAATAATACAAAATATCAAAAATATCAAAAAGTTGTAAAAAAAATTAAACGAATTTATAAAATATAAAAAAAGTTTTAATTTTTAATAAAAAATAATATAAAATTTTTGAAAAATAAATATTAGAAACTTTAGAAAAATTAAATACAAATGAAAAATATTTTTAAATTTTTGTTACAAAGTTCCCTACGAATAATTCAAGAAAATATTAATTTTTGTTCCTATGTAGTTTGAACCATATAAGAGGTATTATGGATAAATATTTTATATCCTTTTTATTAAAATTAAAGTTTTCAATTGTTTATGATTTTTATAAATTCGTTTAATGTTTTACAATTTTTTAATATTTTATTAACTAATGGAACGGAGTTAACGCCGTCCAACAGCATTAGTGAAAATCTTAACAGTGTTAGACGGTGCCCCTTGAAAAATTGTTTAATAGTTCGCCCTTTGTTTGGAAGTTTTATAGTTCAGCCCACAAGTTGGAAAATTGTTTGATAGTTCGCCCCTTCTTTGGAAGTTTTTATAGTTTAGCCCACAAATTAGAAAATAGTGATTGTTCAGGTCCCCAAACTGTATTTTTCCCCTATAAATAAAGGATTAATAGTTAGATTATGCACTAATAGATTGATGATCTAGTAGTGGAAACATCTGACTTGTAATTATAAAGTTAATAATTTGAACCCAACCATAACAAATTTATATTACGCATTATGGTGAAAAAAAATGTCAGAGTGTAAAACTGACCTCGGGTTTATATACTTGAATTTAGTATGCCACAAAATATTAAGGTTTGTTTTTGTTTTATTGCATCGATAAATATGCGGACACGTACTATACATTTAAACCTAACTTATTGATTGGGTTTGCTCCTCTGCCGACACTTCCGGGAGTCAAGAGAATGGAATCCCGATTATCTTGATTGTTTGATACTTATAATAAAAGAAACAATTGAGGATTTGAAACACATCTTTATTTAAGTATGGTAATGGTAAAGTATATAAAGCATCTATTTGAACTCACATCATCTTATAGGTGATTGTTTTGATCTCTAAGGGATCTGTATGTATTTTTAAGCCATTGAATTTATTACATTTGCTTATGAAAATATTTACAGTTTACACCATTATTTTTCGTGTGTACCCAATCATAATAAAAAAAGTAATAACAGATCGCCTTGTAAAAAAGAAGTAAGAGCTTAAATTATCCAAATTTCCATGCATATTATTGCTCTGTTATTCGATATCCAGTATCTACTATTAATATTTTGATCATTAATATATCTTTTAAGATCGCTAAAGTGATACGATCGCCCTACGTTATTATGAACGGGCGGAAGTGACACTCCTTGTGTTAACTATATAAGCTAGCGAGGCAATCATGGCTCATTTTCATTCGTGTAAAAGTAGCAATCAAGTATTCGAGAGAAAAAATGGCAAGACTTGTATCAACTGTGATAATTCTTGTAATCATGTTGGGCGCACATATGAGGCCAACGTCAGCCATTTCTTGGAAATTTCCATTCTGCTATGGCAAATGTCTTGGTACTTGCTTAATAATTTATCCGATTCCTGTTTGCGCTGTCAAGTGTACGAAAGATTGTAGTCATTCAGCGTTGTCTATTAACACAGCCAAATCCTACGACTGTACGATGAAGTGTGCGACGTCGAAGTGCACAAATATCAGTACGATAAAAGATGATCCATGTAAGAATCGTTCTTACCATATTTTGCAATATAAAATTCTTTTAATACGAGTGATGCGCAATAATCTTTATATTTTTTATGATCATGTAATTAATTTTTCTATTTCTCTCTATGTTATTTTTCAGGGGCAGAGGAGGTGGCAGATTGTGTCAACGCATGTTCCACAAGTTGTTCACTTATTTAGCTATTTGATTATTCAAGACGTCATGTCAAGAAAACAATGATGTTTCTCATGAATGGTGGATAAATTTATAATAAAACTTGTTATTTATAAGTTTCTAATAATATAAATAAATTCCAAATTTTAGTATTATCACGTTTATTCGACTTGATATCAAATTTCTAGTGCACTGGCGAATTTGGGGTTACGTATGCGTACTAAATTGCTCATAGTTTTGTGATGTCAAATTGGTTTATTAATTTCCAACAAGCAGCCGTTCCTTGACACGTTGATATGGTTTGATTTCTGAATGTCAATTGAATAAAAAAATTTATAATAGTTCATTAGCTAAATAAAAACCTTTATAACATTATTTTTGTGTAATATAGTAATAAAATTAGTAACAAATCGCTTTGTAAAATATTGCTATTTCTATGCACATGGATTAGTGGTCTAGCGGTCATAGTCCTAGTCAAGTGATCAGAAGGTCGACGGTTCAAAGCTCTCCAGATGCATATAATGGCATGAGTTTGGGGATTGTCCATTCCTTGCCAATATTAGTGGAGTTTTTTATAAAAAAATATCGCTATTTCCATACAAGAAATATTTTAATTAATTCTATACTTTATAAAATCCTATTTGTACGGATCGTATAAGAATACAGGAATAGCTTCGATTTCAAATTTGCATGCATATCAATTACTATATATTATCCAAGGAGAGCGCTCGGTTGAGAACCCCTAAAAATTTGAGAACCTGAAACCCCAAATCTCACCATTGGATCAAGTTACATATTTGAATGTGGAGGTGACACGTGTCCCACTCACTTTTTTTCCTTCATTGTGTAGTTTCGAGCATTATTTTTGCCTAGATGCATTTTCAGGTTTCGGAAAGTTTACTTAGGCAAAAACAAAAATGCATAAAGAAGGTTTTCAAGATTCTCGAAAAAAGAAGGGTTCTCATTTGAGCGCTCCGCTCTATTATCCAATATCAGATATATACTATTAACATTTTTATCATTAGTATATCGTTTAACTAAAGTGAGACTCAGCCAAAATTATTATTGACTACTGCAGAGTTTACTACTATATAAGTGAGACGATCATATTACTTATTTTTATTCGTAAAAGTATTAGTCAAAGGATTCAAGACAAAATGACAAGAGTTGCTGTATCAATTGTGGTAATTCTTGTAATCATGTTGGGCATACATACGAGTCCAACGTCAGCCATTTCTTGGAAATTTCCATTTTGCTATGTCAAATGTATCGGGGTTTGCGCAATGACTTTGCCTATTCCCGTTTGTGCCGTCAAATGTGTGAAAGATTGTTCACATCCCTTGTTTTTCCAAAGTTTTGAATCATATGATTGCACGATGGACTGTGCTACCTCAAAGTGCACAAATATCAGTACAAAAGATAGCCCTCGTAAGAACATTCCTACCATTTTTCTTAAATATACGTTTCCAAATGCACATTATTTTTTTATTTGTCATCACTTTATTGATTTTGAGTATTTCTGTTGTTGTTGTTACTTTCAGGGGCAAAAGAGGTGGCAAACTGTGTCGATGCTTGTTCCACAAACTGTTCCATTGAGATTGACTAGCTGATTGATTATTCAAGAAGAAGACATATCAAGAAAACGTTTATGTATCTCACCAATGGCCGAAATTCATAATAAAACATGTAACTTGTACGTAGCTCCTAATTAATAATATAAATAAAATTAATTTTTTAGTATTATAAAAGTTTACCCGACATCATATCAAACTTCTAATTAATGCTCTAGCAATATGGGGTCTGAAAGTTGCCTATTATTTCCTAGCAAATGTAACTCTAATGTTCCGGGCTGTTTCTAATTTCCCGCTGAAGGTTTAATGGCTTTGGCGACTAATTTATCATCGGAGTTTTTTTTTGTCAAGTCTTCTTTTCACAATCTTTCCTATCGGTCGCGTGTCGCGTCAGGATACGGTTCGCTGACATGGTGCCTTAGGACACATACATGTCTAGTAAGGATTATTAAAAATTGAAATTAGATGTACATCTATATTTGGCTGGGTGGAAATGACTTCTGGTAAAGCTATAAATTGTTTCGAAAAGAATGCTCTATAAAATGTAACACATTATACCGAAGAAATGTCAGATATGCCACCCTGACAAATATATCCATACAAGTTGAATCAAATGATAAGTTTCTATGTCCGTACCAAATTGTAAATCCATCAACCAAAAAGAAGAATAGGATTGTATGAAATATTAACTTATTAGTATATCTTTTTAGATCGCTAAACCGATAAGATCAATTGGGAGAAAGTGATATATTCCTTAAATTAACTATATAATTTGGTAAATAATATTTTGGTACCTCGAGCTTGACATCCTTAGAAGTTAAATATAATATGTTCCTGGAAAAAAATTGTATTATAATATTAACTTTTTTGAATTTTTTTTATTATAATATTTCCATATGAATGAGGAGAAATCAAGTTCTTCCGACTTGTACAAATGAATTCCTCCCATCAAGCCAAAATATGCTCATTTGTCATTTTCGTGTACCTAAGATATAAGATTGTATGAAATGTCAACTTAACTCATTGATGATTTCTAATAAGGTATTTCTTAAATTATTGAAATGTTCTGATTTGTCGACGTCAACTACAAGGGAAAAAAACGTGTTTTATTGAAGTACGGAATCGTAAAGTAAATAAAACATGAATTTGAACTCACATCAATCTAAAATGCGATTTTATTCTATCTCTAAAGGATAGATTTGTATTCATCTAAAGCAATTATAATTATTTCAATTGCTTATAGAAATCTTTACGCTATTATTTTCCAGTGAACTCGATCAAACATAGTAGTAAAACTAATAACATGATGCCGTGTTATAATGATATATATCCAAATTTGAAATTTATTTGGTACTCACTGTGATTTATGATATTTAATTTGTATGAATAGTAAAACAAGAAGTAAGGGTTAATTTATCAAATTTACATACATATCATGGCTCTATTATTCAACATCCGGTATCTACTATTAACATTTTTATCAATAAGAAATCTTTCAAGCTAAGCTCGCAAAAGTGATACGATACTCAAAATCATTATGAACAGGTGGAAGTGTTACTCCTCAAGTTAATTATATAAGCGAGACGATCATTGCTCATTTCATATTCATAAAAAGTAGTCAAGGATTTGAGAAAAATGGCAAGAGTTCAAGTATCACTTGTGATCGTTCTTGCAATCATGTTGTGCACACATATGAGGGCAACGTCAGCCATTTCTTGGAAATTTCCATTCTGTTATGGCAAATGCTTGGGTCCTTGCTTAATAACATACCCTGTTCCTGTTTGTGTTGCCAAATGTTTCCATGATTGTAAGCATTCAGCAATGTCTATTCAAATTTCTAAATCCTACGATTGTACGATGGAGTGTGCAACATCAAAGTGCACAAATATAAGCACAAAAGACGACCCACGTAAGAATCATTCTCACCAATTTCGTTTTAATAACGAAGTTCCTTTAATACTATTGACGAGTATTAGCATACTTTTTTTTGTGATCACGTAATTGATTTTTCTATTTCTACATTTACATTTCAGGGGCAGAGGAGGTGGCTAATTGTATCGGTGCCTGTTCCACAAGTTGTTCTCTTATCTAGTGTATTAAAACTATTCAAGACCACGTGTCAAGAAAATATTGATATTTCTCATGAGTGGTCGGGAATTTTTTAATAAAACATGTAATTTATAATTTTCTAATAGAATAAATAAATTCTAAATTTTAGTATCATCACGTTTATTCCACTTGACATACAATTTCTAGTGCTCTCGCAATTTCGGATCACGTACTAATTGCTTCTTAATTCTGATATAAGTTACTTCGGAAACTATGAAAGAGGAAACAATCAAGATTTTATCAACTTCCTATAACAATCTATTAAGCAATTTACTGTAAAACAACTATGTATTACATTAGATTATAATCGAACCTTTGATAAATTGTTTGCATGTCACGGCGTAAGAAGTTCTAAATTTCAATTGAATAATCAAATGTGCAAACCAACCTTCAAAAAAAAAAATGTCCCTTCCTTTAATTTCTTAAATCATTCATCAAAATAATACATCCTGATCCAATTGGTTTACAAGGCTAACCTAATTTATATCGAAGAAAGAGAAATAAACCTAGCTACTCTTCAACACATGACTTCAAAATATAGACTATGCTGACAAGATGGCCTTGGATTTTAAATGTGCAATGTTCAACATAATTTGTTTAGCATTTCGTTAATCCTACGGACTGGTTGTGGACATGTATGCATGAGCTAGACTTGAAAAAGTTGAGGTTGGTGGTTTGGGGTTGCCGGTGGCTTTGGTATACCGGTTCTTAGAGCTTGACTCAATCTCTAATAAATTAAACTAACACAATCTAAGCTCACCCAATACAACCCAAGTTCATCCAAACTAATCTAAACATATCCAAGTTCATCCAACACAATCCAAATTAAAATAATCTAAACTAAACGCACCTAAGCTAAACTAGTCCCCACTTACCTAAACTAGTCTCCACTCACCTAAGCTTTTCATTATATTTAATATAAAATGAAACTGACGAACTATGTCGTCTTTTTCATTTGTCGACTTGACGAATTATAGGTTGATTTTGACGAACTTTGTATTTTGTACCTGATCTTCACTCTTAGACTATTAAAATAAACAAAATTAAGGCCCGGATCTTTAGACTATTAAAAAAATCAATTAACAAAATAAATACATTTTTAATTACTAATAATAACACATAATTTATTTTTTATTTTGTAAAGTTTCACTTTTTTAAAATTTTAATAACTATATTTATAAATGAAACATATATTTATTTATACCTATTTTATAAAAATACTAATTTTTTTATCAATTTATTATATTATTTTTTATTATAAAATATATAAAATTTTAAAATATAATTCTAAGTTTTTTATGATGATTATAAAATATATTTTCTTTTTGGAATCAAATTTTGTTTAATCTTCTATATAAATATTAATTTAAATTCATATAATAATTTAATTAATTGTTATTCAAACTTTTTATAAATATCTAACATTTTTATAAATTTTAATTTAAATATTAAAAACTAAAATTAGTCTCCACTCACCTAAACTAGTCTCCACTCATCTAATCTAATACAATCTAATCTAAGCTCACCCAACAGCTCAAGAACCAAGTTAGGCATGAGTTGCAGGGTTTAGACCGTTATTGACAACAAGGGACTTTGAAAAACATGGTACAAATCATAAATCACGAAATTAGACTGAGTACAACAAATGCTGAAGAATCACAAAAGGAAGTATAATTGTAGATTCAAACCCAATGTCATCTATAAGAATCTATAATATGCATAAGAAAACCAATATGCCTCTTAATTAAGTGTACCAACACTAGCTTGTGCAGCAGTACGAGAGCATGAACTAGGGGAGAGCAAACGGTAATTTACCGTTTTATCGTTTACCGTTTACCGTTTTACCGTTTACCGTTTTACCGTTTACCGATTTACCGAAATGTAAAATTTTATTCCGTTTACCGTTACCGATTTCAATTCGATTCGGTAAATCGGTAAAACGGTAAAACGGTAAATTTACCGATTTCAGAATTTATTCCGTTTACCGACTTATTTTTACCGTTTTACCGTTGGTAAATTTACCGATTTACCGTTTTACCGATTTACCGAATCGAATTGACTCGGTAACGGTAAATTTACCGACGGTAAACGGTAATTACCGAATTTTGCTCTCCCCTAACAGGAACTGCATTTTTCGCATCCGAATCTCTTTGTTGCCTCTTTTTCTGTTAAACAATAATGAAATAATTGTTTGAAGTGCCATGCGAGTTTGTATAATAATAAGTAGAGTAGGTGGAACGTAACAAACAAACAAACAAACAAATCAAAACCTTTCTAGCCGGTTTTTGTGCTTCTCGTATTTCGTCTGTTGCTTCTGCCATATCATTGTAAGAAGCCGCTGTAAGGTGGGGTGTTGCCGGTTAAGACTGAGAAGAGAGTTTGGGGAGAGCAGAAGGGTAGAGAGATAGAGAGGAAATTTGATAGTTGATTGATTGTCTTTCTTTCCATGCAAACACACATTCTTATGCTGCTAGCTAGCTAAACTAGACCCAACGGTCACATGAAAACCTACGTACGTCTCCTTGCATGCTTTTCAGTGTACGTAGTCGGTATCAGGATAGCGTTTGGTGCGTATTGGTAGCCTGCTGCTGCGGCGCTGGACGTCTGCATGAGCTGCTTTGTTGCCTGTTTTGCCTGATTCCCTGCCTTGGTCCCCTCTGGTGCTAGCCACGCCTGCTACAGCCGCCTTCGCTGCGTCCTTCAAATATTGTTCCTGGTAAGAAGATCATATCTGATGTTATCAGCACACTTCCAAGGCTGAAAAGATATTATTCTACTAATTTTGTAACAAGTTTCTTCCTTAATGTTCAAACATCAATCGACCTATATAGGAGGGCAAGATTCAGCCAAGCGGATGAAGACAGAAAAATATCGTAATGATGGGAAATATGGTTATGTCACAAAGGCTGAGCAAGTTTATTATATCCCAATGGGGTGTGCTTGAATTCGAGTAATGTGTGTTGAGTTGTATATTATGAAACGACCTTGACGAAATTATAATATTGGGCATGCAATGATAGTAATTACAGAGAAGGATAGTTACCAGGCCACCTGATCCTTTACTAAAAGCCACTTCCTCAACTAAATATTCTTCGCTTATAGTCAGGCCACAATAGGAACAATATCTGATTGCCAGAAGAGTCACAAAAATTCAATAAGACTAATTTTCTTAGAGTGCCTCAAGTCACATAATGATAAACATGCTCACGACCAAACCAAATTCAAGGTATTCAAGGTATATTAAACCAACAAATAACAGATAAATACCAAATATGGTAGTTATTTATTTCTGATGGATACTTACAGCCCCCCATGGCCATCCGGCATACCAGCTTGCTCAGTTTCACAGTAAACACAGAACAGCATTGTTGCCTGTTTAACAAATTGAAAGAAAAAAAAAGAAGAGAAGTTAAGACATTAGTTACAGGGTTTGGACTGTTAATCTTGGTGGTTTAGACTGCTATTGCGAACAGCGGGTTTTGAAAAACGTGGTACAAATAAAAAATGACGAAATTAGACAAGTACAACAAATGCTGAAGAATCACGAAAGGAAGTATAATTGTAGATTCAAGCCCAATGTCTAACGAATCTATAACGTGCATAAGAAACCCAATATGTCTCTACTAGCTTCAGCCAACCTCTTTATTTAGTGTACCAACACTAGCTTTTGCAGCGGTACGAGCAGGAACTGCATTTTTCGCATCTGAAGCTCTTTGATGCCTCTTTTGCTGTTTTAACAAGAATGAAATAATTGTTTGATGTGCCATGCGATGTTGTATGACAAGTAGAGTAGTAGACTAGGTGGGACGTAACAAAAGAAAAATCAAAACCTTTCTAGCCAGTTTTTGTGCTTCTCTTTTTTTGTATGTTGCTTCTGCCATATCATTGTATGAAGCCTCCTTCGCTGCTTCCTTCAAATCTTGTTCCTGGTAAGAAGATCATATCCGATGTTAATCAGCACACTTCAAAGGCTGAAAAGATATTATATGCAAATGATGGGAAATATGGTTATGTCACAAAGGCTTAGCAAGTTTATTACATCCCAATGGGTGAGTTTAAATTCGAGTAATGTGTGTTTAGTTTGTATATTTTGAAAAGATCTTGACGAAAAAAATAACATTGGGCATGTAATGATTGTAGTTACAGAGAAGGATAGTTACCAGGCCACCTGGTCCTTTACTAGAAGTCACTAGCTCATAATCATAATATAGTTCGCTTATAGTCATGCCACATGAGGAACAATATCTGATTGCCAGAAGAGTCACAAAAATTCAATAAGACGGATTTTGTTAGAGTGCCTCAAGCCACATAATGATAAACACATGCTCACGACCAAAACAAATTCAGGGTATATTAAACCAACAATAACAAATAAATACCAGATATGGTAGATGGATACTTACAGTGCCCGAAGCCAATCATCCAGGATACCATCTTGCTCGGATTCACAGTAAACACAGAACAACATTGTTGCCTGTTTAACAAACTGAAAAAGAAAAAAAAGAGAAGTTAAGACATGAGTTACAGGGTTTGGACTGTTTGGTCTGTTAATCTTGGTGGTTTAGACTGCTATTGCGAACAGCGGGTTTTGAAAAACGTGGTACAAATAAAAAATGACGAAATTAGACAAGTACAACAAATGCTGAAGAATCACGAAAGGAAGTATAATTTTAGATTCAAGCCCAATGTCTAATAACGAATCTATAACATGCATAAGAAACCCAACATGCCTCTACTAGCTTCAGCCAACCTTTTTATTTAGTGTACCAACACTAGCTTTTGCAGCGGTACGAGCAGGAACTGCATTTTTCGCATCTGAAGCTCTTTGTTGCCTCTTTTGCTGTTTTAACAAGAATGAAACAATTGTTTGATGTGCCATGCGATGTTGTATGATAAGTAGAGTAGTAGACTAGGTGGGACGTAACAAAAGAAAAATCAAAACCTTTCTAGCCAGTTTTTGTGCTTCTCTTTTTTCGTATGTTGCTTTTGCCATATCACTGTATGAAGCCGCCTTTGCTGCTTCTTTCAAAGTTTGTTCCTCAACAACATATAACTCGCTTATAGTCAGGCCACACGTGACACAATATCTGATTGCCAGAAGAGTCACAAAAATTCAATAAGACGGAATGTGCCTCAAGTCACATAGTGATAAACATGCTCACTTCAAGCTATATTAAACCAAGAAATAACAAATATGGTAGTTATTTATTACTGATGAATACTTACAGCGTCCCAAGGCCATTCGGCACACCAGCTTGTTCAGTATCACAGTAATCACAGAAAGGCATTGTTGCTTGTTCAACAAACTGAAAAAAAAAAAACAAAGTTAAGACATGAGTAACAGGCAATGCCGGGCTGCAAACCAGTCGAGTCGAATCGAGCCGAGTAATGTTAAGCTCAAACTCCAACTCATCAAGCTTAAATATTCCATGTTCGAACTGGACTCGTTTGTATTTTAATTACTCGAACTCAGGCTCGAGCCAATCAAACTCATAAACAAGCTACAAATAATTACCTGAAAATTATGAAAAAAAATAGAATAAAAGAAAGAGAAAGCCACCGAGTTTTATTGAAAGGAATATGGATTAGGCCTTTTGCTTTGTACCAATTGCAATGTTTGATTAAAAAGAAGTAAGCTTGATACAGAAAATTTACCACTTTTTGAAATCGAATCAGCGATACTTTGTTGTCGTCGCTCGTTTTAGGCTCTCGGTTGTTGAAATCGAATCAGGGATTTGAACAACTGACTGACTATTATTAGGGTTTTTAATTATATACTTTTAAAAAAAATTAAACTTTAATTGGATTTGGGCTGACAAAACATGCGATAATACTCGTGTTACAAATTTTAAAGCTGATATCCCGCACAAACATTAAAAATGATTCTTCTTCCATTCGCCCTTGGTACCATAATTTGATATAACATTTAGTGCTTGGTAAATCTTTGGAGGACTTCGAAGTAATCGGGGAATGTTTTCCTAGTGCATCCTGGGTCCTTGATGGTAACTGGTACTTCAGCACATGCAGCAAGAGAAAATGCCATGGCCATTCGGTGATCGTCATACGTATCTATAGCTGTTACATTCAGTTTCTCAGGTGGTGTGATTACACAGTAATCTGGTCCTTCTTCAACAGTTGCCCCGAGCTGAAGACGTAAACACATTTTTTTAGAAGTCAAAAAGAATTCTCAAGAAACGATGGACGATGTGTTGACATAGAAAGAGGGAAAAGAAAATGCGCACCTTTCTAAGCTCTGTGCAAATAGCAATCATCCTTTCAGTTTCTTTTACTCTCCAACTAGCCACTGGATGAAATCCAATAAGCATATGTTAAACAACACATGCATGCCCAAAGCGTTGAAACAGCAAATAAATAAATGTTTGGCATCCAAGTTGCATTAGCTAAAGTGTTAGGGAAATTGCAGTGTTGGTGCATTGTTTTTTTTATTATATACATACCATCTCGTATGGCTGTGGGACCATCAGCAAAGAGCGCAACAACTGCAAGTGTCATGGCCACATCAGGCATTTTGTTCATGTTGACATCAATAGCACGCAAGTGTTTCCTCCCAAAAGGATTCCTCTTAGGCCCTGTAACAGTGACGCTGTTTTCTGTCCATGTAACTTTTGCGCCCATTTGCCCAAGGACCTCAGCAAATTTTACGTCACCCTTGATTTGAAAGAGACAATTATAATAAAAATAGATTAGTGACTTCACAACAAACGTGAAAAATATTGAGAAAATTGCATATCCCTCAAAACAAAATTCTGCGAGTAATCCATGAAATCTGCTAACCGGGAAAACGTAGGCAAAAGAATCTAACTTATGCATGATTAATATGTATCAAATAACCTTCAGACAAAACCATACCTGTAAACTGCTAGTCCCGCAACCTTCAACGGTAACTGTTCCACCAGTGATGGCTGCGCCAGCCAGGAAATAGCTGGCACTTGAAGCATCACCTTCGACGTGGGCATTTCCAGGTGATCTGAAGGATTGCCATTCAAAACGTTTGTCATTCAGAGACAAAGTGATTGGAACAGTAGGACATTTTTGGTGAATTATCTGTAAAGGGTAAAAAAAACAAAAGTTGAGAACTATACTTGTACTTTTGACCTCCTTTGATGTAGAATCTGTCCCAACTATCACTATGTTCTACGTAGACTCCGAACCTCTCCATCAACTTTAAACTCATCTCAACATAAGGAATGGAAATTAGTTTATCAATTATCTCAATTTCCACATCTCCGAGAGCCAAGGGAGCAGCCATGAGCAAAGCAGTCAGATACTGACTACTGATAGATCCAGAGAGTTTAACCTGCCAACCAAAAGAGTTAAAAAATAAGTGGAAAAGAAGCAACCACCAATGACCGACCAATGTGCCATTCACATTAACTTGGCAGACATTCCATGTTTCACAAGAACGTATTAACAAAACAAAGATGTGACTCCAAGGTTAGTAATCTCACCTTTCCCCCAGGGAGGCCGCCATTTGCATTTACTCGTACAGGAGGGCAACTTGTGCCTAAGAAACAATCAGCATCGGCACCAAGCTGCTTCAAACCAATAACCAAATCAGCAATTGGTCGCTCCCTCATGCGTGGAACCCCATCAAGTATGTAGCTGCGATAGGTACACAAATTTTATTAAGTGAAAGGTTCACAATAACACAAAGGAGTTGGGGCCGCGGTGGACTGATTTAAAAAATCAGGATTGCCAGACAACAAACCATTGCTCAATAATTATTCAACCACATTTTAAATGCAAAATTGTCGCAGATTCAAAACATCTTATAGATTAAAGTAAATCAAAGAGAAACTGAAGGAAAATTCAGACCTTGCATTTCCCCCTGCTGCCGCGACAGCAGCTGTTAGAGGCCGCATTGCTGTTCCAGCATTCCCGAGAAAAAGTTGAACCTCACCCTTTGATTCACCAACGGGAAACTTGCCACCGCATCCTACAACAATTGCTCTCTTTTCTGCTTTTTGTTCTTCTACATCTAGGCCTAACGCCTTCAGCGCACCAAGCATGTAATGTATATCATCACTGTCCAACAAATTTTCTACAACAGTTGTTCCCTGCAACCAAATTTACGAAATGAGAAATTGTAAAATGGAAAATTAATAAATCAAAAATAGCTTTTTTTTATAGTTCACCAGAATCTTAATAAGGAAAATTAATAACAAGTAGAACACCTCAGAGAGAGCAGCCAGAAGCAAAATCCGATTCGACAGCGACTTAGATCCCGGGAGATTAACGGTACCAGAGATCTCTTGAATAGGCTGCAACAAAATCTCCGGAGCTGCTGATGGCTTCTCAGTAGCTGCAGCCACCGACGCAGAAACCCTAAGCGGCGACACCTTAACCGCTCCACGACTTTTCAGCGCAAAACAGCGCTGTCTGACTTGGGAGCCAAAAAGCACCGAATTGACAGCCTTAGTTTTTGGAGCAGTGGATAAACCGGGCATCAATTGGGGATTCTGAACTCCATTGCAGACTCTGCTGATCTGCGCCATTGCGATTTCGGAAGAGAAAACTGGAGTTTCTGTTGATGGACTGGTTGATTGGTTGATTGAACGATCCACTGAATTTGTAGCTGAGGCGAGGACTCACCAACCAAAATACCAAATCCCACCCACCCGGTCAGAAATCGACTGCTCTGTTTCTCTCCCCCACCTACTCCGCAGAGACGGACTCAATTGAAAAATAATTTTGAATCAAGGGTCGTTAGTGTAACAAATAAAACTACAGGTCGATTTGGTATATATTTTTCCTCTCAGAGAGTTTCAAGCAAGGGTTTATTGATTTGGGGAAGTGAGATTGAATTGATGAGAGATGAAATCGGGATGGCGTCGATTGATTCCGCGACGGACTGAGCAGAGCGGAGCTTCGGAGACGGTAGACGAGGAGGTGTTTGGAGTCACGGAGGAGTTGATCGAATTCATCAAGACTTTCACAGTCGACACATTCAAAGACTTCCAGCTTCGAGAAGGTTTGTATGAATAGTTGAATACATCTATCTACATATCCGTGTTGTAATTTGATACTAAGTGAAAACTTTTTTTTTGCCGTTGAAGACTTTAATTCTGATTTTTTGTTTTGAATGATTTAATTTTTAGATGATGGGGAAGAGAATGGTGGCTGTGATGCCTTGCCGGGCACGTCTAACCAAGTCAGAACGGACTTGTCGGATTGGCAGGCGCGGCACGCGACACTTGTGTTATCTAAAGTCAAGGTGATTTGTTGCAGCATTTGATACTGATTTCGTTTGAAATGCGATGTGCTATAAACTTTTGGCATGATAGTACATATGTATTTTATTTTTTGTGAGAATCTGTGAATTATGCGTGTAGTGTAAAAAGGGGTAAACTTTGTGTGAATGTGGTGCACTTTCAGCTAAAAGTACTGCATTTCAGAAATTACAGTTCTTTTTGGTTCTAAGATTTTAGGATGTTCTTTCTCATCTGAACCATCCTATATATAGTGTTTGAATTCTTGCCCAGAGATAACTAATTTAATTGTGTAACTAGTCATGTGTGAGCGGCATGGTAAGTGAGTGGTTAAGTAGGATAAAATCGCATACAAAAGCTTTGTGCATTTAAAATTAAATTGATGTGATAGTATTTGGAAGAGATTATGTGACTGCTAACTGTGGAATTTGTTCCAACCAAAAAATTTGGTCCTCATTTCTATGATGGTGTGATAGAAATATTTGATTGATCTTTTATGTCTCACTTCTTCTGATTTTTAAACAGGAAATATCCAATCTCAGATATACATTGTGTCCTCGTCACCTGAAGGAGCATGTGTTTTGGAACATTTACTTTCGGCTTGTGCTGCAATATGTCAAAAAGTAAGACATTTCATTCCTGTTATATGCATTATTCAAGCTAGTCCATTGAAAAGATCATCAAAATCAAGTCCGACTCGTAGGTCGTGATGGTTAAAAATGCTATCTGGTTTTTTACTCCTCACGGTTGAACTTTGTGATCAAAGTGACCCAATACAGACCTTCTATGTTCTTAAAGAGGAATAATATATAAGCTTTCATTGCTTAAGATGAAGGTTTTCAGTTTGAGAAAAAGTAGCCTACGTCTCTGTGTTACATGGAATGCTTATCAACTAATCATTAGATGAAAATGTTGGAATTCCTGAGGCTTAAACTATGTAAGAATAGTTAACTGAGAGTGCATTGTTTTTTATTTTGAAAAGAAAAAGTGATGTTGTTCCATAAAGGGGTAGTAGGAAAAATAGATTCATCAAGGGAGATATAGTCCAACAGAAAGAAAACTAGACAGCTAACATTCTGTCCAAGGATGGTTACAACACAAATATTGCTTGATTATTTTTATTTCTAATGAAGATGATTTGCATGTGTATCTAAATATAAAAAAATTAGAAATTTGTGGTTTCAAATCTGGGTCAATTTGCCACCTCTAAAAATAATAATGGTATTGTTAAGATCAAAAGATAATATCATAGTTTAAATTTGAAAAGGAAGCTTCACAATATTACATGTTAACATATTATATGCGATAATCATTGGAAATGGAAAAGAATGACAGTTTCGAAAAAGAATAACCGTACAGCTGTTGGCTGTAACTTGTATCTTTAATTATGAATCCTTGAATTTGTGGTTCTTTTCTTCATGCTGCTAATCCAGGTCCAGGTCATAGACCTGCTTTGTTAATGAGTATGCAAGGTCAGGAAACATGAATGAAAAGTTCTGACTGAATTTCATCAATACCTCTGTTGGTCAAATCCGACCTGCTTTACTAGTGACAATGGAGTTTGGTGTTATATAATTCATTGAAAAGGGACTGTCATATATCTTTCGTTCTAATCAATTTCTCTCTTTTGCAATAACCAGATATGAACAGCATGCCATACGGGAGGAGAAAATTAAGAAAATTTTGATGGAAAAAGAACATAAAGCTCCGAAAGATAACGGCTTTGAGGTGGAAATGGCGTCAACAAAGAGAGAATGCAGTTCAAGTTCATCGATTCCCGAGGACCAACCGTAGCGCAGATGTACATTGGATTAACCTGATGCAACAGATCTATAAATCATGGGTTATTGATATGCCCAGCATCTTTGTTGCATTCTTCTTCTGGTTTAGATAGTCATGCTCCTTTCTAAATGTTTTAACGTGCAATGCCAAAAAGATGCAACCTAACCATAGATGTGGAAATATTTTGTACAATTAAGGATTAATTGTACATTATTTTTCCTATTATTGAATGATTAGTTAACCCTAAAAATATTTTGAAAAAATTAGTGGTCATTAATCAAATCTAGCTTAAATGCAATGCATGTATAGCGAACCTAACATGGTGGACGGTCTCTGAAAATGATCAATCACATGATCTGCCCAACAATTATTGTTTTACACCAATAATTGACCTCTGATGCAAACCAGCTTTGTTTGATTGACTTTAAAAGATTAATTTGACCACAAAACTACATTTTGTGCTAATGTGTCAGACTAGTAGGCACCCACAAATGCAAATACAAACACTGGCTACACTTGGCTCATGTCCATGAATTCACAGCAGCAGGAATCATCATGAGTAAAGCCTACATTATTCTTCTGAATGAGCTTTATTATAACTTGGGCACATAAAGAGCATCTTTTAGTGCTACAACAGCTCAGAGCTTAACAGCCAAAATTACCCCCAAAATCCAAATTCATTACACTTGAATGAATAAACATTTGAGATGTACTCTATAAATGAGAAATTGCAAACACATCTTAAGGAGCTCTACTTTTTACATGGTAAAATGGATCCGAACTAATCTTCCACAGATTCCTAGACATGCCCCATTATTGAAAGTGTAGCATTAAACTATCCAGATGCTTATGAGCTCACATGCTCCCATTCAAATCCACCAGGTAGGGGCTTATCATTCGCAAAATCAAAGTTGTACCTGAAACACCCAAAGCACGCAGATCGGGAAATAAGTGTCATTTTAACCTAATATAATTTGTTATTGCTGAATCAAAATTGGTAGCTCACTTGTCCATGAATAGTTGCTGTTCTTGTCGCTCTATGGACGAAAAGAAATCATCCATCTCTTGTGTGGTTGAATTGATTTCTGATAAAGGAATTTGAATTGGATTTGGGGACCGTTTCGTGGCTGAACCAGGAGTCTCAATGATGTTGAAGTCCCTGACTGCACTACATGGTGTACTTTCCCTAGTGGTCCTGCTTTGATGAGGTGCTCACATATAACTTAATAAATCTCAAACCCAAAGCACCACATCAAAATCAGCAAACATTTCACAAAAAGGGCAAATGAGAAGTATTTGATAATTAAATGTAAGTCGCTTTTCAGACATGACAGATGAGTCTCCAATTTTGGCAAGCATTGTTGGATTTAACGGCAAGAAGTTATCACAAAAGAAGCAAAATCAAATAAATGAAAATTGCGGAAAAAAAAAAGAGAAGAGAAATTTATACCTCTTCAGTTGTTCAAAATCTAAGAAATTTTCGCCAAAGGAAGCCTCAACATCCTCACCAGCGACCTTCCCGCAACTAATTTCATCAAACTCACAACGGCTAAAACACCGCGACTCTGAATCGGACGAACTCCTCCTCAACCTGGAGCTCACCCTGTGTCCGCCAAACTTTTCAGCGGTTTGATTGAGTTTCTTCTGGCGAGGTGGCGGCGGCTTCTTGAGCCTGCGACTGCGGAGCTGAAGGTATGAGGATGAATTGGCAGGTGCGGCGTCGGTGGTGTGGAGACTCTGTAAAGCTAGGGTTTTGGCACGAGTGCGGACTCCGATTGAGGAGGTGGTGGTGGCATTGTTGGGGATTTGGGTGCTGCTGGATTTGAGCTTTGAATTCTTCATGTACTTCCCCATCTTTCTGCCGCGAAATCTTCTCCGCCGTGCGACGACGAGGAAAGAGAATAAAATGATAAAAATATAATTTTTAGGGTTTTGATTGAAGATGCTGGCAAAAGGTGTTTATATATTAACAGAGTAATGTGTTTCAGAAACCAAATGTATCATATTTAGCGACGAAAGACTAATATTGACGACGATTTCACGCTGTGATACAAAGTACAAATTAATACAATGCGTACAACTTTGTAACAATTTTGTTGCAAGTTCCAACTATGAAATCAGAAGCTACCATTTCTGAGGTATTGCTTCTTAGTTCTTACCAACTGAATATGATGTTAAGATTAAGGCAGCTTTAGCACTAACCCACGGAATAAAAGATACCTTTTAAGGGTGGAAAGTGTTAGAACCTTCGGAGGAAAGCTTTAATCTGATCAATGTAAGGAGACCTTGTTGGGATTATATGACCAGAATCATGCTGGATTACTTCTGAGCACCCTTCTTCAAACAAAGCAGCAAGGTCCATGCTCGCTTGTCTTGCTATTTGCCGGTCTTTGCCTTGATCACTACCATAAATATGAAGCGAAGGGCAATTTATTGAGCCTTGCTTGACCTCTGATAGTTGAACTCCAAACCCGGAGCACAACATTGCAAATCTGAAATCGATTTCTTTTGATAGTGTTTCTCGCCGAGCACAGAGCAATGCTGTCATTGCAGCTCCTTGTGAAAAACCCAGTACCCCATCAAATGGTCCTTGTTGAGAAAATACACTCTTAAGGTATGACAGTGATACATCAAGGCCTTCAGTCTGTTGTTCGTACTGAAGAGGATCAAATGGACAGTCTGCCAACACCCACCCCGCCTCACTTTTGTTGCTCGTACTAGGTGAAACTAACCATGCAAATTTCTTCTTACATTTATCCAATGGCGGTAGACCTGGTTTAGACAAGGATGACTGGAGTGACTCGGTTTCACTAAGCTGGTAAAAGAACGATAACTCATGTGGCGCATCTACAAACACAAGCTCGACTATGCTTTTCAGTTTCTTGGCTAGTGATGCTGTTCTCCCTTTAAAGCCGGACGCATTTTGCCGAAACCCATGCAAGCATAAAACTTTTAGCTTCCTTGGAGGTCCCACCTATTGATATTATAGAATATAAGATGAGCCAAAAAATTATTGATTATGACAGCAAAAGTGATTATGTTTAATCAAATGGATGTGACATGGAATCAATTGGATAGAAATGAAAATGTCTAGCATAACAAATCTAGAATGTTTTGTTCTTCAAAATCTTTGATGATCTGAAACTTATATTTTCAGCATAACCTTTTTTTATTCTCTTTGCCTGGGATAATCTACCTGGATTAAATATATGAAACTTAACGGATCTTTCATTTTTTGAATATATTGAAGGACCTCATATAGGTCAATTGGGCGTGTGTCTGAGTACAACTTTTCTTGTGGAACTAATACCACCTTCTTCAGTTAATTTTCTCACTACTCTGGGTTAAACAGTACTTAGTACACTCGATCACTATTAGCCAGCCTCACTGTGGTGCCACTGTTCAGTATCATGAATACATGAAACATAACAGATTCCAGCAAAATACTGTGTCTACTATTCAGCATCATGAATACGTGTTATAAGATGAAACATTGGTCAATTCCATTAATGACAAAACAGTATAAACTATAAAGTAGGACCTAGTTCATATAAATTCCAAGATAACATAGGTTCTCTTATGTATGCTATGATCAGTTCCAAGATGACATAGGTTCTTGAATGCATTCCATTCATCCTTATAAAGTTATATTAAGAATGTGAAAGTAATGGCCATTAGTCCATTACGAAGGCAGATTACTGATAAATGATAAACAATAACAGTTAAGAGAAAAGCACAGACCTTACCATGTCTCGGAGAGTGAAGCTTGGCGAAATGTCTGTGATCGATATAGACTCAAACTCCCTTACTGACACATCATTTCCATTTTCTATGGGTGAAACAGAGGCAGAGACTTTACCATGTTTCTCGCATAGCTCACAAATGTAAACATCAGTTTTCTTCCTCTGTACCTGGATGAAATGATAAAAATGGGATAAAGTTTTCCCCATGGTGCATATAATAAAACAAAAGTTGAAAGTGAGCCAAATGAGGACAGTTAAGAACAACATAATAATAAAAAACTTTCCTTTCCTTATCATCCATACATATATTGTATTTATGCTAGAAGTAACACAAGTATGTCACAAATTCCATGTAGTGAAACATCATTTTAATGGAATAAAAGTTTTTCTTTTTGGCATTTCTAGCAAAAACTACTACTGAAGAACTTGATTGCTCCAAACCTGACACTTTTCACAAACCAAGATGAGCATTCGACAGTAAGTACATCGGCACCGAGCAGAATAGTCATCATACGAATTACCGCATAGAAGGCATGACCCCGTGATGAGGTTGTCTAAGCTTCCGACAGCAATCCTATAAAAAGAGTAGCGAAATAAGTTATTCCGAAGCAAATGAAATTTTAAATTAGTCAGATAGCATTTGATAGTTGCCCTTATTGAAAGTGCATTCACTAAGTTAAATTATAGTTAAACTTAGTGGTAACAGTTTTCTGTTCGCATGTGCATTAACTTTGCCTTCAAGTGGATATTATACTAGTGTTGCAGTAAGAAGCACTACAATTAGCGGAAACATCTGCAGCAACTTATTTACCGGTGATCAAAAACAAAATTCTTGCCCTTGAAAAACCCACCATCAGGAAATTGTTCCATGTATCGCTGTATGCCACCATACAACTGCAAAATAAGACATTACATACTACATATTAGGGCGAAAGACTATTTATTAAACTTATAATGTGACTCTTAAGTATGCCAATCAAAAACAGAGAAAGCAATTACATATCTATTTTGTTTTAGTAAGGTTTAGAACCTAAGGCGGTTATTGCCGTGTAACAATGGAAACTCGATTAACAATACAGCTGATTGCTTATGTGGCTTACATGTAAACTGATACAGAACTCTTCTTCTAATACTTCTTGGAAGACAATTCAAACATCTGATTGATTCAAATAACAATTAATGAAAATCAAACCTGTTATTACCTGATACACATTCTCAAAACCAGCACCTTTCGACTTGATGTAAGCAGATGCCATTTCACACCTAATTCCACCAGTACAATACCTGCCAGTACACCAGTTTTCCAAGATAACTGTAAACATTTTTAAATCAACAAAAGAGAACACATTACTAGCTCGGCAATAAATATTGCACATACATGATAAATGAATAATCAGTTCTGAGTAAACCAAAAGGAAAACCCAGAAGTATGCAAAAGACAATCATTCACCAAGGGACCTAGTTGATATTGAGAGTTTAGCGAGTTCCATTGTTCATGCGCTTCGATTTCCAAGTAGAAAGAAGAAACTCACAAACAGTATACAAGACAGCAAAGATGATATGAAAGTGATAACAATAGTCAGTGTTCAGCATCAACTCATTAAATACCCATTAACTCATCTTATGTTCTAAACAATCAACAACTATCATCATATAAATCAAAACAATCAACGCCATTGAAATGCCTGCTAAACTGTTGGATGCATAAAATCCAATGAAAGTAGATATAAGATGTTGGACATGTTTTCACAATCATCAGATGATTCGCGGACCTTGATTTGGATTATACTTACATGAGAACATGACGTCCTTTCAATTTCTCACAGTTCTGGTCTATCCAGGTGGGGAGATCACTATATTGTCGGATTTCAGGGTCCACAGTTTCCACATTTGGAGTATCAAACTTCCCAATTCTTGTTTCATACAAATTTCTTGCATCCAATAACACTACTTCCTTTTGCAGATCTGGGCTTTCTGCCTCCGAAGATTCAACTGTGAAACATAAACTGGAATATTAGTGAAGTTTTAATATGTATGACGAAGATTTAAACTATATGAATTGACATACAGGCTTATCGTTACGACAAGAAGCTACACTATTGTGCATAATTAATCCAGGAAATGAGATATGCACAAAATGCAGTAAAGGATATTAATGATCTTAAATAATATACTTTAATTGGAAATATACATAAGAAGCCACCGTAGGGCACATAGAGACTCAGAGAGATGGGATAATGAGCGAGTACTCACCAGCATTGTGAAGAACAGAGTGGAATTCATGAGCAGAGAGATGCTTTCCAGCATTTGAAACATCAGGTGGGTTCAACAATGGATGTGAAGTAAGGGTTACCAGTTCCTGGTACGCAAAGAAATTTTGAATCAGCATCATTTGTAGTAACCAAATTAAAACCAAGCCAACATATAAACCAAGCAACCTATTCGTCTTGTCCACGTGTCTGGTACCTTGACAATCCTAATGGAGAGGGACGTGAAACCACACTCTTTTGCAACCTTATCATTAGCTGGATGATGGCAAGAAGCAAGCTTGAAGTCCGTCCCTTCAAATAAATTATTTGACTTCACTTCTTCTATATGTCTTTTCAGAGCTGATAATTTGCCTCCAACCTGATCAACAAATCTTCTAAATCATGAATAGCTAAAGGACATGATCTCAGATTGCCACAAAGTAAAGAAAAAAAAACAAGGTTTTAAGTGCAAGGCGGTAAGGCATTTTATACATGTCACATAGTAGCACAAAAATTAGCAAAATGAATATAATTCTCTACACTACACAACTTGTCAGCTTCATTGTTGTAAATTCACGGCAACGAGTAAAACTATAAGTAATTAGATTGATGATGACTGATGATTTATTACTGTGACATTAACGCCTTGCGGAGCGAGACGCACTCGGCCAAGCAGGTCAAGAGAGCCGCAACTGGACTCGTAGAAATTAAAGAGCTGATCGATGTCAGGAATAGAAGCATATTTATAGTACAAGAGCACGCCGTATTCACCGTCATCTACTCCGATTTCGGCCATTTCTGCAATTCTAGGGTTTGGATTTGTAGTGGAGAGCCCCAAATCAAAAAAGATTGACCAAACTCTTTCTATCTCCCAACTCGTGCGCAGTGGCAGTACACAACACTGTTACTTTTTGGTCTTTCACATAAGCCCTTGAAGAATTTAAATTTCAGAAATTAACCGTCTATTAGTCTAATCTACAAAATTTCAGGTAGGTAACTAGCTAGGTTTCTGACTTTCTGTGGAACATAAATTTAAAAAGAAAGAAAAAAATCGATCTGTCATTGCAGTTTCAGTGTATCTGTATCATCAATAATGCAATAGAGGAAGAGCGATCAAAATGAGGTAGGTCTTAGTAGAATAAGATAGTGTGGTATAATCTCAACCATACATTTAATTTCCGAACATTTGAGGCGCGTCACGTGTTCAAACGCGTTCACACTACAAAGTAGTGTGAACGCAAATGGCGGCTCGCGACACGTGGCTTTGCCACGTGCGTCCGATCGATTCGATCAATAACTCAGATCGTGTCTCACTATCTCATTCTATACACGAATGATGCGCTCGAATCGTATAAGTGATTTTGAAAGATATTAGGACGATATTTTTGGATGTTAACATGTTAACGGGGTTAGTATGAGGTGTTTAATTACAATCAAATCCCTAGAATATATTAGTTAATATGTAAATCTGATTTTAATTAATTAGATCTCAGCCATCAAAAATTTAGATCAAATGGTTTTAATTACTTTGTACTTTGTACCGTAAATATCACTTTGTACATGATCCAAATCCTATATAAATAAATATATATATATAGGGGGCGTTCAAATGTTATGTGTTGTTAGAGTGTTATGTGTTACACGATTCTGATTGGTTGATGAGTTTCAAGGAATCAATCAGAACGAGGAACACGGGCACTACGGTGCACCCTCAAAGCACGGGGGCGTTGGGTGTGTGAGGGTGCACCGTAGTGCCCGTGTTCCTCGTTTCTGATTGGTTCCTTGAAACTCATCAACCAATCAGAATCGAGATAACACATAACACTATAAGGAGGGTGTAACATTTGAACGTCCGTCCTCCTCTATATATATATATATAGACGAGCGCTCAAATGTGAACCACTTCTTAGGCTATGAACGTGTGAACTCATCTCTCCCACACATCCAAACCCTCCCGTGCTTTGTGGGTGCATCACGTGTCCCACTACAAAAAATCCAACAAAAGCAAAAAGCAAACAGTAAAATCCCACTACCTTTAAATCTCAATCATTAGATCAATATGATCTAATGGTCCAGATTGGTTCACACGTTCTTAGCCTAAGAAGAGTTCACATTTGAGCGCGCCTATATATATATATAGGGCGTTCAAATGTTATAAGTTCTTAGAGTGTTATGTGTTATCTTGATTCTGATTGGTTGATAGTGGCAGGAATAGTACCGAGATAGTGGATTTTTGGGTAGTGAGTTTTACTGTTTGCTTTATTGGATTTTGGGTACTTGGACACGTGGCGCACCCACAAAGCACGGGGGTTGGATGTGTGGCTGAGATTGAAGTAACACATAACACCATAAAAGTGTTATAACATTTGAACACTCCTCTATAGAGGAGCGCTCAAATGTTATATTCATATTAGAGTGTTATGTGTTACTTCAATCTTAGCCACACATCCAAACCCCCCGTGCTTTGTGGGCTTGCCACGTGTCCAAGTACCCAAAATCCAATAAAGCAAAAAGCAAACAGTAAAACCCACTACCAAAAATCCACTATTCTGGCACTATTCATGCCACTATCAACCAATCAAAACACTCATAACACATAACACTCTAAACACATATAACATTTGAGCGCGCCCCCTCCTCTATATATATATATAAGGGGGCGTTCGATTGAGGACATGGTTTTTGGTGAGTACGTGGGGACAAATCTGGGCCATTGGATGAGGTTCATCCAATGATCCACAAGCTGCCACGTGTCACATGTGGTAGTGGATTTTACTGTTTGCTTTTTGGGTAGTGGGATTTTACTATTTGCTTTTTGTTTTTGATGGATTTTTGGTAGTGGGACACGTGGCGCACCCACAAAGCACGGGGGTTAGATGGATGAGATTTGTCTCTACGTCCTTACCAATTTTGGGTGTCCTCATTCGAACACTCCTCTACCTCTATATATATAGAGGAGTGTTCAAATGAGGACACCCAAAATTGGTAAGGACGTAGGGACAAATCTCATCAATTAGATCATCATCCATCTAACCCCCCGTGCTTTGTGGGTGCGCCACGAGTCCCACTACCAAAAATCCATCAAAAGCAAAAAGCAAATAGTAAAATCCCACTACCCAAAAAGTAAACAGTAAAATTCACTACCACATGTGACACGTGGCAGCTTGTGGATCATTGGATGAACCTCATCCAATGGCCCAGATTTATCCCCACGTACTCACCAAAAACCATGTCCTCAATCGAACGCCCCCTATATATATATATAGGGAGAAGCGATCAAATGAGGCACCAAAATTAGAATGAGGCCCGTGAGGCACGATCTGAGCCACACATCTAACCCTCCGTGCTTTGTGGGCGCGCCACGTGGCAAATAGTAAACCCACTACCAATAGTATTGTGAACACAAATGGCGGCTCAACTCACGTGGCTTCGCCACGTGTCACAATGAGTGGCCCAGATCGTGCCTCACGTGCCTCATTCTACCAACCGTGCCTCAACCGAGTGCTCCACTATATAGAGGAGTGTTCAAATGTTATGTGTATTTTATGGTGTTATGTGTTACTTCAATCTCAGTCACACATCTAACCCCCCGTGCTTTGTGGGTGCGCCACGTGTCCCACTACCAAAATCCATCAACAGTAAAAAGCAAACAGTAAATCTCACTACCACATCTTTAAATCTCAACCATTAGATCAATATGATCAATGGCCAAGATCATGCCTCATTGCCTCATTCTTACAACTCTGCCTCAACCGAGTGCTCCCCTATATATATAAATATATATATGTTCCTGCTCTCAGTTTTCAAAGAATGCCACCTATTGGGATCTCGCTATATTTGGCAGAGCTAGGCCTCATTCGCAAATTATGAAAGATGAGCCCCGCTACATCGTGAACAAGTGGGTTGATGAGAAAAAAGTAATTCAACTTTATCTATCATGTTGCTCAACAGTGAGCTATAAACTTTATTCTGGACATAATGATGAATTGTATGGGGATATTAGAGTTTCAAGTATGTGTGGAGTTTTTAGTTATGGCAAGCCAGCAGCTATCGAGGACATAGTATTCTATGGAAGGTTAAGAATTTATCTGTCACATATCATGGTTCTAGTTGGTTGTTGTATCAGATGTGGGTACTTCCGTTAAAATAAAAGTTGATTTGTGCGAGGGCAAAGGTTACCTGGAATGGATCAGCCCCACTGTTTTGGGTTTGCAAATTATGCCCAATAATGAAATTTGTAAGGACTTCTTGATGGCCAATTTGCAGGCTTCTCATAGCATCAGTTGGCCTGCTTCATACAAATTCTCATGTGAAAATAGTTGGCTATTGGGCATACAACCTTGGGATCTCCTCATTCATTTTTGGGGTCATTTGATCATTGAGGAATCGAAGTGGCAGACTTTTGTTATGGTTGACAAACAGTGCATGTGTCTTTTGCAATTTTCAAGTCATCATTATGCTTCAGTACTTCTGTTTTCTTATCTCACTATTGTCCACAACATTAGAAGTTACGGATTGGTTGAGCTTTGTGATTATTTCCGGACTGACAATTATGGACTGGCTATTGAGAGGTCAAGGAAGGAGTTTAAGGGTTCACTGAACCGATGCTACTAGATTTCTGAAGTTATTCACATCACAGTTTTCAAATACATGAAGTAGCACAAGAAGTCTATCATGATAGGATCTGATGAAGGGTCATCAACATATTTCAAAATTTTAGTTGAACTCGAGGATGGTCCAGAACCGTTTTTGAGGGATCCAAGGCGGCTTGTTCGAGTGCCATTGCTGCAAGATTCAGCCTATGCACCTATCCTTGAATTTGTGCCTGATGCATTTGTGGAACCTATGACTTTTGATGCTTTTGTCAAATAGTTGACTAGAAAGAAGATTGCAATTAAGGCTTCTTTATTGCTTGGCGATCCGTTTGTGTCCGGAACTATGCTGATGCGGTGCATCAAAGAGGTCATTGACGATGCAATGAAAGTTGAGGCATATGTTACTTATGTCTCACTCCTGCAAGAATTAATTGGAAGCCATCCAAAGCAATATGCTGGAAAATCAACTAAGCGGAGATTCAAGAAATGCTTAAGATATGTACTTGATTTCGATGACGAGGCTATCGCATTGAAGAGGCAATTGATGCTCCAGGCTGTTTTTGAGAGGGTCTTTGTGTGGCATCTCCTTGCTTCAATCTTTACTTGGAACCGTGAGCTTTTGATGTTTTCGTTGCCAAGGCCACCGGAAGTCAATGACCTTGAGGACAAGGTCATTTTCGAGGGGCAACAAATGTAATAACTCAAGTGGGGTCTAGTGTAATAAGTAAAAGTCAGATCAATCGTCTGAATTATTAGAAAAGTGTAATCTCCTTAAATGTCGAGACAATGTAATGAAGAGGCAACAAATGAATAAACCCTTTTCCCTCTCTTATACTTCTGTCCTCCCCCAACTCACCTTCACCCGCCGGATTCGGACAACACCCCTCACAAGCACTTAAGAGGTCTTCTCAGAGCATGATCTGATTTGTGGTTCAGTACATACTATTTTGTTGCTCTGTACCTAAAAGATATCATGGTAACTCATGAAATTTTGAAACGTTACATATGTTTTTGATGTGCCATCTCAGTATGTTTCCATTTCCTTTTGTGCAATACCTTACATAGTATCTGGTTCATGCATGTTATCAACAACTGGGGTCTGGGAATACAAAGTCCAAGTATGACATATTTTTCAAATAATGTCTTCATATGTTTCTTGCAGAGAATTATGGGAAAATGGAAGAGAAAGCATTAAAATTTTCAAATGTTCGCTTATGGGAGAAAGAGCTTTGTGCAAGCCCAACATGCATTTCTAAGTCAACTGAGCTAGCTGAGTGTGAGCAACAATCAACAAAGCAATATGTTAGAAGGTGATATTATTTACTGAACTAAGAAACCGAGGATACATCACACAAAAAACAAACTCACTTTTCTTTTCTTATTCTTCTTCGGAACTACGAAACCAATCGGTGTTCAAATGCCAAATTTCATCGCTGTTTAGCATGTGTCTCGGGTAGCGTGTTTTTCTGGTGCTCTGGCGCAGAGGTTGGGCGGGCGGAGGTGGGACGGGAATTGGGCTGGCCGCAGAATAGGAGCAGGTGCGGCAGGCGGAGGAACAACAATGCCGGGAGGATTACCCACGTGAGCCTCATCAAGAAACTGATCCAGAAATTGATCAATGTCGCTATCATCCAGCGGAGGTGGGACGGGAATTGGGCTGGCCGGCAGAATAGGAGCAGGTGCGTCACGTGAGCCTCATCAGGAAACTGATCCAGAAACATGTTGGCTGTTCAGTTTCTATTGATTTTATGTTATGATTGTGAATACTTTGACCTTTTTTTCGCACACTGATTTATGGAAGTAGTTCAACTGCTTTGGAAGAGTGTTAGAATCTGAGAGATAGAAGAATCAACAGCCAACCTTCTGTGTTCATTCTTTTTTGTTTTTCCACGCAACTGATGTTAATCTAAGTATACGTATCCTTCCTTGAATTGTAATTTGCATAAAATGTTGAGTTGCGCAGCGTACAAAATAACAATTTTATTATTGGATAGAGAAACTCTTATAAGATGATTCTCTCACACCTCACACTTCACTCACATTATCCTACTTTAGTGCATAAAACCACTACAACTCACTCTTATTTATATTAGAGCACAATATCAATGGAGGGCTAAGATCATTTTGATCCTACGGTTATAATTAAGTACTTTAGACAATTCTACCAAAATATCTATTCTCTACCCTTGTACATAATTCTCCACACCTCTCTAGATTCGTCTTCTTATTTCTTTTAGATCTTTATGTTGGGTCGGCTTCTCCTTCTTGGGCTATTTTATTCATTAGTCCAATTAGGCATTGATAATTTAACATAAAAATCATATCGAATGTTTCTGATCTCTCTTTGTTTCTATTGATTTTATATTATGGTTGTGATTTGTGAATATATATCAATACTATTACCTTTTTTCGCATGTCATTTGTGGAAGTACTTGAGCTGATGATTTGGATGACGGTTTCTGTAAGGTTGTTAGATTATTTCTTGATATACTTGTTACTTTTCTTGTTGTTGATTGAATTGTAGGCTTTCTTGTAATGAGAAATAGTGATGCTTATTCTTATGTTGGGTCTAGTGGGTTATTAACCAAACTGTCACATTTTCAAACTCAAATAACCCATTTACATCAGTTGAAACTTAAGTAGCCAGACTATCCCATTTTTAATAATCTCGGTTCCTAAGGAACCGGTACTCTTCATTTTTTTATAATCCCAGTTTCCCAGGAACCGGTATTAGTAAAATTTGCTGATGTTGTTCATTTGGGACCTATGTGGACCAATTGGAACAAAATTCAAACCAATCTGACATTCACGTCAAATGCCGGTTTGGGAGGAACCGGTATCCTAATGATACCGGTAGCTGACGAACTGGTATTCTCTGCATGCGTTAAAATCCTATGAAGCCATTCTTGACTCTGCCCATGGACTTCCACACCACGCTGTTACACTTGAACCCGGACCCAAAAGACAGCTGCCACACCCGTTCTCCTCCGCGGACCCTCTCCTTAGCTTCCAAGTAACCAAGCTCGTACCAAATGCTGCTGCTGGAGGTGTTTCCAAAACGAAGAAATCCAATGCCGATTCATCAAAATACTGATGATGACGTTTCCTCCCTTAATCGAGAAGTTTTATGTACCAGTTAAATTATCAAAATCAGGTGTTGGAAACACCTCCATTAGAGGGCTTCCTGGAACTATCAGCAAGTTATACAAGCTTGAAACTCTGAAATAAAACAAGTGCAGTGCTCTAGAACAACTCCCAGTACACATTGAGGACCTGCCAAAATGAACCATCTTTATATCACATCCAAACAAAAGGATTTAGATTTCCTGAAGACGATAAGATCTGCGTCTTCCTTTCGGACACTGTGAGTTTTTGCAAGTGTTGCCAGACTGCTCAGAATGCATGCTTCAGGCATGCTTACATACAAAGACAGCTGCCACCAAGTCATCATCATCATCATCGGCCAAGTCCTCAGCGCAACATCAACTGCAACCAAGCCTTACATACCAGACTACAAGCTGTCATTTGAGCACTTCTGCGTCCACGCAGCGAGCAAGATGGACCTTGATGAGCTGCAGAGGAACCTGGAGCTGAGCGACAAGAACATGGAGCCATCCAGGATACGCTGCACAGTTTTGGAAACACCTCCAGCAGCAGCATTTGGTACGAGCTTGGATACTTGGAAGCCAAGGAGAGGGTCCGCAGAGGAAACCGAGTGTGGCAGCTGGCTTTTGGGTCCGGGTTCAAGTGTAACAGTGTGGTGTGGAAGTCCATGGGCAGAGTCAAGAATGGCTTCATAGGATTTTAACGCATGCAGAGGATACCGGTTCGTCTGCTACTGGTATCATTATGATAACGGTTCCTCCCAAACTGGCATTTGACGTGTACATTAGCTTGTTGTTCCAATTGATCCACATAGGTCCCAAATGAGCCATATCACCAAATTTTACTAATATCGGTTCGTGGGAAACCGGGATTATAAAAAAACGAAGAGTACCGGTTCCTTAGGAACCGGGATTATTAAAAATGGGATAGTCTGGCTATTTGAGTTTCAACTGGTGCAAATGGGTTATTTGAGTTTGAAAATGGAACAGTTTGGTTAATAATCCGGTCTAGTGCATCATCATAACCATCATCTGACTGATCCGATCAGGCACACTGATATTGTCGTACTCCCGTGAGATCGTCTTACTCTATTGAACGGTAATAACAGAGGCATAGTAAACAAAATATTCTCAGAGGAGCGTAAGGATCAATGCAGACTTGCGTGGGTTTAATCTTCATCATCGTTGTCGTCATTGTCATATGTGAGTTATGTAAGGTCAGAAACAGAGTTTGGCAATTCAGTCCACCAAGATTTTCTTGCTGACTTGAACAAAGTTGGTGGTGACAGACATAGTCAAGGAAGCTTTGGTGATGGTCAGAGGAGTGTTTGGAATTAATGATTCTAGTTCTCAAACTACTGTCACATTATTTTGGGGTTGAAGGTGATAATCAAGCGCGCTTAGGCTGATCATCATCCTGGAAGCCGAAGTCAGACTAACAGAGGAGGAGCAGCCGTGACGGAGGTCATAATTAACCCTTGGGGATTATATTATGCATGCTCCTCATGCTTTCTTGAACAATAATGGTGGCGAAAATATTGACCGAGATGGTTGTCCCCCATTAATGAGATAATATTTTGAGAACTTGAACCATTTTCACCAACATTATTGCTCACGAAAGCATGAAGAGCGGGCATTATAATATAATCCCCAAGGGTTATTTCTGACCTCACGTCATGGCTACTCCCATCAACAGATCTATCGCGACTATCTGATCCACCTCCTCTTCTGTTAATCTGACTTCGGCTTCTAGGATATGATGACCAGCCCAAGCGCGCCTGATTATCACCTTCAACCCAAAATAATGAGACAATATTTTGAGAACTTGAACCATTAATTCCAAGGCTCATGTGACCGTCACCAAAGCTTCCTTGACTATGTCTGTCACCACCAACCTTGTTCAAGTCAGCAAGAAGATCGTGTTGGATTGAATTTTCAAGCTCTCTTTCTGAACTTAAATAACTGATAATGTGATGATGTCGACGACGATCAAAATGACGACTTGACCCACCTGAACCAGTCATTCTAACACTCCTATGACTTCTTTGCAGTTTATGTCCGTTACCATTGTTGTTCAAAAGAGAAAGAAGGCGATCTTGCAGGATTACATTATCAATGTAACTTCGATCACTCGTATGATGATAACTTGTCCCACCATAAGTATCACCGAGACGAAAAGCACTACTGATTATCCCCTAAAACTAATCCTACAATTCAGTCCCAATGCAAGAGAAGTACGTAGCAAGTATATATCAAGAAAATAAAGGAGAAATTATCATTTATTTAATCTAATCAAGTTTATTTCTATAACGTGTGTCGTTTGCGCGCCTTTATAGCCGAGTGCCGATAAAGCAATCAACAACAGAAGAGTCATAAAATGCGACAAAGCCATAGTTAAAGACTCTCTTCTCATTTCTTATAGCATTTACAATCTTTGATTCAACTACTTATCCAAATTCGGATGAAGAAAAAAAAAAGCATCGGATCCCTCTGCAGTTTCGATGTAATACTTGGCCACACTAATCGGACATGATTTGCTCCAAACCATCAAGTGAAATACATTCAAGCATTCTCCAAGAGTTTCTCTCTCTATGCATCCTTTGAGTTCTTTGGTCCTTTCGGCTTAGCCGCGTCGAGGAGTTTGGAGAAAGGCTTACTTAGCTAAGCAACTTAGGGGCGAAAGTCTAGCTAAGTGCCGCACGACTTAGCAATGAAAAACTAAGCCCGTGGCAAGTGGTATCATCAAGAAACTGATACAGAACGTGATCAATGTCGATATCATCCAGCGGAGGTGGGACGACGGGAATTGGGCTGGCCGGCAGAATAGGAGTAGGTGCGGCAATCGGAGGAACAACAACGCCGGGAGGATTACCCACGTGAGCCTCATCAGGAAACTGATCCAGAAACCGATCAATGTCGATATCATCCAACGGAGCTGGGACTGGAATTGGGCTGGCCGGCAGAATAGGAGCAGGTGCGACAGGCGGAGGAACAACAACGCCGGGAGGATTACCCACGTGAGCCTCATCAAGAAACTGATCCAGAAACGTATCAATGTCGATGTCATCCAACGGAGAACTACCCACGTGAGCCTCATCAAGAAGAACTGGAGGATTACCATCGCTCGGAACCGGAGTACAGACAAGATCATGAGCAGGAGGATCCATTACATTAGTGCTTTCGAGAGCAGGCGGCGGCGTCCGAGAGATATTAGTTTCAAAGTTGGAGAGAGATTAGTTCGAGACGAGACAACTTATAGAAATTAATATTTAATATAAAGGAGCGTTTAAAAGAAAGATTCTATATATTTCGAGCACTTAATTTACATCTTTTAAATGCACCGCCAAATATTGTGACACGTACACATGTCTCATTTGCATATAGAAATTATGAGTTGCTAGAAGTGATCTCATTATAAATTTCGACACGTACACACGTACACATGGACCTCGCAAACCGAGGTCCATGTCCGACCAAGATGCTTCTCATTGAGAACAGCATTGTCATAGCCAAGAGAGCCTCCTCATTTCTCTGTATCTGTTCTCTTCTGCGCCACCTTGAATCCTTCGTCAAGCAATCCAATAATCGGGGGAATCCTATTACTCGCAGAGTAATGCAGTCGACTAGGTAAGTCCTGTTTTAGATAAATCTTCAGCATCTTCCTATTCGCACTTTTTTGGTCCTTAAGCCGTCATTCATTTTCTTTACAATGCCGGAGAAGTTGTGTCCATCAGGTGGACGAATGGACAACAGCGTCGAATAGGACTGAACCCAATCGCGAGGGAGGTCGATCCATGGAGCGACGTCGTCCAGAGCTACAACTTTCCGATCACATGTACTAACCATTCCATGATCACCAACTAAAATCAGATTGACATCCTCAAACACATTTCTCTTCTCCAACCCAACAATCAGCCTACCTATCAGCGTATCTATTTAACTCGCGGCTTCAGTGATTTCTGAATCAGCAGGGCCAGCCTGATGCCCCTGATGATCCGGGTCTTCGAAATACAATGTCATAAAAGAAGGAATCTCTGAACTTGGCAAGTCGAAGTAGCTCAACACCTCATCAACTCTTTCCTCAAATGGTACTGAAACCATTGTACCGCTTGCAATAGGTTGAAGAACCGTTCCAAGAAAATAGTTGCGACGGGAGGAGCCGAAACCTAACCTGCAAATCTGGATGCTGCAATTAATTTAATCCATCAATAACCAATACATTATACAAGTACTACAAAGAAATGTCAGCCAATGGCTGTTATTTTTTTTATTTCAAAATATAAATAAACAAGAAACAAAAGCTACATCAACTTCAAGTGTGAAAGCTAAAGAGTGAACATTATTCATCACTTCCAAGATAATTCCATAAGAGTATTCATTAAACAGGGACCTTGTTAGCTGCAAAATAAATAGCGAAACTGCAAAATATGATATCAAGAGTTATTTACAATAGAAAGCTCTTATTAGCCAACTACTTAAACACACCGCCAAACATTATCTTGTGAGCAGATTACACAACATTTAATATGACATAAGGATACACTATATTGCACATTGGATCTCGTCTCATTATTAGCAAATAGAGCTACATCATATATCGTTCACATTTTCGAAGCATATCGAGCAATCAACAAGATGATGCTAAGACTTCTCTTCTTTTAGTAAACTTATGGTACGCCAATAATTTTCGAGATGAAATTATATGCATTTTCCCACTTCTTGTTCTTCATAAATTTATGAACTGATCATAATAGGTAAAAAAAGTAAACTTTTGGAGAAGACAAGACCAACCTTGACAGCAGGGGAAGTACCAACTCGAGCATCCCATAATATGAGGCAAGAATCTCATCACCAACACTACAGAACTCCTGCGCACTGCAGAAGAAAAAATGGGCATGACATAATGATGTTAAAAGCAGAGATGCAACTCTAACCAAAAAATCTGAACATTCTTTTGGTCTTAATGCTGACAACACCATTGAAAAGCACACTGCAATTGCATTACCTGGAAAGACAAAACTGTACGTCCTCACCTCAACAGTGTCCTCGTGACCCTGAACTATATACCTCGTGGTCCAACTGAGGGACTGTCGGCAGCTTTATCATTTTTCCCTCCAGAAGGTGATTTGTTTTTCAATGATTGAACCAGCCGACACTGGATCTGTAGTTGATGCATATATATGGTCCTGGTCTCCTAGATGCAGTGGTATTAAAACCGAACCGTAGATCGAATCGGTCAAATCACTGAGTCAATGAGTCAGTGGTTCAATCGGATTTAACCGGTTTGACCCGCACGTATTAAAAAATAAAAATAAAATATTTATATATAATATTATAATTTAACATATTTATGACTTGAATAAATATTACATGATTATGATCCGATTATAACAACATACCATAACAAATTTAGAATTTGATAAAGTACAAATCAATAATACAACAATAATAATTTTAGTCTTAATTTGCAAGTCACAACAATAAGGGATTTATAAGACTAATTGAATTTCTAATTAAATTGATAATAAGTAATACTTTTATAGATTTGATAAATGAATATACATTATTGAAACAAATAATAAAACAACAATCATCTTTAGCCTAGTGGAAAGAAAGAGAATAACTATTACGAGGGCTTGGGGTCGAGTCTTGTCACAATTAAATAAATCTTTTTTCAGACCAAATCGAACCGATTGAACAGCTCATATATCTTACAAATACAAGGCCAGATCTTGCATATTTTGTGCATGTCCTTAGTCAGTTCATGAACCCGCCTACTGAGGATCATCTTCTTGCTGCTCATAGGGTCCTTAGATATCTCAAAGGCTCTCAGCTCAAGGTGTTTTCTATCCCAACAATCAAACTCTACAGCTTTCATCTTTTCGTGATGCTGATTGGGGCTCTTGTCCCTTGAGAAGGAGGTCTGTCTCCGGTTATTGTGTGATCCTTGGCAGTTCTCTTATCTCCTGGAAGACTACGAAGCAGGCCATAGTTTCCAGATCATTTGCTGAGGCTGAGTATCGAGCTATGGCTCATGCTGTTATGAGGTGTCTTGGTTAACAAGGTTGTTGGCTGATCTTCAGGTTCAAGTGCCTACAATTGTGGCTCTCTTCTGTGACAACATGGCAGCAATGCATATAGCCAGGAACCCTGTTTTTCATGAACGTACAAAGCATGTCAAACTTGATTGCCATGTGGTCCGGCAACATCTGTCTTCAGGCTTCATCAGTCCTCAGTTTGTGGCAAGTCTTGAGCAACCTACAAATCTTCTCACCAAGGCTCTCTCAGCTGATCAGTTGGAGCATTTGTGTGGCAAGGGGGATGTTAAGGAGTCTGTTAGCAGTTGATCAGCCGAGCGGCTGAGTTTGTGGTCTGTCGCCAGCCGGTCGGCTGGGGCACTTTTGTAATTATCTAGAGTTGAGTTTGTATATATAGGCATAAGTCAGGGGTGTCTTGTGTAACCTTCTGATACTTGGCAAAAGTCTGTTATAACAGACTTTTGCGCCTTTCTTTTCAATTAATTCGAAAACCCTAGATTAGAGAAATTGATTCTCCGATCTCCAATTCTCGATCTCCGATCATCTTCTCCGGTCATCTCTTGATGCCGGCTTCACCCATTCTACAGAAACTCAAACTTTAACTATGAACATTGAATCAAAATACCGATTTGGTAAAAGTGGTCTCTTTAGAAAACCAGGGTTCTAAAAGTAGAATTAAATTGAATGAAACTACATTTCAATTCTATTAGGAGATAACAAAGATTGATTTTACGAACACCAATCTCAAAAAAAAATAAGACATTTTTTATTGCAAAAAAAAAGACATTTGAGAAAGAGTAAGACCAAATGCCGTATTTTCGAAAACAAATTTAGAAAATAAGACAACCCTAAATTCTCTTCCATATATTTCCATTTATTTATAATTTAAAAATCATTGAAATAAAGAGAAAACAAAATAGCTGGCATAAACGGCGTCGTAACATCTTGGGCAGTAAAGCAAACCGTTGCAAAATCTAGAGTTTTTTTTCTTCAAAATGACACATTTCAGTTTTAATATATCTAAAATGACATATGTGAGTTTGACATTTCAGTTTTGGTCTGTTTTTAATAAAACCGGATTCCCATGATCTGGTTTTCTGCATTTTTAACAAATCTGAATCCACACGATCCGGTTTTATGTGCAAACGAGAAGACGCGAAGTTCTCTCATTCGCACGCCCTCTTGTTTGCACATAAAGCCGTATCTTGGGGATCCTGTTTTGTTAAAAACGCAGAAAACTGGTTTCTCAAGATCCGGTTTTGTTAAAAACATGTCAAACTGAAATGTCAAACTCATTTGGATCATTTTGGATATGTTGAAACTCAATCAAGTCATTTTTAGAAGATTTGACTCAATGCCTTTTGGCTTTCAATATATTGATATATATAGAAAAAAATCAAGGAAAAAATTATAGGAGTGATCCCTACACTAAATATTATTTACATTCTAAGAGCAACTCCAATGGGTTTGGTAAAACCATTAGCTATAATATATATATAATAATGGATATGTATAATCTACATGACCAAAATCAGATAATGCTCCAATGGTGCTTATCTAAAATGATTATGTATATTAGTATTTTTTTTTCAAGAATTATCAATAATTCTAATTTATGGATTAAATTACATCTAAATCATTTTGAGGTCCATGTTTCCAATTAAATGGTCACAAATTTCATTATTGTTAACAGAATAGTAGCAAATAATAACGACAAAGATATATTGATAATGTTAATAATTCATATGGTGATACTTTGACACCTTATCTCTTCATTATCATTTCGTTCTCCTCAAAGCAACACTCTCTTCTTCTCTGCAAATATTTTTCCTCTTCCAGAATGCCACGCAATTTACGAAATTGGTGGAAATTGAAGATGAAGAATGAAGAAGATGAAGAATGAAGAAGATGAAGAATTACAAGTAATGGCTATTGCTACCGAATATTATGGTGAAGGTCAGAGTGATGGGTTGCCACCACGTCGCGGTGGCTCTACAATGAATCGGCAAGTTATTAATCGTGATAGAGAAGAAGGTAATGCTAGACTTTATCGTGATTATTTTTCTGAAAATCCTACATATCCAGAGTCAATTTTTCGTAGAAGATTTCGGATGCGTCGATCTTTATTTTTAAGAATTCAAAGAGAACTTGCAGTTCATGATGTTTACTTCACTCAAAGAGTAGATGCGGTTGGAGTTCTTGGATTATCCCCTCTCCAAAAAATCACAGCATCACTTCGTATGCTTGCATATGGTACTCCGGCAGACGCTATTGATGATTACATAAGAATCGGTGAAAGCACAGCTATAGAGAGTCTCAGAAAATTTGCAAGAGGAGTTGTGGAAATATTTGGTGCTGAATATATGAGAAGACCGACCAATGAGGATTTGGCTAGACTATTGACGGTAGCTGAAAATCGAGGATTTCCAGGTATGTTAGGCAGTATTGATTGTATGCATTGGAAATGGAAGAACTGTCCAACTGCGTGGCAAGGCATGTACACAGGTCATGTTCATGAACCCACTATTATTTTAGAAGCTGTAGCCTCATATGATCTTTGGATATGGCATGCTTTCTTTGGATTACCAGGATCGTTAAATGACATTAATGTATTAGATCGATCTAATCTCTTTGAAGAACTCACTGAAGGTCGCGGTCCTGCTGTGACTTACACTATTAATGGACATGAATATAATATGGGGTATTATCTTGCTGATGGTATATATCCTTCATGGCCTACATTTGTTAAGACTATTCCATCTCCTCAAGGAAACAAAAAGAAGTATTTTGCTGCTCTCCAGGAATCTGCTAGAAAAGATGTCGAGCGTGCATTCGGAGTATTGCAGTCTCGATTTGCAATGATACGTGGACCCTCGAGATTTTGGGATGTGGAAACAATGAAATATATAATGTTTGCCTGTATCATTTTGCATAATATGATTATGAAGATGAAAGAGACCTGCAAACTGATGACTATGATTACGATTCTATCGGAGAAAGTGCAAATATTTCATTAAATACGAACCATACACGTAACATTATGGAGTTCATACAAGTGCATCATCAAATTAGGGACAAACAAGGCCATATACAGTTACAAAGTGATCTCGTAGAGCATGTTTGGCAAAGATACGGTGCCTATCAAGACTGAGATTAAGCAGGGTCATCTTTGGCGCAAATGCAACTGATTTGGTGAGCGGAAGAGGTTGTTGACGCTCTTGTGAGCTGCTGCTGGTGTTCTAAATAAGCAACTATCAAAGTTGTTATGTAATGCTCAAACTGTTTTTAATATATGTAATGCTCAGACTGCTTAGTTTCCTACATATCACCATTCTTTACACACTGATCATAAACTTTTTTGCGAGAGTAGCACACACAATTGAAATAATTTATTTTAAATGTATCATGTGAATCAGTTTAGAAGAAATGCAGCTCAAATGTATTTAAATTTAAAGCATTTATTTAAAACACTTATCACATGTATTAGTTTAGAAGAAAATACAGCTCACACTTACTTGGTAAATGTTGAAGTGACTCCAATATATTTATGATGGCCTCTTGATGATCCTTTTTTTGGCAGACTTCATGATTGCTGGCCGACTTGAAAGTCCCATTTCTTCTCTGCGTAATTACCTGGTAAATATTGCTATTAATGACCATTTTGATCCAAGCATATATACAGGCTGCTCGAATCTTTATGAATAAAAAGAAGACAAGAGAACAAACGACAACACTCAGTTAGCGAGATCTTAAATGAAAATTTTGTAAATGCAGGCCTTGTTGCTTACATCGACATAGCTAAATTAATACTAAGCATCATATGTATGAGGACAGAAAAACAATATGAAATCAGAGGATCAATATAGTAAGTATAAAACTAGGTGTAAAGATGAAGAATCAATAACCTTGGGTGCAACAGTTACTCATTACTACAGGAGCTTATTGCACAAAATTGCACAAAATAAAAATGACTCACCTTGGGTGCATCTGCACGCCTTTTCCCAGCTCAGCTTTCAAACCAAAATGTTAATGGAAACAATGACCTCATTGAGCGGTTAGTTGAAATAAAAGATACATAATTGTGACAACCATTGAGTGAGACAAAAAGTAGAACCTCACTACCATCACAAAACCAAAAAGAGTGCAGTGTCGACTCAGCTGAGCGACTGCTGCCTTTTTCCTAAAATTTCAGCCTTAAGTGAATCATAGAAACTAGCCATTTGAGGCTCCATATTGGTTGTATCGACAGCCATGATTGAAGCTTCATATATTTGCTGCTCCCGTCGTTCCTTTGCTTCATTGATTGTCACTTGTTTTTTTTTTAGTGCGAGATGTTCCTCTTCAATCCTCGCTATAGCCTCGTATTCCTCTTGTCTCTTTTTGGCTAAAGTAGACATGTGGTCTTTCATATCAGTAAAAAATGTATTAGATTCATCTGCCATTCTTTTTCTTTTTTTTGCAGCTTTTCTTCCTATTGGTCGTTCCAACCCTTCCTCATTCTCTTGCTCACAATCGATATTTAACGGTCTTTGAGAAGATCCCATAGTATGTAGGTTGTCATTTGGGGATGATTTTACCTTTTTCTTAGACATGTTTGAAGCGAATTTTGGTGAGTTTCGTAGCTCTGTCCAGCAATGCGAGAATGAAAAGGCGCTGCCTTGTAAACTTTGATACATCTCCATAGCTTGACGTACCTAGAATGTAGATAGCTATCAATCAACCATTTGTACATTCACAATCAATATGACATAATTCAAATCTCATACCTTGTCCACTTCACCGATTCCGCTTTGATTTCTGCCCTCTATTTGGTTATAGAATCCTTGAAACTTGCTTACACATTTTTGTATGCTCGACCACCGGTTAGTTAAAGCTATTGGAGTTCTTTCACTCGTGAATGTTTTATGCTCATCAAAATAGCTTGCGATTCTACTCCAATAACTAGTTTGTGTTTGATTATTACCTTTTATTGGGTCCAAACTCACATTTTCCCAAGCAGATATAAGCAGCATATCTTCTGCAATCGTAAAGTTCTTCGATCGTCCCTTTTTTTGCGACAAATTTGGTTGAGAGTTCATCTCTTCATTGTCTTCGCATAGGCCTTCATTTAGCAATTGTGTGAATGACTCATTCATTGTCGAACTGAACCTCCTGTTGGCCAACAAATCTGCAACCACAACCAAACCCTAAATATAAAAATTCAATCTTTTATCCAATGAAAGATACACAAAAATCATAACACTCTGTCAAACCCTAAGCTTGAAAATCCAATCATTAATCCAATGAAAGACGCATAGCAAAAAATTATAATAAAAGATAAGCAATCACTCTGTCAAACCCAAATTCACGAATTCATCCCGGTAGAAATCTCCATGTGATTGTAAGAAGGGAATTAAGTAGAGATGGGAGAACAATTGTAGCTATACCTTTCCAAGACGATTCCCGCGCTAAAACCCTAAAACGGAGGCAAAGTCGAAGACGATGGAGAAATAGCGATGGTTAACTGCGTAGCGAATATGAATCTCGGTTAGCGTCCGATGTATAATTTTACAGAAAATAACGCAGCGTTGGAGACGGACAAAATAAGGTCGTAAGTTAAACTGGATGCCATGTGGGCTGATTTAAGCTATTGGGCCTTTTTACATGCTTGCGCCGGAGTTGCTCTAACACCCCCTCAAGCAAGCGTCCGATTACAAATGACGCGAAGCTTGGAACGAAAAAACTCAAACAAAGGTCTAGCCAAACTCTTGGTAAAAATATCAGCGAACTGAAGAGAGGAAGGCACGTGCTGAATTTTGATTATGGAAGAAGAAATCAACTCATGAACAAAATGGTAGTCGATAAGCTAGGCCCGTTTATGAGCCACAGGGTTTTGTGCAAGAAAAATCACACTGCTGTTATCACATAACAAGATTTTCGGAGGAGGATAAAAAAAAAGCGAGATTTCAGTCGGGTTACTGAGTCACTGTCAGGTTGACATGCCCGCAGAGGCAAGGTATATAGAAAGGGAGAGTTTGGCATGCACCTTGTTTTCTTTTGATTACAGCTCAACTAATGCATCTATAAATAGTATTTATATATATTTATATAATTATTTTTCAATAAAAATTTAAAAATAGAATAAAACTAAAAATCCGATTAATCCAACACCCTGTCCACCCGACTTGCGCCTAGCATTTTCTGGAATATTGGTTAAGATTGATGCAAATCCGTGCCAATTTTCCTACTTTCATCTCTGGATTACGAGAGATGATGGAAGTTGGATTCTCCTTCATTTTCTGGGTAAGGTGGTAAACGCTAAACAGTAAATCACTTTTACCAAAATTGTATTTTCCCAACATTTTTTTTAAAGTTATTTTCCCAACATTTTTTTTTGATCGAGTGTTAGTTGTTAATTGTTAGAGTAAGGACTTAAACCCTGGACATCTTTGATGCAGGGGGAGTGCCACCACCGAGTCACTCCACTTAGCCTCTATATTCCCAACATTTTTTGTTTGATTCACATTTTCCCAACATTTTGAAAATTCACTTTAAATGTTTAGTCAATGAGATGTTTGACTAAAGCTCCTTCGACACATCTGCCATTGGGTCTACATAAGCCCAGTAAGCCTAAATACCAGCCCATTACACACACGTGTCATTACATAAACAATGATTGTAGTGAGTCTGTTGATTTTGCTTGCGGAATGGAACTTGGTTCGGGGACTTTGATTGGATTTTCCCAAACCACACCCATAGTGTGGACTTTTCTTTCAGTATTCGTGCATGTTTTCTTTTTCTCTTTCGTCTTTCTCTTCTTCGTCCATTGTGTACGTTTGCAAGTGTTATCCTCCTTCGGAGGCGAGCTAAGGTCCTTCAATGGCGGTGTACGAAGGCGTGCTAAGGTTTGTGTAGGCGAGCTAAGGTCCTCGTGGGTTTTTAAAAAAAGTTAGAGGTGTCGAAGATGGCATGTGCTTCATCGAGTATTCAAGTTCAAATTCGGATTGGTGCTCTTTACGTGGCTACGCTTCAAATGTTATTGTACCCAATATGTATTAGATGTATTCCTTGATATATCTGATGTAAATCCATCATCAAAAAAAAAGAACCTATCATCAATGCAAATGCTCCTAATTAAAATTGAATTAAGTGGAATTGGAATTAATTTATAAAATTAAGAAGATTGTTGAACTAAAAACTAAAATGATTCTATGTTGAACTAAGGGAAAAGATCATATTTGGTCATAATTTATAGCCTTTTTGTATTTCTGGGATCAAATGTGTTAAATTTTAGTAATTAATTAAATTTAATAAATTAGAATATAAGTCCAATAAAATATCAGTCACAACAATTTAAAATAGAAAAGTGGTATAGTAATATGACATTATGAATGCATACTCAACCCTAAACCTTTGGTTAGATCCATTTACACCCTTATTTAGATCATTCCATTAGACCTCTATTTATTTCGGTTAAAGGACATGTCCTTTTATTAACCTCCATGTAACATATAAATAGAGGTCATTGTAAAGTATGATTGAATAACAATACAATTCTCTTTACACATTTTCTCTCATATCTTGTTTTTCCTTAATATATTATAACATGTTATCACCATTATATTTTATTTTATTCTTTTATGATTCCCCCGAAGTTGAATCGCATACATGTATCACTTAAAGTGGATATATGGACAATATATTATATTTTATTCTTTTCTAGTTCCCTCAAAGTGAAATCATATACGTGTATCACGTGAAGTGGATGGATACATGTATAATATATATTTCTTCCTCGTTGGAGCAATACTGCCATCTGAGCTAGCAGAGAATAGCTTCCCTTTTGTGCGATGACAAATAAGTGGGATCATGACTAAGATTCGTCTGAGAGTATGGTAGTCCAACAGTGAGTGCGGTTGGGTTAGTGATATTAATTATTATAAACGATAACACGTTAATACAAGAGGTTATACTGAAACTCTTCTATGGTTTTTCTCAGATACTGGTTAAGGTATCTGAGTTTCCACTATTTACTTTGTCATTCTGTTTTACTTTCTGCATTAAGTTTTCGATGTATTACATATACCTAGTAGGTATCGATGCGTGCTAGGACACGCTAACTAACAACCCAACAATTATTTAAGCTCTTTGATTTAGGCAATTTTATTTAAGTTGTCATAAAAGTCGAACGTGTAAAAGATAAGAGTACTATAGTTTCAATCATCAGGTTCCTAAATACTCGAGGAAGACAGTTTATGAATAAAACAATCACTGAGAAGCCTTGTCATTACATGCTCCATTCACAAAATCGCCAAAAGATAAATATAAAATAAAGATAACACCCTGTCACAAGCCATATAACTATCTCACTCAAACAAAACTTAAGTGCAAATTAAGCCAAATGCTAATCAGCTAGAAAATATTCACAACATGATGACATTGCCCGCAGTACTTGTTTAAAGAAATTTTCCTTCATAACTGAGCTTTAGAATTTAAGTACACCAGCTCTACATCCCTCGATAGTCGAGTGCACCGATTCAGTTCCCATCGCATTTTCATCTCTTTTGCAATTTCAATATTTTGACCGAGTTCAATACGCACAGTCCTGAGAAGCGGGCAACTGGTTAACATAGCATTCACAAGCATAGTTTCACATCTCAATCCAGTAATTCCAGAGATCTTCACTTTCAATAGGTGGCTCAAGTAGTACCCTTTTCTTCCTTCGACTTCCAAACATTCTACGGAAACCTTTTCTTCCCTGTCGTTGTGCTCAATCCGTTGCAGCTGAAAAAACAAATTATTAGTGATGATAAACGAAATGCTTGGACAAGTGATTAGGGAGATTGAACTTACATGTATGTTCAGTGTCTTCAAATTTGGCGAACTCCTAAGAAGGGAGAAGGTGAACAATAAATCAACCCTACTGCATATGTTTACTCGGCGTAAGGTTAGTGTCTTCAAAGCTACAAATTCTTTTTTAAGATGATTAGGAAAATCACCATATATAGGCTTCAAAAAAAAAGGGTCCTTCGTCAGTTACAGTAATCAGTCAAAAAAACATAGAAAACTAACATAATAATTCACATAGAGCGTTGTACCTCAAGTAAGGGAAGATCAAAAATAAGTTTCTGAACGGTAGACAAAGAGCATAGTAGTTCAAGCGTAGTGTATGCCTTTTTATGCAAGACACACACATCTGCGAAACATTCTATAGTTGCAACCATCAAACAAGGAGTGTCCTTCAAAATAATCATGCCCGATATATAATCTTCAAAATGTAGAACTCTAATATCACGAGCCCTTATAATTAAGGGCTCAGAGAAAGATTCCAATATATCCAGAAGAGACAATACTTGAAGCTTCGGGCAGCGTGATATGAGATCTGAAAGCTCTTTGGATGTTGTGTCAATGCGACAGAGTTCAAGCTCGAGAAGGTTGTAGAAGCCTTGAAAATTAGGCGGAGGCCTAAATGCACAGTATTCTAAATCTATATATACCAATCGGCCGCCAAAGTCGAAGAAATGAGAGGGAATAGAAAGAAATGGACTACCACCACTTTTACCATACACGATATGAATTGTGTACAAACTTTTTCTTGACAAGCTAATAAACCAACCATTGGAGTCCAGAGATGTCGCATCAAAATGGTGTGGAATACTAACAAAAAAGTGCATTAGTGGTCCCTGGTGAAGCAAGAGAATTTTTTGAATGATTCTAGAAAACCGAGCTTCAGTGTTGATACTTCCAATAATTTCAAGCACAGATTCATCAAACTTAAGACATTGTATTTTGGTCCAAATGTGCCTCCAAGTTCGAGATAACAAACTAGTTTTAACAGCATCGACTAAGGGCAGGCGCACTAAAATCATTTCCTTGAGGTTATTGTGAAGGTTACTGATCCTATCCAAGGTTTCGTCACTAGTACTCATATTTCCAACGGAAGTTGTGCTTTTCCTAAAAAAATAAAAATAAAATAAAATAAAAATCAACATTGTAAGCTTCTCAGTTAAAAAAAACAAGCTGTGATTAAGCATACACAACTTGCAATCAAAAGCATAAATAAAACAGGTTTAAAAAAATATGAGATTTACATGGCAATAACAAGACAACATTTAGATAAATCATAAATCTATAAGAATAGATAGAAAAATTATAAGGCTCATAATAACATTGAGAAAACAGATGATCATATCATATAATCATATTGCCATTTATCAAGAAGCTGACATGTTAATCAACCACAAATCTGAGAATGCATATAGAAGTCTAACAGATGCAGCAAACTAAAAATCTAATTAAGAACATGAAAAGATTTTCGAATGGACTTGATGAATACATGATACAAAAATTCTATTTAAGTTTTTAAATATGATATTGAAATCGACAAGACATAGGAAGCAATCAGATATGATATACAAATCAAACCACCAGATATGATAATCAAACTTAGTTCTAAACATGCATATAGAAATCAAACCAAAATGATTCAAACTGCACATCTCAAATACTAACATATAATGAAGCTGGCGAAGTAATCAGACGAGAGATAAGATGTGAAACGAACGGATGCTTCAACAATCACAGATCTAAAAACATCTAACATGGTATGTATTAAACATCAAGACTTGTAGTTACAAAAACAACCCAATTTTTTTTTTAGAACAAATCCGAAACAGAATTGGATATAAATCCGCATATCGACCGATCTACACAACATAAAAACGAGGGTAAAAAAATAGAATAATAGCTGTTGAGGAGCGTGACACATGGTCACGGGCGGAGGAATTACCCGTTGTGGGCTGTGTGTGTGAACGAGAGGGGAGTGATGACAGAGAGAGTTAGCCAAGAAAAAGGGAAGCGGCGAGATTGTGTTTAGGTTTCTTTTCTTTGTTGGGAGCGGTTCTGGTGCAAACACCAAATAAGAGTGAGGCAGTGAGGCACGATCTCGGCCGTCTGTGGAGTTGATCCGAGGCACGTGGCGAAGCCACGTGGCACGAGCCGCCGTTTGTGTTCACACTACAATAGTAGTGTGAACACAACTTTCCACGTGGCGCGCCCACAATGCACGGGGGGATTTGGATGTGTGGCTCAGATCGTGCCTCACTGCCTCACTCTACTATTCATTGTTTGCACCAGAACCAAATCCTATATATATATATATATATATATATTGATTCTATTTTCTGAACGCTTGTTTCATTTTGTGAACTTAACATATATATTATGAAGTCTATTTACAATTTGTGAGAAGTACATGAACACTTCAGTGGACTACATTTACAGCTCAAATGAGGATATTGATCTCCTTTCGTGTCTAAATACAATGGTGCCTTGGGATAGAAGAATTGACTGAAGGAAAGCGAAGGAAGCGTTCCAAAGCGTTACTTTTCAGAAGATTAGTGTGGCTGAAAATTGCTGTGCAATGGCTCTAGCATGTTATGGCAGCGAAGGTGTGTTCCACTCGGATGTTGACTTGCCCAAGATAGTTCATTTGCCTTTTCAGTGTGACTGGATGAATCTGAATTGATGAAGCCTAACTTTGTCATAAGCTCGAGGCTACAACGTACTTTTGTTTAGAGATAGTGACTTTTATAAGCTCGTTTTTTATTCATGGCTTTTTCTATCTGTTTTCAAGAGCTATAGTATAGCTTCTCCCATTTGATCATTTTGTTGTACGTTTTGTTGTATATCCTTTGGCTATGCTGAGGGATTTGTCTGAGCTGGGTGCTGCAGTTTATAGTTAGATTACCAATAAAATTTACGTTTTTAAAAGGAAAAATTAACCCATGTTGTCTAATTTTTGCTAAAAATGGTTAGGTGTTTATTTTGTGAATGTCACTTGGTTTGTGAAAATTGTGTGAGCTTTACTGTCAAAATCTTTTGAGCTTTTTGATTATTTTTTTTTGTGAATGCTATTTTTTTTTTTGGGGGTGAGTGAACTATGCGTCGTGTTGACTTGAAAACATTAAAAATGATAACTTAATTATAAAATATTATTTTTGATTGGCACAGAAGACCACTTTACACTCAGTCCATTTGATTATTTCTCTAGAAACCTTTTTCACATGGCCTTCTGCTTTATCTATACCATTTATTGTTTTGATGCACCAAATTTAATACATACAACCTTCTCTAATACGATACGAAGGAAGATTGTTCTAACATTGTGAATATAGTTATTATTTTTTAATCAAAAAGAAAAAGAAAAAAGAAAATAGTTATTATTTTGTAGTTGTCACTATTATTTTCTACTATTTTTAGTAAACAAAATAATTATTCACAAAATGAAATTGACGTTGATATATTTAAAAAAAGTTCCCGACTAGTTTAGATCGTATGATCAGACTTACATCCGCCGCCGCGATTATATTCATAACTTGGAATGATCAGACTTAATTGGAATGATCAAACTTAAAATGATCAGACTTAACTTTGAATAATCAGACTTAAAAGGATCAGATCATCAGACTTAATTTAAAATGATATTGATCATGCTTAACTTAAAATGATCAGACATAACTTGGAATGATCAGACATAACTTGGAATGGTCAGACTTAACTTGGAATGATCAGACTTAACTTGGTAATGATCATACTTAACTTGGTAATGATCAAACTTAAATTGATAATGTCCAGACAAAAACATACTCAATACTGCCGAGACTTAAATTGGTAATGATCAGACTTAACTTGGAAATGATCAGACTAAAAAATAGACTAAATACTGTCCAGACTTAAATTGGTAATGATGATCAGGCTTAAATTGATAATGTCCAGATTTAAAATTGGTAAATGATCAGACTTAATTTGGTAATGATCAAACTTAAATTGATAATGTCCAGACTTAAAAACACATACTCAATACTGTCCATACTTAAATTGGTAATGATCATACTTCACTTGGTAATGATCATACTTAAATTAATAATGTCCAGACTAGGGGAGAGCAAAATTCGGTAATTACCGTTTACCGTCGGTAAATTTACCGTTACCGAGTCAATTCGGTTCGGTAAAATGGTAAATCGGTAAATTTACCAACGGTAAAACGGTAAAAATAAGTCGGTAAACGGAATAAATTCTGAAATCGGTAAATTTACCGTTTTACCGAAAATATAAATAAATAAATATATATTACATATTATAAAGAAAAAAATTAAAAAAATATTTATATATATTAGAAATCAACATATATATTTATAAGATTTATAATATATATTTAAAAAAATTAGAAAAATAATAATTTTCGGTAAACTCGGTAAATAAATTCGGTAAATTTACCGAAATTTACCGAATTACCGTTTACCGAAATATCGGTAAAACGGTAAATCGGTAACGGTAAACGGAATAGACTTTTACATTTCGATAAATCGGTAAACGGTAAAACGGTAAACGGTAAAACGGTAAATTACCGTTTGCTCTCCCCTAGTCCAGACTTAAAAATATACTCAATACTGTCCAGACTTAAATTGATAATGTACATACTTAAAAACGCACTTAAATTGATATCCAGGCTTAAATTAGTAATGTGCATACTTAAATTAGTAATGTCCAGATTTAAAAACTTACTTCAATTGATATTCAGATTTAAATTGGTAATGATCATACTTAAATTGATAATGTACAAACTTAAATTGGTAATGATCAGACTTAAATTGGTAATGATCACACTTATAAACATACTTGCACAATAATATACAGACTTAACTTATGCATCTGTTAAGTCTGGATAATTTTTAGGACGTTTATGCACTCACATTTATGTAAATAAATCCGTTTTAATTTTTTATTTATAAAAAACGTTCCATGATGATCGAACGTCTCAAAAAAAAAAGAATTATGATGATCGAATGATACATATGACAATATTTTTTTCTATAAAAAAAAATACATATGACAATATTTAATTTGAGTATTTAATTTTTATATATAATGGTACTTTTTATTTTATCGAAAATCTTTCTACTTTTTGGTTGATATTATGATTTTTTTGGACGAATATTAATTAATCTTATAAACCCAACCTTAACTCCTGAAAATTATCGCTCCTTTCGTTCATCATCGTCATCAAGTCTCTCAATCCGCGCCTAGGGTTTCCGCAGGGGTTTGACTTTACCCCAATCAGTCGCCAGCTCCATCGTCATCTCACTCTATTTAACCATTTTCCAACCGATTGAGATTTCTGTTGCTCCGATCGATCAATCATGTCTCTCAGACCAAGCGCCAGGACCGAGGTCCGCCGCAACCGCTACAAGGTCTCCGTCGATGCCGACGAAGGACGTAGAAGGAGGGAAGATAATATGGTCGAGATCCGGAAGAATAAGAGGGAGGAAAGCTTGCAAAAGAAGCGACGCGAGGGTATGCAGGCTCAGCAATTTCCTACGCCTGCCGCCTCTATTGTCGAGAAGAAGGTAAGATGACTTTTGATGATGGCGGATTAGTCATGCTAGGAGGGTTTTTGCTTGATCTGAGACTTTCATATGAGATAGCAGTTGATGTGTTTGATGTTGAACTTTTTTCCACTGATATGACCTGCAGTTAGAAAATCTCCCACATCTGGTAGCTGGAGTGTGGACTGAAGATAGTAATTTGCAGCTGGAGTGCACAACACAATTCCGCAAATTGCTTTCCATAGGTGATATTCATGTCAGCTGATTTATGTGTCACATATTAGTAGTTTCATTAATTAATTACGTTTCTCATTTATCCAATGACAGAGAGGTGCCCTCCAATTGAAGAAGTTATTCAGTCTGGTGTTGTTCCACGATTTGTTGAGTTTCTTGCTAGGGATGACTTCGCACAGCTTCAGGTTAGTTGCATGTATAGAGAATTCGTGTGCTGCATCACTATTTACTAAATTGTATTTTCTACAGTTTGAGGCTGCTTGGGCACTGACCAACATTGCTTCCGGCACATCAGACAACACCAAGGTGGTTATTGATCATGGAGCAGTACCAATTTTTGTCAGGCTTCTCACTTCTGCAAGTGATGATGTTCGAGAGCAGGTAATTTTCTAATTATATTTATCCATACTTAGATTAAAAGGTTCTTTTGTTGCTTTATTCTGAATCCGAGATCACTTCATGCAATTAATTGTTCTTAAATAATTGTTCTTCCAAAATGTAATTAGGCTGTTTGGGCATTAGGAAACATAGCTGGTGATTCCCCCAAGTGCCGCGATCTTGTTCTTGGTCATGGGGCTTTACTTTCTTTGTTGGCCCAGTTCAATGAGCATGCGAAGCTATCAATGTTGAGAAATGCCACATGGACACTATCTAATTTTTGTAGAGGCAAGCCTCAACCTCCTTTCGACCAGGTCAGTTATAATCTCTTAATTTGATTGGAATGATTTTGTGCTTGGGTATGTTGCCCTATATATTGATGTGCGTTTTATATGGTAGTTTTATTTGCTTTGTTGTTCCATCTCATGTTCCCGTTGTACTAATGCGGTAATAGTTTCTTCATAGTAGTTATTCATGTTGATTTGCCTCATTCATTGACAATGCTTTTAGTTGCTAATTAATGCCATGTGAAATTAAGTTGACCTCAACCAAGATGGAATTGAACTGTGATACAATTAAGGAATAAGGATTTAACTAAACTAAATTTTAATTCTACTATGTATAGAAACTTGTGTTGATTTAAACTGAAGGGAAACAATTGTACATTCGCACTAGTTTGATTGATTTTGCGTCTCAAACTTAGTTTGATGGAAAAAGTAGATTCTGGTTTAATACTTAACTTGTATTCTCTTGAAAAAAATACGAGGGAACAGCCTTACATCAGAAGATCACAGACTCTCACTTCCCCTTATTGGCCAATATACGATTTTGTTGATTCCCGCTGTAACTTTTGCCTAGGATCTGGTTCAGGCTGACTTACTTTCTTAAGTTCGGTGACTAGTGCATGTTTCCCTTATCCGTGGATGTCTTTGTGCAGGTGAAACCTGCTCTTCCTGCTCTTGCAAGACTTATCCACTCAAATGATGAGGAAGTATTGACTGATGCTTGCTGGGCTCTGTCATATCTCTCTGACGGAACAAATGACAAAATTCAAGCTGTTATTGAAGCTGGAGTTTGTCCTCGTCTTGTTGAGCTTTTACTGTAAGTTGAGTTCATAATTTGTAATTATTGATGGTGACAGATTTTAGATGTTGGTCCTCTTCGCTTTCTATCAGGTAGGTATTTTCTCACTTCTACTTTTTACATCACACAGTCATCCGTCACCATCAGTTCTTATTCCTGCACTTCGCACGGTTGGGAATATTGTTACAGGAGATGATATGCAAACTCAGGTATATGGTTCACTGCAAAGCTGTCCAATGAAATTTATTTGTATAGTTTTCACTTGCTGATGGTTTATTTAAGTGTTATGTGTACTTGTATGAATTTAGCATACCCTGATTTCAACTCCGATTCACTTTTAGTTTATGTACATAACCGTTGTCAGCTCATGTTATCTAAATTTGGTATATTTCGATTTAGTGACATGTTAAGCAGCACATACTTTTAGGCTCTCGTTACTCTTCTGAAAGTTTGCTGAATTGTTTCTGAGGTCTTGTGGAGGAATTTACAGTTGTGATGTGCATTCAATTTGAGTGGAGTGGTGGATTGTTATGGAAGAAATTAGTTATGTATTTTAATGACTTAAATTGAAATCAATGCTGTTTATTCTTAATGTTTGAACGTACGTGGGCATCAGGAAGTATGTGGCATTTTCTGTAATTTTTGAATTAATTTTCTTGTCTACATTTCTGGTCAGTCTGATTTTGACAGTTTCTAGGTTATGGTGGTTATTGTAAAGTTCTCGTGACAATTCCTCTTAAATTATAACTCTTGCCACTGTACAGTGCATTATCAACCATCAAGCACTGCCCTGCCTACTCAATTTGCTGACCAGTAGTTATAAGAAGAGTATTAAGAAGGAAGCTTGCTGGACTATCTCGAACATCACTGCTGGGAACAAGGAGCAGATACAGGTAAATTAAAGCAGATTTATCTGTCTCACAAATTAGGGACTTTGCTATTCATTTTCATCAGTGTGTTCTGTTGGGTTGCTGGTCCTCTGATATGAGCAAATATTTATTGATGCTTCTTAAGTATGTGCTAGGCTTTGAACAATGAAGGATAGATATCATATTTTCACATATTAACGCAGACTGTCATTGAGGCTGGTCTTATTGCCCCCCTCGTCCATCTCCTTCAAAATGCTGAGTTCGAGATTAAGAAGGAGGCTGCTTGGGCAATCTCAAATGCGACATCTGGTGGCACCCCTGAGCAAATTAAGTATGTGCTGTGATAGCTTTTGCCTCACTTGTATGTGAAAATAACCAGAGTAGGGAGTGACATGTGTCTGTGTTATTGTGAAGGTACTTGGTGAATCAGGAATGTATCAAGCCCATGTGTGATCTCCTTATTTGCCCTGATGCAAGGATAGTAACTGTTTGTCTCGAGGGACTTGAGAATATTTTGAAGGTTGGAGAGGCTGATAAAGAACAAGGCATCACTGGTGGCGTAAATCTCTATGCACAAATGATTGATGATGCAGAAGGGCTGGAGAAGATAGAGAATCTACAAAGCCATGATAACACCGAGATATATGAGAAGGCAGTAAAGATTCTGGAGACATATTGGATGGAAGAGGATGATGAGATACCACAAGATGCTTCCCAGCCTGGGTTTGGTTTCGGTGAGGGTAATCTGCCGGTTCCTTCTGGTGGATTCAATTTCGGCTGAAGGTACCGAATACATAATTTGCCCCATAATTTACGTGATGGTTCCGCCGGAGCTAATGAAGTGCATCTGCCTACTACATGGTTAATACAGGGTGTAGTGGCTATAATTCTTGTTTGCTCTAAAAATATGCACTTTAAAATTTGCAGGGAGGTCTCTGGGTGATGGTCCTGGGGTAGTTGTCTGGTCAGATCCGGTCATGTCAAGTGAAGTGAGATCGAGTCAGGAGTCCTCTTGAGTTAATTTGTCGGTTTGGTCTGTTGTGGCCAGTGCTCAGCTGGCTAATGATTGCAGAAAGATACTGATTGTATGTAAACATTGAAAGAAGATAGTCACATTTGGTCACTGCAGTTGGGATGGAGCCATGGTTCTTTTCTAAAGCAAGTGGCATCTGAGCACAGGTCAAAGGAAGTGTCAGTTCTATTTTTAAGAAGTCATCACAGGTGTTACCGTTGTTAAATTTTGGTCAATTAGTTTAGAGGAGAATCCGCCTCTTTTTATAATTCTGTGGATAATGTTTCCTCCAAATTGCAAGTCGAAGGTCAGAGTTACAGGGTCATCTACCCCATTTTTATACAGTTGCTATTTTTGCTGTCCTTCCCCTTTATTATGGAGGGCTAAAAATTGTGGGAAATACTTGTTTGTTAAACTAATTACTCTAGTGAAGAACATTACCAGTCTTATAATTTTCCACCTTTTATCCCTCGAGACATGTTAGTTATTTGCAAACACAGTGTCTGCATTCTTGAGTCCAGTTTATTCTATGGAGTTATTTGCCAGGGCTGCCTGTCCACTTCTCTGTATCTCAATTTCCGAATGATCCCCGGCTGCCCGGCTGTTGGAACTTCTGGATACAAGTAGTCTGGTCAAAATCAAAACAGAGCAACGAATAGCCATTAATTGTCAATTTTCGTAGTTCGAAGCGTGATTTGTTAATGGGTGATAGTTTATACCTCTCTTTATTATTTTTACTAAAAAGTAAGAGCAACGAATAGGGTTGGCTTTTGTATATATATTACACGACAAGCCGGGTTGGAATGGGCTGGGCTTTGCAAATATTTGGGCTGGCCTTCATTGTAAATTTCTCATTCTACATGATCTCCTTTCCTTCTAAAGAAATATTCATAAAATTAAATATTTAAATTCAACAGAGTTTATTCGAAAGAATTAATCATAAAATTCACTATTTAGAATCATCATATTTTAATTTGAAGGAATGATCATAAAATTGATAAAGTTTACATCAAAATAATAAATCACAAATTCAAGGGTTTTATTTAAGCATTTCTAAATTTTCAATAAAGTATTTCTTAAATTGTGGATATATTCTAACTTTTGATGTCAATGTTAATTACAAGGAAAAATATAAATGTCGATTTCAAACACATTTTTATTTAAGTAGGACAACTGAAAATGCATTAAACATGAATTTGTGAGGACATCACTCTAAAAGGTGATTTGCTATGACTTCGAAGGGATTTCTATCAATTTTTAAGCCACTGAAATTATCTCATTTGTTTTAAGAAACCCTATTGACATTATATTTCTTGTTTACGGAAATATAGTAATGAAAGTAGTAACAAATGGAGCGTTATAATGATATACTCATATGAGAAAATTTTACTATATATTTATGATATTTGTTTTGCTCTATTAATTATTTACATGCGTTATAATCATTGTTCTATTATTCGATATACAATATCTATTCTTAATTGTACTATCATTAATACATCTTTTAGGAACACTAAAGTGATACGATCATCCAAATTCATTATGAACCATTGTTCTATTATTCGATATACAATATCTATTCTTAATAGTACTATCATTAATACATCTTTTTTTTTTTTGATAATACACTAAAGTGATACGATCATCCAAATTAATACATCTTTTAGGATCACTAAAGTGATACGATCATCCAAATTCATTATGAACCGGTAAGGTGATACTCCTTATATTAATTATATAAGCGAGACAATCGTTGCTCATTTCATTCGTACAAGTAGCGGTCAAGTATTCGAGAAAAAATGGCAAGACTTGTTGTATCAACTATGATAATTCTTGTAATCACGTTGGGCACACATATAAGGCCAACAACAGCCATTTCTTGGAAATTTCCATTCTGCTATGGAAAATGTCTTGGTACTTGCTTAATAATTTATCCAATTCCTGTTTGCGCTGTCAAATGTACGAAAGATTGTGGTCATTCAGTGTTATCTATTCAAACTACCAAATCCTACGACTGTACGATGAAGTGTGCGACGTCTAAGTGCACAAATATCGGCATGACAAAAGATGACCCATGTAAGAATCGCTTTTGCCATATTTTTACAATATAAAATTCCTTTAATACGAGTGATGTGCATTAATCTTTATATTTTTTTATGATCATGTAATTGTTTTTTCTATGTTATTTTTCAGGGGCAGAGGAGGTGGCTGATTGTGTCAACGTTTGTTCCACAAGATGTTCTCTGACCTAGCTATTTAATTATTCACGACTACATGTCAAGAAAATATTGACGTTTCTCATAAATGATCGAGAAATTTATAATAAAATATGTAATTTATAATTTTCTAATAATATAAATAAAATCCATATTTTAACATCAACATGTTTATTCGACATTAAATCAAACTTCTCGAACACTATCAATATGGGGTCAATAGTTGCTTATTGTTTCTGATCTATGGTGCTTTACAAACTGTGAAAGAGAAAACAACTAAGATTAATATTCGTCCATTTGTTATTGATCTTAATATTTTATTGGTAACCGTTACTTAATTTTGCATCCAAATACATTTACTCATTTTAAAACTTGATTATCATTTAACTGATACTTATTTAAAAAGATTCCACTTCTCCCTCTAGAAACCTCCCGACACCATCCATGACCCACCCTGCCCGCTCCTCATCCACCTCCTTCTTCCCCTCCTCCTCCTCCTCTTCCACCCGACTGCCAGCGACGGTGGTGGTGGTTGGAGGTTTGGGGAGGAGGTTTGGGGTGATGTTGGTGGTTTGAGGCGGTGGGTGGTGATATGGGTAGTTGTCGGGGCGGTAGGCTGTGGTTGTGGGGTGTTTTTTAGTTTTGTTTTTTCGATCCCTCTAAGTGAGTTCCGCTTATGAGGGTTTTCCTTTCAGTCGTTTCGGTCTGAGCTTGCTTTCCTGTGTATGCACGTTTTTTTGTGTATTGGTGGTTCCTTCTCGCTGGTTTTTGGCCGGTGTCCTCTTCGGCTGCGCTTGTTGTTTTGGTTGTTGTTCTGTCTTCGGTGGTTTGGTCACCTCCCTTGGCGTGAGGCGAAGTGGAGCATATCACTGTTCCCGGCTAGTTAACTTTTCCTAGCTTTTAAGTCCTCTTCGAAGCCTTTTATGGAGTTCAGGCGGCGGGCTACCATTGACAAGAAGCTGGCTTATGACGCTCACTTGTGCAGCCTTGTCCATCGTTCAGCGGAAAGTTGGCCAGTGCTTCATCGTCGCTTCGGAGTTGACTACTCCGTCACTTCTTTCGTTTGGCCAATTTGGCATGCATTAGACCTTGGAGCGGGAAGATAACTAAGCAGTGGACGGATTAGCTATGCTTCATCGTTCAGCGGAAAGTTGGCCAATGAAGTGCAATCTTGAAACCCGCCAACAAATACGCACCTAACGCATCCATGGAAGACGGACAAAGCATCACCTGCGAATCGAGCTGCATGACACAACACGTCCAAATGGGACGAACAACGCCTCCGTGAAGAATGAACAAACACGTCCACGCCTAGGACCGAGAGGGGACGCGACAAGAGTTCAAACAATTCGACCAAAATAATTTATATATTGTGACAAGTAGACAAGTGGGCAAAAAAAAAATCTAGCATCATCAACCATAATTAGTTAGTGTTTAAAAGACAATTATGTAAATACCGTTAGAAGAAGTGAATAATAATATATTGTGGTAAATGCGTAGAGTAATGGATTTCACGTGGCAGTTTGAGGTTCCCAGATCGAAGTATAATAATGGCTAAAATGGATGATACATATAAGTGGTTTTCAATTTCCAATAAAGTATTTTCTTGTCAAAAAAATTTCCAATAAAGTATTTTTTTTTCTCTGAATTGTGGATATATTCTCATTTTTGATGTCAATTTTAAGGAAAAATATAATTGCTGATTCGAAACACATTTTTATTTAAGTAATGAAACCGAAAATGCATTTAAACATGAATTTGAGATGACATCATTCTAAAAGGGGATTTGCTTCGGCCTCGAAGGGATTTGTATCTTTCTATGCCACTGAAACTATTTATTTGCTTTGAAAATATCCTTTACGACATTATAATTTCTGTTTACTAAAATATAACAATGAAACTAGTAACAAATGGAGCGGTGTAATGATATATCCATATGAGAAACTTTTATTCGATATTTAGTATACTTTATGATTATTATTTTTGCTCTATTATTTACATGCATATCATTGCTCTATATTCGATATACAATATCTATTCTTAACTTTTCTATCATTAATATATCTTTTAGAAATTAGAATCACTAAAGTGATACGATCATCCAAATTCATTATGAACCGGTAAAGTGATACACTTTATATTAACTATATAAGCGAGACAATCATTGGTCATTCCATTTGAAAAGTAGTAGTCAAAGTATTTCAGAAAAATGGCAAGACTTGCTGTATCAACTGTGATAATACTTGTAATCATGTTAGGCACATATATGAGGCCAACAACTGCCATTTCTTGGAAATTTCCATTCTGTTATGGCACATGTCTTGGTACTTGCTTAATAATTTATCCAATTCCTGTTTGCGCTGTCAAATGTACGAAAGATTGTAGTCATTCAGTGTTGTCTATTCAAACTACAAAATCCTACGACTGTACGATGAAGTGTGCATCGTCTAAGTGCATAAATATCAGTACGACAAAAGATGACCCATGTAAGAATTGTTCTTGCCATTTTTTTTTCAATATACAACTCCTTTAATACGAGTGATGTGCATTAATCATTTATTTTTGTGTGATCATGTATTGATTTTTCCATTTTTCTGTGTTATTTTTCAGGGGCGGAGGAGGTGGCTGATTGTGTCAACGATTGTTCTACAAGTTGTTCAGCTATCTAGCTATTTAATTATTCAAGACGACATGTCAAGAAAATATTAACGTTTCTCACAAATGATCGAGAAATTTATAATAAGATGTGTAATTTATAATTTTCTAATAATATAAATAAAATCCATATTTTAGCATCAACATGTTTATTCGAACATTAAATCAAACTTCTCGAACACTAGCAATATGGGGTCCCGGGGCGAATGAGATGGCTCCCTTGGTGAGCAACTCACCCGGTTGCTGAAGCAGCCCGGGTTCGAAGTCCCCATCCAGCATCCACGCTTTCAAAAAAAAAAAACAAACAGAACAGATACTAAAAAATGAGCTTGAGCTCACAATAATAAAAAAAAAAGAAGCAATATGGGGTCCCTAGTTTCTTATTATTTCTGATATAGGGTCTTTACAAGTGTGAAAGAGAAAACTACTAAGATTAATATTCGTCCATTTGTTATTGATCTTTATATTTTAATGTTAACCGTTACTTCGAGAGCGTACAAGAAGGTTGCAGTTCTAACGGCTCCTCTCCTCCTCTCTTCCACCACCTTTGCCGCCATCCGTTGCCTCCTTTTCCTTCTTCTCCCTGAGTTCGTTTTGCCGGAAACACTATGTGTGTTTAGATCCGGCAGCTCTTCAGGTGAGTTTAGGGGTTTGAGGCTGTTGATGGCAGTGGCCGACGCTTGGTGGTGTGAAGGTGGAGTGGGGGTGCCAATTTTTTTGGGTTCATCTGCAAATATGTAAATATGTATATATTTTGACTCTTTATTTGCCAGCTTTTTGGTGGGGAAGCCTCCATCCGTGTCTTGGTTGGTGATGGCTAGGGTGTGGAGAGGAGACCCAGCACGGTGGCGGAGAGATGAGGCCATACGCCAGCAAATATTGGATAGCAAGCGGTCTGGTTTTCTCCGGTGGTAGTGGCGGCGATCCAGTCGGCGGCGGTGGTGACTCTTATTGGGTTGTTTGTTAGGTTTAGTGTAGGTTTAGCTTAGTCCCTCTAAGTTGTGTACTTATGAGGGTTGTAAGTCTCAGCCGGTTTCGGTCTGAGCTGTAGTTGCTAGTTTTTTCCAGTTTTTTTAGCCTCAGGAGTTAGTCTCCTGTTGTAATCGAAGGGCACGGCCTGTGTTCCAGTTGGTTAAGTAGTGTTGGTCACTGAGGTCGACCAACCAATTGTTAGTCGTGCCCTTCTTGGGTGATCTGTCCTTTGTGGCAGTTTACTCGTGTTTGTAGCCTTTGTGGCACTATCAAAAAAAAATGTTAACCGTTACTTGATTTTGCATCCAAATACATTTATTATCATTTAACTGATACTTATTTAGTTTGCCAAGTATTTTAATTTTTTTTGAAATAAAAAATTAAATTTCATTATCATAGCTAGGCAAAGAACGGACAACCCCAAACTCATGTCATAAGGTGCATCCAGAAGAGTGTGAACCGTTGACCTCCTGCTCATTTGACCAGGACAAATATTTTAACTCGAATCAAATTTATATTGACATTTCAACTTTTTCCACTTAATAAGCAATTTAGATCTCATATTTCATTTTAAAACATGATATCAGGTAATTATATCGATCCAAATACTCGAATATTTCATTTTAAAACATGATTATCATTTAATTGATCCTTTCAACTTTTTTCACTTAATAAGCACTTTTTTTATAATGGGGCACAACAACTCGAATATGACAATACATATGACGCATATGACACTTAATAAGCAATTTAGAATCAATATATTTTAATTTGAACGAATTAATCATAAATTAACTACGTGATAACTTTTGTTATTATGGGTTTATATCTCATACAAATAAAGTAATACAGAAATACGTCTTATACATAATACATGTGCATTTTATCATGCAAGTATGAATTTTACTAGACATTTTGGAGCACGGGCTACGCAGGGTACCAATTCGTATTAGATACTTGAACCGTCCAATGAAGCACAAGACACCTCTATCTTGAAACCCACGAACAATTACGCACCTCAACGCATCCATAGAAGACGGACAAAGCAGTACCTGTGAATCCAGCTGCATTACACAACACGTCCAAATGGAACGATAATTTATTATGACAAGATTTCAAACCACTCAACCAAAATAATTTATTATGACAAGTAGACCATCAACCTTATTTAGTTAGAATTTGAAAAGACAATTATGTAAATACCGTTAGAAGAAGTAAATAATAATATATTCTGGTAAACGCGTAACGTAATGGATTTCACGTGGCAGTTTGAGATTTCCTGCTCAATGTACAGGAATGTCTAAAACGAAGGATGCATTGATTCACGAATTCGAAGTAATGAAATTGATGATTCGAAACACATTTTTATTTAAGTAATGAAATCGAAAATGCATTAAACATGAATTTGTGATGACATCATTTTAAAAGGTGATTTGCTTCTGTCTTGGAAGAGATTTGTATCTATTTCTATGCCACGGAAAGTATTTCACTTGCTTTAAAAATCCTTTACGACAATATATTTTCTATTTACTGAAATATGTTAATGAAACTAGTACAAAATGGAGCGTTGTAATTGTAATGTTATACCCATACCCATATGAGAAAATTGTACTATATTTAGTATGCTTTATGATATTTGTTTTGCAGTAAAACAAAAAGGGCTTAAACTTATGTAGTATTTACATGCATATCATTGCTCTATTATTCGATATACGATATCTATTCTTAACATTTCTATCATTAAGACATCTTTTAGGATCACTAAAGTGATACGCTCATCCAAATTCATTATGAACCGCTAAGGTGATACTCTTTATATTAACTATATAAGCGAGACAATCATTGCTCAGTTTCATTCGTAAAAGTAGCAATCAAGTATTTGAGGAAAAATGGCAAGACTTGCGGTATCAACTGTGATAATTCTTGTAATCATGTTGGGCACAAATATGAGGCCAACGTCAGCCATTTCTTGGAAATTTCCATTCTGTTATGGCAAATGTCTTGGTACTTGCTTAATAATTTATCCAATTCCTGTTTGCGCTGTCAAATGTACGAAAGATTGTAGTCATTCAGTGTTGTCTATTCAAACTACAAAATCCTACGACTGTACGATGAAGTGTGCGACGTCTAAGTGCACAAATATCAGTACGACAAAAGATGACCCATGTAAGAATCGTTCTTGCTATATATTTTTCATTATACAACTCCTTTAATACGTGTGATGCATATTAATCATTTTTGTGTGTGATCATGTATTGATTTTTCCATTTTTCTGTGTTATGTTTCAGGGGCTGAGGAGGTGGCTGATTGTGTCAACGATTGTTCTACAAGTTGTTCAGCTATCTAGCTATTTAATTTTTCAAGACGACATGTCAAGAAAATATTGACGTTTCTCACAAATGATCGAGAAATTTATAATAAGATGTGTAATTTATAATTTTCTAATAATATAAATAAAATCCATATTTTAGCATCAACATGTTTATTCGACATTAAATCAAACTTCTCGCTAATTAATAGGTGTCACCCGTTGATTATTAATTCTGATCTAAGGTACTTTACAACTAAAATTAATATTCATCCATTTATTATTAATCAGAATATTTTATCTTGCATCCAATATCGATCGTTTTAAAACATAATTATCATTTTACCGATCCTTAATTAGTTTCCCATAAGTATTATTGACCTTTCAACATTTTCCACTTGGACATGCACACGTGCACCATAAGACATGGCCTGCACTTGTTCCCGGTCAGCTTTTCCAACCTCCTAACTTTTGAACATTTCAAAACTTTCTACTTGCAAGCCTGACCTCAGAATTTCATCACTACTCTACTACCACTTGTAATAATCTTTTTTCATAAAAATCAAAATCAAAACTTCCGTCCATATCCATTTTTTGCCAGCTGCTCTATTCTGAATCTTTCCTCTTCTTCTTCCGCAATCAAACATTTTCACAAAATTACAAACCCTATTCTTTGAATTTTCGCCGAAAAGTTTCTATCTTTTTGTTTAATTTCTGAAATCGAAGGATACCCTTGTTTCGGATCTTTCTAGAAAATTGTGGGTTAGGGTTTGATTTGTCTGGAAAAAAGATGATGATGATGACGATGGAGGGGATGATGGATAAAGGGGTTTTGGATGATGTGATAAGGAGATTGTTGGAAGGGAGAGGTGGAAAACAGGTTCAGTTGTCTGAAGGTGAGATCCGACAGCTTTGCGTCAACGCTCGCCACATTTTCTTGTCTCAGCCTAATCTTCTCCAGCTCCATGCCCCCATCCGGATCTGCGGTATTTTCATTCATTCATTTATATTTCTCTCTCTTTCACAATTCTCATATTGCTTGTTTGATCTATGTATTGATTTTTATTATCAGAGATTGTGTTTTTGTGTTTAGTTTATGATCAATTTGCATGATTTGGGATTCACAACCTTTTACAGATCTTCGATTTTCCGCTTTGTGTTAGGTAATTGTGTAAAGTGTTGGAAAACCAACATGTCATTGTGAAACATTCTTTTGTCATTTTTCGGAGATCGGTTCGGTTGGTAATGGTGAAATGTTTAATGACTTTTAGGATTACGAAATTATGGCAGGTTACATTGCGTACACTTAATGTTTCTGTAATTGGCATTTTGAGAATGATCGTTGCTCGATGATGTTATCCGATTTCATGAAAATGCACATTTGGGAGAGATATTGTCATGTGCCTGTTATTATTGTGTTGTGGGTTTAATCTTAAATTATTAGCTCAAGAATCGATATGAAAGACCGAGACTAATGTGTTGCATGATTACTTGCAGGTGATATTCATGGACAGTACAAGGACTTACTGAGACTATTCGACCATGGGGGGTTCCCTCCTTCTGCTAACTACCTATTTCTTGGAGATTACGTGGACCGAGGCAAGCAAAGTCTTGAGACGATATGTTTACTTTTGGCCTACAAAATACGTTATCCAGACAAAGTCTTTCTCTTGAGAGGAAACCATGAAGACGCTAAAATCAATCGAATTTATGGGTTCTATGACGAGTGCAAGCGGAGGTTTAATGTTCGTCTTTGGAAGATATTCACTGATTGCTTCAATTGCTTGCCAGTAGCTGCTCTTATTGACGGAAAGATATTATGTATGCACGGAGGATTATCTCCAGAACTGGAGAACTTAGATCAGATCAAGGAAATTCAAAGGCCTACTGAGATTCCCGATTGTGGTCTTATGTGTGACTTACTTTGGTCTGACCCTGATCCTCGAGTGGAGGGTTGGGCAGACAGTGACCGAGGAGTTTCTTGTACATTTGGTCCTGACGTAGTTGCTGAGTTTTTGGATAAGAACGGACTTGATTTGATATGCAGAGGTCACCAGGTATACTGCATTGTCTGTGTTAGGAGCTGCTTTAATTAAGCATGGAGTATTTTCATTGGATTAATCCGATCATTTTATTATTTCTAGGTGGTGGAAGATGGCTATGAGTTTTTTGCCAAACGGCGACTAGTAACCATCTTTTCAGCTCCAAATTATGGTGGGGAATTTGACAACGCAGGTGCCTTATTAAGCGTGGACGAGGCTCTAGTCTGCTCCTTTGAGATACTCAAACCTGAAAACAAAGGAGCATCAAGTTCTGGTGTACCACTTAAGAAGGTACGATGCTGATCACATTATACGAACAGAACGAGACTGAGAGAGGTGCAGTACTAACATTTCTTCTGACATTCGATCTTATTTTATTTTTTTGATTTTATCACTTTCAGGTCCCCAAAATTGGGAGCTCATGAAGATGAAATGCACCTTCCTTTCTGCCTACACACCAAAGTGCTTCATCATCCCAAGTACGGTACTCGATGAGCTCTGATATATATATATATGGGAATAGTGAGATGATCTTTAATGTGAGCTTCGGCTGTGTCAAGTGTTTGTGTTGCCCAAAACCATTATGTTGTCAAATTGTACCTGGCACGATCTAGGATGACATAGGAATCAATATTTTGTAAATCAAGTATGGGATTGTTTGTGCAGGATCCGTGTTTTTTAATTACCAACTTAAAATGTATAGTTCCCTATTCTTTTTTTACATTTCTTTTCAAAAATTTTGTTGTTGTTGTTGTAAGTAATAGACTTCTAATTTGTCCTCTTTTCCAATGAAGCATTATTTCATATATATTTTTTCCTCTTTAAAATTGGATTATTTCTCAATTTACGCCATCATTTTGTATTCAGAAATGTGTTTTGCCACGATCTATAAGCGAGTTGTTCTAAGCGACTTCTTTAGAAGAAGGACAACCCCGAACTCAATCCATCAGGCGTTTGAAACTCATTCCAGCCCATCAGAATTCGAACCCCTAACCTGAGCAATGATAATCAATGTTTCGCCCCTCCTGAGTTATTAACGTGCCAATAAATGAATGGTTCACCAATCATTGGGGAGCACTATAACAAAATCTGAATCATCATAACATCTCACCAAATATTATGCCATGCACTCAAACAGAAAGCCGACCACTCACACCATCATCCTAGCCACATATTTAGAGCAATGTATCCCAGTGGCCATCACTGTCTATGTTTTTTTCTCTTCTGCAGCTGTGATATATAAAGTTTACAAGTTCAGCTTGGAGAACAACACATTGAAACATCAGCTCCACCCGTTCATTGTTTTGGCTCTGCCAAGAAAAAGAACCGGGTTTTTTTTTTTTGAGTTTATGACCGATTCTGAGACGAAGACCTATCAGATGCACGCCTTTGGCGGTAGCCGTTGAATCTTACTCCTGTGTCTGGGGCCCTGGAATGGTGGAATGATGTCCCCCATGTTGGCTCTCTCTCTATTTGGTTTGATGGGAATGAAGGCGTCTGCGTCTGCTCCCTTTCCCATGTGTGAAAGATTCTTGGCATAGAGTTTTCTGCTTCCATATAGTTACGACTGGAAGATGCTGATGGGACGTACAATCCATTGAGCTGAGGTGATGGAGGTGGAGGCACTGAACCCACTTGAGTCAATCCCCTATGCGACGCCCTTCGGGAACTACCACTCACAACAGGAGTGCGGCTTGATGGTCCAGTGTTGGGTCGTTGATGATAGTATTCTTGTAGTGCTTGCACCCTATCTCGTGCCCTGGCATTGCTGCCTGGGTATGCAGGGATCATTGAAGAAGATGCCATGCTCCCTGTTCTAGCACCGGAACTGCAACGATAACACCAGCAAATCTATCGAAATAAGATTCAAGTATATAAAGTGATAGCAGCGCTCCACAAAAGAAAGTGGACCTTGATTGTTGCACAATATAGATGTTTAGTAGTTCACCTATGGCCAACTTGAAGGGGTTGAATGAAGGGCTGTGCTCGGGGTACATCAGCATTGGGTCGAGAAGACCTATGAGTCTGCTCAACACCACCACTTCGATTGCTAGTAGCAGTGAAATGAGGGGATGGGTGGTCCCAACTATGGTAGTGGGCATCCATGGATGGAAGAGCATAAGAGGTCGGGGACTCGTTTCCAGTCCAAGGACCACTGAAGTTGGATCTATCTGCCACAGTAGTGCCCAAGTTTGAAGATGACGGGTTTAAAGGGCTGACATATGCAACATAAGGGCATGGATGAGAGCCAGAAGATACTGATGCATGCTCCATAGAAATAGCGTGCTGCCCTAGTAAGTCATGATCTGCAAAGAGATGAGTATACTTAGTTGACTGGCTTTGATGATTCATTTGGCATAAACATATTACTGATATTGCGCAAAACCAGAGTTCTTACAGCCATTCGACGAAAACTCTCCTTCACTGCAGAGCAAAAAGATTGAGTTGTCAGAACCAGAATATTGGAATTTCAAGCGGCAAAAAGATTGTCAGATAGTGGATTCTGGATTGCTTAGTATCAATTAAAGCCACATTCAAAACCAATTGACTCTGATCCTCCATTTGATTAATAAGGGATTCAACACCCTCCCCTCACTTGCAGTCTGCAGACCACACTAAATCGTGAACACAATGGCCAGCCCTTGAGCACGAACACAGGTAGCAAGCTGGCCATATATAGTCCAATTTGTTCTCAGATTCAGCTAATTACATTGAACCATACATATCCAAAACTGATTGGTAACAAGTGTGCATGTCAAATAGTCCAATCATAAGTGGGAATGTTACACAGAATGTAAGACTAGAAATAATCAAGTTAAAACAAAAGCTTAAAGCTCACACTAGTTTCAGCACAAATTAGAGGCGAAAAAACAGCTATACGAATTCTAGAGGGTTGGTTATAAATAATGATCCATTTAGATCGATTTGAGAAATAGACACCAAAGTGAACTACAGTCAACTGATCAAATCTTAACATGCAAACTGGAAGGTCGTAATTAATATACTCATAGCATTACATCAAACTGTGCGAGGACTGAGGATTGACTCGCAGGTCCATTATTCTGTTACTTTTTAACCAATCTAGCTTAAGGTGGCTTGTTAACAAGGGGGACTGGAGATTAATTAAATATGCTCTCCATGTCATGCAAAATTTTCTGCTGGACATTTTTGTTAAGACTTGAACGAATTTTTATGTCTTACCAACAACAATTTCACACCTCGATCCCTATTGCATTTACTAATTTGCACAGGATAGTCCTCCCCAAGAGATGCAACGAAAAAGATGGAAAGGATAGGGCCATAAACAAATAAAAGCACAAATTATGAAGTCATGCTTACTTGAAGGATGTAGGATGTCGAGTAAATCCATTGAATGGACACCAATGCACTCCAAATGACTACAAAATTGGTTCAAAAACCAGATATAAAGTGAGGTGACGAAAGATAAAATAGTAGCATATTTATAAGAGCTACTGAATGCATTAGAAATGAAAAGCAAAGTAGACATAGCGTTTTATGGATTTACTTTTCACCAATCTTGATTATTGATTCCAACCTATCAACATGGTCTCTTATTCAACCAAAGCATGCAAGATATAAATCCCATGAGCATTACCTCAACAACTAATCTACACTATACTCTCGCCAACCTGTGGCTGCGAGAATAGCACATATACGAAGCGACAACATCAAATTATCAACTCGTGTCTCTCGTTTACCCAAAGCTCATGAAAACAACTGATTAACCTACACATCACTATCAGCCATTCAAAACAAACGGTGAAATTTTCAAGGAGTTCTAACATTTAAATGGTTTTAATGTTTTAATATGCCACAAAGGTCCATAGATGTGTAGACTTTAGATCTTTACAACTTTTGCAGTCTAAATACAACATATACATGAATCGCTTATGTATGACCCAAACCCAATCTACCTAATCAAGAGTGTATGATTGATCTCATGAGTGTTTATAGTTAAGAGAGGTTCTGATGATGCAACTAAAATAACGAAACAACATACTAATCCAATAAACATGGGCAGTAGAATAGAGTGTATGAGGCAATTAGGGTTCAGTGGAGAAATTTTTAATGAATGTCTTTTTAAAACCAAAACAGTGAATTAGTATCAAATTGCGATATGGCAGTTGACCAAAAATTAGGTTTTATAAGACTGTGGGGCGAGAACATGGACGCATGAGTCTGAAACACAAAATCTATGGAACAAATAAACTCTTAGTCAGGAAAACATTCACGAAAAATGGAGCAAATCAAAAGGTCACACTTACCATTTCTGAGTATCTGAAATCATACAGATCCTCATCGTGAGGCCAATCGTCCATGTTGAACTCAGGAAAAGAAAAGCCTCCGTTAGCATACAGCCATTCGCCTTTTTCAATTTTCCGGCAGTTGGGACATTGCATTGCTCCCTTAACATTAAAAGCAGAGCCGATGCAATCTGTAGAAAGAATCTGATTAGATAATCATTTCACGAGATAGAAAACGGTGCAGCAGACAACCAGAAACAAAAGACACATTTGGCTGTAAATATTATAAAAATTAAAACACATAGAATCGATTCACCCAAACTACTCCGAACTTATGAACGGGGCAGGAATGGTGTTATGATGTTGCATTGACTACAAGATTATTAATTTTCGGGGATTGAAACAATGACCCCAAGCCCTTATCATGAGCTGGCCAACTTATTTTCTGACTTTCTAATTCTTCTAAAGGCTAGATTCTAAGTGCAAACAATAATATGTTTTAAAAAATTAGCATATCATGAGACCAAATCAATTTGTCTTGTTGTCTCCTTGTCTTCTCCACACAAAAATTCTAAGCCACTGACCAATACAAACTAGTTATAATTCTCATGTGGAACTGGAAAATCAATTCCTTTTCATCCACAAATTAATAAACTAAAACCGAAACTCTTGATAATGCATAGCTGCAAACAATTTCCAAAATGTGTCATTCAAACAAGCTTTCCCAATGCATTGCATATGAATCATTCTGATAGTAACTTATTTGCAGAAGTTACCCGTTGTCAACTACAATATTTGGAACAATCTCTTTTGTCATGCTTGCTAATTAAGAATTTTTGCATGTTACTTAAGGCCTCTGAATATATCCAAGTCATCTAAGATGTGCAGCAGTCTTTTACCCTCCTTACAGTTACAACCCGATTCCTGCATTCAGACAAACTCCGCAAAAGATGTTTTCCCATTTTTAAGGGACCTAATCTTATCTTCTTGAGCTAATTACGACAACTAGTTAATCTGTGATTGCTAATACATTTGAGTAAGAATTCCTACAAGAACACACCAGTCTAAACCTAACTGAGAGAATTCCAAACACTAGAATCAATTCACTCTGAATCAAATCGGCCGGCCAATCACCAGACCTGGATCTCACTAATTTATTATTTGAAATAAAAAATGATACATTTAAATTGTTAATATGAAATCGAGACTGACCGAGATGAAATTGATGGCCGCAGAGCAGCTTAGCCCAAGATCTCTTTCCATCATCGGACACGGCCTCCAGGCAAATGGAGCAGGAGACGGTGGACAAATCAACAGCGACATCACCTTCATCGGTATTCTCAAACCCCATCACAAACGAATTCGTCAAAAACGCTAGAGACTACATCCAACAAAATGAATCGAAATCGAAGCCGATCGATGCCGATGATAAAATTAAAATCAATTACTAAATTAACAAAAAGAAATGATAATAATTTAGGAAGGATCTGGAAGGTGTGAAAATCTAAGGAATTTTAGGTAGTAGGAAGAAGGTCGGTTGAATCTGGGAAGAAACCTTGAACGGGAGAATTGGAGAGAGATAGAGAGATGAATGCCGTAAGTAGATGATGGAGATGATAACGAGATACCGAAAAATTAAAAAGATAAAAGGTTTTTTTTTATTGTAAAAAATAACATACACTGTATAAATTCGTCTCTGAAATTTAACATAATACACAATTTTGTTTATTTATTTTCATTTCATTCTTTTCGGCTCTCGCTAATCATTTATAATCAATTCAAGTTTTTTTAGTACGTAAGTGGGTAAAGGAGCATTAAGTTGAAAATCTTTTATAATAAAAAACGAAAAAAGGATTTGGTGAATGACATAATTTTGTAAAAAATATAAACCAATTATAATAATTTGTTTGGTCATTTGAACGGATGAAATTAAATCACATATTAAATCTTGTTTATGATTAATTTCTAGATGACGAAATATAAATTATTCGTGACGAGCTATGCCGTACTTTAAGTTCTCGCCGACGAATTATAATCCAATTTTGACAAACTTTGCAATTTGTATCAATAATATGATTTGTACCTTATCTTTTACTCAAAAAAAATCTAAAAAGTTAAATTTCACTGGTAATCAAATCTAACTTCATTGTTAGAGGAAAGCTCTCCCTTCTCTCCTTGTTTTCTTCTTCCTCTCGCACCGCCTCATCCAACGTCTCATCCGTCTTCCCTCTTTTGGCGCGTTAAAGTCTTCGATTGGCGATCGCGAAAAGGGGTTTGGTCGTATGGCTTGAACTCTTGACAAATAGTAAAGAGATCAATGGTTCGATTCACCAGAGCATTTTCTCCTCACTTTTGTGTAGGAGTGTTATTCATCTCTTGTGGATGTGTTTTCCTCCCGCCTTGGTGCGGACATGTGTTCCTCCTTCGTGGAGGTGTTAATCGTCACTCGTGGACGTGTTATAGGTGATGATGCCTCGTCTTTTCCTTCCATTGCGTGTGGAGTTGCTGAGTTTCAAGTTTATGCTCGTGGGTTTCAAATTAGAGGTGTCTTATGGCATGTGCTTTAGTGAAACGCAATTCAAGTATCAAAACCGGGATGGTGCCGTGTGTGGCCTGTGCTTCAAAAAGTCAAGTCTTCATATGTATCCGATTGAGTTCTCATGCATTATGTATAAGATGTATTCGTCTGATGATTGATATGTATGAGATGTAAGAACCCCCGTATCAAAAAAAGTCTTCAATTGGCGATCGATTTCCACGACTCCTTTGTTTAGTGTTTCAAGCCCAATATTCTTCATCGTTTGTGTGTGCTGGCAACGAAGGACGGGCTTGCTAAACTAGTTTCGTTAGAGAGGCGTGAAAGTATTCAGATCTGCTGGTGGTGGTGGAGATTAGAGGGGACTTACGGCGAGTGGAGACAATAAGCGAGAGTTTGGAGGGGAGAGGGAGAGTGGGAGAGTTCTTTTTGGGTGTAGACATGAATCTGTACATATATCTATGGATGAGTTTTTTCTCTTTAAGTGTTAACCGCTTAAGGGAATCGTTTTCAATCGATATCGTTCAGACTATTGTTTGTGATCGTCTTGTTCGTCGGGATAGATCGGGCTGGTGGTGTGTTGACATCATCTTTCGTCTTTTGTGAGCTATACTTTTGTACGTCGGACTTCTGTACAGTCTGGTGTTGTAATTAGTGATAGTATGTGTTTTTTCTACTTTTCTGATGTTGTGAATGTCACGGTGGTGGGCCCGTATAGTTTGACATTAGGTCAACAGGAGCAACTGATTACTTATCTAATCACGTAGATTTATTCAGTATGAACGGATCTCAATTGGAATTATTTTTGTAACTTTCAAAATCCATTGTATAGCTTTTGTATCTACTACTTGCAATTTATATAAAAAAATCTAACTTCATTGATTTTGGTGATAGACGATCAAAGTTTTGATATTTACTTGAATGTAGTTTGAAAATGTACACAAGCAACACAATATTATCTAAAAGTGCTATACGATTAATCAAAAAAAAGTGCTATACGAAAAAATAAATTTGATTTTTTTTTGATACTCCAACGAGAACACAGAAAACTAAAGAACTGAAACTAGACACCAGACAAACTACTCCTCGTGTACGATATAAGGACACAAATGAGAATAGAATGCAACTCCGTCCAGCTCCACGCCTCCTCCTTAGCCTTCTTCGCAAGCCTATCTGCTGCCGCATTACCTTCACGCAATATATGTTCAAGCCGCCATTGATGGTTTCTTCCTAGAAAAGTAGAACAATCCAGCACATTGCCTCTGACATTATTACATCGAATCTTCCCTCCAAGCAACATCATATCAACTACATTTGCACTATCTATCTCAATGGATGATGATATCAGATGTATTAAATTTGGATTGATATTCGGTTCGACCAAATAAAAAACAGTAGCTAATAAAATAACCTGATTTTATATGTTTATAGTTAAAAAAAGATACTTAATTTCAAATTAGGGCTACAGTATTAAAACAATATAATTTTTTTATCGATTAGAAAACAATATAATTTTGAATTTTTATTTTAATTACGTGGTTCTCAAATTCTTATATTTTGGTACGCATCGCTCGACATGAATTTATTAAGACCCTGTCCATTTGAACTTATATTTTTGACGGTTAAGATAAGATAAGTTACATTCAGTCAATATAAGTTATTATCAGTTAATATAAGTTTCAGTTAAGTTAAGTTAGACCACGTGGGTCAATATCGGTCAATATAAGTTACTATCAGTTAATATAAGTTACTATCAGTTAATATAAGTTACTATAAGTTACTATCAGTTAAGATCAGTTAAGATAAGATAAGTTTCAGTTCAAATGGACAGCCCCTAACTTCCTCAATTTATAGAAGGTTTTCAATTCGCTGCTCCTCTCGGCCCGTATACCTCACAAGAAGAGCATTTAAGCCCGTAATTTTGAGCCCAACATTAATCGGCCCACTATACAACGGAGCAGTCCATGTAGTGTAATTTCGATTACGGTGTGAGGGCAAATTCGTCAAATAAGTATACTCCTGCAATCTAGGGTTTGTGTGGTATTTAACATCGCTAAATAGCGCCATTACATCTCTTCCTGCAAGTCACTCTACGCATCGTCGCCTACTTCTTCATCCAGGTAACAACAGCGCATCGAGTTCCAACTTTTCGTTCTGTTTTGACCTGCCGTTGATTGTTCCCGTGTTATTATGAGTCGCTGAATCGTTAAATTTTTTTGATGCAATATCTGGGCTTGTAGTTGTTACCGTAGATATATTTTTGTTCAATCGATATCTGAATTGTTGCAATCGATCTGTTGGTATCGTGAGTATTATCAGGATAGTTTCCGTATGTGGAAATTGATAATTCGTATTAAATGAAACTTTTATTGTTTTGAATTAGTTGAATTGAGCAAGCTGATAGCTTGATTTGACCATCAGCCAGAATGCAGAACGAGGAAGGACAAAATGTTGATCTTTACATCCCAAGGAAGTGGTACGTATTCTGTGTGTGCTGATTGTTGTGGTCCTGCCAATTATTATGTTGTACTTTGCTTGTGAATAGGTTAGTTTTTTTGTTCTAACAGTTGTGTATGGTTTTTTGCAGCTCAGCCACTAACAGGCTGATTACATCAAAGGATCATGCATCTGTTCAGATTAACATTGGTCATCTAGATGAGAATGGTGTTTACAACGGACAGTTCACCACATTTGCTCTTTGTGGTTATGTCCGTGCTCAGGTATGACCCTTGCAATAAAGTGCTTGTTATATGCAGAAATATGTGGCCTGATGAACTTGCAGATGTTGTCTATTTTAGAATTGCGATCTGTTAGAAAATGTTGGCCTTTGACTACTTAATAGTCTGTAGTTACATGTCAAGGCTTTGTCACAGCTTTCTTATTTTCTGATATTAAAGTTTAGACATATCTGGTAGCATGTGTCATGTGTGTTTTCGCTGCTCTTCCGAGTTGTGCACTTCAATCAGCTTACTTTTTATTGTTGGGTGCAGGGTGATGCTGACAGTGGTCTTGACAGACTTTGGCAAAAGAAGAAAGCTGAAATTAAGCAGTAATTTGGACTTCCTGCACTTAATGGCTGCTTGAGTTCATGTGTTGATTTTGTTCAAGAGAGATCACCATTAGCTGGCACTTTTTTTTATCTCATGTTTCTCCTTTCAGTAAACTTAATCAAGTAAACAAATTTGAGTTACATTTCTTCTTAGAAGCTGCAACTTATCTCAATCATCTTATTTTACGGCTGAGGATGAACCACAGCAGTCTATTATGAAATTCAATTCTATATTCCAGCATTGAGTTTTCCTGCCTGATTCAACTCCGAATGAAGATTTTTGTGGACAGATTTTCGAACCCATGATGGCTTCTGGACTCTTCCAGTTCAATGTCTTCCTCCTAGTATGATTCATTTACATCTAACTAATGATCACTGAGCACTGAGAGGAAATGCATTCTCAATTCTGCATTCGTATTTCAGAACTCACAAAAGAACTCTTACTTAAAATCTCTTTTTATTTAAACTATGAATCTGATTTATGCAGGCATGCAAGAACATTGCGCAACCTGGACAAAAATACAGGGTTTCTTACATTGAAACACTGTTTGGTATCCCCTTGAAAGTGAGTCCAACCTCGCTACTAGGAATGAGAACTGTATAAGGCATCTTGACTGGCCCTGTTCTGTTCCTCAACTTCTCATCATCATTCAGCTCATTTATTTTTTTCTCGATGGCCACTAACTTCTCATTGAATCTGTCGAAAGCCTCCAGGGTTTCTTTGTCTTCCGTCCATCCTTGCTCACGCTGTCCAAGGAAGACCTCATCTGATCCATGTCTCGACAAGAGCTCAATCAGAGATATGCCAAGAAGAGTCTGAAACTGAGATGTTATAGTTCTCAGGAAAAATTTCTCCGGGTTATCCTCGAGCTCTTTGTACTCATCACTTCCTTCTTTTGGGATCAACCTACGGCTCAATGATGGACGGTTAGGAAGATATCCCCCATAAGGATACTGTGAAAAGTTAATCGCAGCATGGAGAGCAGAGGCAGTCCATATAATTATTGTGCAAGCTTGTATTAACTCTTCAATGCATTGCATTTTAGGCCACCATGCTTCATCTTTTTTGTCGCCATGCCCCTCGTAGCGGACTTCCTTCCACCAAAATTGAAGCTCAGTGTCTGATCTAACCGTTTCATCATCCTTGTAATAAACCGAGCAGTAGTCATGAACCCATGTTTCTATAGCGGACCATATTGCAAGTCCATCTACAGCGTAAGGATAGTCCTCCAATAGTAAGCGCAGACCATAGGGTGAGCTTGAGTCTTCAACTGCCATCCCTCTGTCGCAAAAAATAAATAATGATTATTTGGTATGGAATGTGTACGAAATACCATTGTCTATAAGGTAGTGGTATTGGTATACCTCTTAAGTAGATCGGCTGGAAGGGCCTGATCAGTGAAAACCCAATCCTTGTACACATTTGATGTTATTTCCATGGAATACTCTCCTGGGAAAACAGTATGTTCAAGCGCACCACCAGCACTGACAAGGATTTGACGACCAAGAGCATTTATGTACATAGTATCGCGAAAATGTGGGTGCAAAAGCTTGTAAATCGGGTGAAGCACACTCAGCTGCCTGTTTGTAGCAATTATGAAAGGCTCCAGGACACAGTGAGTGTTCAACCTTTGACAATTAGAAAAAAACAGATCATTCAGGTAAGAGTATCCATAAATATGATATTGCAGTTTCAATTTGTTCATATTCTAACCAGTGGCTGCAGAGTTGATGAATGCCCGCATCATTTATAGCAACATAAGCTTTTGCCAACTGCCAAATGGAACCCTTAACTGTTCCTTCAACCGCAGGAGTGTGGACCTCACTAATAGCGCCAAATTCATCACCCTCAGGATTTGGTATGCTAAGTTCAATTGCCAAAGGCTTCAAAATTCCACCCTCTTTCAAGAGAACTGTTCTTGTAGCATATCCCTTCGTTGAAGTTTTGTTGATTCTATTGATAAACGGCATCAAGCTGTCGTGATGGGCTAAAATATACAGCTTGTTGCCTTCAATTGCCTAAAACAATGGAATCCTGCTAGTGTTAATGATTTTTAAGTAGAATATCAGCTAAATACACAACTAGGATAAAGTATCTTCCGGCCCATAATTTCATCAGTTTCGCATAATATATTGGAGTACCTCGTCAACGTTTAACCCTCCAAATGCCTTTTCTAGTAATTCCTTGGTTATTTTACTGGTGTGGTCACCATGCACTTGAGGATCTAACTTGCTTTTGTGGGGAACTTCCTGCATATGCACAATTGTTGGAACATCATTCCAACAGTATTTTGATGTGGTACAGAAACGTGAGCTACAGAAAGTCAATTCAAAATACTATACCTGGAGTCGGCAAATTGAGACGGGGTTCATTCCAGCTAACATTTCTCTCGCGAATTCCTCATCAGTCCTCCATGCAGACTTGTCCCCTGACCAAAAAAAAACATCAGATATAGTTTCTTTCTAATAACAGTATGATGTACAGTTGTAGCATATTTGTTCTGTATGTACCTGCAATCACATGAGGCGTAGGAAACTTCATAAAATGTTCTCCATCATTTCGTAGAATTTCTCTAAGGGTTTGACACGGCAATGATTTTCTAACTTGGTTTAGATGATGGCCGCCTGGCAACTTGATGCCTCCTTCATAAATGGCTAATGTGTCCTCCAATGTGTTGAACTCATTAAGCACACCATCTTTTATGTCTTCAGCCTCAGCCAAAATAAAAGGACCCAATGCTTTCAAACCATATGCCACAACATCTGACAGCTTCAAGTGACTAAATCCTTCATCTCTTGGTACGTAGACTTTAATGCTTTTCAGTATGTGAATTTTGCTTTCACAATTAAGATCTGCAAAGGAGATAAACAACATGTGAACATATAAATGCTTGATATTTGAATCACGATTCAAGACTCCTACAGATTATTAAAAGTTCATTTCAAACTTGGTTTACCACTTTTAGATGGTGGTCTGCTTGTCCTTCCCCTTCTTGGATAAGGGTGAGCGATTGAGCCTCCAAGAGTAGGTCGCTTATACTTGGAACCTTTATCTGGATTGCCCAAATCGTTGTAGACTGCATAGTCATACACACGATCCCATTCCTGCAACTCCCCAACTCCATTGCCTCTAAGATTCTTCAGTTCTTGCTCTCTGTACTTTCTTAATGCAATAGGTGTATCACTTGGAAGATAGGTCTGAAAACAAGAGTGATATGAAGAAAACTTGCTAAATCAATTCATTAATTTAGCATGTAAAAAGTGCACAGTTGAGATTCCTATCTATTGGTTTATGTCTCATACCTGATTGGAGAAGAAAATTCGGTCATGATCGTAATTCTTGACAGGATAAACCCAAGAGTTGCAGACAAAATGAACCTGACCATGGTCGGGAACATCAAGAGTCAGAGATTTCAGATAGAACTCATTATGATGGTTGTTTCTGATTACGAATGCTCCGGGAAGTCCTTCTTGCTCACTCCAATGGAAAGTGACTTTAAATTCCACTTCATCAGCTGTCAATGAATTAAGTGTCGTAAGCCAATTCTCCAGATTGGCTGGCCTCCCAACTATTGCAGTAGGTCCAGTCTCTGGTAAGACGTGAAGTCAACTATCATTCACTAACCATAATGTATAAACAATTGGACATCGTTCACCTAAGAAACTAGTCAAAATCCAAACCGTTGCCAATTTTTAATCTTTCCTCATGCTAAGGTTAAGGACTCTGATGCAAAATCTGTCAGCTTTTGTAGGTAAATTGTCAGTAAAAGTGCATCTCTGGCATCAAAGCGAACACCATGTACCATACAGTACAGGAATCCAAAACACTACCGAAGCTCCAAGGCTTCAAAATCCTTAATCTAATTGATGAACTGTTGACTAGCTGATCAGTACAATAAAAATGAAAAAGTATAAAACAGATTAATCTGCCAAATCATTCGTATGATCACATAAATCCGCAGTTACGTCAACTCTTGTCAATTGTCGCACAGAAAATGTTAAATGGTAACTTTTTGTAAGTTCAACCTAACATTTTGTACCTAGCTTGAAAACTTCAGTAGGGTCTTCCTTTCTATTTATATATTCAGCCCAGCATTTTGTAACTAGACTGAAAACTTCAGTTGGGTCTTTCTTTCTTAACATATGTAACCTAACATTTTGTAAGCTATGTGTATAAACAAACGAATAATTATAAAGAAAAGAGGGAGCGAAAAATGGCGACTTCAATACATAATAATTAAAAAAACAGTGATTCACAAACTGAGGTATGATCCCACGTCAGATCCATATAAAAGAATTCCCACTTGATAAGTGGATTGCAAATATATACTAAAACAATATCTAATTTGAAAATTGGAGGAACTTGTTTAGTTGACTAATGGTTGAGAAAGAGACCACCAGCAAGAGCCAAACACGCAGGCAAAAGTACTCTTTCTTTCTAGTTGATCCGAAAATGATATTTTTTTTAAGGTTCCCCTTATCTTTATCTACAACTTGAATGCACAAGTTTCTGATCTGAAAACGCTTGAAAAAGTTTTTGATCCTCCGTCTAAGCTGTGGAAAAAGAATACACAAGAATATGGACGATGCTAATTTCCCTTCGTGCTTCTACCCGGTCTTTTGCTAAAAGGAAAAAATCCCAATTATTTTGACTTCTTTTTTGTCATTGTATTTTCTTTTCCATCCGTAATTTCCACAAAAAATGAACACAAATTTATCTGCTCAAAACCATACAAATCATGACAGCCATCCGTCCTATTCTCTATTAAATGCTTCGAACAAAAGAGCAACCACATCTACCTATAACACACTCACACCAATACCATTGGACCGAAATATATGGATTGGTACTGGCATTGATTAATAACATTGTGATTTCAGTGGCGTAAAATATCCAAAACACACCAGAAATTATAATTTGTAAGTAGCTGAAAAAAAAAATCATTAATATGGCAGAAATTGTTTAATTAAGGATGAGATGATGGAGTAAAGTTACCAAGATGCTGTCGGCAGTGAGTAGAGCTGATGAGTTGAAAAGTGACCTTGTTGCCTAAAAGCTCGTCGATCCAATCCCTAGCGGAGGCGATACAGCTGTCACCGTCCAGAAGCTTCTTTTTAATCAACTTAACAACTCCTCTAACCTTCATCGTCTTTCTGGCGATGTTTTCAGAGTTGTCTTCCGCTCCGGCCATGTGAAAAAAAGATTGATGAATATGAAATGCTGATGGTGCAGGAGTAGATGTTTGTGGAGGAGTTGTGTGTCGGGCTATTTATATTGGGAGAGTCCATGGTGATGGTGACTTGAAGAGAATCTGTGGAAAGATGGGGCTGACGGTGATCGGAAAATAAGCATGTCTCTCACTATGAATGAGTCCGATGACTTTCTTCTTTATCACCAATTTTGGAAATGTAAAAGACTCCATTTTATATTCAGCAACATTTGTTAATTTATTTTTTTTGTTTTAGTTATGATAAAAAAAAAACTTACAAAAGTGTAATTTATCCTTCAAAATTATTCTCTAATTCTAATATGTAAGTCGAAAGATGGTGCGAATTTTGATTTTGTTTTTCAAAGAAGAACATCATCAAATATAGTCAACAATTTTAGTAATACGTCGTCAAGACGCTGTTAATGTCACATAGAAGAATATACACACTTATGGAGGTGGAAATTTAAACGGCGTTACTAAAATCGTTGATCTTATTTGACCACGTCCCTAATTTGGAAAAACAAATCAGAGTTGCATCCTCTTTGAATATTTTTTTAGACGATATTATTTGAAAAGAGGCAATATTCATAGTTGACTAGTTACCTCAAAATTTCTTATTGACTTGTAGTTGCTCAAGTGTGAACATCAAGTCAAAGTACCACCCACCCACCACGTCCACATCGCCTTTTGTCACAGTCCAAGTACCTACAAGTTAACTTCCACACATTTACTTCATTCATTTTATAACTATGGATTAGTTCAATCCATAGACAGAGTGTAACACTGGGGTTTTATTACAATTACAATATGTGAACATTGACTACCCTAAAATCAGAAAAATCTGACTGATCAATGACTCAGTTTATCTTGTCCTGCTAATATTAAATTTGAATATGACAGATAACTATTTCTCAAAAGCCATAAGGTCTTTTTACACATATGCATGGTTGTTCACAAATTGCACCTGATATAATCAAAGAAGAGGACTTGACAGAAAAAATCCTATATGTCTCAATAAAAGGCTGTAAGTCATTGCATCTCATTTGAAGTTGATCTAACTGGCAGCATGGAGGTCTTTCTGAAAATTTTATGCTTGAGTGGACTCCACATCAGGGTCTTCTTCTGCAATGCAACTACAGTTGGATGCTTCGGCTTCCATGAACCAATCTGTGTGGGAGGACTACCCATAAATTTACTGCTGCTCTTCACTGAAGCTGGAGTCATTTCTGTTGTTTTCGACACTGGCAATGGAGAAAACAGCTTCGAGTATCTCGCTTTCCGTTGATCGAACATTAATGATTGCCTGTTAAAACCAAACTTTGTCATCTTTGAGTTTGAAGAGTGCATAGGAGTAGTCATGTATGACCTTGACTGCTCGGGTTGGAAAGTCGCAATGGACACTCGTCTTTTAGGTTTGAAAACCTGTGCCTGGGATGCTGGAGGTGGAGGCCTGACTGCAATGGAGACGCGTCTTCTAGGTTGCATTAGGCTTTTCGTGGCAGTTGCCATTTTGTACATATTTTCCTTGTCATTGTTATAAGAAGGAACCATCGAAGGCCGAGCATTGTTTCTGTATGGTGGAAGAGGAGAAGGTGGAGGCATGAAATTCGAAATCTTCCTGAGTGGCATCCGCATTTTTGAAGGAGCTACAGGCGGACGCTTCTCATTGGCCACTGGATGAGTCTGTTTCCTGAATGAGGTGGCTGAGGCTGCTCCATATGCTTTAGTTTCTTGCTTCAGTCTTAGTTTTCTTTCCTCCGCCAATTGACTCTCTAATTCTCTTACCTGTTAAAACAAAAGAATCTGCATATCAAGAACATCCACCACTATTGTGTATCACAGCGATAGAGTTGTACAGATTATGATACCTTATCCTGGAAGCCTCTACAAATATGTTCTCTGGCGGCAAGTCTTAACTGCAATGATTGAACACTGTCTTGCAACTTCTTTAATTCTTTCTCATCATGCTTTTGTTTTTCAGCCTATATACAACAGATGAACGAACTAATTACTATACTTATAAACCGAAGCCAGATTGATATGAATATTATCTGAGTTTTTATCATACCAATTGCTTGTACTTGAAAAGATCATTCATATCAGCTTGTTTCCGAGCAGGACCAGCCTCTATTCCTCGTACACGGCTCGCAAAATTTAGGGAGCATAAGGTCTCTCCCAAGTCGGTAGCAGTAGGACTGACTTGAACAAACATCAAAGTTTTACAGTGACCTCCTGCAGTTGAATGTTTTTAGTTAACGTCCTGCTAGAAGTATTTTTGAACACAAATAGATTATTTTTGAACACATCCAAGGTTTGGGGGCAAAGTTGCACTCAAACATAAAAAATGTAGTCTGTGGCTCACCTAGTGAGCTCTGCAGCAGATGTGTCAGCTTGGAGTTCCTGATAAGCATGAACGGATCATTAGAACAGAGCCTTAATTTAGAAAGAATAAGAAAATAGTACAATATACGATGTAGAGCAAAATTAATACCTGTAGGGAACATGCGGCGTTTTTGATGCAAGAGCAGAAATGACATCACCCAATGCAGATAATGACTTGTTGATAAACTGGGACTCCTTCAACCTTTCACCTTCAACGTCTATCTTTCCTACCCTCTCACTTCCAGCCAAGTCCACAAGCCAAAGATGGCTCTTGGTCTGCTGTCCACTAACTAGATTTTCGCCCTTGATAGTCACTCGCAACAAGCTACACAAGAAATTTAGAAAAATGTCAAGAATAGGTACACCATTTGTGTATTAAAAATATTTTGAATCAAAGAAAACAACATAAAATTGACAGAATTACCAGTGAGAGCGACTGCTGAGCTCATTAGCATTAGTTGATCCAACAGATCTGGCTCGACTTCCAGTTTTGAGAAGTTCCCAGACTTCATCTGTACTGCACACATGAGCTTCTAGTAACCCCGGAACATCTTGAGTTCCCTCGGCTGTTTGCTTTATCTCCAACCTTCACCCATCACGAAAAAAAAAGGGAAAAAGAACAAATTAAAGATGAGCAACATTCAATAATAATTAAACAGAAACAATTACTATGACAAAAATATCTGCTGCATACAATTTTAGATAGTGAAACAAATTTAGAGAACTGCACCATCCTAGAAAGTGGTGAAAGGCAATGGATAAACAAAAATAACACCCCTCCAACCTCAGGGGACATTTATATAATCATGGCTTACTTCTTTGTGGGTTCAGTTGAGTTTTCAACTAACAGGTCTCTGATTTTTTCATTGTAGACCTCCAACATGCTGACATATAACTCGTACGACACAATACCATGTCTCTCCTTGGACAAGCGGAACAACTCTTCCAAAGTTCTGTAGTTGACTCCCCTATTTTCAGGTGTTCCTTCCATCGTAAAAGTTTTTCCAGTTCCAGTTTGTCCATAAGCAAAAATACATACATTATATCCATCCATCACTGAAGTGACAACAGGTGATGTTTGAGAGAACACAGCCTCTGCATTGTAAAAAGCAAGCAGTAAGTTTCGGATAATTGTAGATTCATGGCTAGTAAAAAAAAGTAACTAGAACAATCCCGTATCTGATGTTCACCTTGGCTATCCTCGGGCTTAAAAACGTGGTCAAACTTGAATTGCTTTTTAGATGAATCTGAACAGATGACCTGGAGCTCATTCTCAAGGCATGAATCATACTCGATAACAGCAGTGGATCCATACCCTACTTCAGATGGGTGTAGAGGCCTACATCTACAGAAAACTCTTATATTTCCTTTGAGCTCAATCACTTCATTGTAAAGACGCTTTCTCTCCGTAGACTCTTGTATATATTTCTTCTCCAAGAGCTCACACTTATTTTTTGTTTGATCATACTCAATACCTATGAGCAATAACACAATTTTTAAAACCAATGACATAATTGATGGCATTTCTACTATTGAGAACTTACCAAGAAGCTTAAGATTACTATAAACTTCAGAATCAGTAACGAGCTCTTTAGTCAAGCTTTTCACTTCGGCTGCTAACGTGGACTGTTCTTTTTTCAAAACCTGAGTACACAACAGCAGATTTAAGACATTTCCAAACTTACCGAAATTTATAAATTGTAATACTAAGAAACGTGATGAATAAGAATTTGCCGACTGATTTCTCATCACACCTCCACAATCGAGGTTAGCTTCATAATTTTTGGACAAGCAGTATCATTTGGTTTTTGATTGTTTAGACTTTCTTGGTTGGCAGTGTCTTCCTCATCTTTTCCTGGGCGATGATAAGTAAAAGACATCATTACACACTCACAAATAGTCAAATACTACTTAAAACATATATGAGGGAAATCAGCATGCTTCTTACAGCTAAAAAGTTTACTTCCCTAACCACAAAATCCACAGACAAGAGAAACTCAACAAATCCACAATCCAACCCAAATTAGTCAATAACAATTCAAATTCAACACAATAAGAGGGAAAAAAGAACATAAATCCACTTAGGGTCAAGTCCAGCACTGGTCAAACTACAATGAAAAGAAGCAAGAGTGCAAACCTGTTTCACAAACCACATGAGGAATCGGTTCGAATTCCATCGCATCCTGATTGTAGTGGTCGTAGTCGGTTTCTAGGGCTCGATCTGCAAGAAGAGGATTCCAATTCCGTCAGCATAGTTACCTATACAGAATTGAAAGAATCGAACCCAAAGCATAAGAGAAAGAACGTACCACCGTCCATAAGGCCTGAATTCGTCTTCGTTTATCAGAGGATCTGAAGAGAGAAGACGGCGAGCGAGATCTGGAGAGAGAACGATGAAGCTGTAGACGAAGGATGAGAGAGAAAGAGAGTTTTTGAGATTTGAAAATAGATGATGATGATGACAATAACGGTATTGATGAATTTGATTTCAAATGAAGCACGCACACCACTTTCTATCTCTGCCTCTTAACGGCTATAAAATTTTCGGAGCGCATTTGTTTTTCCTTCTTGAATTCTGATATAAAAAAAATGATGTGAATTCTGATAATTAAAAATATAGATTCGCAGGGGAGCACTCGATTGAGGTATGATTGGTAGAATAAGGCACGTGAGGCACGATCTGAGCCAGCCGTCAGTTGTGTTCAGTTTAGTATTTGCCACGTGTCGCGCCCACAAAACACGGAAGTTAGACGTGTGGCTCAGATCGTGCCTCACTTACCTCATTCTAATTTTGGTGCCTCATTTGATCACTTCTCTAGATTCGCATACGCAATCTTCAATCACAAGATAAATATTTTTTAATGAATGATGTAGTTTTTTTCATGGCATCAAATTTTAAAACATAAGTTTTTTTTAATAGAAATACTTTTTATTATAAAATGCAAAAAATCAAGGGAACGTACGTATACGAAAGGATTTTTAGTCGAATGACTTAAGTGGAAAGTTCAATCATATATCGTCAAGTCACTTATTATTTTTAATTAATATCATATGTTTTTTATGCTTAAAAAAGAAGCACCATAACTAATTTGATTAAGTAACTAAATCAAATTCGTCAATTCAATTTTACTTCGTCAATTCAAATTCGTCAATCTTGTTTGGATTGCACAAAATGTGAAGGAAAGAAAATGAAACGAAAAAAATGAACCAATAATTCATTTTCCAATGAAATTTTGAGACGAAAAGTTTGTACTATATGATTTTGTTTAATTAAATTTCTCATGCCAAACTAAACGCGAAATTTTTTGTTGATCCCAAAAAAAAAAAAAAAAAAAAATTTCAGGGTAAAAAATTATAATTTTATTACTTCTCAACTCTACTGTTTCTACATGTACGTAAATTCAGCTAATTTGATTATGTTCTTCATCTACATCACATCGCTGCAACATGTGACACTCCTAAGGACTAATAGGGCCATGGCTCTGCATTGGTCTATTTACTTGCACACTACCGAAGTGATCATCCAACTGACCAGGGCTCTCCAGTCCACCACGGCCCTCGCCTTGCACTCCAACGCCAACATATTGCTGCACAACAAGCACCGAAACAGCTACTACAAAATCCGCCGATGCTAAAAAATCCCCGATCGCGCCGAGTTCAGGACACTCGCTCCAGTCCGTTAGCCCCGCCGTGAGCGGGGAGATCCCTTGTCCCCGCCCCACGATGAAAAGATCGTGCACATTGTCTATAGACCGTATCGCTGCCACGGTGTCTTCCCCGTGGTTTACAGTCTTTTCGGCGTAGACGATGGACTCGTTGTTCGAAGTTCTCATTCTAAATTCGTGGATATACTCTTCGTCCATTTGACGCTCTCTATCGCTGTCCGTTACGATAGTGAGCGTGTTGGGGCCAGTTGGCCCCGGCTCAGAATCATACGCATCGTCTCCGGGTAAGAATCTCACCACGGTGAGGCTCGTACCCGGATGCTCAGACATTCTCCGAGCATAAGCTAGAGCCTCTCTGTCATCTGGTCCACCAAAAAACAAAACCACAACATGATGAGCCATTTGGTTTCCCGCCAATCTCGTCGAACCCGCAAGGCCCCGATCGACGAGGATCCCGACTGAGCACGGCGCATTCGCTAGTAAATTCTGGTTCACCATCCGCAACGCGGGGTTGGTCGCCTCCATTCCTCCGTCTACTGTTTGCTGCTTATGGAAAGGGATTATGATGATCGCGACGCGCTTGTCCTCCGCTAGGCTGCAAATGTCCTCGTGCATCGTCGAGTAAGGTGAAATCGCTGTCAATGGATGCACAGCCACGTTGTTCGTGTGCTGTTCGTAGTTCTCGAATGCGCTGATGATGTGATCAGACTGAGCCTGAGTACGGTTCAAGGCAGGCCTGCTCGTGTTTCTAGTGTTGTGGACTATCAGCATTGCAGATGCGCGACCGGTGAGCTCGACGAGATGTAGCACATAGACGCAGAGTTGGGACCTCTTTGTGGCATGAGTGGCTTCTAAAAGATTTATGATGGTTGGGACATTTCTAGGAGTGTGAATGCACACAAGTACTCTCAGCTCTGCATCAGGTTTCGACCTCTGGATCGTTCGTCGCTTGTAAGGCACAAACCTCCTCGCAGGCCGGTATATTTGAGTCACGATCGGGGAAATTATCGCAGTCATCACCACCGCCACCACTACCATCATCGCAAACGAGTCATCGTCGAGTACCTGCAACCAAAGTTTTCGCCTACGCGCATTAATAATACGATGAAGCAACAAAACTGCGAAACTTAAAGTTAAAGAAAATTTCATCACAAAAATCTTACTTTCTGATCCTTCCCGATGTTCAGGACGATCATCTCGACGAGGCCTTTCGTGTTCATCAGCAAGCCGAGAGTGACTCCTTCGCGAAACGGGATCTGATGAAACATCGTTACGAGAACGGTTCCAGCGATTTTTCCCACACAGGCAAGTACAATGACTAGAAACAACATTAACCAAGTTTTAGTCCCCTGGATGCTACTGATATCGGTTTTTAGACCGCTGATGGCGAAGAAGATAGGGAGCAAGAGCCCCGACACAAAGTCTTCGAGTTTTTCCATTAGGGTGATGCCAACGGGGCCATTTGGGATCACGAGTCCAAAAACAAATGCGCCGAACACTGAATGAGTTCCTATCAGATCAGTAATGAAACCGGAGATCATAACTCCGGTTAGTATCAAGCATATGTAGAACTCACTCAAGGTTTCTCCTTCAGGCGTTCGCTTGATGATCCATTTGATGAACGGCCTGACGATAAATATGCAGCAAAGAACGAATGCCACACTTGAGAGTACAACCCACATTGTAGCAACTGTGGCGGAATTATTTTCCGCCATGGCGATGGCCAGAGCGAGGAGAATCCAAGCACACATATCGTTGACCAAGGCGGAGGACATAGCGACTCGACCTAGCTCAGTGTTTAGAAGCTTGAGCTCAGCTAAGATGCGAGCGAGAACGGGGAAAGCGGTGACTGATACAGCGACGCTTAAGAAGAGTGCGAAAGTGCCTTGGTGCATAGATTGCTCTTCATGTGGAGGGTGAAGCATGAATGCGAAAGTTGTGCCGATGATGAATGGAAGTACCATGCCCGCCAAGGCGATCGAAAGCGCCTTTCGACCTGTACGACGAATCACGGTCAAGTCCATCTCGACGCCGACGAGGAAAAGGAAGTAGAGGAGACCCACATTTGCCATTGTTTCTAGGACCAATACACTTCTTAGTGGGAAAATGGTTTCGGCGAATTTCGAACTCCGTCCTAGTACGGAAGGACCTAATAAAACACCGCCCTGTAAAACATAAATACACATAATATCAAATTATATACATTATAAAATAATTAAATATACTGATGTAGTTGTAACAAGTACCAGGATTTCAGCTATAACACGAGGCTGTCGAAAGGGCTTAAGAACGAAGATGAGGAGGCGAGTCGTGCTGACGATCAACATCAACTGTAAAATGAATAGTGGAAGCGAGTACTCCAAGGGATTATCACCTTGCCATATCCCATTTGTTGTGATCATTGTTGGGGCATAGCATACCACTGTCTCATCCGATCTATTGCTCGCCGAATGTGCGAAGTGCTCCATTTTTCGATCCAACGTCAAGAACTTGACCTTTTACGATCGATATCAATAATACAAGTTGTTGTATTCATAACATGTTGAACACAATTGAGCTCGGATCAGGACATTTGATTGATTGTATTTTTTTTTTCTTCTGCATTTGGGAAAAGTGATTGAAAGTCTGATAGAGAACCAAAAAAAAAAGTGGATGAAGGAAAATGAACAGGAGAGATGGGAAAAAGACTAGTTTTGGTGGATGTCCGTTTGAAGTGGTTTTAGTGCCTTGTGGCTTATATATATTTTGTCAATTTGACACCTAATTCTGCGGAACACATAAGTCAGATCAGATGTATTCAAAGCAGACCAAAAACTGTATTTCTGGCTGAATGCCCCACTTCTCACATCAGTTGACCATTTTCATGTTTTAGTATTGTTGTATTGTTGGACATTTTGAGCCTTGAAAGAAAGTTTAGAAGAAAAAAAAAAGTTTTGTAGGGAGTTATTATGGGAAATATATAAAAAAAATTAATTCTGCATCATGAACAAAGAAATATATATTCTCTAACACACCACAAGTTAATGGCATGAACACTCAATCTTTGAGCTACAGGGAAAGAGCGATGTCTAGCATATTAGTCTATTACAACAGACGAGCAATCTCAAACCACAGTGATGCACTACTACATGATGCTGCAGCTCTCAGTATTCTCATCACTAAACATATGCGAATAAGGATTCACATGCGAAGGCACAGGCATAGGCGGTACATACCCGTTCGCATAATTGACAGCTGGGTGAGGCCTCGCGTACATCATGGGATGATACATTTCCCCTCCGTGCTGCATCGCTGCTTGTTGTTGTTGTAGTTGTTGCTGCTGGTTCATCATCATGGCCATGTACTGTTGTTGCTGAGCATTGTAAGGATTCCCTTGTCCCATGTTCGGATAGTATCCCGGGTGGTTCATCCCGCCTTGAGCTGGAAGCCCTTGCACGGCTTGGAAGTTACCCATTGGAGAGTGACCGATGTTACTATACCCTCCTCCTCCGCCGCCCATGTGGCTGACTGGTCCCCCCATTGGGGCCATCTTGTGTTGTCCCGCTCCACCCTTGCCGCCATGATTCACATTTATGTTCTGGAACCCACCGTGAGAGTTACTGTTCTTGCCTCCTCCATCTTTCTTGCCTTGTCCATTATTGTTACCATGATCCTTGCCCATCTTGCTATTATGTCCGCCCCCACCATTAGACCCACCTTTGTTCTTCCCTCCACTTGCTCCGTGCTGGTGGCCATTCTTGTTTTTCTCGCCTTCACTGTTGCCCTTGTTACCTTTCTTCTGACCTCCAAATAGACCTCCGAGACTCTTCATAACTCCACCTCCACCACCGTGCTTTGCCTTTCCATCTTTGTTTTTTCCATCACCTTTTTTCTTCCCATCTTTATTAACTGGCATGTCAAAATCGAAGTCATCGTCACTGTCTTTGTTTTTGTTTTTGTCTTTCTTTCCTTTACCACCACCACCGCCGCCTCCACCACCATGAGCACCAGCTCCTCCTCCTCCCTTCTTTTCATTCATCATCATCATCATAGCCGTCAAATCAGCAGCGTTCCCTCCTCCTCCTCCTTTGCCGCCCATCTTATCATTCATCATCATCATATTCATACCATTCATCCCTTGACCATGACCCTGTCCGTGACCCTTACCATTCACAAAAGACATCATCTTAGGCGGAGGGTGCTTATGATCAACCTCATCCTCGCCATCTTCATCAGTGTAATCTTCATCATCAGTATAGTCCTCATCGCTGAAATCCTCATCATCGGTATAATCATCTTCATCAACCTCATCGCGCAAGTTGAATTTAACAGACTTTTGATCCTTGGACGGCGCCTTGGTGTCCTTATACCCACTAAATTGCGGTGGCATACCATTACCGCCCTTATGCTGATCCTTCCCACCACCGCCGCCACCCTTCTGTGACTTGTTTCCATCCTTACCGCCCATTTGCATCATATTCATAAACTGGTTATTAAACTGGTTCTGAAAGTTATTCGGCAGACCCTTCTGCCCACCACCACCACCACCTCCCCATAACTCGGCGTGCTTCCCTGATTTTGTCAGCTTCTTGACCAGCGCGGCTGGATCAGCATTTCCCGACACAGTGACTTTCCCTTGTTCTGAATCAATCTTCACAGAGTAAACTCCTAAATATCAAACAAAACATAAATCAAAACACATGACTAAATCACTAAACAACCTCCGAACCTAAGAATCTGAGTAAGGAGAGCTTGAAATCATACCATCAACTTTCTGCAATATTTTCTTCACTTTCTGCTTGCATCCATCACAGTGTATGTTCACTCTTAGAACACAAGTCTGCACATGTTCAATAATCACATAAATCTGAGATCTAGGAGTTGGATGGTATGTTTAGATCATGAAAGTCAGATGAATAATTACAATAAGCTCAAGTCAAAAGAAGATCTCACACAATAATTTCAGATCTACACAGACCAGTTATCAACCAGTCAACACAGCCCAACGGATACAATTACATCACAGATTCACAGGAATCAAATTGATGGAAACAGTCACAGTCAGATTTCAATTTAAGAATTTTAGTACCTTAATTAAGAATTTTATATATAAAAAAAGTAGCAAAGAATCAAGCACAAAATATCCCAAAACCCAAAAACAAACATAACACAACAAATCTCACCAGAAGACTTAAACATAAACAAGCAGCAAGATGCAAACTTTGACAAAACCCATCTCATAAAATTTAATAAAAGGCTCAAAAATGGAGCAAAGGTTGAAACTTGGGGAGTGATGATGGGGTACCTGAACCTTCAACAGATCCTGTTTATTCATGTTGTGTGAAAAAGTGCAGGAGAAGCTGCACTAGTAGACAGATCTGGGCTGTCTGTCTTATGGAAGGAGCCTCAAGAAAGCTTCAAGCTAAGAAAGCAAGTGATGGAGAACAACAGCAACCCACAGAGACAAATATAAAAAAGATACCAGATGGGAAAAGTGGTTCAAATAAAATAAGTAGTGCAAAGTTGTGAGCAGTAGTGGTGTATTACTAGTACTGTAGTGGTATGGTACTATAGCAGAAGATAGGAGATGAAAGCTGGTTGGTGGGCATTAAACACTTGTCACATTGTTACAATTTAGTACTATCTTTAAGGGCAATGGCTCAGTTTTTTGTGCTACTTGAGCTGTTTGGGGACTTCAATGAAAATGAGGGAGGAAAATTAGAGATGAGGGTGATGGAATTAAGGGATGAAGATGGTTACTCAAACCAAAGAGACCTTTAGAGCATCCCCACCATGATCAAAAAAATCATATCATTCATCTCTCTCATTCTTTTTCTATCTCATCTAATTATTTCTCATGTTTTTTCAATCATATGCACCCCACCATGATCCAAAAAAAAGTTTATCATCAATCTCTCTCATCACTACATAAATTATAGCTCATAAATGTTAAGATTAATAAAAATATATCAAAGTGTATCTCGTTTTATAGAGCTCAAAAAATTATGAATATTGGTATTTATTTTGATTTTTTTTAATTTGTAATTTAGAAGATATATTCGTTGCAAGATCAAAATAAAAACTGTACTGTTTCTTACACAGGACACATGTCGCGTTGCGATTGGCTCTTTCTCATGCTCAAAACACAAAAAATGAGCATGAGATGCTCATTTTTATAAAAAACCATGTGATACTTTTTTTGATGATCAAAAAAACCATGATGGGGATGCATGGTTTTTTTGATCATCTCTCATGCTCACTTTTTATGCTCAAAAAACCATGGTGGGGATGCTCTTATAATTAATATAGGGTGATTCATGGCCAAAGAGACACTTATGGTCTCGGATTCGGTGCAGGCTGCAACGATATCATTTTTTTGATAATGGATTACAATGCAATGACGTCTTATCATTTAGTACATATATATTGATCTTTACAGTTTTAGTAAGGCTTTTATTGAAATGACGTAGTTTCGCAGCATGTGACAGTATATATTTAAACTTCATTATTAAATTAAGTTCTTCAAATCAGTTATATATATTATTTTTTTGGGTGTGAAATCAGTTTTATATTTTAAATTAACATTGTTTCATTCAATTTAATTAAAGAGTGAAGTCCAGTGGTTAAGGGGTAGAGAGAGAAAAATCAATTTTTGAGAGTGCTAAAGGTTGATCCTCAGAAGCTAAAAAAAAAGGAGTTTTATAAAGGAAAACACACTCAAATAGTTTTTAAAAAGAAAGAAAGGAAAGTGCATTGTTTATGAAGAGCTTGATTAAATGCATGATTGAACATAATTAAAGGCTTTTTTTTTTGGCTTGATCTGGATATCTGCAATTATTATGGAGGCAATTTGGGAACTTTTCTATTATTTGTTTTCTTCTTTAAAAAAAGTTAGGGTTTGAAGGACATGGACAAGGACAAATGTGTTCAACAGCCTAACCTAGGCTGTGTGGTAGTGGAAGAGTGGAAGTGGAACACATGGTTTGGTATATTTTAATTATACAAATAAAGTGTTACAAAAAATAAACTCATCATATAATAAAGTATATTTTTTTATAAGGCGCTAACAAGCCATACAGGCTAAGAGAAGCATACAGGTATTGAACAAATGATAAAGAAAGAAATGCATCCAATCTGCTCTAGACCCGTTTCTTCAACCAACATGCATGGGGAGAAAGGCTGCAGCAAATGACTTCTCGCTGGAAACAGGGCACATTGCAAAGCAGGTCGGCAAATGAAGCCAAAACACATTCCATGGTGAGTAATTCAACATGCCCTATACAAGTCCTTGTTATCCGTCACAAGGACAACCTTCTTCGACCACCCCTTATGTTGCGCAGAGATGACAATCCGACAGGTAGTGACCAAACAGAAGTCCTCCCTGAAAACCTTTTCGACACAAAAATTAAGCTTTCGTGAGAAGAGGAACTTCTAACTTTGAGACCAAAACAGACAGTCAAAGCTGTCACAACATCACTCCACCGATCCGATGGAGAAAAACATGAGTACATAAAAAAAATATGTACAAATTTACATAAGTCCTTAAAATAAGGACACCCAAAATAAACCACCCCAACTCCCCCTCCACCCACCACACATCCACCACCAGAACTAAACCGTCTCAAAACCCAAATCAAAGCACCACATCCGCCGGATAACAATTGCGGAAAGAAGATGGAGATGAGACGGAGGCTTGGGTGGGTTTCGAACTCACTCCCCCCATTTGTACTAAACTTGTTATCCATTCCACCATGCCAATTGAAAATTTTGATAAATATTGTCCAACGCATAAATATATTATGAATTCAGAATGAATTGGAGTGTATATATATGTTTTTTTTTTAATTTTTATCAATACTACACTAACCAAAAAAAATTAGCCCGAATAAATTTCCATTCCTGACTTGTTCCTGTTGATAGAGGAAGATGACGTGAAAGGAGGAGAAGAGGGGGGAAAAGCTGTGGCCGGTTTAGGGTTAAGTTCCATATAATAAAGTATTAAAACAAGATTCGTTCTTTTATTTTTATTTGTAAATATTAATTGTATTACTATAAAATAAGTAGTAATTAAAATTTAAAGGCTGTCATATCATGTGTAAATAATCATAATAATTATAGGACAGTCAATTATGTATTTACTACGGAGTATATTACTGTAAGTAGGAAAGTACCTCACAGACAACGTGCATGTGATATTACTAGATATTTGTATTTGGACCCGGCCTGTAATTTTTCTCAATCCCGTTTTTACCCTTGTTGCTTTCATAAATGTGTTTTACTTGTTTCTAAGGGAAAATGATAAAAATTGAGTATGAACTATCGCTCATTTAATAAATCACGGCTAGAATATAAAAATTAGGGTAATTTTAAAATATTTTAATCTTCATAAAATACATAACTGATGGAATATCACTCCGACACTCCATCAATTAACAAAGTTAACTAAACGAATGAATTGAAAAAACCTTTTTTGCCTTTAATTATGAAATTGAAGATTTTTTTTTTGAAATTGTCATTAATTGTGAATTTTCATAGTTCAGACCGTATTTTATCAATGAATGATAATTCATAACGCATTTTTATCATTTTCCCTTAAATCTATCTAACACACTTTAAGAATTTTAGCGTCAATTCAAGCTTGTAGGGTATAATTTATTGGTGGTCCAATTTGATTAGTCAACTCACGAATGAACCTAGGGGTCGGTAAAGGGCCGGGCCGGATAAGTCCTAGCCATATTGGGTCGAGCCGAGTAGGACGTGAGCCCTTGTCCTATCTCTTTACACATTAGGACCGGGCCCTGAGAAAATTTATCAGCACTAAAATCGTTATCGGCCCTTCGTTTCAGAGGGCTTTCGGGCTAGGGTCGGGCTCGGGCTAATTTCGGCGCTAAATGAATGACTAATTAATCAACAAGTAACTTTTTAAACGCAAATACTACTAGTTTGAACGTGTGAGATTTAATGAATGAGAAAAATACATTCTTTTTATATCAAGAACGTCCTTAAATCAATAAATATACGATTTTAAATCGGGCTCATATTTCGGGTCGGGCCGAATAATCAAAGCCTCAGCCCGATCCTAAGCCCTTCGGGTCAGACCATAATAGGGCTTACGTAGGGCTATGACCGAGCTCGGGCTAGGGCCGGACTCGGGATGCCCTAGGGCTTATTTCCACTCAGGAATAAATACCGACTCCTAAATGAACCCCGTGAAGGCTGTCTTGCCTGGCTGTCAAATGGATCCAAATCGATGTACTATGCACAAATGACGAAACTACCCTTTGTGTATTTTTTTTATTTGTAGTAACTAAGGTTTTTTTTTTTTACAACGTGTATCACCTTAGATTTTTTTTTTATGGGGGTTACATTTGTTAGTAAGTTAGGGGAGTTAGTGAGGATCGAACCCAGACACCAAATAGTGCTAGGCGGGCAAGCTTTCCACTGAGCTGAAACCCATCCTCATGTATCACCTTAGATTAGAAGGTGCCATTTTGACTCTCGACCAGTCTACATTAGCAAGCAAACACGAAATAAATGTTTTTTTTGCTGAATTTGAATGACACGTTACAATTGGGGTCTGGGGACGAATGAGTTGAAATGAAGTGAGAATGATGAAAAAGTAACATTGAAATTGAATTTGGCATGCTCTGTTTTCTTGAAACGGAGAAGGAAAAGTGGTTCAACTAAAAAGTTCGATTGTTTGGATGGAAGTGACGTCGTGTTCCTTTCAAATAATTGATTGATTTGGTGTTAGAGGTGACGTTTTTTTATTTTTTTTATAGAAGGTACTTTTTAGTTTTTATTGCTCAGTTCAAAGAGAAAAGAAGTGCAAAGCTATATTTTTTGTGTGTAAATTATAAAATTTGTTAAAAATGGGTTATAATTCGTCTACGATAAAGTTCGTCAAAAATGACCTATAATTCATCACTGAAAAATCAACCATATAACGAGATTTAATATCATCCATCCAAATGACCAAACCAAGAATTGTCATTGGTTTGTATTTTTTATAAAAATATCCTGTTTGCACCCAAACCTTTTTCCAATTCACAAAAATTTTAAATGTACAAATATTCAATAAGTATAATTAATAAAATATTCCTAATTATAGTTTTTTATTAATAAGAGTTAAACTAATTAGCGAAAGGGGCTTTGGTCGACTGGTTTGATCCTCGACAAATTGTTAAGAGGTCAAAGGTTCGACTCCCTCGAGTAGCGTATTTTTCATCACTTTTGTGTAGAATTGATTCCTTCCTTCCGGAGGTGTTTTCGTCCCGTCTCTTTCGATAATTGAGATGTATGAATTGAATTGTATGAGATGTAAAAATCCATCATAAAAAAAAGTACCATTTTTTTTTGATAAAGATAAAAAAATTACCATTTGGAGTTGGAATTTGAATTAGATCAACCACTAGAGTGTGTGTGTGCAGAATTTAGCCACATTTAGTTTGATAGAACAAACATCTATCTAACGGTCATAGCAAGCAATTTTATGGACATTAATTCCGTATCATTTATAGTTGACAGTCGCAAAATACAAACCAAACTATTGAGGAAAAAAAGGGTCTGTTACTGAGATTTATAGGCATTGATTCCAATTTCCATGTCATTTAAAAAAAACATCATAGAAATTTGGTGACAAGTGACAACACTACGTTTCATTCTTCTTCGATAATATGGCAAATTTACTCAATATCATTAATTCTTTTGGTCCTAACAACCTAGACAATTCCGATCAAAACAATAACAAAGGGCAAGGACAACAAGGCAAATTAGCCTTAATGCATTGGAGGAAATTAGGCGTCTGATATTCTTTATTGACATGTAAAAACTATAAATCCAACTCGTTAGTATTAAATTTTTAGTAATTCGTTCTGTCTAAATCAGATTAGTAGATTTGAATCCGGTGCAGGACAACAAAATAATGCGAGCCGAGTTGAAAACGGCACCGTTTTGTAATATTTAAAAAGAAAAAAAATCAATTGAACTGACACTATTGTATTAGAACGACACCGTTTAGACAAATTTACACCCGACTACCCCGTAATGTCAGTGTTTAAGCATTAGTTATATAAAAAAAAAGTATTAGTTAAAATGACAACTGTACCCCTGTGGCAACACCTCCTTTGAACGAGCACTGAGCATGCTCTAAAAAAACACCACACGGACGAAAAGGTGATCATTCCATGAATTTGAATGAATCCTCCACAAGTGACAAAAATCTCTGCTTCAAGATCATATCACACACTTCTTCTTTATCCAGAACCAATGCATTGACTGACACTACCAAAGCCAAAAGCCCCAAATACCCCTACAAAATCCCAAGTACGTTACACATAGCATATCACACCACACCAGACCATCTCCAGCATTTGCAGAAGATTTATCGTACCACCACAAAACCCATCAGTACCTTTGTGCAGCCCAATCTTTTTCTATTTTTTTTGTTAAAGTGCATCAATCAAATAAAATGCGTAACAAGGGATTTAAAAAGCTAGGAACAACCATCTGGCTAGGATCACACAGATAATATAAATCGCTTGATTAAGAATAGTCGGCTACTCCACTTGGCCTCATGCCTATGAAAATGAGCATACCACATTTGAATTAAAGCAATTTACAACAACTAGTGCACACATCTGTGCCTAAAAAAGACCCCAAAAGCTATACAGAGCTGCAGAATCTGAACTCAATGAGTTGAGCCTACTTTCCAACCCGAAATATTTGACTACAACACCCGTCTGGTGATGTCGACAAGCAGATGAGGGTCCAACGATGTCACTGCTTCAATTCATCTCTTCCTCATCTGGCGAGATCGTGAACGAAAAAGGAAATCTCAGAAGAGGACGGAAGAAGCGAAGAGCAGGATGGAAAATAAAAAAGGAAACTTTGCTCCGTTTAGAGAGAAGGAGCAGCGTAAAAGGAACAAGAAAATACAAATATAAACACTCAAAGTGACTCCCCAACTGTCCCCCTCTATCCCGCCCACTGTCATCACCGACGCACGGCAAGCCCTCCTAAAACTAACATCCCACGGATCTGATTTCTACCAAGACTCCTTGACGAAATTGTCAGCAAGCCTGACTTGAGCATGAATAAATGAGCGGAAGAGTCGTGAGCTAGTCAGATTGACTTAATCCACACCAGAAGATGGAGGAAGAAGAAAGAGGCGATGGGTTGTGCAGCCAATCTGATGACACGCAGGTAGAGGTCGTCAAAAGGCCGGGCCGGGGAAATTCTAGCCCTATCGGGTCGGATTGAATAGGACTTTTGGTGAGCCCTAGTCCTTTGCACATTAGGGTGGGGCTGGGCCGGACCCTGAGAAAATTCATCATCCCTAAAATCATCATTTCATAGAGCTTTTTAGGCTAGAGTCAGGCTCGGACTAATTTCGGCCCTAAATGGATGACTAATTAATCGGCAAATAACTCTTTAAACGTTAATGTTACTACTTAGGACGTGTGAGATTCGATGATGTGAAAAAATACATTCTTTTTATGTCAAGAACGTTATTAAATCAATGAATATATAATTTTAAATCGGTCTCGTATTCCAGGCCGAACCAAATAATCGAAACTTAGCCCGACCTAATCCCTTTGAATCTGACCATTATAGGACCTGTGTAAAATTAGTGCCAAACTAGGATTAGGGTCGAACTTGAACTCCCTAAAACTTATTTTGACCTTGGACCAAATGTACACGCATGTCTAATTCACTCCAGATGTCATTTACTTTACTGGTAATGCGAGTCAAAAATTAAAGGAAAGAGACGGAAACCAGCAATAATAATAGGAGTAATTAATTATTATTTTTTGATGGGATAGGAGTAATTAATTTTTGAAGACAAAGTTGTTCGCAAAACATGATGTCTCGCTCTTTGAGTACAATTGCGTCTGACAGACATGGAACCACTTTTACTTTGATGTTTGATCAATTGCTTTGGACTTTGGAGATTGTGAAAGTTGACAAGATTGCGATCAGGAGGGGCAAGAAATATCTGTTGTTTCAAAACAACTTTATCTAAACATGCTCCATTCATTCCCATACTTTTGATATGAAAGATCTTTTATTTTAAAGAAAAGATCTAAATATGTGTTTGATAAATCGATCCTTATATTTATTTTACTTTTATAGTTTTGATTTATTAGAGGAATTATATTTTGATTTTGTCAGAATTTGAATTCGTGTATTACTCTTTGTAACATATAAAATATAGAAGATAGAATTTGTTAGTTAAATTAAATTATTATTTTAATAATTTAAATTTGTGAGTTATGATTTCATACCGCAATACATACAATATCTAATGCACATTCTCAAAAATATTCCCTCGATTTTACCCAAATTAGGATGGTCCAAAGGATGACATTTTAATTACTTTGCCAAGGAATGACAAATCTCAGAACAATTGATTTTTTATTACAAATATATGAACCTTCTGCTACATAACAATTTTTGAATTGTAGTCAAACAAACGTGAGTCTGGATAAAATTAAAATGTTCAAGCAGATTGGTTCGTTTCTTTTTCGATTAGGAAACATAGAACACAACACAAAAGAACCAAACAAACACCAGAACTAAAACTGGGACAGACTACACCCTGCATAAGCTAAGACATTTAGGAATTGCCAATAGATTTTCCCAGCTCCATAGCATCCTTCTAGCCCTCTTAGCCAATAGATCGGCAAACGAGTTATCTTCTCTAAAAATGGGTGAGATCTTCCAGCTCGGATTGGCAGATAGTAGCTCCATTCCCTTCTGCAAAACAAGCAGCTCAGCTGCATCCAGACTCACATTCAGCCTCCCAGCTTGTAGTGCCCAAACAGCCTCAACGCTATCTGAGGCGATAATAACTGAGCTCCAGCCACCTTCTTCTGCTAGTAAAAGGCCTTCCACAATCGCCAGGCTTTCAGCTACCAGCGCCGAAGAACAGCTGCATCGCCACCTCGCTTTGCAACCGAGAATGATGTCTCCCATGAATGCAACTGCCGCGAAGCCTCCCACCTCTGACTTCGAAGACCATGAGCCATCACATTTAATTACAATATGCTGCTCCAGCTCCTCCTGATCAATTGCTCCCTCCACGCCTAGCAAACCTTTCCTCTCAAACTGCTGCAGGAGAGACTTCGCCCTTAAATGGCACCAATTTAGCTCCATCCCAGTCTTCCCATGCACCCATAGGTTTCTGTTAAACCACAAGGTCCAGACTCCCACCAGGATTTTCTTAAGGTCACCCATGTTCCCTTCCACCATGTGAAACCACACCCAGTCAGCTGCGCTGCTAGCTGAGTCAATGTTCGACTCCCTCAACTCCATTTTGCTCCAGAACTCCTTCGCCCACCAACACTCAATAAAAAGGTGAAACACTGACTCGAACTTGTAGCCACAGAAGCAGCAGGCATTGCCGGAACCACACCCCCTCCTTCTCAAGTTCTCTCCTACCGGAAGCGCATTGTGATATAGTCTCCACATTAGAAGCTTGGCTCTATCTGGGACCTTCACTCTCCATAGTCTTCTCCATGCCTTACCTATCTCCTCCACATTCGAGGGCTCCCCACCATAATTGCCATTTGCAAGCTGCCAATTTCTAACCATCATGTATGCTGATTTAATAGTGAACAATCCACTACCCGAACCCTTCCATCTCCAATTATGCGCTTCACCATTTCTTACCAGTCCACGCTTAAAAATTTCCAATGACCCAGTTAAACACTTCCAAACATATGACTCATTAAAAGTTTTGTACGCTGCCAATTTTGGATATTTTAACTAGGGGATCAAAGCCCCATTAAGGCCTCAAACCCAGCCCACCTTTCATTCTGTCTGTCTTTGTATAAAAATGCTCTTTTCAACCCAATGAATTCTTACATATCTTTCTTACAACCAGACCCAAATACTCAATTATTGACGAAAATGTACTACACATGCCCTTAGGCAAACTATACCATGATATACTATAAATGATAAATGTGGATATACAATGTAGATTTAATAAGGATCTATCATTATACCCTCCCAAAATAATAAGTTTACCTTCCAATCTTTTTATATTTCTACTCATTATATTCTCCAAAATCCTAAACAGTTCAGATTTATAATGTCCTAAATATTTCTTTTTACCTTTTCTTTTTAAGACAATCACAGTTATTAAAAAATAGGGAAAATGACAAAGAGAGGATATGAACTACCACTCATTGACAAATCACGGTCCGAACTATGAAAATTGACAATTAAGGGCAATTTTAAAATATTTTAATTCTCATATAATACTTAATTGTACTTAATTGACGAAATATCACTCTGTCCATTAACAAAGTTAACTAAATAAATGAATTGAAAATTTTTTCTTGACCTTAATTTTGAAATTGAGAAGTAAAGTATTTTTGAAATGCCCTTAATTGTCAATTTTCATAGTTCGGACCGTGATTTATCAATGAGTGATAGTTCATACTCTCTCTTTGTCATTTTCCCTAAAAAAAAATATACAGCAAACCAGCAATTATTGCTCCAAACATCTCTTTCCTCTCTTTTACGGCTCGGCCAATAAATCACGAACTGCAGTAATTTGAATTGATATTAGTCCTATCAACCAATTTTTTTATGTTTTAAACAAAATCATATTCATATAGATGTTGAAAGTTGTCAAAAAAAAAAAACTCACAAAAAATCTGGACGACAACATCTCAAATAATAAAATAAACAAATCAAACCAGCTCCGAACCTCCCATCAAAAAAAAAAACCAGCTCCGAACCGCTGACCGATTCCCAAGCACTAATTCCCACACGTCATTGCTGACATCCCTCCCACAAAGCCGACCCCCAACTCTCTGAATCCATTCCCAAACTAACCTAGTTTGGTGTTCATTTTTCCAAACTAACCTAGTTTGTTCAATCTTTCCCAAACTAACCTACTTTACTATTCAAACTCAGTTTTTTTGATTGTTTTGATTTTTTAATTTCATTTCATTTATCATAATTGTTTTATATATTATGTATTATAATATCAATCAAATTATATAAAGTAATTATTTTTAATTATATTTTATAATGTAATTCATATTTCACTTAAATAAAATTTATATTTTGGACGAATAAAACTTATTATAAAATATTACAATAAAATAAAAATACTTGATAATTTAAAAAGAGTTGATAATTAATAAAAACGATTACAATAATTATTAATGAAATATGCTAATGCTTATTTTGAGGACATCGTGAACTACGTCTTGTATGACCTTCTTGTCCACATTTTCCGCACTTTATAATTTTTCTCGAGCTATCCATCTCCGTTCGAATCCGTTGACTTTGACCCCTTTGTCCTCGCTTGTTTTTTTTCTTTTTCAATTTCTCATCAGGCAAAAGAGTACCATAATTCAATACAATTTGAAAAAATTGCAAAATCTTTCTGAAAATTTCTGTTCGATTAGATAATTCAATACAATTTTTTTACAAAAGATTACATTGGGGAGACAATAATTCTTGTGCATGCATTATTTTTCAGAAAAAGTAGATAAGATTTGGGTTAAATTTGATAATTCATTAAAAATTATATATCAAACTGATTTTGTTTAATTGAAATGTTAGATTTATTTTAAAAGATAATTCAAATTAATTATTTCAGATAAATTTTAATTTTTCTATTGATATTATAATACATAATATATAAACAATTATTATAAATGAAATGAAATTAAAAAAATCAAAAAACTGAGTTTGAATAGTAAAATAGGTTAGTTTGGGAAAGATTGAACAAACTAGGTTAGTTTGGGAAAGTGAACACCAAACTAGGTTAGTTTGGGAATGGATTCCAACTCTCTCTACAATACGTAGTACGAGTAGTACAAAATTTTAGAAAAGCCATCATCACTTGACTTGACTTACAAGAAACTTCATCATCACTCTCCCACCTATTTCTCTCTCCTCCCAAATCATCTTCAGCCGACGATTTACAAGATTACCAAACTCTCATGCTCTGCTAGTCTGCTTCATTCAATAAAACCCTAAAGCATCCAATTCCAGATCATCATTCCTCATCGATATGAGAATTCATCATTTCAGCTTCGTTTTTCTAACAGCAATTTTAGCCTCTAACCTACAATTCGGTTCCTCACAAAGCAGCCCACCTCAGCAACCTCAATACTTAAACACGACCTTCACACCATCCGTCGCCGTCATAATCGTCGTCCTCATCACCGCGCTTTTCTTCCTCGGTTTCTTCTCCATCTACCTCCGCCACTGCTCCGACGGATCCTCCGCCCGCGGCGGCACTGTCCGCCCCATCGCTGGCCGATCCCGCCGCAACGCTGCCGCACGCGGACTCGACGCTACCATAATCGAGACGTTCCCGACTTTCCCTTACTCCGAGGTCAAGCACTTGAAGATCGGCAAAGGCGCGTTAGAGTGCGCTGTTTGCTTGAACGAGTTCGAGGACGACGAGACGCTACGACTGCTGCCGAAGTGTGACCACGTGTTTCATCCTGAGTGTATCGACGCGTGGCTCTCGTCGCACACCACGTGTCCAGTCTGCCGCGCTAATCTCGCTGAAGCTTCAGATACTCCGGTTGAACCGGAGACCGAAGCGGTCGAGTCGGTTTCGATTGAAGTGGCGGATGTGGAAGAGGTCGTGGCGGCCGCCGATGATGGAGAATCGGTGAATCGCAGAGCTTCGGTCAAGTCAATGACCTTCCCCAGATTTCCCAAATCGCATTCGACCGGTCACTCGTTGGTCCAACCAGTGGACAACGTTGACCGGTTTACTCTAAGGTTACCAGACCGAGCTAGACAAGAGCTAATGACCCGAGCGTTGAACCGAACCACAAGCTTGGTGGTTCTACCCGGAGAAACCAGTTCGAGGAGAGGTTTTAGAACCGGTGGAGAAGGAAGCAGCAGAGGAAAGTCGTATATTCGGCTCGGCTCATTGGACCGTCCGGATCGATGGGTTTTTTCTATGGCGCCGCCATTTCTTACAAGAGAGTCGTCAATGAAGTCGGAAAAACCGAACCAAAGTTCGAGCGGGAGAGAGGGAGGAACTAGCAAGAGGTTCAATTTGATTGGGCGATTGTCGTTTAACCGGTTTGGCGGTTCGAAGAGTAGTGAACCGGGGTTGGTGGGAAATGACTCGGGCCGGCCACCATTGCCGCCGGTCTAAATCTAATGGTCAGCCTCGGTGGCTTGGACTTGTTCCAACTTTCGTTTGATTTGACATTTTATGGGGATTAATGGTGTGGGGTCCCCTGACAACAGAATATGATTCTTTGAATATGGGTAGATAAAGTCTTGTTGATTAGCAGAAAATTTATTTTGGGTGTGCTTTTCCCCCGGATTTTCTTTGTGTACAGGGAATAATAATCAAATCGAAGACAAGGTGCTTAAATATCGTTGTATTTTTCATGCTTTTTGAAAGATTTTTGTCGTATTCTACTCCATGTGTAAGTTTTCAATAATTTGAATTGTTTTACTCACTTAAAGTATCGGTTAATTAATACTTTAATTGTCGTATTTCTTATGTTTACGGATTGAAAATATGCTTTGAAATAAAATGATTATTTATTGCATATATTTTGAACTTTTTCATAATTAATGAGGTGGCCTTGTTGTAAGTTGAACGAAATCACACATATTCTTGTCTTTGTATCATATGGAAAATGTATTATACTACATCCTTTGATTTTATTGATATTAAAGAAGCTTCTAAGGTTCAGCCGTTCAGATTTTTCTAATTAATGAGTTTATTTTTTCTCAAATTCAACATTAAATAAAATTATATATCTTACTATAAAATTATATAGTGTCACATGGGATGTGAAAATGTATACAACATATCTGCCTATATCAATTTCGCCCTGTCATTAACCTTTCCTTCATATTCTTTTTCTTTTTTGATAAGTCCTTCATATTCAATTATCCTTTCGTTATATGTGGTCGACTCGATTCTTCATACTTCTAGAAAGCAAAAGACATTGTTTGGACGACATCGTTCTTATCGCCAAAATTTGCATCTTCGTGTTTCTTGAATTTGGGCACTAGAAAGTTGTTTTAGACTGTCCAGACACATCCGTTCAAGGTTCAAATAAGGACGACGCTAACGGCTATAGCATAACCCCTTCAGCGACGGCTACAAAATCCCATATGACGGCGATCGACAATTATAAGCTCGCTTTACGGGCATATGCAACGGTGACATTCTTGGGGAGGATTTGGGGACGATCTCGGCGACATTCTTGTGCAGCTGTAAATGCTCGAAGAGATCGTATGCTAGGCGAGGATTTCTGGACGAGATCGTCCTCCGAGAAATGCTGGTCGAGATTGGCTGAGCGGACGATCTCCGCGAGTGCCGTGATGCCGTGACATGTCTATATGTCACGGTAGTCACGGCACCCATATGGCTCAGTGATTTTTGCCCCTGCCGTGACATGTTTATATGTCACGGTATTCACGGCACCCATATGGCTCAGTGGTTTTTGCCACTGCCGTGACATGTCTAAATGTCACGGTAGTCACGACACTCAGAAATTCTCACCAACGATAACATTTCACCAACGGCAACATTTCAAACAAATGTGATCAACAATTGCCTATAAATACATCATTCATTTCAACAACAATTCACACCAAAATTGCTTACAACAATATTTCTTTTTCATTTCTCTCTTAACATGTCTACCAATTGGTGTATGTCCGAAGATGTGCAACTTTGCATATCTTATTGTCGGCAATCGGTTGATCCAATTACCGGCGCCAAACAAAAAATTGATAAGTTGTGGGAAAAAATTGACACCGAATTTCAAAAAAATTCAAAAAAATTAATTTTTTATTCAGGAATAGTAATAGGAAGTTCTCCGCAGGATGACATTGCTGCACAGAATATGCAGAAATGCTGTTACTGTTCACTGAATAGTAATAAAAATTGCTCCGTAAGGAAGTTCTCAAGGAGATAATATGCTCCAATGGGTGCGAATGCCCTAAGTGGACTGCTGCTTGAAGCTCTCCTATAATGACTAGAAATCGTAAATCTTAAAAACTCATACACCATCTGGTCCGCCGGCTAATCCATTCGACCGCCGCCGAAATTTACTCATTGTTTTCCTGCCTTCAATACATTATTTTATTTCTTTAATTTAATTCCAAAAGATCTTTTACTATTTTTATTGTCACAGTTTCTTTTTTTAAGATTGAAAGAGTTCCTCCATCAAAAAAAAAAAAAAAAAAAAAGAGTTCCCCTCTTCCAATGAGTATATATTTTCTCACACCCCTTTGTGAATGTCTCCATTTGTCCTATCTTATAAGTTATAAAACCAAAAAGACTTTTGTGTAAAATTGTTTTCTCATCTTTTCCTTCAATAATCAAGAATATATATAGGATTACACCTACACGGTCTTTTGGGCGGCAAGATATTTATAATGTATTTACTAAAATAATAATGAGTATATCTCTTTAAATTCCTAATACATCTCATCTCATCATCAAGACATATTTGTGAATTCATTTGTTCGCCCCGCCCTTCATTGGTCACTCCTTTAATATAAACATTATCTCTATCAAAATGGTAATAAAAAAAGAAAGAAAAGAAACTCAGGTTATTGCATCACATCGTCATTGGGCTTTCTTTTTAATCTGCTTACCGGCCCAAACACATTTTCCCGCCAAAAGCCAAGTTTACCAGCGAGCTCTGAATCGACTAAATGCGCATAATGCCAGTTTCTGCGATCCAGGTTACGTACCGAGCCTGAGATTTCGCAGAACGCTCCTCAAATTCAGTACTCTTAATCGATTTAGCGTGATAAGCTTCCTGTTCGTGATTATTTTATCCACCAATGTCGAATGTTACCGTGTGTGTTCGCTTCCGGCCGTTGAGTTCGAAAGAGAAATCAGAACACGGCGATGAATCGTGTATCAGATGCCTTGATGACCAGTCGTTTGTTTTCAAGGTACGGACTGTGCGATTTGTTACTTTGGTGTCTGCGGATAGGGTGTGTGAAACTGATAACCGGAAGTCTGTTGACATGAATCGTCCTTTCTCTATTCCTTATTAGAAAATGATATATACGCCTATGAAGTTGCACAATAAAGATCAAAGCGATTAGATTCTGTGTAGTTGAGTTTAGGGTTATATGATAAGGAGGTTAGGGTTATATGTTTTGCTACTCATTAGTCATCTGTGTAGTTTTTTTATGGATGAGATTAATATAGGCTTCAGTTGATGTAACTGCAAGTCAGTAGTTAGATATTAGGAATGCCGAATTTTACTTTCAGTTGATTATTTTCAAGCAGTCTACTTACTTGTGCTGAAACTCAGATTTTGAAGGAGTTGCATAACTCCAATTGAAGCTTCGACGAAATATTGCATGAAATAATTATAACTCAAATGTTACCATGTGGTTCTTCAAAAGAGAATTATGAATTATAAAATGCTAGGGATCAGAACACAGAAGTGCAGTCACAGAACAACAGTTTTATTCGAACAGTGACATTTCTAATGTGATCACATGTGTTGAATTATTAGGATCTTCTGTATACAGGGGACCTGCTGTAATCCATTATATAGATTATCCAGGTTATTAAACTGGAGTTGTGAAGATTTCTTAGAATTTACTTTGATGCCTTGATATGTTTCATCAACAGAAATGTAGAACAAGTCATGTGCACATTCGGATATGTCTTTGAGGCAATAGTTCTTATAAATATTTTAGTGAGGGTAAGGATAGGTGATTGCATTTTACAGACAATCCTTCTGATTCAAGACCCACCTTACCATGCCATGTTATTCTCCTTAGCGTGCTTGTCAGTTTGTTTATTATGAGTTTCCCTGCAAAATCCTAGACGCAAACATGGTTAACTTGCGGTGTTCATTCTATGAAACTAGTCATATTAGTCACCTTGTTTTCTCCAGGTTGCTTACTTGTATGTTAATTTGTTCATCCCAATTCACTTATACATGCAGGATGAGAAGGATGAAGACATAACTTTCAACTTTGACAGGGTATTCTACTCAGAATCTGAGCAAGCCAGTGTCTACGAGTTTATTGCCTTACCTATAGTCCGAGGTACTTTTTATTTGTATAGTCTATATTGCAATGCATTGCTGAGGTAAAGATCTTGGTATCTACTTTTAGTTCCCTATTTATGAATTACTATTCTAGATAAGATTTATCTAATAAAATGGCACTCATGGTCAACTCACTGAAAATCTTGTACTAGAAAAAAATGGTACCCTTGGTGAACTCTCACAATTTCATTAATTAAATTAGAAAGATGTGAATTACTCCTGCTCTGCCCACCTTTTGTTAGGACTAATCATATAGGCTTCAGCTTCAGTTAGAATTCCATTTTCAACTATTTGATCAATAATTGTGCTATTTTCCTAAACAGATGCTGTAAATGCGATAAATGGAACAATTATCACATATGGACAGGTCAGTCTATTTTTGGTGAAAATGAAGTATTATCCTATATTTGTTGGCCAATTCATCCTTTATTTTGGCAATCATTTACACGAACATGTAGCTGTAAGCATCTATAAGGTCTTATTCGATTTAGGATTCTGTTTGAGCTGAAAGGTCCAAGTAGCAAACAATCGAAAAAGCTAAGGTTTCAGGATACTTACGTTATTAAAGCTCTAAGTTTTGTATTTTGTATGAGTATGACCCGCCATGTTTACTTATCCAAAGAAGCCTGTGAATCCAATTTCACCGTAAGGTATTGAGCACGATAGACGTATTGTGTAGAAGCTGCATGTTATGCACTTTTTCAAACACATTGACTATATCTATTTTCATGGAGCCAAGGGTCATATCACTCATATCTAATCATGTGTAAACTTTATGGAACAGACCGGAGCAGGGAAGACATATACGATGGAGGTGATAATTGGTTCTCAAGTAGACAAATTTTTTAAATGTCTCTGATATTAAATATCATATTTTTGTGCCAGGGGCCAAACATTACAGGGTGTGATGATCTGAAGAAAGGCTTACTACAACGAGTTGTTGGTGGATTGTTTGAGTCCATAAAATTCTCTGAAGAACCAGTGAAATACTCTATCAAGTTGTCCATGGTACTGGTATCTCTTTTCTTATAGTGCTTTTGGCAAGTTTTGGAACTGCCTTTAAATCTGTTAAACCACATATCATTTAAATTTGATTCTCTTCAAAACTTATAGGTGGAAATCTATATGGAGAAAGTAAGGTTGGTATGAAGATTTCAAAGTCAGTCATGCATTATACTGAGAGAGGCCTGTTTCCACTAAACTAAGGAATTAATTCACTCCATTAAAATCCACTCCCCAGGGATCTTTTTGATTTGACAAAGGACAACATTCAGATTAAGGAACACAAAGGCCAGGGCATAATGTTGTCTGGAGTAACTGAGGTAAGCTTTTCTAATGTGCAGTGCCCAATAGATTTTAGTGTGCAGTATGCTATTACCCTTTTACTATCTATGATTGCATTTTCGAGGCTATGAGTAATGAATTATGTTAGTATTATGCAATGTAGTAGTAGAATCTTTTTAGTTTCTGTTATTATCTTAGCTAATGTCTTTGAGCAAACTTCATAAAAACACAATGATATTAAATTTTTTTACACCAAAACTGACTGCACTGGATTCATAATGTGGACGTTTTTATTTCCAGATAGCTGTAGTGGACGAGCTGGACACAATTCGAAGGCTAAATGTCAGTGTGCAACTTTTTGAAACCCTTAATTTACCAATTTTCTTCCTCAGACTCGTATGATGGTGCATAATGTTGATGTAGAATGGAATAGCAAACAGGGCAGTTGGCGAGACCCGTATCCTCTATTAATTCCTCCCATGATAGTTTAGCCGTCTTCCCATCATAAAATCTTCTTTAGCAGTAGTTAGATATGAACATGGCAAGTAGTAGAAGCCATTCAATCTATATTTTTACTGTCATCCAGGAGTTTAAGGCTGACAAGAGGTATCAAATCTTCTCCAGTTTTTTCTATTTACTTCAACTGGGAGCTGAGATTACTCATAACTCATAAGTTATCATGAATTTCAGAGTCAGAACTGGAAAAGTCGTTCTTGTGGACCTTGCTGGATCAGAGAAAGTAGAAAAAACTGGAGCTGAGGGTAAAGTTCTCGAGGAAGCAAAGACCATCAACAAATCTCTATCAGCCCTTGGAAATGTAGTACATGCTCTGACAGGTCCACAATGCAAAAGTATTCACATTCCATATCGTGATTCTAAGCTAACTCGACTCTTGCAAGATGCTCTTGTAAGTTACCTCATTATGGCTCATCATTAGTGTGTGCTTTATATTGATCTCATAATAGTGGAATTTTTAGGGAGGTAACTCTCGAGCTGCTCTACTTTGTTGTTGTTCCCCTAGCCCTGCAAATGCGATCGAGAGCCTTTCAACTATTCGGTTTGGTGCCAGGTCTGTATATCTAATACAGTTGTGAAGTGATCCATTGATTTGATTAAACTCAATACCAAATCAATTTGACGCATCCTTAGAGAATAAATAGTATTTAGCATTGATGACTTGCTTCAGTATAAAACGGTGTTCTTTCCGTAACAAAATGAAGGATAACTATGTGTATCTCATCACTGCAGAGCCAAGTACATAAAAGCATCACCACGGTCTTGCAACTTTGATGAAGGATGCATTCAGAAGCAAGGATTTGTTACTCCAGTTAAACAAGACGAACGCGAGAGGATTCTTAACAAGGCAATAATGGAAAACTTATCCAGTAAATTATTTCATATTGTTGGGAGAGCCTATTTTTCACCTAATAATCTATTCGGTGGATGAAGAGATCCAAAATATTTGATGCATAATGCACAAGATTCATCCGTGAAATTTTTAACCAAGTTCACATTTGTTCTTATTTAGTTAAGGGGGAAACTTGAAGATGAAAATGTGAAGCTACTCGAGAAGCTATTGATATTGGAAGGAATTTTATTTGATCCTTATTCAATTGAGGAATCGGAAGAGGCATATGAGGATCTTACATATAGGACAATCTCTTCACTGCAAAAGGCTGTGGAAGAGCTTGTGAATGTTAATGATGAGGTACAAAAAGCAATGAACTGCGCTTATATTCACTTTAATAAACAATTAAAGTTTGACTTTCATTTGGTGGCATTAGTCTAGTTGCACCTCCATATTTTTCATGCATGTCTTCGATACTATTTTACTGAACTTCTTCAGATCGTTTTAGTCCCATTTCTTAATGTAACAGCTCAAGAAAGAGAATGAAGCACTGAGAGCCACAGTTGCAGCTTTTAAAATGCTTGTTGATGAACCAGTTGCAATACGAAGCATGACTAGTGCGTTTGCAAGAATCTTCCTTGGATTCATCAATACTGTTTTCTCGTTTTCTCGGAAGTAAAATGCTCCTGTAGGTTCGTACTTCTTGGTCCCTTGTGATAAACTTAAAACTATGTTGATACATACATGCAATTCCATGCTGCAGTGCAAGTTTTTGCTTTGTAAGATTGATCATTTATGAATTCCTACAACTCCCCTTTCTAGTGGTGAGCAATTTGCTGATTTTTGTTACCTCCTACCTATTATGGAATTCCATGCAATTCTAATATCCAAGTTATGTGAAATGTTTTCATTTAGGAATGTAATGGTGGCACTAAATTGTTAATTGCATGAGGGATACATATACATATATAGGAAAGAATGGTTGTAATCTTGTTCATCTTCATTCTTCCTGAAAACACACAAAACAAGCTTTATGAATATTGCCATTGGTGCAAGCATATTATACCTCATTCTCATTGCTTCTGAAATGAATTTCATCTTCTTCTGCTTTCCAAGTTGGCCAGCTCACAACCTTTCCATTTACAGCAACTCTACAAATTTCTTCATGGTTCCCCATAATACCCCTCAGATCCTTTTTTGGTAAGTAGTTGTTCGCTAATTGCACATCTAAAACCCTAACTTCATGGATGTTTTTTGTGTGTGTAAGACATGACATTAAATCCTATTTTAATTTTTAATCGCTCTTGTCCATCATGAATGTGCTAGATTCCTTGCCATCATAGTCAAGAAAACAGTGTCTTAGAACCAAATGTTCTCAATGTAGGCAAGAAAACAAAACACTGCGTATTAAGAAGATCAAAGACTGCTGAAATTCTTAATAAATTCCTTTTAGCCGGAGGATATTATAAATCATCTAATCTAAACATAGCCAATGGGAGATGAACGAAAGCAAATGTAGAAGTTAATTTGGACCACACACTTCATCTGACTTGTTTTTGGTCTTGTTACTTAACAAATCACATTGCTTCTATTTAACACAAAAAATGCCAACCAGAAAAACAGACATTCAGTTGCTTGCTTGTTTATGTACTTCCCGTGATTCAAAGGAATCATTCCATTATTATCATTATCATAACAAGTTAGTAATATGAATTACGTAAACAGTATAAGAAATAAGTACACCAACACACACACCAATTATAATATCTAAATTGAATATGGTAACAGAATATCTCCAATATATACCTAACAATCAACATACTCACTACAGCCAAAAAAAAAAGGAAGAAAAAAAAAATCTCTTTATATAGCCATTTGGTAAAGCAGTTCCAAATTGGATCCTTGCTTCAAAATTTGGGGCTCTTCAAATCCCATGACCACCCCAAAATCCAACAAACTCCTCCTCTTTGCATTTCTATCAGTATGCATACACAATGCTACATGTTTCGATTTCAATTATCCAGCAGTTTACAACTTTGGTGATTCCAACTCTGACACAGGTAACCTGGTTGCTGGAATTGGTGCTCAGCTCCATCCACCCAATGGCCAGACTTACTTCAAAACTCCATCTGGCCGCTTCTGCGATGGCCGTTTAATCATTGATTTTCTCAGTATGTAAATTCACATCTCTCATTTTTTTTCGCAATGTACTGTATGATTTTTTGCTACACTATGTGATGATTTTTCATGAGATAATTTCTGTTTTTGCTTCAAGTATTTTTGAGGGTTGATCCAGCATTTTTTCATGATGTTACGAAACAGTGGATGCTATGGACCTACCGTTTTTAAATGCTTACTTGGAATCAGTAGGCGCGCCAATCTTCCACAAAGGCTGTAACTTCGCGGCTGCAGGCTCAACCATTCACCCTCCAATGGCTACATCTGTCAGCCCATTTTCATTCAGTATTCAAGTAGACCAGTTTGTTCGATTCAAGTCCCACACGCTTGAATTGCTAGCTAAAGGTATGTCCTTTTTTGCGCTCATTTCTATGTTATTGTGTGCAGGTCATGAGCATATGACTTTCCCCTTGTTGTTTTTGTTTTGTTTACAGGCAGGAAGTTTAATAAGTACTTGCCTAGTGCTAGTTACTTCAAGGACGCTCTTTACACTTTCGATATAGGCCAGAATGATCTCGCTGGCGCATTTTACTCCAATACTTTTGATCAAGTTGTTGCCAGCATTCCTTCAACATTAGAAGAATTTGAAACTGGACTCAAGGTTTGATTATGCATACACAGATTCTTAACCGTCTGGATTTTAATAGATATTTTTTAGCATTGAATTTTTATGAAGTTTGTTTTGTACTATCATTTTGCAGACACTATACGAGCAAGGGGCGAGGAAGTTCTGGATACACAACACAGGTCCATTAGGATGCTTACCCCAAAACATTGTTTACTTTGGAACTAATCCATCGAAACTGGACGAGCTAGGATGCGTCAGTGGGCATAACCAAGCTGCTAAGCTCTTCAATCTGCAGCTCCATGCTCTTACCAAAAAATTCCAAGCCAAAATGCCTGATACCAATGTGGTATATGTAGACATCTACGCCATAAAATCTAACCTCATCGCGAACTATTCCAAGAATGGTAAGACATTAAAATTATTAAGCTCTGATATCATGTTACGAATGGACTAAAATGTTCTAAGTTGTGTTTTGGGATTTGATGTGCAGGTTTTGAGCAGCCTACGATGGCTTGTTGCGGGTATGGAGGTCCACCGTCGAACTTCAATAACGAAATCAGGTGTGGCAATACAAAAGTTGTAAATGGGACATCAGTCACGGCCCAAGCTTGTGATGATAGCTCTGAATACGTGAGCTGGGATGGGATACATTACACCGAAGCTGCAAACCAGTTTGTGGCATCACAAATACTCACCGGGAAGTACTCTGATCCACCATTTGCTGATAAGATGCCGTTTCTTATGAATCTCAAGTTCTAAAGAAGTATGTGGCTTCTCACTCATGGCACTGTTTCATTCATTATAATTGTATCATCATTTGATAAGTTTGGTCAACAAAGTTGTTCAAACTGCTCATCATAAAATTGGATATGATAGATACATGGAAATAAATTGGCATTGCATTTTGTAGGAGACTCAATCCTTATACCTATTATATCGCAATAATCCTATCCACCAGAAAAAACGCACATTAGTTTCATCAGAATTCGAATCCGTGACTTGAGCAATGGTAATCGCTCGTCTTATCACTAAGCCACGCCCTTGATGCATGGGCTCATATTTTTTAGTGTTCATAGAATAAAATGAACTTGCATCTCATCTCTCTTAGGTTAACCCCTTTGGCCATTGTTTAGAGAGCATGCGAGACAATCTTTTGTGATATGGAGACCAGCCGGTCCTATACATATCCATGGTCAATGATATCACAGTCCTACTACTCTAACACCTGCTTATCAACTCCCGAATAAACTTCTTTGAGCTCGGATTGTTATTTTGTTCCAATCTGTTTACCCAAAACAAGGAATCTATTTCTCTTTTGAATTTCTTTCCAGCAAGCAATAAATTAAACGAGAGTAGTGTGACCTAATTAAATGGTTATAATAGCTACATAAATGTAATTTTAAGATTTGTCCCAGATGTCCCTACCCTTTTTTTAAAGAAAAAATAAAACTTTGTTCAAGATAGTGGAGATTAAGCTATGCTCTCGCCATCATCATAAAGTGATCACCACCAAACTCATATCCCCATTTTGGCATCAATATTTCATCTCATATCATTATCAATATATTTTTTTGTCACATTTGTCTCTTTTACTATCTTATCTAGAGTTCCTAATTGCCAAGGTAAATGTATGATGTATCAGATTCGGATCCGGTACATGGTAGCAAAATGATGCGAATGCCAAAACGATATTGTTTTGATCAAAACGTCATCGTTTTGTTATAATTCAAAAAATATCAATTGAAACGAAGCCGTTTTTATTAAGATGACGCCGCATCGACAGTATTGCTGCAACGGATTTTTTTTCCAACAATGTATACGTAAAAAGAAAATACTGTAAACAAATTAGTCCTTTCCGTCACCAACTTTGAGTAACAGGAGAAAAGAAAAAGAAAAATGTTTGTTTGAACATTTTAGTTCACAGTAAGCAGCAAATGGACAAGGTCGACATCTCCATATCCTTGGTTGATCTTGTTCCATAATTTTTGTCCCTTTGGATCTACAAAGATGTTAACCCCATAAGTCAACAATTTCTGTTTCAGACTTACCGTCACTACAACCACCACCTTATTTCCTCTTTGTCACTTTAGAATTTTCATATCAGTATTATTCAGAGCAAATGAGTTTAGGAATATGGAAATTGAAAAAGTGTCCAGATACGATTTCAATCATCCGATCACGCTCAAATAAAGCAAAATGCACCATCAAACACATATTTGTATGTGAATTGGCTACTAACTAAAGTAGTAATTAACATTGAGGGGACAGTGAAAGAAGCAGTGATTTAGGGTCAATTTATCGACCAAATGATTGATGGTTCGAGGGTTGTCCGACAGGGAAGGGACTGAAAATTGTTTGCTTTTTTTTCTTTCTCTGTGCAAATTATTGACTTTTTTTGTCATAAAAACAAAGTTACACACGCTTACTCATTTCCTTCTCTTTAATCCAACACCTTTCACCAAATGCTTTTTCCCTTTTACAAAAAATGAGGGTGATAGTGCTGTGCTATGCTGAAGTTTGTCACTACGCATGAATTTCAGGTGTAAGTGGGTGCTGCTGGCTTCTTGCTTATACTACATCATTAATGATTGCCAATATGCTGGACATACATGACCCACTTTTTTGTTGTTTGCTTTTCGTGCGCCCTCCACCTGTTTGACAAATTATCCCACTCAACACTCTCCTCCTCACTATCTGCAACTCCTTTACGTTTTTCACTCCTTGCTACTGCTGCTGCTTATTCTTGATGGAGTATAGTAGGAAGCTACTCCACCACCAGCTCTCAACAACCAAAACCTTGCGACAGCAGCGTCACAATGAATGGTTTGTTGGATTTTTTGATCATATCTATGTTTGCTGGCTTACCTTGTTATGTGAACTTGTTTTGGTTCGTATGTGCTGAATTTTCATGAGCCATTTTAACTCAAAATTTTAGTTTGCAATGTTTTGTAGTCATTTTCCTGACCTTCTACTGCTGCTATGGCTTCCAGTTACTTCATTTTCTCTTGATTTGTGTGTGTGTATGGATATCTGGGTCTTAAATTAGGAGCTGACGTGAGGCCTTAAAGTACTTGTTTTGGAGTCTGATCTTATATTTTCGTTTTCACTGAATGTATCGAGTTTCATCTTTTTTAAAAATATTAGGTGGTTATATTTTGAGCTAGCTTATTTATTCAAATGCTTGCTAACTTTTGTAGGAGTTTCCATGATGTTCCCAGTGACATTTCTGTTCAGGTGAACGGGGGAACATTTGCACTGCACAAAGTAAGTCATCTATGATACAATTGCTTCGTGAATCTTGCAATGCTTTTTTATCACAGTCTTCGACTGTCAGTTTTACTAAATCAAGTGTCATTTCTTCTTAGAAAGTTATTTTCAGATCTGCATACAAGCTCAGAGTTGGCATTGAATTAATGTTTTTGATGAAATTTTAATTATTATTTGTTGCAGTTTCCCCTTGTATCTCGTAGTGGACGAATTCGGAGGTTAGTTACAGATCATAGAGATAATATATCCAAGATGGAGCTTTCGAGTTTGCCTGGGGGTGCTGAGTCCTTCGAACTTGCAGCAAAATTCTGTTACGGAATTAACTTTGAAATAACTGCTGCAAATGTTGCACAACTGTGTTGCGTATCTGAGTACCTCGAAATGACTGAAGAATTTTCACGAGATAATCTTGGTTCTCGAGCTGAAGAATATCTTGATAGTGTTGTGTGCAAAAATCTTGAAATGTGTGTTGAGGTTCTCCAACAATGTGAAAATCTGCTTCCACTTGCTGATGAGCTGAAAATAGTGAGCAAATGCATAGATTCTATAGCTTCCAAAACATGTGTGGAGCAAATTGCATCTAGCTTCTCTCGGTTGGAGTATAGCAGTTCAGGGAGACTTCATATGAGTCGTCCGGCCAAATGTGAGGGAGATTGGTGGATAGAAGATTTATCGGTTCTGCGGATTGATTTGTTTGCTCGTGTCATAACAGCAATGAAGTGTCGTGGTGTTCGTCCAGAGAGTATTGGTGCATCACTTATGAATTATGCCCAGAAAGAACTGACAAAGAAATCATGCTTGTGGAATCCATCTAACCAATCAAAGATTGACGTAAATCCAGGATCGTATGTGCATGAGAAACTTGTAATTGAGACCATTGTCGGCCTTTTGCCCGTCGAGAAGCTAGCAGTCCCAATACATTTCCTCTTTGGTCTGTTAAGAAGCGCAGTGATGCTTGATTGCACAGTTGCTTGTAGGCTCGACCTTGAGAGGAGGATAGGATCCCAGTTAGACCTCGCTACTCTCGATGACCTGCTTATTCCTTCATTTCGCCGTGCAAGTGATACTTTGTTTGATGTGGACACGGTTCACAGGATCTTGATAAGTTTTTCTCAACAAGAAGACAGTGAAGAGGAGGTGGAAGATGAGTCCTTTTTTGAATGTGAAAGTCCTCATTCACCTTCCCAATCTGCATTGCTCAAAGTTGCAAAATTAGTGGACAACTACCTTGCTGAAATTGCCCCTGATGCCAACCTCAAACTTTCCAAGTTCTTGGTCATCGCAGAGTCTCTACCAGCGCATGTTCGTATCACTCATGATGGGTTATATCGTGCGGTAGATGTCTACCTCAAGGTACGTGTCCATTAAATGCTTTACGTGAATTTGTATACATTATCTCTAACCATGGTCTTTACGTGTGACAGTGTTTTTCTTTTTTTTGTGTCGTTCTGTTCAGGCTCATCAAAATTTACCAGATGCGGATAAGAGGAAGCTCTGCAAACTGATAGATTTCCAAAAGCTCTCACCAGAAGCCGGTGCACACGCAGCACAGAATGAGCGTCTTCCTCTACAATCAATTGTCCAAGTTCTGTACTTCGAGCAACTAAGACTTCGCAATACCTTATGCTCCTCATATCCTGACGATGAGCCTAAGCCGCTGCACCAGTCCTGGCGGATCAACAGTGGAGCCCTTAGTGCAGCTCTATCTCCCCGTGACAATTATGCATCTCTTAGGCGTGAAAATCGGGAGCTGAAACTCGAGCTAGCTAGGTTGCGGATGAGATTAAATGATTTAGAGAAAGACCATGTTTGTATGAAGAAGAACATGGAGAAATCCAGTTCGCGCAAGTTCATGGGTTCTTTCGCTAAGAAGATGGTTAAGCTGAACCTTTTTGGAGTCAGTTATTCAAGGGCATCCAGCTCTCCCTCAAGGACTTCACATAGAACAGACTCTAAAGTCATTGACAGGGCTTACATGAGCTGAATATGACAGTTGCTTGTTTTTGCTGTAAAATGTACATCAGTTCATCTTGAGTTGGCCAATGTACAAATTTATTTTGAATGGTATTTCTACAGCTATATCGCCATTTGGAATTTGTTAGTTTCTACTTGGCTTAATGATTTTGCATTGTCCATGTAGCTAGAAATTGCTGATGTCATTGATATCATCAGCACTGCCTTTGAAGTTTGTTATGAACAAACAAATATGGTCAATTCAGGAAAACAAGTGCATAATCATAGATAGCATTTACGAATCCATAAAGTTCAACAAAAACTAAAACACAACTGATGTTCGACGAAAATAATGCCAAGACCATCTCTCACACGTGCGGAGACTTTTTTTTTTTCTCTCTATATATTGTGCTCTAAGCACTTTTGGTGTAAAAGCGGACGCCAACAGCTGCCCCCAAGATTACTAGTGGAACTAGGAACTGGAGAAGCTTGATGATGAACTCAGATGTCTTGTCCTGGTTGTAGTGCGGCTGCTTGGGGGGAGTGTAAGTGGTCTTTAAAGGGATGGTAGCAGTGTCAATCTCGCCCACGTAGAGTTCCTCCATGCTCGCTTTGGCACTGCTGCTATGGCCAACATCCTCAAAGTCATCAGTTGCATCCTTCCCTACAAAGTCATAGTTTGAAATCATCCCAACCAGTGAACTCCTATCGAATATTTGACTATGAATGTGGATGTTGATGGACAGTTGCCATCAGGTTTACACGAAGCTTATTCCATCAGGTCACATCCTCAACTTAAATTCAATACTCACCATGAATGGATATACAAACTAAGAGAATTATCATATAATCCGGTGTAATAACTATGGAAACTACATAACTTCTTAACAAATTGAAATTTCAAAAAATTCAGGAGACTGTTCTTACCAAGACTGGTCTCTTTAAAAAAAAACAGGGCATTAACTGAAGATCAAATTAAAGTATTGTAATTATGAAAATGAGTTCCAATAACATGGCACATATCTTCTTTTTTTTTTTTTTTGGAATGTTTGACTGTGCGTGTTTTGAATGCATTGACTAGAAGAATGATGATGCTGATGCAGCGTTAACATATAGGCATAAGTCTATTCCATCAGCTCACAAAAATTTCATTACTGACCATGCATGATGGATTGACAAAACAGAAGAATATAATAAAATCCGGTTTCCACTTCACAGGAGACAAACAAATTGAAATTTAAGGTACCATAAATTCAAAAAATTGGATGGGCAAATGTAGAGGCATACCAGTGGCAGAGATGAGAACTTCATCGCCACCAGGATGATCCTCCAAAAATTTGGTCACATTATACACCTGATGATTGGATACACACAAATATTAGCAGGCATAATCCCTAATTGGGGATTGTAGATCTAAACCCTAGACAAACCAATTGTAGATCTGAATGCCGAAAACAAAACAAAAACGGAGGGGTTGTGTGAATTAGACCTTGCCGTGGATGATGAGCCAGCAATCCTTGGCGGTGTTGTGTTGGGCGACCTCAGCTAAAGTGTAAACTTTAGTCTCCTCACTACCCATCACTTCACCACTGCGATTGCGAATTAACAATGAAAGATAGAAAAGAGGACGAAGACGATGATCTCGAGAAACGAAATGGGCAGGCAGTGAGAATTTATGGATTATCAAATTTGACGTTCCCACCTACCCAACAATTCCATTTTGATTTCCTTTAAATTTTACCAATTGTTTGAGATTTATTCCGTTTATCAAACAAAAAAAAAAGATTTTTTGTCAACAAAAATTTAAGTTTCTTGTTGATAGCACTAGTTTTCTTCTTGCAGTCTTAAGACTTTAATTGTAATGCACAGAAGTTCGATATGAGACACTTGGACTTCAATTGATGAAAGACAAATACTGCTGAATGTGTATGGAAAATCATTAATAAAAACATACTCTTTTTTTTTAATCATTATTGCGTTGCTGAACAATTAATCTTTTATGGAACAGTATCAAACCTCTCTACACAAAAAGAAAGAAAGAAAACGAGGCTTATGCCTTAGTAGAATATATACCAGACCAGGTCCTTCAACTGGGTTAGGTGGGGGCTTGGCTTGTAGATCCGGGAAAAGAATTCAATTGGTTGATTTGTTGATGCTGATGGTAAATGTTGGTATGGTTAGGTGAGAGCCTCTGTTTTTCATTGCCGGTTTGCTGCCCAACTACTCATTTTTGGTTTATTCCTCTTACTCCATACCCACCCTTTTTTAATAAAAAAAAACTATAAATATTCACAACTACTAGGTTGAAAGTAGTAACAGACATATTCTTTTATTCATGTATACCATTCTTCATTTTTTCTGCATTTCCATATCTCAACACATCATAACATCACATGTGCTTTTTTTTTTATAAATACAATTTGGAACTTGCAACCATGTTTACTGCAGCCGATATAGGACTCGTGATTTGATCACGGGTATATAGATTAGTAAAAAGAAAGTGGAAACACGGAACTTGGGCTATACGAAGATTCCCTGAACAAGGATGGCTGTTCCGCTATGGTAAACAATATTTACGGCTGTTAATGGGGGACAGTTGATCTGTATGGCTTTGTCTAAGTAGAGATCTGGTTGCGCACAAAGAGGAATATAGCAGTAGAAGCAGCCACCACATATGGAAAAAATGTCCAAATCCCCTGTGAAAATTTAGGTAGACGCCAAATTGGTGTATGCTCCTATCGAAGAAAAAAGAAAGAAAGAGCATAACTAGTCTTACTACTGCAGTTGCAACCGTGGCAATAGCAAACATTGGACGTTCCCTTAGCATGAATCCAATCGCCAGCTAGAATTTTTTTATATAAAAAAAACACACACATATGGAAATCATATGAATATAAGGTAAGACAAAAGAGGAAATTATATGTAGACCTTGTAAATTACTTTATATAGGCATTGTTGTAAATTAGATAAGTTACTTGAATGGGGAGAGTGATCAAACCACCAAGGCACACGCCTGCAAAGAAACGCTCTGATGAAATGCCCTGCATTTTTTGCAAATACAGCAATTGTGTTGTAATTGGTTTTGCTTATGTTCTTCTAAACTTGTTGAAAATAAAACAGTTAACATTCATAAAGTTGCTGCAACTTTTCTACGGTATATTGTCTAGTAGATGGAAACAAAAGGGATAAGTTCAAAGCTGAAGAAACGAAAGACGCAAAACGAAGAAGCAAGATACTTGCCAGTGCTCCCGCTACAAAGGCCGTTGGATTTCTCATTCCGATGGAAAAGCGCTCCACTTCAGATACCAAAATAAAAATTAGGGCATCCGTGGACAGAGTTGCACATCGAGAAACACAATGCTGATCAAGATTACTTGTACATCGAAATACTTCCGAATTATGGTTGCAAAAATAAAACTTCTTGTAAATCTGAAACCTACTTACCAAAGCCAATGAGATTTCCATATTTTCGCACCCCTTCAGTAATTTTTTGAACCTTATCTTTGTCAATCCCAAACTGCAGATGCCATCAAAGAAAGGTATATATACATTTTAAAATGGATAAAAGCAAATAGTCCAGTGAATATATGAAGATGGAAATCTTCTTGAGCTTAAAATGTTCAAAGCTACACCGCATACTTGGTTCTAAATAAAGACATACCTTGGAATACACCTCATCAGATGCATTGGCTTGCCTAAACAGCTTGCCCAAGTAAAATGGAACCATGTCGCTGATACAGACGCCCCTGGGAATTCAATAGTGTTAAGAGAGCTCGCCACATGTGAATGTGTAATCTGATGAATGTACATTTACGAGGCAATGCAATATACATGATAGAATTATAAACACAGTTGTTTCTAAACTAGTAAGTCACTGCAAGGTAACTGGGTATGAATCGGTTGTAACTATACTTAAATTCGTAACTCATTATTTTCTGAAATGTGACGCAAGGCGAACAGAACTCAGGTAAATATTCCACCATCAATTACCAGTAAACCCACAGAATAGTGGATACTATGTAAGGAGCGTGTCTGGAGAAGGAAGTGCTAAAAGATTGCCAAGTTCCATCCAATAAAAGCAGGCGCGACAACGATACCCCCACCTAAAAGATCACTTACAGTTGCAACATTTCAAGTTGAGGGTTTATCGTACATTGTGACCAATGATCTATTTACCGCCAAGTGTTGAATGTGTAAAACAGATGTACCAGTGCAGAGAACAGACCCATATATTTAGAGCCTCTTCACTGATAAAAAGACCACATCCAGCAGCCATAAGTAACCAAAAATATAGCCACCTACAGCAAAGGACAAAAAACAAAAAAAAAAAGCCTCAAAAAGAATTAAAAGATAAAATAGTTAAGAAAAAAGTTGTTGATAAAAATTTACCCTGGAGCATATTCGGGAAGTAGAACTCGATACCCGAAAGCTTGAAAAGCGAATCCAAGGTGAGATGATGATGAGGCATCAGTCAAGGAGTGGACAGAAAATGATGGTCCTTGACCGGGGAAAGTCTTGATGCGAATGGATAAGAATGTGAAGGCAACAGCCATCCCCAATCCAATAACTAATTTTATCAGAAATGAATCAGTTGCTACAACGCTGTTGCTAGCCATCTCATCAGAATTATGTTTGTCCTGATCATTCTCACCTCCGATTCCAGTGACAGAGTTTCTGATTCTGCAGATCAACGAGGATCGAAAAGTTAATAAACTGAAAAGCGCAGTTGCTGTGAAGAGAAGAGAAGAGAAGAGAAGAGGTACCTGGACCTGGAGGTGGAGAAGGAGCGGCGGAGAGTGAAAATGGTGGAAAAGCGAGGAGGAAGAAAGTGTAAAGGTGGGCGAGGGATGACGGCGGAAACGATGCAGTAGTGAAAAAGGGCCGTCATGGAGGATGATGTGGAGGAGCTGAAAGAGCTGTTAGTGTATTGTATTAGGAGAGAAGAAGGAGGATATACACATGAGAATGAGATGTGACTGCCTGACGAACAACAACGACTCATCTCATCGATCCACTGCTGATGGTGGTGGGGACGAGATAATTTTAGTGAACTTTTAACTTAAAACTTATTTGGGCCGTTGCTCTGAGAACTAATCTATTCTATTCAGCAGGAATTTCACTTTTAAAGGGACTGTGACAAAATATGGGTATTGCTCATGGCACTCTCCACTAACACACACCCCTGTGAGGTCCACCCGAAATTACAAATTTACCCCCATCCCACCCCACCCTTCCATAACTCAATTATTATATCAATTAAATATATAAATATTATCTAATTAAAATAACAATATAATTAGAATTATTTATTTAAAGTATTTAGAAAATAAAATTAATAAAAAATATATTATAATTAATGAAATACTATCATTAATTCAAACTAATGTATAACACATATTTTTTTTAATTATAAGTACATTATTGATTAAACAAAAATTACTTTATATTCAACATATATAATACATAAATTATGAATCTAGTCAATTATAATACATAATATTCAACATGTATTTTGTCAAATATGTTATTAATATCTTGTATTAAAAGTAATACAAATTATCGAATAGTGTAAATTGCTTTTGCCAGAGAATCTAGTCTATTTTTTTGTTTCACAGTGTATTGTCAAATCTGTTATTACTACCTTTTATTTAAAGGTGATACATTATCGAATAGTGTAATTTTCTCTTGCCAGAGAATCTATTAAGTGAGTTGTCTATTTTTTTGTTTCGCAGTGTATTGTCAAATCTATTATTACTACTTTTATAAAAAGCTGATACATTATCGAATAGTGTAATTTGCTTTTGCAAGAGAATCTATTCAGTGAGTTGTCAATTTTTTTTGTTTTGCAGTGTATTGTCAAATCTATTATTACTACTTTTATAAAAAGCTGATACATTATCGAATAGTGTAATTTGCTTTTGCAAGAGAATCTATTCAGTGAGTTGTCAATTTTTTTTGTTTTGCACTGTATTGTCAAATCTATTATTACTACTTTTATAAAAAGCTGATACATTATCGAATAGTGTAATTTGCTTTTGCAAGAGAATCTATTCAGTGAGTTGTCAATTTTTTGTTTCGTAATGTATTGTCAAATCTATTTTTTGCTATATATAGCATATGAGTATCAAATTACTCACTCACACTTCTTTCAAACTATCATATCTCTCTATCATGGATAGTAATAATTTTGCGGGATTTTCAAATAGCTGGTCATATGGGAGTGATGTCAAGAGTGAAGAAAGTATATCCAACAAAAATCGGGATTATACATCCGAATTCACCACAAACCAGGTTAGTATCATTCTTGTACGCTTATTTAGTATTTAAATTATGTATTTATCAAAAATTATAAAGTAGCAAATTTCATCATAAATGTTCATCATTTGTGTACAATATAGAGCGTAAAGGTCGACCTAGTGCAAAGACGCGCGAAATAGACGCCGCATGCCTTCTTTTGTGGATATATCCACTTCAGGATCTGGAGTGAATCAGAAAAATGTAAAATCTCCAAAGAGAGGCCGATATAAGAGGGGGTCTGGGGTTTGTAGTACTACATCAACCAATGACCACTCTAGAGTTCCGAGTACATATGATATCTACATTAATCAATTACCTGTGGTTATGCTTCACTATATTTCTGACATTGTTGACGTTGCACCAGATGGTCATTGTGGATTTAGGGCGATAGCTGCACTAATCGGATATGGAGAAGAGGGTTGGATGCAAGTACGATTTGATCTTATTGATGAGATTCAGCAAAATAAGGCTCAATATGATGTCATTTTCCCAGATAACAGTACAGCAGACAATCTATTAGTTTTGCTAAATTATTTTGAGACACCAGCACCTGAGAGGCATTGGATGGAGGCTATGACTTTGGGAACTGTCATAGCATCAAGGTACAATATTGTACTTCATACATTCGGTGGAACTAATTGGAGTTGTTTTACCCATTTGTCATTAAGGTCCCCTCCGGTTAAAGAAAATGAGCGTATGGAAATAGCTATCGGACACGTAGGCAATCACTTCGTGCAACTTTTTCTACACCCTTATCATCCGGTGCCACCTGTACCAATGTGGTGGTGGGATCATTCATCGTATGAATCTAAAGGATGGGCATCTTCATATAAGACACGTACTGATTTATGGCGCGAAATCATAAGCACGGGCTCTCCAGGAGCACAATTTGGAGGAAATATTGATTAGATATGTCTACTTTTTATGTATTTATTTTTAGTATGTTAACATGTTTTCTTGATTCCAAATTAATGTTGGTATGTTAACATGTTTTTATGTATTTATTTTTAGTATGTTAACATGTTTTCTTGATTCCCCAACCAATTATTAATAAAATCAATTACATTATTATTATTCATCCTTAACTATTTTTTAAATATAATTCATAAATAAAATATGTCTAAATAAGATTTTAGTACAATGAAATTTTGTTTATTTACTTACTCTCTCACTAATTTTATAATAATAAAACACTAATTTTATAATAATAAAAAGTAAAATTATTAATAATAATACATAAATATGGTATAATTAATATATAATATTATTATCATTTAATTGAATTTTAATTATCATTTAAATGAATCAAAAACATGATTTAAATATGAATGGCATGTGAGTGTAAATAAAGGAAAAGATGAGGGCATAATGGTAAAATCACAACCCATTTTTTTGTCATGGGGGGTGCCATGAGCAGCTCCCCAAAATATGAATACAATACACAACACTGACTTGACTAAGCACAACAGATCATAATAGGGAGGCACCCCAGCGATATACAACAACTGATCGAGATTTCTGCTCAATCTCAATGACCCTGGTACCATTCCTTCTCTGGCTACCTGCGTATTTAGCCAACACGTCAACCAGTAAGCAATAATAATTTGTCATAGCGTGTGCATTTGGTGTCCAACCGCCGCAATCGTTTACTGTCACACTTCCTTCCACAGTGAAAAACCAGTTCCAAAGCATAGCCAAATATCTTGGATATAATATAACGATAACGCCCATTTTTCAGCATTATCATCCAGATGTGATATCCTTAAGCCGAGGACCAGGGTCTAGCCACCTTCTGACGGATGGAGCATAGTTCAGGCTGTCTGACTATGTAGATTTGATCTGCAACTGTGCTGCTAGGGTCCTGATTCCGGTTCCACGACCATAGAGCCCACGTATCATTCTTCACCTACACAAAAAAAAAAATCTTCGTCTAAGAGAGTGATTCGAAGATCTCGATGTGTATTTAATTGCATGATAAACCGACACCAAATATAAAATTAACTCGATATCACAATGATGACCACTTGTTCAGCACAACCTAATTAAAGCTAATCAATCATCGACAGTGAATCCATTATTCGTGTATAGCTTAGACGCCATCGGACAAAGCATAGACAAGAAACAACAATTTCAAGCTGTGTAAATTGGTAGAAAACACGAGAAACTTTCTTATAATGTTCAAGTGTGTTTGATGGTCTTTTAAAAAGTTTGAAATACCAGCTGGCCATGGCAAAAAAGAAAAAAACACTCTTTGAGTTCTCTGTGAGTACCTCGAGAATACCATGACCAAAGCTGCTCTCTCTAAAGGCGCTGAAATCAGGTTGCCTATCCCAACAGAAATTACCTTTAGCCGGGCCATATGTGAAGTTCCCAGCGCAAAAGCCTCCCATATATGAATCGGGAGTAGTTGATGGCTCAGGACAGTTTCCAGGTTCATCGGCATGTGAAACTGCCATCTTCTCCCTGTTTCCTCCATCTCCAATCGTAATGTAAACAGGAGCACATGGATCTAATGTGTAATTAAATACACGATTTGACCGCTCATACGCATGTACCTAAAAATGTTTAAAACATGAGAATGAGAGGAGCCGTCATGGGCTGATAGGGGAACGTTTTTATAGGTAAGAGACACTTTAGTTTATGCACGACTTAGGACAATCGTATTTCCATAATTATCATGCAAGCTTATCTAAAGAGGCTAACTGTCAACTTTAAAGATGTAACTAACAATGCAACAATTGAATGCCAAGGTTATTCGGGAAGGTGGTACTCAGTTACAGATGTGATCGTCAGATATGAAAACTTACATGCCCGTTGAAGACGATGTCAACACCATAAGAATAAAGCAGTTCTTCCATTGCTACTCTCATGCACTCGGCCTCTCTGTAGTGGGCTGTGTAACTACTGTACCAAGGAGGATGCCAGGTAGCTACCAGCCACGGAGTCACTGATCTGTCAACATTGGCCAAGTCCCTCTCAAGCCATTTATACTGATCAGCTGAGAGAGATGGATAACAGATATTATGATTTTGTTTTATTTCAAAATCAGTGGTCTAACAACTAGTTTTACGAAAATTTGAGTACAAAATACTGGAGAAAACATCATTGAGCTTTGAATAACAAAAGCCAAAAATGTTGCGTTAAAAAATACAAAGGAATTAAGAACTTCAGGTAAAAAATATGATAAAGTACCTGATTTATCATATGCAATGTACGCGCCAAGCATGATGAAATGAATTCCACCAGCGTTGAAGGAGTAGTAAAAGGTTGACATGGATCCGCTTTCTGTAGAAGGGAATGCAAAGCGAGAACTATAAGCAACAAATGTCTTGTTTCCTGCCTGCTCTTCTATTTCGTGGTTCCCTTCTACAACCATTATCGGAATTTTGGAGATTAAAGGCTGCATAAACCTGTAAGTAGCAGTATTAATGGCGGCAGTCACACTATTAGCCAACAGCTTATAAGCAAAATATAGAGCAGCAGACTGACCTTCCCCATAGATCCCAACGAGGTTGATACGTCTCGTGAATCGGAGAATTGGGAAACGAGCAAGAATAACAGTCAGAGCCAGTTCCGTTTGTGAGGTACAGATTAGCGTAAGTCACGTCACCAATCAATAACAACAAATCAGGTTTGTTATCAGTTACATGACTAATTGTCGTCGTTGAATTATAGGTAAGACCCAAATCTCCCACAACAGCAATCCTGCTTGGGTAACTCATCGGACCCGATACTGGCATGGTCTTAAAATCTAAAATTCCACTCATTGCTGATATTGAGGGATCGCCACAGCTGTAATAGTACAGCGTGCTAGGTTCAAGGCCTACAAAAAAGAAGAAGCACAATAGCATTACCGAAATGAGCTTAAATGCTAATCATGTAACTGAGTTATTTCAATAGACTACTAAGGCTACGAAATCAACAAAACAAGTACAAAATAATTTCTTCCCAATTTTTTAACTTCAAAACCGGTAACGGGAAAGTGAAAGTAATATTGAAGCAAAGATTAGCAACAAGAGTTACCCATAAGACGAACATGATGAATGATTCCGGATGTATAATTCTGAAGACCATCAAACGGATACAATTGACTATACACTAGTGAGTAGCCTTTTGATTCATGGATCAATTGAGCTTTTGAAGTCCCATATCTTACAACACTCGCAACAGCTTCCGGATTCAGTGGTTCCACGCTCATACCAATTTGATGATCCCCTGCACATAACCAAACTAATAATTCGAATACATATACATAGAAACAATGACTAATGTAACAATTAGGTAAATGTTTTTTATTCAATTCAATTGAAATAAGCTAATTAAACATGAAATTAATGTCAGTTAAAACTTAAAACTCCAGTGCTGGTATATTTGAATTTGTCTTTGAAATCAAATTAAATTAAGAAAAAAATAAAAAAATACGAATTAAGAAAGAATCATGAGTTGAAGTGGAATTAAGAATACCTGTTACCCAGGAAATCCAAACGGAGTGATAATCAGAAGACAAGGAAAGGGAAATCTGCTCAGGCTCAAAGCCCTTGACGCGGCGTTTGACTCGGTGATCAGTCTCTGGCAAGTCCTCCGCATTGCCTTGTAGCCCTCTGTCGAATGGGACGGTGCGAGGCTCGAAAGGTCCGTCGAGCGTCGTCGGAATTCGATCACTACTAACAACGTATTGAAGGAGAGCAAGGAGGATGACGAAAACCCGCCGAGAAATAACCATCGACGAGAATTATTGTTTCCGATTGAATATCAACAACAACAACAATAACGACAGCGACAACGACAACTATCGACGAGGATGAAGATTGAAGCAGAAGCAATGTGGAGCGGTGACGAACGAGGTTGTCTTCCGCCGTTGGAAAAAAGAAGGAGAGAGAATGTGTGTGTTTGTTGTGCGCTTTGAATTTAAATGAATTTGAGAAAAAGAAGGAAGGTATATTCTGTCTCGAGATGCCACATTCGGTGCAGAGAGACGAATAGATTATTAATAAACTACGTAATCTGATTTGGATATGATAATATAGAAATATGCGTACGTCACGTGTTGGATTGGTGCGTATAAAGATTGGTAGCGATATTTAGTATGGTATTATTGCGTACACGTCAACCCATCATTAAACTCCTATAAAGATTTTTATATTTAAAGAGTAGCGTTAAATGAATTGAACATCACTATCAAAAAAAATTAATTGATCATAAATTTTAATGATGAATATAATTTGTTTATAAGAGGAAGAGAAAAAATAGTCATCCAATTAAAAGCCCTTTCGCAACTGACAATTGCCCTTATGCAGCGGACGCATTCTCGACGGGAGTTGGGGACGTTCTCCGAAGGATTTTTGTGCAGCGGTCGCATGCTCGACGAGATCGTATGCTAGGCGAGGATTTGAAGACGAGAACGTCCTCCGAGAAATGCTGGACGAGAACGCCTGAGCAGACGTTCTCCGCGAGTGAAGCTTGCGCGTGAGTCGCGTGTATATAACCAATCGAACGAAATCGATCAAATTGAAACTTCAAAACTCAGTCGCTCACTTCGTAGATGATTTTAATGAACAGATCAACGCTCATCGACAACAAATCGAACAGATAAACTTTCCGATTCAAAATCGGAAATCGCCCTACGTAGACATTATGCAACGATTTTTAAAGGAATCGTTGCATGAAATACCCATTATGCAATGGTTCAATTTAAACCGATGCATAAAAGACCCATTATGCAACGGTTCAATTTAAACCGATGCATAAAATACTCATTATGCAACGGTTCAATTTAAATCGATGCATAAAAGACACATTATGCATCGGTGTAAAATCTGATCTATAACGGTACAATTCTTTTTTTTATTACCTAACGGTACAATTCTTTTTTTGATTACCTTAAAATGTTATTTCCATTCAGTTATGTATTTTGCATTAATGTAATTTCAATTCCTTTTAAATTGATGTCATGAAAAACCAATTCAAAAAGGCATCGTGAAATTAAAATTTTAAAATTTTTCAAAAATAATAATTTTTTATTCAGAAATAGTAATATGAAGTTCTCCGCAGGATGACATTGATGCACAGAATAAGCAGAAATGTTGTTATTGTTCACTGAATAGTAATAGAAATTGCTCCGTGAGGAAGTTCTCAAGGAGATAATATGCTCCAACGGGTGCAGATGCTCTTATAACCGTAGTTGTGGCTGTAGGAGCATATTAAATGGGAATCATCATTTACGTACTTGTGAACCGATGAAATTTAGGTTTTTTCGTTATGAACTTTGGTAATTCGTCGCGAACTTTAGCCTAAATGAGTTTATCGCGAACTTTAGCCTAAAAATCTCAGTTCATGAAAAAAAACATCACAAGTTCATAAAAAGAGTCTAAAGTTCGTCGGTTCGCAGTTCGCAAATAAATAGTGATTCACACCCGATCCAAACTGTTCACCGGCTGCCTCCCGATTTGATTTTGGGGTCATATATTAAAACGATTAATAAGTGATGTGTAAAAGATTTATAAGGTTTGGTACCACACTTCTAGTGAGTAAAAAGTCCATTAGAACGTGGTATGGTGGCAAGAAGAAGCGTTAAAAAGGATCCAACATTTTAAGACTATCATGTTCAATTTTTGATAGGGGCTTAAAAGTTTTGTGGGATTAAGGGAAAAGCCAATATTAGAGACATTGTAAAGAAGTTAATGATGCATTATTCGAAAATTTAGAAGTAATAAAATGGTTTTACGAGCTTAAAAATGTTAGGTCAGTACATTGGTCCATCAGTTCAAAGATATCATGACTTGGCACATAAACAAAGTTATTAAAAAGTATGCGATATGGTTGCCACAAAGCAAATTCCCAACTGTAAGTTTGGCATAACCTTAGAAAACAAACGGCAAGGGAAATAAACACTTCAGACTTGGTTCCTCCAGAGCATCGATTATGGTCTTTACAGATGCAGGAGTTGTGCCAGCATATCATTCTACCTGCCAACCTAGCCTTTGAGAGACTGAACATCAATATCCGTTCATCAGTTTATCCAAAACTATGTTCAAATCAACCGACTGACCATTCTCTGTTAGCCTTCTAACAGTTGCCCTCACTTGTTCTCTTGAAAACCCCATGCTTGTCACTTTATCAACCACATCGTCAACAGGAACCCTGTTGTTTCCTGTTCCACTAGAGCCCGATCCACCACTGATGGCTGATGCTGTGGGTATTGCCTGAGGCAGCACTCGAGCAGTAGGCAGCTGTGGATACCCACTTCCACCTGAAGGAGCTTGTTGCGATTTAGAGCCTCCGCCATACTGAGTTGATCCCCCGTACGGATATGGTTCACTAGGCCCACTTGGTGCACCATAACCAGACGAATATCCCAAATTAGACCTGGGTGGTGGCGAATCGTATACCTGGGAAGGAGGAACATAGTATTGCTGGGATGGAGTGCCCGCAGAGGGTTGATGGGAGGGAGGCTGTTGCAGAGATGGTGCATAACTATGTGGTGGCATAAATGATGCCTCCTCCTGGCGGATGTTTACTGGTAGCTGGGCTTGAGGTGGCATATATGGTGCCTCCTCCTGGCGGATGTTTACAGGTAGCTGGACTTGAGGGGGCATAGATGAGTGCTGATGAGGAGCCTGAGGGTATGATGGATAGGATCCTGGATACTGTTTAAGTGGTGCTGATGAAGGAGGCGGTGGTGGTGGTTGTTGAGTCTGAGGGTGCTGGTAATGCTGGTTTGGAGCTTCTTGGGTTTGGCTATGAGGTGGATATTGTGTTGGGTGAGGAATATGGTTCTGAGGTATTTGGTTTAGAGGTTGAGGTGAAAAAGTTAGTGACTGGAGGGTCGGAGGAGCGACATTTTGTGGCGTGGGATATGACGGTGGAAGAGCAGGGGCGGGGAGCTGTTGGTAAGCTTGCTGGGAAGCAGATGATCCGAGCTGCTGCGAAGCAGTTTCTTGCAGAGGTGCTGATGTTTTCTGCGGCACAGAGCCTGATCCAGTGACATTCATAATTTCAGAGTTCCGCCCTGTCTGGGAAACTTGCAGCTTACTCAATTCAAGCTGAGCTTCAATTATCTCATGTTTATCTCTCAGCACTTGAACTCCAGTTTGTACCTGTAGAAACACTTGATCAAAATCACATTTGAATCAAAACATCAGCTAACATTACGTGCCTAACTACAAACATACAAAAACATACATGGCTGAGCTACATATAGTGAAAGAGAAAAAAAAAACAACGAAAACACAACCCAATCATTTCTGCTGACTTCGTCAACATATTTTACCATAACTCCGGATTTCAATCATAGAACACTACCAACAATACATCTTCTCCTTTTGGCTGAGCTATGACACCACTTGCTGTACAACTAAACTGATTATTTAAATTTAAATAACAGTCTATCAGGGGCAACAGTACAGGACATTATTATTGTGTGCATATATTAGGCAGGAGGCAAGGAAGTTAATACAAAATCTAAGATAACCAAGTAACCAACCAGTTCCGTAGCGAATCCAGAACAAACTTTCAGGTGGGTCGGGAAAAATTAGTCCGAGAACGAAAACAAACCCCTTATCGCTAAAGAATAACTTAAAACCAAATTCTAGTCAAAATACAAGAAAATGGGGAGATTTGATTATAAATAAGCTTAAATAAAGGGTTAATATTAATAGTATAACGGAAAATTTTCACGTTCTTAGTTTCGGATGGGGGGGGTGCAAACTTTCATTTGTCATGGATAAATTAGAAACAAAAAAAAATAGCCAAAATTTCCAAGCCATCATCAAGGTGTTTATGTCGTAATACGTGCCTGGCCTTGAGTAAATATTAATAGACTACTGACCTCTCGGAGAATGTTCTCAAGCTGCCTCATCTTACCATCAGTGCTCCCGTAATTATTTCCAACCGAGACCTTAATGTCATCCACTGAATTTTCAAGGTTACGAGTCCTGGTCTCCAGCTGCGTCAATCGTGCGCTTACGCCTTCCAAAGCATGAAGCAAATCATCAGCATATTTCTTCATTGTTCGATCTATTTCGGACAATATGGATTCATCATGAGCATTCCTATCCATTGCCAATATTCCTTTTGTAGGTGCAAGCAACTCTGAGGAACCGTACTTCTGCAAGAAAGCAAGCTAATGCATTTTAGTCACATCTGGAAGTCTTTGGAAACCACCCATAATAAAAGATAATCCCATACACAAAAATTTTGAAACTGGACTGTTCTTGATTTTGGTTTCTAAACTAATGCCACAAGTAGAAAATTCATAATTTCATATAGATGATAAGTTACTAAAAGCATGTATAAAAAATCAAATGTACCTATCAACAAGACCCAATTTTTTTTGATATTTAACACTAATACGAATGAAATTTCAAACTTTGTAATGTACAGAGACAAAATACCAAAGAAGGCTTCACTCAGCTCCTACATTTGCATCAGATGCACTCTACTCTGCAGAGCCTTTTGCTATTGTTCTAGCATACAGAATACACTGCTCTTAATATAGAAATTGTTGCACGGGCTCACATAGGTTTAGAAGAGGCAAACATTTAAAGTTTAAACATGAACACACCCCTACCATTATCTTAAATGCATGCATATAAAAAGTTGTCATAACCAGACAGTGACGCAGGGGTTTTGTGAACTTAATCCGCAGCAACAGAATGGCTCACAAAATATATGGAAAGAAAGAAAGAAAGAAAGAATTCACTTATTAAAGACACCTTGGTAAGAGGAGATGAAGTATTGGGCTGTTTGGAGTCAGCAGAGTTCCAAACTCTAGAGGAATTGGATCCGGGATCGTAATTGGTAGATTGGAGAGGGCGAATAGGCTGAAAGTCGTAGCTGGGCTGGATGTCGTCTTTGTGAAGATTGTGGTGGTCGTCGTCGTCGTCCTCATCATCGTGTTGAATAGGAGGACGAAGATGAGGATGGGTGATTAGGTCACTAAAATCGTTGTTTGTGGCGGTGATTTTAGGTGAAGCTCCTCCAGCTGCGGCGGCGGCAGTTAGATCCATGATCTGCTTGTCCATAAAGGTAGACGTATTCATTGATTGAATTCGATTCGTCCCCGTGGGATAAGGGACATGAAAATTGGGATGGACGGAAGATGCGACAAAGGCGATCCGGATCGGAGAAAGAGATACTGATAGTCGAGTCGGGGGGTTTGGGATTTGTGAGGAGAACAAAGTGAAAGAGTTATCGAGTCTGGAATGTTGTACAAGAAAAAGGGGTTTCGCTTCAATTAGCCAAACGCCCCCAAAGAGATAGTAACACGCAACAAATTTTGTATCTCATTTGTATTTATATATAAGGGCATCCGCACCCGTGGGAGCTTATTATCTCCTTGAGAATTTCCTCACGGAGATCTTACTATTACTATTCAGTGAACAGTAACAGACATTTCTGCATATTCTGTGCAGCAATGCAATCCTGCGGAGATATTCCTATTACTATTCCTGAATAAAAAATTATTATTTTTGATTTTTTTCCCTCCGATTTGATAGAACATTTGATCTTCTATGTGAATTATTGATCAAGATTTCAATTGGTTTTTCATAACATCAATTTAACAGGAATTGAAATTACAATAATGCAAAATACATAACTGAATGGAAATAACATTGTAAAAGGAATTGAAAAATACATGAACTAAAAGTTCGGACGGTAACAGTCTGAATAATTTTTAGGAGCATTTTGGTCATTGGTAGGTTCGTCTTCCTCGTACTCTCGAAGGATGGCAGCCTTCCTCTTTGAAAAATATTTTTTGGACTTTGAAGTTATCACATCTGTATTCATTTGCATGATCTTCGTTTCTTCCTCCATTTTTGCAAGTTTAAAAGCTTTTTCTTTGAATCCTCCATTTCCCTTTGGTTCAACTCGAAAAATTTCCTTTGATTTTCTGCAATGGTCATCAAAGCCTCGGATGTCATAGGATTTGCTACTTTCTTACCTTTTCCTCTAGCATCCTTGGCCGCTTTCACTCCGGGCGGCCTAATCGGACTCGTGGAACTTCCAGGATTGCTTTCGGGTGTAAAAAATTCCGGAGTTGGAGGTACGTCCCAGGACGGAGTTGGAGGTACGTTAAGTGTATGCACTTCCTCGACTACCGGACTTTCTAGATATGTGTAAGATGGGGGTGTACTTGCTTCAATAGTTGCAAATGTTGGATGATTTTGTACTTGTATCCAACAATCAAAACGTATGAATGTTTTCTTATTTTTGGCCACATAGCGTACTTGTGCTTTCCTTATCTATCAATTAAATATTCAAAATTTAAAATCATAATCAATATATTGTAAAGTACAAATTACATTTAACAATTTACGGGAATAATTTACCTCATCTTGCAAATTGCATCCCGATTCATGATTTCTTCTAGCGTACGCAATACAAGAGCCCCAATAAACCAAATTTGGCTTGAGCTTAGCGAAACGTGATTGAAGAGCAGTTTTAGACCGAAAATCGATCGTCATTATTTCATCCTCTTCCCTTACCCAATTTGAATGGAAATCGGTGTCAACTTTTTCCCACAACTTATAGATTTTTTGTTTGGCGCCGGTAATTGGATCAAGCGATTGACGACAATAAGATATGCAAAGTTACACATCTTCGGACATACACCAATGGGTAGACATGTTAAGAGATAAATGAGAAAGAAGTATTGTTGTAAGAATTTTTGGTGTGAATTGTTCGCGAACATAAACGAGTCGAGCACTAGTTGGCTCATACTCGGCTCGTTCAATAAACGAGCCTGAAAGTTATGCTCATACTTCGCTCGTTTAAGAAAGAGCCGAGCTTTGACCCAGCTTTGACCGAACTCGTTCACGAGCAGCACGCGAGTGTATCTGCTCATATACACCCCAAAGTTTATCCAAAACTATGTTCAAATCAACCGACTGACCATTCTCTGCTAGCCTTGTAACAGTTGCCCTCACATGTTCTCTTGGAAACCCCATGCTTGTCACTTTATCAACCACATCGTCAACAGGAACCCTGTTGTTTCCTGTTCCACCAGAGCCCGATCCACCACTGATGGCTGATGCTGTGGGTATTGCCTGAGGCAGCACTCGAGCAGTAGGCAGCTGTGGATACCCACTTCCACCTGAAGGAGCTTGTTGCAATTTAGAGCCTCCGCCATACTGAGCTGATCCCCCGTACGGATATGGTTCACTAGGCCCACTTGGTGCACCATAACCAGACGAATATCCCAAATTAGACCTGGGTGGTGGCGAATCGTATACCTGGGAAGGAGGAACATAGTATTGCTGGGATGGAATGCCCGCAGAGGGTGGATGGGAGGAAGGCTGTTGCAGAGATGGTGCATAACTATGTGGTGGCATATATGGTGCCTCCTCCTGGCGGATGTTCACTGGTAGCTGGGCTTGAGGTGGCATATATGGTGCCTCCTCCTGGCGGATGTTTACTGGTAGCTGGACTTGAGGTGGCATAGATGAGTGCTGATGAGGAGCCTGAGGGTATGATGGATAGGATCCTGGATACTGTTTAAGTGGTGCTGATGAAGGAGGCGGTGGTGGTGGTTGTTGAGTCTGAGGGTGCTGGTAATGCTGGTTTGGAGCTTCTTGGGTTTGGCTATGAGGTGGATATTGTGTTGAGTGAGGAATCTGGTTCTGAGGTATTTGGTTTAGAGGTTGAGGTGAAAAAGTTTGTGACTGGAGGGTCGGAGGAGCAATATTTTGAGGCGTGGGAAATGACGGTGGAAGAGCAGGGGCGGGGAGCTGTTGGTAAGCTTGCTGGGAAGCAGATGCTCCGAGCTGCTGCGAAGCATTTTCTTGTAGAGGTGCTGATGTTTTCTGCGGCACAGAGCCTGATCCAGTGACATTCATAATTTCAGAGTTCCGCCCTGTCTGGGAAACTTGCAGCTTACTCAATTCAAGCTGAGCTTCAATTATCTCATGTTTATCTATCAGCACTTGAACTCCAGTTTGTACCTGTAGAAACATTTGATTAAAATCACATTTGAATCAAAACATCAGCTAACATTATGTGCCTACCTACAAACATACAAAAACATACATGGGTGAACTACATATAGTGAAAGAGAAAAAAAACCACGAAAACACAACCCAATTATTTCTGCCGACTTCTTCAACATATTTTACCATAACTCCGGATTTCAATCATAGAACACTACCAACAATACATCTTCTCCTTTTTGGCTGAGCTATGACACCACTTACGCTACAACTAAACTGATTATTTAAATAACAGTCTATCAGGGGCAACAGTACAGGACATTATTATTGTGCACATATATTAGCGCAGAAGGCAAGGAAGTTAATACAAAATCTAAGATAACCAACCAAACCTGTAGCGAATCCAGAACAAACTTTCAGGTGGGTCGGAAAAAATTAGTCCGAGAATGAAAACGAACCCTTATCGCTAAAGAATAACTTAAAACAAAATTCTAGTCAAAATACAATAAAATGGGGAGATTTGATTATAAATAAGCTTCAATAAAGGGTTAATATTAATAGTATAACGGAAAATTATCAAGTTCTTAGTTTCGGATGGGGGGTTGCACACTTTCATTTGTCATGGATAAATTAGAAACAAAAAAAAATAGCCCCCCTGGATCTGCTACTGAACCAGCCAAAATTTCCAAGCCATCATCAAGGTGTTTATGTCGTAATACGTGACTGGCCTTGAGTAAATAATAATAGACTACTGACCTCTCGGAGAATGTTCTCAAGCTGCCTCATCTTACCATCAGTGCTTCCGTGATTATTTCCAACCGAGACCTTAATGTCATCCACTGAATTTTCAAGGTTACGAGTCCTGGTCTCCAGCTGCGTCAATGGTGCGCTTACGCCTTCCAAAGCATGAAGCAAATCATCAGCATATTTCTTCATTGTTCGGTCTATTTCGGACAATATGGATTCATCATGAGCATTCATATCCATTGCCAATATTCCTTTTGTAGGTGCAATCAACTCTGAGGAACCGTACTTCTGCAAGAAAGCAAGGTAATGCATTTTAGTCACATCTGGAAGTCTTTGGCAACCACCCATAATAAAAGATAATCCCCATAAACAAAAAATTTGAAACTGGTCTCTTCTTGATTTTGGTTTCTAGACTAATGCCACAAGTAGAAAATTCATAATTTCATATCGATGATAAGTTTATTTTTTTTTGATACGTGGGCCTAGCCCGAAATACAAACTTTCTCTAGTGGTCTGCTTGTAAAACAACTACTCTAAAGAAACTCTCAAACTCTTCTAACTAGAGTTTTACACAAAAGACTCAGCCTCTTCTTATCCACCTATGGCATAGCCATAGCCGCTACTCTCAACTTTCCTCTGCCAAGAGCCCTCTTCTTTAGGGAAAAAAAAATCATGTATGAATGAAATCAAATGTACCTATCAACAAGACCCAATTTTTTTGATATTTGAACACTAATACGAATGAAATTTCAAACTTTGTAATGTACAGAGACAAAATACCAAAGAAGGCTTCACTCAGCTCCTACATTTGCATCAGATGCACTCTACTCTGCAGAGCCTTTTGCTATTGTTCTAGCATACAGAATACACTGCTCTTAATATAGAAATCGTTGCATGGGCTCACATAGGTTTAGAAGAGGCAAACATTTAAAGTTTAAACATGAACACACCCCTACCATTATCTTAAATGCATGCATATAAAAAGTTGTCATAACCAGACAGTGACGCAGGGGTTTTGTGAACTTAATCCGCATCAACAGAATGGCTCACAAAATATATGGAAATAAAGAAAGAAAGAATTCACTTATTAAAGACCCTAGGATGAAGCAATTATATATAAGTATGGAAACTCTGAACAGTTAGAAAACCATGGGAAAATAGCATGCGTCAATCCTATGAAATCGAATGGAATGAACACTAATTGTGCAAACACAGATATGCAAGTGAATTGAGATGATATATAATTGACACAGAAAGAGAGAGATAGAGACCTTGGTAAGAGGAGATGAAGTATTGGGCTGTTTGGAGTCAGCAGAGTTCCAAACTCTAGAGGAATTGGATCCGGGATCGTAATTGGTAGATTGGAGAGGGCGAATAGGCTGAAAGTCGTAGCTGGGCTGGATGTCGTCTTTGTGAAGATTGTGGTGGTCGTCGTCCTCCTCCTCCTCATCATCGTGTTGAATAGGAGGACGAAGATGAGGATGGGTGATTAGGTCACTAAAATCGTTTGTTGTGGCGGTGATTTTAGGTGAAGCTCCTCCAGCTGCGGCGGCGGCAGTTAGATCCATGATCTGCTTGTCCATAAAGGTAGACGTATTCATTGAATGAATTCGATTCGTCCCCGTGGGATAAGGGACGTGAAAATTGGGCTGGACGAAAGATGCAACAAAGGCGATCCTGATCGGAGAAAGAGATACTGATAGTCGAGTCGAGTCGAGTCGAGGGGTTTGGGATTTGTTGAGGAGAACAAGTTAAAGAGTTATCAGAGTCTGGAATGTTGTACAAGAAAAAGGGATTTCGCTTCAATTAGCCAAACGCCCAAAGAGAGATAGTAACACGCAACAAATTTTGTATCTCATTTTTTTTTTTTTTTTTGGATCAAGAGTTCAACTTTTATTAAAACAAGAACAAACTGCCCCGAAGGGACAGAAGTCCTAAAAAGGGCACGACCAAACAGAAAACTGTTCTGGTCGGACCGACCTCAGTGGCCGATACTACATACACGGATTACGCACCGTCGTGCCCTTTGATACAGAACAGGAGACAAACTCCTGAAACTAAAAACTAACAATTAAAAACTCAGACCGATAGCCGGCTGAGATAAACAGCTCAGACCGGAAACCCGGCTGAGAGAAAAATCAAACAACTAACTAACCAAACTAAACTACACCTAAACTACCACGCATGAAACGCCGACCACCACTAGTGGCCCCAACCATCTCCGAACGCTGCAGCAGTAAGCCAAAGCAAGCAGCCAAAACCGGTGGACCACATCTGAACATCCAAAAATCAGCAGCCCGACGAAAACCAACCCAAAAAACAGACTCCGCTCCGCCACCCAGCCACCACGCCGCAACCGACGAAAGCCGCACCTCCGCCCGTTCTCCTCCGCCACACCCGAGAAACAAACAGAGATACAGGACCAACGGAGCCGAGATGTGATAAAATTTTGATTTTTGGTATATTTATATATAAGGGTTGCTTATAAAGTTGATTTTTTTATATATAAAATACAAATAAATTATAATTCTTGATATGGGTTGAGATCTGATGAGAAGTGACTTTAAGGTGAGAAATAGGAATTAATTATGTCCATTGATCTTTCATATCCAACGGTCAAGATTAGATGTCAAAAAACACAAAATCACGCTAATTATCACGTTTAAGGGTAATATAGTCTTAACCAAAATCTCTCAACCAAAAATCCTTTGATTGTATATCAAAAAAAAAAAAATCCTTTGTTTGCGATTTGCTTCAGCGAAACCCTACAAGCGCTCGAATCGACGACCATGGAACTTCGAATCGATGACGTAGAACTTCGAATCGATGACGGCCATGGAACTTCGAATCGAAGACGGCCATGTAATTGAGCAACTTCGGATCGAGGACGGCCATGGAAGAGCGCTCGAATCCACCGCCGAACAACTCGAATCAAGTATGTTTCCCATCCTCGTTTTTTACTATCACAGTTTATTACGTTTTGAGAAGTTGCTCCACAATCGATCAGACGATTATCACTTTGTTTCCCATCAAGATGCGTAGTTTGATTTTTGTTGGATTGACAAAATACGTACCGTCGTTTATCAAGATGCATAACACGAAGGTTTGACTTGTGATTTTTGTATGAATTGATATAATACGTAACAATTTGAGGTTATGTAAGATTTGTACTATAATGAGCAAAATTCGTAGTTTTTTATTCATAATTTGTATCATAAACTACGTAATCTGGGACTATGTAGTGTTTCTTCACCATTATTTGTACTAATTTCTTTCATATTTGGTACTTTGTATCATATAACACGTAAGATGAGACTTGTGATTCATTATTGATACATTTATCAGTATTGCCAATGCTGAAAAGAAATATGGGAGTCAAACTTGCTCCTCAGCGTTGGCAAGATAATGCCGCTGATGGTATATTTGATGTGGTGCTTACTTTTGAAGAAAAGATTTTTGATATGGTTCTTGAAGGGTACGCTTAAGCGTTCAATTGCTTTCATAGTGTTTATTTTCAAATTTTAACAGTGGATCGGTTGGAATAGATTTACTTTTCTGAAATTGATTGAATATCTAATGGCTCAGTTTGACAAAAGTGTATCATTATTCTGCTGAGTCACATATAGTTAAACTTTATGTTACGCAACGATACTGTATAACTAATGCTACGTATTATGCTACTGCTGCGTATTATACTGCAGATGCATAACTGATGCTACGTATTATACTGCAGATGCTACGTATTATGCTAAAAACATGTGAAAGACCAACAAGCTAAAAAAACAAACCCAATTTGTAGTCAGCATCACCATTTACTGATCGCTTGGCGGCTGCCGGTAATTAACTGAATTTTAATGAACAATTTAAGATGTTGCCTTTTGTATCGGTATTGGTGGCTAGATGTTGAACTTAAGGTGTGCTTGATTGAACTATTACTTCAGCTTCTTTTGCATCACTCATAGTCATAACTTATTGGCCTATTTTGTAACTCATTGCTCTTGCTATTTGCTTATGTAAACAGATGACGACAATGATGATTCGGCATCAAACACCTCAACAGACAATCACGATGAAGACCCAGATCATCACCTGCTGACCACTCCAAATAGTGGCACTGCTTATCTTAAAGACAAACTAGTTAGGCTAGTAAAGGAAGTCATGTAATTGCATCAGTGCTATAATATGATGTGTCTTATAACACAATTGTTACATATTATGTTTTAATATGTTGCCATCCGTTATAATGCATAACGGATGCGTCTTATAACACAGTTGTAATAGAATTGTATGTTCTATAAAACAACATACATGTTTTAATATAGTGCTATAAGTATAATCCGTAGAATTCTCAGCAAAATCCGTAGCATTATAAGTATAATCCGTAGAATTCTCAGCAAAATCCGTCATAATCAGTACCATTGTAAGCATTATACTATGATTTGTAAGCATAATCCGTAGTAATGTACGCATAATCCGTATTAATGTACACATAATCCGTAGCAATGTACGCATAATCCGTAGCAACGTACGCATAATCCGTTGCAATGTACGCATAATCCGTAGTAAAGGAATCATGTTTTTCCGAAATTCAGGTGATACAAAAAGATAAAGAACGATGACCAGTTTTTTATATAAAAAAATGTAACGTAATGTAAGAATGATACAATCAGATGATGTATGTGTTATCAAGTCCAGCAAAATTAACAGAAACAAGCAACTTTCATCTTCTGTCACATTAGGGACTAGGGACTCTGATGTGGAGTAGTCTTCCTTCAAATTCAAATGCAATCCCTGCTCTGAGTCTCTGACTTCTTTGCATCATCAACCTTGTTCCCATCGTCCTTGCTTTCTTGTTTAGGGTCAACCAGAAATTCCTTGAAATGCTTGTATATCTGTTTAGGCTTCTCTACATTCACCGCATGGCCGACTCTTTTAATGATCACCAGTTGCGGTTTCTCGTCCAAATGCCTGTTATGTAAAACCAAAATAGATAAAGCAATTCAAAATCCTATTACCACAAGTTTGCAAGGAAGTAACAAATGGCTATGACAAAATAAGCACGCCAGCTACTATCACAGCTTCATAATTTTATATTCTATTTCATAAAAGACAGTTAAGATTTAAGAAGCAAGCAAACATATGACCGGTTCAAAGACTCGGAACTAATAAATACCAGGCCACATACAAAAGAGTTCAAGTTGCTGAGTTAGAAGTCTCGTCGAGGTGCAGCTTACACTCAAAGACATGACAGTCAGGCACATTCCATATAGTTTCACTGATGGCTTGTTTCATATCCACATTGCTGAGTATTGAATTCCTCTTAGTCCAGTCACAGCTGTGAAATATTAAGTCAGCCCAGAGTTTTCAAATCAGAGAACAATCATGACAAAAAATGAGGAAATAAATCAAAGAAAAAGGCAGGAAAAAAAGATGAAAGTGAAACCTCAATTAATGCCTGAAGAAAGCAGCCGCAGTAGATGCCGATTTGAGAAATTGCCAACCAGAGCAGATCTCATTCGGTAAATAAACGTCCAAGAGCAGAAGAGCTCTAGCCTGTCTGAGGCGATCACAATAGTGAACCCTAAGAACAGTGCCGGCAAAGTAGTAGGGAACTACTTACCAGATATCAAGCCTGCCGAATTTTGTTTTAACGAACAGCCCTAAGGATTCGATGAGCTCGGCCGGCCGATTGGCGGAAGATCTCAATTTACAGAGTATCGAAATGATGATATCGTCGGGTAGAGAATCGAAGTGATCGATTTTGTCGCCTGGACGGACTCACGCCGGTAACGTTTCTGGCTGTTTAGGTTTGATTTGTTGATGAAATCGCACTATCGAAGCGTTGGTGAGATGAAGAGACCAATAGTTTTAGGGTTTGGTTGAGATGATAATATGTATTTCCTATAATACCCTTTAAACTGTAATTAGTAATTAATAAAATGCTAAAAATAATGATTATTAACAACCATCAGATCTTAGATCTAATGGCTAATTTAAATTCCTATTTCTTACCAAAACACACACTTCCTACATGATCTTTTCCCTTCTTGATATTGTGATTTGGATGGATGTGATAAAATTTTGATTTTTGGTGTATTTACTTGTGACGAATTATATGTAAAACTGAAACTATGTCATCTTTTTGATTTTTCGATACGAAAAGTGACGAATTATAGGTTAATGTTGACGAACTTTATCATTAGTACCAAAGATTAATTTTAATGATCTTAACACATAGGGATTCGATCGAAAAAATATTATTTTATATAAGCACTTATAATTATTACAGTTTATTAATTAAAACAATATTAGTTCTGAGTTTCACGAAAGTACTCGGACTTTCTGTTACTCGACTTTTAAGTCATAAAAATTGTAGTACAAAAAAAAAATTGAAAAGATAGTTTAACAATCATTTAAGATTAATTAGCCCAAAATCGGATTTTAGGTCAAGATTTAGGGATTAATTAGCCCAAATTCGGATTTTAGAACATGTAATGAGAAATTAAAGCAAGGACACCAGGACTTTTTTACATTTTTCGCTTACCCTGCTGCTTGGAGTCTCAGAGGGGACACTCGCCCAACATCCATTATAATTCCCAACGAGTTTTTGCACAATTACAAAGCCCTAAAGCAAGCCAATGACCCAAAACCAACTATCAAAAACAATTGGACTAAAACCAAAGCAGAACTGAATCAAACAGAGAACAAAGACTCCCCTGATCATGTTGAGATGAACGCCCAGCTAAAATCGATGACTCCGGGTATTCAGCCAGTCGTCTCACCAATCCGTAGTCGCGTCCGGCGATGGAGAGTGATTCCGACTCCAATAGCTTAGGGCAAACACTCGAGAATACTCGTCAATCAATTCTGATGAACTTCCGATTTCGTAGCTCTAAGAATCACACTCAATTTCTTCTCTGTGTGTCGATTTCGAAACAGTGCCCTAATCCTAATTTGAGCTGAGCTTTATACTGAAGAAGGAAGACGACTTGAACGACGACGTATTACGCCAGCTCAAACCTGATTCGCGCTTCACCAAACGCTGGCGTTTCATTTAGGCGTCCCTATATGAAACACAGCGTTGCGCTCGAACTCAACCAGCACGCGCCACAAGCAAACGACGCCGTCTCCAGCCTAACTGCTCCAACCGACTTTGGCGCCTGATCAAAACATGGTCGCTTGGTTCTGGAAGCCTGTTTTCTACAGCAGCAGCTTTAGAATCACCTCCACCTTACTTCCTTCAATCCAAGCTCACCTGCCAGCCTAAAAAATCTATACAAGATCCCTTAGGACAGACTTACAGACTCTATGACTCATTGGCTTGCTTATCTAACCTAAGGAGCACTAATTAGGATTACTAAATCCTTACAAAAATGTTTTATTAAAGCTCCTGATAATGTGTTCAACTGATGCTGAATTGAAATTGAACATAACTGAATTATGGAAGTGAAAGAACTAAACTTTTAAATTCAAAAGAGCAGACATTAAAGTAACATTAACTCATATACTAAATGACTTTTATAAATGTCAATAATTGGTATAATATTTACCTTGCTATGTTAGATGTAAATCCACAATTTAAAAAAATTCATTATTCTTTTCTCATCGTTTTGGAAAATTTCTACAGTAATTTTTTCCTAAAGGCTTTTTGTTATTAGTCTGATGCACGACATGTTCGTCCGACAAAAAAATTATCAGCATGTTAAGTGAATTCCTACTTGTTTCATGACAACTTTTGAGAAAATAGATGTATGCAATCAATTGGCATTGACACGTTTATCGATCTTTCATAGAAGATGATTAAATTACTAGTCTTTTTTGCAAGTAGGAATTGCATTTCATTGGAATATTATTTGGATACTGATCTTGTTGTAACACAAGGGAACTCGCGCTTAGTGGTGACCAGTATTCTACTTACGAGTCCAGCAGTGAAGTTTTGAGCTCGAATCCTGATAAGGCTAAAATGGTCATCAGTGTTCCAATCACGGATTTATATAATGATGAAATCAAAATAGATTTCGTGAGTTAGAGGAAGTATTATAATTATAAAAATTGAGTCCGAACCGATGCATTTTCCTTTTATTTTAAAAAAACAAGTGAACTTTATACTTACATATAATCATATAACCAAGGTTGTAAAAACGTTAGAAAGGGTCCTTGAAAATTAATCGGGGCCTAAGCAGTATTAATCGGTTTTATAATGTTATAATTTTTAATATTTAAATAATTAATAATCATAAAAATATTATTATGATATATATTTTAATATATATATATATATAAAGAAATCTGATAATAAAGATATTTTAATAGTTTATCAAATATTAAAATGATATATAAACTCTATGTAAAAATAAATTTTTTTTCATTTTGATCAAGAAGATGGTCATCTAGTTAACACTTAGGCGGATTAAGAGGACAACTAGGTGGGTCTAGACGACGATTAGACGGGTCAAGACGGCGGCTCAAAGCCTATAAATCGCGTGACCTTCCGATCCTTCTAATAATCGATTAATCGACGAATTCATAAATTTCACCTTCTAGGCGAGGCCTAAGAAGGATCTAGGGCGGAGATTTTTAGAACAATGCCTATAACTCATTACATAAAAAACAAAATAACATAAACTTCGTACATTGAAATTTCACAAACATACAAATGTAGCCTAGACTTGTTGCACTTGTGCACCCACATTCAAAATGCAGTCTCAACCCACTTATTTTATTCTCTGGTTCAAGCAGATCAGATGCATTTATTAATTATGATGTTCATGTCGACGCAGTTGTAGTTGTGTTCCTACCAGTGCCGATGCCAGCGCCTGTGTCGCTGCGCTTCGCTTCCTGCACCTTGCTTTGAATCGTCTCACCCACTTCCTTAGTCTTGACACCCACATACTCAGTCATGTCCTGCATGCCTCTCTTCGCCTGGTGAATCTGCCCCGGAACGGTTCCTCTCAAATAACTTAACACCCAAGAAAGCGAAGAAATTGCGGTCAGCCCGAACGCGCCGGACGTAAGGATTCCAGTCACCGCAAGGCCTATTGCCAAAGTAGCCGGTACGAGAACCGGGCTGAAGAGGACAAAGAGCGGGAAAGTGATGGCCAGGCCGGTCATGGTGCCGGCAAATACTAGGCCAGCTAGAGTCAGCAACGTGCCACCGACAGGTATGAGAGACATTAGAGTGAGGATCTTGGTCGTGGATAATGATGTTCCTTGGTGGGCTTCTCCTTGGTGATGCATGAGGTCGTGATGGCCAAATCGGGACTGGTCGGTGTAGTGTGGATGGTGCTGCGTGTGGACTTGGAGCTGATGAGGTTGGGAGCGAGTGCTCATTTTTGTTGTTGATGTGTTTTTCTTTGATGAATTGATTTAGCTGAGTGGTGAGATCGATGTGGAGAAGGGAGGGTTTAGGGTTTTAAATAGAGGGAGAAAGGACACGTGTTGAAAAGGAAGAGTGGTGAGGACATGCAGAGTGTACAGGTCGCAGAAAGATGAATGACAAGACAACATATTTGGTTGCTGTTTTCACCTTTCATTGGATGGATATAAACTCTGTTTTCGATTTCAGAATTTTTTTTTTTTTTTTGCAACATCAATGCTATGCTTAGTGTCTTCGTTTTAAATTAAGTGAGAAGAAATATACTTAATTTATTTGTTGAATGCTAGTTTTGGGGCAGACTCAAAGTACTATTTTGGAAAGGAAAATGGGGAGTAATTTAGACAAAAGATCACTTGATACATTCGTTCTGTCAAAAATTCTGGTACATGTTTAACATTAATTCCCTAAAGACAACTAGGATCACTCTATTTTCATATTAACAAGGAGGGAAGATGTCTACCATGCGGCTTGCATGACAGAGAATGGATGAAAGGTCCTCAGCAGTCATGGCATTACAAAATAATTACGGATGGTTTTCCTCTTCAGTGATGATGGAGGATTTAAAACTGAGGATGGACTCTCCATGTCAGCCTCTGAGCTATCCTCAGTATTTTCTCTGAAGTCAATGCTTGCCATATAGCTTCTATTTGTTGATTTTGGAGTTGTCAAAGAGGTTGAGTTGAGGGTGTCATTTACTTGAAACTTTGAACCTTTTGAGGGTGAACTGAAACCACAATTTGTACTTGTTTGCTCTTCATTCAGAACTAGTTTTCTTGATTCAGCAGGGGTTGTAGCCATGACTCGTCTTCTGACAGAAGATGGGGATTTCGTGCTTGTAGAGCTTCTGTGCTTCTCAATATCCCAAATGCGAACCTATGAATGAAACGAGTATAAGTAAACAAGTTCCATATTTAATTATTATACATTGCGTTATGATTACATTACTTCTATTTCATTGATTTGCACAGAAGTTGCAGTTGTAAGAATGCTTTCTGGTTGTCTTTTTATAAAATAGGTCTGTTATAAGTACCGTGAAGTCATCAGAAGCAGTTGCAATTTTCCCGACCTCAGATGAGCACCTGTCACAGCGAGTCAGGAAGTTTATGGTGGTATCCCAGAGGTAAATTAAGCAAGCGGTTCTTAAAAAATAATCGGGGATAACTGCAACAACAACAAAAAGTTGTACCAGCTCACAGCTGTTACTTCTCCCTGGTGGCTATTCAGTGTTAATGGATCTGAGTGCGGCTTGTCAACCTAATCAAAAAGATTATGGATGAAAGGATGCACTGAATATAAAGATACCATTTAAACTATTTTAAAAACATAATGATAACAAACTTGAAAGATACCTAAAAACATATACGGAAACAAACCTGCCAAATATAGGCTTTTCCATCACTAGAACCACTAAGAATATGTTCTGCATCAGGACTAATTGAAGACTGCACATGGGAACAAGAAAAATTTAGCAAACTGGGATCTGCAATTAAATATAGTGTATTTGAATCAACTATTTTACCTTGACAAAAAATGATCCAGTCAGACAGCCAGAGAAGCATTTTACAGGACCTTTTCCAAGCTGAAGTAGGCTATACAAATATACTCTGATGAAAATCAAAGGCAGGATCAATTAGAGATACATGATGCTTACAGGATGAAGATGTAAATTTAAGTAGAAGGAGGATGTATTATCTTAAATTTCAAAAATATAACTAAATATTTCCAGGACTGTTTATAAAATTGTAGTTGGCGCGATGTCCCACTGTACAAGAAACAAAAAATGCAAACAGAAATTACCTGTTGTCCATACACGAAGCAGAAAGAAACATGCCACTGGAATCTTGTGATAGACTACATATGCCATGCAGTCTTTTTTCCTGAAAGTAGTGGAAGATGATGTAGCCATGATAGAGACTGTCAGAAATAAAATCATATAAGCCTGTCTAAAGAACTCAAGAGAGTGAGCTACTGCTAAACTTTTTAAGGTGTAACTCATCTTGTTTAGAAAAGCTAAGACATAAATCCATCAATATCACACCTTCTGGACTTCTAGTTTGACTTGGAAACCTATATAACAACTGACCATGAAATAAAAACCATGCACAACCCAAGACATACCTTAGAAGATATTGACTTCTTGTATGGGTTAATCTCAATTAGTTGGGTCTTCAAATTTCTTATGTCCCAGAATTTCACCACACTGAAAAATGATAGAAAATTAGCTAGTAAACTCATGTCCACAGAACTACCAAAACAATTAAATCAATTCAAATTCAGTTTCAGTAACTTTACCTGTCCACAGAACCAGCAGTCGCAACTGATGTCCCATCTTTTATATAAAGAACTGATGTAATACTCATGGATCTAGCCTGCAAAAGAAATGTTCAATTGGACATATATTATAGAATAAATGGGTGGAAACAAAGTAAATATTTGATCATAGATACACAAACAACCGAACCTTATTCCATTTGATACGCCTTGTATCAGTTTTAATATGTATTTTGTTGACCATGGCAGGTGAACTGAAAGTCAGTATGAGAAGCGGTTATTAATCAAAATGTGAATGCTAAAAAAAAGAGATTTCAAGGATCATAACTTGATCTATCACGTACTATAACGGAATGTCTCTCTGCCTGCTTGTAGAACCAGACTTGCACCTTAAGTCCCATTGAACAAAGGATCCATCTCTTGAACCAGAGACAAAAAGATCTGCAATTATTACACAAATTAAGAAGCTTGTGTAAGCAACACAAGGAATCTGTAGAACCACATGAACATGTATAGCTATAAACATTTCCATAATTCATTACCGGGATTGAAGGGATGCGAACATAATGATTTGACACTGCCAGTGTGTCCTGTAAATTCTCCAAGACATTTCTTATCTTCTACATCCCATAACTTTATCTAAGATATAAGAGGAGCTAGTGAGCGTGGGTTATAACCAGTATTCAGTAGTCAAGAAGGAGCATACTTTGATAGGAATGTGCAAGATTAAGACATTGCAAACTGGTCCATGCACCAGAATGGCAGAATGTAACTCTGAAACTGAGGGCCATGCGAAAATGAAAATATTTAAGGTTTAGTATCTTACAGTTTGATCTCCTGATCCAGTAAGTATTTGTGTATCATCCTGTCACAATGATCATACAATCAAATTAAGTTGCCTTAGAAATGATATATTTTCTTTTACTTTAAAGTGGGGATTTATGAAAAAGTTGTACCTTGAGCCAGCACATGTCGAATATGGAATTCTTATGCGCAACCCACTCACTAATTCCAGCTTCCTCTGCAGAAATTCAATTCCAATACCCAAGAAGTTCAGGTACAAGAAATGATAAAAGGATACTCCATCAAAATGAGGAAAAGCATACCCGTGTTTCCTTGATAAGATGTGGACTGCGAAAAACGTCTCCGAGTGTCAATCAAACTCACAAATCCATCCTCATCAGAAACCGCTAATATGTGAGACCTTGCACTTGTCTATAGCCATCAAATATAGACCAAAAATTATAACTCGAAAACAAAAGTGTAGACAAACAAGAACAGAGAAGTAATTAATCCTAGCTAAAATCTGAAAGAGGTTTTGAAATGTACCTTGCCAAACGAAAGAGCCAACGGCGGTGTCTCCTCGCCGTCATGCTGGACAGACAAAGCTCCAACTTCAGCAAATCCTGTCACGAGGTCGTGAATGTAGGGCCGTTTGCGACCTGAAATCGATAAAGTCAGGATCGAATCGAAGTATTTGAAAACGCTCCAACACACAGACACACACACATACCTCTACATCCTTGTAACTCTCTCGACTGGATATGATGGAAGGATCCTCTGCTAAACATGTCTATCGCCGATTCAATCGAGAGCTATCACTTCCAGAGATGAAGAATCCGATTCCAAAATGTAGGATTTTCATTTTCAAGCTTATCAAAGGAAGCCTCGAATTTCCACTTGGCGGCAATTTGTCAAGTTTTTTTTTGTTCTTCCCTCGAAAACGATTTCAATTCGAACCGGTCCTTCTTTCCTTCTATTGACGGTCGGACCGTTCGGTTCAGTCAAAGTCCTTCCTTCCTCGGATCCCATTGTGACTGAGCGGGAAATAAAGTCCGTCTGTGGTCTGTTTGCGACTCTCGAAATTTTAGGCGGCAAAATACAACGCGTTTTCTTTTCTGCAAGAAATTCAACGGCGGGCGTCTTCTTCCACACCGAAAATCAGTGCACACTAATTATCCTCATTTGGCCACGTGGCAAATTATCAACAAAAATACCATTTTTACCCTTTTCTATTAGAATGTAAAGCAGTTAGCGAACTCGGTAATCGGTGTGTCTACCATTTTCCGATTCTGTATATATTCCTCGATTCGAATTCTGTCTTCTCTCCTTTTCAATTATTCCATCCGAAACCCTAAAAAAAAATTCCGCCCTTTTCGAATTTCCTGCCGAGGATTTTGTTCCCTGATTATTCCATTCCCTTTCTGATTCGATTCCGCCATGGGATTGGCCGAGACGGAGACGAAGAAGAGGTGGCTGATGGCCGGAATCTCAGTCACCAACATGCTGAAGCCAATCAGCACCATGCCGATAAAACCTACTGTACAGGAGCTGCACGACTCGGAGACGGAGCTCTCGCCTCCCACCACTCCTACAAACATGCGCATACCGGAGACGCTGATGTGTCCGCCGGCGCCGAGGAAGCGCAAGTCGTCAGCTGGTTTTCGTTGCAGTGGAGCTGTAGAGTTTTTCATTCCTCCAGATTTGAAAACTGTGTTCATACCCCGCGTGCAGGTCGAAGGATCCAAATGAGTTGTTTCAGCTTCAATTTACAGTAGTGTGTAGTGCTTGATTGTTATTAGGGTTTGAGTGTAAGAGTTTTGGTTTGTTGATTGGAATTTAGACATGTAGCTAATTAGGTAGCGTTTTCTGTGACTTGTTAGCTTGATTATGTAGTTCAGTTACTGTGTGAGGTTTCATTTGTTGAATGAGAATTTTGTTGTTGTTGATTTCATTGTGCGCGTAAGAATTCGGTCTTATCGTTTCTTGTTTTGATTCTGATATCAGAATATGCAAAACCAGCGAATTTTGTTGTTGTTGATTTCTTTGTGGGCGTAAGAATTCGGTATAATCGTTTCTTGTTTTGATTCTAATATCAGCATATGCAAAACCGGAGAATTTTCTTGTTATTGATTTCATTGTGGACGTAAGAATTTTCTAATATCAGAGTATGCTAAACCAGAGGTTCTTTTGTAAAAAAAAAAGAGGCAATTTCAATAGGAGTCACCTTCTCTTGGAAGGACAAACATGGCTCATTTACTGGCCTGACTTCCATTTTCACTTGTCACCGCTCTTCGTCAGTTCTGGCCACTCTGATAGTGATAATGGTGTTGATGATGTTGCTGTTGGTGGCGGTGGTGATGATGTTGCTGGTGGTGGCGGTGTTGATGCTGTTGGTGGTTGAAGTGGCATCACTGTTGATGATGTTGCTGTTGGTGGCGGTGGTGATGATGTTGCTGGTGGTGGCGGTGTTGATGCTGTTGGTGGTGGAAGTGGCATCACTGTTGATGATGTTGCTGTTGGTGGCGGTGGTGATGATGTTGCTGGTGGTGGCGGTGTTGATGCTGTTGGTGGTGGAAGTGGCATCACTGTTGATGATGTTGCTGGTGGTGGCGGTAGTGATGATGTCGGTGCTGGCAGCGAAGTTGATAATGGTAGTGGTGGCTGCGGTGTTGATGATGGCAGCAGTGACCCTTCGGACAATGCTAGTGGTGGTGGCACTGGCAATGATGGTGGCGTTTGTGGTCGTGGTCGTGGCAGCGGTGTGGATGATGTTGGCGCTGGTGGTTGACCCCAAACGTTGGTATGTTCTTGAAACAGAAATCCTGGCGGCCTTTGAATTCTACTACCAGCAGTAGCACTAACCCCACCTGAACATTGACTGCTTCCTTGACTATTTTCAACACCATTGTTCAAGACAGCAAGATGCTCAGGCACAACATTATTCCCAAGGCTTCTTTCTGGCCTCACGCCACGGCTGCTCCCGCTAGCTGCTGATCCCGCTCCTCCACCGCGGCTACCTGATCCACCTCCTCTGTTAGTCTGTATTCCGCCTCCAGGATTATCAGCCCAAGCGCGACTGATTATCGCCTTCAACAAAATATATAATTCAATCCCACGTTCCCAACACAAGAATCACATATGAAGAAAATAAAAATTATATCTTTTTCTTGGTTACCGTAACGCCGTTTTTAATTTGTGTCGCTGATGAGTTCTCTCCGATGAGTCGATCAACAACTTCCGGGTCAGCAAACGTGACAAATCCAAAGTAGTTTTTAAAACTGGTTTTGACTACACGTGCTTCTACCAGTGTCCCGAACCGGCTGAAATGCACCCACAAATCGTCTGCGAAAACAGTCACAAAAGATTAATATTAAAAAAAAAATCACAATCCTGCTGATCTGCTGCATCACAATTCACAAACTCAAATCAATAGAAACAGAGAGAGAGAGAGAGAGAGGAAGGTAACCATCTGTAATGTTTTTGGGCAAGCGGCTGACATGGATTCGTCTGCAATTTCAATTCCAAAGAAAGCGATCGACATTGTCAAATTACAACACAAATAAAATGGAATGAATTTGAAAAGGTTAAGAGAGGTTACAAATGTACCCCGGAGTATATGATCGGCCGCCATTCTTCGCTGCTGATTGCATGATGGGAAAGATTGATGAACAGCGTTGCTGCTTTGCTCTGCTTCGGCTGATGAGAGAAATCAAGATTGACGATGGACTGAATAACTACTTTGCTCAACTGAAATGATCAAATTGGCGGGCGTTGCTTGCTTGTATTTATAGTGTATTAATTCGTTTTTTTTTTTGGTTTCTTTAACTGACTTTGAGAGAAAAAAAAAAGGTTGAAAAATCACTGACAATTAAGTCCAAATGTCCAATAACATAGTGAGCATAAATGAGTAATTTAATATAAATAGAAAACTTAATTTGAATCATGTCGACATTTTGGTAAACTGAATTAACGAACTCAACTGGTGGACTTTAATAAAATATTTAACTATAATACTTGACATGATGGGCCCTGACTATGGAACAGCCTGGACAGCCTAAGGGGTCCATTTTTTAAATTTTCATTATATATGCATTTATCTATTTGTTTGATAATATATGCATTGGGAGCGCATAAATGAGGTCCACTCTTAGAATGAGGTCGTGAGATCTAATGTGCATCTTTAGATCAAATAATTTAAAGGTGTAGATTTGTTCAAAAAGTATTTTTTTTGTCAGTTTGTATTTTTGTCTTTGAGATAAAAGTGCAAATAGTAAAAACATAAAGTGCTAAATGACAAACAACTTTCACTTTTTGGATGAAGGAGGATTGTTGGATCATTTGATCTAATGGTTGAGAAGAGACCTTAGCCTAAGAAGAGACCTCATTTGAGCGCTCCTCTGTATGCATTTATCTATATATTTTTTTTGAATTAGCATTTATCTATTGAATATTATCTATTTAATTAAATAAAACTACCCTAAAGTTATCTTAGTCTAGACTTTTAGTTTTACATTATCATGCATTAATATGAAAAAGATTCCGCTTTGTATTTACAAGACATAATCCGAAGTCATAATACAAATTTAAAATATGAATTTAGCAAATTTTAAAAAGAAGTTAGAAACTCAAACCCAAGACTAAATTTAATAATCATAATTATCTGAAATTGATAACTCTTTAAGATAATCCCAAACGTGAAATTATATAAATTCAATCACAACAAAACCCCGAAACCCTCAAAATCATCGTATAAAAAACCCTCGTCATTCCTTTGGATCACCCCCAAATCCCTACAATGTCTTCACTCAGCGGCACAGTAGAATTCATCGTCTTTGCCCTCATCATCATCCTCTTATCGTGCTTACCCCCTCTGCGTCGAATGGTATTTCATTTACTACTTCCGCAGCAACCGCCAGCTCCTGCTCCAGCTCCAGCTTCAGCAACGCAACCGTAATCGTCTCCGCAACAGCATCGTCTTCAACGTTGACTCCGGCGACACGCCTACTCTGCCGCCAGCTCCATCGCGAGGGTTGGACCCATCTGTCCTGAAATCGATCCCTGTTTTTGTGTTTACAGAGGGTGTGGTAGCTGCTGACTGCGCGGTTTGCTTGTCGGGGTTTGAGGTCGGAGAAAAGGGACAATCTTTGCCTCAATGCCAACACAGCTTTCATATCGACTGCATTGATATGTGGTTTACTTCTCATTCGACTTGCCCGTTGTGTCGGGCTCCGGTGGAGTTGATTGTCGAAAAGACGAAGAGAATCTGGTCGTGGTCGTGAGTCAAGCTCAGTCAGCATTGACCTCCAGTCCAGTTTCAGATGGATTGCCGGCGGACACTATGGAGTTGAAAGACTTCTCTATTGAAGTTCCGAGGAGGAGCGAGCTGACAGAGAGCGACGGATTCAGACCACCAGCAAGGAGGATGATGTTGCCGCAGCGGATTTTGAATAGAGCTTTGTCGTTGTCTTCACCATCCACGGTGGAGGTTTGCGGTGGCGACGAGAGTTGTGATTTAGAGGCGGGTAGGGAAGAGCCGTGTCTCGAGCCGAGTCGAACTCAGACGCTGAGCTGAGCGTACTCCTCGGACTTTTTGGAACCAGGACGGAAGCAAAGACTTTTTGTAGCTCGAAGTTTTGGCTGGTAATTTCGTGTTGTGTTGACGAGGCCTAGTAAGACGAGGCCTATTCTAATTGGGCTGTTTTTTGGCTTTAAAAAGTTAGAAGAGAAGCGTAATGTTTGTCTTGTAAATACACAATTTTTTTTGTTTGTTGATTAGGATTTAGGGGTGGCAAAACGGGCGGGCGGACGGTTATCGGACGGGTTGTAAACGGTTAGCGAGTTAAGCGGGTCAAATCCGCTAAAACTCGTTTAGCGTTAGCGGGTTTAACGGGCGGGTCTTAACGGGTAGCGGGTTAAGCGTGTTTACCCGTGTAACCCGGTTAACCCGTTTAACCCGTTTAGTCCGTTTAACCTTTTTAGTCTAAAAAAGATTATACTTGTTTCATTGTCAAATAATAAAATTATAATGTGAGAGATTCCACAATGTATGACAATGATACATGCATCATCGTTGAACCAAGTCAATGTTGAATGATGCAAACGAAGAAACATGTCAACTTGCTCAAAGTTTGAATAGAAACCGTCAACAAAAAAAAAAGAGGATATTATCCCGTTTAGCGGGTTAAGAGTGTTAGGTCGTTTAACCCACCTAACCCGGTTAACCCGTCTAACCCACCTAACCCGTTTAACCTAGTTAGTTTTAAATATGACTAAATATGTTTCTAAATGAAATATTGAATTCAGATTAGAGCTTAACTCTCGTTTAATTTAAAACATAATTATATATGTTTCATGTTTCTCATCCTCTAGTTTAACCATATAAGGAAAAATCCGTAGATATTTTTTATATTGGTTAAAAGAATTGTATCACTATTTAATACTTCAAAAAATCATTATCAAAAAAAAAAATCAAAAAATCAATTATCAACGTTTTCTAAATATTTATTTAAAATATTTTACTAACTTAAAATAATACAACATATTTAATAATTTATATATCTATTTTATAATTTTTAATTATTTAAATAAAAATATATATTATAAGGTAAACGGGTTAAACGGGTTGTAAACGGGTTAAGCGGGTTTTATCCGGATAACCCGTTTTGTAAACAGGTTAAGCGGGTTTCGGGTTTACTAAATCCGTTTACTAATAGGGCGGTTAACGGGTCATTTTAACGGGCGGTAAACGGGCGGGTTGGCGGGTTTAGGGCATAATTGTCACCTCTAATATTACAATGGCGTGCAAAGACCAGGAAACAACTCCCCAATTAAAATAAACAACAACACTAAAAATGCATCAAACATATACAAAAAAACATGGAAACGTAATCTGTGCATCCATTCAGCAGCTGCTGAAAAATCTTCACAACAGAGAGGCTTCAAGATCCGACATACGCCAAAGTGGCCAAACAGACGAAGCGGCTCAAAACCAACTTCTAGGCATCAATCAAGCGCCAGCCACATTTATACAAAGAATCCAGCAGAAAAGGAGCCTGCCACTCCAGCCAGATAACGCCAACCTTCATCACACATAAGGCAGGAAGAGCACCAGCCGAAAGACCGGCCGATACTGCAACAAAAACAAACACCCGGGTATATCCGGCCTAAACTACAACCTGTACAAAATACCATGTACAGCCTATCCAGCAACCCCTATCGGGGCCGCCGCCGCCAAGGAAGACTCATCAATCGCGACGACAACCAGCCCGAGACCGAGCTGCCAGCAAAACCAAAAGACAGCCACTGCTGGCCTAACAATAACTAAACTAACTACACCTAAAACTAAAGCCCTCATTCTACAGGCAAACCATCACCCCAACCACACCCAGCACTCCACCCGCCGCCCACACCAAGCACCACCCTTACCTCCACCAAGCCTTCAAACACAACCACCACTGGCGGCCGTAGGATGAAGAAGAGGCAGAGAGCAAGGTAGCAGCTGAGGGAAGGCGGGGGAAAGCATGGAAGTGACCGCAGGGGGTTGAATTCGATAGGAAGAGGCAGAGAAGGGCAAGCTGGGAGGTGGCTCTGGTTGTATCCGGAAGACTGGAGAGAAGGAAGGAGAGAGGATTTGTGGACTTTGAATTAAGATAGTAGTAATGTTTATTTTGAATGTCAAATCAATATTTTTTTTTTTGGATGTGAATGTCAAATCAATATTTAGTTTTACTTTTACATTATCATGCATAAATTTACAGTTTTTTTTATTGGAGATAAATTTATAGTGTGTTGTATAATAGTATTGTACTTTTTATTTTACGATATACCTATATAATGATCCATAAATTTATTTTGGCCAAGAACTCTCGAAATGTCAAGATTGACACTGATACTTGACTCTAAAGTTAAAGATATTAAACATTCAGTTTAGATTAATAAATTAGTACTAAACAGAAATCGAAAAAAAGTGAAGCCAATTCATTATGGGCGTTAGTCTAACACCTCTTTTGCATTACAGACATAGACAACCAGAGTAGCTATGCAAGGCGACCTGATTATGCTTCCCGTTCGATGCATGAGCAAACGTCTTTAGGCCTTGCTCGCCGTCGTCTCTTCTTCTCTTCTCTTCCCTACATCTAACACACACCCTCACCAGGAAAGAAAAAACACACCACAGCTGATAATCAATCAATTTGGATTCTGGCTGGGCTGATCTATTCGATTGCTGGCTTCAGTCTTGCGTCTTCGATTTTCCAGGCTTGCTGGCGTCACTTAGGTTCGCTTCGCTTTCCTTTCCAAATTTCATTGTTCAGAAATTGGATCCAGTTTTTAATTTTCAATTATTATTAGTTTCCTAATTATGAATCTCGTCTAGGAAACTAGAGAATTTATATCAGAGAAGTTTATTATTATGAACCTGTTTTCAGGTGGGGAAGAGCTCCATCACCAATATGGATTCCGCAACCCGCGACGAGCTGAATAGGATTAGGAGCCTTCTGGAACAAGACATGACATCAGAACTTCAAGCGCAGCAAATAACAAGTCGAGACTTCTTCAATTTGGGGCGTACTATTGAAGAATTAACAAATAATCCGACGACTTTGTTACCACGAATGCGTGTGGGGCAAATAGGAAGACCAGACTTCTCGTCAGTGTTTCAGATGATTGAAGAAGTACTAGATGAAAGAGTATATCCGACGACGTACCTGGAGCTAGAGATAGAGTTCGAATTTGATTTTAGTTATTTATATGATAGTGATTATTATAATGACGACCACGGCAAAGAAGAAGTTATACAAGAATAACTGTTCCGACGAGTGAATCAACGATTCTTGGTTTGAAGAGAGTACGAGTTGAAGAAGAAGAAGAAAAAGAGATGTGTTCGATTTGTCTTGAAAATATGGTGACAGAGGAAGTTGCAGGCAAGATGCCGTGCTCGCATATTTATCATGAGACTTGTATCATACGCTGGCTTAGAAGAAGCCGGTCTTGCCCACTGTGCAGAGATCGGATGTCAGCAGCATCGGCTTTTGTTTATTCCCTACAACAAACTGAATTTTATTTTCCCTACAACAAATTGAATTTTGTTTTCCAGATTTACGTATTTTTCAAGGTTTTATTCTTTCTTACATCATTTTTTTTCTACAAGAAAACTATTTCAAATATCTTTATAAAAATAAATGAATTAATTGAAACACTTAAAAATACCAACTGCATACCTGATTAATTTTTTAGGTTACATGATAGCAGTAACGGACATGATCAATTTTGATATATGATTGAGAAACTACATCTCGAGAAACGATTCCCATCTAATATTGCTTCTCTTAATTCAAATAGGGTGTGAGCAGAATATGAATCCGGAAGAAAATGGAGTTTTTTTTAAAACTGACCCAAACTCGAGTTTGAGTTTCAAAACTGACCCATGCGAGTTTCACATTTCAAAATTGACCCATTTTTAATGAGACCGGATTCCCAAGATCCGGTCTTTTACGTTTTTCGAAAGACCGGATCCTGGGAATCCGGTCTTCTGTGTTTTTCTAAAGACCGGATTCCCAGGATCCGGTCTTATGTGCAAACGAAACACGTGTAGTTCTCTCATTCGAACACGCACAGAAGACCGGATCCTGGGAATCCGGTCTTTAGAAAAACACAGAAGACCGGATTCCCAGGATCCGTTCTTTCGAAAAACTTAAAAGACCGGATCCTGGGAATCCGGTCTTATTAAAAATGGGTCAGTTTTGAAATGTGAAACTCGTTTGGGTTATTTTCAAAATCGGAAACTCGTTTTGGGTCAGTTTTAAAAAAAACTCAAGAAAATGATGTTAAACATGATAATGCAATTTTGAGAACTAAGATAAAACAGGGCCATCTTGAAAATCATAGTGTATCAACTTCAAATCACATCGGTAATGCAACAATAGAGGAAATTTTCAATCTAGGAAACGTTGAATTATCATGAGGCAGTACTACTCTTTATTTATACAAATATGGAAAGTGCAATATTTCTAATAGGTGGAAAAATCACTGGTTGCTTTATCGCTGCATCCCCTGTTCAGGTATTTTTTATAGATTTTAGTTTGTTTTTAGTTTTTGTAGTTTTGTTTATATTTTTTTTATTTTTAGTTTTATAAAAACTAACATTCTTTTAATTAGTGTAATAATTATTTTTAAATAATAGTAATTTTTTCGTAATGCAAATTATTTTTAGTTTGTCACTCTTTATCAAAATTTATATGTCCGTCTGAGTGTAAAATGAAAACAAATCAAGCTGACGACAGATTGGATAAATCCAGTCGGTACTCGCACTGGAAATGCAAATAATAGTCAGCAATTATAATAGTTGGGGAATGAATTCAAAACAACAGTGTCATCAGAGGCTGAGTACAAGTTATAACAAGAGAACCACTTAATAGAATTGCTAATCTCGTGCGCGGACACTAATAATGAAGTCAAACCTCTTGTCGCACATGAAATAAGGTGCGTAAGACTTCTTACCAGGCTCCGCTGGGGCTGAGAAGTGGAGCATCATGACCTTAGACTCCTTCAGACTTACTCTTTTGAAAGCGAGCAACTGGTTTGTTTCATCGTCACCTACGAAAAATGGAAGGCTTTCAATTTGAAATTCTCCACTAAGACTCCGTATGGTCGGAGAGTCTGGCAGATGCCATGAAAGCTCTGCAGATGTTTGGTTGCGGAGAGTCTTGGGGAGATAGTGCACTACCACAGTCTTGACTCAGCCAATTCAGGTCCTTCGTTGATGCACCATGACTGATTTTGAAAGTTAGGAGCAGACAGCTCCCTCATCGTGGGCTCGTAGTAGTAATTCTCTTCTTCTTCAGGCTCCACGTTGACTGGAGGCTGTGGTGGAGGCGGCTGCCTCACGCCAGCACCATTCCCAACATTCTGAGCAGCTGGTGCCCTCTTATTCAGCTGTCGGGCCAGCCTTGCTGCGTTATATGCCCTGTTGCGAGCGCGTATCTCTCGTTCTGGCTCATCATAGAATGGAGGTATCTCATCGTTTTTAATAACTGGGCCGATCTCGTTGTTGTTGTTATTATCGCCGACCTGACGACCTGCAAGAGACATTGCAAACAAGTAGCGAAGCACATTAAAATAACTAAATAAAAAAACATAAAATAAGAAAAAAATAAAAAGAACAACTTCACCGAAGCGCAGTTCCCCGGCAACGGCGCCAAAATTTGACGCGCGTCGCCTGACGCGTCAAATTTAATATTTATATTCTCCTGCAAGAAACTAGCTAGTGGCAAGCAGGGTCGAACCCAAAAAAGCTGGTGCGTTGAAGCTGTAACTGTAAACAATAAAGAAAAGGGGGTTTTGTGAGTAATTGTTTGTAAAGCACAAGAGAAAAAAAGACAAGTATTAGGGTTTTTAATCAGCGAGAATATTCAGTCTAGGGTTTCTATTGTGACACGTTTATCATAGATATCTAATGATCAATTTTATATTTTACTAGTTCTTGTGCTCATTCTTATGAATTAAATTGTTAGACTAAGTGGAAGCTTTGTCGCAAAGCTTAGTCGAACAACTAATTCTTACCGTTAATAGCTACTGGATACTTTGTCATAAAGGTAGCTAGTAACACATAAGCTAAATAATATCTTTGTCGGATTATTTAGTTTAGGAAAGAACTAGAAGTCTAACACCTTTGTCGGGTCAGATTGTGGTGTATCACCATTGTCGGGATACTTGGTTTGTTACTTTTGTCGGAACGACCACACTTTAAAATATAAAATTGATCATTAGATATCTATGATAAACGTGTCACAATAGAAACCCTAGACTGAATATTCTCCCCGATTGAAAACCCTAATACTTGTCTTTTTTCTCTTGTGCTTTACAAATAATTACTTACAAAACCCCCTTTTCTTTATTGTTTATAGTTACAGCTTCAACGCATCAGCTCTCTTGGATTCGACTCTGCTTGTCACTAGTTAGTTTCTTACAGGAGAATATAAATATTAAATTTGACGCGTCAGACGACGCACGTCAAGAGTCTCACTACACTGCGAGGTATGTGCTGCCAAAGTCGGGAAGCAACAGCTCAATTGTGGAGGTATTTAAGTATTTTTCAACTTTTAAGTCGGGTGACAAAATTCTATGATTTAGCACCTCAGCGAATGTTCCTCATCCACTACAGAGTTCAGTTCAGTACAGTTCCGCTAAATCATTATACAATTCAAGAGAAGAGAACAACCGTAAATTTTGACATAGTCTAAGGGTATAATTATTAATATTAAATTTCTTAATATAATTGCAATTTTTTATAAACTGACTGAAACAGGTAGAAATGCGATACAGAGGACTTAGAGCTGGAGACACTCTAGCTGTGACTAGTTCCAACAACATAAACATGCATAATAGATAAATGGACTACTCCTCCGTTTGGCCTCACGCCTCGGATGGTGGGCCCTGCAGTTGATCACTAGCAACATCATAATCGAAATAGGAACCATATGCATACAGAAAACGAAGTGAAAACATCCATTGTTGCCCCCTTCAACGACGTGCAGAAGAGTACTAAAACACAATCTGAACGAGTTCGACTAAAAAAGACTCCCTTAAGCGGACATAGTCACACTTAGAGAGAAAGAAATCAATAAACCGATATATACACCGAAAAAATACCCAAAAGGGACAGGAATTCCATGTCTCCTCCTCTGCCCCTCCAAACACCCTCCATCTCAAACAAGCCGCCACAAGACCCGCACAACCCACTATCACCAGATCTGACCATATCCGAAAATCGTCCAACTCTCACCCAAGCATCGCCCAACGCTGCGACCAGAGCCACGACACAGTCTCCTTCGCCGCTGACGTACCCCACCGCCATCAGATCTGAAAACTCCACACCACAGGATGCAAGGTAGACTTCAGCGCCGCAGCTAGAGCCGCGGACGTAACCACCACCGCCTGAGAATGAAAAAGGGTCGCCCATGAGAGATTAGAGAGTTTTAACTGTGAATAAACGTGCAAATTATAAGTGCATATAAAATTTAAAATTTGCCAACAGGGGTGGTGACCGGTTGGTTAAGGAGTTCACCCTAAGATGGTTGAATCCTTACGCCCTGAGTTCGAATCCTGGAGCCACAGCGCAAACAGGAGACGAATAAGTTATTAGTAACCAGACATTTGCCATAGCGGAATGAAAATTTCCTAAAAATTACTGACGTTGGCCTCATATGTGTGCCCAACGTGATTACAAGAACTATCACCACTTGCCATTTTTTCTTTAATACTTGTTTGCTATTTGTAAGAATGAAAATGATCGATGATTGTCTCGCTTATATAGTTAGGAAAAAGATCCAGTGCAAAGTTAATTTTTTGGTACAAAATATAAACTAATCATTGCCCTTGATCTTGTGATTTGAATGGATGATATAAATCTTAATTTTTTTGGTATTTTTATTGGTGACGAATTATAAAATGAAACTGACGAATTATGTCGTCTCTTCATTTTTCGGTTCGTCTTTTTTATTTTTCGGCTCGAAAAGTGACAAATTATAAAATAAACTGACGAATTATAAAATGATTTTGACAAAATTTATATTTTGTACCAAAATTTAACTTTGCACCAGATCTGACCTCTATATAGTTAACTTAAAGAAATATTACTTGGAGCAGATCATCTATAAATCTGATTTTATGTGCAAATTTACAAATAATTTTAGCCGTTTGATTGTCGATCTAATGGTCCAAATTATTTCTAAAAAAGTTCGTAAGATTATTGTTCACCAGAACTAAGTTCACAAAATAAATATCATTCACAAGAGTGATACAATATTCACAAATTAGAATTAGTTCTAGATTTTTTTATATAGTATAGGTTTGTAACCGAACACAACTCTTTTCTTAAATATCGGGATTTATTTGGTCAAGGTCCTTTTTTTTAAGAGACTTTCGTGACCTCTACTCTTTGCCGAAAACAACCAGAGCAGATATAAAGAGCGACCTGCTTCAGCTTCTCGTTCGATGCATCTGCGAACGTCAAAGCTAATTACTTTCATGCTACCATCAAATCAAACTGAAACAAATACTGGTCAACTTCATAACAGAATCAAACAAATCCATTTTAAACAGAGTTCCTTTTTAATCGACCCAAAATTAAGCATTTGTTACTTTTAAATAATCATTCATTAATATATAATGATTTCACTGGAAAAAGATCACGTACAAAGTTGATTTTTCGGTACAAAATATAAACGAATCATAACCCTTAATCTTTTGATTTGAATGGATGAGATTAAATCTTGACTTTTGGTGTATTTTCTTGGTGACGAACTATAAAATGAAACTGACGAACTATAAAATAAACTGATTTCACTAAACAAATTTCCCAATTTAATCAACATTATGGAATTTGCTAGCTCCCAAACTGTAGAAGCGTCACTCTTTTAAGATATTTTTAAAAAAAATTTGGTAACATGTTAGCTTTTATAATGACTTAAATTGTTTTTAGTAGTCGGTCATTTGTTTCTTAAAAAGTTTAAGAAACAGAGAAAAGCAGTAGACTATAAATTAAAGAAAGCAAAGCGCAAAACAAAGCTCTTGATCTATCTTTCCAGTCATGCTGCCCCAAGAAGAAAACTATGGCGCCAGAACATCCAGCCTTCTGCAGCTGGTTATCCAATCAATGACCTTATCAGCTACCGATCAATAGGTTGCTGATTTGGCCATTGATTGCCGTTTCCAGCAGCCGAAGGAGGCATGTTGAATGAAGAGCAGATGGATGGATGAGGAAGTTGGAGAAAACTGACGGTCGTTGCTTCGCTTCGCTTTTACATATATTCAACTGCTTTTCTCGTTTCTTTAACGCACTTTGTTTCGCTTGTAGAAATAACTGAGGGAAGAAAGTGTTTGATTGCAAGGAAAACATGTGTGAAAGAAATTTATTTGGAAAATATGTTGGAAAATTCTCACTTGATTTTCCAACATATTTTCCAGATGCGTCTTTTGATTCAGAGTAATTTTTAATCTGTTGGAATTGAAATTGTTGATCTAGTTTGAATGGATTGAGAATTCTTTTTCGGCTTTGAAAATAGATGAAAAGTATCGTCACCTTCTTCATCTTTGGGCATCAATTTTATACTCAGTAGCTCAGACAAGTGTTGCTTACACATTCTTTTTTTTCTTTTCATTTGACAAATTAATTTGCTGATATTAAGTTCTTTGGCCAGCTGATATTAACTTTCAAAAAGAGGAAATAAAATAGAAATAAAGATTGAAAGAGTCTTAATGAAATGAGCCTGGCCCAATCCATCTTGGTTACAAGAGAAAGCCCAATGATAAATCAAATGGCCCAAACCGATAACCCGATTCGCTTAACGGATAATTCGAATTTCAAACCCGAGCAACGGTTTCAATTCAAACCAGACCAGATCCGAAAGCTTCACCGCAAGAAAAGAAATCCCCTCACTCTTTGATTTTCATCCACCAGCTGAAATTCGCCGCTCGAATATCTTCAACGAAATTTGATCCGTATCGATCCTGATGTTGGGAATTTGTTGTTAGACTTTTTGCAACTCGGAAGCTGTTGAAGCCCTAATTTTTATTCGAGGTTTGAGATTTTCGGTGTTTTGGATCAATTGGTGGATATGATAGTGCGCAAATACGGTCGGCGGAATCGTTCGATTACGAGGACGTGTTCGGACACGGGGGCGGCTGGGTTTGATGATGTGGCTAACGACGATGTGTTTATTGATTCTTTGTCGCAAGATAGTTATGTTGAGATTTACAGAAACCCGTTCTCTTCGCAAGATTCAGTGCATTTATGTTCCTCTTGCTTATGCTTTAGTAGAGAGTGAAAACATCGAGAGCTGGAAGTGATTATGACGTGCACTAGAAGTGGTGTCACACAACTTGATGGATTATGCATTATTTCAGATAGGCATATCGGTAAGTGCGTTATGCCTTTGCCCTGTGGCGTCACCTAAACAATAAATTTGAGCTACATATTTTGAGCGTTGTCCATAACAACGCCTTTGCCCTGTGAATCAGACCAGGCTGTGACTTATTGACGACTATTAAAATGCTTTTACTAGAAGCGCCTTACTCTAGAGCACTGTTCTCAAGAGCGCCTAAGTCAAAGTTACCATATAGACTAATGATTCAGCATGATATCGAGATAAACAGGACACTAGGCATTAGTTGCTGTTGCTAAGGGCGCTTAATGTCTTAGATGCAGTTGGTAACAGCGCCTACAGGAAAGTGGCTATTTTGAAAAACGAATTTGGAAACTGACCAAAGGAGGTATTAAAATTTCAATTTTGCATAAATTGGAAATTATTTGACGTAATTTTCCAATTTGTATTTTTCACATGATATTTTTCCTATGATCGAGATTTATGAGACAACTGATAATGGCAAACATGTGTGGGTGTCGCATACTCATGAATAATAGGAAACAATAAACATGCCTCGCAGTCGAGAATAATACACCAATGTTTTACTACATATGAATATAGGAAATCTCGGTCCTATGTTATTGTGCTGCACGGAAAGAAGGAAAGGGAAAATTGGAGAGCTCAACCTTGTTTGATCAGTCTGATAATTACTGAATGGGATGGGAAGAGACTTCATTTACTTGGCTTTTGGGATTTTGAGATCTTTGAATACAGGACTGTCGACTGCTACACCCATGGCATTCAAGCCATTGTCGACGTAGATTGTTGCACCAGTGATGGCAGAAGCTAAGGGGGATGCGAGGAAGGCGGCCGCATTTCCAACCTCATCTGTTATTATATGATGTGGCATATAGATTATATTATGAAGTGATTATGAATACGAAAAGTCCAGCTATATTGAGGGTTGATTGAGTCATAGTGGAACTATACCTGCGGTTAATTCTTTTTGAATCGGTGCATTGTTGAACGAGTACTCGATCATTGTATCGATGAATCCAATGGCCTTTGCCGCACGGCTCCCCAATGGACCTGAGAGTATGAGAACTTTATTGTCAGTACGAGTGATATAATATTGAAAACACTTCCAGACTTTAAAATGCAACTTACACCAAGATGGATAAGCAAAATCATAGGGAACACAACAAATGTCAAGAGACTATAATTATGTGAACTATACCAGCAGATATTGTGTTGACTCTTATTCCGTGCTTTCTTCCTGCTTCAAAAGCAAGCACCTGCATCCACAGGTACGAGTAACGAAAACTCGAGATTAACAATGCATATAAAAACAGATAGACTTAAGCTGTCTGGTAAAATAGTGAGAAGTTATACTGACTTGAGTATCACTCTCAAGGGCTGCCTTCGCTGAACTCATACCGCCTCCGTATCTGTTTTCAATAAATACCAAGTCATCTAACTTAAAGAAAAGGGTACTCCACAAAAGAAAATGCAGTTAATGTTAAAATAGTTTATACCCTGGAATGATCCTCTCAGATGCAATGTATGTAAGAGAAACTGTCGAACCACCTAAGGTACAAAATGAGGAGAACTTTAAAGTTGGGCATAGTTTGTTACTTCTTATACTAGCATGATTACCTAGCTTCTATGATTTGATGAGTAGATATATATGAGATAAGGTGCGAGAATTAATTAATTGAGGTCAAAGTGGCATGCCTGGGTTCATTATGGGTGCAAAGTGCTTCAGTAGAGATACGAACGAGTAACTAGACGCAGATATGGCTGCAAGATACCCTTTCCTAGATGTTTCAAGCAATGGTTTGCTCACCTGACAGGGTGACAAATAAGCAAGTCACGGAGACAAAACACAATATAAAGAGAAACATTGCTATCGCTATACACATTAGATTTACCTCAGGACCATTGGCAAGTGAGTGGACAAGGATATCAATGCTGCCAAAGTCTTCTTTCACACTTTCAGCAACTTCCTGCATGATATAGATAAGTTTGAAATCAAGAGGGAACAAACTGTGAGGAAATCACAACAATGAGGCAGCTCAAATGGAGTTTTCTAATATTGCCAAACCTATAATTTTTCATTTTCTCCTTTTCTGCCTAGGATTATTTATAGATCAAAGTGCGTTACAGTTTTTCAAACCTGACATTGTGTAAGTATGCCTGAGAACCCGTGCGGGATTGCAAAAACGATATATTGACGACAGTCGACACGTACCTGAACAGTCCACTTGCTAGATCCAGCATATCTCTTATTGGCCTTAATCTGTTAAAGGAAGCCAATTAAACAAGTTTAATAGGAAGACTTTCAAGCAAATCGCTATTGGTGTTCAAGAATCATGATATGAGAGACAGTGTAGGTACATCTTCAGGAACTTCATCAAGGTTGTCAAATACTGCATCTAGGGGATATACTTTTGTGATATGCATCAATGAGCCATCTGGCAACCTGGAATCAGGAGCATTACTACATTAATGAGTTTCTCAATACATCATTTTTCATTGTATTTAAGAGCCTCAGAATCATACACGCGTGATGCATCGAACTTTCCACGTCGAAGACTTGTCTCAAAGATGTTTAAAGCCTAAACAAATTCCATTGTTAAGTCAATCAAATACTCATTAATCTGCCGAGGAAACCATTGACATGAGACAATAAATAGGACAACTTACAGGCACCCATGTCCCAACAAGAATTTCAGCACCAGCTGCAGCAAGAGCCTTTGCTATGGCCCATCCGTACCCATTATCATCAGCTATACCAGCTATAAATGCCCGCTTACCTAGAAGCCACCATCCAAGTTAATAATTGGAATATAGAGACATTGTAAACCAAAGATTACCTAGTATAGAGTAGCTGGTGGTAGGCATGGGATACCAGGATATAAAAAAGAATTTAATAGTAACACATTCTCAAGATCACGGCATAGCATCATTTACAGTGAGCGAACCAGACATGACTGTTTTGAATCTATGTCAAAATCTTGAGACAATAACCTCTCAAATCAATGGCTAAGCTGGACTTTGCTTTTCCTTCACTAGATTCAGCCATAGCCTTGGTCACAGTTCTTTCAAACTTCACAGCAGTTGTTGTGATGTTACGCGTGAATTTTTTTGCCAATGACAGATGGTATGAGCTAGCAAGCTTGGTCCCTACTGCGAATTTTCCATTAGAAACTTGAACAGGTGAGGAGGCTGCCTTCACTAGCTTCCGGGCAGACAGAATACTTGGTCTTGAAGCTACCAACTGCATGCTACTAGCTGCTGTCGCTGCCATCTTCAGGACTTGTCTAAACTTAATGTGAGAAAAAATCTACGAACAGGAAAAAGAAACAAAGACATTAGAGGTTAATACAAAATTAGTTAGAGAGTAGTGCATTATACATATCAGATCCATACTGATATACAAAAAAAGAAAATACCCTGATAGCAGTACATACATGAGTATTGCTGAAATTTTCACTTATGCATTTATTCAAACATGTAAAGTACAAAAATTAAGCAAAAAAAAAACTAAAAATTTATAGTACACGGCTGCACCGAGCAGTACAACCTAAAAAATCAAACAAGCCCTCAGATCTTACATCTAAAGAGCATCACCACCACCATCGGAGTCTGAAACACCCTGAGTTCGGAAGTCGTTCACTCATTGAGCGCCTCAATTTCTCAATCGACTCTCAGCCGCTTGGTACATACGGATTCGCCGGTATCTCGAAATCCCTTTAGCCTTGGATTTAATATCAAACTTCCTAAGTGAATCACCACAGGACACAGAGAGCGAGAGAAAGAGGAGGTAGAGAGAAGTTGGGTTATGTGTGAAGTTGAATGTCAGTTTTAGAAATGGTTTTATATTAGGGTTTTTTTTTTTTGTTGATAAAAACGCCACCCAGGCAACATTACCAGGACTTTCCGCCTGAAAAGGACACAACGAAAGTTGGACGGCACAAGAAACTGCCACTCATGACACAAATCTGAGACCCACATGCCCAGGGAAAAAGCCGGTTTTACCCGGCTAAAGAGAAACCCGGTCTACGCCGGTAACACCTACAACCCAGGATCCGGCGACACCTACAATTCGGTCGTTATCCGGCTAAAACTACAACCCGATCGAACAACAATCCGGTTTCACCCGGTCAAAACATAACCCGGTCAGAACGGGGAAAACTAACACTAACAGTAAACTAAACCTAAACAAGCACAAAAGAAAACTGTACATCAAGCCAAAACAATCACCGGCGAGACGTCGACAGGCTCCAACCAAGGCTGAAATCGTCAACGCCGTCAACAAAACACAGCGACAACCCGCCACGAAGCCGCACCGCCACCACCCAATACACCCTAGCCACGAAGGGCCAGGAATCCGACGGAGGAGGAGAAGCATCGCAGGAGAAGAAGAGCATCGCAGGGGAGACGACGCATCAGCCATGGCCGAAGGCCCACGCCCGCCGGCGGAAAAGCTGGAAGGCTTCGGTTACTTCTTCGGGAGTCTTCGAGGCTTTCTTGGGAGAAGCGAAAGAGTTTTTCGTTTTATATTAGGGTTTTCGTCCTGCTTATGTTGAATTGTTAGAATACATATAATATGACATACAGCAGGTCGGGCCTCGGACTGTATCGGGCTTCAGATATACGACCCTAGCCCAGCCCAAGGACTAAGGGTTGGGCTCAACTCGGATTTGACTTCGGGCTACTGCGCCCTACGGGCCATCGGGTCGGCCTTAGGACTTTTAAGCCTTAGAGCTGTTTGCTGAGGTCTAAAGAATAGTTCATCAATTATTCATTTAAAATAAAAATATTTAGAATTAAAAAAAACTCATTTTCTACAAGAATTATCCAAATACGATTCCAATACTATACAACAAACATCCACTCGATCTTCCATTTCAAGTCACTAGTCATCAGCAAAGCCTATTCACCGAAACATCTCCAATACCTCCTTCCTCATTTCCACCTCAATCAGAACTCCAAATTACAAAAACCTTGGACTCCATTTGAACATTAATAGAATCTAAAAGTTAACAAAAACACACACATTCACACACTTTTACCTTGAATTGATAAAAAATTCAAAAGCGCTAATTTGTTCCGATGAGATCGATATTGCCTGTCTTCAATGTTAACTCACATCACACTCTAGTAGAGTAGCAGTAGCACTTGTTGGCCTGCCCCTGCTTTGGTTTCACGACCAGCGTGACCCTTCAACTTTTGGGCCGCTCTATACTAGAAGCCCTCAGCTTAAGGGTCGCCCTATACTTTTAGGCTCAATTAGTAGGCCCAATTGCTCAATGTATTCACACTTTGCTTCGCCGAAACCAAAAATCTCAACAAATAAAATGCACTTGTGCAATAAAAAGAGTTTCCTACACTACTTATATCTGTATTTATAAGAGGTTCTTAATCAATCGGCATTTAATTGAAAATTCTTTTATATTTCGAGAACCTAAAAACCTAATAAATATGTAACTTGAAACATACATTATCAAGTTGTTGTGATGTTGATATGCATCCTCGTATTTTTAAAGATACTAAAAGTCAAAACCACCAAGTTTGTTTCTGCTAGTGAAACACGTGTCAGATGTAGATTCGAAGATGCAGTTTGATCCAATAGTGAGATTTGGCACAAGGGATATTGTTCTAGCTATTAGACGACGTCACATGAGGGGATATTATCATTTACGATAAACTGTATATATGCTTGTTACCTTGTTTATAGAATAACGTATATTCTTATTGCAATTTCATACGATCTAGACTTTTTCTCCAAGTTTGGTGCCTTGTATATATGTTCATGGTTTTTCAATAAGAAAAGGCAACAGAAATTCTCTAAACTTCATGGTATCAGTGCCAGAAGCCTAAACCTCTTTTTACTGTGTATCCATGACGACTACTGACACAACCTTAAAGAAAGGAGGTCTTGACATTACCTCTCCCTATTATCTTCATCTGTCGGATCACACTGGCATGAAGTTTGTTCCTGATGCCCTGAAGGGCAACAATTACAAAGAATGGAAGCAAGCCCTACGAAACACTTTTCGCGCGCGATGCAAACTTGCATTTATTGATGGACGAATTACTCAACCGGTTGAAACTGATGCTCATTATATGATGATTGGTGCAATGTCAACTCTATGATGGTCGGGTGGATACTTGAAACAGTAGATTCCTCTATTGGAGCTTCACTGTCCTATTGTGATTCAGTGAAGGTTCTTTGGGATGAGATTCAACAACGTTTCTCAATTAGAAATGCTCCTCGTATTCATCAACTTCGTACTGAGATTTCTCATTGTCGTCGAAATGGTTAGGCTATTTCTGTTATTTTGGGCGATTAAAGCACTTACAATATGAACTTTCCACGTATATCAAACCCTGTTACTGCACATGTGCCGGCTGCAAGTGTGCTTGGGTCTCTAAACTGCAGGTCAAACGCAGTGAGGAGGCGGTCCATCAATTTTTAATGGGCTTTGATGATGCTTATTGACATGTCTATTTTTACTGACGCGCGTCGTCTGACGCGTCAAACCTAAATTTATATCTCCTGCAAGAAAGTTAGGGTAGCCGCAAGCAGGATCGAACCCAAGAGTGCTGGTTTGTTGAAGTTGTAACTGTAGACAATTAAAAAGGGGGGGTTTTGTGAGTAATTGTTTGTGAAGGCACAAGAGAAAAAGACAAGAATTAGGGTTTTCAATCAGCGGTAATATTCAGCTTAGGGTTTCTATTGTGACACGGTTATCATAGACATCTAATGATCAAATCGTATGTTTCTAAGTGTGGTTATTTCGTCAAAGGTAACAACCCTAAGTATCACGACAAAGGTGATACACCACAATCTAACTCTACAAAAGTGTTAGACTTATAGTTCTTTCCTAAACATAATAATCTGACAAATGTATAGGCCTAGGTGTTACTATCTACCTTTACGACAAAGTATCCAGTAGATGTTAACGGTAAGAATTAGTTGTTTGATTAAGCTTTGCGACAAAGCTTCCACTTAACCCAACAAGTTAATTCATGCGATGAAAGCAAGAACTAGTGAAACATAAAACATCATTAAGAACAAAAGTCTCAAAACGTAGTCACAATGTATGAAACCCTAAACTGAAATAGGAATTTAGCTACACATAACCATTGAAAGAAAACAAAGTATTCATAATGAAAAGTAGTAGAAAAATCTCTTCTCTCGTCGAAAGCTTCGCGTTCTCCTCCAGAGACGTCTTATTGATTCTCTCAACCTTCGAATGTTGAAAACCTTCTCCAAACCTTTTATTTATAAGAAAAATTGGTTTCTAAATATGTTTTTGGGCTGTAATTGCCAATTCTCAGAACTGCTGACGGCATCAAAACGCGTTGTTGACGTCGTCAGCCGCGCCCAGCGTACACATTAGCGTCGCGCCCAGCATTGACATTAGCAATGCGCTAATGTCTTTTTTGGGGCGACTTACGTTGTCTCGACCTCTTCATTCTGCGTGTCAGTTCTGACTTCGACTCTTGATTTGACCATCCAAATAATCTCGGCTGCTCTCGGTGTGAACTAGAGAGTTGTAGAGAATGGAGTCAGCTATGAATGAACATGTAGCTCATATTTTACTGATCAGTGGTCAATTCCCAGCACTCTGCCGAACCTCCAAAGGTCTGATTTGCCACTGTGGTGTTTTTTGCATGAAATGCCGTCTTTTATGCGTGTTACCTCCCAGAGCTTCCGAAACACCTGAAATGCAAAACCATACTAAAAAGTAAATGTTCGTAACAAAAGTGTCAAAATAAATGGGATTAGTTAGTTCGACGAGGCGTATAAATACTCATCAAATCACTCCACACTTAAGCTTGTTCATCCCGAACAAGAACAAGTCATAGAAGGAAAACAAATATAACACCACAATTTCTACGACGTCCTGGATAAATGCTACATGAATATGAGTTGGTAGTCTAGATTCAACTTTTCTATGCATAACTCAACCATTACTCAAATCATCATGCTCAACAAAGAATTAACTTGATACATGTCGCATTTGAGTTGAAATTCAAATCAATTCGGATTTATGGGTGTAGACCTGCACAAATCCGGGTCAGCCCGCCCGAACCGACCTGCTCGCCCGGTCGTTGAAACGGGCCTTGATAAGTATAGTAGCCCGACGGACTAGCCCGACCCTGTCCGTATTTCTATTAGGACTGGGCTTGGACATATATTTTAGCCCGATTGGGCTTATAGGCTCACCCACTAACCCGCTTCAAATTAAACCTTAATTTTTATTATGTTTAACTTTGAAAGAAAATAGTAAATTAATCAATATGTCATGAAGAAGTATTTAGATGTAGATAAACATGTTATTAAACAGTGTCTTTAATCGCATATATGATTTAAAATTATAGTTTTTTTATTCAAGATATGCAGGAAAATCAAAACGTATAGGTACATAATTGTAACGGGCTGGCCCGATGGGTTACCTGCCCCGGTAAATAGGGCGGGTTTGGACAAGATTTTGAGCCCGAATCATTTGGGCGGGTTTAGCCCGACCCGATTGTATGTGTTCTAAAATACAGAATAGCCCGGCTCGAACCTGGCCCGAATCTGGATTTGTGCAGGTCTAAATGGGTGATAGTCCTCTTTAGACCTATGATCTGCATTCGCTGTCTCGAATTCTAGTTATATGGTTATACTTCATTGCTTTTTCTGGCACGTGATTCGTTCGAGCTTTAAGGCTTGAGCTTTTTCTTTCTTCTTTTGGTGGACATCTTTTGATGTAGTGAACTTTCTTCGGCATTTGGCTCTTGTGTATTGACAAGCGTATTTTTAACCCTTTATAGTTGTCAAATTATGAGTTTTAGGGGTCAAATTGCAGTCAAACAACATTTATAAACCTTGGTAAGCCAAGGGTCGATCCAAGGAACAGTGTGTGTGATAATTAGTTAACTAGTGACCTATTTAGCTATTCTGATTAAACTTTGTAAAAAAGGGTTTTGTTGTCACGAAAATTGCAGAAATTAAATAGCAGAAAATAAAAGGGTTGTGCTTATCAGAGAAAGAATTCCAGGACCATACTTCATCGTGCTAACCCCACTAATCATGCAATCATTATCATGTAATTCACCATGATATCGAATATCGAAATAAACCAAAATAACACTAGATAAGCCGCCCATCCACGGATCATTATCTAGATTAATCGCAATCGTTGAACGCCGCCCATCCACGGATTATCAACGATCTCGATTTATTAAACTAAGGTTTTCATACAATTTCATACAATCCGGTTAATCCATAGGGCCCATCCACCTTTCGGTATATAACCTAAATACGTTCTAGCATGCAAACATACCCTTTGATGTAAATACTTGCATAGAACGATAAATTAAGCACGATGAAATTGAATATTCGATTTGCATTAATGAAAAACATGATCACATGAAGAGTTGGGTACAATGCACGGGATCCGTAGGATCCCAGAATTAAGAGACTACTCACTACTCATGGTGAATTAACCAAGAGTAGTGTTGATAAAAAGATTAAGGACGAGGAAACCGTAATGACGCGGGTGCTCGTTGAATCCTTCAATCTCTCGCTCTGTCTTCTCTCCCAAGTTAGGGTTTATTCTCCAAAATAAGCACACTTAGAATACTTTGGTTGTTGCCCTTTTATAGCCCAAGAATCGAGTAATTGCCAAAAGATCAGAACTTGCAAAAAACGGATTAGGAAATCTGTCCAAAAATTCTGTCTTCCGAGGTGCCGTGACATTCGGACATGTCACGGCTAGGGCAGAAGTCACTGAGTCGAAAAGGGGTCGTGACACCCGTGACATTCGGACATGTCACAGCATGTCACGTGTAGGGCAAAACTCACTGAGCTGAAAGGGTGTCGTGACACCCCTGACATTCGAAGGATGTCACGGCATGTCACGGCCTAGCTGGAAGTCACTCGGATCTGTCTGAGGAAAAAGCCTACCGTGACACCCGTGACACTAATGCGGTGTCACGGCATGTCACGGCCTACTGCTGGTGTAGAGCTCTTTTTAGGCCATTTTCGTTGCTATTTCCGTTGTTTCGGCACTTTGCGTTCACGGAGTAATGATATGCCAATTTTACCTGAAACACTAGGAAAAGACATCAAATAGGGACAATTTGCCCGGAGAACAAGTGTTTTCCTTCATCGAATGTAGTGAATAATTAGTCAGAATAGCGACTGATCATGTATGAATGATGTACTTCACTTATTTTTGTATAAATCTTCACAATTGGTTGATTTTTCTTAAGCTTCTCTCCTTTATTTTGAATAGTTTGTCATTTTTCTTCATTTCTTTTGAAGGAGGTCCAATCATTGCCTGCAAGCATTTGGAAATACCTTCCCGCTCTTTCTCATCCTCGCCCTTTTTGACGCGAGTCAAGATGGAGGCCCTCCACCTTTTCCTGGTTACTTCAGACTAGAGATAAGACGGTCTGTTTTCCCATCCCGCCTACTTCCATAAACGCTGCAGTGGCGGAGCAAACTCTGAACTATAAAACTCGAAGTGCTAGCCTCCATAAAATCCATATAACCACATAATTTGAAATCCAGTCCTTTGAATGTTTCGTCAAATCTCCCCGTCAAATCTATCCAGGACATTTCTATCAACTCCACATCCCTGTTTACCTCAACTCAAAAGACACGTAGTGGGTTAAGTTCACATGTAAACGCACAATTCAGATTTCATGAGAGAAATACAATATAATCAACATCATCTATTTCACATCATCAAAATTCAATACTGCATATTCAGGAAATAGAGAGAAATTTCATACTTTTCAAAATAAAAATTTAACAAGGAAAACATAAGAAACGTGTTGACACAATACAATATGCAAGAAAAAGAAATATGCTGACACAACTGACTGACTGACTCTCCCACCCCACACTTTTGAACCAAAGATTGGAACTCGAATACTGCGCTGAACTGAAGAACGAAAGTTTCCTAAATTCGGGATTTCCAAATATCAAAGATATCAAGAGTTGGAGTCGGTTAACAAGAAATTCGGGATCATATATTCAGGAGAATATCAATAAAATCAGTTGAAGATCTTCAGGAAGCCGTGGCTAGGAAGAAAGATATTCAGAAGGATTTTCTAAAGATTGGATAAGATATCTAGAGAATATTTAGGAATATTTCCTAAATATTTGATAGAGTATCTTGAACTGAATTGGGAACCGCCGAAGGCTATAAATATACGACTAGGGTTTCTAGATCAGTGATTCGCTTTTGGAGAAGAAAAACACACGAAAGATTTTTAAGAAGAGTAGGAGGAGCGTCGGCTGGCTAGATTTTTCACATCGGAAAACCAACGACGCTGAGACAGTCTGTTTAGTGTGTTGATCAGACTTGTCCGTGGAACCAACCGCTGCACACACACCACTATGATCACGCATTCGGGAGAAGGCGTCTGAACTTCGGGAGAGGTTTGAGCAAGGTTCGGGGGGGGGGGGGGGGAGTCTCGAACTTAGGGGATCGAGGGGGAGCCGAGATCGCAAATCGTGGAGAAAAGTGTTAGAGGCTATGCGATTACATTCGGGAGATTGTAAGTGTAAGATCATCGATAGCTCTAAACTTTTTAATAAGATTTGCTACCCTTTAGCCCCCAGAGGAGGCTGGTTGCCGAACTGGGTATTACATCGTGTGTGCTTGCATTATACTGTGTACTGAAGTGGTCAAGTCTCGGTTGGAACACCACCTTAATTTCGTCTTGAACAAGATAACAGTATTTCAAAATCAATACCTTCCTTTTGTGTAAAACCTCTTGTAACTAACGTGACCTTCAACCTTGCAAGTTCCACACCAGGTAATCCCTACTTTCTTGTGAATATCCATTTGCTTCCCACCAGTCTTGCTTTGGGAGGCCTATCTACAATTTCCCAAGTCTTGTTTTTCTTCAGAGAATCCATCTCATCTTGCATAGCATTTAACCACTGTTTACCTTCATTACTATTCACTGCATCTTTGACACTCTCAGATTCATGGTTAGAAACATTATCAGCAACATAACAAGCATAATTTACCATGTCCTCAAAACCATTCATCACAGGAGCCATATGATTTTGTGCTAAATGTCTGGTTTGGTTAGAAGAACATTGTGTTAAGTGGTCATGTTATTTAACAACGTTTACTAATGTTCTGTCGAGTTCGTTGTGGCTTCCTAATTACCTTTCTTAATGTTACGTCGAGTTCGACTTCCAAAAAAATTATTACTCAAATGCGCATTACAACGAACAAACTTTTAACTACTGTTAAACTATAAAACACAAAACAAAAGGACTTCCCAATACCTGTTTTTGCTATGTGCAGAGTGGTTGTCAAGGGAGTGATTCAATTGCACCAGATGACAGTTTGATATTTTTACAGGCAAACTTAAGGGAGGTTAGTGAAGTGAAAAATGAATTGAACCAATATGAACTATTAAGTCAATTATAATAAATCAGGCTTGGAGGATATTATCAAGGCCAGACCTAATGGTGAGTAAATTGTTTAAAGCTAGATATTTCAGGTACACCAATCTAATGAAATTGAAGGAAAAATGGAATGGATCAGGTGAGTTTAGCTTATGATCTCATTGTGAACAAGTATGTCATCAAATTCGTCAAGATGTCAGGAGTTTTGGAAGAAGGTGTGAAATCTGATGCCATTTAAATGGAGTTTTGGTAGACAAGAGGGGGCCTCTAAGACTCCATTTGAATGTCACCGGCGACTTCGGGGAGGTGCCAGCAGGACCATTACTATTCTCACTCCATTTGAATCATTTATCCCATGACTGCTCTGACCATCGCCAAAGCTTCCTTGTCTACCGTAAGCAAGACGATCTTGCTGGACTGAACTTTCAACATCTCCTTCCGATCATCTCATATCATGATGATCATTGCTTAAATTTTCTTCTCCTCTATTGACCTGAGAAGTTTGAAAAGGCTTATGGATTCTCACCTACAAGAAAGCCTAAAATTCAGTTCTGGCACAAGAGCAGTAGCAAGTTTATATCAAGAAAATAAAGAAGAAATACTTTGTTTACCGTTTCTCCGTTTATACGATGCATTCTTCTTCCTTCGATAAGAAGATCAGCAACTGAAGGATCAGCAAATGTGACAAACCCAAAGTTAAAGACTTTATTGTGATTCTCAATAGCATTTAAAAAAACTGAGTCCACCACTGCTCCAAACTGGCTGAAGTACTCCATTAAATCGTCTGCGAAAACCGTCACAAGATTACCATCAACAATCACGCAAATGCAATGCTGCAATTACTAAGAGGGGCCGTTTTTAAATTTGATCACCTCTTGTGACGTAGATTTGTCTGCAATTACAGTTTCAAGAAAGCTCTGCATTACAATTTGATTCATCAAGACAAGATTCAGGAAAGAAAAATAGGATGATGAAGAATGAGTGGGATACGTACCCAGGATCGGATGATCTGCCTAAATGGATGTTGTTATTTGTGTCCATTGTTTGCTTCGAGTCGAATGTTGGATGAAGAGAAGATCGATTATTTATGAGAAATCGGAGGCGAGCTAGAGTGAGAGCTTTGTTGACTCGCAAGTGACCCGAAAAGAAAAAAGAAAAGCCAATTACCTTCCGCCTCCAGCACAGTTGATGGTTCAATTTGATTTTTTTTTTATTTTTTTTTTGATCTGGACTTGTTAGGGGTTAGTTAGTATCATTTTTTTTTGTCATTTTTTCAGCATGAGGATTCGAACCAGGAGTCGCTGGTGGGTTTGCTCCACTGAGACAAACACCAATCCTCAATTTGATAATTGAATCAAACAAACCGAATTCAAACAAATCTTATTTTCAATCGAACCAAAGTTGAGTATTTGTTATTTTTAAATAATAACTTGACCTGGGCGCAAGTGAGTTAGCTCAGTGGAATTAGCGTTCCACCTTGCATCAAGTGTGCAAGTTTCAAGTCCCTCTAAACTCACCAATGAATGGGTACTAACTTAACCACCAAGCCCTTTCATCATCAAAAAAAAAAAAAAACTTGACCGATTAATCAAAAAAAAAAAAAAAAAACTTAGACCCTTCGTTATAAAAAAAAAACTCGACCATATAAATTACCATTTAACTAAACAAATTTTCTGATTTAATCAACATTATAAAATTTGTTTAGCTCCCAAATTCGATCTTATGCAGACAACGTTGGATCTAATTTGATGCAGTAAAAAATGTTGTGAAGTTGCAATTTATTTTTAGAAATGTATTACTCTGTGAGTTTCAATTTCGTCAATAAATAGTTGGAATTGAGATTTTGCTGCTTTTAAGAACGTGAGCTTAAGTTGTGAAACAAGTAAATTTTGAGTATGAAAAATGAGAGAACATTTTTTGGTAATTAAGTATTTATTTTTGCATGCACTCGAGAAAAAAAATGCTCATTTTCTGGCCAAGTCCCCATAGGAATGGGATACACTATACAGAGAGAATCACGCTGTTCACTCATATTCAACCCACCATTTGGAATTTGGACTTGTGACCTCTCTTCCCCTTCCTCGACAGCCGACGAGCTGCTGCCACTGCCTCCTCCCTATGCAGGTGGCGGAGGTTATGTTGGTGGTTGCCCCAAGATGGGACTGAACTCTCAGGGCTTTTTTCTGATCTCACGTCACTCATATGATGATGATAACGACGAAAGCGATTATGACTAGGCGCAACGAAAGTACTGCGATGAAGACCAGCAATACTTAAATGTCCTCCTCCGTTGACCGGAAATGCCCGATTGACTCTCACCTACAAGAAAGCCTTACAGTTCAATCCTATAACACAAGAGAATTAGTAGCAAGAAATGTCAAGAAACTAAAGAAGAAACTCATTTTTACCAATGCCCCGTTTATTTCATGTAGCCTTTTGGTTTTGGACCTTGTATAGTCGGTAAGTTCATCGACAACGGCAGGATCAGCGAATGTGACAAACCCATAGTTATGTGCTGTTTTCTTTCTCTGTATAGCATTCACAACAATTGAGTCCACCACTCGTCCAAACTGGCTGAAATACGCCCACAAATCATCTACGAAAACCGTCACAATGTTAATATTGACCATCAGAATTCACAACCAAACTGAGGAAGTGAGAGAGAAAGGTACATACTTTTTGTGATGTTACTGGGCAAATGCTTGACAAAGATTTGTCTGCAATTTAAAATTGATTCACCAAGATTCAGAAGAAGATAAAGATAACGAAGAATGAGTTGTATACGTACCCGGGATTGGATGATCTGTTGCTGAAATGGCAGTTGATTGGCTGCGACTGCAGGTTGTTGCAGCGACCATTGTTTATTGCTCTGGATCGCATGTTGGATGAAGAGCTAGCAGATGGATTGATGAGGAAGTTGGAAGAGAGTGAGACCTTTGTTTCACAAAAATTATGAAAATTGGCGGGCGTTGCTTGGCATCCGTTTTATTTAAATTCCACTGCTTAGATTGTGATGGAAAATTCCCATTAAAAAAAAAACTGTGATGGAAAATTAAAATGAAACAATACAATTAATATACAATAAAAATAATAACCCTTTTCACTTAAGTTTAATTTTATATTGGGAAAATTAAATTGGCGAGGCGAACTATAAACTGTAGTCTCACCTATTAAAATTATCGACCGTGAGGAAAATAAAATCAAATTGATGGATTTTCGAACGTCTTTTTACTCAATCATGTGAATCCAGTTAAAAATATCGTCAATTACATTATAAATTCTTAACATACCTAATCGGTCTTTCTTCTTTAACATTCTTAGACCTGTTTATTAAGTCGGTATCAATATGCCCCGGTGGCCTGTTGGTTAAGGAGTCAAACATGATTCCTTACACCCCAGATTCGAGTTTTAGGGGCACCAATTTTCTCACAATTTTATGAAATTTTCTTTTTCCTCTCCCTTTTCCTCTCAATCAACTATTTTTATTTTATTTTATTTGTTCGTGATTAAATTTTGATGGTTTTTAATTTAGAAAACCAATTTGTATTTTATCTTTATTTATTTCGTTTTTTTAGGTGACAATGTGAAATACTGAAATGTGTCCACCAAAACAAACAAAACATATGCCCTCACGTGTGTCCACCAAACCTCTGTACTGCTCTTGCCGCAGACTCGTCAGCCAATCAAAATTGGTTCGCTTTCGGTTCACAAGACGCGCAGCATGAGAGAAGCGACGATTCATCTCACGCGCTCGATTCTCACAGCGTCCTCCTCTCTTCTACGCGATTCTCGCTCAATCTCAACCTTAAAAATCCAGCTTCGATCCAACTCCCGTTTGACTTCTTCAACAAGTCACGCCCTCTCCGTCTCAATGGGAGCTGCCGAATCTGCAACTGCAACTGTCAACGCCGCTGACCAAGACAAGTTCGGATTTAAGCGGCCGGATATGTACAAAGAATCGTTAACAGGTACCATCGCCGCCTACGATCGCCACGTGTTTCTTTGCTACAAAGGTCCGGACAGCTGGGGCCCGCGCGTCGAGAGCTCCGCCCCTCTACCTCTGCTGCCGGCATATTTGTTTGCTGCTTTCAAGGCTCGCAAGAATGACATGTCCCTCAAGGTACTTGTGTTTTTAGCTGATTTTGAGTTTAGTCCGGCAAGACATTGTTGCCAATTTGCGGAAAATATATATATCTGGAAATGCGGTAGTTTTTGAGGTTCAATTTCCCCAGTTTCAATTAAAAATCGGTTATAAGTTATAATATGTTCTGAAAGATCGAAACTCAAAACTAAGTCATTTCCAAAAATTATTCCTGAATTTGGTGATGTGGACAGACGAATCTGACGGTGTGTGGCCCAGTGAGTGGAGATGACCTCTCAGAGGGAGATGTGATAATCTTTCCGGACATGATTCGATACAGGTGAACTTTAATATCATTTTGAATCTCGAAAGTTCACGTAGAATGACTAATATGTTTAGTGAGTGTAGTCTCTTAGAATCGAATTGGTCAAAATGTTAGGATTATTATAATACTTATTCTTGCATCAGTATTTGTCAGTCTAAATTTTTGTAAGCTTCTGTTTGCAGTTTCTTGCCCTGCTTTACTCGGTATACCGTATTTCGACTAAGTTTTGACTTTTACTTTAATAAAGGGGACTTCAGGAGGCCGATGTCGATAGCTTTGTTGAAGATGTTCTTGTAAATAACATGAACTGGGGTGCTCGACCTCCAGAATCTTTCTCTGGCACCTACGTATTTGTATGTGCTCATGGAAGTAGAGATAAGAGGTGTGGTGTCTGTGGACCAGTTCTAATCGACAGTTTCAATGAGGAGATTGTGTCAAGACAATTGACAGATGAGGTGCACATTAGTCCTTGCTCGCATATTGGTGGCCACAAGTATGCTGGGAACCTGATAATCTACAATCCCGATCGCAGTGGAAAAGTTACTGGCCATTGGTGAGACATGGGTCAGCAACATTTAGTTCTTTTGGCTACAAATTGAAAAAAAAATGTAATTTGATAAGTTACCGTTGTCTTCTGAAGGTATGGGTATGTCACTCCTGAAGATGTTCCTGAAGTGCTTGATTCTCATATCAAGATGGGAAAGATAATACAACGAATGTGGAGGTTAGTATCGTCTTTGTCAACATTGAATTGATCTTATGCTGCTGGTAATTTTAAATGCAATCTTACTAACCAAATGACAAAAAGAGCTTGGAAATCATCGCACCCTCTATATATTATTTCTATGCATAGAAGTTAATGTATAAATAAATGGCTTAGTATTTTCGTTGGAACTTTGTTGACCTTTCATGAACTAAGTAGTTTTATTGCATTTTTGATACAAAACCAGATTTTTAGTGCTTGCTACTTCGGACATGTATGCAATGGTGTGATACGGGTTATTATAATTCTTATTAAGACCATGCATATGAATTTTTTTGATAAAATAAATATGTTAACAATTCTAATCACATATTTTTCTTCTTCTAGCATTTTAATTTACAACAAGGTTTAGAAAATAATCATGGTTTCAGCTATATGCACTTGCATATTATTAATTTTCTCACAAGTCAACAAGTCTTATTTTGCTAACAGTAAATTCCAACTCCAGGGGCCAAATGGGGTCAGCTGTAAAGAAGCTTGAGGATGGAGATGTTTCTGGGGGTAAAAACAACAACCCAAAGATTGGTGGCTGCTGTCAAAGTGTTGAGGGAGTTTCGTGTTGCGCAGAGGGAATTTCAAAAGAGAAAATCACATCTGGTGGGAGTAAGATAGAAGAAGGCTTAAACAATTAATCAGAGCTATATAACTGTAACAGTAACAGTTGCTGCCCACGGAGCCATGGCTGCTATGATCGTTGCTTGTTTCTATTTGAAAAGGTCAGCCTCAAAGATGATACGGTTAGTACTTGGTACTGGCATAACTTGATACTTATGTAATAATCCACAACACAGGCATTGCTGCTAGAGTGAACAAATATTGTTTGTGCAGTGTTTGTGGTCTTATATAGCATGTCATACCACTTGGGCTATATACACCCTTGGCCTTGCGCTTGCCTCATGTGTCTTCAACATAGTTTGGTAGGAGCGACTGTTGGTGCTGATTTATAGTATCCTTTCGGCTTTCATGCATTGAATCAAACAAACCCAATTTAAACAGAGTTCATTTTTAATCAATCCCATATTAAGCATTTGTTATTTCTAAATAGCCACTAATTAATAATTAATGATTTAACTAAACAAATTTCCTAATTTAATCAACATTATGTAATACTTTTAGCTCCCAAACTGTAGAGGAATTTTTTTTTAGTAGTTGGTCATTTGTTTCTTAAAACTTAAGTAACAGAGAAAAACATTATACTATAAATAAGAGGCAGCAAAGCGCAACGATGCGGAAACAAAGCTCCTGATCAATCTGATAGTCGCGATGGATCATGTGGTGGGAGCAGCCGTGGCGTGAGGTCAGAAATAACTCTTGGAGATTATATTATGCCTACTCTTCATGCTTTCTTGAACAATAATGATGAAGAAGAGCAGGCATAATATAATCGCCAAGGGTTATTTCTGACCTCACTTCACGGCTGCTCCCATCATATGATCCATCACGACTATCTGAACCACTTCCTCCTCTGTTAGTCTGACTTCGGCTTCGAGGAGCCCAAGCGCACTTGATTATCACCTTCAACCCAAAATAATGAGACAATAATTTGAAAACTTGAACCATTAATTCTAACACTCCTGTGACCATCACCAAAGCTTCCTTGATCTTGATGGATTGAATTTTCAAGCTCTCTTTCTAAACTTAAATAACTGAGATGACGACTTGACCCACCGAACCACTCATTCTAACACTCCTATGACTTCTTTGCAGTTTATGTCGGTTACCATTGTTGTTCAAGAGAGAAAGAAGACGATCTTGCCGGATTGCATTATGAATGTGACTCCGATCACTCGTATGATAATTTTCCCGCTCTCATTCCGAACTTTCCTTCTTACACACTTTCAGTAAACTTAAGCTTATTGACCATTTAACTGCTAAATGTGGTATTGGTAGTGCAGTACCTCACATGTTCATTGATGAGTTTATTTTCTGGTACCGGTTGCGTACAGAAGAGGGAAATTGTACTCTCAAGGAAGGATTTTTCCAAGGGTGCAGGTTTTTTGTGAGGTGTGTATTATTCCAATAAATATAAGACCATGCATATGAATTTTTTTTGATACAACAAATAAATATGTAAACAATTATAATCACATATTTTTCTTAAATATATATATTTTTTCTAGCATTTGAATTTGCAAAAAGGTTTAAGAAATAATCACGGCTTCAGCTTTATGCACTTGCACATTAATATGTTTCTCTCAAGGCAACAAGTCTTATGTTGCTAAAAGTAAATTCCAAGTCCAGGGGCCAAATGGGGTCAGCTGAGGAGAAGCTTGCGGATGGAGATGGTTCCGCCGGTAAAAACAACAACCCGAAGATTGGTGGCTGCTGTCAAAGTGTTGAGGGAGTTTCGTGTTTCGCAGAGGGAATTTCAAAAGAGAAAATCACATCTGGTGGGAGTAAGATAGGAGAAGGCTTAAACGATTAATCAGGGCTATATAACTGTAACAGTTGCTGTCCACAGAGCCATGGCTGCTATAATTGTATATTGTTGCTATTTGAAAAGGTCAGCCTCAAAGATGATACGTTCAGTACTTGGTACTGCTGGTAGAAAATGCATAACTTGATACTTATGTAATAATCCACAACACAGGCATTGCTGCTAGAGTGAATTAATTGTGTTTGTGGTCTTAAAGCATGTCATACAAACTTGGGCTAATTTAGTTATGTAGTTATCATCAATCTTTGTAACTTGGTACTGTAAAATCAGAACTAGCTCGTTGAGCGAAATATGGCCTTCATAAGATTCAGTCACTGTTCACCTTTTAAATCAATTGGACCAAGATAGTTGTCTCTCCTAAGTGAGCTAGCTGTGTGTGTTGACCCAATTTTTGCAGGACATAAGGATTTGCTGGCTATGTATTAAGGATTTGTTATTAATAAATAACTGTTAATTAATAAATAATGATTTAACCAAACAAATTTCCTAATTTAATCAACAATATGGAAATTTTTAGTTCCCAAACTGCAGAGGAATACAGTAATGAACACCGTAACAAAGATGCCCCTGTTTTAGAAATTTTTTTTATAGTTTGGTCAACATGTTAGCTTTTCTATATTACTTAAGTTGTTTTTAGTAGTTGTTCAAGAAAAAATATTAGACTATAAATTAGAGGAAGCAAAGCGTAGCTAAAGCCTAAGCCGAAACAAAGCTCCTGATCATCATCATGGAAGCGGAAGTCAGACAAACAGAGGAGGAGATCATGGATCAGATAGTCGCGGTGGAGGAGATCATGGGAACAGCCGTGACGTGAGGTCAGATATAACCCTTGGGGATTATATGATGCCTGATCTTCATGGTGAAAATAGTCAAGTCTGCTCCCATGATCATCTGATCCATCACGACTATCTGATCCATCATCTCCTCCTCTGTTAGTCTGACTTCCGCTCCCACAGCCCAAGCGCGCTTGATAATGTGACAATATTTTGAGAACTTGAACCATTAATTCCAACACTCCTGTGACCATCACCAAAGCTTCCTTGACTATGTCTGTCACCACCACCTTTGTTCAAGTCAGCAAGAAGATGTTGTTGGATTGAATTTTCAAACTCTCTTTCTGAACTTAAATAACTGATCATGTGATGATGCCGATGACAATCACCTGAACCATTATTCATTCTAACACTCCTATGACTTCTTCGCAGTTTATGTCTGTTGTTCAAGAGAGAAAGAAGATGATCTTGCCGGATTGCATTATCAATGTAACTCTGATGATTTTCCGGTCTCTTTCCGAGCTTCCTTCTTACACACTTTCAGTAAATTACTTAAGCTTTTATTGACAATTTAACTGCTAAATGTGGTATTGGTAGTGCGCAGTACCTCACATGTTCATTGATGATGAGTAATTTATTCCTACACTTGATGGGTATTTTGCTACACCCATCCCTGGTATGAATTCTTTCAGTTCTTAGTTATTAATTCATCCATTTTGCAAGGAGCCCCTGACCGGCTTTTGAACTTGAATGATTTTCTTTCGCATTGCATTACCGATACAAACATACCAGTAATACCAAAAAAGTGAAAGTATGCACACATTAATATGCATTTATGCTGTTTCTCCTTCAATTTTACTTTGGCTTAAAATTGGCATGCGTAAGCTGAGAGATGAAATATTTTGAACTGTATTTTACAGTTATGCAGACTGCGTAAGAGCTCTATTATTTTCATTTATCACCTTATCTTAACATATAACTTATAAGATTCAGCCATGTTTTTCTTTCTCATGTCTTAGGTACTAAGAAAGATGGAAGCAGTATCCATTTTTTCCATAGAACAGCGAATGCATATGCTACAGGGCAGTGGAAACGTCGCAAGATCCAGACAAGCAAATTTTCTGGCATAAGACAGGCAAGAAGATCATGGTTCTTTATCATAGCTCAAGGAAGGGATTTAAACCTGACAAAGCGTATTGGGTTATGCACCAGTATCATCAGTGTACTGACGAGGACGAAAAGGATGGTGAATTTGTAGTCTCGAAAATCTTTGATCAACATCCAAAGACAAGTGAGTAGTTCGGTCATCAAAGATGTTGATGTCATGCAACAACGTTCAAGTCCCAAAACCCCTAAACTTTTAGTATTCCCCGTCTCCAGCGTCCAAGGACTTCAAAACATTGGATGACGATTATGCTGATGGCACTACGCTGATTGTTGAACAGGCGCTACTTTCCCTTAGTTTCTCTTATCTACAATCTACATTAGCTTACCTTATACAACTCTGCTATATATAAGATCTGTTGCCCATAATTCTTCTGTTTCTTTTCGGCGTTAACAAAATGCAGAGAAAATTGTTAACAATAAAATTAAAAGTGAAACAAGATGAAAAACTAGAAGAAAATAGTTTTCGTTTTAGATTTTTGTTTGACATTGATAACCTTACTCTTTTCAGATCAGTATGCAAAACCAGAGTTTATTTTGTAAGCAAGACTGTTTTGTACACCTCAAAAAGTGAACTCATTTTACTGGCTGACTCCAAATATGAATGAGATGCTGATACTAATTGGAACTCGATTTCCATTATCACAGCTCTTCTTCTTCCTCTCCTTGTTGAGAAATCTAGGTGCTGGCAATGATGATGGTGTTGGTGGTATCTGACTCCCTCCTTTCACAACCATTATTGTTCAAGAAAGCATGAAGAGCAGGCATATTATAGTCACCAAGGGTTATGCAGACTGTGTAAGAGCTCTATTAATATTTTCATTTATCACCGGATCTTAACATGTAACGTATATTTCACTGAGATTCAGCCATGTTTTTCTTTATTATGTCTTAGGTGCTAAGAAAGATGGAAGCAGCATCCATTTGTTTCCATAGAACAGCTAATGCATATGCTACAGGCCAGCGGAAACATGGCAAGATCCAGAAAAGCAAGTTCGCTGGCATAAGACAGGCAAAGATCAAGCCTGTTTTGGAAAATGGAATTCATTTTTCGCCTCAGACTTCAGAGTATGCAACTCTGCTATATATAAGATCCCGCAAAAAGGTTGCCCATAATTCTTTTCGGCGTTAACAAAACGCAGAGAAAATTGAAACAAGAAAATAGTTTTCGTTTTAGATTTTTGTTTGACATTGATCGATCAGTATGCAAAACCAGAGATTATTCCATTATCAGATCAGTATGCAAAACCAGAGATTATTTTGTACATCTCAAAAAGTAATAGTATCATACTACTAACTGAGACTTGGACTCATTTTCCATTATCACAGCTCTTGATCTTCTTCCTCTCCTTGACTATTTTCACTTGTCCATTATTGTTCATGAAAGAATGAAGAGCAGGCATCAAATAATCGCCAAGGGTCACTTGACGGCTGCTTCCATCATCATCTGATTCATCATCACGATGATGATGATCAGCCCGAGCCCAAGCACGCTTGATTATCACCTTCAACCCAAAATAATATACAATTGATCAATCCCCAAGTTTATTCCCAATACAATTTATCAAAGTATCACATAAATGAAGATCCAATTAATATATCTTTTTTCTTGGTTACCGTTGTGCCGTTTATAATTTGTATCACTGACGAGTTCTGTCCCATAAGTCGATCAACATCCGCCGGGTCAGCAAACGCAACAAATCCAAAGTTGTAATCATAATTGCTATTGACAACATATGCTTCTACCACATGCCCGAACTGAAGACTGAAATGCACCCTCAAATCGTCTGCGAAAACCGTCACGAAAGATTAATATTTCAAAAACACAATGCTGCTCTGATGCATCAAATTTCACAAAATCAATCAATAGAGAGAAAAACAGAGAAAGAAAGGTAAACCATTTGTAATGTTTTTGGTTTTGGGCAAGCGGCTGACATGGATTCGTCTGCGATTTCAATTCCGAGAAAGCAATCGACATTGTCAGATCACAACGCTAATAAAAAATGGAATTATGAATTAACAAGTATTGAGGGATCGGAAGTGAGTAAGGTACCCAGGAATGTAGTTGCTGCTTTCGCCGTTGAGTTGATTTCCAGCAGCGCCAGGAGGAGGAAGCTGGTTGTTCTTGCGGCCTCCGGAATTCATGATGGCAAAGAAGCGTTGCTTCGGCTGATGAGAGAAATCAAGATTGACGATGGACTGATTAACTGCTTTGCTCAACTGAAATGATCAAATTGGCGGCCCTTGTATTTATAATGTGTATTTTTTTTTTATTCTTTAACTAAAACTGTGAGAAAAGAAAATTGAAAAATCAGATGACCGACTTTTAAGTCCAACAAATTAATCAAGTCCAATTCTTTTGAGTTTAATTGAGATTGAATTGACCAACTTAATTAAAATATTTGATTATAATACTTGATTTTTCGACTACAACTTTTAGACATTTAGTTCAAATTAAATGTTTGAATAGAAATCATAAATTAGTACGAAATTGAAACCGAAAAAAACTAAATTTTAATTACAATATTGTATTATGATACTGACTTTTCGACTAATAATATTAGACATTTAACTTAAGGTTTTCACGTATTTTCAGTGATTTTAGCTTTATGTTGAGTGATAACGATGTTCAGTGATAAAGGTTAAATATCCAGAGAATAATTTTTTTTTTAGCGAAAAGTGAAGATTTTAAATATTCTGATTGTTTTATCCCTTAAAGTCGTTTTTATATATGAATTTCGTTAAAATTTACATTATGATCAAAACTACGTCATTTCATTAAGTGATACATGACAACTTTCTAAGGGGTTTAAAGTTTATATAAAAAAACATGATTTTATACCTAAACTTCTCTCAACAATCATATATAAGGGTGTCTATCTTTTTAGCACATGATTAATCAGAAGCAAAAAATGCATTTTAACACAATTGATCGTCTTCATCTTGCACCTTAAAAAGAGGCTAAAAAATCTCTTCAAAATTTTTGGAGCAATCATGAGATGAGTCTTTTAAGAGCAATCATCAGATGAGTCTTTAAGAGTGAATTGAGCATGAAAATGAGAGAAATGCTATTTGGTAATGAAGTAAGTATATATGCATACTCTCGAGGGGAGTCATATACTGTTTGACCAACTTAATTAAAGTGTTTGATTATAATACTTGATTTTTCGACTAAAAATATTAGACATTCAAATTAAATGTTTAAATATAAATTATAAATTAGTAGGGAACTGAAACCGAAAAAAATGAATTTTAATTTTAACGAAGCAAAACATATATTCGCCTATAATTCTCCTGTAAAAGTTTTGGTTTTGTCATATTCTTTATTGTATTAAATCTTTAGAGTTGAGATCTGGTGAGAAGGGTTTATTAGATGAGAAATAAGAAATTTTGATAACCATACGATCAAAATATTAAAATGGTGAGATTAATCCGAATTATAATTAAAATTCGTATTTAATTAATTACTAAATACACTTAAAGGGTAAATTAGGAAAAACGAAATCAATTGAAATCCCGCTTTTCACTCGCGGTCATCACTAAACCTTCATTCTCTATTTGGAAATTAATTGTTTCTTTAATAATTAAATATTTAATATTCAACATAATGAGTGCTACAAATTTTGTTTTAATTGCTACGCATTTTAGTCGTAAAGCACCAAAACATGACTGCTACGAATTTTATTTATAATTGCTATGCATTTTGAATATTAAATATTTAATTATTCGTAGCGCAGTGACACAGTGGAATTGGATAAAATGCATAGACTAAGTTGGATAAAATGCGTAGATTAATACATATAATTCGTAGCACAGTGACACATTGAAATTGACATGTAATTATAAAATGCGTAGATCTATAACTAAAATTCGTATCAAAAGTATGAGTTGATTGTAGCTGATATATCAATAGTAAGCAGCACCAGGCACTATGGAGTAGGGCTGAGCATTATTCGGTAAATTCCGATTTTACCAAATTAATTTACCGAACCGAATAATCGGTAAATTTTTGTCGGTAATCGGAATAGATTTTCTAATTCGGTAATTTACCGAATAAGAATTATTTTAAAACAATATTTATTAAAAATATAAAAAAATTAAATGACATATTGTTTAAACTTTAATTTTAAGCTTCAAATTTTGGACATTTTTGAGATATAACTGTGTAGATTATAATTTTGAATTATTCTTGTGTTTTGTTGTTGTTAGATGATTAACTATTATTTTTGAATAATTTGAAAATTAGGAGAAAAATTATTTAAAAAATAATTTGGTAAATTTCGACAATTTACCGAAATTACCGTTTTACCGAAATGTCGGTAAAACGGTAAATTTAGTTCGGTAATCGGAATAAAAAATTTAAGTCGGTAAATTCGGTAATTTACCGATACACACCCCTAATGGAGTCGATTGTTGAAAATTTTCCATCTATTTAGGCACAATCACCTCCAGCGTCTTTTCGGCACCCCCTCTCTTTAGGCACAATCACCTCCAGCATCCCATCCACACACGCCGCACTCGCTATCTCCGGCCTGATACATTCCGTCGACCTAAACCCGCACACGCCACACACACCACCACTCACCTCGATACCTCCAACATCCAATCCAATCAGCAATCACACATAACACAATCAAGACAAACACATAGAGCACAACGAGCTACGACCTCATCAGCTTCTCCTCAACGCCAAAACCGACCATTCGGTAAAACCACATACCTCGACGACCACGATCTGAGGTACTTCAGATCCTGCTTGAAGTGGGTCTGCGTCGATCAATCGAACCGCTGGCGCGCGATGCTTTCTTGGGCGGTGTTTTTGTTGCTGGTTGTGGTTGTTCCGATCCTGAGCCATGTTTTGTATGCATGTGGCGAGTGTGATAAGAAGCGAGTGGTGGTGTGTCGAGGGAGAATTTTTTTTTGTTTTTTTGATGAGGTCGAGGGTGAATTTAACACTGCGAGGATCGAAACAAAACCGCATAGTGTGGGCGGAAAAATAGGATCTTAACTAAAATAAGTAAAGCCAAATGACGAATACATCCCGAATTATAATTTTATTGCCAAAATAAATGCAAATTAATTAGCGAAAGCATAACCGTCAAATAATCAATTGGACGTTTGACATTTTTTCTTATTTCTCACCAAAGATGACGTTTCTCATATGATCCCAACTCTAAATCTTTAACTTATACAATCGTAGAAAAAAAAGATCAAATATAGAGTAAATATCAGATATAAAACATATTTTTTGGTGTAAAATAAAAAATTTGTTAAAATTGGATTATAATTCGTCACCGAGAAATAGGGAGGCGTATTTGGAGGAGGAAAAGAAGAAACGAGCTGTCGACGGTGCAGGAGATGCAGGAGCTGGCTGAAGAGAGGAAGAGAAGGGACGGCGACAGTTGAAAAGGGTGATTTGGGAGATGCTTGAAGGACGAAGGCTCTGGAGTTTTTGAGAGGAGAGAGAAAGTCCGTTAATTGAGATTGAATTGACCAACTTAATTAAAATATTTGATTATAATACTTGATTTTTCGACTAAATATTTTAGACATTTAGTTCAAATTAAATGTTTGAATAGAAATCATAAATTAGTACGGAATTGAAACCGAAAAAACTGAATTTTAATTACAACGAAGCAAAACATATATTCGCATATGGTTAATGATCAGGTACAAAGTTAATTTTTGGTACAAACAAAAAAGTTTGTCAAAATCGACCTTAGTTCTTCGTCAAAAACGATAAAGACGACATAGTTCATCACTTTTGCATATAATTCGTCACGGATAAAATGCACTAAAAATCATCATTTAATCTCATCCATCCAAATCACAAAATCAAAGACTATGATTTGTTTGTATTTTTTACTGAAAAATCAACTTTGTACCTGATCTTTTTCTTTTTCTTATTCGCATATACATTCTCCTATAAAAGTTCGGTTTCGTCATACTTTATTGTATTGAATGTTTAACTTATACAATCATAGAAAAAAGATCAAATATAAAGTAAAGATCAGATACAAAATATATTTTTGGTGCAAAATGCAAAGTTCGTCAAAATTAGGTTATAATTCGTCGCCGAGAAACCAAAAGTACCACATACTTCGTCATTAATATTTTATAATTCTTCACCGAGGAATTAAAAATTATAATTTTGTGAGAATTTTCTCTCCCTCTTCATTTTCCTCTTCCTCGTCCCGCCTCGCACGTGGATGCATCCTACATTCCTCGTGGATGCTTCCTCCGACCGTCAAGATGGACGTGTCTTGTCTTACAACGATAAAGGTACCCAAATGTGGTATGAGCTCTAAGTGTCCAAGAATGTACCGATGATTTGGAGTAGATGTGCGGATCCATGCATGGTAAAAGGTGCTGAACTTGGTTTGCGCTTTAGAAGTGGAGAAATGTACTAATTGATTTCGGATCCGATCGAGATGCCTTGCTAGAGCTTCGGATATCAATATATATGTGTGTACTAGATGATAAGACGTCATATGCATTGTAATATTCTAAATTGTTGTACCCCATTATATAAAAAAAATGATGGAACATATTGCCAATTAATCAAAAGATACTAAATTTTAAATTTAAAAAAAAATCGGATACCGAATTTGGAATCAACAATGTGGACATCAACTATACTAATTTTTTTTTGATAATGGGTGGGTACAACAACTCGGAACATTATAATACAAATGACGTCTTATCATTTAGTACATATATATTGATCTCTGCAGCTCTAGCATTGGAAGCGCAAGCCAGAATTGACACCTTTACCATGCATGTATCCGCATATCCACCCCAAATCACTGGTATGACATCATGAACCAACTATTTCAGGGTGAACTCTTTAACCAATATGCCACCACCCATATTAGCAACATCAACTATACTAAATTAACCTATAAAAATATGAAAAGACGAAGTAACATTAAATGCCTAAACCTCTTATCAAAAAAAAAAAAAAAGCCTAAACCTTGCACAGAAATTTCAGTGTGCAATTAGATTAAGTTAGCTTAAAAGAAGCAATCAAAAAAAAAGTTAGCTTAAAAGAAGGGGCAAAAAAAAAGTTATAAATTTTCTATTTGAGGTGATTCACAAATAAGAATAAGCATTAAGCAGTCATTTTGAAGTCGGAGTAATATCATTTAGCTTTACGAAAAAAGCTATCTCGGTTTCATGTTTTTTTATACAGATGCATTGATAATAATAATAATAATATGTTCAAATACAAGGTTTTGCTTCTCGCAAGTCACAACACATACAACAATAATCCCCGCAGAGAGCTCCAGTGGGTTTGTTTCTAGCTCAGGGGGCACGTCATAGATACAGGGGGATGTTTTACATACTAAAATGACGTCACATTGAGTGAACAAAATTTGTCCGCACAGGAGCAGGCCATACAAGCTCCTTTCGTAAATCTTTTGGTGAGTGATGCCATCTACCGTTGCACGTAGACTGGTGCTTTTGGGCATTACAAAAATGCAGGACGAGGGAAACACAAAGCACAGCTTTTAGGACATGTTTGTCTGAAAATCCCATATATGCTTGGTCTAGGGTACGACAGTCGCAATGCTACATGCCTGCCACTGCCATCCAGATCTTAAATGCGATCTAGCCAATCAAATACACTGTCTTGTGATCCAAAATACAAATCCTGTGAAACATAAGTTACATGTTTTTCTTTTAGTACACAGAAAGTAATAGGATGTGAGCACAATCAAAATCAATAACTTACAGTTAACTGGAAATCTGGTGGAGTGTCAAGTTCTAGGTTCTCCAGGTCTGCAAAACTGCTAGAGATGCCGTTATTTTCAGTCAGAGTAGATTCATTGCCACCAAAGTTAGAAGGAACATGGCTTGGTCCTGGATCATTGAAATTGAAAGAAGGACAAGAACCAAAGTCTTCTTTGCACAGCAAGGACTCGTCAAAGTCATTCAGACCAAACTGCTCAGCAGCCTGGGATTCGCCAGCCAACCATCCCGTGTGCTCTGGGTCTCCCATATAAATAGCTGGTGGAAGGGCATCATAAGAATTTGGTGGGTTGAACTGCAATTCCGTATCAACAAAGGTGAACCAGACCAAGTAAGGATCTCAATGTCACGCAAGAATCTAAAATGAAAAAAAAAAAATCTTCTAATTTTTCATCTTGTTTCACTTTTAATTTTATTGTTAACATTTTTCTCAGCATTTTGTTAACAAAAACAAGGGTGCAACCTATGTGCATGATCTTATAGCAGACTTGCATAAGGTAAGCACGTGTAGATTGTAGATAAGAAAGTAAGGGAAAGTAAGGCACCTGTACAACAGTCGGTGTAGTGTCATCAGCATAATCGTCATCCAATGTTGAAGTCCCTGGACGTTGGAGACGGGGAGTAGGGGTTTTGGGACTTGAACGTTGTTGCATGACATCAACATCTTTGATGCCCAAACTACTGTCATGATACTCACTTGTCTTTGGATGTTGATAAGAGATCTTCGAGACTACAAATTCACCATCCTTTTCGTCCTCATCAGTACCCAGATGATACTGGTGCATAACCCAATTTGCTTTGTCAGGTTTAAATCCCTTTCTTGAGCTATAATAAAGAACCATGATCTTCTTGCAGCCTTTCTGAATTCCATTTTCCAAAACAGGCTTGGTCTTGCCGGTCTTATGCCAGCGAACTTGCTTGTCTGGCTGAGTCTGGATCTTGCGACGTTTCCGCTGGCCTGTAGCATATGCATTCGCAGTTCTATGGAAAAAATGGATGCTGCTTCCATCTTTCTTAGCACCTAAGACAAAAGAAAGAAAAACATGGCTGAATATCAGTGAAATATACGTTATATGTTAAGATCAGGTGATAAATGAAAATAATAGAGCTCTTACAGAGTCTGCATAACTGTAAACTACAGATCAAAATATTTCATTTCTCAACTTACGCACTCCAATATTAAGCCAAACTAAAACTGAAGGAGCAACATCACAATGGATATTAATGTGTGCATATTTTCACTTTTTTGGCCTTACTGGTCTGTTTGTATCCATAATGCAGTGGGAAAGAAAATCATTAAAGTTCAAAAGCCAGTCAGGAGCTCCTTGCAAAAGTGTAGCATGTGATGAGATGAAAATTGCAACTAAAAAAAATCTCACATGAAGTTGTTCTTTGTCAAAACACCTATATCCTAAATTCATTGATGGCAATGGGAGAACGGTTTTGTTTGTCACTGAAATTCAAGTGACAGAATACTGGCAATAATACGGTTATCTGATTAAAATGTCATGGGAAAAAAGGATGTTTAAGAGGTTCCATGAGAAAGAGGTCCAAGACCAAGCAAAGATAAGAACCATGTGCAGTGAGTTTACCATGCATGACCTGTGCAACTGGATGAATTAATGACTAAGAATTGAAAAAATCCATACCAGGTAGGTTTTCTGGATGGGTGTAGCAAATACCCTGGTCTCCATCAAGTGTAGGAATAAATTCATCAATGAACATGTGAGGTATTGCACTACCAATACCACATTTAGCGGTTAAATGGTCTATAAGCTCTAGATCAGAGGGATCAAATTTAACACCAGCTGGCAGACCAGGCCATTCGTTGATGGCCTACCAAATAAGAAATCCCAGACAAATAAATGCGGTTAGCGGAAAAAAATAGAAGCATGATAAAAAAACTGATTTAGGTGTCTCAGCATGATAAGTCCTTACAGCTCAGATGATCAGATGAACTTACATCATTGTTATCAATGCGGTAATGACACTGTGGGCATTCCCGAGATGCTCCACAATCTTTGATCTGCAACGGAGGTGATTTCGACGCATGCTTCACTTTCCTCGCAATACCAATGTTGTCAATAATCCAGGTTCTGCTCAAAAGTAAAAGAGCTTCAAGATACAGAAAAATACTAAAAAGTCCAGAAGCCAATTCAATCACATGCTGTAAACTTCAAGTACACTAGTAAGCCCACAAGTAGTATTGAGTCATATTGACAAAAAATTTTCTTTTATGCAGGTATACGAAGAAATGTCCTAATCATATAAAAAAAATCAATTGCAAAATTTGATTGGTTCTGCAAGCCCACAAAGATTAACAAAAACAGTATTGAAATAGACGAAGGACATCCATCCTTGTGTCACGCCCAATTTAATACTGCTACACAGTCCCAGTGAAATAAGCCATTGTAACTATAAAAACTGATCAATTTATCAAATGCAACTCCCTATTCAATCTTAGGGTTTATAGTTCACCAATAAACCTCAATCCCGAACTCCAACACGTACGATAGCGAAATCAACAATAAAACAAAACAACCACAACCACAAAATCCGCCTCCGCGCAGGAGTCGATTACATTGAACACATTAGACCTAGCCGACTTGAAGAACACGAAACAACTCAATAGTGTTACCTCGCCATGGATTGATGAGAGAGCAACACACTCCCTCAATGAGAATGGAAACACAGCAGCGCTCCAGCTAGAACTGACAATCGTCCCACACACTTGTATTTATAGATGGAGAGGAGAGAGATAGAGAGAGAGAGAGAGTTTGTGTGTGAAAATCCAAGCTTTTTCAACCAGGCTAAGTTTACTGAGAGTGTGTAAGAAGGAAGCTCGGAAGGAGAGCGGGAAAATCATCATCCGAGCCCCAGGTTTCGACACGCTAAATGCGTTACATGCCTTCGCCGAAGCTGAGGTTCGGAGACATACGAAGCAGTTGGATAGGTTTGGAGGGAGCATTTGCGAGGAAATATACACTTTTTGGTCCTCCCAGAAAGCACCTTCTCTCTAATTAATGCGCTGGAAAATGCATAAAATTTATTCCTATTTTATAAGTATTATAAAATGCTAATTCAAAAATGTTTTTTAAACGGAAATAAATCATGCAACGGCCTGGGCCCTGGTGTATTTTTTATTAGTTAAAAAACAGAAATAAAGTATTTGTATGATGGATTGACCAACCAGATAACCGGAAGGATATTCATTGATGCATGGCCCACTGCTTTCCGTGCGGACCAAGCTAAACATAGAAACTGTAACAAATAAAAAAAAAAGTAAAAAACCCATACAATTACCAGTTTAGATATGGCATGAATGAATGAAGGACTAAATCATGTCTGATTATTGTTGCCAAGTGTCACATCGAAACTGCAGAGGATCCAATGCTTTTTTTTTAGCTTATTACCATTTTCAATCATTATAAAGAAATATTGCATGGAATCACAGGGTAAATGCTTTAACAAATGAGAAGAGTCTCTAACTATATGGCCTTGGTCCCATTTTATGACTCCTGTTGTTGATCGCTTTATCGGCCCTCCGCCCATTTCGTCATGAAAAAATCGATTTAAATCGATATTGATATAATTTAACTGAAACTTAATTTAACTGAAATTATATTAACTTATATTAACTGAAAATAACTTAATTTAACCGTAAAAAATATAAGATGAAGTGGACATAGCCTAAGTTAAACATTCAATACAATAAAGAATGACAAAACTAAAACTTTTACGGGAGAATGTGAAGGCGAATAGGAAAAAAAGCAGGTACAAAGTTGATTTTTCGATAAAAAAATACAAACAAATCATAGCACTTGATCTTATGATTTGGATGGATGAGATTAAATGCTAATTTTTTGTGTATTTTCTCGGTGACGAATTATATGCAAAAGTGAGGAACTATGTCATCTTTTTCGTTTTTTGGTGAACTATAGGTCGATTTTGACGAACTTTATCGTTTGCACCAAATATTAACTTTGTACCTGATCTTAACCTTATGCGAATATATGTTTTGCTTCGTTGAAATTAAAATTCAGTTTTTTCGGTTTCAATTCCGTACTAATTTATGATTTCTAATCAAACATTTAATTTGAACTAAATGTCCAAAAATTGTAGTCGAAAAATCAAGTATTATAATCAAATATTTTAATTAAGTTGGTCAATTCAGGTCAAGATCAAGTACAAAGTTAATTTTTGGTACAAAATATAAAGTTCGTCAAAATCAATCTATAATTTGTCACCAAGAAAATACACAAAAAATCAGGATTTAATCTCATCCATTCAAATACAAGATCAATGGCTATGATTAATTTATATTTTGTACCAAATAATCAACTTTCTACCGGATCATTTTCCGGTCAATTCATTCTCAATTTTCTTTTCTCACAGTTTTAGTTAAAGAATAAAAAAAAAATACACATTATAAATACAAGGGCCGCCAATTTGATCATTTCAGTTGAGCAAAGCAGTTAATCAGTCCATCGTCAATCTTGATTTCTCTCATCAGCCGAAGCAACGCTTCTTTGCCATCATGAATTCCGGAGGCCGCAAGAACAACCAGCTTCCTCCTCCTGGCGCTGCTGGAAATCAACTCAACGGCGAAAGCAGCAACTACATTCCTGGGTACCTTACTCACTTCCGATCCCTCAATACTTGTTAATTCATAATTCCATTTTTTATTAGCGTTGTGATCTGACAATGTCGATTGCTTTCTCGGAATTGAAATCGCAGACGAATCCATGTCAGCCGCTTGCCCAAAACCAAAAACATTACAAATGGTTTACCTTTCTTTCTCTGTTTTTCTCTCTATTGATTGATTTTGTGAAATTTGATGCATCAGAGCAGCATTGTGTTTTTGAAATATTAATCTTTCGTGACGGTTTTCGCAGACGATTTGAGGGTGCATTTCAGTCTTCAGTTCGGGCATGTGGTAGAAGCATATGTTGTCAATAGCAATTATGATTACAACTTTGGATTTGTTGCGTTTGCTGACCCGGCGGATGTTGATCGACTTATGGGACAGAACTCGTCAGTGATACAAATTATAAACGGCACAACGGTAACCAAGAAAAAAGATATATTAATTGGATCTTCATTTATGTGATACTTTGATAAATTGTATTGGGAATAAACTTGGGGATTGATCAATTGTATATTATTTTGGGTTGAAGGTGATAATCAAGCGTGCTTGGGCTCGGGCTGATCATCATCATCGTGATGATGAATCAGATGATGATGGAAGCAGCCGTCAAGTGACCCTTGGCGATTATTTGATGCCTGCTCTTCATTCTTTCATGAACAATAATGGACAAGTGAAAATAGTCAAGGAGAGGAAGAAGATCAAGAGCTGTGATAATGGAAAATGAGTCCAAGTCTCAGTTAGTAGTATGATACTATTACTTTTTGAGATGTACAAAATAATCTCTGGTTTTGCATACTGATCTGATAATGGAATAATCTCTGGTTTTGCATACTGATCGATCAATGTCAAACAAAAATCTAAAACGAAAACTATTTTCTTGTTTCAATTTTCTCTGCGTTTTGTTAACGCCGAAAAGAATTATGGGCAACCTTTTTGCGGGATCTTATATATAGCAGAGTTGCATACTCTGAAGTCTGAGGCGAAAAATGAATTCCATTTTCCAAAACAGGCTTGATCTTTGCCTGTCTTATGCCAGCGAACTTGCTTTTCTGGATCTTGCCATGTTTCCGCTGGCCTGTAGCATATGCATTAGCTGTTCTATGGAAACAAATGGATGCTGCTTCCATCTTTCTTAGCACCTAAGACATAATAAAGAAAAACATGGCTGAATCTCAGTGAAATATACGTTACATGTTAAGATCCGGTGATAAATGAAAATATTAATAGAGCTCTTACACAGTCTGCATAACTGTAAATTACATATCAAAACATTTCATCTCTCAAATATTAAGCCAAAGTAAAATTGAAGGAGCAACAACACGATGGATATTATATTAATGTGTGCATATTTTCACTTCTTTTAGTCTTACTGGGCTGTTTGTGATGAGATGAAAATTGGAACTAAAAAGAATCTCACATGAAGTGGTTTTCTGTCAATGGGAGAACTTTTTTGTTTTTCACTGAAATTTAAGTAACAGAATTAATACGCGGATTAAAATGACATGGGAAAGAAAAGGCTGCTGTTTAAGAGGATACCATGAGATGAGGTCCATGATCAAGCAAAGATATAAGAACAGTGAGTTTACACATATGCGCAACTGGATGAAGTGAAATAATTCATACCAGGTAGGTTTTCTCCATCAAGTGTAGGAATAACCCTTGGCGAATATATTATGCCTGCTCTTCATGCTTTCTTGAACAATAATGGTGGTGAAAATAGTCAAAGTTAGATACGAAGAGCTGTGACAAGTGATAATGGAAATCAAGTCCAAATTCAAGTTGTAATACTCCCAAAGACTATGTGTGTCATCACCACTGTTGTTCAAGTCAGCAAGAAGATCTTGCTCGATCCAATTTTTTAGCTCTCTTTCTGAACTTACATAACTGATCATCTGATGATGTAGACGACGACGATCAAGGTGATAACTTGACCCACTTGAATTACTCATCCCCTAACACTCCTCTGACTTCTTCGATGTTTATGTCCATTGCCTTCATTTGGACTTGATTTCCATTATCACTTGTCACAGCTCTTCTGCTTAGACTCCAGATAGGAATGGTATCTGACTTCCTCTCTTTGACTATTTTCACCACCATTATTGTTCAAGAAAGCATGAAGAGCAGGCATAATATAATCACCAAGAGTTATTTCTGACCTCACATCACGGCTTCATCTGATCCATCACGACTATCTGATCCTTGATCTCCTCCTCTGTTAGTCTGACTTCAGCTTCCAGGATGATGATCAGCCCAAGCGCGCTTGATTATCGTCTTCATCCCAAAATAATGAGACAATATTTTGAGAACTTGAACCATTAAAATTCCAAACACTCCTAATACCATCACCAAAGCTTCCTTGACTATGTCTGTCACCACCAACTCTGTTCAAGTCCGTAAGAAATCTTGGTGGACTGAATTGCCAATCTCCGTTTCTGACCTTACATAACTCATATGACAATGACGACAACGATGATGAAGATTAAACCCACCTGAGTCTGCATTGATCCTTACGTTCCTCTGAGAATATTTTGTGTTTTAAGTCCACTGTTATCACCGTTCAACAGAGTAAGACGATCTCACGGGAGTACTGCATTATCAATGTGCCTGATCGTATAAGTCAGATGATGGTCATGATGATGCACTAGAGCCAACATAAGTATTGCGACGACAATAAACATCACTAATTGTCACTACAAGAAAGCCTACAATTCAATCTAACAACAAGAAAAGTAGCAAGTATATCTAAAAATATAATCTTACAATGCAACCTTTACTTCTAACAGTGTCCTCCAAATCATCAGCTCAAGTATTTCCACAAATGGCATGCTAAAAAAGGTAACAGTATTGATATATATTCACAAATCACAACCATAACATAAAATCAATAGAAACAAATAAGAGAGAGATCAGAAACAATTGCGTGGAAAATCAAAGAAGAATGGATTATGAACGCTATTAGGAGTACCCATGAGCATATATTGATCGGTTGCGTACATGGCTGTTCATTGGGTTTTCCAGCTGCAGAAGGCTGGCTGTTATTGCGCCGGAAGCTTTGTTTCCTCTTACTTATAGTCTAATGTTTTTTCTCTGTTACTTAAGTTTTAAGAAACAAATGACCAACTACTAAAAACAACTTAAGCTAACATGTTGACCAAACTTTGAAGAAAATTTTTTCTAAAACAGGGGCATCTGTGTTACGGTGTTCATTACTGTTGATTAAATTAGGAAATTTGTTTAGTTAAATCATTATTTATTAATTAACGGTTATTTAGAAATAACAAATGCTTAATACCAAAGTTGTCAGAACCGAGTTTTTACCCTGAATCGTTTTGTATGTGGAATCGAAACATAAACTCTGACTCGTAAAATCGCCGAATTTACCTTATATTAAACTAATACTAAATATTAAATATACTTTTCGAACACTATAAAAAATTTTAATGTATCAAATTTCACCTTTAAATTTTAATTATAAGTAAAACATATAAAACCATCACATAGATTCTTAAGAATAAAATAATAAAAAAAGATTTGACATTTATATAATTTTTATCGATTTTACCCGAATTTATCGATTTTACTTGATTTTACCCCGATTTTACTCTTATTTTACCCAATTTTACATGCAATTTAACTCGAATTATGTAGGTAAAAACGTAAAATCGAACGAGTTTACGAGTTAACTCGCGATTTTAACAACCTTGCTTAATACATAGCTAGCAAATCCTTGTGTCCTGCAAAAATTGGTTCACTTCGGAGAGACAACTAACTCAGTCCAATTTGATTTAAAACGTGAACGGTTCAAAAAACCGTAAAATCGAACGAGTTTACGAGTTAACTCGCGATTTTAACAACCTTGCTTAATACATAACCAGCAAATCCTTGTGTCCTGCAAAAATTGGTTCACTTCGGAGAGACAACTAACTCAGTCCAATTTGATTTAAAACGTGAACGGTTCAAGTTCTCAAAATATTGTCTCATTATTTTGGGTTGAAGGTGAGAATCAAGTGCGCTTGGGCTCTTAGAAGCCGAAGTCAGACTAACAGAGGAGGAAGTGGATCAGATAGTCGCGATGGATAATATGATGGTAGCAGTCGTGACGTGAGGTCAGAAATAACCCTTGGGGATTATATTATGTCTACTCTTCTTCACCATTATTGTTCAAGAAAGCATGAAGAGTAGGCATAATATAATCCCAAGAGTTATTTCTGACCTCACGCCACGGCTGCTCCCATCACATAATCCATCGCGACTATCTGAAGGTTTGTTTCCGCATCGCTGCGCTTTGCTTCCTCTTATTTATAGTATAATGTTTTTCTCTGTTACTTAAGTTTTACGAAACAAATGACCAACTGCTAAACAAAATTTCCTCTACAGTTTGGGAGCTAAAAGTATTACATAATGTTGATTAAATTAGGAAATTTGTTTAGTTAAATCATTAATTATTAATTAATGGTTATTTAGAAATAAAAAATGCTTAATATGGGATTGAATAAAAATGAACTCTGTTTAAATTGGGTTTGTTTGATTCAATGCATGAAAGCCGAAAGGATACTATAAATCAGCACCAACAGTCGCTCCTACCAAACTATGTTGAAGACACATGAGGCAAGCGCAAGGCCAAGGGTGTACATAGCCCAAGTGGTATGACATGCTACATAAGACCACAAACACTGCGCAAACAATATTTATTCATTCTAGCAGCAATGCCTGTGTTGTGGATTATTACATAAGTACCAAGTTATGCCAGTACCAAGTACTAACCGTATCATCTTTGAGGCTGACCTTTTCAAATAGAAACAAGCAACGATCATAGCAGCCATGGCTCCGGGGACAGCAACTGTTTCTGTTACAGTTATATAGCTCTGATTAATTGTTTAAGCCTTCTTCTATCTTACTCCCACCAGATGTGATTTTCTCTTTTGAAATTCCCTCTGCGCAACACGAAACTCCCTCAATACTTTGACAGCAGCCACCAATCTTTGGGTTGTTGTTTTTACTCCCAGAAACATCTCCATCCTCAAGCTTCTTTACAGCTGACCCCATTTGGCCCCTGGAGTTGGAATTTACTGTTAGCAAAATATGACTTGTTGACTTGTGAGAAAATTAATAATATGCAAGTGCATATAGCTGAAACCATGATTATTTTCTAAACCTTGTTGTAAATTAAAATGCTAGAAGAAGAAAAATATGTGATTAGAATTGTTAACATATTTATTTTATCAAAAAATTTCATATGCATGGTCTTAATAAGAATTATAATAACCCATATCACACCATTGCATACGTGTCCGAAGTAGCAAGCACTAAAAATCTGGTTTCGTATCAAAAATGCAATAAAACTACTTAGTTCATGCAAGGTCCAACAAAGTTCCAACAAAAATACTAAGCCATTTATTTATACATTAACTTCTATGCATAGAAATATATTATAGACGGTGTGTTGATTTCCAAGCTCTTTTCGTCATTTGGTTTGTAAGTTGCATTTGAAATTACCAGTGGCATAAGATCAATTCAATGTTGACAAAGACGACACTAACCTCCACATTCGTTGTATTATCTTTTCCATCTTGATATGAGAATCAAGCACTTCAGGAACATCTTCAGGAGTGACATACCCATACCTTCAGAAGACAACAGTAACTTATCAAATTACATTTTTTTTTCAATTTGTAGCCAAAAGAACTAAATGTCGCTGACCCATGTCTCACCAATGGCAAGTAACTTTTCCACTACGATCGGGATAGTAGATTATCAGGTTCCCAGCATACTTGTGGCCACCAATATGCGAGCAAGGACTAATGTGCACCTCATCTGTCAATTGTCTTGACACAATCTCCTCATTGAAACTGTCGATTAGAACCGGACCACAGACACCACACCTCTCATCTCTACTTCCATGAGCACATACAAATACGTAGGTACCGGAGAAAGATTCTGGAGGTCGAGCACCCCAGTTCATGGTATTGACAAGAACATCATCAACAAAGCTATCCACATCGGCCTCCTGAAGTCCCCTTTATTAAAGTAAAAGTCAAAACTTTAGTCGAAATACGGCATACCGAGTAAGGCAGGGCAAGAAACTGCAAACAGAAGCTTACAAAAATTTAGACTGACAAATTTTGATGCAAGAATACCTTTTGAATCATCAATTTACCGAAAATAAGTATTATAATAATCCTAACATTTTGACCAAATCGATTCTAAGAGACTACACTCACTAAACACATTAGTCATTCTACGTGAACTTTCGAAATTCAAAATGATATTAAAGTTCACCTGTATCGAATCATGTCCGGAAAGATTAGTACATCTCCGTCTGTGAGGTCGTCTCCACTTGCTCGGCCACAAACCGTCAGATTCGTCTGTCCACATATCACCAAAATTTTGGAAATGACTTAGTTTTGAGTTTCGATCTTTCCGAACATGTTATAACTTATAACCGATTTTTAATTGAAACTGGCGAAATTGAACCTCAAAAACTATGGCATTTCCAGATTTTCTTTTTCGGCAAATTGGCAACAATTTCAGTCAATGTCTTGCCGGACTAAACTCAAAATCAGCTAAAAACAAGTACCTCGAGGGACATGTCATTCTTGCGAGCCTTGAAAACAGCAAACAAAAACGCCGGCAGCAGAGGTAGAGGGGCGGAGCTCTCGACGCGCGGGCCCCAGCTGTCCGGACCTTTGTAGCAAAGAAAGACGTGGCGATCGTAGGCGGCGATGGTACCTGTTAACGATTCTTTGTACATATCCGGCCGCTTAAATCCGAACTTGTCTTGGTCAGCGGCGTTGACTGTTGCAGTTGTAGCTTCGCTGCCATTGAGACGGAGAGGGCGTGACTTGTTGAAGAAGTCAAACGGGAGTTGGATCGAAGCTGGATTTTTAGGGTTGAAATTGGGCGAGAATCGCGAAGAAGAGAAGAGGACGCCGTGAGAATCGAGCGCGTGAGATGAATCGTCGCTTCTCTCATGCTGCGCGTCTTGTGAACCGAAATCGAACCAATTTTGATTGGCTGACGAGTTTGCGGCAAGAGCAGTAGAGAGGTTTGGTGGACACACGTGAGCGCATATGTTTTGTTTGTTTTGGTGGACACATTTCACATTCTCACCTAAAAAAACGAAATAAATAAAGATAAAATACAAATTGGTTCATCCAACTGACGCATTTTTCTAAATTGCATGCGGGTTATAGTTGAGTTGACTCAACTCTTAACTTTGTAACCAATCGTTGAAGATTTGCATCAAAAATGGGATGAGATGAGACGGTTCAAGTTCTCAGAATATTGTCTCATTATTTTGGGTCAACGGTGATAATCAAGCGCGCTTGGACTGATCATCATCCTGGAAGTCGAAGTCAAACGAACAGAGGAGGATAGTCGAGATAGATCACATGATGAGAGCAATCGTGAAGTGAGGTCAGAAATAACCCTTGAAGATCATATTATGCCTGCTCTTCGTGCTTTCTTGAACAATAATACTCTGGCTCCCTCCTTCAACACCCTTATAGTTCAAGAAAGCATGAAGAGCAAATATAATCCCCGAGGATTATTTCTGACCTCACCTCACGGCTGCTCCCATCATCTTATATCCAGCGCGACTATCTGATCCACCTCCTCCTCTGTTAGTCTGACTTCGGCTTCCAGGATGATGATCGGCCCAAGCGCGCTTGATTATCACCTTCAACCCAAAATAATGAGACAATATTTTGAGAACTTAAACCATTAATTTCAACACTCCTCTGACCATCACCAAAGCTTCCTTCCTTGACAATGTTTGTCACTGCCACGTTGGTCAACTCAGCAAGAAGATCTTGGTGGACTGAATTGCCAAGCTCTGTTTCTGACCGTACGTAACTCATATGACAGTGACTACGACGATGATGATTAAACCCACACGAGTATGCATCTATCCTTACGCTCCTCTGAGAATATTTTATTGACTATGTCATCTATTATAACCGTTCAAGAGAGTAAGATGATCTCACGGGAGTACTACATTATCAATATGCCTGATCGGATCAATCAGATGATGATTATGATGATGATGCACTAGACCCAAAATAAATATTGCGACCACAATAAGCAACATTAATTGTCACTACAAGAAAGCCTACAATTCGACCTTGATGCAGTTCGTGGATGAAACTGGCACAACAGCGTTCGAAAAGACTATCTTCTACACGGATTACCTTTCCAAGTTCTCTGTGTTTGTAGGTTTTTTCGTGGCTGTTGTATATTTTCATCTTTGTTGATGTTTGCTTGTCCTTGTATGCCGTTGTTCCATAAAAAAAAAAAAAAAAGCCTACAATTCAATCTAACAACAAGAAAAATAGCAGGTATATTTTTCGTCAAAAAGGCGATCAACATCATAGAGGGATCATTACAATGTGATAAAGACATAGTTAAAGACTATATTCTTCAATTTCTTTATAGTAATTTACAGCCTTCAATTCTAACACTCGTCCAAACCAGCTGAACAACTTCCACAAATCAGTGTGCAAAAAAAAGAGTCAAAGTATTCACAAACATAACATAAAGTCAATAGAAACAGAGAGATCAGAAACAGTCGACATGATATTTATGCAAATTACAATTCAAATAAGAGTACATAATAAGATTAACATCAGAAGAAGTTATTGAAGAGAATGAATTAAAAAGGTTATTCGGAGTACCCATTAACTTATAATTGATCCGTAGCTGCAGAAGGCTAGCTGTTTTTGCGCCATATATAGTTTCTGATCAAGAGCTTTGTTTTGGCCTTACTGTGGTTTGCTTTCTTTAATTTATAGTCTACTGCTTTTCTCTGTTTCTTAACTTTTTAAGAAATAAATGACCCAACTACTAAAAACAATTTAAGTTAATTAAAAAAAGCTAACATGTTACCAAATTAAAAAAAAAAATCTCAAAAGAGTGAAGCTTCTACAGCAAGCAAATTCCATAATGTTGATTAAATTAGGAGGAAATTTGTTTAGTTAAATCATTATATATTAACTAAAATAAATTGCAAAAATATTACATAGATTAAATGTGATATGAAAAAAAAATTGTTTGAAAAATATATTAACCGAGCCGTTTTTTTTTTGATGGGTACATTGATTAGTAATTAGTATCTGTTAGTAGGAGTCGAACTCCATATGCTTTTACTCCTGGGCCAAGCTTTCACTCCTATTAACCGAGCCGTTAGATAATATATTGCTGATGTAAACGACTATGGGCCGTTTGAAGCCCAAATAGATTTGGGGAAGACGAGGAGGAGGAGGCTCATGTGAATACAAAACTCAGTGAAATGACCTATGGACGGAATTAAAACCCTGGTGACTGAAAAACCTCCAACATCCGGCCACATAGGCCGCTTGCTCGAATTGAACGTCTGAGGCTGGAGTTGGCGAACGAGAATGATCTATCACGTCTTTTGATTTTGTGCTTGTTGTGTCTTTGTATTCACCGAATGAATTGATATACTGAAACTTTCCAGTATCCGATTCCGGAGACGCAATGTTTGTTGCTAGAAGCCTCCATAGACGGAGCTGGAAGACTCTCTCTTCCTTGCTCCCCGCCAATTCCTCCAAGTATTCCATTTTCGATTCATTCTTTTTTTTTTTAATGTTCATTCTGAAATCATCTCATTTTGTTGTTTTTGTTGTTGGATTTTTGAACTTCTCAGGAGTTGTGTTTTGTTTGATGGAAACAGCGAAAATGCGATTAAGATGGAGCTTTTGAGAATTGATAGTATTTTAGCTCCAAGTAAGCAGCCTTTCAATTACTTAATTGGGAGTCGTTCCATGTCATCTGTGAGAGGAAGGAGCATGAGAAGTAGGGTTGAGAAGAGGATGCAGAAAGAGTCTGGCAGGACTTTGACAGAGATCAGGAGAGCCAAAACGCTAAGGAAAAAGCTCATGACTGAAGAGGAGAGGCTCATTTTCAACCTGAGAAGGGTTCGTCTCTTAAGCCCCCCCCCCCCCCCCCCCCCTTAATTCATTTTTTCATTGTTGTGTACACATCAGTTCATGGCATCACCAGAATCAAATAGTTTCTTTAATATAATTCATCTCCTATTTTGACAAAAATATTTGGTAGTAATTCTTGATTTCACACCCGTAGCCCGTCTGCGATGTAAGCTCTAGATCAAACATTAAAAAAGAAGAAGAGTAGGAAGCCTTAAATATGGACGCATTCATGTCCAGATGTGACTAAAACTACCGGCCAACACACTTCTTTTATTGACATCTTCCTTAATAATAAAAATGCCAACGCTGACTGATCCATGTGGAAGTTTGTTATTATTCTCAAGTCACTCGCATGTCATCAAATGTATTTTTTACGTTTAACTGCTATTACTTATCAAATGCTGTTCTTATGCATGATTCATACAACAGATGAAAATGAAAATGTCCATTTAATATGATACAGATGTGATGTTGACCATTCGAAACTATTGCAGGCTAAGAAGAAAGTAGCGCTGCTTCTCCAGAAACTGAAAAAGTATGAACTACCAGAGCTGCCCCCTCCTCGGCATGATCCTGAGCTATTAACCCCTGAACAGTTTCAAGCATTTAAAAAGATCGGTTTCAGAAATAAGAATTATGTGCCTGTCGGTGTGCGTGGAGTCTTTGGAGGAGTGGTTCAAAATATGCACATGCACTGGAAATTTCACGAGACTGTGCCAGTTTGCTGTGACAATTTTCCCAAAGAGAAAATCAAAGAGATGGCTTCCATGCTTGCAAGATTAAGTGGTGGCATAGTCATAAACATCCATAATGTGAAGACAATAATCATGTTCCGTGGTAGAAATTATCGGCAACCAAAAAACCTTATACCTATCAACACCCTCACTAAAAGGAAGGTGAGTCAGCATACATATTATTTGATCATTCTATGTTTTCGTAAACACTAAGGGTTATATTTTTAGTTTGTTAGTCTTAACTTCTATCCTTCAATCTCGTGGGGTCAGAAAAAATGTCTAGTCTTAATCAAAAAAGATTTACTGTTCCTTATGTAATAATGCATTTATTTATGTCATCACTAAGTGATACTGATGTAAATATCAATTTATCTTCCGTGTCTGCACGATCAAATCTATTGATTATTACAACGTCTTTGTGTTCATAATGCAGGCATTATTCAAGGCCAGATTTGAGCAGGCACTTGATTCTCAGAAACTAAACATAAAAAAATATGAGCAGGAGCTTCGTCGAAAGGGTGTGAACCCAGAAGACCCAGTTGCAATGGCAAGCATTCAGCGAGTCGCGTCGACATTCTTCAATGCTATAGACAAGAAGGATGGAAGCCCATATGTGTTCCACGGGAACAAGGAACAGACAGAAAGTACATCAAATTTTCTGGAACACCCAGAACCAGGCGATGACAGTGACCAAGAAGAACTGGACAAGTTCATAGCTGATATTGAAGATGCAGCAGATAAAGAGTGGGCCGAGGAAGAGGCTGCAGAGAAAGAAGAGTTTGGGAGAATGAGATATTTGAATCGAGAACATTCTGGAGGCAAGTACAGGAAATTCGATATGCGTAGTGGTGAAGATTCTGGAGATGACAACAGAGATGCAGGGTTTCAAAGAGATGAACGTGGAAGGCTGATGTCCAACAGGCACATAACTAGTGACAGCGAGGAAGCTGATGATGAAGATGATGATGAAGGTGATTCGAAAGATGTTAGAAATGAGAGTGGCTCTGAAAGTGATTTAGATTATTCTACCAGTGCTCCCCACAAATTTAAAAAATCTATGGCAGGAAGAGGAGTTCGCCGAGGACTGAGAGATGTTAATGCTAAAGGAACATTGGCAGAAGAAGATTCTGGTACCGAAGATATTTTGAGCGACCTGGAAGATGCAATGTGGAAATCTGATTCTGAGCAAGAGCAGGAACCAGTACGGCTGGAAGTAGGGAACTACGAGTACAGGAGTGGCAACGATGATGATGAGGAAGGGGATTCAAATGAAACAAAGCGAGATAAATATAGGAAGTCTCGTCAACCAAAAGAACAGCGTGGTCGTGGTAAACATTCTGACAGAACTGAAATCAATTCGCACTCATTCAAAGACACAAATAGGAAGCCCAGAAGAGCTAAGAACTCCCGACATCGTGAGGATAATGTTGCAGGTGACCTCTGGAGGACTCCTAAACAATATGATAACTCTGCAGGTAACTCTAGCGATTCTGACATTGCAATGTGGGAATCACATGATCAAGAAGATCTAAAAGTACCAAAAGAGACAATTCATTCTCACCAATGCACGAGAGAAGAAGATGAACACCTGAAGGGTGATGAGAAGGCTAGCAAAGAGAAAACTACAAGGAAACAAGCTGACGAGGCCTGGGAAAGCGACTAGCAAAAGAAAACATTAACTGGAATCTGCTATTCACATTCTCTGAAGGTTTGCTACTTATTCAGCCACATTTGTCGAACACGCTCAGATTTAGTTGTTATGTATGAACAAAGGTTTAAGATTGCTGTTAGTTGGCATCTCTTGTATGAATGAAATAAATTTAGTATCATTTAGGCACCAATAGCTTACACAGTTCTTGAAAATCGTGTCTATTTGAATAATGTTATTGCGTGCAGGCCATGCACCCCAATCATTGTCTCAAGGTCTACTAGGCCAGCTTATCTCGGCAACTCTTGGCTTAAGCGGAAAAACCTTGCAGGGTGTTGGTGGGAATCGAATCATGGATTCCTTACCCTTTATCATGGTTCTGTAAGCAACATGATAACCATATGGACTGCAGCTCCCAGCAACCAAGAACATTGGTATTTTACATTGACATCCTCCGACGAGGACTGAGTTTTGGGTTTTTTTTTTTTGATAACGGAGTTTTGGGTTTTTGTAGCATTCACGTTTTGTAGGAATGAACAACAATAGGAGCTCCCAGCATCCAAGTTCCAATGTTCCATCCACAATGTACTGAATGTAGATTGCAACATTAGAATGTGAAAGTGGAACAAAATGACAAATGGAACTAGAAGGATTGTGTATGTATTTGAAGGTTGAATTTTGCTAGCTAATATAGGTCTATACTCTATGGTAAGGTTGTGACTCAAAGCATGAGTTATGGTTCTATAAAATTATATAAGTCAATTATTTTCTTTTATCCTCAGCGATGAGTTATAATATATATAAAAAATTTGACGAGGAATATGAAAATGAAGAAAAAATTCTCACAAAATTATGAGAAAAATATCATGGGTGTGGAATTCTTCCACTAGACCATACTCTTATTGGAAAATTGAATTTTAATAATTGAAGGATCCCAATTACTTAATTTTTTTTTGAAGGTGAAACAACCAGCAATTCATCTATCAAAGTTCAAAGGTCACAAATAAACAACAGAATGATCAAAATGCTAGCATGAGCATGACAGATTGTTCACTGACTTATCTTTTTTTGAAAAATGATGTTCATTAATCAAAAGATAGTACACAACCATAAATGATAAAAATGGACAAAGAACCAAAGAGGGTAAAATAGGAATAATTACAAGTTTTATTCACAAGAAACAAGTTGTGAAGTTGGGGAAAGATGCTAATCCACTACTGATCATGGCTTACCAAATGTGCTATGAACACTCAGGTCAAGAAGTTAATCCACTTTGTGTTAGAACGCCACGAAAATGGTTACGATGAACCATCGGTGTGTCGGGGATCATCGGATTCATCACACTGCCTGGCTAAAAAAAAATACCAGGATGTGCGAAGAATAGACACGGATAGATGCGCTGAGAAAGGCTGATTCGAGGCATCATCAGTTGGAGGTCATGTCTTATGAAATGAAAAGAAAACCTCGTCAGGTCAGCCACTTTCCATAGTCTCCCTTCGGCAGTTCCCTGGCAAGAGATACTTGTACTCTTCAGCATGGCTCAACAAATAAGCTGGAAGATGAACTGCTGAATAAGAATGCGGAATAGGCCCCATCTTGCCAATAATGTCCTTAAACGTATGCTCTTTCGGGCAACATATCGAACAGCTCAGAACCAGTGCATATCTTATCTTGTATCCGTTTGGAGTCAAGAAAGTAAGAGGATTTTACTCTATCGTTGTGGCTGTATGCTTTCATTTTGAACCGAAACTCACTGATGTGTCGGAAGCAGAAACTGCAGTGCCACCCGGCGTCAGATAATAGATAATCAGACTGACGAAAGTGTACGTATCGTGTCTTCCCAGTCTGATATCTGTGTACAGCTCCTCTCCAACTTGCGCTATCCTGGTAGAACTTGAACGAGTACAAGTAATTTCTCAACTGAAGATGCAGAATAGGAGGAATATCGTCGCACCATCTCAAGAGATTTATTGTGTGGCCGCTAGGGATCTCGTCAGTGTCAGACATTATCAGTAAGTCTTCGTCTTTAATGCCAGCTATTTTAATCAGTTGGTCCAACGCCACTCTCTGATACGCCTCCTCAACAAACGGATTCTCGCCTTTACTGGCTCTTCCCGCAATCGTTCCATATGTGAGTCGTTCCTAAATGAAATCAAATTTATTCCTATTACTCGCAAAAACAAATGGTTTGGGCAAGCCAGTAAACGTCGAATTAGACTCTAGCAGAACAAACTCCGCCATGTAAGGATTCTGAGAATAAGAATATCAACTTCGTTGTTGAAAAGAACCGCATCGAATACATGCCGAGGGGCTTTACAAATTCTCCAACCATGAAGCGTGCAAAGAGTACTCATGGAAACATTTTCGTGATAATAATGTGGCATTTCGTGAAATGGCTTTAGTGGTGATTCCCACAATGGACGCAGGAAGTATGTTATCTTCTGATGATGCACATAAATGCCAAAAACGCACATTGGCAAGAAAACGAACAAAATCATCAAAGTCTTTACATCAAACGCCTTCCATAAGCATCTCAGCTTAGAGATCCTAAAAATGCCCTGTGAAGAGAAAAAAAAAATCAAACAGAGAGTATCCAAACTGAAAATCGAACTGCAAGGTAACCAGCCCCAATATATGATAAACAAAAAGAAGAGCTTTCAATAAGAACTTTCTTGCATCCTTAAAATATACCAGAACTCGTGGACATGTCCTGCAACGAAAACAATTGTATAATTACCGAAACAAAACCATCCTATTCAATCCAACAGCGCATACATACAACAATTACATACAATTGACTGCCAAACAATATTAAAAAAAGTTGTCATTACATTCGAAAAGAAAAATAAATGAAAAAAGGGAAACATAAAAAAATGCAATTACTTGGAGACATATAGGCATTTGGCAGAAATCAGAATGATCAAAAAATGCAAAGAGAAAAAAAAAAGAAAAAAAGAAGAGGAAGATTGAAACCTACTTGAGTGCAGGTATCATCGGATTTTTTGGAGCTATAATATCCATCTGGCATTTTCTGGGAATGTAAAGGAAAACCCTTGGCAATGAGAGATGGATAGGTCGACGAGATTCTGGGAGGGCAGCGCAGCCAGAAATTGAATGGTTGAAAATGACTTAAGCAATTAAAACAGTTAATATCATTATAGACTTTTTCCGTTCTTATAGATATTGCTATCCAGGATTCACTTAGTACAACATGTAAGGACAAACGGATCCCTAGAACTAAAGAGATAATCTACTTTGAAAATCATGTACAAAGCACACAACATAATAAGAGCTCGTTATCGCCTTGCACCCACATAGGAACACACAAAAATAAAACTTCAACTTCAGATATAATCGAGGTGCCTCAAAAGTTGAAGTCGAAGTAGCAGTGGACACTGGACAGTTTACCTTTACCCTACCTTATAATTAGATATGATTTTCTGCCTGTACTCCCTCTGCCTTTGACCCTGTCAATCGGAATCACCACTCCACATTAGCAGCATAAATAAACACAGTCCACATTAACACGACAAAACAATCCAGTACTTGGTTTGGCAAAAATTCATGTATCACAGCTGCAGGTTAGCAAAAACTACAAAGGAGGAGAAAATGCAGAGTTTTCACATCATAACCAGCCCTAATTCAGAATTACTAAAGCACAAAATGCATTACATTTACCACCCACACCTAAATCTACTGAAGACAGAGACAAAATGCAATACCATAAATCATACCCTGATCCGCTCTCCGTCAGGACAATACCGCCTAAGAATCTCCATCATATACTCCACCTTCTCCTCTTGCGGGGCTGAAATCCAACTGCAAATCCTTGTAGGTATCAGGCTGGTGGTTAGTCGCCGGGTTCAAACGGAGCCTGCTAGTGTGAGTGGACGGAACGCAGACGCCATTTCCATTCCCATTGATCATTTTGGTTTTGCTGTGGATTCCAAGCGACCAAAGTGAAGATCAGTTCAGTTCATTAACGGGAGCGCTCAAGTGAGTCAAGCGAATCGGAGCTCCATCGTCGCCGAGATAAATGGTGATGAGAATTTCGGTGTTAAAGTGGACCCCACGTGGGGCACGTTTTACAGCTGACGTGGATAACGGCAGCGAAACAACTTGTTGGTAATTATAGTTAACTACCTGTACTATGTCGACTCTACATTTATATATGAAAAGTGACCTCATTCCATGAGTTTTGATGAATTAAGAATGTATATATAAACAGCCATCCAAGTCTGAGGAATACTGCAGTTGTTTGTTAATCCACATCAGAAAATCCAGCATTTCGTCTTCGCTTCTATTGTTGCGTTTAAACCAGTTTCTGGAGAATGCCCTGTAAGTTATCATCTATAAGTATTCAGTAGTGCTGAAAATACTAATGCCTATGTAGATTGGAAAGATGTTTGGAATGAAATGTTTTGATGATTTGTTGAAAACTTACAGGACAGGAGCGGTATGCCTTGAGACCTGAATGCAGTTCATGGAATGAAACAAGTAACTTCACAGGTCGAAATTCAACAGATTGGCTGTGTCCTCTGCTGTCGGTGAAACAAACTAGTTGCCGCTGCAGAAGGTGTTCAAATGCCTGGATATAATGGAAACATACAAATTAGAGTAATTCGCTTAATTAGTAATTCGAATAATTGATGCAAAATTGTGAAGTTTGGGTGGAACACGAACCCGAAGGCAGCCATCCCTTGCATAATAATCAGATGCCTGAAATGAATCATGGACACTTTTGTACTCTGTAAGGTGAATGAATAATTGTTAGATTCAATCTATAAATGGTGAGATTGTGAGTATATGTGGTATGCGAGATGCAATTAAAGAAGCTAACTGCTAACCTTTCATAATGGAGTTGAAATTGTATGAATTCTCTTCTTTGACTTCTAACCTTTTCATACATACCAGAATGTATAGCTCAAGGATGGAACATTCTGCTAGATAGAGATGCACAGACTTAGCAATTGCTTAAGTTACGAAATAATTTGCGTTGCTGTAATAAATATTGCAGAGAATCCAACCCTGTAAAGCCTCCATCTTCGGCTGCCTTTGGATTTTTGGCAAAGCACTTTTAAAATTCTCAATTGACAGAAATCCAGACTTCATATCCATTTGAGAAACGGCACAAAACCTGGAAGCATATTACACAGAACAGAGTTGAAGAAAAAGCTGAAGTACATGAGGTTTTAGTGGTATATACCAAAACTGATTTGTACATGCTTCCAGATATTAAATTAGTCAGGCGATTTGTAAATTGCTTACAGAAATCTCAATAGGTGGTTCACTGTGGAGTCTGAACTAGTGAGCGAATTGATAATTTCTTTAAACCTCTCACTTGTCAAAACATCCTAGTAATAATTGAAAGATAGATTAGATAACAGAAAAGATTTCACAAAAGTACTAAAACAGAAAAGCGAAGAGTATGAGATACTGGGAAATGCAGCCTTTATGGATATTGTCGGCTAATACAATAAATGAAGAATCATACATGAATGTTTGCATTCAAATCAGTAGCATAGCCATGAGGGAAGTCAGAATCTGTTGGCAAAGACAATATATGCTTCAACAACCTGCCACGAATGTTGTAGAGTTAACCCACATATCTAGACTCTAGAGTTGTAACATATTTGAAAAAAATTGTGCATTGGACAATCTTCAAAAGGTTGATTGATTCGAATTTTTGAAGCGCAAGGACTACCTCTCCAAGTCATCCTTTGAAGGAGGAAGAAACAAGAGCTTTCTATGTGAAAAACGGGACCTGATTCTTTTTTCCAATAGTTGATCTGCATCCTGCATGAAATAATGATGGTTTTCTATAAGTACACAGTTTTGAACGGTCGCTTGTAGAAGGAAGCAAATGTACAGTTCAAGGCAGAAAAAAAATCAGACAAAATTGACAGCCTCAACCTTATCGAAAAAGAAAAAAATGACAGCCTCAAATCTGAATGATACATAACCGCATGCATGTAAATCAGTCAGCATGTAAGGTAGGTCCAGACAATATAATCAGATTGAGCCATTTGGATCAGAAAAAAAAAGTGAGACTCATTTATTGCATTGAATATTTACAGAGAAATTAATTCTGAATTTAGCAGAATAGAGGTAGCCAGGAATTTCATGAGAAACTCACCAATCGACAGCAAACACCAATGACAACAGCTTGTGATGATATAGATTGCATTGCATCAAGCAAGCTATAAAGTAGCCTTTGCTTCCCCTGCAAAAGGGCAAAAATGCTATTACACTAACGGATATAGACTGGGAAATAATCTTCCAGGGAAAGAAAAATTTAACATTCATACCAGCCCATACCCAATACATAAGGAAAAGACAAGGAATTGGAGTTTGAACTCATACCTGTGAAAATAAATCAAATTCGTCCAACACAAAAATGATTGTTTTATGTGCGAGTCCACATTCACTATGTAAGCAGTGAGAAGAGGATTTTCAGTATCCAACAAGTAATACGAGGAAAAAAAAATTCCTTGGTATTCTGAACTAACTTACTGCAACATAGCTATCATGAACTGGGAATTGTCATCGAAAGAAACCTGCATTCAGCAACTAGATATCACTGATCCAGAATCCTTAGTGCCAACAAAAACGTTTAATATCAAAGACTACTAGATGTTTAAAGCCCGTAAGGATACCATCTTTGAGAATGAAAGCTGATGCTCCAAGCATAGTTGTCTAGCAATTTCCTGGATCATCAAAACAATCACAGACATTGTAATGTAATAAATGAGTGCAAAACTAAATGGAAAACTTCAGTTACTAAAAAGAGGTAAATCAATATCAAATGTAAATATATAGCTTCTAGTTTGTACTAGCTCACTCCGATTTGTTGTCCAACTTTAGATCTATATTGATCCAAAACTGAACCCACCTATTTATTGAGACCAGTTCTTATGTATGTTCAGTTCACTTCTTGAGAATATCCTGCTTGACCATCATAAAGCTTGAGATAATGTACCCTTTGCTAATCCAATAATATTGATGGCATAGTGAGACATATTAGAGGATGGCTTCACACCCAAAGAAATGTGATAAGGACCCTAGAAATCCAATAAGAGGTAAACATTTTTTCTAGGTGAAATATGTGAAATATTATAGGGGGCACGTGGCCCTAATTGTAAGTACCACCCTAGAAATTTAGCTGCATTTTAAGTACTATAAGCAAATTATATGGCAGGATTTTATCGTGTGGAACCAAGGTTCCAAACCATACCTTGATTGCACAATTATCATCAGGATGCAGCATTCCGTTAAGCCTAATCTGAACATAGTAACACGAGAATCAACAACACAAAAAACTTTGACACACAACTTGATAGTAGAGATAGGTCTACTAATTTAAATAATATAGTGCAAAATTCCATACGACGGAAATCATATCTGGATATTCAATAACTACATCTTTGAGAACTAGCTCCAAAACCTGCCAAAACACAAACATTTAGCCAGAATAAAGATCATCATCATCAACCTAACATCCTAACGAAATGGAAAAATTCAAAACAAAACCAGCGCAAAGTACCGCAGTTTTCCCACATCCTCGCGGGCCGAGAAGCAGAACAGAGTTGTTGCAAGCCTCAGTAACCGAACTCGACACAATGAACTTCAGCTTGCTGTTCATAATGGTCAAATTTTCAAAAAAAAAAGGAAAGCAGAAATTGAGAAATCAAAACTTTTCGAGAATCACAACCCAGCCGCTGATCAAATGCTTACTCGTTCGAACGCACACACGTACACAAAGACTACATAGCATATATATTCTCCAAATCGACCACTACCAAAACCCTAGGTTTGAAAAATTGAAAGCAAAAAGAACCTGTAATTGCTATCAGTGCCTTCCGAGAACGCCGAGAAGATGAAACTAGGGTTGCACAATCGGCTTCGGAGCAGCTTCAGGGTTTGTTCGGCCGGATTTTCTCGCCCCATCGTCGGGCAAAGCCAGGAATCCAAAGTTACCAGGGCTGGAAGCTTCGTAATTTTTTATTTTTTTTGAGGTTTGGAACCCAGTGGGACTCCCGGATAAATTTTTTGAGGTTTGGAACCCAGATATTTACAGCAGACTCACCTTTAGGTGCCAGCAGCAACTAAACTCCTGCAAAATGCAGGATGCCACATTTAGAAGATTTTCAAAATCATATAGGAGATCATAATCCCCAATAACACAGAATTTGTATTCAATTCCTGGCATCTATGAAAAAGGATGTTATCATCACATCAATACATAGAGAAATTGTTGGTTGCCTCGACTCTGGGAAATCATAGGTTGCCTTGACAATCAATGCCCTCTGCCAAAAAAAACTAACCTTTATTGATTTCCTCGAACTTTTGTTGTGCACCCTTCTCCTTATTTTTATCTGGATGATATATGAGAGAAAGCCTGTTGAACATGATAAAAAAAATTTAAAAACACATACGGCTGATATTGCAATGGAGGGCAATGTTAGCTTATACAAAAAAACTGACTCCGGCCTACAAAATGATAACAAGTCCTCCATACCTATCACCAATTGAAGATTCCGAACAAATGACACCAAGAAAAACAATTCAATTAAGTGATCAATTGGAAATGTCATCCGATAAAACATACATGAGGTGAAGTACCGGAGAATTCGGAGCAGTGAACTTCAGAGTTTCTCGTTGAAATTAGGGCAACTGAATCTCGGAGCTGGAGTGATACACATACACAACAAGCCTGCTTCCTTGTATGGCCGAACGACACCGTTTAGATTAGGAACTATTTTATCTTTTTCGTATTAGACCCCTCTAAGTTTTGATTTAATCGGCTGAAAAATAGGATGTGACAAGTACAATCTGAAACAATTTAATCACATTCAGGAGTGTCAAATTGGTGAGAAATGAGAACTAATTTCATATTTGCATTTCATTTAATTAATTATCATGATTAAATCTAAATCTAAATCTAAATCAAATCAAATCATGTTAATTAGTAGATTAAAAACGAATTAAGGGTAGTTTAGTCCAATCAGTCGACGACGCTAATCAACTCTATCGCCGATCAGTCGACGACGCTAATCAACCCTATCGCCGATCAGTCGACGACGCTAATCAACCCTATCGCCGATTAGTCCAATCGGTCGACGACATTAATTAGTTGATTTCTCCGATTAGTCGATGACGCTAATCAACCCTATCGCCGAAGAAAAACCAGTCCAATCCGATTTCCCTGGGGAAGATGAAAGTGTCGTGCGCCCCACGCTGACATTAAGTTCTCCGCGCCTAAAGAGACATTAACTTGTTAATGTCTTATTTGAGCGCGGCGTTAATGTCTTGTTTGGGCGCGCTCACTTGAGATGCTACGAATTATACTTTGAAAAACTACGAATTATCCTTTGAAAATGTACGAATTATCCTTTGAAAATGTACCAAAACATGATTGCTACGAATTATCCTTTGCAAAGGTATGAATTATCCTTTGAAAAGGTACCAAATAGAATATTACGAATTTTGTATGTAATTACTACGAATTATAAATTATAATTCGTAGCTTTTCCAAGGATTATTCGTAGCACGGCCGCGCACCCCACGCTCACATTACGTGAGCCGCGCCCAATGTAGACATTAACAAGTTAATGTAAAGGTTGGGCGCGCGACAAGTCCGATTACTGTTCATCTTTCCCAAAAACGCAAACGTCGATTGGTGTCGACTGATGCCGACGAATTATCCGATTCTGAGCAGTTCCATAGGCGATGAAGAAGGTTATCATTCCGACCGCGGCCAGCCGAATGCCGCGGGATTGATTAACGATTAGGTTTAAGCTAATTACTAATTTACCCTTAATTATAATTAAAACGACGATTGTGTGAATAAGTTAGGGTTGAATAACAGTCATTAAACTAATAATCTAATGGTCATTAAATGTTCTCATTTCTCACCGATGACACTTCTCATGTGATCTTAATTCTCACATTCAGATGACACTGGTAGCAACATTTAATTGGCAACATTCCCATTAATCAGATACAAATTTCAGCTCACACTAATTCAAACTTACTCCAGCTCCATAACTCAAATTTTTTTAACCATAGTATATAACGTTCATCATCAATCAAACAAAACAATCGATCCTAAAACCGTAATTCATCCTCCATCTTCGGCTGCCTTTGGATTTTTGACAAAGCACTTTTAAAATTCTCAATTGACAGAAATCCAGACTTCATATCCATTTGAGAAACGGCACAAAACCTGGAAGCATATTACACAGAATAAAGTTGAAGAAAAAGCTGAAGTACATGAGGGTTTAGTAGTATATACGAAACTGATTTGTACATGCTTCCAGATATTAAATTAGTCTAGCGATTTGTAAATTGCTTACAGAAATCTCAATAGGTGGTTCACTGTGGAGTCTGAACTAGTGAGCGAATTGATAATTTCTTTAAACCTCTCACTTGTCAAAACATCCTAGTAATAATTGAAACATAGATTAGATAACAGAAAAGATTTCACAAAAGTACTAAAACAGAAAAGCGAAGAGTATGAGATACTAGGAAATGCAGCCTTTATGGATATTGTCGGCTAATACAATAAATGAAGAATCATACACGAATGTTTGCATTCAAATCAGTAGCACAGCCATGAGGGAAGTTAGAATCTGTTGGCAAAGACAATATATGCTTCAACAACCTGCCACGAATGTTATAGAGTTAACCCACATATCTAGACTCTAGAGTTGTAACATATTTGAAAAAAATTGTGCATTGGACAATCATCAAAAGGTTGATTGATTCGACTTTTTGAAGCGCAAGGACTACCTCTCCAAGTCTTCCTTTGAAGGAGGAAGAAACATGAGCTTTCTATGTGAAAAACGGGACCTGACTCTTTTTTCCAATAGTTGATCTGCATCCTGCATGAAATAATGATGGTTTTCTATAAGCACACAGTTTTGAACGGTCGCTTGTAGAAGGAAGTAAATGTACAGTTCAAGGCAGAATAAAAATCAGACAAAATTGACAGCCTCAACCTTATCGAAGAAAAAAAAAAGACAGCCTCAAATCTGAATGATACATAACCGCATGCATGTAAATCAGTCAGCATGTAAGGTAGGTCCAGACAATATAATCTGATTGAGCCATTTGGATTAGAAAAAAAAGTGAGACTCGTCAATAGCATTGAATATTTACAGAGAAATTGATTCTGAATTTAGCAGAATAGAGGTAGCCAGGAATTTCATGAGCAACTCACCAATCGACAGCTAACACCAATGACAACAGCTTGTGATGATATAGATTGCATTGCATCAAGCAAGCAAGCTATAAAGTAGCCTTTGCTTCCCCTGCAAAAGGGCAAAAATGCTATTACACTAATGGATATAGACTAGGAAATAATCTTCCAGGGAAAGAAAATTTTAACATTCATACCAACCCATACCCAATACATAAGGAAAAGACAAGGAATTGGAGTTTGAACTCATACCTGTGAAAATAAATCAAATTTATCCAACACAAAAATGATTGTTTTATGTGCGAGTCCACATTCACTATGTAAGCAGTGAGAAGAGGATTTTCAGTATCCAACAAGTAATACGAGAAAAAAAATTCCTTGGTATTCTGAACTAACTTACTGCAACATAGCTATCATGAACTGGGAATTGTCATCAAAAGAAACCTGCATTCAGCAACTAGATATCACTGAACCAGAATCCTTAGTGCCAACAAAAACGTTTAATATAAAAGACTACTAGATGTTTAAAGCCCGTAAGGATACCATCTTTGAGAATGAAAGCTGATGCTCCAAGCATAGTTGTCTAGCAATTTCCTGGATCATCAAAACAATCACAGACATTGTAATGTAATAAATGAGTGCAAAACTAAATGGAAATCTTCAGTTACTAAAAAAAGGCAAATCAATATCAAATGTAAATATATAGCTTCTAGTTTGTACTAGCTCATTCCGATTTGTTGTCCAACTTTAGATCTATATTGATCCAAAACTGAACCCACCTATTTATTGAGACCAGTTCTTATGTATGTTCAATTCACTTCTTGAGAATATCCTGCTTGACCATCATAAAGCTTGAGATAATGTACCTTTTGCTAATCCAATAATATTGATGGCATAGTGAGACATATTAGAGGATGGCTTCACACCCAAAGAAATGTGATAAGGACCCTAGAAATCCAATAAGAGGTAAACATTTTTTCTAGGTGAAATATGTGAAATATTATAGGGGGCACGTGGCCCTAATTGTAAGTACCACCCTAGAAGTTTAGCTGCATTTTAAGTACTATAAGCAAATTATATGGCAGGATTTTATCGTGTGGAACCAAGGTTCCAAACCATACCTTGATTGCACAATTATCATCAGCATGCAGCATTCCGTTAAGCCTAATCTGCAACATAGTAACACGAGAATCAACAACACAAAAAACTTATACACACAACTTGATAGTAAAGATAGGTCTACTAATTTAAATAATATAGTGCAAAAAACCTGCCAAAACACAAACATTTAGCCAGAATAAAGCTCATCATCATCAACCTAACATCCTAACGAAATGGAAAAATTCAAAACAAAACCAGCGCAAACTGTTGAATACCGCAGTTTTCCCACATCCTCGCGAGTCGAGAAGCAGAACAGAGTTGTTGCAAGCCTCAGTAACCGAACTCGACACAATGAACTTCAGCTTGCTATTCATAATGGTCAAGTTTTCAAAAAAAAAAGGAAAGCAGAAATTGAGAAATCAAAACTATTCGAGAATCACAATCCAGCCGCTAATCAAATGCTTACTCGTTCAAACGCACACACATACACAAAGACTAAATAGCATATATATTCTCCAAATCGACCACTACCAAAACCCTAGGTTTGAAAAACTGAAAGCAAAAAGAACATGTAATTGCTATCAGTGCCTTCCGAGAACGCCGAGAAAATGAAACTAGGGTTGCACAATTAGCTTTGGAGCAGCTTCAGGGTTTGTTCGACCGGATTTTCTTGCCCCATCGTCAGGGGCGAAGCCAGAAATCCAAAGTTACAAGGGCTGGAAGCGTCGTAAAAAAAATTGTATGAATTCTCTTCTTTGACTTCTAACCTTTTCATACATACCAGAATGTATAGCTTAATGATGGAACATTCTGCTAGATAGAGATGCACAGACTTAGCACTTGCTTAAGTTACGAAATAATTTGTGTTGCTGTAATAAATATTGCAGAGTCCAACCCTGTAAAGCCTCCATCTTCGGCTGCCTTTTGATTTTTGGCAAAGCACTTTTAAAATTCTCAATTGACAGAAATCCAGACTTCATATCCATTTGAGAAACGGCCAAAACCTGGAAGCATATTACACAGAACAACGTTGAAGAAAAAGCTGAAGTACATCAGGGTTTAGTAGTATATACGAAACTGATTTGTACATGCTTCCCTGTATTAAATTAGCCTAGCGATTTTTGTAAATTGCTTACAGAAATCTCAATAGGTGGTTCACTGTGGAGTCTGAACTAGTGAGCGAATTGATAATTTCTTTAAACCTCTCACTTGTCAAAACATCCTAGTAATAATTGAAAAATAGATTAGATATATGGTTGTGCCTGATATAGGGGCAATAGGGGCATACGCCAAGGGCCAATATTTCGAGGGGCCCTTTATTACCAGCTCTGATACCAATAATACATTTGTAAAGAGTTTTCGTTTTGAAATACATTTAAATGTATTTCTATCTTGTAAGTCCCAAAATATATTTTCACCCAATGGCCCTTAAAATATCAGGAACGTCTCTGATTAGATAACATAAAAGATTTCACAAAAGTACTAAAATAGAAAAGCGAAGAGTATGAGATACTGGGAAATGCAGCCTTTATGGATATTGTCGGCTAATACAATAAATGAAGAATCATACATGAATGTTTGCATTCAAATCAGTAGCATAGCCATGAGGGAGGTCGGAATCTGTTGACAAAGACACTATATGCTTCAACAACCTGCCACGATTGTTGTAGAATTAACTAGGGGTGGGCGTGGGACGGGTTGTGCTTGGTCCTAACCCGGCCTGAAATAATGATCGGGTCATTTATTCGAACCCTAACTCGGCCCGAAAGACCGAGTCAATTATGTGAATCCGAACCCGACCCTAAAACTAAAATTTTTAAAAGGCATAAAACATTCATGACCATCTATCATGATATAAATACTTTAAAGTTTAGTATTACAGTTTTATTTTTCATTGCAAATCAATTACATATTCATATGTAATGTGATATATTACGAGAACACAAATAAATTTTTATTCATATGAGGTATAAGGTTTGAATCTCATTAAAAATATAATATTTTTTATATTACTTATGAAATCGGGTAACCCGAGCCTCAATCCTAACCTGACCCGAAAATTATACCGGGTTGGTTAAGTGGACCCTAACCCGACATTAAGTGGACCGGGTCGGGCCGGGTTATCGGGTTGGGTCGGGTTTTGTCCACCCCTAGAGTTAACCCACCAATCTAGAGTTATAACATATTTGAAAAACCAGAAAATCGTGCATTGGACAATCTAGAAAAGGTTGATTGAGTAAAAAATTTGAAGTGCAAGGGTTACCTCTGCAAGTTTTCCTTTGAAGGAGAAAGAAACAGGAGCTTTCTATGTGAAAAACGGGACCTGTCTCTATTTTCGAAGAGTTGATCTGCATCCTGCGTGAAATTATGATGGATTTTTATAAGCACACAGTTTTGAACTGTCGCTTGTGGAAGAAAGCAAATGTACAGTTCAAGGAGAAAAACAGACAAAAATGACAGTCTCAAATCCAAATGGCACATAACCGCGCGCATATAAATCAATCAGCATGTAAAGCAGGTCCACACAATATAACCAAATTGAGCAATTTGGATCAGAAAAAAAAAGTGAGACTCATTTATAAAATTGAATATTTAAAATAAAAAAATAATTCTGAATTTAGCAGAATAGAGGTAGCCAGGAATTTCATGAGCAACTCACCAACCGACAGCTAACACCAATGACAACAGCTTGTGATGATACAGATTGCATTGCATCAAGCAAGCTATAAAGTAGCCTTTGCTTCCCCTGCAATAGGGCAAAACTGCTATTACACTAATGTCTATTGAATGTGAATAATCTTCCAGACAAAGAAAAATCCAACATTCAAACTAGCCCATACCCAATACACACGAAAAAGACAAGCAAGAACTGGAGTTTGAACTCATACCTGTGAAAATAAATCAAATTCGTCCCACATAAAAATGATTGTTTTATGAGCCAGCCCACATTCACTATGTCAGCAGTGAGAAGAGGTTTTTCAGTATCCAAGAAGTAATATGAGAAAAAAAAAATATTTCTTGGTATTCTGAACTAACTTACCGCAACATAGCTATCATGAACTGAGAATTGTCATCGAAAGAAACCTGCAATCCGCAACGAGATATCACTGATCCAGAATCCTTAGTGCCAACAATAATATCAATAATTACTATATGTTTAAAGCCCGCAAGGATACCATCTTTGAGAATGAAAGTTGATGCTCCAAGCATAGTTGTCTAGCATTTTCCTGGTTCATAAAACAATCACATACGTTTCAATGTAATACAGGAGTGCAAAACCAAATGGAAATCTTCAGCTACTAAAAAGAGGCAAATCAACCTTGGATCGATATTGCATTTTTCAGTGCAAAACTTATCTATTGAGACCAATTCCTTATGTGTGTTCAGTTCACTTCTTGAGAATATCTTGCTTAACTATCATAAAGCAAGAGATAATGTACCCTTTGCTAATCCAATAATATTGATGGCATAGTCAGACATATTAGAGGATGGCTTCACGGCCAAAGAATAAACCATGCAATTTTGCGATAAGGACCCTAGAACCCTTGTAACACATTTTTTATAAATGAAATTTGTGAGATATTATAGAAGGCACGTGGCTGTAACGTAAGTACCACCCTAGAAGTTTAGCTGCATTATAATTTATAAGTAGTATAGGCAAATCATATGGCATGATTTTTATCTCGTGGATCCAAGGTTCCAAACCATACTTTTATTTAGAGGTGGCAAATAGGGCGGGCGGGCAGGTTAGTGGACGGGTTCTTAACGGACAAGGGTTGAATCCTATAAAACCCTTTTAAGTTAAAGGGTTCAATGGACGGGTTCTTAATGGACAAGGGTTAAAAGAGTCAAACCCTTCAACCCTTTAAGAGCCCTTTTAACCCTCTTAACCCTTTGGACCCGTTTAACCCTTTAAAAGCCTTTTTAACCCTTTTAAGCATTTATAACCCTTTTAACTTAAGCATAAAAATGCAAAATAAATTTTTACGATTGAATATGAAGTACAAAATTTAAGCCCCCAAAATAATAGTTTGTTGCATGAAATGAGCACCCATAAATTGAAAAATCCCAATAATTACTACATTCTTTAGTCTCAACTTTAAAATAAAATTAGTTTCACTTTGGAGTCTGAACTAGTGAGCGAATTGATAAATTTTTTAAGCTCTCACTTGTCAAAACATCCTAGTAATAATTGAAAAATAGATTAGATACAGGATTGTGCCTAATATAGGGGCATACGTCAAGAGCCCATATTTCGAGGGGCCCTTTATTACCAGCTCTGATACCAATAATACATTTGTAAAGAGTTTTTGTTTTGAAATACATTTAAATGTATTTCTATCTTGTAAGTCCCAAAATATATTTTTGCCCAAGAGCCCTTAAAATATCAGGAACGTCTCTGATTAGATAACAGAAAAGATTTCACAAAAGTACTAAAATAGAAAAGTGAAGAGTACGAGATACTGGGAAATGCAGCATTTATGGATATTGTCGGCTAATACAATAAATGAAGAATCATACATGAATGTTTGCATTCAAATCAGTAGCTTAGCCATGAGGGAGGTCGGAATCTGTTGGCGAAGACAGTATATGCTTCAACAACATGTCACGATTGTTGTAGAGTTAACCCACCAATCTAGAGTTGTAACATATTTGAAAAACCAGAAAATCGTGCATCGGACAATCTACAAAAGGTTGATTGAGTAAAAAATTTGAAGCGCAAGGGTTACCTCTGCAAGTATTCCTTTGAAGGAGGAAGAAACAGGAGCTTTCTATGTGAAAAACGGGACCTGTCTCTTTTTTCCAAGAGTTAATCTGCATCCTGCGTGAAATTTTGATGGATTTTTCTAAGCACACAGATTTGAACTGTCGCTTGTGGAAGAAAGCAAATGTACAGTTCAAGGAGAAAATCAGACAAAAATGACAGTCTCAAATCCAAATGGCACATAACCGCATGCATATAAATCAATTAGCATGTAAAGCAGGTCCACACAATATAACCAAATTGAGCAATTTGGATCAGAAAAAAAAAGTGAGACTCATTTATAGAATTGAATATTTAAAAAAAATAATTCTGAATTTAGCAAAATAGAGGTAGCCAGGAATTTCATGAGCAACTCACCAACCGACAGCTAACACCAATGACAACAGCTTGTGATGATACAGATTGAATTGCATCAAGCAAGCAAGCAAGCTATAAAGTAGCCTTTGCTTCCCCTGCAATATGGCAAAACTGCTATTACACTAATGTATATTGACGGGGGATAATCTTCCAGACAAAGAAAAATCCGACATTCAAACTAGCCCATACCCAATACACACAAAAAAGACAAGCAGGAACTGGAGTTTGAACTCATACCTGTGAAAATAAATCAAATTCGTCCAACACAAAAATAATTTTTTTATGAGCCAGCGCACAATCACTATGTCAGCAGTGAGAAGAGGTTTTTCAGTATCCAAAAAGTAATATGAGAAAAAAATATATTTCTTGGTATTCTGAACTAACTTACCGCAACATAGCTATTATGAATTGAGAATTGTCATCGAAAGAAACCTGCAATCCGCAACGAGATATCACTGATCCAGAATCCTGAGTGCCAACAATAATATCAATAAATACTATATGTTTAAAGCCCGTAAGGATACCATCTTTGAGAATGAAAGCTGATGCTCCAAGCATAGTTGTCTAGCATTTTCTTGGATCATAAAACAATCACATGCGTTTCAATGTAATACATGAGTGCAAAACCAAATGGAAATCTTCAGCTACTAAAAAGAGGCAAATCAACATCAAATGTAAGTAAATAACTTCTACTTAGTAGTAGCTCATTCCAATTTGTTGTCCAACCTTGGATCGATATTGCATTTTTCAGTGCAAAACTTATCTATTGAGACCAATTCCTTATGTATGTTCAGTTCACTTCTTGAGAATATCTTGCTTAACTATCATAAAGCATGAGATAATGTACCCTTTGCTAATCCAATAATATTGATGGCATAGTCTGACATATTAGAGGATGGCTTCACGGCCAAAGAATAAACCATGCAATTTTGCGATAATGACCCTAGAAACTCAGGTAATACCTCAAGGCATCATTGGGTGAAATGGGAAACTATCTGTTCGCCTAAAGATGAGGGGGGCTTGGAATAAGGAAATTATATGACGTGAAGAAATCCCTGTTCAACAAGTTGGCTTGGCGTTTCAAGCAGAATCAGTCCATCTGGGCGCAATTTGCTAGAAATAAGTACTTATACAGCTCCTACAGTTCCGCTATATGGACTGCCCTCAAACCTTATATCAGTAAAATGCGTCATGATAGCTGCTGGGAGATTAGCAAGGGGGAGATTCTTCTTGCCCATTTCTGTGAGTGGCTCGATGTGAAGCTACCAAGGCAAGCCAAACACTGGACCATCAAAGATGTGGTTACCAACTCGGACATCAAAGAGAAGTTCAGGAATATGCTTCCAGGGGTTTCAGATTCCTTCCAGTTGACAGATAAAGTTGATAACCTGCGCTGGAGAGGGGCGGATTTGGGTAACTTTACTACTAAAGCCAGTTATGAAAAAATCCGAATTTTTTTCCCAAGAGCAGGTTATATAAGAATACTTGGCAGACTTGGCTGCCACCCAAGATCAGCGTGTTTCTGTGGCGTCTATGGCATAAATCTCTCCCTACTGACGATAACATTCTCAGATGTGGCATAAATGTGGTTTCCAAATGTTGGTGCTGTTGCAGCCCCAAGATAGAGGAAACTGAACACCTGTTTATCCACAGCGACTTGGCTTCTCCTATATGGAAGTTCCTGGCCTTCATCCTCGATAAACCAACCCCTGCGACCATGGATCAGCTGAAACTGGAATGGTTTATTAACCTGAAGAGGGCCGACTATACGTCATGTTTCTCTTTAGGCCTTGCGGCGGCTACCTTATGGGAAATCTGGCTTCACAGGAACAATAGAATCCACGACAATCCTTGTATCAACTTCAGAACTGGAATTGAAAGATGGGGCAAAGTTCTGGGATCCATGATCAAGGCTGAATATAAGCCTTCTTTTCGTGCGCAATTTGCCCTCAACAGCCTGTATGTTCCCACTCCATCCTGTAACATCAAAGGAAAGTGGTCTAAGTGGAGCCCCAGCTCATCAGGGCTAACTCTTTCCTTGGCAGTCAACAAGTCAGTTTGCGGCGGAATTCTCAGGGATTATACGGTCAAGCTCATTCTAGGCTTCAGGTTGGAGCTGGAATATGAGGATCTTATCGAGGGCCTAATCTCGGCTTGCCTGATGTTAGAAGAAGAAGGTTGGATGGAGGATTTGACTTGTATTCAAAGCTCTCATGCTGACTCCAAGCTTATTGGTGTTGAGAACTTTGTCGGGGGATGGGTTCATTTCAACCGATGGAGAGAAGCGAGGAAGTTAGTGGGCAGTGCCAGAATTAGGGAGATTGCTCCGGAAATAAATGATGCCGCTATTGCCATGTGCTTTCAGGAGAAAGCAGATCGCATACATTACAACATGAAGGGGATGCCTAAAGCAGTGCGAGTGGCACTCGTCAGCGACTATATTCAGCTTCCGGTGTGGTGTCGAAACATCAGAGACTACGGTAATGCTCAGGGCCATGAGTCGCCTCGTATCTTGCAGCCAGGCTCGCCTCGAGGTAACAATCACCGAGAGCCTGCATATACATGTCCGTATGTATAATCATGCGTGCCGGCCGCTTGTCACGTGCCCGTGCTAACCTCATTTAGGGTCTCTTTTCCTTGATCCATTTGTATTTAGTTCTATTCGAACTCTTTTGATCTAGCATGTTCGGCGTTTTTAAGGGGTTAGAGCTTATAACTATCCCCCGGCGCTTGAGGGTTTTTGTATTTGCCACGATCCAGGCTATTTGGATCCCTATCTAATAAAGGTGCTGGCTCCGCCCAGTTTAAAAAAAAAAACTCAAGTAATACATTTTTATAAATGAAATTTGTGAGATATTATAGAAGGCACGTGGCTCTAACGTAAGTACCACCCTAGAAGTTTAGCTGCATTATAATTTATAAGTAGTATAGGCAGTGTTCAAGAAAATTGCCGCCTGGTTCTTGAATCCGTTCCGATTTGTTCCGCCTAGGCGGTCATTTTCTTGTTTATTTAATATATATTTTTATTCGGCTGTTTTAATTTTAAATTGGCCCAATTTGGGCCAATCACCTTATAACATACAATAAATCAGGCATAATACCAATTATAAAATTTTAAATTCTTTAAGTTTAGAAGTTTATGACTCATATTTGAAACTACTATATTAAACTATCCTTTCAAGTATTAATTTCAGATTAAAGTAATATTGATACAACACTATATGATATATTTTTGTATATATATTTAAAAATATAAAAAAAATTGAAACCGATTAATCCCCGCCTAGGCCCGATTAATCCCCGATTAGTCTTTTCGGGACCCCGTCCGCCCGATTCCCGCCTAGCGTTTTCTTGAACATTGAGTATAGGCAAATCGTATGGCAGAATTTTATCTCGTGGATTCAAGGTTCCAAGCCATACCTTTATTTAGAGGTGGCAAATAGGACGGGTGGGCGGGTTAGTGGACGGATTCTTAACGGACAAGGGTTAAAAGGGTTGAAGGGTTTAGGGTTTATTTGCCGGGTCTACCTTTTTTGCACAATTATCATCAGCATGAAGCATTCCATTATGCCTAATCTGAAACATAGTAACACAAGAATCAACAACACAAATTCTTGTTACACAACTTGATAGTCGATTGCTCTACTGATTAAAATAAAATGGTGCGAAATTCCATACCATAGAAATCATATCTGGATATTGAACAACTACATATGTGAGAACTAGCTCCAGCCGAAACACAAACATTTAGCCAAAAGTAAGATCATCATCACCAATTTAACATCCTAAGAAAATGGAAAAACTCAAAACAAAAGCAGCCCAAACAGTGGAGTACCGCAATTTTCACACATCCTCGGGGATCGAGAAGCAGAACAAAGTTGTTGCAAGCCTCAGTAACCGAACTCGACACAATGAACTTCAGTTTGTTGTTCATGAGGTCAAATTTTCAACAATAACATAAAAAGAAATCAGAAATTGAGACATCAAAATTTTTCGAGAATCACAACCCAGCCGCTTATCAAATGCTAACTCGTTCTACGCACACACATACAAAAAGACTTAGCATATATTTATCCAAATCGACCACTAGCAAAACCCTAGGTTTGAAAAACTGAAAGCAAAAAGAACATGTAATTGCTATCAGGGCTTTCCGAGAACGCCGAGAAGATGTAACTAGGGTTGCACAATCGGCTTCGGAGCAACTTTAGGGTTTGTTCGATTGGATTTTCTCGCCTCATCATCTGTTTTTGGGAGCACAAATTGGCGCGAAATGGAACTGATGGTCGTCGAAAGGGCAGCATTTAGTCAAACCCTAGGTTTGAACTAGCACCGCCACACTTAGGATTCTTTACCATGTCCTGGCCGCTGGTAGAGTCATCGGTCACAAGGGAAGCGTAGTGCAGAAGATGGAGAGTCAAATAGAAGTCCGGATCAACATATCTAGAGCTATTCCGGACTGCATGGAGCGGGTCGTCACTGTGACTGGCTTTGTGTTGTGTGTAGGAAGGTTGGGTTGGGGAGGGGGTAGTATACGGAGAGGGAAAGAGGATGTGAAGGAGGAGGTCTGTGACGTGTCGCCCGTTAAGGAGGCGGTGCTTAGGGTTTTTGAGAGCATGTTGGAGGTCGACACGGAGAACTATGGAAATGGAGAGGCTGTTGCGGGAGGTGAGAGTGGGTTTGATGAGAGTTTGAGCTGTTGTTGTAGGTTTCTGGCTGATCCAATGGAGTGTGGGATTCCGATCGGGAAAGGTGGGAAGCGTGTTTGCTCAGATTTGTAGGGAGTGTCGTGCTAATATTAGGGTTTTAAGGCCCGAGCAGAATCCGGCGTGCGCGTCTCCGGATGATAGTATTATTCATATGAGCAACAGTTTCAGGCGCTAGAGGGCCTTAGGCTTATTCAGTAATTATTGCTGACTCAGCATTTGTTATCCATTTAAATTTGACACTGTGCGTAAGGCGCCGTTGAGGAAAGCGCCTTATTTTTTAGGCGCCCTCAATAACGGCACCTAAAGGATGGTGTGTATTTTGGAAATTGAATTTGAAGAGTGTGTATAATTGGAAAGTAAATTCGAATTTTGCTTAAATTGGAAAACAAATTCTCCGTTTGGAGCCTACGTGGACTAACCCGGACCCCTTCCATGCCGGCATGGCATCCTGCTGGAGTCCCGATTTCTCAGAAACTGGGAATAGCTTAGTACCGGTTTCTATGACACCGGGATTCATCGAATAGGCTTTTCAGAGCTGGTCGGGCATCTCGGACTCAATTGGATGTGACTAAACTAAAAGGATACCGGTTTAGGAGAAAATGGTACCTTTTGCAACAAAAGATTCCCACCGAACAGGCTTTTCAGAGACGACGGACCCGATTGTGAATTGACTAGACGAAAAAGACCCGATTCCTGGGAAACCGGTACTATAATGTTCTCGGTTCCCGATAAACCAGTATCATTCTACTATAAAACCGACCTCATTTTCTTCATTTTCAACACACAATTTCACTCATCTCTCTTACTGTTCTTACAAACTCATCTCCAATTTCGTTCCCTTGGTAGTTGATCCTAAAGATACTGGAATCAAATACCTCGACATGGAAGATACTCTTTTTCTTAATACTCAAACATCAGAAATGAACCAGGTTGCAGCTCAAGGCACATGGCGAAATCAGACCATCGACATGTGCCTTGAGCTGACACATGGTTCATTTCTGGTGTTTGAGTATAAAAAAAAAGAGTGTCTTTCTTAATATCTATGTTATTTGTAGTTCAATTTTTCTTAATACTGGAATTATATATATGTTATTTGTAGTTTAGTTTTTCTTAATATCATGTATTAAAGCTCACATCGTGGGTTTTCCAACAAAAAAAATTCATTTTGAGTTCATACCGGTTCACAAAAACATCAATCACATGACAAACCATCAATCACATGACAAAACATGATAACACAAGCGTCGTTCTTCTGATCCACGACCACTTCGCCCTCTGCCTCTGCATAGCCTCTTGCCCATGCCCATGTTACGTACATAAGAAAATCGCGACTCCCGACGTTCACGCTCGCTTCTATGCACTGGCTGTGAAGAGCTAGATGGTCGGTGATGATCATCCGTCTGCTCTACAGCATGTGTATCATCATAAGCCTCCTCTCCTCCGCTATAATCATCATTTGCATCGCCTGAATTAATATATTAAATTAACAATTGCCCATCATTCAAATAAATTAAGTGTGTATACAAAGTACCTGCATCGAGAGTAATAGTCAGTTAATCAACACCCACAATAATGGGATCCGTAACCTTCGCCACTTCTGTATACGCGTCGTAAAAGATTTTATGAAATCCACTCCGTGAATAATCATCCGTGGAGTTGAGGAAGTACGAGCTGGCATCACGTGCACAAATGACGTAACCAGGTATCTGCAAAATACATTCAATTTTTAGTTAGTGAACCGATAACGGACTCTAATTCAGGAATAATTAAAAAGTTCTGGAAACTTACATTCTCGGGTATCATATGTGAATCTGGACGATAAGCATGACTAGGTCGTTCTGCTGCTCATCGTCTTCCCCAACCTCCTCCACTCATCATCTATCATCGGCTGATATAAACGACGAGTATGCATGGAATACCACTGATAATATTGTGGAGTGGGTTGGTCGATCTCACCATCCGGGTATGCCATATCTCCATCAAGCAATCTCTCATGTTGATTGTACCACATCAATGTAAGTGCTATGGAAAACATCCCACTCCTTATTCTTCTTCCTGTCCATTCCGTGGGATCGGTCTGAACTTCCAATCGCATTCGGCGGGACACCCTGTTTGAAACCATACTGTCTCGCAACACGTGCTGAATGATGCCACTCAATAATATTGAAGCAGATAAGAAGTACATCAGCTCTCCAAGTGGTTTCAAGACCCTCGAGACAATTCGGGTTCATCGACTCAAACATGGGTTCCTCATATGGCCTCCAAATGAAATTTCGCGGGTGCATCTTCTGTATCGCACATTCGATACTGCAACAAACTGCCACTTTTGGGCTCAATCCATCTCCTGCATATAAAAGTAAAATATAAGTATTTTATGAAATATTTTTTTAAAACATAAACACTTACACGTACGACCACGCTCCCCGCAAAGCTGGATCAAACTCTGCATCCAGTGGCGGTAACACGACTGGAACTCTGACCTTCAGCACACCGATACGATAGTCTGTCCCAGGACCAAAACTGAATAATCAAGCACTACACATGTTACTAGAAAAACACGCCAACACAGCACTTTCCCAGCTATAATTTCTGACCCTATTTAGATCCTCTAGCAAGGGAAGAAAGTAGAGCGCCTAGGGGACAATGGGCAGGGCAGGGCCGGCCCGGCCCGGCCCTTTTTTTATAGGGCTTAGGGCTGAACTTTCGAAATTTTGAAAAGGCTTTAAAGAAAATTAGGGCAGGGTTTGCCTCAAAATTATCGAAGCAATCGGGGTATACCCACAGAAATCTCATTTTTGGATTTGTTGTGAAACTGTGTTAGATGAAATCGGTATTTAGTGCTCACTTTACAACATCACCTGATCAGCACTCATTTTTCATTGTAGCAGGTTTAACATTGTTGGGCAGGTAATTGCGTGGATCCTGAACGATTATCAGTTTGGACCTTTTAATGTCTATTTGAGAATCAATTGTTTGTTGGACTTAGCATACTGAGCTTCATTTGGTAAAAAAAATCTTTTTTTCTTTTTTTCTGCAGTGGGCTATTACATGCAGTGCAGATTTCTCGCTTGCCGAGTTGATTCAAGTCATTATCCTCCTTGCCACAGGCGGCAAGAATGGAGGTGGCTATGAGGCATCCAAATATGTTGTCATATGTCTCCATGGTGGGATATTATTTCTACATGCTCTCATCAACAGTCTTCCTATTTCGTACGTCTCGTTATTTGAACAAATCTCTGCAGCCTGGAACATCATAGGTACGACACGTAGTAACTTTTAAGATTTCGTTAATTATTTATGTCTAATTCGTTGAAGCTAACCTCTTTCAAATATTTGAGCATCTAACTTAAGGTTGGATTTCGACAATAAATTAGGTGTATTTCTTCTTATGGTGCTTATTCCATTGGTCTCAACGGAGAGGGCTAGTCCGTCTTTCGTGTTTACCCACTTCAACACTGACAATGGAAAAGGAATCAACAAGTTTTACATTTTCGTACTGGGAGTTTTAATGAGCCAGTATACACTTACTGGGTACGATGCATCAGCAAACATGGCGAGTTCTTTCAATCTTTTCCCCCCACTTTTACATTAATGTTGCGAAAAGCCCGTTCTCAAATGGCTGATTGTGTTCTAGACAGAGGAAACCAAGAATGCAGACATCAACGGACCCAAGGGAATAATCAGCTCCATCGGCATATCCATTCTGGTCGGATGGGGTTACATAGTTGGCATCACATTTGCCGTAACCAACGTTCCTCTCCTCCTAAGCCCAGACAATAACTCTGGTGGGTATGCCATTGCTGAGATTTTCTACCTAGCATTCAAGAATGGCTTCGGGTCTGGAACTGGCGGGATTGTATGCTTATGCATTCCTGCCGTGGCTGTGTTCTTCTGTGGTATGAGCTCGCTCACCAGTAATTCGAGAAGGGACGGAGCCATGCCATTTTCTCCGCTTTGGCACAAAGTTAACAGCCATGAAGTTCCTTTAAATGCCGTTTGGTTCTCGGCTTGCATTTCATTCACCATGGCCCCTCACGGTACGCTCAAATTAATCCATCTCCTTACCTCCTAACATATCATTTATAGGGATTCATATCTGACAGAGCCACGCTTAAATACAATAACGTCAAAAATTATAATTTTGATGTTAAAATGACACGCTAATTACAGTACATTATATAATGAACTTTATAACTTGGATGCACGTGATCTCATTTCATATTTTATCCAACTGAATTTGGCCGTTGTTTGTTTTTCAACGCAGTCGCCCAGGAGCATAGTTGCATTTGATGCTATGGTCTCCATTGCCACCATCGGACTCTACATTGCCTACGCACTCCCCGTTCTCTTCCGTATAACCCTGGGCTGCAAGTCCTTCTTCCGAGGACCATTCCACTTAGGCCCATTCAGCATCCCCATCGGCTGGATTGCTGTCCTTTGGGTGCTGACCATTTCGGTACTCTTCTCCCTACTGGCACCTATCCCGTAACCAAGGAGACATTCAATTGCACTCCTGCAGCTGTCTGTTATTCGTCACCATCTCCGCCTGGATTATCAGCGCTCGCCAATGGTTCAAAGGCCCCGAGTTTCAGATTGGCTAGAAACTCTAGTAAAAGAGGAAACCTAAAATGGTCAATTGAAAAAGAAAACTCCGGTTTGACTATATGCTGCCCTTTCGACGGCCATCAATTCCATTTCGCGCCAATTTGTGCTCCCCAAAAACAGACGATGAGGCGAGAAAATCCGGCCGAACAAACCCTGAAGCTGCTCCGAAGCCAATTGTACAACCCTAGTTTCATCTTCTCGGCATTCTCGGAAGGCCCTGATAGCAATTACAGATTCTTTTTGCTTTCAGTTTTTCAAACCTAGGATTTTGCTAGCGATCGATTTGGATAAATATATACCAAGTCTTTTTGTATGTGTGTGCGTCGAACGAGTTAACATTTGATTAGCGACTGGGTTGTGATTCTCGAAAAGTTTTGATGTCTCAATTTCTGCTTTCTTTTTATGTTATTGTTGAAAATTTGACCTCATGATCAACAAACTGAAGTTTATTGTGTTGAGTTCGGTTACTTCAGCTTGCTGTTCATGAGGTCAAATTTTCAACAATAACATAAAAATAAAGCAGAAATTGAGACATCAAAACTTTTCGAGAATCACAACCCAGCCGCTAATCAAATGTTAACTAGTTCGACGCACACACATACAAAAAAGACTCAGCATATATTTATCCAAATCCACCACTACCAAAACCCTAGGTTTGAAAAACTGAAAGCAGAAAGAACTTGTAATTCCTATCAGGGCCTTCCGAGAACGGCGAGAAGATGAAACTAGGGTTGCACAATCGCCTTCGGAGCAGCTTCAGGGTTTTTTCGGCCGAATTTTCTCGCCTCATCGTCTGTTTTTGGGAGCACAAATTGGCGCGAAATGGAACTGATGGCCGTCGAAAGGGCAGCATATAGTCAAACCGGAGTTTTTCTTTTTCAATTGACCCTTTTAGGTTACCTCTTTTACGGGAGTTTCTAGCCAATCCGGATTACTTTTGGATATAGGACGTATGTAGCTTTCCACCATTTTATCAAGCATGGTTTCAAAACCAAAGTCATCGAGGACAGCACCATATCTATTCATTGTATTTGGTCGCATGATTCTGAATTTTGTATCACGAACCGACTTTTCAAAGTTCTCTAGCTGTAAACAATACAACTAGTCTAATGAGTTTTCAGTAAGAGTAAGACCCATACTTTATGTACGCAGAGGAAAAAGAAAAGGCAACGAAAACCTCGTTCAACAGCATTTGGCAGAACTGTGGTTGAAACATGTCAAACGTATAAATTCCAGGAGCAGGTTCATCCATTATACTTCTGAAACCCTCAACTGAATTCTCATTGATGGCGTTGAGAAATGATGGGACGAAGAAAGATGCAGCGTGAATGGTATACAATTCTCTATGTAAAGGCTGCAAGGGAGAAAATAGTGAGAAAAGAATGCTGAAAAAAATTTCAGATTCACCATAAATCATCAAACGGTATGACTTAAGCAATTAAAACAGTTAAAATATCATTACAGACTTTTTCCGTTCTTATAGATATTGCTATCTAGGATTCACTTAGTACAACATGTAAGGGCAAACGGATCCATAGAACTAAAGAGCTAATCTACTTTGAAAATCATGTACAAAGCACGTACATGCATCTGATTACAACAGATGCAACATAATATGAGCTCGTTATCGCCTTGCACCCACATAGGAACACACAAAAATAAAACTTCAACTTCAAATATAATCGAGGTGCCTCAAAAGTTGAAAGTCGAAACAGTTTACCTTTACCCTACCTTATACTAATTAGATATGATTTTCTGCCTGTACTCCCTCTGCCTATGAGCCTGTCAATCAGAATCACCACTCCACATTAGCAGCATAAATAAACACAGTCCACATTAACACGACAAAACAATCCAGTCGACTTGGTTTGGCAAAAATTCATGTATCGCAGCTGCAGGTTAGCAAAACCTATAAAGGAGGAGAAAATGCAGAGTTTTCACATCATAACCAGCCCTAATTCAGAATTACTAAAGCACCAAATGCATTACATTTACCACCCACACCTAAATCTACTGAAGACAGAGACAAAATGCAATACCATAAATCATACCCTGATCCGCTCTCCGTCGGGACAATACCGCCTGAGAATCTCCATCATTTACTCCACCTTCTCCTCTCGCTCAGCATTCAGCATCGCGGGCGGCAAGTACCTCTCCAGCGAAGCGAAGAGCGCGGGGCTGAAATCCAACTTGCAAATCCTCGTAAGTATCAGGCTGGTAGTTAGTCGTCGGGTTCAAACGGAGCCTGCTAGTGTGAGTGGACGGAACGCAGACGCCATTTCCATTCCCGTTGTTCATTTTGGTTTCCAAGCGACCAAAGTGAAGATCAGTTCGGTTCATTAACAGGAGCGCTCAAGTGAGTCAAGCGAATCGGAGCTCCATCGTCGCCGAGATAAATGGTGATGAGAATTTCGGGGGTTACAGATCGATTCTTTGGTGAATTAGGGTTTCGCGGGTGCCTTGAAATTGTTTGTCTGAGAATTTTTTAATGAAAGAGGATGTAGTGGACCCCACGTGGGGCCATTTTACAGCTGACGTGGATGACGGCAGCGAAACAACTTGTTGGTAATTATAGTTAACTACCTGTACCATGTCGACTCTACATTTCTATAATGAAAAGTGACCTCATTCCATGAGTTTTGATGAATTAAGAGTGTATATATATAAACAGCCATCCGAGTCTGACGAATACTGCAGTTGTTTGTTAATCCACATCAGAAAACCCAGCATTTCGTCTTCGCTTCTATTGTTGCGTTTAAACCAGTTTCTGGAGAATGCCCTGTAAGTTATCATCTATAAGTATTCAGTAGTGCCGAAAATACTAATGCCTATGTAGATTGGAAAGATGTTTGGAATGAAATGTTTTGATGATTTGTTGAAAACTTACAGGACAGGAGCGGTATGCCTTGAGACCTGAATGCAGTTCATGGAATGAAACAAGTAACTTCACAGGTCGAAATTCAACAGATTGGTTGTGTCCTCTGCTGTCGGTGAAACAAACTAGTTGCCGCTGCAGAAGGTGTTCAAATGCCTGGATATAATGGAAACATACAAATTAGAGCAATTCGATTAATTAGTAATTCGAATAATTGATGCAAAATTGTGAAGTTTGGGTGGAACAGGAACCCGAAGGCAGACGTCCCTTGCATAATAATCAGATGTCTGAAATGAATCATGGACACTTTTGTACTCTGTAAGGTGAATCAATAAAAAGTCTTGTTAGATTCAATCTATAAATGGTGAGCTTGTGAGTATATGTGGTATGCGAGATGCAATTAAAGAAGCTAACTGCTAACCTTTCATAATGGAGTTGAAATTGTATGAATTCTCTTCTTTGACTTCTAACCTTTTCATACATACCAAAATGTATAGCTTAAGGATGGAACATTCTGCTAGATAGAAATGCACAGACTTAGCACTTGCTTAAGTTACGAAATAATTTGCGTTGCTGTAATAAATATTGCAGAGAATCCAACCCTGTAAAGCCTCCATCTTCGGCTGCCTTTGGATTTTTGGCAAAGCACTTTTAAAAGTCTCAATTGACAGAAATCCAGACTTCATATCCATTTGAGAAACGGCACAAAACCTGGAAGCATATTACACAGAACAGAGTTGAAGAAAAAGCTGAAGTACATGAGGGTTTAGTAGTATATACCAAAACTGATTTGTACATGCTTCCAGATATTAAATTAGTCTAGCGATTTGTAAATTGCTTACAGAAATCTCAATAGGTGGTTCACTGTGGAGTCTGAACTAGTGAGCGAATTGATAATTTCTTTAAACCTCTCACTTGTCAAAACATCCTAGTAATAATTGAAAGACAGATTAGATAACAGAAAAGATTTCACAAAAGTACTAAAACAAAAAAGCGAAGAGTATGAGATACTGGGAAATGCAGCCTTTATGGATATTGTCGGCTAATACAATAAATGAAGAATCATACATGAATGTTTGCATTCAAATCAGTAGCATAGCCATGAGGGAAGTCAGAATCTGTTGGCAAAGACAATATATGCTTCAACAACCTGCCACGAATGTTGTAGAGTTAACCCACATATCTAGACTCTAGAGTTGTAACATATTTGAAAAAAATTGTGCATTGGACAATCTTCAAAAGGTTGATTGATTAGAATTTTTGAAGCGCAAGGACTACCTCTCCAAGTCTTCCTTTGAAGGAGGAAGAAACAAGAGCTTTCTATGTGAAAAACGGGACCTGACTCTTTTTTCCAATAGTTGATCTGCATCCTGCATGAAATAATGATGGTTTTCTATAAGTACACAGGTTTGAACGGTCGCTTGTAGAAGGAAGCAAATGTACAGTTCAAGGCAGAAAAAAAATCAGACAAAATTGACAGCCTCAACCTTATCGAAAAAGAAAAAAAATGACAGCCTCAAATCTGAAAGATACATAACCGCATGCATGTAAATCAGTCAGCATGTAAGGTAGGTCCAGACAATATAATCAGATTAAGCCATTTGGATCAGAAAAAAAAAGTGAGACTCATTTATTGCATTGAATATTTACAGAGAAATTAATTCTGAATTTAGCAGAATAGAGGTAGCCAGGAATTTCATGAGCAACTCACCAATCGACAGCTAACACCAATGACAACAGCTTGTGATGATATAGATTGCATTGCATCAAGCAAGCTATAAAGTAGCCTTTGCTTCCCCTGCAAAAGGGCAAAAATGCTATTACACTAACGGATATAGACTGGGAAATAATCTTCAAGGGAAAGAAAAATTTAACATTCATACCAGCCCATACCCAAAACATAAGGAAAAAACAAGGAATTGGAGTTTGAACTCATACCTGTGAAAATAAATCAAATTCGTCCAACACAAAAATGATTGTTTTATGTGCGAGTCCACATTCACTATGTAAGCAGTGAGAAGAGGATTTTCAGTATCCAAGAAGTAATACGAGAAAAAAAAATTCCTTGGTATTCTGAACTAACTTACTGCAACATAGCTATCATGAACTGGGAATTGTCATCGAAAGAAACCTGCATTCAGCAACTAGATATCACTGATCCAGAATCCTTAGTGCCAACAAAAACGTTTAATATCAAAGACTACTAGATGTTTAAAGCCCGTAAGGATACCATCTTTGAGAATGAAAGCTGATGCTCCAAGCATAGTTGTCTAGCAACTTCCTGGATCATCAAAACAATCACAGACATTGTAATGTAATACATGAGTGCAAAACTAAATGGAAAACTTCAGTTACTAAAAAGAGGTAAATCAATATCAAATGTAAATATATAGCTTCTAGTTTGTATTAGCTCATTCCGATTTGTTGTCCAACTTTAGATCTATATTGATCCAAAACTGAACCCACCTATTTATTGAGACCAGTTCTTATGTATGTTCAGTTCACTTCTTGAGAATATCCTGCTTGACCATCATAAAGCTTGAGATAATGTACCCTTTGCTAATCCAATAATATTGATGGCATAGTGAGACATATTAGAGGATGGCTTCACAACCAAAGAAATGTGATAAGGACCCTAGAAATCCAATAAGAGGTAAACATTTTTTCTAGGTGAAATATGTGAAATATTATAGGGGGCACGTGGCCCTAATTGTAAGTACCACCCTAGAAATTTAGCTGCATTTTAAGTACTATAAGCAAATTATATGGCAGGATTTTATCGTGTGGAACCAAGGTTCCAAACCATACCTTGATTGCACAATTATCATCAGGATGCAGCATTCCGTTAAGCCTAATCTGAACATGGTAACACGAGAATCAACAACACAAAAAACTTTGACACACAACTTGATAGTAGAGATAGGTCTACTAATTTAAATAATATAGTGCAAAATTCCATACGACGGAAATCATATCTGGATATTCAATAACTACATCTTTGAGAACTAGCTCCAAAACCTGCCAAAACACAAACATTTAGCCAGAATAAAGATCATCATCATCAACCTAACATCCTAACGAAATGGAAAAATTCAAAACAAAACCAGCGCAAAGTACCGCAGTTTTCCCACATCCTCGCGGGCCGAGAAGCAGAACAGAGTTGTTGCAAGCCTCAGTAACCGAACTCGACACAATGAACTTCAGCTTGCTGTTCATAATGGTCAAATTTTCAAAAAAAAAAGGAAAGCAGAAATTGAGAAATCAAAACTTTTCGAGAATCACAACCCAGCCGCTGATCAAATGCTTACTCGTTCGAACGCACACACGTACACAAAGACTACATAGCATATATATTCTCCAAATCGACCACTACCAAAACCCTAGGTTTGAAAAATTGAAAGCAAAAAGAACCTGTAATTGCTATCAGTGCCTTCCGAGAACGCCGAGAAGATGAAACTAGGGTTGCACAATCGGCTTCGGAGCAGCTTCAGGGTTTGTTCGGCCGGATTTTCTCGCCCCATCGTCGGGCAAAGCCAGGAATCCAAAGTTACCAGGGCTGGAAGCTTCGTAAATTTTTTTTTTTTTTTGAGTTTTGGAACCCAGTGGGACTCCCGGATAAATTTTTTGAGGTTTGGAACCCAGATATTTACAGCAGACTCACCTTTAGGTGCCAGCAGCAACTAAACTACTGCAAAATGCAGGATGCCACATTTAGAAGATTTTCAAAATCATATAGGAGATCATAATCCCCAATAACACAGAATTTGTATTCAATTCCTGGCATCTATGAAAAAGGATGTTATCATCACATCAATACATAGAGAAATCGTTGGTTGCCTTGACTCTGGGAAATCATAGGTTGCCTTGACAATCAATACCCTCTGCCTAAAAAAAAACTCTGAATAACTGACCGTTAATGATTTCCTCAACTTTTGTTGTGCACCCTTCTCCTTATTTTTATCTGGATGATATATGAGAGAAAGCCTGTTGAACATGATAAAACATTTTTAAAAACACATACGGCTGATATTGCAATGGAGGGCAATGTTAGCTTATACAAAAAAACTGACTCCTGCCTACAAAATGATAACAAGTCCTCCATACCTATCACCAATTGAAGATTCCGAACAAACGACACCAAGAAAAACAATTCAATAAAGTGATCAATTGGAAATGTCATCCGATAAAAAATACATGAGGGAGAAGTACCGGAAAATTCGGAGCAGTGAACTTCAGAGTTTCACGTTGAAATTAGGGCAACTGTCACAAATGTTTATCTTAGTTTTAAGAAAAGTCAAAGGGAAGGATTTGTGTAACTAGAAAAATTATTATATAAGCTGTAACGACGACGTTTGGGCGTATTGCACCTATAATCTCTTTCCTAGCTGCAGACTGGTCGCATCGCAACCTTCCTGATAATTCACGCCCGGGACCGAATACGCTTTAGCCATCGATCGACTGGTCGCGCTCGCGCTCGCGCTCGCGCGTCGGCCCAAAGAGAGACAAAACTCCCAACTCAACGCAACACAACACAATACAACACACGCCATCCACAACAAGACGGAACGCCCTTTCCTTCCGGATCGCTGCTTGATTTCTTCGACCGTTTCCATCGCAGCTTGACCTTCTGAATTCCGACGGATCGAAACCTCCTCTATTTCGCATTATCTGGCCAGAGAAGGTACACACGTACTACTTTCTTTTCGTAATTCTTTGTTCCTCTAGGGTTTACTCTATTTGCAGCTTCCTGCAATTGCTGCCGATGCCGATCATGTTATAACAGTCCAATGTAGTTCCCTACTGGCTAATTGTGCAACTTGACATTAATCAGCTTATCGTGTTGTAGGATTCACACGGGATAATGGATTTGGTATCTGGCTACAAGGTTTTGATTCATTCTCGCCTTCTTTTTTGTGTTTTTAAATTTAGTTTATTATCTAAGTTACCTGAGCAGAAACTAATCTGAATATGTGTGCTGGAAATGTGTTGATTCATACCTTATTTGTCATTGCAGGGGGTTTTTGGGGCTGTTTTCGGTAATGATAATAACAACTCAAGTGAAGATAGGTCAGTATGTTAGTTTTATCTCTAAAGTCTCAACATCTAACTGGAAAATGAATCTGCTATTTGGAGCTTCTCAGTTGTAGTTGTAGGTTTCTCGATTATTGTTGTTGTGTGCACAAATGGATCCTATGATTGTCTTTTACTCATGGTATCATGAACACTAGTATATAAGTTAATCTTTAAGCATTATCCGTTGATTTGTGATTGACACGACTCCTAGCATCTACGCAGCATCTTGATTTCATTTTTGGCTGGCTCATTTGCATTCTCACATGGTCTTCCTTAATATCATCTCTAAATGTCGTCTCTTACATTTCACGTAAAAATGATATTATGTTTTCTTCCTTAATAATTGTACCCCACTCCAATAGATATGTGGAGCGGCTACTCGATCGCATTAGCAATGGTGTTCTGGCAGATGATAGGAGGGCAGCCATGACTGAGCTTCAGGCTGTGGTTGCTGAGAGCAATGCTGCTCAGCTCGCCTTTGGCGCGATGGGTAGGTTCATTTGTAGTGTTTTCACTAATTAGATATACTTTCAATTTACATCTACCCTATGCTTCATCTATTGCCACTTATATTGTAGGCTTTCCAGTGCTTATGAGTGTTTTGAAGGAAGAGCGTGATGATACTGAAATGGTTCAATTCTTCCACCTTTTTCTTCTCATTTCTCCCTCTTCAGAATTGTGCTATATATTCTCTACCTTCAGAATCTTTGCTACATATATATATCGATGAATAAATCATTCTGATATGCTGGTGGAAGGCTGCATTAGTTGATCAGTTTTTCAGTCCGAGCTGTTACCTTTTCCTTTACCTTTTGGAGAAACGGCAAAAAAACTGTTGTGAACTGCCAGCGTCTTCTAAAGTTGATCTAAACTTCAATTGATGGTTGTTGATTGGTTGTCATGTTGATTGTTAAAAACCCACATCTAGCTCCTCTTTTAAGCTGCACTTGCATAGCAACCCAACTACAATCACCGCCAAATGGAAAAGTGGTGTCTCAGCCTATTTTCTATCCTCTCTCAGAAGAATTACATAAATCAATAGTTCAGACCGGTTAGTTTGTACAATTTTGTGTAGCTTTCCTTTCATTTATTTTTAATGAGCTTGGCTAGCAAGTAGCAATCAGTGAAGCTAGTAGCCGAAGTCTCAACAAATGAGAGTATTTTCCACATGCGAGTGTAGAACTCGTTTATTTGCATAGAAGAATTCCGATCACCTGGAGTATACAGAGTAATTGATGAATCAGCTTATATCTATCTTATAAATATAGCCCTAGGAATATCTCACCATTAATAACTGCCTGTTCTGGAAACAGTGGTTTGAGTAAACGTTGACGAAGCATTTAGTCCTCCAGCCCTATCAGTTGCTTTGCTTACTTCCCCTTATCGTTGGATGGTGTGTCACTTGATACTTGTTCTTGATATTTTTGATCTTTTTTGTCGAATAATATCATGTGTGTATGCAGGTTCGTGGTGCTTTAGAAACGCTTGTGGGTGCCCTGACTCCTATTCATCATGGAAGAGGATCGAAGAATGATGTTCAGCCAGCATTAATGAACACGGATTTGTTGTCTAGAGAAGCAGACAATATATCTCTTCTTCTTGGCTTGCTGGTGAGAGTATCTGTTTCGGATACTTTTACTTTTGGCATGTGCTCTTTGTTATTATAACAACAACTTAATCTTTACTTAAGCTGAATAATTGTTTGGTGGTGTCACTCACATGTATGGGACTCCAAATGATATTTTTTGTAGGCAGAGGAAGACTTTTATATTCGATATTATACTCTTCAAATTTTAACAGCCCTTCTGACCAATTCCCCTCATAGGTAGTTATGGCATCACTCTATCGTTTTTCTTCCCTTCTTTCTTGGGTTCTTCTATTGGTTGCAGCATTTGACATTATAGCGAGTAATTACCCAGGTTACAAGAAGCAATTCTGATTATTCCTCGCGGCATAACTCGCTTAATGGACATGTTGATGGATCGTGAGGTACATACTTTAACTTGAATAGATCATGTGCAATATAGTGAGCTGGATGAACTGATTGTAGTAATACTGGTCTGATTTGTTATTCTTTTCTTCACAGGTTATACGTAATGAGGCATTGTTACTTTTGACATACTTGACTCGAGAAGCTGAGGTGTGGATTCGCCCGTCTTGACTAATTTCATGTTATTGTTTACATGACAGTAGATTGATTATCCTACGCTTTAATGATATATTCCAGGAAATCCAAAAGATTGTTGTATTTGAGGGTGCATTTGAAAAGATATTTAGCATCATCAAAGAGGAGGGTGGCTCTGATGGTGGTGTTGTAGTGCAGGTGAAGTAATGCATTTTTCCACATCTGTTCAATATTATTGCAGCCATATTCATTGACTCATTATATGTTGAACATGGTCAATAGATGTGTCTGAAAAAAGAAAGGAAAAAATAACCTTTTGGTTTCTCAATTACCATAGTAATCATGATTATATTGGTACTTTCTAGTTTCAACCATCTGCAGTTGCCCATGAAGCTTAAGTAAAGTGATTTCTTTCATCGTGTTCAATCAAGTCTACAAACTGTTTTGTCACCGGCACACCATGATTTTTGAGATTGACAGATTGTGGTGACCTGAAAGATGGTGGTGGCAATAGATAACTGGGCCAGGCTAGGACTTTTACTCATTCGTTATGAATGATTCTTTTTTATAGAGTTATTGAACTCGAATTATCTATGGTTCTTAATCTTTTTATCGAAACTTAAATTCAAGTGAAAGTTCCCTTTTTTGTTCTTTTAGCTTTGCTTTTGAATCTGGCTTTCTATTATAGGGATCGAGGTTCAACAATGTAATTCGTTACACAACATTAGTTACAAGGAAACAAAAATTGGTTTATATTCACTCTCATTTTTTCTCATAACGAGTGTTCTGTATTTTGTCATTTATAATGAAATTGATAAGGTGAAATGTTTCTGAGGATTCTTGATGTCTTTTTGTATGGTTTTATCTGATTAAAGGTTCATGTATCCGAAATTTAAATCTGTTTTTTATTTAGTTAAGAAAAAACATAACCAGAAGTCTTTACTCTTTTTTATCATAATTATGATTCTGTTTTCCTTGAAGCTTTCTCGCAGTGATTTCCAGATTGCCAATGACTGTTAACTGTGCTTATTTGAAAGAAAGAAAAACTGCTTATTTGTAAATAACATAAAGTTATGTTTTTGTGGCACGTTTGTTTACTGCAGGATTGTCTTGAGCTATTGAACAACCTGCTCCGTAATAATACTTCAAATCAGGTTCACTAATTGTTCCGTTATTGCTCCAGATGAAACATCGAGTTTTTTCCAGTACTTATCACAGACTGCTCTTGATTAGATATTACTAAGGGAGACTATTGGCTTTGATCCCCTAATAACAATACTGAAGCTTCGGGGGAGCACCTATAGTTTTACACAACAAAAGGTTAGTTTTGTAATAGCTCCATTCTTACTTTCTTATTGATTATTGGACAACGAAACTACGTATTCTAACCATGCAACAAACTTCATTAGTGAGTTATTTTTAACTAATACATTGCCAGTAGACAATCAACCTACTCAGTGCTTTGGAGACTATCAATCTGTTGATAACGGGAGGTGGGGCACAAACTAATGCCGGTAAAGACTCCATGGATCGGCTGAATAATAAAACAGTTCTGGTTCAGGTTAGTTAACTTCTATATCATTTTATTCTTGTAATAAATCATATTCACCATTTGCCCTTTCTTATCAACCTTTATTGGCGGCGCTTGTGTTGCAGAAGAAGTTATTGGATAGTCTTCTTGTTTTGGGGATTGAGAGCCAGTGGGCTCCAGTTACAGTTCGTTGCTCAGTAAGTGTTCTTCCTTGATGCGAATATCAAATATTTTTCAGTAATATTTGTTGTATTTTACGAACTTTGTTTCATCATTTGCATCATTCTTATGCTATGTTTCAAGAAATTTATTTGCTGCTGATGTTGCCAAATAAATAACCTTTCCGAGAAGTATAAAAAGTTCCATCGGTAATCTGAATCTCCTTAATTTTCATCAGGCACTCAGATGTATCGGTGACTTAATAGCTGGCCACCCTAAGAATCTAGATGCCATATCAAGCAAACTTCTTGGGGAGGAGCCACACGTTGAGCCGGCTCTTAATTCGATACTTCGAGTTATACTGAGAACGTCCAGTGTGCAAGAATTTGTGGCGGCTGATTATGTCTTCAAGAGATTTTGTGAGGTTGTATTCATGACTTATTCCTTCACCTCTGACCTCCCTGTAGTAACTGGATTGTGTCACAGACTCCCCTCCCAACCATATGTGGATGTCTGGAATATCTGAATCAAAAAGTTATTTGTTTGATAATTGTCTCAATTGCAGAAGAATACAGAAGGTCAAACAATGTTGGCATCTACCTTGATTCCCCAACCTCATTCGATGACTCATGCTCCATTGGAAGAGGACGTGAATATGTCATTTGGAAGGTATATGAGGCTCCACCAATGTTAGTTTCTTACTTTTGTGCGTCAGAAACGCTCACAAGTCGTATAAAGTCAAATGGAACAATTCTAGTGTCACCAAGTATTCACTTCTACGTGTACTAAATATAATGTGCCATTTAATGACAGCATGCTTCTGCGGGGCCTTACATTGAGCGAAAATGATGGCGATCTTGAGGTAAATATGACGTGATTTATCTTTTATTAAACACTGTGAACACAAATCAGCTAATATACACTGTTATATTTCATTTTTTCCTATGAGTTGAAGTATGGAATATGGATCTCTTATAGTAAAAGCATCTGAAAATGGGAATTGGTAGCATATTAATAAAGGTTTTGGCTCCAGGGTATACGTACAGTTTTATTCAAATGTGCGGCTCTCTTTGACTTATTATGCTGTCAGTACTCAGTATTTGATTGCTTGATTGAAGCCACTTCATATTGTATCTTTGAAAGTTGAGGCTATTAATCATATGTGATACACACAATGGATCAAAATGCTCTCTGGTCTTTACTAATATTCTTTCACATCAGACCTGCTGCAGAGCAGCTAGTGTTCTTTCTCATGTGTTGAGGGACAACGTCCACTGCAAGGATAAGGTATGTGATACACTTGTGTTTCATGTCCACATGTTAGCTTCTGGTACCGGCATTACACATGATTACATATTATCTAAGCGCCGCCATTGAATTTGAGTAGGTGGCTTTGGATTTTTATCGTTATAGTTGTTACTAGCATGAAGATAATATTTTTGACTTTATTGTGAGACCCTGGTGAGCATAACAAAAGCAATCCACGTGCAGGTTCTGAAAATTGAACTTGATGCGCCTGCGCAATCTTTTGGAGGATCAGAGCTTTTGATGCACAGAGTGGTTAAATACTTGGCTGTGGCCTCTTCTGTGAATGTCAAAGATGGAAAGGGGAATAATGCTGAGAATTTGTATGTACAACCAGTTATCTTGAAATTGCTTGTCACATGGTTAGCTGATTGCCCTTCTGCAGTAAACTGCTTGCTTGATTCTCGTCCCCATTTAACATATTTGCTCGAGTTGGTGTCACATCCATCTGCAACCGTATACATAAAGGGGTTGGCAGCAACTCTATTAGGAGAATGCATTCTTTATAACAATGCTACAGATGGCGGCAAAGACCCATTTTCCGTAGTTGATGCCATCAGCCAGAAAGTGGGACTCACATCGTTCTTCCTTAAGTTTGATGACATGCAAAAGGGCTCTGTTTTCTCATCTTCAAAGTCAGTCCAGCACCATAAGCCATTAATGAGATCAAATTCTGCCAGTATGGCTGATATTGAAGAAGTTGACCAGAATGATATCGGTGACCCCAAGAATGAGGATCATCCTATTCTCTTATCGACTTTCGATGTTGAGTTTGTTGATTTGATTAGGAAGTTGGAAGCAGATATCCGCGAGAGCATTGTGGAAATATATAGCAATCCAAAGAGCAATGTAGCTGTTGTTCCAGCAGAACTGGATCAGAAGGTTGGGGAAAATGAGGCCGACTACATCAAGAGGCTGAAACTGTTTGTGGAAAGGCAATGTGTTGAAATACAGGTAATGCTGCTTCTATTGTTTCTCAGTTCCCAGTCCTATTAAGTCAGGAGAAGCACATGGTTGCAAATAACATGGTGCAAACTAAGCTTGGGATTACCTAGTACTGTTTTTTTTTTTTTTGTTCTAATGAGGGACCAGGCCAACACATATCTACTCTTATCTACTTTCTTCCTACGGTTATCTGACAACTTACATTTTGTGCTTTTTGAACTGGTTTCTCTCACCCATGTATTCTCTTTTAGGATCTCCTTGGTCGAAATGCGACCTTAGCTGAGGATTTGGCGAAGACAAGTGGCGGCAGTAATATACAATCACAAACTGGTGGAGGCTCGGATAGAGTTCAGTTTCAGACTCTTAAAAGAGACCTTCAAGAAGCCCTTCAGAGGGTAGAGATCCTAAAGGCAGAAAATGTGGAGCTTGAATCTGAGGCATCCATGTACAGAAACCTGGCTGCGAAGACAGATTCCGACTTACAGAGTCTGTCTGATGCCTACAACAGTCTCGAACAAGTTAATATACGACTGGAAAAGGAGGTGAAAGCACTAAAGAGCAGCGGAGCTTCACCCTCTGTTGACATCGAAGAAATAAAGGCTGAAGCAAGAGAAGAAGCGCAGAAAGAGAGTGAGACAGAGTTGAATGATTTGCTGGTTTGTCTCGGGCAAGAGCAGAGCAAGGTAGAAAAACTGAGTACCAAATTATTGGAATTAGGAGAGGACGTAGACCAGTTGCTCGAAGGTATAGGAGATGACTTGGGACAACCCGATGATGATGAAGAAAATGATGAATAATTATCTTGGACCATCAAGTCCGTGTCCTTCATTGTTGGTATGTTTAAGATTTAGTTGAACTGTCTCTTTACACATTTGGTTGGGATGGACTGAACTGTAAAAATATACTGTAATTTATTTATGATACCTGGATTTAAAGAATATATGTTCAATTTTTTTGTTATTATCAACGATTTCAGCTAAATTGATTATATTGGCAAGTGCGACCAGCTCCATACGTACACAGGCAGGCATGGTCACCTGAAATAGCTTCGTTTATTTATGGCAAGTGTAGCAAAGACAGACTGTAACCTTCAATATTTACATGCTGCAAACTATCACAGCAAATTAGCTGATGTTGCTACCTAACTTACTTTTTTTCCATAATCTTTTGTTCTGATTTTTGCCTGAAGTTGTTTGTCAAATTGCTCAAAACATTCTGGCTATAAGAGCAGTTTGTAAATGAGGGAAATATGGAACAACTTACCTGACAAATGCTGTTTGGATAAAGTTGGGGCAATATATATAGAGTTATCCATCTGGAAAAATAGTCATCCAAAATACTGGTCAAACAAGCATTCACATAATAAGCACTCATACCAAGTTTGCCAGTTTACAAATGACAACATGAGAAATCTGCTGCAGAGACGTACCCTTTTCTACAAGATACAAATGAGTGTTTTACCTGAGAAACCGTGTCGCCTGAGCTCCGATTAGGAAAAGCGCGGACGATCGGTCGAATCGGAATTGAAATCGCACGAGAAGAATTGGGGAAGAACACCTTCTAGGGTTTCTTCATTTCTGGGAAATTCGAATTACACGCATTGGAGCCAAGGCTCGGTATTTAGCCAAGAAGCAAGACGACGCCGTTCCGTAACCAAACGCCAGTGTTGCACGCCAGCTAATGGAACGACGTCGTGCAAGCTTCTACAATCAAACGGCTGTTACAAACAAACTTTCCTGCCTAATCTATTACATATGCAACCTGATCAAATACATACATTTCAGGCTCAATACCCCCCTTCAAGCTGGGGAGTGAAGAAAATTGGAAACACCCAGCTTGGAGCATAAATGTTGGAGTTGATCATAGGGAAGAGACTTGGTGAATATGTCCACAGGTTGGTCTGTAGTGCCCACATGAACAGGCGAGATAAACCCAGATTGAACGTGGGAACGCACCAGATGGCAATCGATCTCAATGTGTTTGGTTCGCTCGTGGAATACAGGGTTATGAGCGATATGGATGGCCGCTTTATTGTCGCAGCGGAGCGGGATGGAAGGAGGAATGTGGACACCCATATCAGCTAGAAGTCGAACCAGCCAAACCAGCTCGCAACATGCTGCGGCCATGGCCCTGTACTCAGATTCAGCAGATGAACGAGATACCACCGGCTGTTTTCGTGTCTTCCAGGAAATAACACAGCCACCAAGGGTGACACAATGCCCAGTTAAGGACCTTCGAGTAACAGGACACGCTGCCCAGTCCGCGTCGCAAAAAGCCTGAAGGAGTAAAGATGACTGAGAGGAGAACAAAATGCCTTGAGCAGGGGCATTCTTGATATAACGAAGAAGGCGAAGTGCAGCTCTTAGATGCTCCTCTGTGGGCTTTTGCATAAACTGGCTCAATATGTGTATAGGATATGCAAGATCTGGTCTTGTAATAGACATGTAGATGAGTTTACCCACTAATTTTCTGTATGGAAGTGGATCAGGAATCAAAGCTTCAACAGATAAACCCAATTTGTGCTTGAGATCCAAAGGAGTTTTGGCTGGCTTGCATTGTAACAGGTCATGTTCTTCAAGAAACTCAAGGGCATACTTTCGCTGGTTCAAAAAAATCCCTGCATCAGACCTGGCCACTTCAAGGCCTAAGAAGTATTTAAGGAGCCCCAGATCTTTAATCTTGAACTTATCATGAATATACTGTTTAACATCAGATATTAGGATGGATGAAGTTCCTGTGATGATCACATCATCCACATAGACCAAAAGAATCAGAAAATCTCCATTTTTCTCCGTAGTGAATAAGGAAGAATCATTCTGACTTCTATGAAACCTAAACTCAGTAATGGCTTCACTGAATTTTGCGAACCATTGCCGTGATGCCTGTTTAAGTCCATACAAGCTCTTTACTAACTTGCAGACCTGCCCTGCAGCCTTTTCTTTCTTGTAGAAACCAACTGGTAGCTTCATGTATACCTCCTCATCAAGTGTACCGTGAAGGAAAGCGTTGTCCACGTCTAACTGATAAATGGGCCACTGTCTGGCTGCTGCTACTGCCAACATACACCGCACTGTTGTCATCTTCGCTACAGGTGCAAAGGTGTCGTGATAATCCAAGCCTTCGACTTGGGTAAAGCCTTTGGCCACCAGTCTGGCCTTGTACCTCTCTAAGCTACCATCTGATTTGTATTTCAGCTTGTAAACCCACTTACAATCAACTAAGGTCTTGCCTGCTGGTAGAGAAGTAAGAACCCATGTATGATTAGCCTCAAGCGCATCTAGTTCTTTATTCATGGCAGCCATCCAGTTAGGATCTGTATGTGCCTGACCTTAACATCAGATATTTGGTGAAGGTAAAACTGATGTTGCAGGGAACACCTCGTGTAAGAAATGAAATTCTCAATCATGTGTGGAGAAGTCAGTTTGGTCATGGTGTGACAAACATAGTCCTTGGTCCATTTTGGAGGTTGACGAGATCTAGAAGACCTTCTCAAGTCGAGAGAGTCATCAGAAGAAATTGCAGGAACAGCTACAGTAATGTCAGGTACCTCTACAGTAACTTCAGTAGGAATTTCCTCATTTGAACTCCCAAAATTATTGTCAATTGTATTCTGGAGAATTTCAGTAGATGGTAAATCTGTAACTGGCAAAAGGAATTCATCATCATCATCAAACATTAAGTCAGCACCAGCATTTTTCAAGTCATCATGAGGTAGGAAGGGAACTGGAATATTTAACTGAGATGCTGGTCTTTTAAAAGGAAAACTCTCTTCCCTGAAGATAATGTGTCTGCTAACAATAATCTTTTCAGTTGCTAGACAATAGACCTTATAGCCTTTCTGCCCAGTAGGATAGCCTAAGAAAATACATTCCAAAGCCCTTGGATCAAACTTGTCTCTTAAAGCAGCAACAGTGCTCACAAAGCAAGAACAACCAAAAACTCTTAGATGCTCAATATGAGGTTTTTCATTGAATAACTTTTCCCATGGACTTCTTCCTTGAATAACACTTGATGGTAGTCTATTGATGATATGAGTGGCAGTGAGAACACAATCTCCCCAAAACTTCTTTGGCAAATCAGATTCAAACATCAAAGCTCTTGCCACCTCCAACAAGTGCCTATGTTTTCTTTCAACCACTCCATTCTGTTGAGGAGTATGAGGGCAGCTACTCTGATGGACACATCCCTTCTCATGTCAAAACTTTGTCATCTTAGTGTTGAAAAATTCCCCTCTATTATCAGACCTCAGAATTTTGACAGTTTTCTCAAACTGAGTCTGTATTAAAGCAAACAAATTAATAACCAGATCAGTAACCTCTGATTTGTTCTGCATAAGGAAAGTCCATACAGCTCTGGAAAAATCATCCACCCCAAGCAACTGTGCATTCCTCACTAGTGGCACTAGCTTGGTTAGCTTGACACTCAATACCTGTCAACATACCATCAACGATCACACACCAATTTAAGCTATAAAAGCACATGAAATCCTACAGAATTTTTTTTTTAAAAAAAAAGCAAGATTATTAGAACTACTTACAAAGATCCATAATATGATTCCTTCATATAGCACAGTTGTCGACGACGATGTCTGCAAAAAAAAAAAAGGTCAGAATCAAAAACTCAACTCAGCTTAACTAAAGGGAAGAAAACGAAGAGATCGGATACATACCCCAAGCCCAAAGCGAGACCGCGTTCCACTTTTTGATCTCGAAGCGCTTGGCCATTTCTAGACTAAGTGTTCTATCTTAGATATTTATGTAGAAACTTTCTAGAATGTAATTCTAGCCGTAGGATTAAATCAATCTTGACCGTCCATTGAGGAGGTCTAAGTGTATATATAGGGGAGGAGTTATTTGCTCCAAACAGGGGAGAGCAAAATTCGGTAATTACCGTTTATCGTCGGTAAATTTACCGTTACCGAATCAATTCGGTTCGGTAAATCGGTAAATTTACCAACGGTAAAAATAAGTCGGTAAACGGAATAAATTCTGAAATTGGTAAATTTACCGTTTTAACGAAAAATATAAATAAATATATTATATATTATAAAGAAAAAATTTAAAAAAAATTATATATATTAAAAATCAACATATATATTTATAAGATTTATAATATATATTTGAAAAATTAGAAAAATAATAATTTTCGTTAAAACGGTAAATCGGTAACGGTAAACGGAATAGAATTTTACATTTCGTTAAATCGGTAAACGGTAAAACGGTAAACGGTAAATAGGTAAACGGTAAATCGGTAATTTACCGTTCGCTCTTCCCTAGCTCCAAACCAAGTGAAATACAATCAAGCATTCTCCAAGAATTTCTCTCTAAGCATACTTTGAGTTCTTCGGTCCTTTTCGACTTAGCCACGTCGAGACATTTTGGGGAAAGACTTACTTAGCTAAGCATCTTTGAGGCGAAAGTCTAGCTAAGTGCCGCACGACTAAGCGAAGAAAAACTAAGTCCGTGACAGGGCGGTTGCGGTTCATCAGGCGGCAGAGCCAAGGTTAGCAGCGGTTGCGGAACAGGGTTTTGATCTTGAGGCGCCGGGGTTAGCGGCGACAGAGGAGCCAGTGTTAGACTTTAATCTCGGGGGATAGATTTTGATGTAAATCTTGATATTGAGGGGTGGCTGAATGAATATCTTGGAGAGGATGCTGCGCCAGGGTATGCGGAGGAGCCAGCGGCGGAACAGGGTTTTTATCTTGAGGCGCCGGGGTTAGCTGCGGCGGAGGAGCCAGCGGCTGTGGGGTTTGATCTTGAGGCGCCGGGGTTAGCGGCAGCTGATGAGGCTTTAGCGGTGGTTGCGGTTCAGGGCGAGGCCCCGCCGCCCAGCCCCCTCCAGCTGTCCCTCTTATTCAGCCCGCAGGGGCCTAAGAGTTCGAAGGTATCCGGCACATGTTAGGAACTCGGCGGAATTCTGGTACTTCAATTCAACTTGGGGTCGGAGGAAGTTTTTTCACAACTGTGACTATATCAACTGTCACTTCTGATGTAATCGAGAAAAAAAACTGTCACTTCTGATTATTTTTTTTTGGTTACGTTTTCCAAATTCCACCTACTTACAAACTAGCATATATGGCATTTCATTCTTGTTCAAACAATTATTTCATTCTTGATTTTTTTTTTTTTTTTTTGGGTTACGTTTTCCACCTACTCTCTACTAATTATTATACAAACTAGCATAATGAAGGTTGGTTTGCACATTTGATTATTCAATTGATATTTAGAACTTCTTACACCGTGACATGCAGACAATAATTTATCAAAAGGTTCGATTATAATCTAATGAAATACATAGTTCTTTTACAGTAAAATTACTTAATAGATTGTTATAGGAAGTTGATAAAATCTTGATTGGTTTCCTCTTTCACATCAAAAAAAAAAAAAGTAACTTATATCAGGAATAATAAGCAATTTGTACCTGATCCGAAATTGCGAGTGCACTAGAAATTGTATGTCAAGTCGAATAAACGTGATGATACTAAAATTTAGAATTTATTTATTCTATTAGAACATTATAAATTACATATATTCTCGTATCTACTTTCTTCCTACGGTTATCTGACAACTTACATTTTGTGCTTTTTGAACTGGTTTCTCTCACCCATGTATTTTCTTATAGGATCTCCTCTCCTTGGTCGAAATGCGACCTTAGCTGAGGATTTGGCGAAGACAAGTGGCGGCATTAATATACAATCACAAACTGGTGGAGGCTCAGATAGAGTTCAGTTTCAGACTCTTAAATGAGACCTTCAAGAATTCCTTTAGAGGGTAGAGATCCTAAAGGCAGAAAATGTGGAGCTTGAATCTGAGGCATCCATGTACAGAACCCAGGCTGCGAAGACAGAGTCCGACTTACAGAGTCTGTCTGATGCCTACAACAGTCTCGAACAAGTTAATATACAGACTGGAAAAGGAGGTGAAAGCACTAAAGAGCAGCGGAGCTTCACCCTCTGTTGACATCGAAGAAATAAAGGCCGAAGCAAGAGAAGAAGCGCAGAAAGATAGTGAGACAGAGTTGAATGATTTGCTGGTTTGTCTCGGGCAAGAGCAGAGCAAGGTAGAAAAACTGAGTACCAAATGATTGGAATTAGGAGAGGACGTAGACCAGTTGCTCGAAGGTATAGGAGATCACTTGGGACAACCCGATGATGAATAATTATCCTGGACCATCAAGAGAACCAAAGTCTGTGTCCTTCATTGTTGGTATGTTTAAGAATTGGTTGAACCATCTCTTTACACATTTGGTTGGGATGGACTGAACTGTAAAAATATACTGTAATTTATTTATGATACCTGGATTTAAAGAATATATGTTCAACTTTTTTTTGTTATTATCAACGATTTCAGCTAAATTGATATTATGGCTGAAATGTTGCAAGTGCGACCAGTTCCATACGTACACAGGCAGGCATGGTCACCTAAAATAGCTTGGTTTATTTATGGCAAGTGAAGCAAAGACAGACTGTAACCTTCAATATCTACATGCTGCAAACTATCACAGCAAATTAGCTGATGTTGCTACCGAACTTTTTTTCCATAATCTTTTGTTCTGATTTTTGCCTGAAGTTGTTTCCCATTTACCTCAATTGCTCAAAACATTCTGGCTATATGCCAAATTTGTAAATTGGCTATAAGCGCAGTTTGTAAATGAGGGAAATATTGTTGAGGCATTGGCCTCAATGTTTTTGATGATTGACAAACCAGTTTAATGGTTTGCTTGAGTTTCTGTTAGTCAGGAACATACTGGAGCACTCAAGGACGTGATGCTGGACTTGAGTACCTGCGGAAGTATCTGAGTAACCAAGAACCTGAGAACAGTTCAAGTCAACGGAGCAGTTGAGCAGTTCAAGTCAACGGAGCAGTTGAGGTCAACAGAGCAGTTGACAACTGGAGTCAAAGACATCATGGAGTGATGGCACGTCTCCACTTCACATTGAGAAGATCATGGGCTGACGGTTGCAGACATGATCTAAGGCAGTTACCCGGCAGTTACTGAAGAACCTATATAAACCAGATCAAGCTCTTCAGTAGCGCGCGCCTTCCCACATCCGAGATAGCTTTGCATACACAGAGAGTGAATATCGAGCGAGCTGTGCAAGTGATATTCAAGTGATCGGAGCTGGTTCTGATCAGTGCCGGAAAGCTAAGGAGGTGCCAGAGACTACGGTGACGTCGACGAGACAGTCAGGGAAGTAGTCAGATTGCTTGTGTAAATCTAGATTAGATTTATACTGAATAGGCAAGTTTTGTACCCACTGAGTGTACAGTTTAAATAGTAATAAAAAGCTATTTAAAGTTTATTCCGCTGCGTACTCAGTTTAAGTAATTATCTGCATACAAAGTTAGGTTCTTGACAGTTCCGATCTTTGTCAAGTCTCTGACTTTTAATCTTAAGTCTTTGACTACTAACCACGATCCTATCAATGAAACAACTTACCTGACAAATGCTATTTGGATAAAGTTAGGGCAATATATATATAGAGTGAAAACTCTTTATCCATCTGGAAAAATAGTCATCCAAAATACTGGGCAAACAAGCATACACATAACCCATACTAAACACCAAGTTTGCCAGTTTACAAATGACAACATGAGAAATCCGCTGCTGAAACGTACCCTTTTCTACAAGATACACATGAGTGTTTTACCTTCCGCAACAGCCCTTTACTCAGTTACATAAATATGAGATTAGCTTCCTAGGCGATGATGACCAGACTGAAAGATCAATGAGAACCGTGTTTCTTTGTTCCTCCAAATCGCTGCAAACTGTCTCAGCTATATCACACAGATTTGAAACATGACTGATCATTGCCTCCTCCGCTTCTGCCTACATTACGCAAAAACAATAATTCACAAACTATCCACAGCTGTAATGAATCACACAACAAACAACAAAAATATATGGCTGATGCTAATTCTATTTTTCCAGATTACTGAAATTCCAATTTCACATAATTTAATTTGCCAAAACAAAACCCTAAAAGACTTTATACCTTTACTAGCAGCTCGTCAATGACTCTCGCACCATCGGAATCAGATTCGGGCGCTTCACCCAAATCTGTACCGCTCGCTTCCACGTTGTTTTCTCGGACTTGTGTCACTTGTTCTTCCATCGCACGCAAGGCGTTCGACAAAAACTCCCACTGATGGATCTCCTTCCGGTACCGATCTTTGAGTTTACGTAGGTTGTTCCTCCTCCATTGAGTCAGATCCTGCTTCGGATCTGGCTGCGCGGAGGCGGATGAGGATGGTTCATCGTCGGATCGACGCCGCCTCTTACGGCGGTAGACGAAGCCGTCGTCGTCGCGGCAGAGCTCGGTTTCCGTGTCGTCGTCCCAGTTAACAGCGGCGGACATTGGTGAGAGAAGCGGGAAACTGAAAATGAATTCAAAAAACACGATTTGATTTTGAATGGGAAGATCAAAGATGAATGAATTTCTACAGATTCTCAAGTCAAATAAAAACCCTCTTATAAAAAAAAAAAAAAGTCAAATAAAAAACCCCCCAAAAACTTCTTCAATACGCTTTACATTTCATATTGACGTTATCATACTAGTATACTTTTTATATTAATTGAAGAACATGTCTCATATTAGATTTATTTGCTCATCTAAAGTTTATCAACATTCGAAGTCTCACGTTTGGTCACTTCCGTGCACTTCCTTTGCTCGAGGAAATCGGATTTCGGAGTGTCGGTTTGTTATTGAGACCAAATTCGTGTATATTTGGTTACTTCCGTGTTAGACCTATCAGGTCTAGTTAGTCCAAGTCCAGATCAGGAAAAACCGGCATGCAAGATGTCGATTTCTATACAACTAGGATAAAGTAGATATTTTAAACTCAAATGGGTAGAACCTAAAATCTAAAACAAGACAAGAAAAACGCTCTTAACGTAAAAATAAAAAATGATATTTCGGAAATTGATAAAATAATAAAATTCAGGAAAAATACAGATTAATGGTCCAAACTATAATTTCAGTTAATGGATTTGACGAATTCTTGGACGTCGAGCACTATAGTTAAACCGTGATGAGATTACTTACTCAATCATGTAAACTTCTCAAAAACGACTTAATAAAAAGGTACATGCAGTGATATTGAATGAATAACAAATTGATCACAATGAGTAGTGTCTACTGTCTACTTCCGTTTCATAAAATTTTTATAAAAAGTAAGGGTTTGATACATTTAAAGTTTAGATCAGATTGTTGGATCATTGTCGATAAAGTTTACATTCAATAAATAAGTGATTTAATCATGATAAAATTAGGATACTCATATTCAAGAGTTTGTCAACTTATTTTGTTTATTAGTCTCTTTTTCAAAGTTTGGATAATTTAAACCGTAATTTAAAGAAGAAGTAGATAATCCAGTACATGAATTTTTACTTATAAAATCCATAATGAATGGTCGGTCATCCACAAACGAGAAAAACCGATAACATAAATCGATGGAAACTTTTTTTTTAATTTTTTTGATAAAGAAATTGATGGGGAAGTTTTTAGTTTTCAAATTTCGTATCCTGATTGACCGTTTTGTCCCATCGATGTGCAGATATTTACAAGACAACCATACCCTCGTGTCTTCATCAATCAATATTTACACTGTGCACTCACAAGTCTCTCTCTCTCTCGCATTCTGTCAAATTGAAACCTTATTCCGGGTTGCTTAGGTTGTGTTATGGTTTTGGATCCTCTCCTCCACTGTTCCTCTTATTGAGCACACCAAAACAATGTCAAGTCCGGACATTGCTGGAATTCTGGAAAATTCCAAGGAGCTTGATCGGTTGAGGAAGGAGCAGGAAGAAATTCTCTTGGAGATCAATAAGATGCATAAGAGGCTTCAAACAAGTCAGTTTCTGTTACTTATACTTTAACATTATTTGTCTCAGGCTGCTCGGTTGTCACTTGTATTCTGTACACTTTTTACACTAGGTTGTTGCTGCTGCTGCTGATTCTGTTTATGTTCGTGTAGTCAGTAGTTTTCTTCATAATTTTGTTGATTTTGTGTTAAATAGATAGTTGGCTCTTGCAATCATTGTCTGTTGGTTTTGAGTGTGGATACAATATATCTGGAATTTAAGGGTTTTAGTTTGGTTAGATCTGTGGTTTTGAAATGGTTGCTGATATGATGATGAATTATTTGATAGTAGAGGGGGTTTAAATCATGCCGTTCCACTTTCATTTAGTTTCAATTGTTCAAAAGGATGAAGATAAATCACCATCAACTGTTGATAAAGAAACAGCTGCAAGTTAATTTAGCTAATATCAAGTGATTTGTTTTTTTACCAACAGAGAATGTTATGTTATGCAATGATAAAGTAGCTTAAGGTTATTTAGTCCATTTTCCGTTGTGCAGTCTGGTTACTGGACTATGAGAGCACAAGTATCGATGTTCTTATTTCTTCACATCAATAAATACCTTTTGCATTTTTTTTTTGAAGATCCTGAGGTGGTTGAGAAGCCCGGTGATACTTCTTTGTCGAAGCTTAGATATTTGTATACTCATGCGAAGGAGCTTGCAGAGAACGAAGTGAAGTACGTCTATCTTAAATTTTGTTTTGCATGTATACTACTGTGTGGACGTGGTCCTAATTATACTTTTAGGTATATCTAACTAGATAGTTCTATCTAATGGAACAACCAAGTTCTATCCTGACAAGAGGGCGATGGTATTTTAACTTATTGAAATCATTAATCAAACAGCATTATCTGTGTGCTCGGTTGCAGCGTCTCTAATCAACTGTTGAATAAGCTGGAAGCTTTATCGCCTACTGCACCCCCAGGACAACAAAGAAGAAGGATGGGTATGCTTATATTTCTGCAGACAGTTACTCACGAATGAACACACATGTTTATCTATCATTAATAAAGTTCTTTACTTCGGGTTCTATCAGAGAGCAATGACCTGAAAAAGAAGCGAATGAAGGTCGATGCAGATATCACACGTCTATCCCCTTCTATACGTAGTCACCTTGAGAGTTGCACAAATCTGAAAGGAGAACAGGTATTCCATTTTTAACTTTACCCTTATCTACAATCAACATGCCATTTATCTGGTCTGCTGGCTCACCATTTATACGGTTGAACTTTAATCATGTCTCAAAGCTTTTTTAAGCTAAAGCTATTAATGGTGATAAATAGCAATATTTTGATTCAGATGTGCAATTTGGTCATGTTGTATATCAACTCTGGCAGTCTTTATACTCTTAATAATGCTATCAAAATATATACAGTTCTTGTGGGTGTTCATCATGCAGTCATTTATTTAGTTTCTGTGGAATTTGATCATTTCCAGGTAGCGGCAAAGGTTAGGCCCGAAGAAGGTGAAAAAGATGAATGGTTTGTTGTGAAAGTTCTGCACTTTGACCGGGAATCTAGAGAGTAAGTCCAATCTCAACTTTTGACGACAACAAATTATAAAAACTTTGAGGTTGTGTACGTAGCAATGTGGTTTTGATTTACTTATACGTACAATAAAGATATCTGTGAGATCAAGAGTGACGCATTGTATATGCGGTAATGACTAATGATATAGCCTTTACTAGCTTAGTTTCCATGTTTCATACCTGGTGGGCGGGAAAATATAATAACATCATCCTTACTAAAGTATTTAAGCAGCGGTATGAGGACATGTACCCATCCAGCTAGAAGTGTGGATAAGATATAGAACAAGCCTCCAGTTATGCTCATGTTTGGGCTTAGACTTGGCGTTTGAATTAATGTAATGGAGTTCTAATAATAATAATACCGGTTGTTTACGGATGTGGTAATTTGCTTCTGAAGCGATGTCGTAGATTGAGAAGGCCTTTATGCTGTGCCACGTGACTATTATTGATATTTTTCTTCTCCCTCGCAACTATTATTAGAATCAAATAGCTTGGAAGTGGCTCTGTCTTTTACTAAGCATTGTATGTCAACTCTACGAGTATGGAAAAAACAAATTATGTGTCGCTAATTCGCTGTAAACTCCTGAAAACTGTTTTAAACATATTCATATTTGCAGATTTGAAGTGCTTGATGAGGACCCTGGGGATGAGGAAGAGGGGACAGGCCAAAGGTAGCTATCACCTTCTCTAGTTTGTAAGGTTGTACCTTTTTTTTCTAGCCTTGAAAACCCAGTTAAGTTTTTGTTTCATTAATGTCAGGTGGTTCATAGTAAATTTCGTAACGGTTCTCTGTTTGGATAGTTTGATAAACACAGGCTCAAGTTGCTTTTTTGTGCTATCACTATATTGTCAATGATGGTCTTTATATCTAGAATTTTTCTGTTTCCAGAAGGTACAAGCTACCCATGTCACATATTATCCCTTTCCCCAAGCGTAATGATCCTGCTAGTGCCCCAGAGTACCCTCCTGGAAGGCATGTGTTGGCAGTCTATCCAGGAACAACTGCATTGTATAAAGCAACAGTCGTTAATGGCCATCGCAAGGTAAAACTGATAATTAAATATACATTTCTTTTGGAAGGAAAATGTCATGCATTTTCTTACATAGAACTCTTCAGCATTATTATGCCTTTGTTTGCGAGACTCGAATTGCCACCATAATTAGTTTTTCATGTGTTTAAACTGACATATCACTGTTTTTATGTTTGCATTGGGTGCTACAAATATACTTCATCTGTTCATCATTCAGAGGAAAACTGATGAGTAAGTATACCTTTCCGTCCTGACCAGCAAAAAAAATGCAAATTACATTTATAGAAATCAAGAATAGTATTCAGTTATGCATGACATGTTGCCCGTGCTTAAGAATTTAACCGGTGGTCTTTGACGTCACCGGTATGGAACTATGAATGCAGTTATGTGTTGGAATTCGATGATGATGAAGAAAATGGAGCTTTGCCACAAAGGAATGTACCCTTCCACAGAGTGGTGGCACTTCCTGAAGGACATCGTCAATAATTATGTAGTATAGTTAAGATAAACGAACTTTCTGGTTCGATTAGCACTAGCAGTAGCCGATCGATTTCAGAGTTTCCACTTCAGCCTGGTATTATTAGCCCTTTAGGTATGTAACTCTTGCTATAATGTGTAATTTATGTATGTCCATATGGTTGTATGCATCAACAGAAGCGAATGATATTGTGTTGGCTCAATGAAAAACTTTTATATGCAAAATTACATTCAAAAAGCCGGATGTGAGTAATGTGTTCATTTTGAAAATATAGTTTTTTCTTTTATGGATGAAAATATTACACAAAATCAGTACACATAGATAATATCTAATACGGAGTATAATTTTATCGGTTATGTAACTCATATTGAATTCCTCTTCCCAATATCAAACTTCAGTGTCCGGTAACAACTAAAGAAATTAGTGTGACGGAAAATATGATTGAAAGTTATGAATTAGAGGAGCATTCAAATGAGACAGCCTTTCTAAAAAATGAGGCAGTGAAACATGATCTGAGTCACACATCTAATCCCCGTGCTTTGTTGGCGCGCCACATGTACCACTACAAAAAAATCTATCAAAAAGCAAATACTATTTCAGTACTATTCCTGCACTATTCATTACCGCATCAAAATGAATAACTCACAATGTGCCTCACTGCGTCACTTTAACAACTTTGCGTCAACAGAGTATCCTCGGTTAATAGAATATGTTAAAAAAATAAAAAATAAAAAATAAAAAATAAAATAAAATCCTCAAATCGAAATGAAGCGGAGAGAGTGGGCGGAGAGGAGGGTTTTAAGAATACAAAGAGCGACCGAAACCTCGCTGCTGGTCTGCTCAAACTTTGACGATGAAGCTTCTCCAAACTATATCAGGTTCGTTCTTCTTCTCAATCACACTTTTCGCACTCGTCATGTCGTTAACATTTCCATTCCAATGATACCTAATATCCTTATTTATTACTCATTTTTTTCGCATCCGAAGCTTCGGTGAGGAATCGCTCGTTGCTTCGAGTTTTCGGAAGCCGTCAATTTTCGACAGCATCCGCAGATTACGACAAGAGAAATTACGCTACCAATGTTCCCGAGTACAACACTGTCATCTCTTATCTCACTGCTCAAAGAAGGTACTTGGTACTTATTTATTTATTTATCTTTCAATTATGCTCTCTTAATACACTTGATTTGTGATTTGGCTAAAACTCCATCATCCTTTTTGTAGGCATTATTTGTTGAGAGATGTGTATGATGACATGATGCTTGATGGAGTCCAACCGAATCGCGACACTTTTCATTCCTTTGTTATTGGGACTATGAAAGGAAGTCGGATGGAAGATGCTTTCTTTTTCAAAGATGAAATGAAAGCCATGGGTTTATTGCCAGATGTATGTACTATTATTACACATTGTGCACCCTACAAGAGCCTGTTTGTCTCATTTCATTTCGTAGTTATAGTAATCGTAATTTTGTTTGTCTTGTGGTCTCATGTTTTACTTGCAGATCCTTCTTAGATACATTATTGTACAAATGTCTTGAGTTTGGCGGTGTGTTGCTCCTCAGTGCTTCTTGCTTTCGTTTGTGCACTCATCCCGTTTATGTATTCATGTGAATATGGAGATCAAACATTTAATTATAGATCTGAAATATGTTTCTTAACATTTTCCTTTTAAGAAAATATGTAATGATAATTAACGTGATTCAAGAGAAGCGAGGTAGACTGCGAGTGTCTTTATGTGGCTTCTTTACTGGTGATAGATTTCATGTCATGTACTGGCCAATATGTAAGCCGCTTGCTGTTTGGAATAATAGTGTGGTAGAGCTCAAGTTATGGAGCTGCTCTGGATTGTTTCATCTGTTTGCAGAAAATAATTCACTGTTTTCCAGCATATTGTTATTAGTAAATACCTCAAATCTTTTGTGTATGTGCATCTCTTACATTCTGAGGTTTATTCTTCTTGTGTCTTAGGTTGCTTTTTATAACTTCCTTATCTCAACATGTGGAAAACGCGCAAACTACGATCAAGCGATTCATGTATGTGAACTTGGTATCTTTTTGTTGCTTAATCATTTCCAGTTTAGCTCGGGCTTCGTATATTTTCATTTCTTGATTACAGATTCTGGAAGAAATGAAGAGAAATGATGTGAAACCGACTGGACAAACCTTCATTTGTTTACTGAATGCATGTGCTTCAGCTGGAAGAGTAGATCTCGTGTATGTTATTAAGTGCTCATATCATGTATGCATATGTTTCACATGTCATGCAAATGTGGCCATTATAATGTGTTTTAGCAAATTTAAAATCACGTTGTATAAACGTACCCCCCCCCCTTGGTGACATGTTATATAAACTACAACAACACTGTTATTCGTTCACATGATTAACATACGCTCTTGACTAAGATAGTTAAAGTTCCACTTTACTTGAGATTCTTCAATTACACATTTGAAGTAATATTCACATGACTTCATTTGGCTCAATAAGGCCAGAGCAGCTGAACTTTATTGGCATGACATGAAAGCTCCCGGCCTTGGTGTCAGCAAGTATACTAACTTGCCTTTGTAACTTTACAGGTACGCAATTGTGCGTGATATGACAGCTGCCGGTCTTGGCTTGAACAAGTTCTGTTATGCCGGGCTTATAGCTGCTCACAAAAATAAGATGCCTCGAGCTGATGATATAGCTACCAAAGTAACGATATCTTCTCCTTGTGAGTTTGTTCTTTATTATTTTGTTGTCTGCAACTGAAAGACATCCTTTACTGTGGTTCTAGATAATCGAGCTACTTGAGCAGTCTAAGGGATGGTCATCAGTTGAACAGTCAAAAAATAATGCTGAAAATGTGATGATGGGCCTTTCTGAAGAAGAGTTGTACAATCTACCCACTGCAGACTATGTTCATAGACGTGTATTCCTAAATCGAGCATTGACTGTGTATCATGCTGCCCTTCTAGCTTGTGCTGACCTTCAGCTTGTGGAGGTATGTTTCACGATTAGGCTATGTTTTGATGAATTATTTATACATCTTTGGATATCGATGGTTGTTAAGTATTACACTATTACTGGAGCCTTTCATGTCCGCTACTTTGGATGGCCATATGAAAATTCCAGTTTTAGAACTCTGTTTAATCCTTACTGACTGTAGCTATATTTGTAGCCTCAATTAAATAATCTGTAATGATAATTGGTGGCGGAGATTGACGTGAAGTGTTTTGTTCTTTCAGAACTTGAAACTTGCCTTTAGAGTATGCAATATTCAGAAAAATTAAGAATGCACATTTTAAAAAACTTGCCCTTAGGGTACCTGTTCAAGCATCTAGGGGTCTACACAATTTGTTTCCGTTTCATTTAATATCTGGAATATTTAGATTTTGGTTTTCACCAAGATGGGTTGGGGGGTTTATAATCATTTTTATAGGTAGAGGGACTCCCTCAACATCAGACCTTGAAAAACTGTCAATAACTCGACCACTTTCTATTTATTCAAGCGATAAAGTACACCATGTTAAAAGGAAGCAAATGCTGAAAGAATCAATGTTACCTTTTTAAGTACACAGACGTGGTACAAAATGAATTTTCTTTCAAACGATGCCATTAGTTAGAAAAGTACACCCTTTCATAATAATTAGAACGGGAAGTGAGTTGAAAAAGAAGTGCAGCTGTAGTGTTCTGGTGTTCCCTTTTTAGGATGTAACGTGACATGGGTACCAAGTAAGATAAAGGGTCAAAATTTTCGAGCTAGTTGAAAGGTTCCATAAGATGGAATTATGTAGATTTGAATTCACTTTCTAAGGCAAGCGGAAAATATATGAACATTAAGATTAACAAGTGGGGTTATAATACTATTGTTTGCTTTTTGTGGTGGTATGGATTCTTCTTGAATCTTGACGAAGAAATTAGGGAAATGATGAAGGTGCATGGTGCCATTCCATCATGGATCACACAATGCAGAAAACAATGTCTCTTATGGAGAGTATAAGAGTTTTAAATGAGATGTGAATGCTCTATTTTAGTGCCCTGAAAACTCAGTGTTCCATTTGATGGACGAGATCATGCAGTTGGAGACCAAGAAACCTCTTTCATTCAAGTAGCTAGGGTTGTGTCCTTACAGGGAGTGTGGACAATGGCTTCTTGATTAAACTTTTCAATTTCTATACATGTCTACTATGCATACACAGTGTTAGTAAATCGCTTTTTTCATGCAATTCAACTGATCATTATTTTATATTTTTTTTTGTCTTGTGCGCTTACACGTCTATGATGTTATTTGATTAATTACGTTTCATATAAAATCTTTGACTCATCGTTAGGGATACAAGTGTCATGGTTAGTAGCCATTTTTTTTTTTGAACAATTTTTTGTCGACTTATTTTTGTCGTTTTGATGTAGGCAATGGAGTCAATTCTAGATATGCTTAAGAATGAAAGATATGATCCTGATGTCTTCTGTCTCATGCAAATGATGAGGTAATTTCTTTAGTTACCGGGCACTTTTGGAGAGATTGCTTAAAGGCTCACATGTGCAGCCATATTCACTGATATCAAGGCCTCTTTTGATCACTACTAAAAATACCTGTGTAGGACTACCAATTTTATTCATTGATATAGTTCTATGCAAACCGTTTCCAAATAATTCTCAATTTATGGGTAGATGCTATCTGCATTGCGGGGACATTGATCGTGGTCTAAAGGTATTTGAAGACTACAAAAGTTCTGGAAGGCCTCCTATCTCAGAGCTATATGTGGTATGTTGACAAAGTCAAACGATAGATACTGTCCCTACATACCCTCGGCTCACTATCTTTCTACTTGACCTAAATTGACATGCTGGTACTTTGTATAAACATTCTGCCTTCTTTAGATTACAAAAATACAAGATATATTGTAGGAGCCGTCATGCCCTCCTCATTATTCACAAAATCTATCGTATAACAGTGACTGTGCGTGTGCTTTAGTTTAGATTCAAATGCTGCATTCTGTTACTTTTAATTGTCTTTAGGTGCGTGTTCCTTCAGCCAATGATATATGTCAGTTGTCTTTGAGTAGAAAATACTGCGTGAAATGCCATAGGTTTTGGGTCATTTAAATTGGTTAGATTGTCTCATTTTGCAGAGCTAACTAGAGTGAAATTTGGAAGTAGCAGAGGTAAAGTGGTAGAGAACATTTTCGCTAAGTAAACAGGCTTTCAGTTGACTAGCTGTATATCATGAAAATTGTTTGTTAGGCATGTCATAAAGGCCTATTTCTTTGCAAGAGCTCTATATTTGCAATTCAGAGATTTTTTATCTAGTCGATGACTCCATTATATGTAAATCTAGGATGAGGTCCCATGGTCTCTTACTTAATCTTCAAGCGTAGCTCAACTTGTTAAAATTGATTTTTAGATATTTCCGGTGACAGTGATCAGGATATCCCCTTACACCTTGCTATATTTTAAGAATGGACGTGGCACTAAAAATATTTCGAACGTATTGTAGACCCTTATTGAGGGAGCCATGGTTGGACATACTCCAAGGGGAATGCAGCTTGCACAAGGCACCCTGGTACTACGCGATCACTGATGCCTGACTTTTAGTCTTTTACTTTCTGTACTTAGACCTTGTATCATAATGCTCAAATGCAGGAAGAAATGGTCACGAAAAACATCACCCTACCCCTTAAATATACTAGTGACCTGCTTCTCGCCGCAGCTGGCGAGCAGGTAAGCAATTATATTTTAACACATTGTTATGGAATGTACAGCACAGTTGAGTGTGTGTCGTACTGCGTGTTACCTGCACTGTAATGATGCGTGTCCATTTATTTTCAGACGGGAGGATATACCACTGCCAATTATTTATGGGACTTGATGCAAGCTCGCAACATATCTCCCACTCCTCCAGCTGTGGAGGCATATTACAATGGCTTAAAAGTAAGTTCTCGGGCATAATGACAAAAGATTCGAACTGGATGTTTCCCCTTTGTCTGGCATCATCTGATGGTTATTTATCTTTTACAGAGGCGTGAAATACCTCAAGATGATCCAAGACTAATGTTAGTCGCCCGGACATATGATCAGCTACGTAGAAGAACAGTAGGTGCTCCCATGAGATCCTAAGTGCTAAATTGCAAGGATTATCATCTTTGATTAGGATTTGAGGCAAGCTTGAAAGGCAGATGTCTGCCATATGGGGACTAGGATTGTTATAGATGCACATGATACCAATTTTGTTGTATTAGTAGATTATCTCAGTTAGTTCACACTGACTTATTTTTTGCCATATCTCAATAAGTACACCTCCCATTTGACAGCTCAATCTTCCAACTTTTAGTTTAAAATTATACTGGTGGCAGCAACATCTCTTGTTCAGTTTTGCCACCTTGAACCAATTACCAGTTTCAAAATTATAAGAAATAGGAAGAGATATATCAGCTGGAGGATACACAGAAGGTCTGTACAGTCGATAAAAGCTGCATTCATTTAACTAGAGCAGTAACTAGCAGGATGCGGCAAGGTCAGAAAACAATAACAAATCTGAATCAGTTGCAACATCCGCCTCTCTGAGAAACTGTTCCATTAGATCCTGACTGACCTTGTGGACGTCCATATCCAATCTTGATGCCAGATGACTGTAAAAATCAAAAAGAGAAAGCACTACGAGTCAATGAGTTCAAATCGTTAAATGATTAGGCTCAAGGTTAAACCCCCTCGTAGTAAAAAGCTTGACTTAAGTGAATGAACACCAAAATGTGCTAACACAACCATCACATGTTAGTCAAGTTTCTTATACGAAATCATTTTTTGTTAGTCTTCTGGTGTTCCGGAAGTGGGGCATAGATGACGTGTTAAGAGAGAAAAACTACACACACGTGGTGCTGAGTAATCTGTCCTGACTCATCATTACATTGTATGGCACAAACTTTACTAAAAATCTGAAAGTTAAAAAAAAAGACTAAGAACTACGCTTCTAGTACTGTAAAGTACCTCATTGGCTACGTCAAATACTCCATCTTGAATATTCTTGAGAATTTTCGCAGCAGTCTTAATGAAAGCCTGTTAAAGTAATGAGAGTAATGAATAGACTTGAATTTTTTTTGTTTTTTACAAAATTTCAAATACCAGATATAATTATTTCACGATTTTTGCCTAAAAATATCACCTCCTCAACGTTCTGCGCAGTTCTTGCAGATGCCTCTAAGAATAGGAGGCCATTTTCTTTAGCAAATTGCTCCCCTTCCTCTCGACTAACAGCTCGACGGTGCGCAAGATCAGATTTGTTTCCTATGAGCATGATTGACATGTTTGGATTTGCATGCTGTCGAGCATCCTCTAGCCACGTTGCTAAATGGTTGAACGTCTCTCTCCTGAAAAAGAAAAGAAGCAAAATTTGGGTGGACATTAGCAGTTAATAGGCCATAGAATGACAGGAGATGAACGTCAAAAGTTCCACAACTAAGAAATTGAGAATGACAATCAACGAATGGTTACCTAGTAATATCATAAACTAGAAGAGCTCCAGCTGCCCCTCTATAGTAAGATCGTGTGATTGATCTAAATGATTCCTGGCCAGCCTATGAAGACAATAATAATAAAGTAACTCAGTGCATAATCAATTAGTCAGCAATAGGCAAGAAAAAGGAATTCAATTGACGAACAGTATCCCAGATTTGTAGCTTGATGGGCCTGCCATCAATGTTGACCATCCTAGCGCCAAACTCAACCCCAATGGTGAGATCATGGACGGGCTGAAACCGCTTGTCTGTGAACTGCAAGAGTAGACATGATTTCCCAACACCTGCCCCCAATCACGCAAGTAAAATCAAAATCTGTTTTTCTAGGGTTTTAATTGAGAATTACCAATTGAAAATTGAAATTGCTTGGTTTGGTAACGCTACTACTAATTTTTCTAAAACAGGTAATTGAAGGAAACATGAAAAAGCATATACATGGATAGATGATCACAGGACGAATGAAAAAGCACAATCATTTGGTTGAGATAGTAAGGGAGGCAAAGGTGAGAGGTACCTGTGTCTCCGATGATGATGTACTTGAAAAGGTAATCGTAAGACATGGCGGATGACTGACCGGTCGGTGAAGGAAGGTTTGAGACGCAGATAGAGAGAGAGAGAAAGAGAGCTTCTTAGCTTAGTTTCAAAGTTTCGCTTTGCACTGAAACACGATTTTATTACGCCTTTATTTTATTTTGTTCTTTTCTTTTCTACGACACAATTAATTAATTGATTTCTCACGAAAACCACTAATTCTGACTAGAATTCAAACCTAATTTCCAGTTTTTTTTTTTTGGGGACATGTTTTGGGGTTTAAAATATTCTAAATACGATATACGGGTTTAGAAGATGCGGAAACGTACCCACAGAGAAGTATGCTACTTTAATTGTTAAATACAGACAGCGGACTAACAATTTAACTACAGATTTTGAGTTTTTTTTGTAGTGATTTCCCCAGACTGGGATCGTCAATTAAATATTTTTGTTTTCGTTTTCGAAATAACAAAATGTGAATACATAGTCTTGATCGGCAAACGATAAGTAACTTCAGACATTGCTGTTACATTAACAATCCAGAATGTTCTTCCACAAATCAACAGCATCGGCTATTTCTCTACTCTTCCATGGCATCACCTTCTGCTGCTACTTCTGCCTTCTCCTTCAATGGTGTGATCTTTGTGGACAGTACCTCTGTGACAGCCATGAACAAAACATTGTCTCATTAACTGGGGTAATATACAAATAAATTTACATGCACTACAGGATTCAAACGATTGCAGTACTTGTCGTTTGATGAAGTAGAAATTTACTAACCAATCTTTTTGGAGAATGTATAGCCTGCAGGACTGACATAAGTGCGGACATTTGGCATATGGTGATTCCTTAGATACTCGGTTTTCCCCTGTGCGACAAAAAGAGTCGAAATGTGATTATGATATGTTCGAAAAATACATACATTTCAATCGGATAACAGACAGCCATACCTTGGTAATTACACAAACATCAACATTGCTTCCACTTCCCATGTCATTGAAAATACCAGAGCATACAGCCTTTGTCACAAGATCTATTCCTTGCTCCCTCTGCATGAATTAGAGGAGAGAAAATTAAATTGGTCATTGTGTACCACACCATATACAAGACCAGTAATGCCAGGAGCTGGACAGAAATACCCTTAAACTCACGTAAATTCTATCAACACGGAGGACTTACAGTTAAGCCTTCCTTGTATTCAGACTCAAATACTGCCATGGCAGCTAGAGATCCCGAACCCATTGTAGCAAAGGGTAGTGTGTCAGTAGATCCATGGGGATATATCTGCAGTTACGAATATAACTCATCTTGTGGGACAATCATATTGTTTCACTCTAAGAGTATTTTAAATGTTGAAGTCGAACTAACCGTATGTAAATGTGGTCCAGTGACATCAACACCTCCAAGAACCAAAGCAGCAGAGACATGTCCTTGGTAGCTGGATGAATTTACAATGACCCGCAAAGTACTTGAGCAAACATATAATATTGAACATAGTTGTGCAATAATAAACAGAGGCAAAGGAAACTCAACTTGAAAAGATGCCTCTTTAGGAGAGTCAGTGCAGTAACAACCCTTGACTCTCGTCCAGTGTGGTACCGGTGCAATTGCAGTTGTGAACTGACCATATCTGAGATGAAATAGTCAAAATGCTATACGCAGACAAGTATGAAATGTTACTCCATCCATGAGAAACAGCATGTACAAAAGTAAAATTACATGTTTAATGAATCCATATATTATGACAATAAATAAGTGTACAATAATAAATAAATAAAATATTGTCTCCATTGGTATTCGTTTGCTTGACCACTTAATTTCAGCAATCAAAGTTGAATATATATTTCACCTGTCACAGCTTCGGTATCTGCAGCTGTTCCTGCTCCACAGCAATAAATGTTTGGAGCCATAAAGTGAATCTTTTCACAGTTTTTGTCGCAGACAATAGGCCCCTCTGTGGCTCGTGTGTCAGCCCCAAGAACAACACCATCCTAAAGGGAAAAAAAACCAACAATATTGCCTTCAGACATTCGAGAGACCAGCCCAAAATTTCTAAAATGAATTAGAACAAGACGAGCATCTTTGAAGATGACATATATTTGACTATACATTGGGCAGCTGTGAGCAACAGTGCTGACAAATTGTACACTAATTAAAAAATGCAAATGCAGAACACATGTAAAAAAAAACCTAACCAAATAATGTTCTAAACAAGATCATGGAACTGGTTTTCATACTATAGAGAACTACACATTCCTCAAAATTTCTTGAAATGTTGAGTATTTAAACAAAATGGAGACTAGTTGACATGGATAAGATCATAAGAAGGGTTATGCAAATGATTGAGTTGCAGAACAATGGTATAAAACATATGAGCAAGGAATATAAATCAGAACAAAGTTTAACAAAGATACTAAAACACTCATACCTCAAAGATCAATCCAACAATGGTGGTTCCAGTCTTACGGTAAGATGGAGCGTTGGCACCTTTCTTAGTGAGCATATCGTTTCTTCGGCATAGATCAAAACTGAAACCGCCTTTCTGAGGCACTAGTATTGCAGAGTTATCCATGAATCTTGTCGCCTGCTTTGCCAAACACAACACAATTAAAAGAAACTACAAAACTAGTATCCTCGGCCCAGATATTTTCAAATTTCAAAATGGCACGGTTCGATTCCTACTAAACAGTGTGTGCATACAAAACTGGAAATTAGAAACTAGGTTAGCTATTTAGATGGATTTGAAAACTAAATAGCAGATTAAAAATCGAAACAAAGGCGATTCTGAGACCTAAATCTGATCGATGCGCAACAATTTATCAACATAAGCGATGAGAAATCTGATAAAATTGAAGTCGTCGGAAAGGAGAAGTAGGCAAAGCAAAAGGATTTCCGACCTGAGTGATCTGCTACAAATCCACTACGAAAACTTGAAGCCGAGTGATATTGTTGCTCTGTAACTTCTTGCCAAAGAAATCTGAAGGACTCGGAGAATCATATTGGGCCAGCTTTGGGCCGTTGAGTTTTCATTTGGCTTTTGTATTTGCATCTCTAATATGACGTGAGAACTGAGACGGGCTCACAAACAAATTACATCGTTTTGATATGTTTTAAAAGCTTAGGTATAAAATATAAAGTTCGTCAAAATTAGATTATAATTCCATCGAAAAATTAAAAGTACGACATAGTTCGTCATGAATAATTTATAATTCGTCACCGATAAATTAATCATAAACAGAATTTAATACGAGATTTAATCTCATCCGTTCAAATGACTAAATCAAAAGATGTTATTGGTTTGTATTATTTACAAAAATATGCACTTTGCAACGAATTCTTTTTTTTATTTTAAAAATATTATAAACAAAATGGCGTTGTTTTGATATGTTTTAAAAAATACTTTAAATAATATGACGTTGTAAAGTAAATCTATTACCATCTTCCTTGCATTTCATAATTTCTTATTTAAAAAAAAGTATTTAGTATTTAACGCCCAAATGCACGATAGTGTTATGCACCTTGTGGCGAAAATCGACTGTCAGAGACCGCGTTGGCAAGTCAAAACTGTGTTGTTTTAGCTTGACAGTCATCATATAAGTATGATGAGTCCACTGTTATATTTTATTCGAGGCCGCGACACATTACATTTGTAACATTGGTATATATTTTTATCAGGTCTACTTTATATAATCGAGAAAAAAAAGGATCATAAGCCTCGATCCAAATTATCCATATGTTACACCATATATTGAACAGACATGGTACAAGGGAGTAATTGAGAAGCAATACATCAAACATCGTCATGTAGAACGTAAAGCGCGCTCAAACCACTCTTCCACGTCTATTGATACGTTCATCGAAGCACACGCCATTTCAGAAACAGCAAAACCACTTCTCTTTCTGCAACCAAATTAAAAACAAACACCAAAGAAAGAAAGAAGGAAAAAATACTAATTATTTCAGCGCAGATAAAAAAAAATGAAAGTAAATTAAATAGAAGGAGAATGCGTACCGCGGGTGAGTAATTGTTATAAGAGTTGGCTGGCTTTGTGTTGTTATTTTTCTGTTGTGATTGTGATGCTCCAGTCCCATTGTTCTTCTCGTCTCTGGCTTTGCTAAATATAACAGTGAATCCTTCAGCTGATGCAGGATTGTTCACATCCCATTCCCCAAATTTGGGCAGAGGCCTACCCTTGTCCTGACCATCACATACAGAAATTATTCATTAACGTCTCGCTACGAAATATGAAAAGAAATAGAACAGAAAAATTAACACACACTACCATTTTCCAAGGACATCCAGGTTTGTGTTCTTTCAATTTCACATAAATACTGTCATGTCGTCAATGACGCCAAAACGTACCCCAAAAGACTAATCATCATTTTTATGATATGAAAGTTTCATGAATGTTAACCGTCAGTTTGGATTATGGAAAATGCGGTGAAAAGAAAGTGGAATGGAAAATAAATGAAAAAGTCATGCATCTGATGTTTTTATTTTCTTTGAATTTGTCTTAACAAATCAAACATAAATTTATGCTTTTCTCAAAAAATATTCTATACCATAAACTTTCCATGAAAACAAAACAGGACCTTTGATGATCCATTGAAATTTCAACTGTAATTAGTTTACTTTTGCCCAGTTTTGGTTCATGGAATGTTTGAGGGATGGAAAGAAATTTTGGAGGAAAATATAATCTTACGTTTTAGTCACCTATGAAAAGTACAAACAGACAAAAAGATTCGCTACAAATTTTCCTTATCATATTCTATGGAAAATGACTTTCCAATAAACTCTCCATTTCAATTTCTTTCTCTCACATTTTCCATGATCCAAACAGAGGATAATTGAACCAAACAACCAACAAATTCAGAACATATATGAGGATTTACAAGGCCACAGAAACAAAACATATGAAAAAAAGTAAAACAATAAAGAGATTTCATCTGATTTGCCTACGCATCCGCATATAAAATATATATCTAAACATGACCGAGACACCAACATTGTCGTCGGCGAATACCAGAATGTTCGAAGACGCAACATGTATATGTACAAACAATTAAAGAGATCAATATATCAGATGGATGTATGATGAGATAATGAGGAACGTACCGCCGACATTTAAAGGAAGGAGCCTGGTGATGATATGGATGAATCCTGGGAGAGGAGGTATTGATGAAAGGGAGCTAATTAAATTTACAATTTTGAATATATTCGTCTCTGAGAGGTTTATTACAAAGGACAATGGAGGCAGCGGGAGCGATCGAGACGACGCAGAGACAAATGAAGGAAGATGTTGCAGATGGAAGAATAATGTCGGAGGTGGAGAGAGCGGGTCTTATGGAAGGAAAAGCAAAGCCAGAAGAGAAGGATGGGAATGGAATGGAATGGGAAAGCAGAACAGATGAGAAAGAAAAAGGAGTTTTTTCAGTTATTGAATTCAATTTATTATTATTATCGTATTTTTTTATATGGTTCAATTTTCATCAAGGCTGTTTGACTTGTGGAATTTTGGAACTCGTAAATTGGGGCAACGTGCGTCCCATATACGTTTATTTTCTTACTTAATAAGAAACATCTTTTTAAATGTCTTCTTCATTTTTAGACGTTTTAATCGTGGTGTTATGCATTCTTATGTGGATTATTACTAATTATTTACAAATTACAAAATTATGGTTTTGAAAAAAACATAGAGTAAGGGCATCTGCAGCTGTGCAAATTGTGAGACGTCCTCGGGTAAATTTGGGAACGTTCGAAGCGAAGAAATCATGCAGCGGTTGAACGAGGACGTCCTCCTGGAGATCGTTCGAGCGGACGTCCTCTACTCAGTCGCCACGATTGAATCTTTCAATTATCCGCCCATCTCATGTGGATTTTGGATCGAACGATTTTATTTTAATCCGGGGTTGCGTTCGCTTGATGAAATTGACGGTTGGGGGCTTAATTTCTCGATCTGATTCCGGAGTTTGCCGATCCGATGTGTTTTTGTTAGTTTGTTTAAATGTGGGATTGAGTTGTTGTGGACTTTTGTGTGAATTTGGAAATTCAGGTGCATCCAATTTTGCTTACCTATATTTTTGTCGTGTGAAACATAGATTTGATTTGGAGATTAGGATTCTCAAGGAGGTGCTAGACTTGCACCGCTGTATAAACAAGCCCGTCTAACATCTTCTGCTTGGATGAACAGTGCGAGAAAGTGCTAGCCGAGGAGGTACTCCGGAGGTAGCACCTTCTTGACGGGTGCATATGCCCTAATGATTAGGTACAAATCATATTTTTATGCAAAATGGAAAGTTCGTAAAAATTGGGTAATAATTTGGTTGTCATCGAGAAACCAAAAGTACGACATAGTTCGTCACGAATAATTTATAATTCGTCATCGAGAAATTAACCAATATTATCAAATGAAACATTTTAAAAAAAAGAATAAACAAGGTGCCTTTATATGAGCCAACAAGGGTGGTGCCCTGTTGGTTAAGGAGTCCGCATGAATCCTTACACTCCAGATTCGAATCCTGTAGACACTAATTTTCCTCACAATTTTGTGAGTTTTTTCTCTCTATATCCCTCGCAGTCCACAGATGGCCTTCTTCGTCCTGTCTCGCGCGTGGATGTGAGGTTCTCCAATGGACATTGCGTGTCTTGTAACGGTAAAAGGTGTCTAATGTAGCATGTGCTTAATGCGCGCAGATCCATGGTAAAGGTGTCGGATCTGACACGTGCTTCAAGATGTGGATATTTGTATCAATGATTTCGGGATCTACTCGAAATATGTTGATAGGGTTTCGAAGATAGATATATGTACTGCATGATTAAAGCTGCCACGATATGTCTTGAAATGTTATGAAGTATATCTAGGGACAGACGCAACACTTGCCGAGGGTGACATGTGTCACCCCTAGCTTTTTTTGAAATTTGTTTATATATAATAATTTTGTTTTTTATATTAGTATAATGAAGTTTATTTAGATTTTAAATTTAATAAGTTACATACCTCCATGGAATTTTTTTTTGAAATCCATAAGATTTTGTAATAGATTGGTTTACTGTACAATCATATGGTATAGTTTTTCAGAATCATAATTTGTGTTATTTTGACTTTAGACTGTAAATCTCATGAAATAAAGTACGTTTTTATGTTTTTTTATGGTACATTTTTATGTGTTTTGATCTTCAAAAAAGTGAACTACCTTAATTGATTAAATTACATAAACTTTGAAAGTGTACAAAGTGCTCACATTCAAATTGAACACATCGCATCGATGCTTATGTTAAAGTTCCGACCATTCCCTATCAAAAAAAAGTTCCGACCTTTCAGTGTTATTTTAATACTTTGATCGGAATTCCTCGAACTATGTCGATGATTGATAAGAACAAGAAAATTAACAAGGTTTTCTTATTGTGTAGTGTGACATTTCATACTTTTGCTCTTACAACCTCCACTGCTACTAACAGACTCTCATTTTCAAAGAATGAATACAATGCACTATGTATGCAAGATAATTTATAATCATATTATTTGAATATTAGCATCGAAAAAGAAATAATTAAAATGTTTACGTGCTATAATAACAATTTTTTTTCAAAATAATATTAATATTTTGAATACTATAGTACATTTTCACTTGTCACCCGTGTTTCAAATCCTGATCCGTCCCGAGGCAAAGAGGAGTAGCCCAGTGGGCGCTCCCTCCTGCGTATGCTCAGCATCCAGGGTTCAAGCCCTCATTAACTCCCCCATCAAATTAACAAAAAGGCAGATACTACAACAAACTAACAAAGTCTTCATCAAAAAAAAAAAAAAAAAAAATCCTGATCCGTCCCTGATTATACCCTATGCGAATGATGCAAGAGTAAGAAAAATTATCTTTCATTTGGGATTTTAACTATTTAAGGTATTTCACCTGACACGCGCATCTCAATTGTGACACCCTTCATGAACGAAAGATATAAGACTTCCAACGGCTGAGATTTCGACACGTCACCGGAAGATTATTCTCGAAAAGCGCAATCCCAATATTGCACAAATGCGCAACTAAAATCCGCATATTCATCGCTCTCTCAATCTCAATCTATCAATGGCGAATGGACTCGTCCGGCGAGCCTTTTCGAAGGTTCCATCCCTTTCGATCCCTAAACCCTTCGCAATTCGCTGCATGCCGTACGCGTCCGAGCCGGAGGCGCAGCAGGTGGAGCCGAAAGCCCGATCCACAACCAACCTCAAGAACTTCCAAATCTACCGATGGAATCCCGACAATCCTTCCAAGCCCGAACTCAAGGATTACCAGATCGATTTGAAGGACTGCGGTCCTATGGTCCTCGACGCTTTGATCAAAATCAAGAACGAGATCGATCCAACCCTAACCTTCCGCAGATCCTGCCGTGAAGGTATCTGCGGCTCCTGCGCTATGAACATCGATGGATGTAACGGACTCGCTTGCTTGACTAAGATTCCGTCGGGAACAGCTAGCACCGTCACTCCGCTTCCTCATATGTTTGTGATTAAGGATCTGGTTGTGGATATGACCAATTTCTATAACCAGTATAAGAGTATTGAGCCTTGGTTGAAGAGGAAGAGCCCGCCTAATCCGGATGGGAAGGAGATTCTGCAGTCTAAGAAGGATAGGGCTAAATTGGATGGTATGTATGAGTGCATTTTGTGTGCTTGTTGCAGCACTTCATGTCCTAGTTATTGGTGGAATCCTGAGTCTTATCTCGGACCTGCTGCCCTTCTTCACGCAAACAGGTATTTCTTCTTCATTTGTTTTTCATTTAGTCTATTTAGGTTATAGGTGATTGTGCATGTACAGTTACCATTAGGATTTGAGTATGTCTGAATTTTTTGAATTGATCTTTGTTTATTAGCTTCTTTGATTAACTTTGTAAAGTGAAAGTATTCACTTGTTGAAGTGTGCATATCAGAGGGCTATTTGAAAGTATTCATACAAATTAGAGATCAATTTATTTAACTGTGCAATGAAGTGCTAGAATTTCAATGGAGGAAATGGTCTGTTTATTCGAGTCCTTCAATCACCCCTTGTTAAATCTTAAATGAACCCTTTCGCGTGATAGTAACTCCATTTCGCTAAAAATTGATGGGATGGAAGGATCTTAGAGTGGAATATCATTTTTGTGTTGTTCTTCATGGAACATTTGAAGGCAAAAAAAAGTTTTAGAAAAGTTTTTATGAAAAAGTTTGTTTTTTGTAAAAAAAAATTGTTTTAATTTTTTCTTGCGAACAAACACTGCTCAAAATGAAACCTATGGAGTATATGGGAACTCCATTTTCTCAATGACTGTTTATTTTATTTTATTTCCATCCAAATTCCGTAATTAAAATGGAAGTATAGTTGTTGATAATGCTGATCCTTTAAGAAGCTGTAAAGGTGTTCATTGATCAATAGCGAAGATGCATCTCCACGCTTTTTTATAACCAAAATTTCTATTTCAGAACTCGATTGCAGGTTCAGGCTTGCTCTCAAATACTTTTCTTGATTTCTTATGATACATGGGTAACCTAATATTTGTTCTGACTGCAGATGGATAAGTGACAGCCGTGATGAGTTCACTAAGGAGCGTCTAGAGGCAGTAAATGATGAATTCAAGCTTTATCGATGCCATACAATATTGAATTGTGCTCGTGCCTGCCCCAAGGGGCTTAACCCTGGAAAGCAGATTCAAAATATTAAGGGTCTGCAGGGTAAAAATGTTGCTTAAGTATCTCGCATTCAGCTTCTATTGATGACATGCGCTGGTTACTGCCCGTTTTCTCAGGGATATTTTCTCAGGACTTGCGAGACAATTGCTGAGCCAATAATGGCTGTGCTAATGATATTAGCGGTCAGTTTAGTACTGTACTTGTTACGATATTATTCTCAATAAACTTTGGGAGAGCTTGCAACATACTCTTCTACGTGTATTTTTATGTGCGGGGTTTGTGTGGCATTGTTAGCCTAAATTGGTGTAATGTCTATTTGATGTATTTTCCTTAATGGTAAAAGAGATGGTGTTGGTGTGTTACTAATAAATGCTGTGTCATTTATTGTTAGTATGATGTCAGAACAGGATGATATTTGAAGTCGGTCTCTTTTGGTTTGTTTGTGAGTTTAGTTGTTAACTTTAGGTTTCATTACTTCACGTTGATACTTTGTTCTGAGATGCAAAGTGCAACACTGGATGACTTTTTTCCTCAACTTGATGGTATGCTGTACGCAAACTTATTTTGTTGTCTTCGTTATGATTTTAATGCCAGCACCTGAATAACACAGAAACTGGGAAATGCATCGAGAGAAAAGAAATTAACAGACAAAGTAGCAAACAGAAAAAATAGCTCAATGCCGCGTTACGCAACAGGTAAAACATCGCAGCAATTTTGATTGTCGCTTCTGACCACTTCTCTTGTAACGTAAACAAGTTGCAAAGTGGTGCAGTGAGTCCATAGCTGATCCAGTCTTTTGTGCATGCAACACTTTGTCAGCAGTACATTGTATTTCCTTCGCTCTATTTCGCATAATATTTCCTTCTCCACCGTCCATCAGCTTCAAAACTAACTCCTTCACCTCTTCTCTGCCTATCACCGCTTTGGAAGGTCTCACACTAGGCCGGATCGCTACCTTAAGCTCATCCGTCAGCATGATACTTATCAAATTCTGATCACCATACAGAGGCCAAGCAATCATCGGAACGCCATTCGTTACACTCTCGAGCGTCGAATTCCATCCACAATGAGTCAGAAATCCCCCGACGGAAGAATGAGCCAGTATCGCAGTTTGGGGCGCCCACATTGGGACAACCAACCCGACGTCTTTGGTCCTTGCTATAAACCCATCAGGCAAATAATCCAAGGCTTCATCTTGATTCCCTGCTGAGAAGAAATACTCAGTGACCTCATCGGTCGGAGGGCGCAAAACCCAAATAAACCTCTTCTTACTTGATTCCAAACCCAAGGCCAGTTCTTGAATTTGTTGGTATGTTAAGGATCTGCCACTTCCAAAAGACACATATATAACTGACTCTTTTGGCTGCTTGTCCAACCAATTTAGTATGTCAGAAAACTCAGAACTGACCTTGTCGATTTGTTCTGTTATGGGTCCAATCGGATAAACTCTGCCCAATAATCTCCCATCTTTAAGTAACTTAATCGTGTTCGGTTCAAGATCATACCATGTGTTGATCAGAATTCCATCCGCATTTATAAAATTTGTAGCCATCGATCGAGCGAAAATGTGATCAGGGTCATCGCGATTAGCCAGCTCGAGCACGTCCTCGTACGCAACAGACTTGCATCCCGGAATCTCGATCCTCTCCAATGCCTCATACTCTTTCCGACTCAACTTGTTAACCAAAAACGGAACAGAGATAAATGCAGCAAGAAACAAAGCATTAGTAGTCATGAAACCAAACTTGAGCATACCAAACTCATCAGCCAATTCCCAAAAATCAGTCCCAAACAAATCAACAACCAGAGCCGTCGGAGCAAGTTTCATTTCAGAAATCGCGGAGCGAATGCGAGGTATACATGCACGCATTGTCATGACTAAGTTTCGAATGATGCCCGAGTCGGGTTGGGAGGTGAGGTCTTGTGGTGGTGGAGTGATTAAATGAATGTGAAAGAGGTCAGAATTTGAGGTGAAAAGGTGTGATTTTGAGGCTGAGGAAGTGTTGGTTTCGTTGGTGATGATGAATAAGGTGATTTGGAGGTCGTGGAGGCGGACGAGACGGTGGCCGAGTTGGAGCATTGGCCTGAGGTGACCCATGCCGGGACTGGCGAGAAGGATTGCATGAGGCTTTGGAGGATTCATCTCCATAGAAAGTTAAAAAGGAACTAAGGAAGAAGTGAATAGTTGAGAGAGTTGAGGTGGTACATATTTATACATGCAGGATTAATGGATTAATTATGTAGAGTAGTTGGTAGGTATCAGTAGTAGTAGTCTACGACATTGTTCTCGGTTGACAAAATATATTTGTGCCAACGTATCGCGTATCCACTGAGTGAGCAGGCAATTGAAATGGATAAAGTCTCGAATTCGATTCTTGCTAAGCACTTACAAATTTTTGGTAGCCGAGTGGATGGGCAGGGAATTAAAATGGGTAAAGTCACAGATTAGATTCTTGTAAAACACTTATAAATCCTTAGTAATACAGTTGAATCTGTCACCTCTATGGGACCAACCATTAAGACTTGAACAAAAATATATTTATTGTATAATTTCATTGACATCATCTGCTGTCCAATAATAAAATGTTATTCATAACGAGTAACATTGATTGAGATTGAGAGCATATATATGTTATCCATAATGAGTCAATTGAGATGATTTAAGTAGTTAATTGTGGACTCAAAAGTAACATTGATTGCAAATTCATCAACGTGGGGGAGAGTATCTTGTTTGGTGTCGTGCCATACCTGTCTTTAGTCGGCAATACTGAGTCATTGAGGTGAACTGTATGAGGTTAGGTTATTGCCGACAAGATGAAGGGCTTCACAAGATGATTCATAGTGACAGTTGGCTGCTGCAAAATCAATTGACCATGCGTACCACAGCTGAACTCCAGTGATATCCTAAGAACATATGCACCCATCACTAAGAAAATACTAGAAGAGACTTTCTCACTTAACATTTCCTCCAAACAAAGCATAAAAAAAATGTAGCAAGTTCTCTCACACATCCTGAAGGAGCATGTGTGAGAGAACTTCATACTTAATTTTATGTTGCACATGCAGTAAGAGCATATACAACGATGAAAATAGTAACACCTCCTCTCCTCATTCTCAAAATCAAGCACAATAATTGGTGGGAGGTGCTATTATAAGTATAGTAAGGGAAATATAAAGGAGTCACTGTGACAAAGAGTCATTAATGCAAAAGGCCAAACAAGACAGTGTCACACTACTAAATGCCACAATCCCTAGAGATATGCAAGCAACAAAATCAATGAACCTGAATAACTCATTAGGTAAACTTAGCCTTCCATGATGGACAAGCATACATTACTGAAAATATTGAAAACATATTACTAATATTTCACCAGAATCTGTAAAACCCAGAAACAAAAGGTTTCTGACAAAATAAAAAAATCATCTGGGGTTTCATTCCGGCTCTATGCGGCAGCCAAGGCATCATCAAACTGACGCTCGCTGCTGACTCGATTTAGAGCCAAATACATCACTGAAAATACAGATACCATAACTAGTATCAATATCTGATGGCCTGAAAGCAGCAACTGGAGGATTAGGATACAATGATGAAGAGATCTGAAGGCATGATCTACCTGAAACAATTGATACCATCATGATGAGTGATGAGAGTGGCTAGTTGATCAGGAAAAAAAAGGGAAAGCAAAACCATTTGCTCATGTCTTAAGATGGAAGTAAAAAATAAGATAAAAGCTCTTACACTTATGGCTAAAAACTTTAGTTATGAAAATAATAGTTATCCAATAACTCATTTCCCGTTAGCCACTGAGAAAGGAACTTGCCCTCTCATGAGATGCTTTCAGTCCAATAAGTCAATGGAGAAGGCAAGATTTACTGTGACCCATATCTATAAATGTTGTTCACAAGAAACAATAACAAAACTCTACTGAATAGTGTGATGTGTTTTTAATTGCACGGGATAACTAAGAATGTTGTCCATGCTCCTATAATCATCTAAGAGAAATGGTAATACACTAAGTCTGTGCATGATTTTCAAAAGGCCTAATGGGTTCCATAAGGGTAGATACTCAATGTGGGTACTCGTACAGACATAATGAGCATCACACACTCTTCAAAGAGGTTGGAACTAAAACCATAATTTTGGCAAGCCTAAGCACAGTGGAGCAAGGAGTGGTGAGTGAATGATCCAAATCACAAAAACAGGTGGCAATGAAAGCTATGATAATGCCTTAAAGAAGGACATGTTCAACGATATGGGCAAAATTAATACTAAAGCAGCTAATCAGGTAGCAATCAGATACCAAAGATGGGTTCACTTGTTCGTGGAGGTAAGGATAGCATCCACTGGGAAAATTTTAGTCCAAGAATTAATTCCATGAATTTCAGCTAAATAAAAAAAGGCGTGTAAAAAAATTTGATGGTGAACTGGATATCCATTACACTTGGTTCATGCAATAGCAAACAAAAACAGTGTTGCTCCCTGAAATAAGAATACAAGGCCTAGCTACAGTTTTATATGACGGTTATTTCTTTAACTTGGCTTCTGCAAAGCAAGAAAATCATGCCAGGCAGCAATATTTTTATAAAGCAATGGAAGGAAAGGTACCAGCTCAGTGAGATATCAGTTCTTGGCCCTGACAGAGTTGTTTTCCTTAATCCTTGCTCGATTATCAAGCTTAACAAATCGCTTGAGGTCTTCATAAGGAAGTGTTTCAATTTTCTTCCTCCTTAGCTCACTGAGAGCTGCCCGTTTATCAACTAGGTGCCATAGCCAATCAGGGTATTCAGAATCCGCCATGACCTTGGGATCAGAAGTTTCCTTGAGAATATTGGCACCGACAGTTGTGGTGGATTTGACTTCCTTTGTGAGAGAGGATACCTTCGGCCCGTCTCCAGCTGTACCTCCTTTAGAACCCTTCTTTGACTTCCCTCCTGCAGCAGAGAACATCCTGCAGGCAGCACCTTCAACTGTACATTTGCTGGGTATAGTGTTTCTTAAGCATCTGATGTTTAACGCCATTGCAAGCCTTTCCCTGGAGAACCAAAAAGTATCTCGCAGTTAAATAACCCTCAGTTTGGATCTTGGAAAATTTGGGGGAAAGAAATTGAAATGGAAAATTTAAAGACACATAATGTTGCCGTAAAAAATTCAGTGTAAAAGTTTGTAATTTGTTGTTTTATTTTGTTTTGGTTTTCCATGGAAATCCAAACAAACTACTTCATTTTCCATCGAACTTTCTTTCCATCCCTCATATTTTACATGATCCAAACAGAGCTTAAACAATACTTGTTTTAACCCTAATCTCTAGTCCTCAGTACAAAAACGAAGAAATGCTGTATAAAATCGCAATCAATGTAATGGCAGGGTTTAGCATTGAATTGGAGAGGATGCGATAAGATATGAAGTGACGAGAAACAGCAGGTAATCAGAAAATCATTCGGATCGAAGATACAATCGGAGACTGAAGGGTGAGATTACCAGAAAAAAAAACTCCGTGTGCTGGTCGAAATCAGTTCGGTCGGATCCGCATGAAAAACCCTAGAAGTTGTGATTTATAAGCAGATGCTATCACCCATCGCTGCTTTAGAATCGATGTTAGCAATTAGAAAAAAGTCTAGCATTAGCAACGACTTTGCCTTGTTTTTTCACTTCAACATATTTAAATTTTTTAACTTAAAAGTTAGAGTGCAATCAGGTAAAAATTACCATTATATATGAAAACTAAAAATCGGATTTTAAGCTGACATGTATCCAATTTTGTCGAAATCTCGGATATAACACGGATGGACATTATGGTCATTTCACATATCTCGGAATGATCGCACTTAACTTGGAATGATCAGACTTAAAACAACAATATCCAGACTTAAACAGCAATGATCAGACTTAAAACAGCAATGATCAAACTTAAACAACAATGATCAGACTTAACTTGGAATGATCAGACTTAACTTGGAATGACCAGACTTAATAATCAGACTTTAAACAGTAATACCCAGACTTAAACAGCAATTATCAGACTTTAACAGCAATGATCAGACTTAACTTGGGATGATCATACTTAATAATCAGTCTTAAAATAGCAATATCCAGACTTAAACAATAATATACATACTTAAAACAGTAAATATCCAGACTTAAACAGCAATATTCAGACTTAAGTTAAGTTTGGATATTACTGTAGCAATTTTTAGGACGATTATACCCTCGCATCTGTTATGCATTTTTTAATAAGTCCATTTTAATTTTTTTTATTTACAAAAAGCGCTCCGAATTACGATTGGTCGAAATATACACGTGGCAATATTTTATTAGGTTTTTAATTTTTATTTATAATTGTGGTTTTTATTTGATCCATTTTCATATTTAAGTCTTTAAGATAAAAAAAAGTTAAGTATTTAATTTAGGGAACGGATCAAATACAATCCACATTTATAAACAAAAACTACAAACCCAATAAAATATGGCCACTAGGGCTGAGCATTGTTCGGTAAATTTCGAATTTACCGATTTAATTTACCGAACCGAGTCAATTCGGTTCGGTAAAATCGGTAAACGGTAAAATCGGTAAATTACCGATCGGTAAAACGGTAAAATTTGATCGGTAATCGGAATGAATTTTTTGATTCGGTAATTTACCGATTTACCGACTTTACCGAACAAGAATTTTTTTATTATTTAAAAAATAATATTTATTAAAAAAATTAAATGACATATTGTTTAAACTTCAATTTTAAGCTTCAATTTTTTGACACTTTTGAGATATAATTGTGTAGATTATAATTTTGAATTATTCTTGTGTTTTATTGTTGTTAGATGATTAACTATTATTTGTGTATAATTTTAAAATTAGGAGAAAAATTATTAAAAAAATAATTCGGTAAAGTCGGTAAATTTCGGTAAATTTACCGAATTTACCGTTTTACTGAAATGTCGGTAAAACGGTAAATTCGGTTCGGTAATCGGAATAAAAAACTTAAGTCGGTAAATTCGGTAACGGTAAATTCGGTAATTTACCGAATGCTCAGCCCTAATGGCCACGTGTCTATTTTGACCAATCACAATTCGGGGTACTTTTTGTAAATAAAAAAATTTTAAACGGACTTATTTAAAAATATATAATTGACGCAAGGGTATAATTATCCTTAAAATTGCTACAGTAATAGTTTAAGTCTGATCATTTCTGCTTTAAGTCTGATCATTCGCTACAGTAATAGTTTTAAGTCTGATCATTCGCTACAGTAATAGTTTAAGTCTGATCATTCGCTACAGTAATAGTTTTAAGTCCAATCATTGCTGTTGTAAGTTTGATCATTGTAGTTTTAAGTCGGATCATTGTTGGTTTAAGTTTGATTATTGCTCTTTTAAGTCTGATCATTGCTTTGTAAGTGATGTGGGGCGAATGGCGCTAACTTACATGCAGAAATTGAAACATCCGAAGAATTTTACGCAAAATTTGATGTTTATGCGCCTGTGTCAGAATTTGATGAAAGCCTAGTGTTTTTTTGGGTGGAAACGACATTTTGCGCAAAACTAACCGCTTCGCTGTGAGCTCGGCGTTTTTAAGGCGAATTCCTTCATCTAGAGGGTCAAATTCGTGTTTTATTCTTCTTTAGTTTTAAGTCTGATCGTTGCTTTGTAAGTCTGATCGTTGCTTATTTTAAGTCTGATCATTGCTGTTTTTAAGTATGATCATTGTTGTTTTAAGTCTGATCATTTTCAATTTGTAGTCTTTTAGTTACCAATGTTAAGTCTGATCATTTTTTCTATAAGTCTGATCATTATCGATTTGTAGTCTTTTAGTTATCAATATTAAGTCTGATCATTCTCTCTTTAAGTCTGATCATTCTCTCTTTAAGTCTGATCATTTTCAATTTGTAGTCTTTTAGTTATCAATATTAAGTCTGATCATTCTCTCTTTAAGTCTGATCATTCTCAATTTGTAGTCTTTTAGTTAACACTATTAAGTCTGATCATTCTCAATATGTAGTCTTTCAGTTAACAATTTTAAGTCTGATCATTCTCTCTTTAAGTCTGATCATTCTCAATTTGTAGTCTTTTAGTTACCAATATTAAGTCTCATCATTCTCTCTTTAAGTCTGATCATTCTCAATTTGTAGTCTTTTAGTTACCAATATTAAGTCTGATCATTCTCAATTTGTAGTCTTTTAGTTACCAATATTAAGTCTGATCATTCTCTCTTTAAGTCTGATCATTCTCAATTTGTAGTGTTTTAGTTACCAATTTCAAGTTGATCATTCTCAATTTGTAGTCTGATCATTACTTATTTTAAGTATGACCATTTGTGTTTAAGTCTGATCATTGCTACAGTAATAGTGTAGTCTGATCATTGCTATAGTATAATTCAAGTCTGGTCATTGTATTTTTAAGTCTGATCATTGTTGTTTTTAAGACTGATCATGCTGTTTTTAAGTCTGATCATTTATGGTTTAAATCTTATCATTGCTCTAGTAATAGTTTAAGTCTGATCATTGCTGTTTTTTAAGTCTGATCATTGTTGTTTTTAAGTCTGATCATTCCAAGTTTAAGTCTGATCATTAACCACTCGATGACTAAATTGAAAATAATATTATTAGTTTTTATACCCCTTAGTGTAGAATGACTATAATATCCCTCCGTGTGTTTGTTCGGGACTTCGACTAAATGGGACACGTGTCAGCTTGAAATTGAGTTTGTAGTTTTTATTTATAAGTGTGGTTTGTACCCGAACCGCACCCTTTAATTTAATACTTCGGATAAAATAAAAACCAGACTGGGCAGTAGTTAAGTCTGAATATCAATTTAAGCGTGTTTTTAAGTCTGGACATTACTAATGAAGTCTGGATATCAATTTAAGTGTGTTTTTAAGTCTGTACATTACTAATTTAAGTCTGGACATTATCAATCTAAGGCTGAGCAGTATTGAGTCTGTTTTTAAGTCTGGACATTACTAATTTAAGTCCCATCATTACCAATTTAAATCTGAACAATATTGAGTCTGTGTTTTTAAGTGTGGACATTATCAATTTAAGTTTGATCATTACCAAATTAAGTCGAATTAAGTCTGATCATTACCAATTTAAGTTTGGACAATATTGCAAAGTTAAGTCTGATCATTACCAAATTAAGTATGATCATTCCAAGTTAAGTATGATCTTTCCAAATTAAGTATGATCATTTTAAGTCTGATCATTCCAAGTTAATTCTTATCATTACAAGTTAAACCTGATTATAAATCTTGGATATGTGGAATGACTATAATACCCCTTCGTGTCATATCCGAGATTTCGACGAGATTGAACACGTGTCCGCTTCAAATCCAGTTTTTAGTTTTCATATATAATCGTGGGTTTTACATGAAACGCCACTCTTAATTTAATTCAGTAACTTAAATCGTATGTTTTGTCTGTTTTTTCTTTCAACTCAAAATCCAACCTTCAATTTTAGTTCAACACGAGTAAGGGCTACCTCCGGTGTGTGTGGCCACCCGGGATCGAAGTCCCTATCAAGCACAAATAAAAAAAAAGAACAGGTGCTAACTTTGAGCTCCAAGCTCCCAATCAAAAAAAAAAAAAAAAAAAAAAAAAATTTTAGTTCAACACGAGTAAGGATCTCTATTTAATCATTTAATTTGAATTAAACTTATAGTGCTTTTTAGCTTCAGAGTTAATATTATACTCAAAATTTAAATTAATTAATTAACTTAAGTTCGCCAAGTCAATTAACCTATATAAATTTAACTCAGTTCCCCTTTTATTCTGATTAGTTCATCTTACATTTTCACTGTAAAGTTTGTTTCAATTTTGGATTACATTTCATTCATGTTATACAGTAAGCATAGTTTCCTTCACATATTCTGTTCTGAGCCATATGCCACTTTTCCGTTGTTGTTTACTTTTCATGTGTCTAGTCCAAGCCCAAGATGCTGTGTTTCAGCCTTTGCGGCAGACTTAAGACTTTAGTCTAACTCTCCTTCCATATGATCATCCACGGCTTCAATATTGTTTGAGATAACGGAAACCTCAGGACGTGTCTCATTATCGCCTTCAATATCCTTCGGGACAGCAGAAACCTCAGCGGGTTCCTCATTATCGCCTTCAATATCCTTCGAGACGGCAGAAACCTCAGGACGTGTCTCATTATCGCCTTCAATATCCTTCGGGACAGCAGAAACCTCAGCGGGTTCCTCATCATCGCCTTCAATATCCTTCGAGACGGCAGAAACCTCAGCGGGTTCCTCATCATCGCCTTCAATATCCTTCGAGACGGCAGAAACCTCAGCGGGTTCCTCATCATCGCCTTCAATATCCTTCGAGATGGCAGAAACCTCAGCGGGTTCCTCATCATCGCCTTCAATATCCTTCGAGACGGCAGAAACCTCAGCGGGTTCCTCATCATCATCCTCTTGTTTCATGTATAAGCCAAGTTGTTCCAAGGGGTTATTACCACCAAAATTAAAGCCACCCAGCCCGCCATCAGCATGCTCTGGGCTGGTCTTAACATCTGAATTGAGTAGTTGTTCGGTTGGGACGACCCTCAACATTTCCAGGTCATGGAGAATCCTGGCGTTTTCATTAATTTCCACAGTTTTCTCCATCTGTTGCAACCCCAAAGATGCACAGTGTTAGAAAGGCATGTCTTTTTGCTCCATCTGATAAGAGAAATCACAATAGTGGCGCTTAATTCACAGAGGGACATGTAATCATGTTTACCTCTAATAAAGCCTGCCTCGCTGCCTCCCTTTCAAGGTCTCTCTTCCTTTTGGCTTCTGCAGCAGCTTCTTCTTCCGCCCTCTTTTTTGCATCCTCAGCAGCCTTCGCTTCTGCCTGCAATCGCTCTTTTTCTATTGGGACATACAAAAGAATAAGGACATAAACAACAAGCAAACGAAGATTAACAAAACCATATCAGAGTTCCAAGGATTTATAATGGAAACCTTTTTTCTGCAGCAATTCTAGTTCTTCTTTTTCTCTACGTAGTTGTTCAGGATCAATCTTTTCACCCTGGAAAACAGACCAAGAAAATTGTATGGGACTACTGGTAAAAGAGTTACAAAGCACTAATGCAGAACTTGGGTGACTAAACAATAATTGTGGTATGCAATCAACCTCTTTAAGAGTTTTTTCTCGAGCTTTTAGAATGGTGTCAGCAAATCGATTCTTCAACAATGCAGCTCTGTAGAGCTTGTCTGGTGACATCTGTCTATCAGTAGGCGCACTCTCACCCCCTACAGTGTTTAAACGGCATAAATATTGCATCTCGAACTAATTGTAGTAGCAAAGCCTTGCCCATGCACATCCACTCACCATCTTGATGTCTATCAGAGTCCACTGGGCTTGGCTTCTGCTGTGACATTTGCTCAACATAATCCAGGCCACTAATAGATGCTGCAATATACAGTAACCATGATAAATGACAAAACAATAGCACCCATCAACTTTGTGAACGACAAACAGAAATGAAAGAAAAATGCTACTTAAAACTCAATATCAATATGAGTAAAGAATCAGCTTCAGTGGGCCACGAGGAGAAAGATAGATTATCCAGGGAGTATCCCCGGCCATTTAATAAACAAAATAAAATCAAGTTATAATGAATTTTGATGGATATTCTCACAAAGGGTAGGGGTGATCATAGAAGGGGCTCCTACATGAACAGAGCAAACCAAAACCACTAATGATAGTCCATGCCACTTTGATCATAATTTTCACTGAGTACTTCTACATAAACTAACTTAAGTACTAACTAATGAGACAATCATGTTCTACATATGATAATGCAAAACCAAGAAACCAGACATGCAAATCAAAGGAAACATACTATTTCCATTCATCTGATTTCCATCAGTTATTTTACCATCCAGATTTCCACCAACCTCATCCTGCACAAATGAAGGAGTTAAAAGCAGACGTATAATAATTAAATAAAGAAAAGAAGATGGTAGCAAGTGAGACCATGTCTATTTACTAAATATTTACAATGGATATGCATCCATGAACTACTTAACTACACTATTCCTGACTAAATACCTTGGTTGCTTCACCTGGTTCTGAAGCTGTCAAACCTTTTGGTATACTGTCAGATGAATAGTCACAGTCCATATCTGTAAATCAGATGTGCAGTAGGAAATCATAATTCGAACTTCAGGGATATGATATAACAGCGTTGATTGTCAATACCAACTAACATTGATGCCAATGATGTTCAGGAATGATAATGCAACCAGCTGATAGGAACGTACTCCTATTCACACATCGCTAAAATATCTAGAGGCGGTAACATAATGAGCAGCACATGACTAAAAAATTGGGAAATTAATCAGTTAAGAATGCAAGCTTTTCACGTAAGGTGACACTGACCTTAGGGACTAAGAAAGAACATATGAAGCAGAATAATATGCATTAGCAATGAGTATACTAAAATTAGAAAATAATCATTGAAACCAAGGCTTCCGATCTCACAAGTAGGGCTAATTAATAGGTATTACTTCCGTCATAAGTAGTCTACAAACCGATCATCACTTACGAGTCTTGCTTAATATTTGATAAGTGACCAATCATCGTGCATGAAAACCCATGTCTGTCTATGGGTGATATAACTAGCACTATCAACATTCAACACTAGATGTGAATAATGGATACATAATTTTAAAAGATTGTATTGGCTATAAAATGAAAAGTCATTACTGCTTCTATGTTCTACATCTTTCTCTATCTCAACTGGAGGATAGCTTGATACAGGAGGCTCGTTTTCGCCGACATCAACATCCTCGTCAACCGGTTCAGCCCCTACAACAGTGCCATGCAATTATTTTTAAAAAGTTGCCAACATCCAAAGGATTGAAAAGTTGTCACAACTAGCAAGTGTTGCTACAAAGTAAACAGAATGTAGTTATCATCCAATTGCACATATGATTGGATACTGAAGTAACTGGCATAAAAAAGAAGGCAATCGTCATTGAGGAACATCACACAACTAACATTGAAAACTGACGATATACCTTTGCACGGTTGCATAGACGAGTTGCTCAGTCCAGACTCATTTAACAACTGAAAAGGGTGTGTTATTAGACATGAGATCACAGTACATAGAAGTGAAGCCAAAATAAAATAACAAGATTTACTGTTTTCCAGACATGGGGAAAAATAACATATTTCGTTAAAAGATTACCTCTATCTCACAAGGTTCAGTCTTGCATTGATCCTTCTTTTTATCTTTCAAATGATCATCTAGCAGCTTCCTTAATTTAAACAGCGTATCATCGCTGAGCGCATCAATATCGATTTCAATTTCATCTTCACCTGTCTCGTTTCCACCTGAACTGTGTTGTCTAAGGAAGTCAGAGATACTGGTTGGCATCTCTTCTATGATGGCCTCCAATTCATGACCTAATGTCTGCTTCTCCTCTTCTGACATTATTCGCTCAATAACAGGCTCTGAAAAGGCTACAGGCCGCTCTGGAGTAACTTTCCTCTTCTTTGATGGAGGCAGTGCCCTGTGCGTTGGAATTTCATTTTGCAAGATAGATTTGCCTGTTACAGGCTTGCCACCGATTGGCTGTAGCTTTTTCTTAATATCTTTGGACTGGGATTCAAAAAGTTTATTTAGCGTATCAGCCATGATATGGACATCATTTCCGGGAGGATTATAGGTCATCGCATTAGAAAACGTAAGCCTCACATCATCAAAAAACTCCAGCGGACTAGGATACAAGCCAGAGGACGACTTTTTCTTAATAGTTCCAAGATCCATAGGATGCTTAATAATGTTAAAATAATCCGGTAAGTTTAGCTTGACCACATCAACAGGAGAGTTGAACACCCACCCATACTGGTGTGCCATCAATCTTTTCAATAAAGTATCACATTTCTTCATAAGAGCTGTATTTGCAGCATTACTTAGAGCTGAAGGTTCACCAGACGGCTCAAACCTCCCAGTTGTACCTCGGTTCCATCCCCGCTTCAGAAGGCTGTCAGAGTCAGAATTCACTTTCTTGTTCGATTTAGATTTCATTGTTGCTGACTTCGGCAAAGTCCCAAACTGACCATTCTGTCTATTGCTACAGCTTAAAATATCACTGGAAGACGAAAGCGTGCTCTCAATAGTTTTTGGCAGTTCAACCTTTTTCTGTAGACAACGGACCTGCACAAGTTCCGCTTTCAGCAAAGCTGCGAGATTCTTCTTCTCAAAGGGTGACATGGTTGAACAAGGATACGCTTGTAGATGTACATTGAAACCCAGATTATCAGAATATAGATTTATACACTTCCTCACTGGGGCAGTTGAACCTTCAGAGATCTCAACATCGATGCGCCCAGAGCTGCCTGAACCTTCACATTCTCCAGCTGTATCAATACGCCCTTTATAATATCCACCATCTTTTGCCATCATTACCATAATCTGTCTCCAGAGTCCAGACACCTCCCCAACAGTTCTTATCAATGTCTTTATATATGTGCACTATCACAGTTAAATAAGGTTCTACAACTACCAGAGACAAGATGAACTAGACTGCCTCTGCACGCTGAAGATAGTTATACTGGTGCCAACTGCAGAAAGATAGTTATACTGGTGCCAACTGCAGAAAGCCAAATTCAACTCTAGGAATAAAAATTTATACAATTTGGCATTCAATTTGATTGACAAGATTGAAGTGAATTTTTTTTATTATTAACAAAAGTAATAAAAATTACATTATACACACGACACAACAAATTACCAATGAGACGCTGGAAGCGTGGCGCCCCTGATAATCCTTACTCGGTATACAGCCGCAGCGCGCAGAGTAACAACCGATGAAAATTGCTCAAAGGCAAGCAGGATGACAAATAAATGCTGACAAGAACGGAGCCCTAGATCTGATCTGATCCAGAACGAATACTGAAAGCTCCACAACTGATTCCTTGAATATAGAGAATTCGATTCCTATAAGGAATCTTGCTAGAGTGAGAGCGAGCTGACGCACGACAGCGAGCACCAAAAACTTTTGGAAAATTAATTTATTACAAAAAAGGCTGCAAGAGAAATCTGGAGCGAGGAAGAAGAGATGGACGCGACGATGAAGAGAGAGAAAATTTTCAGAAGCAGAGACGGGCTGTGACTATTGATCTTGTGTTTATAAAGCCCAAATCCGCTTTCTTTGACTCATCTCATCCGTTGGTTAGAATGATTCATCAACGGTGGAGAATGAGTGTTAGGTTTACTTGCCCCATCTGCTTTGAACACTTTTTGTTAGACACAAAAGTCAAACCAGTAACGAAACGAAAACGCTTGCTGGTATTCCTCCAACGATGTCGTTCGGATATATGAATGTGAAATGTGAATCCTCAAAACGGCGTCGTGTCGTTTTGTTTAAAGTAATTTTTTTTGATCAAAGGTCAACTTTCATTAAAACGAGAACAAACTGTCCCGAAGGGAGAGAAATCTTAGAAAGGGCACGACCAAACAGAACCTGTTCTGGTCGGACCGACCGCAGTGGGCGACACTACATACACGGGTGACGCGCCGTCGTGCCCTTTGATAAAAACAGGAGACGAACTCCTGAGCTAAAAACTAAAAAGTCTAAAAAGCTCAGACCGAGAACGGCTGAGATACAAAAGCTCGGATCGGAGAACCGGTTGAGAGGACTAAGCTAAACTAAACTACAACTAAAAGCTAAAAACCAAAACAAGCACCGGCGAGCAAACCGGAGCGACCAACCGGACCATTTGACTGTGAAGAATTAAAGCAGAAGCCAGTCCAAGTCGTCGCTAAATAATGAAGAGTTCGTCGCTGAAGATGCATTTGAAATCAGGCACAATTTGGAGTCGTTACTAAAAGTAAAGAGACCGTCGCTAAAGCTTTGAGAGTTCGTTACATGCTGTTACGGGGTTCGTTGGAAATTGACTAATCAAGAGGCGCCACGTCAGCAAGTTCGAAGGGCGGATTCGTTCAAATTGAGCGGTCGAGATTAGACGAATCGTGCGATCGAGATTTAATCTGGTGATTCGAATATAAAACGCGAGAGTTTGAGCTGGTTTAGGGTTTTATCCGAGCGTTGAGAGTTTTCGATTTCGTTCGACCCCAAATCGTGATCCTATTTGAAAATTGGTTGAGGGTTTTCGTTCGTTGGATGATTCCAAGTAGTTTTTCGTTCGCTCGCCGTTGTTTATCATCGATCCGTAGAGAGATCGGCGCATGTAAGTTTTGTAAGGGCTTGTTATCGGATTCTACAACTCCGGCGGCGATTTGATCAATTACGAGGCTTGACATAGTGGATTGGGACTTAGCGAGTGAGCTCGAACTGGATTAGCCTCTCATCTAGAAGTGAACCAGTATAAATTGCTTGTGTCCTTTAATTCTCGCTATTTCTCAAACTCAGATTGAGATTAGATTTTTGAATTGAATCTCAACATTGGAATTTGATTTAGTAATTCATAGTTGAATTTACAACAGACTGAAATGCACCGGACCTAAATCCGTCAAAAACCCATTTAATTGCATTTTTAGATCACAATTCACACTTAAAAGTGTTGCCCAACCCCAATGTGTACATGATTTTCAATGTACCTAATACAGTGGGAAAGCATTTTAGGTAACGGTCTAGCGGTCACGGTGTTCGACCAAGAGGTTGATGGTTCGAACCTCTGAATGCACCGGCATGAGTTTAATTGATGGATGAATGAACCTCTAGATGGATGAATGAGAAATAGATAGATGAACCTCTGAATGAACTGGCATGAGTTTTGTTTAGCATCCATCCAGAGGTTGATGGATGAACCTCTGGATGCACCGGCTTGTCCATGGAATTTAATTTTTTTTAAAAATACAATGGGAAATAGATATCGAGACCAAAATAAATTTTGGAAAACAACTATAAGCTTCTGGCCATAAATGCCAAAATGATTTCCTCTCTTCAATATAGGATGAAAGATCCAGAAGATGAACTAAACTCGAAATCATGAGCTTCTGAATGGTTATGCAGTTGCATAATATCATTAAGTTGCACAATGAACTCCGTCATAGGGCAGTTGGATTGTCCAAGCAGACCAGCTGCTCTTTTCTAGACTTCTCTGGGATGATGGTAATTATTTTTTAGCCTTGAAGAATCTCCTTCTCCTTGGCTTTGCACATTTCTTCTGCTGTTTTGATATACTTCTTTGTCAAATCATCTACCTGTGTTCACCATAACCATAGCTTTTTTTAGAATTTTCAAAGTATCGGAAAGTATTTGTACAAATCCTTTTGCTGACAACTTACTTCTTTCTCAAATCTTTTCGCTTCGTCTTTTGGAAAACCGGATCCTGCCTTCTTCACAGTATCTAAAGCCTGTCACAGGCCGTTCAAATATAATTAGCTAATGGTAACAGAACTGACAGGCATGTCAGTGATACGTTACAAAGGCCACATGTTTGTCACAACTTTTGAAATGCTGTTGTAGTGTAGCACCAAAGCCTTCGTAACTAAACAATAGGAAGCTTTATAAGAATCACACAAACACACTAATTTGGAGACGAACACACAAAAAGCTACATGGAATCTCCTTTCATAACAAGTTAGATGCACATGCTATCAGTTCCCATGCAGTCTTGAGTTACAACCTTTTAGAAGTACACAAAACCATAGTGACCACTAATCGCTCAAAATTCTCATGTTCTGCTCGACCACGAAAAGCGCCTCAGCCTTTGCATGAGCAGATCAAGAAACAAATGGTCATCCCAACTGAGATAATACTTTCAACTGATCAATTTAATTTTTTTAAGTTAAAAAATCAATAAAAGCTTCTGATATAAGTATGAAAACACAATGTTAAGCTAGGACAATTACTACACTAACTGTCAATATATATTTGAGCCTGATATAAAAACGAAGTATCCTCCGCAAGTTAGCAATGCTACATTTTGAAAGTAGAATGACTTACTTTCTGCCTAGCTCTTCTTATACTTTGCTTAACCTCTTCGCTAGATTTTGAAACAACTTTACAAACCGCCTGGTCCATCAAATGCATTTTTGTGCAAGTGAGTCAGGATGATGATTCAATCTAAAAATAATAATGATAAAGGTAAAAGTGTGCTCACCTGAATGTGTTCCTTAGTTAATCTGAGAAAAGGGAGGAAAAAGACTCAGAAAACAGCACAATGGAAAATACTACAACTTTGTAGATACTTGTCTGACATTCTTATGATCCAAAATATGATACATCAGGTTGCATATAAATACAAAAATAACGTGATTCACTTAAATATTTATCAAACTTCACACAAATTAGAACCTAAAAGAATAACGGAGTGAAATTATGTATTAACTTACGGCGGAATAACTGCTATAAGTCTTTCACCATCAACTTTAGGATTCAACCCTAATGGAGAAGTCACTATTGCATTCTCTATCTCTTTCAAGGCCTGAAATTGTGTTTTCACAGAGACAGAGTAAGGTCATTTTCAATCTAAAATTCTGATAGAAGAAAAAATGCAGTAAACACGTTGATTTTACAATAGATTCAATGAAAAAGCATTGATTTGGATTAAAGTATCAGAAGTGAAAAAAGTATACAAGTAGTAAATATCAAAAATATGTAATTGAATGAAGTATGAAAACTTTACATTAGAATCATATGGAGTCACTGATAAGGTTTTCGCATCAATCGCTGAAACCATTGCAACTCCATTCAAAGGTACCTTCACTCCCCCGGTTTCCACTATAATGTGGTCAAGCATGCCTGCATTTCAGTTAGTAAATACACTTAGTATACTTGCATCTGGTGAATTAATCAATAAGATTCGACAGTACCATTTTACCTACTGATGCCCGGCCTGTTCGCAATTTGCTTAGTTGTTGGGATAGAGAAGTTAAAGCAGCCTCCATCAGAGAGATAGTTGCAGCCTTGGCGTTTGGTGCAAGATTGATGTCAACCATATCTTCATCGCCACTGTCCTCTAAAATATACGAATGAATAGAATTCGTATTAGTAACTATTGGAGCGTCATACTTACCTGATTTAGTAACATTTGTTGAAATTTCATTTAAGTTGGAGAACCTAAAATACTACTACAGCAATCATCAATACCAATAAATTATACCTACCATGTAATCTCGAAGCAAAAAAAATTGCAGACAAAGCGAAGTTATCAATTAGCATAAATTGATGAAATAGGAGCACAGATACGCAAACTGGAGTGATGAATTAGTGAAAGTATAATGAAGTGTGGAAAGGTGAGTAGAGATACTTGAAGATTTTCGCTTGGCGAAGCCTCTGCGAGTGATTGTGAGAAAATCCAATGCGGGAGGTGGAGGACGAATTTGAGAATAATGATTCGGAAGGCACGCAACGGATCTCGATTGTGAGATAGAGGTGCGGCGGATGACGATGGAGGTGGCGCTTTTAGATGCGAGGCGTCGGAGAATGAAACTCATGGCCGATTATCTCAGCAGGTCCTCGTCGTCTAGAGTTCCGTTTCAACACTAGCGCAGGGTTTTAGGCTTCTTTTCGACTGACTTCAAAGGTTTTAAAAGTAAATATCAAAATTTAGAATAATTTTTCTTCTCATGTAACTGATAAAAAATAATTAAAATTTAGCAAGTGAATGGATGGGCAATTGACTTGGGTAAGGTCTCAAATTTAATTCTCACTAAATATTTATAAGGAGATAAAAAATTTTGGTAACTCCATAGAGCCTATCACTTTAGACGATCGCACCTGATTATCCTGGACAAAATAGCCCTTCTCTTCTCATTTTGGTTTGCTTGGCTGTTTCAAAATCAATCTGAAACCCTAGAAATTGAAGATGATGATGGGGACTGTGGAAGTACTGATCGATCAAATTCACGAGTTAACTAACAGCGAAGCCAACATCTCTCGCATTCATCTCCAGTTGAAACAATCCGACGAGCTCCTTCACTCGCTTTCCTCCCACCTCTATCCCTTCCTCCACCACTTCGACCCCTTAAAGCACACTCTGCCTTATCTCTACTTCCTGTATTGCTTTTTGTTTCAACTTTTACGAATTACCTCCAATGAATTTCACATATGCCACTAACAACTTGTTGTGTGTTTGCAGAGACGCAATAATATCTACGCCGGTTGAGAAAGAGCAAGCCAATGAATTGATCATTATTGTCACCAAATTCATCAAATCGTGCGATGCTGCTCATATCCGTTTGGTTCCTGACAAATTTATTTCTATTTGTCGACAATTTAAGGACCAAGTTTTAGTGCTTAATGACCCTTTGAGAGGCATTGATCCGCTGCTGACAGCTATTCAGAAGCTGCAAATCAGCAGTGAGCACCTCACTCCACTACATCCAGATTTTTTGCTTCTTTGTTTGCTAGCTAAGTGCTACAGGGTTGGTCTTCGTGTTTTGTCACATGACGTATATGAGGTTGATCAGCCGAGCGACTTTTTCTTGTATTGTTACTATGGGTGAGTCACTTGTATCTTGTCAAACTCACCGCGTCTTTTTTAATTTATGCCTCGAAAGCCATTTACCTCGCCTGATTTATTTATATATTTACCCTGCATTCTTTGGTGCATGTTTGGTCTCCATGTATCATATAAGTAGCTACAGATTAGTTTGTAATAGGTTCGTAACGGGAATGATTCTGTATTATACGTAGATTATAATATGAACATTTATTACTTCATAAAATTTGTTTCTTTTGAGCTGCGCTTGTTTGTATAATATTTGTTCATTGAACTCTACGGCCAAAAAATGTGGCAGGGGGATGATATTTGTTGGACTAAAGAAATTTCAGAAAGCGTTGGAGCTGCTTCACAATGTGTGTCAATGATTATGATTTTTGTTACTTTCTCATGCTTTGCCTGTTGATTCCATCTGACTATCGGACCGTGTTTCCAGGTTGTAACTGCTCCAATGTCCATAATCAACGCCATTGCTGTTGAAGCATATAAAAAATACATTTTGGTTTCTCTCATTTACAATGGACAGGTATCATACTCGTCGTCTTTTCTCAAATCAATATTTCACACAGCTACTTTTAAAAAGAATTCCTTTGACCATGTATCATATTCATAATAATAATTAAGTATTGAAAACTTCAACACTTGAGTATCCAATCATGTTAGATTTATATGCTGTATCGATTCACCATAAAGCTCTTGACATACTACGGTGATTAATCACAAAATCTGAGCTTTTGCTCTTAGCACTGTTTGCTTATTTGGAATGGTCAACCTTGAGGGTTTAATTGCTGGCCTGGTCTCCCGCAATTATTGTCCAATACTTTTTCCATTTTGATGCTTTTGTGGCAGTTTTCTGCAACACTTCCAAAATATGCTTCTTCGGCTGCGCAAAGAAATTTGAAGACACTTTGCCAGGTAATTCAACTTCTAGTGAAGCTTTTGCATTATTGGGAGTGAAGACTATCTGTTTGAATAACAAGCTAATAACGAAGTAGGATAATTCATATAGTTCATGTGATCCAGAAGTCAAACACAAGATCACAGTATATTCACTTTGCTTACTCAGTTTCAGTAATGCTAACTGTTGAATGGTTGCAACAAAGATGCTACAGTAATTGTTCTTACCCAATTTGGTGATTAAAAACTTGCTGTCCCCTGATGTTGAACAGGTTTATGTTGATATGGCAGTCCTGTATACCAACGGAAAAGTTTCAGATATGGAGAGTTTTGTTCATACCCACAGTGAGAAGTTTGAAGCTGTAAGTTTCACAAATTGTTGCTCTTTGGAACTTCTGCATGATAACTTGTTTACCTAAATCGGTTGTAATCTTCTTTTGTCTTAAATTGTTGCAGGATAAAAACATGGGACTAGTAAAGCAGGCTGTAGCATCTATGTATAAGCGAAATATCCAAAGACTTACTCAAACATATTTGACCCTTTCCTTACAAGACATAGCTACTACTGTGCATCTGAATACTGCCAAGGAGGCGGAGATGCACGTTCTCCAAATGGTAATTTTGAAGTGTTCTGGATGCTTCATTAAACCAGACGAGTTTTTCAATACTTGATGTTAATTATTTATATTTAGATCCAAAATGGTGAGATATTTGCAACAATCAACCAGAAGGATGGGATGGTCAGGTTCTTAGAGGATCCAGAGCAGTATAAGTCATGTGACATGATTAATCACATTGATTCGTCAATCAAGAGGTATCACGCGCTGGAATCAACTACATATTTATTAGTGGAAGTTTAGATGATTTATTGGGTGGATGTGAAAAAAGATTAACTTCCCTGGCAAACCCAATAGCCCAAGTAAATGGTCATGGTTTAATTCTTATAAGTGTGAGTGTTTCTTATCTATCTTGGAAAATATAAAAAATTGGTGAGATAGTTTAAATGTTTGTTGAGAGAACGTTGTAGTTTATCCATTTATACTATTCCAATATATCTACAGTAAACTTTTGTCAACTTAAATTTTGTGACTAAAGTGTGTGACATTTCAGGATGTCTTCATTGTCAAAGAAGTTGAGTGCCATGGAGAAGCTCATAGCCTGCGACCCTCTGTACCTTACTAAGGTACGATGGAATTTTCCTCCACCCTTAGTAACTAACTTGGCTATATTTTCCCACATTTGCTGATTATGCCACGATCTTCAGGTGGGGAGGGAGCGTCAGCGCTTGGACTTGGATGACTTTGACACTGTACCTCCAAGATTCAACATATAAGCCGAGTGGGATCCAAGACCAGCGAAACTGTACCTCTTTTTGTAAGGTTTCTATACTCGTAATTAAACTCCAGTGTGACCCCTTGAGATCAAATGGTTGTCGAAAAATATTTGTAGCTTCTTTTTTTTAAACGCCGGTAACAGTCCGTCTGCATTGTGTTGAAATGATATCAAATAAATCGATATTCAGTTAAAATGATCAAGGATCAATATAGTTCAAAATGTACTACCTTTACAGGGAATGGTTGAGCATTTAAGTGACATGTTACATGCTAGTCCATTCTTTTAAAGATAATATCCATCGTAAGTAGTAAAACTCAGTCTTTCTATTTCAGCATGGATCCAATTACCTTATTTTAAAGTCTCCGTTAGGCACTATAATTAAACCACTAAACCGAACAAGCACGCAATCCTCCTGAATCATCTTATTTTCATTATCTTATACTCCCCTTAAGTTGCGAAAAGAGGTGTTAACGTCCATGATACAAAATTCCAAATACAAACGTTTACCCTTTACTGGCTTTCTTCTTTCCAAATATTTATTGTAGTCTTTTCTTCCACATATTAGTAGAATCCATCAAAAAAATAAAACTATTAGTGGAAGGAGATGGAAAAACAATGGAGTAAATTTTTGGTTTATGATTAAGAGGGAGACAATTGGGTCCAAATGAAAACACAGTTTCAGTTCAGCAACTGAAACTTGTTCTCGTTCTGCCGACACCTTTCATGGCTCAAAATTTGAATGAGTTCGTATTCGTTCATGCACTTAAGAGGAGAAGAAGATGTACTGGTGAGGAGCTGCTCAACAACACCTCGTCCCCTTTTACCGATGCACATCTAAAGAACATGGTTTTAGAGTCATCTGTTTGGGTTGTGCTCTTTTTGCTGAATGATATAGGGTCTCATTGGTTGAAATACATTTTTTTTTTGTAATAATTCATTAGTTGGCTTATAATATTTGTTTTTCTCGTCCTACTCTAAATCAGATGTCACTAAAGAAAAAACCTTTTCTTTTGATAATTTTTCATTTTGCATGTTAATTTTGGTCATGTAAAATGATACACGGAAGGAAATCGGTGTAAATATTATTTTTTTAATAGTTAAATTCATTATTTTCCTATCTATTGTTTATTGTTGTTTGATAAGCAATGTTTATTGTTCTGAGAGAAATGATCGAAATATAAATTATATCTTTTTATATACACTATAAATCATTTAAAATCATTACATGTGTCGCCAACAGAGTGGCGGCTTGTTGGTTACGGAGTCAGACATCATTCCTTACGCCCCGGGGTCATCAATTTTCTCACAATTTTGTGAGATTTTCTTCTTCTTCATTTTCCTCTCCCTTTTCCTCGTGTGCCCGATATATGTACCAAATACCAATGACTGTGGGATCCTGTCGAGAGATGGAGCTTCAAATATCTATATATATATTTACTATGAATTGAAATATTATGAATCATTATATTGTACCCTTTCATCAAAAAAAATCAGTACACGTGTCAAGATTAATATGATCTTTTTCAATTTCCGAGTTTATTGTTCAGTGATTTGGCTAAATGTTCTGTGATATGGCAAAATCGTTACTTTTCACTTCATTTCATCGAGAAATTTTTTTTATGTTCGCTGAACATTTAGCCTTATCACTGAACATTTTGCCTTATCATTGAATATTTAACTTTTTCAAGATTTTCACGTATTTTGGCTAAATGTTCCATGTTATTAGACATTGTCCAGTAAAACATTTCAAATTGTCCACGTATTTTTTGAGTTTTCAGTGATTTTGGCAAAATGTTTAGTGAATAAATTTTTTTTTATGAATTGAAGCGAAAAGTAATTATTTTATGTATTCTGATTGGTTTTTCCCTAAAAGTCGTTCTTATATATGAATTTTATCAAAATTTATATTATGACTAAAAGTATGTTGTTTCATTAAGGGGCACGTGCCAGCTTTCTAAGAGATTTAGAATTAATATATTGGGAAAAGTACAGTTCGGGACCTGAACTATCACTATTTCTCAAATTGTGGGCTAAATTATAAAAACTTCCAAACAAGTGGCGAACTATCAATCAATTTTTCAAATAAGCGGCACCGTCTAACGCCGTTAGGGTTTTTCACTAACGTCGTTGGACAGCGTTAACTTTGTTCCGTTAGTTAATAAAATAATATAAAATTTTAAAAAGTTAATTTTTTTTAAAATTGCGGTAAATAATTAAACAAATTTATAAAAATCATAAAAAAAACTTTAATTTTTAATAAAAAGGATAATTTTTTTTATCCCTAATACCTCTTATATAGTTCAAACTAGATAGGAACAATAAATAATATTTTCTTGAATTATTTGTAGGAAAACTTTGTAACAAAAATTTAAAAATATTTTTCAGTTTGTGTTTAATTTTTCTAAAGTTTCTAATTTTTATTTTTCAAAAATTGTGATAGTTCACGTCCACAAACTATACTTTTCTCTAATATATTTAACTCTGATTTATACATGAACCGTAGTCATTGTTCTAGTTGTGTAACTTTTAACTTGATTTTAAAGGGGCACGATCTAATGAAATTTATAATTTTAACACGATTTGTGATTGTGAATATGGGATCTAATGATTAAGGTGTCGATCACAAATCTTTAGGCTAATGTTTACATTTTGTGTGAATTTCTTCCTTCCTTTTTCTTTCTTTATTACTCATCCCGCCCGTGCATCCTTTCATCATCCCTCGTTAATATCTTTTTAGGGCGTGCGATGGATAGAGTTTCGAATATTTATATATATATAGAGGAGCGCTCAAATGAGAACCTCTCTTTTTTCGAGAACTTTGAGAACCTTCTTTATGCATTTTCGTTTTTGCCTTAAATGCACTTTCCGAAAACTTGAAAATGCATCTAGGCAAAAATAATGATCGAAAATGTACAATGAAGGAAAAAAGTGAATGGGACACGTGTCACATCCACATTCAAAGATACAACTTGATCCAATAGTGAAATTTGATGTCTCAGATTCTTGAATTTTTAGAAATTCTCAACGGGGCGCTCTCCCATATATATATAAATATAATAAAGTTATTGCAGAGAAGCAATCAAATGAGACAAGTGAGGCACGATCTCAGCCATCCATCAATCCACGTGCATTGTGGGCGCGCCACGTGGCAAATAGTAAAACCCTCTACCAACAGTAGTGTGAACGCGTTTGGCGGCTCAACTCACGTGGCTTCGCCACGTGTCACAATAGAAGGCCGAGATCGTGCCTCACCTGCCTCATTCTACCAAGGTGCCTCAACCGAACGCTCCACGCAATACATATTGAAAATCGTTATAATTAGAGCATATACACCGGTGCTAATTGTAGTACGTCCTGAGCGAGTTTTGAGGACGTCCGAAAAAAAAATTAAACAGCGGTTGAAGGAGGACGTGCTGTGCGGAGGACGTTCTAGAGGACGTGCTATCGGAGGACGTTTGAGCGGACGTCCTCAAATAATCAATTGGGTTGTTTTAAATTCCAATTAAACTCCAATTAAACCCCATAAATCCTCGAACGAACTTCTGATCATCGATCGATTCTCCTATGCCGGTGTCCGATCGATTGCAGCGTTTTAAGATGATGATGAACAGTAAATCGACCTGCCGCGCGTTTGCCTGTGACATTAAAATCGCGTTCGCTTCAGACATTAGGTGGTAATGTCTGAAGCGAACGCGGTGATAACATCATTTGCGATCCCCAACGCGTTCTATGCAGACATTACTTCCCCACCGCGTTCGCTTCAGACATTAGGAGTAATGTCTGAAGCGAACATGGCTCTTAATGTTGGGCTGGGACGCGGCGCGTACTGATCCAACTCCAACTGTCATATTTTTTTCCTACAACGGTTGTATTTTGTTCTCCAACGGCCAAATTTCTCCAGTCTATAAATATGCACTTAACTTCACTCATAAATCACACAATATTTTCCTCAAAATGTCTTCCAATTGGTCTATGTCTGAAGATGTACAATTGTGTATATCTTTTTGTCGGCAATCTGTTGATCCAATAACCGGCGTTAGACAGAAAGTTGACAAATTGTGGGAAAAAATTCATATTGATTTTCACGACGGTTGGCTATTGGGTGGTAACCAACCTAGGGTGGAGGCTAGGTCTCAGACTGCAGTCGCATCTCGTTTTGCCAAAGTGAAGCCGATGTTGGTTTTTTTGGGGTTCTTGTCTCTCCTACGCAGCAAGAAATAGAGAATCCGGATGTAATTTGCAAGACGAGGTACTTATTTCATTACAATAATGATTTGTATATGAACTAGTTCTATTTGTTTGATTGTGTTGCATAATTTCAAAATGAATAGATACGGAAAGCTCAAACAATGTATATTGGGAAAAATAAGGAGTTCAAACACTTTGCTCGTTGGGAAGAAGTGAAGGATCACCAAACATTTGCTCAAATAGAAACCACTACTTTCCCAACTTATACATACGAAGCCAACGCAGAGATTGATGAAGTAGTCGTCTATGAAGCTGGTCCAAGTGTAAGTATTGATGATCTTACAACTTCTATACCTAAAAGCTACACCGGAGGTTCAATTAGTCCGGTGAGACCACCCGGAGTAAAAGCGGCCAAGGAGAAAGGGAAAATACTCCGCGACTAAATCAAGTCAACGCCGAGACGATGTTTTGGAAACCATGGCAAATAATCAGAAAGAACATATGACTTGGCAAAGAGAGCAAGCGAAGAGAGCTCAACAAATTCAACAAGATGCTATTAATATTAGGAAGTTGGAGGAAGATACAAAGATCATGCAAATGAATACAGAAACGATGACTCCAACATCAAAGAGATACTTTTCAAAGAGGAAGGCCGCTATTGTCCGCCAATATGAGGAGAATGAAGCCGAAGAGAACACTTCATCTTTTCTGAATTGTTACCGTCCATTACACTTCGATGATTAGGTAACTTAGTGGTTTTAATTAAAATCAAGTTATGTAATTTCAATTTCAAGTAGTTCCAAATTATGTAATTTCAATTTCAAGTAATTTCAATTTAAATTTCAAATAATTTCAATTTCAATTTCAATTTCAAGTAATTTCAATTTAAGTAATGCCTTGTTTGAATGACACAAACAGAAATTTAAGTAATAGGAGGTCCTTTTAATATTTTGAATTTCAATCTATAAATATTTTAAATTTCAATATTGTATGAATAGTAATAGGAGGTCCTGCATGTTCAACGGCTGTACAAATAGCGAAAATAGAAAGTCCTATTTTTATAAATAGTAACAGAAAATATTATTTGAGGAGGTCCACAAAACAGAAAACTTCCTCAACGGATGTATATGCCCTTATATCCATACGATTTGTTCCTGATCTAATCTGAATATACCTCGATTTTTTTAATATATAAATGAATGTGACCTGAAAATATCCTCGGCACAACAATATTTAACTCGTAAAATCCAAACCCAATCCCATTCCGCGGACAACAATCAATCAGATCCAAAGATTAAAATAAATAAATAAATAAACAACTTATAAGACTCTTATCAAATCTGCTCAGAGACCAAACCCAAACTCGATTATAACACACCACGTGTCCTCATCCCCACTATCCGCCTCAACCAATCAAAACCCAATCAATCCTCCCACCTGCACCAATCAAAATCTCCCTCGCCACATTACTTTAAAATTTTACACCGCTCTCAGGCATCGCACAATCGCGTCCCTCCACGTGTCTCTCTATTTTAATCAAACTTTCAAAAAAATCAAAACACAACTCCACCCGATGCGCACCCACGTGTCCGCCTTCTTTAATGCAGTACAGGACACATACCGTTTTCTCATTGGTCATATCTTTTAGCGGTGGGCCCCACAACAGCAAATCAACATTATTTATTCGCCAAACTACTTTTTCGTGGACCCCATAGCCTCAGCCAATCAGAGAAGGATTTGAATTTCACTGTAACCAGGTGTTGCCCTAGACACGTGTTAAGCGTTATCAGGCCGATTATCGTCTCCGTCAACAACACTATCAACGCTCAGCTTACTCAGAGAAAGAGAGAGAAAGAGTGACCGGCTCCGATAACTATTTCAGTGAATCCATGGACGGCGGAGGATGCGGTGGTGGTCGTCGAACGAGTAAGTGCATGGACGGATTCAGCGACCGGAGACGAGACGATAGTGATATTAACCGGATACTACTCAGGTACCGTCCGATCGCACCGAAGCCGGTGGTCGGAGGTACTAGTACAGGCGGTGGTGGATCTTCGACGCTGAGCGGAAAGAGAACCAAGAGGAAGTACGTTAGGGTTTCTAACAGGTGTAAAAAGAAGGAAGGCGCTGATACCGAGGAGAAGCGGATCGTTACGTTGCAGTTGCTGCCGGAGCGGTCAGATCCGGAGTCAGAGAGAACATCAACAGCTCAGTTGGATATTGCTGTTGGTAGAGATAGTAGTGATTCAGATCTTAGGGCTTTGGAATACCTGGAGATTAATGGTAACGATAATAATAATAATTTTAATATTAATATCAATAATTGGCTTCCGGCGGAGGCGGTAGGCGGTGGGAGGAGCAGGTTGATTGAGTCATGGGTGACGGTGGAGTCGGTGACGGGAACATGCACGGGCACGGCGGAGGTGGATGATAATATTAGCAGTAGTCATAATCAGTTAGAAACGGACAGCTGTCCAGGGTTTATTTCAAAGGTTGAGAATGGTAGGGTTGAGTGGGTGAACACGGCGTACAGGAGGATGGTTGGGTGTGGGTCTGATGTGACGGCGGAAGTGGTTTTGTGGGTTGAGATAAAGGCGGAGGCTGCGGCGGTGCTGGGTAGGCTTATTAGGGGTTTTAGTTGTTGGGTGAAGGTTCAGTATTACGAGGATGAGGTGAATCGGAAGCGGCCTGTGTCGATGGTGGTGCCGTGCGATGCGTGGAGGGTTGAGAATGGTGGGTTTGCATGGAGGTTGGATGTGAGAGCGGCTCTTTGTTTGGGTATTTTAACAGATAATAATGGTTGCCATTGAGCTAGCTGATCTTGGATTGTGATTGTCTGTGTTTATTTCTCATCTATTTTGAGGAGCAGTACAACAAGCTGGCAGCATCTCATCCCTATGGATCATCAGGTACACAAAATCTCAGATAGTATCATTTGCATTACATTATATATCTCTAAATATGATGAGTCTTGGATAAATAAAACGCTACCAAAGAAAAAAGATAAATGAAAAGAATTACCTAAAGCTAATAGTCTTGTGTCAAAATGGTGTGTGAAAAACGTGGGATGAGATGAGATTTAAGTTTGAAGTTTTTTGGGAAGATGAAAAAAGAGAAAGATGGGATTAAAAGTGAGGTATGGGTAGAAATGGCCGGGGGGATAACAATGGGTAGAAGGAAGAAAGGCACTGGCACTACCACCAATCTGCACCAATGGGTTGCTGTTGTTGTAGAAAATTGAAGAACGACAATGGCAGATGTGACAGAGAAGGAGCGTGAGAGAGGTTTTTTTTACTCTCTGTCATTGGACAACGTCGCTACTCTTTCTCTCATCATATCTTTGCTATTTGTTGTGGGATCAGTGCTTTCTTTCTTTCTTCTGCGCATTTGCATCAAATGGATTGGATTGGATTGTGAGGTTTTTGGGGACACGTTGCCCTTAGGTAGAGAGGTGGACAGATAGGCGATAGCCAATAGCAATGTCTGACCTAAAGATTTACAACAATAATAACAAAATGAAGCATATATATCTTTATAAAAGTGGAAAAAGATACTAATGCTATGAAGCTGCCATGTATAAACATTTCAACTCTTATTGGAGGAGAGTGATACATGTGTCAGTCATTTAGCTAGCTACTCAAATCCTATCTTCTTTAACATCTAACCAAAAATAAGAAAAAGAAAAAAAAGGAAGATAACAGAGATGCTGCTGGAAAAATTCAAGATTATCTACCAATGCTCAAGAATGGGAAATCAAAAATCCTGCACATAAGAGACTCACTAAATGTTTAGTAGAATGCAGATAAAAGATTTCAAAACTACACAGTCCACAGTAGAGTACTGAAGGAACCAAGTAGAGTTGTGGGTGTCAAACGATAACACCATTTAGCATTATATATAGTACAAAGCATGGACAGGGGAGCACTCGATTGAGGCAGGATTGTTAAAGTGAGGCACATTATGAGCCATTCATTTTGATGATGTAGCAGGGAATAGTATCGGAATAGTATTTACTTTTTTCTTTTGATGAATTTTTGGTAGTGGGACACGTGGCGCGCCCACAAAGCACGAAGGGTAGATGTATGGCTTAGATCGTGCCTCACTGCCTCATTTTTAGAAGGATTGACTCATTTGAACGCGATCTGTCTCTCTTGATATATATAGATGTGTGGCTGGGCAGTTTTTTGGGTGTTTAAATGTTCAGTCGGTTGTAGGTTAGGTTGTAGTTAGTCTTAGTTTAGTTTAGTTTAGTTTTAGTTTTAGGGTTTTATCTCAGTCGGTTTTTCCGGTCTGAGCTGTATTTTTCAGCCGTTTTAGCGGTCTGAGTTGTTTTTAGATTCAGGAGCTTATCTCCTGTTTCTATCACGAAGGGCACGCGGTACGTTATTCGTTTATTTTAGTGTCGGCCACTACGGTCGGTCCGACCAGAACTGTATGTTTGGTCGTGCCCTTCTTGAGTGATCTGCCCTTTGTAACAGTTTACTCGTGTTTGTAGCCTTTGTGGCATTATCAAAAATAATAATATATATATATATAAATATATAGTATCAAATATTTAATTATTATTAATACATCCAATATAAATAAAACAAACTATTTATTGAATAAGATAGCTAATATAGCTAAGGGGGGCGTTCAGTTGAGGACGCCTCTAGAAATGAGGACGTAGGGATAACTCTGGACCATTGATCTTGTTGATCCAATGGTTGAGATTTAAAGGTAGTGGGATTTTACTGTTTGCTTTTTACTGTTTGTTTTTTATGGATTTTGGTAGTGGGACACGTGGCGCGCCCACTAAGCACGGGGGGTTTAGTGGGGCACGTGGCGCGTTGTGATTGGTTGTACTCACGTACTCATTTCTGGAGGGCGTCCTCAATTGAACGCTCCTCATATAGCTAATTTCATATATTTTAGCTTAATCTATCAATTTTCAATCTCATGGTATATTTACATACATTGAAGTTAAATCTCAGCCAGCCCATATCCTTTTGAAGGAAAATGATTGCCCAGTTTTTGTTTATTTAATTTCTTAGTACTTTTTTTTCAATTTCTCCTTTTTATTTTGGCCTCATAGACCATATTGACTAAAAAATATCAAAGTCAAATGCATGATAAAGATATAAACACTCATGTCATGTAGTTTCAAATATGTGCCTTCTAATGAACAGACACACTCTAACTTATCCAGACTGACAATTCCTTGCAAAATACCAGTAAAAGAAATGACATGCTTCCCACTAATGTTTGGAGTATCTTTCCTCAATGGCTCAGTCAATAGTTTCCCATTTTCTCTTATCTTGAGCATTTAAGTTCTATCATTTAAATTTATTTAAGTTTAATTTGATTTATCATGTACTTCTGCTGTTAAGTACCTAAATTAAATATTTAAATTTAACATTACTGAGTTTATATGATTTAATGTAATATTCAAATTGTACGTTATCTTCTACTATGACGAATTAGCTTAAGTGACTTTTTTTTCAGTGTAACTATCTGTACTATATAGTTTATAACTATCTTCTTACTACCACTAATTTTCTTAAGCATTTTATTTTTTTATTATTTCCTATTAATGTTTGTACTATATAACTATCTTTCTACTAACACAGATTTTCTCGAGTAATTTTTCTTAATAATTTTACCATCACTAATTTGCTTATGTCATAATTGTATTTGTTTTACTATCATTATTATATGGAAACTATTTTTTTTATACCATTAATTTTTGTAATGTAACCTTTTGTGTTTGCTACCACTGATTGCTTAACTTTTTGTAATTCTTTTACTATCCTTGTTTGTACTGTAGCGATCTTTTTTCACTAGGCCAACAATTTGCTTCAGTATCCTTTTTAAGTTTTTTCTATATCAGTCTAAGGAAAGACTTATTCAGTCATGCCCGTTCAAAAAGAATAGCGACTTAGAATTTTATGTTTGGTTTAAGATGAAATATATACAGGTTGTGATTTTGATATATGCTTTTACATCTAGTATCGTATATATTTTTTCTTGTCTAAGAATGCAAAAAATGGTGTAAAAAATCTCACTTGAGTTATCAAGTGAAATATATTAGATAATTTTGTTAAATACTAGATTTAATTAACTTAATTAATCACCTTCAGTTCAGGTAAGCTAAAATCATCATTAAAGTTTAGTTAAAGTCATTAGATTAAATACTTAAGTACCTATTCCTGTCCAAAAGAGCCAACTCTTATTCCCCATCCCGTTTTTAATGTATCAGCCTTTTGGCACATTATTTTCTCAAGTAAATATCAAGTGTTTCAACAAATTGTAACTCCATTACTATCATTGCAAGACGCTGATGAACAGATTTATGTGTTATGTCCCATACAAAAATGTACATGGCAAATATGGAAACTGAACAATATTAACAGTATATAGTAACGTCTAGACAGATATGAAAATTGTATAATATCCTAATATTTCTGCAATAGTAATATTCCTGATAAGTATCTAACAAATATGCTTCTTTGTGTTTTTTAGGGTCGGGGGTAAATTAATAGGATGTAAATTAGATTTTTCAGTCCAAAGGAACAAACTCTTATTTACATTATGGTTACTTTTAGCCCGACATGGTCAAACATACATTATATTTTGATTTCATCTCTAAAAGTGATGATATTGATAATAAAAGTCTGCTTCCATGACCCAAAAAGTCATTGGTGTATCAGAAATTAAGGCAAGAAAATTAAGACAATTTTCCATGACCCATATTGATAAGTCAGAAATTAAGTTCCACCAAATTAAACATTCATAATAAGTAAACAGCATGACATAACTGGGATTACAAAATTGTAATTGGGTGGCTGTTGCTAGAGAAACTTGGCTTTTCTTTCTACCTTTTTAGTGTTTATATAAATTGCTAATCTATGGAGAAATTTGAAACCAATAGTTTAACTACTATAGCTCTACTGATTCCGTTATCTGTTCTTATATAATGTCTAGCAAGTAGCAACATTCTGGTTCTTTTGACAGGGTGGAACAAGGACTTTAAGCTATAATCGCTATCACAGTTCAGGAAGAGGTATGTTGGATATTTTGACTGCCAGTTGAAGTTGATATTTCAATTCTGTATGTGCGCAATTGTTCAAGATATATCAGTAAATGTAAAAATATTGACAATAGCATATAACTAGTAAATGTAAAAATATTGACAATAGCATATAACTTGGTGGTTGGTTGAGGAATTTTGTGGTATTATTAGAACCAAGTAGTACTGACTGGTACCAATAAGTAATGTCATATGGAAATTCTAATATTTTCGGTAGATACTTCATGCCTGATATTTTCAGGCTTCTTGTAATAAGCTAATAATAAATGTCAACTTTCTTTCAACTAAGATCGAGTTGCCAGTATGTATGCCTCACTAAAACACCAAGCTTCTAAGTCTTCAGTCTTGGTAGGCTGCTCGGTCACGAATTGACATGTCATTCATGTATAGTATGCATTTGACCATATGGGAATCTCGGATAGACAGGACATGTGCAATTTTGATGCAGGCGTAGGTTTTAATCCAGATTGAGGGCACTTAAAATTGAAGGGAGGAGGAAAACAAGACAACGAGTAATAAGGCAAGGACTTTATAGTGATACATACATTTGCAGAGAGTATGATGATATACTATTTTTTTTTTTTTTTTGGCATAGATGATATACTAATTTTGAAAAGAATAAAGCAGAACACGAGTTTAGCAAAAGACCTGCCATTTTCATGACCTGTGAAATTCAAGCTGCGTAAAATTTTGCCTTTGATCATCCCCTGATATCTGATTGCAGATGGATTTTCTGATAGCAAGCACCATTTTGCATACGTGATATATGACATGGAAGTACTAGAACGAGGCAAATTATTGATCAAGAATTTGATCGATCGACATGATGGTCAGACCCATTAGGGCTAACCTCGTGCTGAGATGAGTATCTGACGATCTCTTCGTCTCTGGAGCCTTCACATATTTTGTGTTGTATTTATAAAGACCGTTGAATCTATTATCAATAAATCTTGCTCTAATCCAAACACTGACAACCATCCTATCAATCACGGAGAAACGCGTATAGCATAGCACAGGACCGATTAGTTTGACCATGTCATGTGGCATTTGCAGTGTGCATCTCAAGTCCATACTAGGGGTGGACACGGTCCGGTCCGGTTATTGTCAGGTTTAACCCAATACGGTATGAGTTTCGGGTCGGGTTATGGTTGAGGTTCGGGTTATCCGATTTTATAAGTAATATAAAAAATACTAGATTTTTAACAACATTCGAATTTTACACCTCATCTGAATGAATTTGACTATCATACCAATTAATCTACGAATAAGTAACTGGTTTGCAATGAAAAATAAAATCGTAATACTAAACTTTACATCATAAATTAGTGATTTAAGCTTATATTTTTAAAGTATTTATATCATGATAGATGACGTTGAATGTTTTATGCCTTTTATAAATTTTAGTTTTATGGTCGGGGTTGGGTTACATAATTGACCCGATTATTTTTTGTTTAGTTTCTTATAATTTTTTATTTATTATAAAATTACTTGATTGTTTCCTTTTCTGGAAATTCCTAGCCATGTTTAGTTGACAATTGATATTCAAACTTCAAAGTATATATCTCTGTCATTTTATTCCTAAAATGAGGATGATGGTATCATGGGTAGTGCTCTAGCGGTCACAGTCTTGATCGAATGACCAGGAGGTCGACGGTTCGAACTCCTTCGAATGCACCGGCATGAGTTTGGGAGATGTCAATCGGCTTACTTAGAATAGTGAAATTTATTTTTAAAAAAAATGAGGATGATGAACATGGTGTCCTCTATCCGCTGTTCCGACCAAGCTAGTCTCAGCTTTCATAATAAATAAACATAATGAAGAAGAAAAAACAAATACATTGCCCGTGACTACTTGAAGCACGCTGCTGTTTGCTATTGATCAATTGGAAAAGCTGTGAGCTGAATTCTCAGTTCAAAAACTGGGATTGAGTTTATGGCATAACGGATAACTATATTAGTAAGTTTGTGTTACTAATTACTAATATACATCTATCTATTCACTCTAATTTTACTGCTTTGAGGTGTTGCAATCAATGTTTTAGGTTCTGCGTTCATTCTTGGTGACTACACATATTTTACTAGATAGTACTTATGTGTATTGATCTTCTACCGACTTGTAATGAACTCATCAATCCAAAAAGAAAGGGAATTATTTGCTTTCATAGGTGCACTAGTTTAATAATTAGAATTATCTATTTGAATAAAGATCACATAAGAAGTGATATGTTTGGTGAGAAATGAGAACTAATCTCATCTATTCATTTTTGTTAATCAATGGCTAGGATTAGATCGAATTAATTTACATTATTCGTATTATTCGTAGCTTTTCAAAGGATAATGCGTACCATTACATTATTCGTAGTTTTTCAAAGGATAATGCGTAGTATTATGTATATGAGTACTACGCATTATCCTTTGAAAACTACGAATAATGTAATGCTACCCATTAGCCTTTGAAAAGCTCCGAATAATGTAAATTAATTCGATCTAATCCTAGTCATTGATTAACAAATGAATGGATGAGATTAGTTCTCATTTCTCACCAAAATGTCACTTCTCGCAGGAACCGGACTCTTATCTATTTTTATATTAATTTAGTAATTTCATAAGTTATTATTCGAATGAAGTCCCTATTTTTTGAGGTCTTATGCTCATTTGTGGTCACAGTGATGCACATAACCGTAAGTGATTGTTGTAATAAATAATAAAAATACCAATAATATGTAATACACTTTGATTTGGATACGTTGTACATAAGTGAAGGGAATGTATCATCAAGGAGGAGCGCTCAAATGAGAATCCCTTTAAATTTCGAGAAATTGAGATCATAATTTTCAGCATCCAAAATGCAAGATGCATTTTGGTGGTGACAAGTGTCTCATGTGCATTTTTCAAGATGCATTTAATGCGAAGTCAAAACGATCTTTTTTTACTTTGTTTTTTGGACATGTGTCACATGCAGATTCAAAGATGCATCATGATCTAATGGTGAGATTTGGATTCTCAAATTTTCGAATTTTTAAGGATTATCAATCGAGCACTCCCCTATCATCAAGAATAGATCTCAATGTTTCTATATATACATCGAATATCGGTGTGTATCGAATTGGTAAAAGATCAGAATACTCATAAACTCCTACAGAAATTTTTTTTAAATGTTTAGAGCTAAATTTATAAAGAGGAATGTGTTTGGCTCAGTGGAGCAAATACGCCAATGCACCTGCGTCGTGGTTGGTTCAATTCCTCGTGACCTCAAAATGAAAAACGGGTACTAAATAACACTAACCGAGCCCAAATCAAAAAAAAAAGCTAAATTTATAAAAAAATAAATAATAATTTGTTGTAAAAGAAATAGGGACATTTTCATTATTCCTCATTTATATTATTTACTGTTTGCAGGTAGAGAATATAATAATAAATTAAGCTAGGCAGATACAGCATCATATTATCAATCAGCAACTATGGGGATGTTCAGGTGGACTTTTGTACACGCAAGAATTCCCGATACCAACATCTTATTTAAACTAATAATTACTATTATATAAATATGTAGAGTGTTAGTTGAGTTGGTAACCTCTTGATTTTCTTGATTACGAGTTCAACCCCACAATGTATTAGTGAGTGTGTGGACCTTATTGATCCCGAACAAGTGAGGATCATATGATTAATTTTCTCCCTTCGCTAGAGATAGTAAACATAATTTTTTACTAAATTGTATCATTATTGTGAGATGATGTAATAATCTTATTAATCCATATCAAAATAAAATAAAATAATTACTGTATAGAATAATAACAACATCTTTAGCAACACGGACAATGACAAACGTCGGTGGGGCTCAACATCGCATACTGGCGGGTGGGATTCATGTCACGTGGTGTTCTTTAGATTAGTTTGAAAGTGACATTAGAACTGTCAGGCCAGACAGCATCACAGCAGACGACGAGCAGCGCACCACTGACTATTCGTTCTCTTCTACCCATGTTACCAAACGACGTCGCATTCACTTTCTTCCTTCCTTCCTCCATCCATTTATTTAAATATTAAATTTTATTTTATTCAACTCACCAAACACATTCTCCCATTTCTCTTGTTTTCGTTTTTCGATTTTATTTATTTATTTTATCAACGGAGCGGAGCTCTTCGTCCTCCGCCACTTCTCTCTCCGGCTCCGGTCAGTTTTTGCAAATGTATTACTTTGCTATTTTATCTGGAATTCGTTCGCAACTTGATTTCAAGCAAATGCATGCGTCTTCACTCTGCTGTAAACTGGATCTGTCTAAACAGACTTCCACTCATCTTTTCTGATAACCTAACAACACTAACAATTATCGTTAAACTTTTTAATTTTTTTTGGCGTTGATGATTGAGTTTACATGAAGTGTTTTCATGTTGCCATTCTAACACTCCAATGCAGAAATTTCGTTCAATTTTCAGGACATGATTTTCAACTATTTTTATCTACTTTTATGTTTCTCAGTTTTGTCCGGCCAATGCACATGAATATCAGTTGTTCATTTTATTCTATGCGGCAAATTAAAAGCTAATTGGATTTTTTTGTTTGTTTCCGAATCCGTATGATCCAGACTCTGGGAAATGTTTCATGTCTTGAGAATCTTCTGATCCTATTATACTGAATTAAAGCTATGGTTCTAGGTATGAATGCAAATAACAGAAGAAGCGCTATTCTTCAGGCTGATTATATAATTAATGTCAAGGAGATTAAGCCTTGGCCACCGTCTCAATCCCTAAATTCTCTTCGTTGCGTAATGATTCAATGGGAAAACGGTAGTCAGAGTTCAGGATCCACAAACTTAGTCGTTCCTTCCATCGGCTCAGTGGTTGGGGAAGGAAAAATAGAATTTAACCAGTCGTTTAATCTATCAGTGGCCTTTCCGAGAGTGATGTCGATAAGATCTAGCAGTTTTAAGGCCTTCCAGAAGAATTGTTTGGAGTTCAATTTGTATGAGCCGCGAAGGGACAAGGTAAAAGGTCAATTGTTGGGAACTGCGGTAATTGACTTAGCGGAATATGGTATCTTGAAAGAGTGTCTGTCTGTAAGTGCTGTGCTGAATTGCAAGAGGAACTTTAGAAACATTTCTCAGCCTGTTCTTTTCATCGACATACAGCCAGTGAATAACAGCCTGAAAAATTCGCCATTCAGGAACAGTCTAGCCAGAGAAATGTCGATGGACAGAAGTGGTGACTCTGTTTTGGCATTAATGAGTGAAGAGTATGCTGAGGAAGCAGCAGGTCCGTCAGTTACTGATGATGATGGTTCGTCTCATTCGTCCGTGACTGTTGCTTCTTCTGCATATGAGTCCAATGAGGATTTAATTTATCCAACTGAAGAGGTATTCCTTGTTATTTATCGCATCATCAAAATGTACAATTATACATTGATCTGTGTTATGTTACAACGACACACTAATATTTGTTCCTCTCTTGTTTCGGAGCAATTCAATTACATTTTCATTCAATCTAAATCAGCATTCTTCAAAATCCTGTAACAAACATTTTACCTGCAGAGCAGCTTGGGATCCATGAAAGATAGTACATCCGTAGGCTTTAGTGGCCTCCCCACAACTCAGATCGCTGGAGTTGAAAAGTCGTCGGTACCAGTAAGGTTCCAATATGACAGTGGGAAGGCCTTCTCATCTTGCACGTCAGGTCTGGAAATATCATCTGTTGCAGTCAGTCCAGTAAAAGTTGATACAAGTTTTTCCAACTTATCTGAAACTACTTCAAGACCAATGTCAACTGTGGAAGATGACATCATACACTCCTTACAGTCAACTGCAGTCTACAAATTTTCGAATAAGCATACTGGTAATGAAAATGTCAATGGGAACTTGATCGACATGCCTCAAGGAAAGATTGTTAAATTTCAAGATATTAGCAAAATAGGTTCAAGTGTTCAGCAAGGCCCTATACTAAATACATCCAACCATTGTTCTACTTTCATGAGAGCATCCTTCCAAAACGGGTCCAGTTTTGACAAAAATAGCGATATTGGGGAAGTTGATGATGAAGAAGCTTTGAGTCGGAGAACTAGCGTTACTACACTCGAGGAAGCTGCTGATAAAGATAATATCATTGAGTGCCTTTCGGTTAAGAAGATTGAAGATAGACATTTAAATGGAGAAGTTGAAAAACATATACAAGAAAAAGACGTTGAAAACTTAAAGCGCGAACAAATCAGAGATATTACAGAGAATTTCAGCGAAGAACAAGTTTCCGGAGAAAGTGAAGCACACTCTATCAACAAGGACCATTTGGGAATGGGCATCACTACCACTTATAGACAAAAACATGTGAAGTCTGTGCGATCACTTTCAATTTCCAGTATAAAAGATATATCAGATAGATGCTATCACTTCCCTCATGAGGCTAAAGAAGCTGTTTCTACTAGTAGTACACGAACATTATTATCCGGTGAGAGAAAGGGATTAAAATTTCATTCAAGAGGGAGCAGTACCGTTACTGACAGCAGAGTTCAGAAATTGGAACAAAGGATAAAGATACTTGAGGGAGAATTGCGAGAAGCTGCTGCTATTGAGGTTGCTCTTTACTCTGTGGTAGCTGAGCATGGGAGTTCTACAAATAAGGTTCATGCTCCAGCAAGGCGTCTTTCCAGACTCTATCTTTATGCCTGTGAAGAGAAGTCACGAGCCAGTGCAGCTAAAACATCTGTTTCGGGTTTAGTTTTGGTTACAAAAGCATGTGGAAATGATGTCCCAAGGTACTGTTTTACTCTCATTTGTTACGCCATTCAGATTCAATTTCATTGGCTGTCACATCTTTTTATCTTTACATAAACGAATAGAGCAACTTGTATTAATAGTAAGCCAATAGGCTATCATATATGTAGATATATATTACAGAACATAACCAGGAACAGAATAATATCCCTAATTTCCTATAACAATAATTATATTAATTTATCTCTAACACTACATATCTGCTTGAATTATTATATGGGATTAACTGCAATCAAATAATTTCTGTTAACGTTCTTTTTGTTTCGTAATATACTTCCTGGTCACAGGTTAACCTACTGGTTGTCAAACTGTGTTGTATTGAGAACCATTATTAGTCTCGCAACTGGACATCAAGAGCTTCCGCTTTCAACAGGACTCGATTTTGAAAGAGAGGACGACGAAACCACAGAAAGTGATAGATCCTCTTCATTAAACTGGAAGGAGATAAACCAAATAAAAGATGATGACTTCATAAATGTATCTGATTGGGGTGATCCGCAGACATATACACGTGCACTTGAAAAAGTAGAGGGATGGATATTTTCCAGAATCATCGAGTCCTTATGGTGGCAGGTAGGCTCGTTATCTTGTTTATTCAATGTCGAATATTATCTCTTTAGATATTTACTTAGTAAATGTAATGTGACGAGTGTTTTGTTTTTGCTTTTCAGACCCTTGTTCCATTTATGCAATGCTTTAAAGAGTCATTTAATAATAGAATCAGTCACTCAAGGACTGAACATAAGAGGACAGCTGATTCAGATGATCAAGTGCTAAGCAGCTTTTCAGTAGAACTATGGAATGAGGCTTTCAAGGATGCCTCTGAAAGGCTCTGTCCAGTTCGCGCTGAAAGTCATGATTGTGGCTGCTTACCTGTGCTCTCTCAATTGGTAACATCTACAAATTTTATGTTAAACTTAACATGTATTTGTGGAACATCTGAGGTCTCAGGAGTGACACGCATTTCATACTTCCAGGTAATGGAGCAATGTGCCGTGAGACTAGATGTAGCTATGTTCAATGCTATCGTCCGTGAATCTGCTGATGAAGTCCCAACAGATCCCGTGTCTGATCCGATAGGAGATTCCAGAGTCCTCCCAATTCCTGTTGGGAAATCAAGTTTTGGAGCTGGAGCGCAATTGAAAAATGCGGTATGTAGGCTATAGCCAAACAGTGCTAATGCTGGCTCTTGTAGGTGGTACGAATTGAACAACGAATGGTACATAACACACAATAGGAATATATGCCCGGAAGTGAGTGTCTGTTCTCTGACGAATAATCAAAATTTTGACTCAGTGACATTTGTATATCAATTTTGAAGACATCCGGTTATCAATTCAAATTTGGTAGAAGACTGTGCACCGGAAAAATAATTGAAAAAGGGACATTACTGAGTTACCATCCGTATTTTTAGGAACTTGATGAAGTTGCAATCAAATTTGCCTTTGAATCTTCTAACATTGTTTAATGTTTACAGATAGGCAACTGGTCAATGAGGCTCAGTGAGCTTTTTGGTTGCAAGTTATCTGAAAACGAAAGAGAACAAAACGATGAAGATGATAGACAAGATGCATCCACGAAATACTTTTATCTCCTCAATACCCTGAGTGATCTTATGATGCTTCCGAAGGATATGCTTCTTATTAATGCAGTCAGGAAAGAGGTAATACTTATCAAGATTATTCCGTTAGACTGGAATTAAAACAGAATAATCATCGTTGTTAATTCTCTGCCACCGAAGGTATGCCCTATTTTAGGAGCGCAACTGATCAAGAGGCTGCTAAATTTTCATATTCCTGATGAGTTTTGCCCCGATCTAGTTCCTGTGGCGGTGCTTGAGGCTTTGGACTGTGAGGTTAGTTCTTTGACCATTTGAAATGCACTTTGAGCAACCACGCAAGAACAGTTGAATAATATTTCGAGTAGGCAATTTGTGCATCGTCAGAAACACTAAAATACCTTAAATGAGAAAATATTTCTTGTATGGTCTACTGAGGAGGAACTAGTTGATTTCAATCACAGCATATAATTGCCACTCGTCATTGATAATTTTATGGCATAAATCAAACTTTGGAAGTTTTGTTAAATATGCAGGTTTCTAATGAGTTTAATGAAGAGCGCATCTCACATGTCCCGTGTGTGGCATCTCCTCCGGTTTATCATCCTCCATCTGCGGATTCTCTTGCACATAGGATTGGAAAATCTGGAAATCCTGAACTGAGAAATAGTACTTCTTCTTTACTTAGAAAATCATATACGAGCGATGATGAGCTTGAGGAGTTGCGGTCTCCTCTGAGCTTGATACCAATGGATGGAATTTGTTCTTCAGCAAAATCAATGCAGAGACCGAAGGAAGAGGCAAGCACGTTGAGATACAAATTACTTAGGGAGGTATGGCAGAACAGTGCTTAAATTTGGTTTAAAACTTTTGTGTTCCAATGCCTTTCTACGATTTTCCGTACATAATGTTTATGTCTTTGTGTTGTATTCTGCTTCATTTATTTGCATCAGCCAAGCAAGAATAAATGTATTGAGCCGATGAGAGTAAATTTTCAGATCTCTAAGATATACTGGGATACTCATTTGAATCTGCCTCTTTTTTTTTTACACATGTTACTAATTTACTGAGCTTTTAATTCAAAAGAACATTTTTTTAAATATAAATCTGAATGTGTGTTTTAGACATAAATACAGTCTCTCATTTATGTTGAGACCATTTAACAACATCACTTTAATGAATTCTTCTCCGCTCAGGACTGGCACTCTAAATAAGATATATGAACATCTAAATTCAAAATTAATTCAATACACTTTTATTGTTTTTTAATTTGTACCCAAAAAAATAAATTTTAATTGGTGGTATAAATATTTTAAAAGAAATTCTTTTAGTTTACGTCCATTGGCATTGACACAATAAATTCCATCACTCTTGAAGATCGGTGATGTGTGACGTAAGAGACCAAATGTTTAAGAAGTTTAATTTCGTAGTCACTTCATTTATTATGAGTGAATGATATTTGTTAACCTTGAATAAATTTCTTCAAATAATATTATAATTTATTTTTAACATAAAAAAAATAAAAGCTTGAGATGAAGTTTTTTTTGATGGGGAAGCTTGAGATGAAGTTGAAAATACGAGTTTCAGGGATATAAAATTTGCATTAAGCATAAATATTTCTCAGCTAATTATTATTTATTTATTAAATAAATAAATATATTTGTTCAGGATATAATTGGGCTTTGAACTTGGTGGCCCAAATGGAACGGACGAGCCCATAAAGCTGGGAAAATGTCGGGATATTCGTCATCGAAGAATGTGTTTGGATTTGCACACTTCCGTCACTTGGTCGTGAATCCGGCCACCAGATCGCAGCGCAGATGTGTTCGGCCTTCTGAAGATCATCTTAATGCTCGAATTAGAAGAACTGGTAACTTTATTTGATGCTCTTTGTAATTTCATAACTAAATTATTAGTTGAATGGTGTGACCTAGATCAGGGGAACTTGTCTAAAATATTCCCCTACATTATTATAGCTTTTTTTTTCTTCTTCAAGTTGTTTGGTTTGTTTGATTAGTCTGTAAATCACATTTATTATAAAATTGTTCTAATTTACAATTTTTCGAGCTTCTTTGTTACAGAAAAGTGGTGAAGTTGAGTTTAGTTTGGGGTTTGTCACGGCAAATTCTTAAAGAATTTGTATTTTTGGTTCAGCCATTGTTTACATGGCAGTCTAGTTTCACATTTTTAGGAATTCATCTTTGGCTTCTTCAAGAAAACAAAAATCATTCTGGGATTTTTTGAAGTGGAAAACCGGATTGTCGGTTTCCGCCTCTCCGAGGACTGGAATTTTGCTAGCGATCCGAAACAAAACTCAGCTTCACGGCTTTTTTAAAACTGGAAAATCAGAACATGGCATATCGATAATTATTTTTCTTTATTTAGTTTGTTAGTAATTATAAAGTTCGTTACGTAACTGATAGTATCTCTGAAATATACAGGTCTGCAGTTCAAAGGGTATCGTTTGCTAAATTTCTTGGATGTTTAACTTGTGAGTACCGAACTGCTTAGATGTTAGAGAACTGAAAGTGATCTGGTGAAATTACTATTGCTGGTGACTGTTTGGGATTTCTGTGACCAACTAACTGCGTAGATACTCATGGCTGCAAATAATAATAACAATACTCCGTCTAAAGGCTTTGGGGCGTCATCGTCTCCATTTGGAAATTCCGGGATGGCTGCTCCATCTGTGCCAGGAAAGCCCATGTTTGGACAGCCACAATCTCAGCCTCAAATGAATGGTGGCTTTCAGAATCAGTTTCAGCTTTCACAATCTCAGGCTATTGCTCAGGCACAGTCAAAAGCCCAGGCTGCTCATGCAGCTGCACAAGCTCAGGCAGCTCATGCGCAGTTCCAGGCTCAACTGCAAGCACAAGGCCTGACACTTAACTCTAGCCAAAATACAGGAATGGGTGGGTCATCATCACCTGCCATGTCTTTAAGTGGAGGTGCTGGTGTCAAAAGATTCCCTCAGAAACCCCCAACTCGCCCTCCTGGACCATCAACATTCAACACAGCTTCCCCGTTGAAAACCATGGAACTCACTCCCGCAGCGCGCAGAAAGAAACAGAAAAGCTCAGAAAAGGATTTGCAAGACAGAGTTGCAGCGATTCTTCCTGAGTCTGCTTTGTATACTCAACTTCTGGAATTTGAATCTCGAGTCGACACTGCTTTAATGAGAAAGAAAGTGGACATTCAAGAAGCACTAAAAAACCCTCCTTGCATCCAGAAGACACTACGTATCTATGTTTTCAATACTTTTGCTAATCAGGCTCAAACAATTCCTAAGAAGCCAAATGCAGAGCCTCCTACTTGGACCCTTAAGATAATTGGAAGAATCTTGGAGGACGTAACTGAGCCTGATCAGCCTGGGTCCGTACAGAAATCTAGTGCAGTGTATCCTAAATTTTCAACTTTCTTCAAGAGAGTGACTATCTCATTGGATCAGAGACTTTATCCTGACAGTCATATGATTATATGGGAAAGTGCTAGGTCACCTGCACCATCTGAGGGATTTGAAGTAAAGAGAAAAGGAGATAAAGAATTTACTGCCAATATCAGGCTTGAAATGAATTATCTGCCTGAAAAGTTCAAGCTTTCACCAGCATTAATGGAGCTGCTTGGTATTGAAGTGGATACACGCCCCAGAATTATAGCTGCTATTTGGCATTACGTTAAGGCTAGAAAATTACAGAATCCCAATGACCCTACCTACTTCAACTGCGATCTACCTCTTCAGAAAGTATTTGGAGAAGAAAAACTAAAATTCACCATGGTCTCGCAGAAAATATCTCAGCACTTGTCACCTCCTCAGCCGATACTTTTAGAGCATACTATTAAACTTTCAGGGACTAGTCCTGTCGGAAATGCATGTTATGATGTGGTAGTTGATGTTCCTTTCCCCATACAGAGAGAATTGTCTGCTCTAATTGCCAATACAGAGAAAAATAAAGAGATTGAAGCATGTGATGAAGCAATAACCAACGCCATAAAGAAGATCCATGAGCACCGTAAGAGACGAGCCTTCTTTTTGGGCTTCAGCCAGTCTCCTGTTGAGTTTATAAATGCTTTAATCGAGTCCCAGACCAGAGACCTGAAGTTGGCGGCAGGGGAATCTAGCCGAAATGCAGAAAAAGAGATACGATCAGAGTTCTTCAACCAACCATGGTAATTCAAATCGAATCTCTTTTTTTTTTTTATCATTTGCACGTATTATCCCATTAAGTATGCTGCTTTTTCAAAAAAATTTGGAATGAGTTGCTACCCTAAAACTGTTTCATTAAAACAAAACGCTATTATTTGATTGTATTGACTGCAAATAACGGACAGTCAAAACAACGGCCTCGTCTGACTAAGAAGACGTTTTCTGTGCTATAAATTAAAAGGAGTTGCCGACATCCTTACCTCCATTGTGTTTGGGTTTATTACTCTTAAAGGTCATGATATCACTCTGTTATGGCTCAGATTAAATCCTGTTAATAATTAAGAGGCATTGTGACTTATGTATTACTTTTTTGACATCGTACTGATTGAAGCTGTGATTTTAGGCAGCACTATGCCTTTCTATCCGCTGAAGTTTTGTGATTTGCCGCTTTGTCGCTTACATCGTAGTCCTTGCCTTGTTAACTTCGAATTTTTGAGCACCAAGGAAATCAACTTATTTTTGTGATGGAGTGTTTTACTTTTTACAACAGCATGCTTACTGATTTTCGATGAGCTTGATTATCTAGGCCTCTTGAACCGCATTTTGTTTTGCTTTGTCTTTATTTTATTGATCCTGTGTTCTTGACCATTGCTCTACTTGTTCCGTTGAATTGGCTTTTTTTACAATAGACAAGTCATAAACATCTATATATTTATATATTGAATTTACTGTTTATCACTGTTTTTTATTTTCTCTCCCGATTTGGTCATTCTTATTCCTATAGCTCCTCCCAGTCCATCAAATGAATGAATTGCTGCATCGGAATCACAATTGCCTCACATATTATAACTCTCTTTTCAGGGTGGAGGATGCTGTTATCCGTTATTTGAACCGGAAGCCAGTTGCAGGGGCAGATGGTCCAGGGAGCACTTGATGATATTCCATCACAAAACTACTTGTGGCCTATAAGGGGTCGTCTAAAGTCTAAACTGGGTGTAACTGTAGAAGCTTGATTATGGCTAGCAATGCTAAGACTATGCTTCATCAAGCATGTAGGTGCCTTGTTTGGCACACTTGTTGTGTAAACACCTGAGCATTGTGAACTTAGTTTATTCGTAATGTGAACTTATTTATGTTACTAAGATGATATATATTTGGATTTCCCTGCTGTCTATTTGTCCATAATTAGGGCTGCAAACGAGTCGAGTGTTAGCTTGGTTCGTTTAAAATTTGACGAGTTCGAACCGAGTATTATCGAGTTTTGAAAACATGTGTTCGAGCTCGGCTCGTTTAATTTTCACGAATTTCGAGTCGAGCTGAGTTTTATACGAGTAATTAAAGTAATTTAAATTAATGTGATTATTTACTATTAACGAGCTTTTCATGAGTTGGAACAAGCTTTAATAGAGTTTTTCACGAGTTTTAATGAACTATCGTCGAAATTTTCACGAGTTGAAACGAGCTTTCACTGAAAAGTATTTTAAAGTGTGCAAAATTACTTTAATCGAGCTCATTAACGAGTTTCAAACAATATAATAGAGTTTTAATCGAGTATATGAATGAATTTTAATCGAGTATGTTAACGAGCACACGCGAACATAACGAGTCGAGCACCCTCTTACTCGTACTTGGCTCATTTATTTAACGAGCTTCAAATTTGTGGCCAACTTGACTCGTTTAAAATCGAGTCGAGTTTTTACCGATCTCGTTCACGAGCAGCTCGCGAACGTATCGTCTCGTTTGCACCCCTATCCATAATTATCAAATTGTTCAGACAGCAACACTCTGGAATGGCGTATCGAAATTTGAGTTTCCCAAAGTATGTACAATAGTGTATACATCATTTCCTGATTGTTTCTATATTCTTGACCATACAATAATGCTTCAGATTAAATTTGACAAATCAAAAGCAAAACAATGTTTAAAGTTATCAGTCCTTCCCAAAAAATGTCTGGGATATCAGTCCTTCCCAAAAAATGTCTGGGTTAGTAAGAGACTTCCTAAAAACATGCAAACAATTAGAATGAAAAAGAAATCAATATTTAGTAAATACTTTGCATGCCCAGCTAGTATTTAATTTTCTGTAATTTGTCTTCGGAACGTAAAAAAGAGCTAATTAGACATTTTGTAGTTTCCAAAGAATGCGACCAGTACCTTGAGAATCTACATAAAAGGTGTTGTAAAAACATCATTTCATGCGACTTTCAACCTACTGTAACTGTCGTTAATCAAAGAGGATGTTTAAGTCGTCAACCTTTATCTGATTATCTCTTTTGGTATCTTTCAGGATTCAGCAATTATGACTTCTCAAAGTAGGTTCAGCTCCTATCGCGTATTATAGTGTACATGCCTTGAATGTTGCTACCAAACGCAACAAGCTCCCATCAAGCCTAAGATTTCGTCAAACCAAACATGCAACTCTCAAAAGACACAACGACTATAAGGAGCAAGCTACTGAAAGATTTGTGGTGTAAAAATTAGTTTACCCTCAATTTTTCAATTGAGTCCAGAATTCACCATGGTCACCACGCGTATAAGGAGAAAGTAACAAAATCAGAGGTTAGACAGGCATAAGTGGACCGAAGAGGCTGCAATTACATCAGTTATTTCAGAGAATGACTGGCAGAAATAGGGAAATGTCGAACCACAAGATATGAGGGAGGAACAACGGAACAATGAAAAGTAGAAGTAAACCTGCCTGATAATGTTTCATCTTATGATTCTCAACATGGAAGGTCTCATCATAGATACCATCACTTCATGTCCCGTCTCCTTTAACAATATCTTTGCCTTGAACAAAAAAGCCCGGATACAATTCAATGGGAAGGTGTGTCCATATATAGAAGCATTTTCCTCTTCTATACTGGAAAGATGTATCAGAACCATCAAGAAACGTTTGGCTAGACACCCATTTAATCAAATAGTGAAATAGCCCTGCATGACAATAACATAATTGGGTTGTTTATGTATCCATGCACAAAGCCCTGAGTTTCCCTGCACGGAAGAAACAAAAATTGGCAGTTAGCCAGCCATTTCACTTGTACATGGAATTTGAGAACGGGAAACGATGATCAGTAACATAGCAACATGGGCAGTAAAAAAATGGAACTTAAAGCATGACTGCCAATGAATGCATGAATCATAAATCACCACATGAAATTAGAATCCTAGTACACAATCTACACTTGTTACAATGAATGCTCAAATAATTCATATCAGTATTAACTACAAAGCTATGGCACTCCTCGCAATGTAGCAAGCTAGCACGCTAATGTCAGTGTCATCAAGAATATAACATATCAGTGAAAATGATAATTGCCTCTACAAAGCAAATAATGTGTCACAGTATTATAATTAGATCAAAAAAATTCCTATGATTTACATCAACTGAAAACAACTCAAGGGCACACCACTCCTATAATAATGTTAAATTATTGCCAAGTTAATACCACACATTTAATGTGGTTATTTTCTTTAAGGAACTATGTGCTCTGATTTTAAATTGGGTACCGTACACGAAGATTCATTACTCTGTACCTTAAATCATGGGTAAGTGAACCATTGGTGGTACCCTTTGAGGGAAAGTTGGAAGTAAGTTAAGATAATCATGATATTTCTCTTCCTTCAGCAGCTGGTTTATGACCATGTCGTCAATTACATCATTCAACTTGACTTGTCGGTGTGCCATCATTTGAAGGAGTTCAATTACTTTGTTGGTGTCACTGATCTGGCAAAAACCATGAATAAGTGCACCAAATGTGTACACATCTGGAGGATGACCGTTTTTTTCCATATCAACAAACAACTTTTCTGCCTCAAAAAATTTCTCTGCCTTACTTAGTCCATTGATGAGAATATTATATGTGGTAACATTTGGTACCACACTGTCGCTAGACATCCTATCAAATAATAATAGTGCCTTTTCTAATTTACCAGCTTTACGCAGTCCGTCGATCAAAATATTATATGTTACGACATCTGCTATAGAACCCTCGTAAGACAATCTATCAAACAACTCTAAAGCCTCTTCAACTCTCCCAGCTTTCAAAAGTCCATCAATAAGGCAATTATACGTTTCGTTATCTGGTTTCAGCTGGCTATCACTCATTATATCAAAAAGCTTCACTGCTTCCTGAATGTAACCGTTCTTGCAGAGCCCATTAACCAAAATGTTATAAGTACACATATCAGGAGTGAGATTGTGAACTGTTATTTCACTTTTCAGTGCAGTCGCTTGACTCACCATACCATTAAGGAGCATGCCTTCTAATAAAGCATTAATGGTGATGATAGTAGGTTTGACCCCCTTTTGAACCATTCGCCTATATTCTTCATTAGCTTCATCTATCATACCATGTTTACAATACCCTTTAATCAATATACTGTAGCTGACAACATCAGGCATTAGACCTTTTCTATCCATCGAAACAAAAACTTTTTTCAGTTCCTTGATATTCCCTTCCCTATAGAAACAGTCCATCAACGAGTTGTACGTCCACACAGTAGGCATTTTTCCTCTTTGTATCATGAATCCCAATAGCTCCTTTGCTTCTTTACCTCTTCGCAACTTTGCTAGGGAATTAATCAATACGTTGAATGTAATCACACCAGGTTCAAGACCATGGTCCCACATCTCACAAGACACAGCTTTGGCTTCCTCCCACTTACCAGTTCTGCACAAACCATCAATTACAATATTGTAAGTGATGACGCAAGGACTTATGTCCTTCTTCTTCATTTCTAGAAACAATTCTTTTGCCTTATCTGCAAGTCCATCCTTATAAAGACCATCTATAAGAGTATTGTAGCATATGAGATTGAGCTGCAAATCAGTGCCGAAAACATGAGTCCCATCAGCAATCTGCTCATGCAAATCCAAAGCGATTCTGGAATTACCAGTTGAGCACAACCCCTTAATCAGAATCCCATATGCAACTATGTCAGGTGTGCAATTTAAGTGAGTGTTCATTTTCCGAAACAGCAAAGCAGCCTCATTGATCCTGAGCTGCTCACACAAAGCTTTCATGAGAGAAGAAATACCAATAACATGTGGAGTATAACCCCATTTTAAAATCAACCCTAGAACCCCAAAACCATATCCTGTACACCCAATTTTGCTATAGCTCTTCATTAACCTACTCAAACTGATCAAATTCGGCAACAAACCTCTACAACTCTGGCTCTTCCGATATCTGATGTTCTCAAGATAGCGTTCTTCAGCGTTTGATTTCAAGTAATCAGATTGTGTGGGCCTGGCTTCGGCGGAGCTCGATGACAAGCATGACGTGATTTTGCTATGGTTACCTCCGTTACTGCTTGTAAGAATTGAAGGAAGTTGACGTTGCTGCTTCCTCCAGGTATGAATCGTCGACCATGGCAAGCGACGCATTTGTTCGAAATTGTTGATCATTCAATTCGATTTGTCGGAAGAAAACCCTAATTCTGAGGTCGTCCGGAGCTCATAGATGAACTGCTGCGCCAAAAAAGTGTGAAACGGCAGTATGAGACGACGCCGTTTTGGATAGAAAACGTTAGAAGTTTTTGTTTCAACTCGTTCACAAATTCAAGTTTTGGGGCCGTCTATTTTGATGTTTAAGCTTAGAGTTTGGCATTGAAGAAAAGCTTTGTGGCCTGTCTATTTTGATCTTTTGTGTTTTTTTTAAGAGTCTGTTTATACTTGTGTCGCTGGTGTTTTTTCAGACAGATTTGTTGTTGTTTCATTAGATGAACAATCCCAAAACATTGAAGAAAAGCTTTGGAGCTGTCTATATTTATTTATTTTAAGTCTGTTTATTCTTTGCTGTAAACTCCTTTCTCTTTCACAAATTCTTGTACAAAGTAATTTAATTTTTCATATGATAATAAACTTTTAAGTTTTCAATTCAGGAAAAAAAGAAAGTACCGTCCTGAACTATCTCCTCTAGGGGTCGTCATTTGACCTTAGGGTCCAAATGCTCATATGTTGACCCTAATTTTACCCGACCCTAAGACTTATTCGGTGTCTACCCTGCCCACTAAGCCTAAGGCAGGGTATGAGTCAATGAAAATTCTAACCTTCTACCATGCCCTCTCACCCTATCCTCCTACCCGACCCTGTCACCCTACCCTTTTATCCTAAATTTTGCCCAATTTAAATGAGTCACTATGAAAATATGAAAATTTCTACCCTCTTACCCCTAAATTCTACCCTTCTACCCTGCCTATTTTGCCTAGGGTAAGGGTCATTATTAGGCATTAAAATTAAATGAGTGAAATATAAAAATTTCAAGGGTAACCCTTACCCTGCCCGACCCTATCTACCCGGTGGTTACCCTGCCCACGGGTCGCCCATAGGATACTTATAAATTTCCAGACCCGACCCTTACCCTGCCCATACTGTTCATAGGGTACCGAAATTGACTAAAGCCCACCCTTACCCTGCCAATTAGGGTAAGGGTAACCCTTACCCTGCCCATTACCGACCCCTCATCTTATTCCAATATGTACTATGTAGGTCGACTTATAAAAAGTTGTAAAAAGTGTACGAACTTTGATTTGTTTTTTAAGTGATATTAACAGCGCCTAGACGGAGTTAAACACGTTACTAAAATCGTTGATTCACCATGCCCTATTTTTAGAAGAAAAAAAAAATCAAAGTTCGTACCCTCTTTGGAACTTTATACAGTTTTACCTGTTTACCAAACTTTTCTCTTAAAAAGAGAAAAGTACACATTGATGCCCCGAACTACCGACATTTCCCATTGAAAGTCCAAACAATTGATTTTTCCAATCACGGGCAAAATAAAAAAATAAATTCACAACATTTTGAACATCGAGCACCGTAGGTATACCGTGATTAAATTGCGAACTGAATCAGGTACATCCCGTTGAGAATAACCCGACAATCTCATCAAAAACTCTTAACATAGTGAACGATCTTTCTTCTTTTAAAACAAATATACCTTTTTATTGAGTGGTTATCATAACAAATTTAATCACGGTATAGTCACGATGCTTGATGTTCCAAATTTTATCAATTTAATTTATATTTTGTCTTTGATTAGAAAAATTAATAATTTATACCGTCAATTAGAAAAGATCGGTAGTTGAGTACATCGATATGCACTTTTTTTCCTTAAAAAACTAGGGAAAATGACAAAGAGGGAGACATGAACGACCATTCATTGACATATCGCGGTTCAAACTACGAAAAATAACAATTAAGGACAATTTCAAAATATTTTAATCCGCATATAAATACTTTACTGAATGAGTATCACTCCGTCAATTAACAAAGCTAAACGATTAATTGAAAAGAAAAAAAAACATTTTTGCCTAATCGACGAAGACGGCATACACATCGGAGTCACCCAGCTCACCACGGGCAGCAATTGGCGCTATTTTTGGGACATTTTTAGAGAAGCTTCATGGCTGCTTTGCCACCGTAGTGAATGCCTTAAGCAGCAAATTTGATAACATTGCGGGCTGTTTTTGTAACGTGATGAAATAACCATATTTTGGATTGAGAAATGAGATCAAAGGCTTGTTGAAAGGGCTTGTTAAGTTAAGTTAGTACCCGTTCATTTTTTTAATAGAAAATGAGGATAGGGAGTTCGAAGCCAGGCTAACAAGCACTGGAGGAGCGCCAAATCCAACTCGACTACTCACTTCGCCCTTATTGTGATAACATTATCATCAGCAAAATCATATTCAGACAGCTTTTATAATACTCACTAGCAGTGGCGGATCCAGGGGTGTCCAGGGACCCCTCTCAAATTTTAGTGTACAATTTTTTGAAAAAAATAAGGTACTTCTAAATTGTCCAAATCATATTTCAAATCGTCTTCCTTTGCTATTCCTTTTCGTTCAGATTAGTGCCCGATGTCTTCTTGCTTCGATTGAGAATCATTGTTTTATATACCATTACCAATGGTGGGGTCTGCGTAACCCATTTAGGGTTTTCTACTGGAGAAGATGATGAATAGTATTTGTACTTTTAAAAAATTTCAATTTAACCCTTAAAGTTTGGAACTTGCTATTAAATGTTTGTAGTTTAAAAGATATTACAATTTGATCCAGCAAAATTAAACTTTAGTACAATTGAACCTAAACTCTATATTATACAGAAAAAATGCAATAATATATTAAGAAAATTTTAGACAGAAAAATACTCAAATTCTCATTGTTTTAATACATAATATATTTCAATAAAATTTTAATAATAAAATTTTAGAATACATGGATTACCACCAAAAAATTTAGTTTTTATTATTTTCTCAAAAAAAAAAAATCTTCATATTTGTATACATATTTGGGACCCCCTCCTCAAAGCTTCTGGATCCGCCACTGCTCACAAGTCACTACTCACTACCTCTACCCTAGCCCTTGCACAACATATAACTAGCTCGACTGCCGCGAAGGAATAGCGGCAAGTTCACACATAAATATTCCATCTTTGTATGCCGTCTTCGTCGATTAGGCAAAAAAAAGTTTTTTCAATTCATTCGTTTAATTAATTTTGTCAAACTGCTGAAGTCATATTGCTTAAATTATGGGTTATATACGAATTAAAATATTTTTAAATAGTCATGAATTGTCAATTTTCATAGTTCGATTTGTCAATGGATGATAGTTAATATCCTCTCGTTAAACTAATATATCCTCTACCCTCGTGGAACATCATCAAATTACGAAAATACCCTCAGCGAGAATCCCACTCTCCACTGCAAAATCACTGACTGGGGTTTTCTCTCTTACTTTCTTTCCCAATTTCATTTTGATTTCGTTTCCTGCTGAAATCTGAATCTCCGTTGGAGTCATGTCGGACTGGGCTCCGGTACTAGTTGGCGTTGTGCTCTTCATCCTCCTCCAGCCCGGACTTCTCTTCCAGGTACCCGGCAACAACAAGAACTTTGAGTTTGGCAGCATGAAGACGAACGGCAAGTCCATCGCCTTCCACACTCTAATCTTCTTCGCCATCTTCGCTATCCTCATCCTCGCTGTTCGGATTCACATCTTCACCGGCTAGGGCTAAGCAGCCTTCTTCTTTTTAATTTCGCTTAATGCTTCCTTTTATATTATATAGCTTTGTTGTTCTTCTGCCTTTTGATTTGGAATTGAAGGAGATTGTGAAGCAGAAATTATATGCAATGTAATATCACATATTTCTTTATTTTGTGTTGTACAAATTCATCGATTTTCCAATTTAATCGGATTGAGCAAATTGGGAACTGTTTTCCGTTTTGATCACTTCTCATCATAATTTACCTGAAAATTTTCCTGAGTTATCTGTACTATGCAATTCTATTGTATATGATTATTGATTACCAACACAAGAAGGAATTGCTACTGCTATTACCATCTTAAATTCATCTACATGGATAGATTCCCGCAGCTACTAATTTTTATTGAAGTGCACATAGAATCCGACTGGCATGAATCAGTACCCATATCCCGCTGCCGGTAATGTTCTAAACTCCGCCACTCTCATTCTTAAAGATATCTGTATAAACTAGTCGTAGTGAAGCTATGATTGGCCCTTGATCAACTCCCATCGTCCAAAGTCTTTTCTATTTTTTCTTCTTCTTATTTTATTACTAATTTATTCGTTCATTCGGTGTGTTTGCTCTGCAGATATGTAGACAGAAGAAGCTGACGATTTGTTTAACAGAGAGGGCTTTGGGAGATGCTAAACTTGATAGAAAAGAAGACTCGTTTTCAAAGGGAGGAACAGGAAAGGTATATTGGTGCTGGTGTGCTTTTAGCAAAGATGATGTATGATGCGTTATCCTACCTCTTTATTATGAACTTTTGATCTGGTAATCACGAAGGTTGTTTCAGCTAACATCTTACATGACTTTCTGTAGGCATTTATACGTTTACTTGCAAATGGGGTTAGAAAAAAGGAATCGTTTATGAAAAAAAGTATAGGTCCAGGAGAGGAGTGGATTTGTAAAGTTGAAGGGACCTTAATGTTGTTTACTTCACCACACTGGTACTATTTTGATTTATCTTCAAAGCTTTGCATATGTTTGGGCTATGTTGAAAAGTTGAAGTGCAAACAGTAAATGGGATGGCGAATCGCACAATACGGGAATATCAAAACTCTGGAACTTAATGTATCAAAAAAAAAAAAAAAAACTCTGGAACTTATAGGATGGAATGGTCTTTAGAGCAAGAACATTGTCCGTCATTGGTGGTTCATTCCATTCATGAAATTGAGAATCCCAATACACGAAGGATAGAAATCACACTAGAAAGCAAAATCATTGTGCTTCAACTTCTTGAGCGTTTGACCAAGCTATACTATCAATGCAGGGCATTCACTAAGAGTTTACTAAAGAAAAAATTTCGGATTGAACTGACTTTATTGTAAACGATAAAAAGGACTCTAAAGGAAAGTACCGACTACCAGGCAATCATTTTGCATGCAAGTCTACACTTGCATTCCATGACCATCGGCCTGTCTAACCTCAACCTCTCTTCCTCCAATTTTGATGTCCTCCATCTCAGTCTATTAGACACAAACACAATCGGCTATATCAGTTTCCATGGTGTAGGTTTCCTTCCCAGCCAGGCTCCTTTCTAATCAGGGTGACTAGAGATTTGAGATGCAGCAAGACAAAAGAACTCATAAATGAGTCACAACTGTATTGAGAATTGAGATGAAGGCTCTCTATGAATTCGAATGATGTGCAAAAAATTTGAACCCATCAATCAACTAATTATATATAAATAAAAACATGACGTTCTTCATGTTCATCGCACTCCGTTTCTTCTGAAAGCATCAGCAGCTTCGAGATCGAAAGACGTTATCCATGGCCTTGCAGGCGTATGACCTTAATAGTTAAAACTGTTGCAGTCTTGCAGACCGCATTCACCAACCGTCTTCCCTTGTTTAGAGTAATCCAAGTTCAAACTGATGAGCAGAAAACAAATCATACCAGCTAACCCCAACAAGAGCAACTCCAGCGCAAGCATGTAAAAAGGCCCAATAGCTTAAATCAGCCCACATGGCATCCAGTTTAACTTACGACCTTATTTTGTCCGTCTCCAACGCTGCGTTATTTTCTGTAAAATTATACATCGGACGCTAACCGAGATTCATATTCGCTACGCAGTTAACCATCGCTATTTCTCCATCGTCTTCGACTTTGCCTCCGTTTTAGGGTTTTAGCGCGGGAATCGTCTTGGAAAGGTATAGCTACAATTGTTCTCCCATCTCTAATCACATGGAGATTTCTACCGGGATGAATTCGTGAATTTGGGTTTGACAGAGTGATTGCTTATCTTTTATTATAATTTTTTGCTATGCGTCTTTCATTGGATTAATGATTGGATTTTCAAGCTTAGGGTTTGACAGAGTGTTATGATTTTTGTGTGTCTTTCATTGGATAAAAGATTGAATTTTTATATTTAGGGTTTGGTTGTGGTTGCAGATTTGTTGGCCAACAGGAGGTTCAGTTCGACAATGAATGAGTCATTCACACAATTGCTAAATGAAGGCCTATGCGAAGACAATGAAGAGATGAACTCTCAACCAAATTTGTCGCAAAAAAAGGGACGATCGAAGAACTTTACGATTGCAGAAGATATGCTGCTTATATCTGCTTGGGAAAATGTGAGTTTGGACCCAATAAAAGGTAATAATCAAACACAAACTAGTTATTGGAGTAGAATCGCAAGCTATTTTGATGAGCATAAAACATTCACGAGTGAAAGAACTCCAATAGCTTTAACTAACCGGTGGTCGAGCATACAACAATGTGTAAGCAAGTTTCAAGGATTCTATAACCAAATAGAGGGCAGAAATCAAAGCGGAATCGGTGAAGTGGACAAGGTATGAGATTTGAATTATGTCATATTGATTGTGAATGTACAAATGGTTGATTGATAGCTATCTACATTCTAGGTACGTCAAGCTATGGAGATGTATCAAAGTTTACAAGGCAGCGCCTTTTCATTCTCGCATTGCTGGACAGAGCTACGAAACTCACCAAAATTCGCTTCAAACATGTCTAAGAAAAAGGTAAAATCATCCCCAAATGACAACCTACATACTATGGGATCTTCTCAAAGACCGTTAAATATCGATTGTGAGCAAGAGAATGAGGAAGGGTTGGAACGACCAATAGGAAGAAAAGCTGCAAAAAAAAGAAAAAGAATGGCAGATGAATCTAATACATTTTTTACTGATATGAAAGACCACATGTCTACTTTAGCCAAAAAGAGACAAGAGGAATACGAGGCTATAGCGAGGATTGAAGAGGAACATCTCGCACTAAAAAAAACAAGTGACAATCAATGAAGCAAAGGAACGACGGGAGCAGCAAATATATGAAGCTTCAATCATGGCTGTCGATACAACCAATATGGAGCCTCAAATGGCTAGTTTCTATGATTCACTTAAGGCTGAAATTTTAGGAAAAAGGCAGCAGTCGCTCAGCTGAGTCGACACTGCACTCTTTTTGGTTTTGTGATGGTAGTGAGGTTCTACTTTTTGTCTCACTCAATGGTTGTCACAATCATGTATCTTTTATTTCAACTAACCGCTCAATGAGGTCATTGTTTCCATTAACATTTTGGTTTGAAAGCTGAGCTGGGAAAAGGCGTGCAGATGCACCCAAGGTGAGTCATTTTTATTTTGTGCAATTTTGTGCAATAAGCTCCTGTAGTAATGAGTAACTGTTGCACCCAAGGTTATTGATTCTTCATCTTTACACCTAGTTTTATACTTACTATATTGATCCTCTGATTTCATATTGTTTTTCTGTCCTCATACATATGATGCTTAGTATTAATTTAGCTATGTCGATGTAAGCAACAAGGCCTGCATTTACAAAATTTTCATTTAAGATCTCGCTAACTGAGTGTTGTCGTTTGTTCTCTTGTCTTCTTTTTATTCATAAAGATTCGAGCAGCCTGTATATATGCTTGGATCAAAATGGTCATTAATAGCAATATTTACCAGGTAATTACGCAGAGAAGAAATCGGACTTTCAAGTCGGCCAGCAATCATGAAGTCTGCCAAAAAAAGGATCATCAAGAGGCCATCATAAATATATTGGAGTCAGATCAACATTTACCAAGTAAGTGTGAGCTGTATTTTCTTCTAAACTAATACATGTGATAAGTGTTTTAAATAAATGCTTTAAATTTAAATACATTTGAGCTGCATTTCTTCTAAACTGATTCACATGATACATTTAAAATAAATTATTTCAATTGTGTGTGCTACTCTCGCAAAAAAGTTTATGATCAGTGTGTAAAGAATGGTGATATGTAGGAAACTAAGCAGTCTGAGCATTACATATATTAAAAACAGTTTGAGCATTACATAACAACTTTGATAGTTGCTTATTTAGAACACCAGCAGCAGCTCACAAGAGAGTCAACAACCTCTTCCGCTCACCAAATCAGTTGCATTTGCGCCAAAGATGACCCTGCTTAATCTCAGTCTTGATAGGCACCGTATCTTTGCCAAACATGCTCTACGAGATCACTTTGTAACTGTATATGGCCTTGTTTGTCCCTAATTTGATGATGCACTTGTATGAACTCCATAATGTTACGTGTATGGTTCGTATTTAATGAAATATTTGCACTTTCTCCGATAGAATCGTAATCATAGTCATCAGTTTGCAGGTCTCTTTCATCTTCAATAATCATATTATGCAAAATGATACAGGCAAACATTATATATTTCATTGTTTCCACATCCCAAAATCTCGAGGGTCCACGTATCATTGCAAATCGAGACTGCAATACTCCGAATGCACGCTCGACATCTTTTCTAGCATATTCCTGGAGAGCAGCAAAATACTTCTTTTTGTTTCCTTGAGGAGATGGAATAGTCTTAACAAATGTAGGCCATGAAGGATATATACCATCAGCAAGATAATACCCCATATTATATTCATGTCCATTAATAGTGTAAGTCACAGCAGGACCGCGACCTTCAGTGAGTTCTTCAAAGAGATTAGATCGATCTAATACATTAATGTCATTTAACGATCCTGGTAATCCAAAGAAAGCATGCCATATCCAAAGATCATATGAGGCTACAGCTTCTAAAATAATAGTGGGTTCATGAACATGACCTGTGTACATGCCTTGCCACGCAGTTGGACAGTTCTTCCATTTCCAATGCATACAATCAATACTGCCTAACATACCTGGAAATCCTCGATTTTCAGCTACCGTCAATAGTCTAGCCAAATCCTCATTGGTCGGTCTTCTCATATATTCAGCACCAAATATTTCCACAACTCCTCTTGCAAATTTTCTGAGACTCTCTATAGCTGTGCTTTCACCGATTCTTATGTAATCATCAATAGCGTCTGCCGGAGTACCATATGCAAGCATACGAAGTGATGCTGTGATTTTTTGGAGAGGGGATAATCCAAGAACTCCAACCGCATCTACTCTTTGAGTGAAGTAAACATCATGAACTGCAAGTTCTCTTTGAATTCTTAAAAATAAAGATCGACGCATCCGAAATCTTCTACGAAAAATTGACTCTGGATATGTAGGATTTTCAGAAAAATAATCACGATAAAGTCTAGCATTACCTTCTTCTCTATCACGATTAATAACTTGCCGATTCATTGTAGAGCCACCGCGACGTGGTGGCAACCCATCACTCTGACCTTCACCATAATATTCGGTAGCAATAGCCATTACTTGTAATTCTTCATCTTCTTCATTCTTCATCTTCAATTTCCACCAATTTCGTAAATTGCGTGGCATTCTGGAAGAGGAAAAATATTTGCAGAGAAGAAGAGAGTGTTGCTTTGAGGAGAACGAAATGATGATGAAGAGATAAGGTGTCAAAGTATCACCATATGAATTATTAACATTATCAATATATCTTTGTCGTTATTATTTGCTACTATTCTGTTAACAATAATGAAATTTGTGACCATTTAATTGGAAACATGGACCTCAAAATGATTTAGATGTAATTTAATCCATAAATTAGAATTATTGATAATTCTTGAAAAAAAAATACTAATATACATAATCATTTTAGATAAGCACCATTGGAGCATTATCTGATTTTGGTCATGTAGATTATACATATCCATTATTATATATATATTATAGCTAATGGTTTTACCAAACCCATTGGAGTTGCTCCAGATCATTACAATACAAAACTCAACAGTAAAGAGGCAAAGATGGCACAGGAGCATACTGATAAAGTAAAACCACAAAAGGTAACTCTCACCATGGAACGATCTCATTCAGTCTCTTCACTCCATCCTTTATATAGCTTGAGCTTCCACCTTTTCTCCTAGCAATAAGAGTTTTCTATACATGTTATGATCAAAAAATTTACTCTCAACTGTTTGGTCAACTATGGTAGCATATAAATCATCCATAACAGTTCAACAAACTTACATAGTGTCCTCGAAACGAAAGGCAGAATGAAAATTATTCAAACATAATATTTGAAGAGCTTTTTAAACACTCAAAACACCAGTGCTATTGAAAAAGCTACTACCTTCTCCCTTCTTGCCTCTGTACTCACACAAACATTGCAAGCTCAGGACGACTGTAAATGTTATTTTGCTCGTCTTCAAGGGTGGGGTAAGCAGCGACAAGAGCATCTTGAGCACCAATATAAAGTGAGTTATATATCTTCCAGTACACTTCTCTGACCTTTCGAGCAGGATGGAACAGCCCTTGCAAGCAATAGTTTAGAATCAGAGCAGCGCCTAAAGCTACCCTCATACCTTCAATGGCTTCCATTACAGCATTGATGACATGTGGGGAAGTCTCAAATATGTTAGGCCAGACGAAGTTAAGCAAATGGATAAGAGCATCCTCACAACCCAAACCAGCAACGCCCAAGGCCATGTGCTTGACAGCAGATGCTGCAGTTTGCCTGTGAACCAGGTCTCTGTCCATCAAGGCATCCTCCAGTAACGGGGTCACTGCATATATGTAGTCCTTTCCCATTTCACCAATATACTCGAACAAAAAAGATAGGGATTTCAGGACACCATTTTGCACATTGAGCTCAGGGACACGATACTCATTCATCAAGGCTGGCAAAACTGTGAAGGGTGAACATGTTTCCGCTACGATAGCAATAGCGACGGTTGTGCACACACGGTTTTGACGCTCCTGGACCTTGAGGTTGTTCAACAAAGTAGCAAGAACATCTTGGGGTCCAATAGCTTTCGCAATATAGCCAAAGGTGTTCACAGTAGCTCGACGAATCCCCTTCTTGTGTGCTTTAAGCATTTCAAGAAGTTCAAAACAAATCCGCATCCACTCCCTGGCAGGAACGAATTCAGCTCCACGATCAGCAATACGGCCAACAAGATCAATGCAATTCTCTTGGACTTTCTCATGCCTGTTCTTTAGAATAGGAGTCAACCTAGGAAGAAGGTCCTTAATTGGGGGAGTCATCTTTGTCATGCCGATGACATTTACAATTGCTTTAAGGGCACCCAAAATGGACCCTAAAACTTCAGGATACTCTTCTCCTAAGTATTCATACAACACAACTCCAAGATGACCCATCAACTGTTCCTCTTGGCATTGCTTCATGACGACCGCTATCCTTGAAATAAGATCAGCAGCTTGTTGTCTGACCTTGGCACTTTTGTTGTTCAGACGCCATTTTATAGTACCACAAATCTGAGGAAGGTAAGGCTTCACTCTCTGACCAAGAGCATTTACAACAGCACCAAAGCCATTCAGCATAACGTTGGCATCATCACTAGTCTGTTCTTGGAAGGCATAGAGGATCCCATCTATTAACAGTTCTTCCAGACGGGAATCAATATCTGATGCACCTAAGTTAGCAACCACCTTTTCAATAGTTTCCATAACCATTCTTCTATACGGTTCACTTTCATCCTTAAGATCTTCAACAACTCTCCCAACAATGTCACGGACACCGACTTTGTTCGCAATCTCAACTGTTGTGTCCACAAGCTGCTTATAATTTCTGCGGTCCAGAGCCATCCTCCTCACCCAAAAATTCTTGAAAAACTCAGGCAGGATGTCGCTTTTAATGTATTCAGCTTCAACACCCTCGGTACTAACACACTGCTTCACAACTTTCAAGACAATCTTTTTCATTTCCTCATCAGGTGACTGGAACTCACGAATAAGAATAACCATCACCTCCTTTGTGTAGTAGCTAGCATATATTGCATCCATGAGTGGAATAATAAACCCAATTGCTTTCAAAAAGGCGGCCAACACCTTACCACGATGAGACCTTATACCTTTCCATAGAGGCTTCAAAACTGAATCAAAACTTTCAATACCATAAGGAGCAGACGCCTCAGCTAACGCAGCTAGTGATAATGCAGTAATAGTTCGCACCTTCTGGTTCTCATCATTCAAACCATGTTCAATAATCTCCACCAAGGACCTCAAATGAGGGAGAACTGCACAGCCAATCAATATTGCAATTTGCTGGACGATCTTTATACCAGTGTGCCTAGCCTGCCAGGATTTCTTACTCTGGCACACTGCCTTCAAGAAAGGAAGAAGAGCGGGGATGCCTAGTGCCGAGGCAACAACACTGAAAGCCCTAGCTGTTGTGTTTCGTACATACTCATCTATATTGTCAATGTCAGGCCTCATGGCAGCAATCATGGTGGCTAACCCGGCTGCTTTGCTGAGATTTGAAATGATTTCCCTACCCTCCACACGTGCATAGTAATCTTCATCAATTAATAGAGGCTCAATCACAACGAGAATCTTGTGAACGAATGGCCTGACCAGCTCATCCAACTTGTAAAGCACCCTATCGATCACCTTCACCAAGAGATGCCGCTCTTGGTCTTCTAGAGTAGGTTGCATGAGCAAAGGCAAAATACGATTAAAGAGAGGACCAGCACCAAACTCTCTAGCCTTATCTGTGAGTTGCCTGAGAGCTGTTTTCCTCTGAGGTGGTGTCCCGTTCTTAACCTTGAGCAACAGCTTCATAATCTTCCTTTCTTTCTGCTCTTCTGGTGACAGCTCTTCTTCATCTTCTTCATTCAATAGCACCCCAAAATACTGATAATCTTCTTGCTTTAAGAAGGGCAACCCACCTGGAACCTCCTTCGGCACATCATACTGTTGCCCACGATTCTCTTCAGGTATAGCATAGAGAGGAGTACCAAGCGGGGTAGGCGTGGCAAGCAACTTCCTTGCAGGGGTTCTAATAGGCACATAAGAGGCGGGTGGCTCCAAAATTTTGTAACCTTCCAGTGGAAAAATAGCATCGAGTTCCTCATCAGTCAAAGGCCTGTTTCTCTCCTCTATGTCTTTCTCCCATCTCAGCAAATTGTATTGCTCTGGTGGGATGGCGCCTCGAAGGTTAAGCGAACTAGGAGTCGGTGTGGCAAGATCAACACCACCGAGAGGAGTCACACCTGGTGTGACAGGTGTAGCACCTGGTAATGGTGTGGCACTTCCCATGGTAGCAGGAGTCTCATCCCATCTCGATCTCTGTCTCTTTGGAGTTGGTGTTGCAAGCCCAGAAAGCTTTGGCGTGGCATCCCATGTCATCCCAGCAGGAGTTGCACCTGGTGTGACCCCACCAGCAGACGGAGTGGCATCCGAATCAGCAACTCTTCCAGGAGTTGGAGTCTCATCCCACCTATTTCTCCTGGACAGAGATGGCGTTGCATCACCCACCCTACCAGGAGTTGGTGTAGCATCCCAGCGCCCAATACCCGGAGTAGAATCAGGCATATCCCAATCAGACCCAGCAGTTTTCGCCTTCTTCGCACCACCATCAGCATCCTGAGACTGATCCCACCTGTTCCTTCTCTTCTGACCACCAGCCGGTTGTGCATCCGCACCAGCTGATTCATTATCCTTAGCCTTCTCATCTTCCTCCTTTCTCTTCTTGGCAATCAATCTCAAAGTCTCCTCCTTCTCCCTCTTCAACGCCTCCTCTCTCATCACATCAGCATAAGTCCTAACAGAATCATGAGGTGTCTTATCACCCGAAGCAAACGCGTCATTTCGATCAGGAGAAAGCACTCTACTGAGCCTCCTCTTTCTATAATCATCCTCCCTACTAGCAATGCTTTGTGGCTTCCTGAACCCCAATCCATTATCATCACCCTCCTCCTCAGCACCTCTAGGCATCTCCTTCATCAGAGATTTCGGGGCAGTATACGAAGCCATCCTTCGACCGACCTCAGACTCCATGGTATCAACCTCATCCTCTTCGTTAACAGGAAGCTCTTGCAGATAACCAGCAGTATCAGTTCCACCGTACAAATCAGTATCAAACTGTACCTCGGTGAAGGAAGCTAGCTTCTTCTCCATCTGCTTCCTCTCCTCCTGAATCTTCTCAATTTCACTATCCATTTTTACCTTCTTTCTTGTTCTTCTTAAACCCTAATTAAGATCAAATTCACCTTTCCCTGACCTAATCGAACCTGCAAAGAAATTTGTGCACACAAATTTAAACCTCAGAGATTCGAAATCACGAACGAAAATGAAAAAAATTGAAAATGAAACTCACCAGTAGGGGCGTCCCTCTCAATCTCGCTCCTGGAAAAATACTCAAAGCTGGATTCGATTAGTTTTAATTTCTGATCGCTGACTCTGGCTCGCTTCTGCTTCTCATTCAGCCCTAAACCGATGATTGGCGGTTTGAGATCTGGGCTTGTTAACCTTGGGCCCAGGCCCATTAAATTTACTTAAATTATGAAATTGGATAATCTCACGAAAAGACTAAACTCTAAAGAGGTGAAGTGCAGCGCGGCAACCAAATGATACCAGTAATACTAATGCTACGATTGTTAAAACGATTTTGTTAATAAAAACAACATCACTCTATTTGATATTTTTCAAATATAATAAAACAATGTCGTTTTGGTCAGTTTGACAATCACATTATTTAGCTGCGTTGCACTGAATCCGAATATGAATCCCAACCTCACATCAAATACAGGATTTACACCTGGATCCGGTGCAACACATCAAAATATAGCGAGTGCTAAAACGTCACTGTATCTATCAATATATCATTATTTTGTTATATTTCAAAAGAAAATATCAATCACTATCACACAAAAAAAATATCAATCAAAACAACGTCGTTCTCATTAAAATGGCGTCGTTTTAGCACTCATAGCATTTAGTTGTGTTGTACTATATCTTTTTCCTATTACGCTTTATAAGTTGATATTCTGCTCGTCTGACCAATAACATGTCCTCTATATCATCACTCTTCTGCTTAAAAAAAATTGGATTCAGTCCCATTCTTTAGATCAGTGGCGGATCCAGAGCTTTGCAGGAGGGGGTCCCAAAAAAAATTTTCATCGAAGAATATGGATACTGCTCAGATTTGGCAAATTTTTTTTTGCACATATATATATTCTTTAAGTTTGACGATATAAGCTGTTTTTCAAGTAAAATACAACGTCAAACTCATATGTAGTTCATTGACGACCTAACTTTGAGAGGTCATACAACTCACATCGATTACCCTATCAGATCGAGTCATATGTCATTGGAAAGATAATTTAACATGCTACGACTCTTAAATTGATATTAAGATCTAAATCGGACTTTAAAGCAGCCAACAACATTTCAAACTAAGGACGCCGAACAAGTAACCACATTTGCAACCTATAACGAGCTACCGGAGCACCATTTGGGAAATCGATCACCTAGAATATAAAGCTAACGACAAGGACTACAACTAGAAAATTCTAAAGTAGATTTTTTTTTCACTTGCAAATGACATTGCCAAGCCATGACTATTCACATCAGATAACTTGAAGAATGATGTCTGCAGATCTTTCATTGAAACCAGACCACTCTTTTACAATTCCAGCACAAAGTCTGCAATTTTAGAAAAATGTTATCGATCAGTTCGCAAGCAACTGAAGTTAATATGCTCTCAGTTCTTGACAACACTTACAGTCGGTATCGGTTGTTATCCACTGTTCCTTATTCTCAGTCAAAAAATTGTCACTGTGACGGTGGAGAATTTTTAGCATCTCGTTCGATCATATCTGATGGATTAGCTATTTTGCGAAAATTTCCATCCGGTTCACAGTGAGATATGAAATTTGTTCCATTGCTTGTGTCAGGATGAATCTTCCTTGGGAACATTTTCAGAACCTGTGAACAATTTAAAATCATTCGAAGTACGAAAGTTATGGCAATTAAGTTTATAATAAAACTAAATACCTTATGGAATTTGTTTTTCTTACGAGTTGATGTAACTTTCTCTGCAGAAGGAATGACAAGGTTTGGAGCTTGAAGTCTCTTCAGTAATTTTTTCGCTGAAAGGAAATCGAATTTGTTGTGTTCTTTTTTAATTTCGTCTTCTGAAAACTTTTCACTCTGCTCAATCCTCTGAAACAGCTCTCGAAGCGGCGTATTTTTTTTCTTCGCATCTTCCTCTGAGTGCAGCAGTTCAATTGTTGACCCAAAAAGATAGTCTTGAAGTGGGCATACACTCATGTGTTCCTGCTTCTCGACACCGCCTACCTGCATGTTGGCGAATGAGATATCGCTAGCCCGACTGTTTCGTCCAGATGATCTTGTGTTATCTTCTGTAGCTTCATTCTCAAAGAACTTCTCGAGTTCTTCATTGATAAAAATTATCTCATTATCTATCGCAGAAAAATGTCCCTCGGTGAGAGTTTTAAACGTAGGCGTCACAGGTTCGCTGATGAATTGCTCCGATCCAAGGAACCCAATGGAAAAAAAAAATCCTTGGAAGTTGGGGGATTCTGCAAATGACTCTTCCTGGATCTCTTGTTGCGCCTTCCTTGCTTCGACTTCGTTGCTAGTTTCCCTCCAGTTACTTCTCCGTGATGTTGTGTATGTAGCATATTTTTTGGGTCATCATGTGTTGAGATACATGTGTAACAGCTTCCTGCAACCAAGGAAAATACTGTATGAAGATGGACTAATTATTTACCAGCTTAAGATTTTTAAGCCGATGAAATTTCCATTTTACGTGACAAAAGCTTATCAATTGCGCCAACTTATAGTCCTAGTAATCTATAACAAACTATGAATATGTGGATTTTATGACAGAAAATTTAGTGTCAGGATGTATGGTAGTAAGTTTTCAATATATTCGTTCGCAATAATTTTTGTGTAAAAATGGGAAACTCAAAAGAAGTATATGCAGTAGGGTTAAATCTGATAAGTGCTTTTAGATGCACTTTCTGTTTTCTTGAATCAATTCTTACGATCACATTAAGCTATCTGACATTCTGACCGATGCTGAGATCCTTTAACGGCTGGCCTTTCCTTATTTTCTGGTGCATCCAGTCCAGTAGCTGACCAGCAGAGAGACAACAGTGCTTAGAATTTAAATAAACCGTCGCATTTTGGGTTACTCTTACAAATGGGCAACTATGCTTACCTTCATTTTGAACGCTCTTGGTATGATTCAAATCAGGTTTGTCGCAGACTCGCAGTGCAGTCCCGAGTCACGGAATTAAATGCGAGATTTAAGTGGGCTTTGCACCCGATCCCTTTTCTTAGACTTAATACTAAATGTTCAGACTTAAGACTAAACGTTCAGCCATAAGAAGTACTGCTTAGTAATCATAAAGCATATACAAAGTGTTGCGAAATGATATTAAAACAAACTAAAGAATCTTTAATTCATATTGGTCAGGAATGAAATAAAGTTCTGAGGTAAATAACGACGTGCTCAAAAAGTAACATAAAATGATCAGCAATACCTTTTTAGGACTTTTATAGCATCCAAAGTTATATTATTCATAAATAAGTCCGTTTTGATTTTTTGATATTTACAAAAAAAAAACCAGATTTGAATTGATTATGAGTAACACGTGTCAAATTCTTAAATAGTTAATAAATAATATATATAAATCAGGTTTACATTTAATAAACCGAATCTCTATTTTTGTTGTTGTAAAAATCGCTGATTAAAATAAATTCTTTGCGCCTCGCGTGTAGATGCTTTCTACATCCCTAGTGTATGCCTTTCTCGTCCCGCCTCGCGTAGATGCTTCCTACATCCCTAGTGGATGTCTTCCTCGTTCCGCCTCGCGCGTGGATACTTTCTACATCCCTCGTGGATGCCTTCGTCTTCACGCCTCGCGCGTGGAGGTGTCTTGCAACGTTAAAGGTGTCCAAGATAACCCGAGTTCCATGTGTCGAAGAATATACCGATGTGGTAGATGTGCGGATCCATGGTAAAAAGGTGTCGAACATGGTCATCGCTTCAGAAGTAAAGAGATGTACCAGATAATTTCGGATCCGATCAAGATACATTGCTAGAACTTCAAAAAAATATCAATATATATATATATATACTATATGTCATATGATAAAACTTTAATAATATGCATTATGAGGAGCGTTCAAATGAGGCAACCCATCTAAGAATGAGGCAGTGATGCACGATCTGAGTCACACATCTAAACCCACGTGCTTTGTGGGTGCGCCAGGTGTCCCACTACCAAAATCCTACACTATTCAAAAAGTAAAAAAGCAAAACACTATTTCGGTACTATTCTCTGCCACATCATCTAAATGAGTGGCCCAAATCGTACCTCACGTGCCTCAACCGAATGCTCCCCTATACATTCTATTCTTTTTGTTGTATGCATTATCAAAAATAGGTTAAATAAAAATGGTCAGCAGTGACTAGCGTAGCGGGTAGTACTAACTTTTATATTCCATGTTATAATATAATCATACAAGAGGAACACTGTCGTCGTCGTCGTCGTCTTCGATTCATTTCATTCCCGCAATGTCAAACTATTAAGTGCAAGAATTCCAGTTTTCAGCAAAAATCGAATCAGAGTCAAAACCAGCAGCAGCCACACCACACAAATGGCGGTCGCCGCCCTCAGTTTCCCGGTACTCCACTACGCCTTGCGACCGGAAATCGCCACGTCCCTTCCTCTTCCTCCAACTGCCACAAGGCCGAGATTCATTCGTCGATTCGCTGTTACGACTGATTCATCATCATCTTTATCATCTGGTCCTGCGCCTGTCGATGAAATTGAAATCAACGCTCACCAGCCGGCCGGCAACGCGGTTTATGAGGATGAGGAGCCTTCTGACGTTGACGGCGTGAAGGAGTATTTTGCAGGAGCAAAGGATTTGATTCGACCCGACGGCGGACCTCCGCGATGGTTCTCGCCCTTGGTCAACGGAGGCCGTTGTTCTGATAATGCTCCTCTGCTTCTGTATTTGCCTGGTAGGTGATATTCGCCTATAATTTGTCTTTATCTGATTATCTCTCTCTCCCACTCTCTGCCCGCTCTTTTGGATTTATTGCGTTTGACCTTTTGTTGGTAGGAATCGATGGAGTCGGACTTGGTCTTGTCAAACAGCACAGACGACTTGCCAAGTTAGTTGCTCACATCAATTTCTTTTACTAACACGTCTACAGTTTTATTATTATAAAGCGGAAGAAATAATCACTTTCGGGTTTACTAACACCGAATGTTGGGGCCACTGCAGGTATTTTCATGTGCGGTGCTTGCATATTCCAGTCCATGATAGGACTTCTTTTACAGGTCATTTGCATTTATATACTTTCAACTGTACATGAATTTCTAGCTACAAATTGGTATTATATAATCCCTTTAATTTTGGATTTCAACTCGGTGCCATTATGTTGTGTGTAAAGTCAATTTTAATGTCCTCTCTATTCTTAGCCAGTTCTTCCTTAATTACTTGCAGGCTTGAAAAACCTGGTTGAAACAACTGTAAGGTCTGAGAGTCTACGCATACCCAGCAGGCCCATATATATTGTTGGAGAATCTCTCGGAGCTTGTCTTGCATTAGCTGTCGCATCCCATAATCCTGATATTGATCTTGTGTTAATCCTTGCAAATCCTGGCAAGTACAGCTCGTCTTAGTATTTCTCAACACATGGACACTTTGAATACTATGATAGGATTGTGGATAGTATGCATGAATTCAGCTGCTTTCACTCGTCGAACCGTAGTAGTCGTAGGGGTTTTGTTCTTAAAATGGCACTTGCAACATATTTTGGAAAAAATAACCAGTATTCTGTAGAGAGGTTACACAACAGAACAATTTTTTTATTTTGCTGCACTTGTGAGTTGCGACAAAACGACATCGACATCTCTAGGCTACCTAAGAATCTCTCTTCACTTTCCATTGATTCTAACAGTTCCTTCAACTGACATCTTGCAGCTACATCCTTCAAGAGGTCACTGTTGCATTCTCTGACTCCTCTTTTAGAAGCCATTCCTTATCAACCTTACCTTTCTTCCGTGCTTAGTTCAATTGCAGGTACATATCCCTTTAATAATTTCATCTTCAATGACGAAGGAAAATCTTAAACATTTTCCTGCACGAGGTTGATGATTTGGTGTCAGTATCTTATTTTGTTTTGATCAAACAGTTGAAAAACTGCAACAGCTCACAGATAGTGAGCTTGATCTTATTGAGAGACTGTTAACATCCGTATTATTATGCTGCACCGAACGCCCTTTATCCTGTTTATTACGAGACGCAAAGCTCCGCACAGCTAACATGTTAGTTGTTTGACTTTTTGTACTCCTTGTGTCCAACAGGAAACCCTTTAATGATGGCATTGGGCCTCGACAGAAGCATGCCTCTGCTACATGCAGTTGACGAGTTGCCACAGCCTTTTCCGATGATGTCATCTTTTGTTTCTGTAAGGAATCATTTTTCTGCCTGAACTAATAGTTTGAGCGAAGAAATACTTTCTGTAAGTCCATGATTTTCCTGTATAACGTATTTCTGGCTGTCTTACTGACATAATAAAACTTGTTTTGCAGTTCTTAACAGACATCTTACCAGCTGAAACACTTTCCTGGAAGCTGAAAATGCTGAAGTCAGCTAGCTCATATGCAAATTCAAGGCTTCATGCGGTTAGATCTCAGACGCTAATACTCTCAAGGTCTTTTGATCATTATGTAGTTTCGTTTTCTTTTCTTCACGTACCTTTGTGTTTCATTATTTCTTCTCTGAGTAGCATGCTCTTGTATTAACTTTTTATGGCAATCTTTGTCTAGTATTGAGGTGTTAAGTGTTGGTCTATTTACAATTACCAGTTGGATGTAGAGAGGATGGGACTGTCATTATTTGTTTCTTTAAAAAGGTTAGGTTTAGATGTATCTCCTTAGTCTAGAATGCAAGACATTGAATGTGTTCATAATCATTCTTAGTCATTTGTGAGTCCTCTCAAGTTATCTTTTTTGAAAGAAAATATATGTTTAATTGGATTATGTATTAAGTTCAAAAAAAAAAAATTGGATTATGTATCCGAACTCCTTATCCCCATGTGTCTATGTTTCTTTATTTAGTGTACTCTACTAACTGATCATTTTTTCTATTTTCTTCTCTTTTTATTTTCCCATTATGTGAAGTTAGCATATGTTTGCAACTACTGCATGTTTGATATCATATCCTGAGTCTCATCATCTCATGTCATCCGTCTTGTTCTTGTCTTGATTGTTTCAGTGGAAAAGATCAGCTGTTACCAAGTCAAGATGAGGCTGAGCGACTTTGTCGCTCTTTGTCAAATTGTGACAGTCGTAGGTTTGATGAGAGTGGGCATTTCCTCTTTCTGGTAAGACTTTCCGAGCATATTTTCAGCATGGTGAAATCGAATCATTGGCTGAAGTTTTAGTAGATTGATGTCTGGATATTTTTGTTTCTATACGCAACGAGTCGTAGAACACGAACTATCAATTAGGCAAACAAGTAGAATGCCCAAAAAAGATGCCTTCAATCCACTTTATGTAATGCTTTTCTTTAGGGGTGGCAAAACGGGCGGGTCGTAAACAGTTAGCGGGTTAAGCGGGTCAAACCCGTTAAAACCCGTTTAGATTTAGCGGGTTTAGCGAACGGGTTCTTAACGGGTAGCGGGTGAAGCGGGTAAACCCGCTTAACCCGGTTAACCCGTTTAGCCCGTTTAACCTTTTTAGTCTAAAAAAATTATACTTGTTTCATTGTCAAATAATAAATTTATAACGTGAGAGATTCCACAATGTATGACAATGATACATGCATCATCGTTGAACCAAGTCATTGTTGAATGATGCAAACGAAGAAACATGTCAACTTGCTCAGAGTTTGAATAGAAACCGTCAACAAGCAAATGAGAGGATATTTCCGTTTAGCGGGTTAAGAGTGTTAGGCCGTTTAGCCCGTTAACCCACCTAACCCGGTTAACCCGCCGAACCTGTTCAACCTAGTTAGTTTTAAATATGACTAAATATGTTTCAAAATGAAATATTGAATTCAGATTAGAGCTTAACTCTCGTTTAATTTAAAACATGATTGTATATGTTTCATGTTTTTCATCCTTGAGTTTAACCTTAGGAAAAATCCGTAGATGTTTTTTATATTGGTTAAAAGAATTGTAATGTATCACTATTTAATATTTCAAAAAATCATTATCAAAAAAAAATTCAAAAAATCAGTTATCAACATTTTCTAAATATTTATTTAAAATATTTTACTAACTTAAAATAATACAACATATTTGATAATTTATATATTTATTATATAATTTTTTAAATAAAAATATATAATAAGGTAAACGGGTTAACCGGGTTTTACCCGGATAACCCATTTAGTAAACGGGTTAAACGGGTTTCGGGTTTATTCAACCCGTTAAGTAAACGGGCGGTTAACGGGTGGATTTTTCACGGGCGGTTAACGGACGGGTAGCGGGCAACGGGTTAGATTGCCAGCTCTACTTTTCTTCCCTAATCACTGTCCCTTCTTTTAAAAATAGTTGTAATGGATCTGACCTTTTACCATCTTGCATTTTTTCTGCTTCTATTTATTTGGACATAGAGGCAAGGGCGCAAGGCAACACATCAAAATGAATACATTAATCAATTTTTTAAGTTTTATTTTGATTTGATAGTCTTGATATCCTGATATTATTTGAATTTTGACAGGAAGACAGCTTTGAATTGTTGTCTGTAATTAAAGGTGCTGCTCTTTACCGCAGTGGTAGGGTACATAACTTTGTTTCAGATTACATACCGCCAACTCCATCGGAGTTCCAAAACATCTATTCATCATACAGGTAAGTGGAAACAGAACAACCTAGATAATCATTAAATCTATAGCTCGTTGTATGAGGTCCAACAAATCCTCGAGGGGGCAGTTCTGTGTGCTTAGCAAACCAGCGCACTAGATACATTCTAGTGATGTATGGTATCGGGATCTTGAGTGGTTGCTGTGTGGGCTGCATGTATGTGTTAGTTAACTTTCAAATTCTAACAATTGTAGATGGTTGGAGACCCTCGCCAGCCCTGTCATGCTATCGACATTACAGGATGGGAAGATAGCAAGAGGCCTAGCAGGGCTACCTTCAGAAGGACCGGTTCTGTATGTTGGCTACCACATGTTACTTGGACTAGAATTGGTTCCCTTGGTTTCCCGTATTTTGATTGAAAGAAATATTCATGTGCGAGGAATAGCACATCCATTGATGTTCGATCGAAAGAAAGATGGACTCCTACCTGATTTATCAACTTATGACAGTTTTAGACTCATGGGAGCTGTTCCAGTATCAGCTACAAACTTTTATAGACTTTTCTCTTCCAAGTCTCATGTACTTCTTTACCCAGGAGGCATGCGCGAAGCTCTTCATCGTAAGGTAATCCTTGACATATCTAGCTTTGTAGTTCGATTGTCATCGGATCTGATTTGTTTGTGTGTACCAAAGGAAGCCTTTCATCCAGCTACAAAGCTGACTTAATATGATTTACTTCCTGAGTTTCCTACTGCCTAATTTTCTTCTTTCAGGGTGAAGAATACAAATTATTCTGGCCCGAGCAGTCGGAGTTTGTTAGGATGGCTGCTAGATTTGGAGCCACAATAGTACCTTTTGGTACTGTTGGAGAGGATGATCTGGGTGAGGCAAGTTTATTAACTTGTTCATATTGTAAGAGTATTCCTTGATGTTCTTTAAAGTTTAAACAAATACATTTTTACTATCGTAAAAGCCCATTATGTACATTGTAACTTGAAGCAGTAGTGCAAAACTGCAAATTGTTTTGCAGGAAAACTTTAAATTGACAAGGAGCACAGTTACTTAAAATCATATCTTTGTATTTGTAACTTCTATTTGAGTTGAATAAATGTTTATATTTTTTAATTTACAGGTCATCTTTGATTACGATGACATTGTCAAAATTCCTTACTTGAAGGCACTAATAGAACGTTTGACTAGTGAAGCTGTGAAGTTGAGGTACAATTACTTTTATGACAATCTTATTTTGTACTTCAGTAAGACAATGTTTTGTGCTTCTCTCTGTATACTGTTTCTCGATCTCGACTAAAGCTAGCTTCTGTGGACATGTTATAACTTAGAAGTCGATGTTTTGCAAGTTCATTTGTAGGCCTATTTTTGAACCGGAGCAAATTGACGTCAAGTCACACCGCTTCAAGTTTTTAAAAATATAAATAAAACATGGTTGAGGCAGGGTTGTTAAAGTGAGGCACAATCCGAGCCGTTGATCGATTCGATCCAACGCACGTGGCGAAGACACGTGGCTGCGAAGACACGTGTCACAGCCGTCATTTGCGTTCACACTACAAAGTAGTGTGATCGCGTCTGAGACACGTGGCGCGCCCACAATGCACGGGGGTTAGATGGACGGTCGAGATCGTGCCTCACTGCCTCACTTTACTGTTCACTGTCTCTAAAACATGGTTTATATATTTATTTAAATTTTCTTCAGTTCGAGCTTTTGCAGTTGGTTGTTTAGTAAGGTATTTGTTTCTTTCTTGTTACCCCAGAACTGATGCAAGTGGCGAGGTCTCGAACCAAGATGTACATTTTCCGGGAATCCGACCAAAATTCCCTGGTCGCTTTTATTACTTGTTTGGAAAACCAATTGAAACGAAAGGTATGAAATGAAAGTATTCAAATCTGCTGCACCAATTTCTTCATCTTTCTTACTGGGTAGGGAAACAAGAAAGGGGGCAGAGCTATGTTCACAGAACCTACGTTCTTTTGTCATGGTTATTGACTTCCATCTAACTTGCATACTATTCACGCGGCTAGAATATCAAATCCGTTTTAACTACTTTCTGATCTGTTGGATATAACAAGTTTCATTGAAGTTAAAATGAAGATGTTTATGTTCGCACATTAACCATTCTAGTTCTAAAAACTGGGGAAAAAGATTTGACTGTAAATCCAACTCAATTGCATAAACCTGTGACCAAATGTAACACTCGTGATAATTTTTTCACACAACAGTTGGATTAAATCATCTGATAATTTACTGTACTTATAGTGAAATTGATTTGTTACTTTATATCTGGGTGAAGGGCTGCTGCATGATTCGAAGGACAGAGAGAAATCACAAGAATTGTATCTGCGTGTGAAGTCTGAGGTTGAGGCTTGCATGTCATACTTGAAGGAGAAGAGAGAAATGGACCCGTACAGGAACATTATACCGCGTCTAGTTTACCAGGCTGCACAAGGGTTCACATCTGAAGTTCCCACCTTTGACATTGATTATTAGATCCTCCTGTTGTACCATTTATGTTTATCATTGCACTAAAATATGGCGCCTGGATAAATTATTTCAGTCTGATTATCATATACCTACTACAGTTAACCAAAAAATAAAAAGCTAAATTTAACTTTTTCATATATCATCTCCATCAAAACTCAAAAAGAACACACATTAAATCAGGAACAGTTTAGAAAAAATTCCATGAAAAACATCCATATAAAAAATATTGAAAAAGTCATTTTTTCCATTTGCTGATCAAACCTGAAGACAAAAACAAAGACACACACACACACAAAAACTTGCTAGAGTTTGGATTCATCATCTATCCAAAATGAGAGACATCTTAACAATAGCATCACACACACACAGACACACCACACCAACATGATCATTTAGATTTTAGACCACCTAAACTAATATTCCTCATACCATTGCTAACCAATCAAACACAACTATGTTGATAAAAGAAGTAACTACTTCCAGCCAGCAGCAAGCAAGCAAGCAGCAGCTTAATTCCCTCTGTAAAACAAACAAAAACAAATATTCCCAGAGAGAGAGAGAGAGTTGACTAACGTTGACCAGGTCAAAGCCAGAGGGCTCCGGCATTCTTGAGCAGAGGCACAAGCGAACCGTTGATATGACAAGCCATGACACGGTCCATGGACCCCACCAATTTCCCTCCAATGAACACAACCGGCACAGCAGACGCATTAGTCAGATGCAGCAGAGTCGTCTCCAGCTCCGGATCAAGTTGGTCCAGCTCGTACACGGTCGGATGCACTCCCATTCCGCAAAAAAGCCTTTTGATGGCGTGGCACATGCAGCAGCTGCTCAAGCTGAATATCACCACTGCACTCTCCCCAGCCATGCGCTCTATTCGCTCCATACTGTAGCCGGCTGTTGACGGTGGTCGGGCGTTGAGCCAGGCTGAGGACGACGAGCCGCCTCCCATCAGTCCGGACCATGATACCGTTTGGTACATTATGTGAATAACTTTACTTGAATTAATGTTACGCTACCAGGTGCGCGCTTAGGATCAGGAGAGAGTATAATGAGTGTGTTTGGGTTTTTGTGAGATGATGATGAAGCTGATGCTCATATTTATATACGGTTGCAGACTTGCAGTAACTCATGTTAGAACAAAAACATTAATAATGTTAAAATATACGTAATTAACCCAGTAAATAAAGATATTTAATTACCAAGGTTTCAGTAGATTTATTTTAAAAAATACAGTACAGTGTTAAAATAACATCACTTTAATAGTTTAATTAAACTTGTGTAATTTTATTATATTATAATTTATTTTGATCAAAATGATGCAGTTTTCATTGAAACGACGTCATTTGACACAATCAGATCATCTGATTATGTTTTATTTGATTTGTATCCTTTTTGTTGGCTTGCAGAAAGCAAATCAAAGAATTGTGAGGAAAATTTGGTTTAAAATTAATTTAGTGGAATGAAAAATAAATGTGGAGAAAAATTACACTTTTATGTTTGATTTATCATGAAAATTACACTTTTATGTTCGATTCTGAGTGCTAAATGGATTGCGAACGATCCTTCATGATGTAATAAAATAATGCCTGGCGAGGGGGACAGTAAAAACAGACGTTTCACTTTCACAGTGTGGCTTTGAAGAGGTAGACAAAACAGTAATTCAAACTCCTTACTGTCGGGTCGGCCCTACCTTTTTCACTCAAAAGTTGGGACATTGTTCCCTCCCCCAGCTCCCTTATTTTTTTAAAATAATTCTATCAGTATTATTAATTTTTATGTGCTCACAACTCTATTTTAGTTTATTATTTAATTTATCATTGATAGATTAATCTCTCTCATTTGCAATACTTTTTAACAATCAAATTCATAATTGGGAACATGAGTTAAGATCAGGTACAAAATACAAAGTTCGTCAAAATCAACATATAATTCGTCACTTTTCGAGCCGAAAAATGAGAAAGACGACATAGTTCGTCAGTTTCATTTTATAATTCATCACCAAGAAAATGGACAAAAATCAGGATTTAATCTCATCAATTCAAATGACAAGATCAATGATTATGATTAGTTTATATTTTGTACCAAAAAATTAACTTTGTACATGATCATTTTCCCGGAGAACATAATGATGGTTTTATGTTCTTATAATTCATACTTTTTTTTGATAATGATAATTCGTAGTAAATGTAAATGCTGCCATGCAGAAGCAGAACCCGGAAGTTGCAGTCTCCGTGTATACTTTTGGCTTGCAGGCTTCTTAGCATCATTTATTGAGTCTCAAACAAATGTGTACCCTAAAGCTAAATCCAATTTTTTTTTCTTAAAGTACAAAATAGTACTCTATTTGTCCCTCAATGTTTGTCAAAAATGACAATCGGCACGCTAATTAAAGAGAAAATAAAAGGTACAAAATGCATATATTAGGATATACATAGTACAATCAAGTTTACAATTTAAAATTATTTCAACCAATATGAATTCAAGGTTTTAAGCACACGGATTACCAACTTAAAAGATGATTGGTTGTGATTAAATATTGAGGTTCGTTATTATTAAAAGAAAAATGGACAAACATTAGTAGACGCTAAAAAAGGAAAGTTGACGAACATAACGGGACAGATGGAGTAGTTTCATACAAACTAGAAATAATGCTTATTTTATGCTTTTCCTTAAATAAAAAAAACAAATATGCCTAAGTATAATATATAAAAACAAATGTACCTAGCAGTAGTTTGTTACGGGCTTATAATTTTTTTTTTGATGCAAAAATAATAGTCATGCGATGCGACACCTTAAGACTCTCACTTTCTAAAGGTTCTTATCTGTTCTTGATGTTTGTTGATTTTACATCACATGAGCTTATCAAGGAAGCGAGAATAGCTTACGACCAATTGTGTTCAGACAGGATCGTATCATACAACGTAGACAAACACATTCGCTGTTACACTATTAATTATCTCTACATTAAGACTTTTCAGTAAACATTTCTCTCACGTATAATACGCTGTTTCGACTATTCACATTAAGATCTTCCAGTAAATATCTGGCTGGGACTGTACGTGTTATTAGTAATTATTATTTTTGATAAGGTTTATTAGTAATTATGTATGCATGGCAAGTTTAAGGCTATTCATAGCTAGAGAGCTATATATACATCATGTACGTATTAATGAATGCATCAGCAGGGTAGCTGCTTGTAGTTGTTGCTAAGAAGAATAGGAATAGGTCATTAGAAATGCATGCTGGTGCAAAAAAAGGACCGACATCTTCTGCTAAAGTTGTCGACCCCATTCGCCACTTCCATCTCAATATGCATGCTTTTAGTACTACTACGCCACAGCAATGTCTACATTTGACTCGTCAAAAGTAAATCAGACTGATCAACATCTTTCTTTCTTTTTCTTCACTTTTGGATGAAAGATTAAACTAAATGAAGAATTTAATTAGTCTGCCCATAATCATAAATCTGGTGCATATTTTAAAAAGAAAATAACAAAGATGGGTACGAACTACCATTCATTGACAAATCACGGTCCGAACTATGAAAATTGATAATTAAGGGCAATTTCAAAATATTTTGATCGTCATATAAGTGTATAACACTTAATTGATGAAATATCATTTTGTCAATTAACAAAGTTAACTAAACGAATGAGTTGAAAAAACCTTATTGCATTTAATTGTGAAATTTAGGATTAAAATATTTTAAAATTGCCCTTAATTGTCAATTTTCATAGTTTGGACCGTAATTTGTCAATGAGTGGTAGTTCATACCTCCCTCTTTGTCATTTTCCCTATTTTAAATAAGCAGATACTTCGTTTGGATACTCGCATCAAATAGCTGCTCTGCACCGGATCTTTTTCCCTATTACTATATATGTTTTTCCTTATTATATCCCTTACTCGTCAAAGATCTAGTTCAGGAGAGTGGTCTAGCGGTAAGGACGGCGTTGATTAGTGTTCAAGTTACGAGTTCAAATCTTGATGGGACTAGAGTGATTTTCCTTTGTTAGAAGGGTACAATATGTATAAGAAAAGTTTTACTAGTTCGCAGAATTTGAATGTATGTAGTCTTAACTTCATATATCTTTCGACCTTTTTGTTGCCTGTAGCAGATCACACCTCAATCAGCTAGGTGCGGTTAAAATTAGAATTCATTCAATCTCTCATATAATTAATTAAATTGAATTAAATGATTATTATTTCATATTAATTTTGACACAAGTCAACAATATGGTCAACTATTTGAGTATCAATAGTGGGATATGGAAAGCATGAGGGTTATGGGGTATATAAATAAAAAATGAGAGGCAGATAGTAACATACATCTCGATGTTATCCGGCCAGTTAAAGCTGGAGAAGATTAACACGCGAGGTCAAAATTAAAAGCAAAAGGGAAACAACGACTCCGCGTGTGTCTAATGTAATTCCATTCTCTGGTACGGACACGCCCCCATGCATTATATTTATGTGCCAATATCAAAGTAGTACGATTTTTTCTTTTGCCTTTTTTTTTTTGAGTACTGAGTTTATATTGTACCCCTTAATATTGGTGTAATCTATTATAAGGTGTATTAAACTAGTCAAAAAAAAGTTATAATGTGCGACAAAATTTGCAATGTACATTCCTCAACTTAAATTTTGAACGTATGAGATTAAATCTCGTATTAAATTCAATTTCTCGGTGACGAATTATAAATTATTCGTAGCGAACTATGTCGTACTTTTGATTTTTCGGTGACGAATTATATCCAGTTTTGACGAACTTTATATTTTGTACCAAAAATATACTTTATAACTGATCTTTACATTCACATCGTTACTTTGTTTGTGGAAAGCATAAAAGATTTGGATTCCATTTGAATTTTGAAAGGTGCTTCACATAATGAACAGAAGTCTATGTCATTTTTGATTACCAAACTAGATTTCCACTTACAACGACAAGGACATTATCATGTTAATGTCTAAAACGAGGAGCGGAAAACATTGTGATTCTGCTGGCATTTTGTGTGACGCAGACCATATTTACATAACCAACTTGGCATGCCAATGTGGGCAGGGTAGAACTTTGTAATTGTTTGTGACTTCAAGCTTGTGCCCTCAGCGAGCTGATGCTGGTCCGAAGTACATACATATGGGTGGATTAATCCTGAAGATTGAGAGGATGGCTGACGGTATGGTCCAAATTCCATCACCACATATCAAACCAGAAGCTACCGCACCTGCATAGTCCTCTGAATCCTTTCTGTTTATTTTCTCCCAGACGAATAATATGACAGTCCCAACAAACATATCGATGGCAAAGTATGCTCCTATGTAAAATGGGACAGCCATTGCCATTGGAATAGGGATGAACTGAGATACCTTGTTTGGAGTCACATCCCTTAATAGATTTATAACCAGAGCTGCGATGAAGAACCCACAGCAGATTGCAAGACAATGCTTAGGCAGCTCACCGAACCCTTCCACTCCGAGAATGGCCATTTCTCTGAATATAACTGCATATGGTGCTTTATACGGACCGTTAGGATCCCCAATATCAAAGGCAGTCCAGTACATCCAAAATGTAAGTGGGGCGATGATGCAGCCCATTGCTGTTCCGACTATCTGACTCACAAACATGGACTTGGCTGAAGAGAGGGTGAGGTAGCCGGTCTTGAAATCTTGCATGAGATCAGCTGCAGTGGAGACTATGGCCATCATAACGCCACAAGCTGCCAACCCAGCTACCACTCCTCCATCCTTACCCACGATTGACGCAAATATAAATAAGCCTATCTTTCCATAAGTTGATGCCAAACTCCAATCTGTTAGTCCAGTTCCATAGGAATTGCAGAAGGCAAGAGCTGGTGCAACGATATACGAGCACAAAACCAAATACCATTTTAATGGGGGGAAGATCATTGGAATGGTTGCTGTAGATACAGCAGCAAGTCCGACATACCCAGATGCAGCAATCCAAGAGGGGATTTTATCTTTCAGAAATGTATCGTCTCTCTGCTTCTGGTCAGATAACAGTTTAGCAGTCTCGGCATCTGTAGAAGATCAATCATTAAACATCAAGTTTCTTCTCAAGCTTTAACCACTTTATAATTCTAACACTTCTAAAAGAATTTATCCCAAACCGAGAAGATAATCAATTTATTATTAGTTCCTTCGTAAGGTGCAAGTCTACTATAGAGACTGAAATAATTTACTGATATCTGCACACAGTATAGAGATGACACCCAAAGCCATGGGAAGGAATAATAGTCTTCAGAACTAGATATATACGTACCTATGGGATTTCTATTGTCGGCCATGATCTCTTGCATGATAGGAAGGCTACTCTTTTTTGAGCTTGCCTTGACTAGTTCCTTAATAGTTATTGTTATTATCTTAATCAGATTGTATAGACCATCACCAAGAATGAGGGCAATGGAAATGAAAACCTGCAAAATATGAAAAAGACGTTTTAGAAGCTACCAGAATGAGCCAAGGAATAAAATTATTCAAAATGTGAGGATTAATGTGATCTTCAAACGGAGATATTGACTACTTTAAAAAAGACTATAGTTTAATACAAATTCAACAATCCCAATGGTAGCTCAAAGTTACTTAGTCAGAGGTTGGATTTATTTTATTTTAATGACGGACAACAATTATAAAAGCGTAGAGGAAAAATACTGCATGATTTACCTTGTAGCCATATAGACCTTTGAAATCATTGTTTTCAAGACCAGAAGGATACCATTCTCCAGCATGTGTAGAAATTATAGGCCAGAGAATTCCCCATGATAAGATTGCCCCAAATAGAACAGAGCAATTGACTATGTGGGGGCAAATAAGACCACATCCAACATATGTTGGGCTGAAGTCAAAATAAAACCTGTATGATGAAATCAACGTATGAAATTAGATTAATCATCAGGAATATTATCAACATATTGATAGGTAAATTTGTTGCTCTTACCAATAAAAGGATACTAAAAAAAATCAAACAGAAGATCATAGAAAGATGTTCTATTGGTCCAGCAATACATAAAAATGCCATAATTAATTTAGATCATCATCTGAGCTTTCAAGTGACTCTTAAAGGCAGAAATGCAGAGAACACTTCAGTAATGTAAATGATTCTCTGTTTTCGCAAGCTTTTTTGGTGAAAAAGCATTCTTTTCTAGTTTCACATTTTGGTGAAAAATATTTACAGTTTGATATTATCCATGTTCACCACGGTCCTCGACACTTCCTTATCATTTTCTAAGATATTAAACTTAGAGAAACAGTAAGAGTACAGTCCAGGAGTCAGGATAGGAAAAACATTGTTAAACAGTTCACTTGGACATTTTATACCAGTCTATCGTGTTACACTAGAAAACCAGACTAAAAAACCTAACAGATTGAAAAAGATACAGTTTTGTAACAAACTCGCTCCCTAGCACTAGTTTTTCAACAACTATCTCTATGAAAACACACAACAATTTGCAATCTTAGACTTCACATATTGTCTTCAGACAGTACTGGCAAGTGAACCTTCAAAACCATTATAACGGCAATAATACACTAGAAATTTGTTCACATTACATAAAGTTTTCATTAGGGATTATCAGGATATTTATCAAGCAGTGAAATGAATAGTAACTACAAAATAGCAGATGTTGATTGGATTTGAACACCAATTGCAATACGACTTTATTAGATTATTAATAGTGCAACAACCATGCTCCTTCACATTAGATAAACTTGGCATTCATCATTACTAAATGACAATTCGTTAGTAACACTAACATAGTAGATATTTATCGAAAGTTCACTTTATCTTCGATTGATGCTAACAACTCTCTTGGAAAAATAATAGACAGATAAAATAGGAACTTACGTGTTTTTGTATAGTGCCAAGCCAAGGGTGGGAAAATTATCGAAGCCACAGGAATCCCCAATGCCGCTAAAGAACCACTTAAAACAGCTCCATACAAGACTAATACTCAAATACTTCCCAAGGCAACTGACTTGCTTGCTGCAAAATCATTCATGAACAACCAACTATCGAGTTACTGAAGGTTCATTGATGTGCAAACAACAAACGAGTTAATCATCACAAAGTCAACATTTTAAAGCTTTTTTATGATCATTCGTTTGTCTTTCGATTATTATTTTGTTTGAATGGCCAGCTTAGATGTGAATGAAATAATCAATCGCCTCTCTCAAGACTTATGCGGTAGAGTTGTATGGAGATAGCACAAAATCATATTTTCTTACACTTGCTGTAAGACTTCAGATAGATATTTATAAAAGAGGCCAAAGGTAAATAGCATTGTCACAATACCCTGCAAGTTCGGCTCCAGTATTTGTGTGGAAGCTGTTAATCAACATTGCTGTCGCAGTCCCACTTGGATATGTGAGTTTATAATCAAGTACCATAACCTGGCAGAACACAAGATTTTGCCATGAATATACTTTATCAACAGCTAACTAATCAGTATGGAGGAGCAAATGAAACACACAAGACTTGTGCAAAATAAAAAAAAGAGCCTGCGCAAAAAAGAGAGAGCCTGTGCAGTGTAAAGTTTTCAAAGCAAACACGTCGGGCAAAATCTTACCTGATTATTTGCTCTATTCTAATGGATTTCATATTGTTTTTCAAACTTGACTCGTCATTCAGCCCCGTTTCTGATTATTTAAGCTAAAATTTGTAGAAATGGATTTCAGGCCGTTACCTTGCGAAGCGGGACAAGACTGAAGAGTCCAAGAAAACTGACAACAAAGAGGAAACCTATCATCCACCAGAGACCCGGGTTCTTGACATCTTGTGGGCGGTTCCCGGGGTAATCAGGTCCGATAAGCTGATAAGTCCTCTCATCCATGGCCAACATGTATGAGCCAAACCCGCCTGTTTGAACGAATATAATTATGTTACAAGATAAGGAAATAAAGTGACAATACAAAAGTCAAGCCACATGAATACAGAAGCCTAGCAAATTGAATAACCTAAATTCATCAAAGTAAGAGATATGTAAAAAAAAATAATACCACTAAAGGCAAGTCCATAACAGGCAACAACACAAGTCTGAATAACAGTGTTCTCCTGGCGAGTAAAGGGCTTAACAGACCAGCCAAATTTAGACGCGAATTGTGTCCATGACTTGACGAAAAAGAACCCTAGCAATCCAGCAGCGACATTTAAGGAAGGGATGATCCCGACGGTCAAATTGAGTTTATGAGTGATTATACAGAAGAGAGTTCCCAAAACGGCGCTGACTAGCAAGCCTCGGATAGTGATCTGTTCCTTCCAATCGGGAATGATTTCGACGGGTTCAGCGGGCTTGGTGGATTCGGATAAGAGCGGCTCGGAGATCTCGACCGCGGAGGTCTGCTCGGTTCCCATGGTAGATGAAATTGGGTAGTGGTAGATGGATAGATGGAGAAGTTAGAGATGCGAATGGGTGGAGATATGGTTGATTATTGAGCAGCTTCTGCTACGCATTGGGATTGAGAATCAACCAACTTGTCCAAGCAACGAGCTTTGAATGGTAGTTGTTGTTTTGTGAATGATGAACACGATGGACAAGAAGACCCAACTCGTATGGATTTGGATCACGTATTACGCAGTTCAATAATGAAAGCATGATCCCATCAAAAAATAATAATAATGAAAGCATGAAAACGGCGTCATTTTAATATGTTGTGAAATTTATTGAAATAAAATGAATTCGTTTCAATCCGCGTAACGTCTGATTTTTTTTTTCTGCCTCAGATAGGACTCGGACCTTTATTAATTTACGTCTCTAATATGGATTTTGGGATAAGTTTACGAAAACGTCAACAAATGTGTCATCCATGACATTTTTACCAGCTTCAGGGTTTAAGCGTCATCCATGACATTTTTTTTCTCACACTTCACCGAGCTAGGAACTTGAATGAACTCCTTTCCATTTTTATTATGAATTTATAAATGGATTATTACATTATAGAAAAATATCAGGTACAAAGTTAATTTTTTGGTAAAAAATAAAACAAATACAGTAATAGTCATTAATCTTGTAATTTGGATGTATGAGATTAATTCCTTTTTCTTTTCGGGAACAACCTAAATTAATTTTACAAACTGAATCGTTTGTCGCAAAACTCGACTTTGTACCTAGGGGTGTAAACGAGCCGATATACTCGCGAGCTGCTCGCGAACAAGCTCGGTCAATGTTCGGTCAAAGCTCGGCTCGATCTTAAACGAGCCGAGCACGAGCACAACTTTCAGACTCGTTTATTAAACGAGCCGAGTACGAGCAACCTACTGCTCGGCTCGTTTATGTTCGTGAGCCGCTCGTTTAAATGCTCGATTAATACTCGTTTAAATGCTCGATTAAAACTCGTTAGCTCGATTACTACCTGAATTTTATATAATTATTAGTCAATATTCAATAATATCAATATAATTTAAAAGGCTGCATAGGTATACTATTAATAATATGAATTATAATAAAACATGATACATATTGCTTGAGCTTTTTTTAATTGTAAAATACTCTAGGGCTTTTCGAGTATTCAACTGCTCATTTAAAGCTCCATTGAAGCTCGTTCAATATTCGTTTGAACTCATAAAAAGCCCGGTTTAAGCTCGTTAACTATAAATTATTATATTAAATTAATTAAATTAAAATACTCGTTTAAAGCTCGAACTCGGCTCGAGCTCGTGAAAAATTAAACGAGCCGAGCACGAGCACATATTTTTAATGCTCGAAAATACTCGGCTCGAACTCGTCAAATTTTAAACGAATCGAACACGAACAACCTGATACTCGGCTCGGCTCGGCTCGTTTACACCTATTTGTACCTAATAACAGGTGACAATATTCCCATACCCCAGGGCACGAACAGTTCAATTTCTCTTAAAGCTTTGATACTTGACACGACGACGTTTCGTTGAATGGATGAAAGCTTTGACCTTGCATTACATGTAACTAGCAGCCAAAAAGATCCCCAAATCTTCCCCAGTTTCTTCTCTCTACACTTCGCATCTGCTAATCGGCATCCATGGCGGTTCGAATCCTTCCCTGTCTGATCTTCGTAGCTTTAGCATTATTTCTGGTAGTTTCTGCGAGCACAGATGAACCGTTTATTGTGGCTCACAAGAAAGCCACCACCAAGAGAATCAAATCTGGCGTCGAGCGCGTTTCTGTTTCAATCGACATCTACAATCAAGGATCCTCGTGAGTTTTAACTCAATTACATCTTCTTTTGAATCTGATCGGAATCGGAACATGCATTATTGTATAGATCTGTTTGCTTTGTACTTGATTTTCGAATCTTGAATGCTCTAGGGTTCTCCATTTCCGTTTTTAAGTAATTCAGGCATGTTCAGATCCAAACCCGCTGCTCGACGATTTGTGGTCCGATTTGGTTGCGGACCTTTTTTTTTACTGTTTGCTATATTGAAGCCATTTTTTAGCATACTTGTCAGGAATTGGATTAACTTGCTGTGTATTTGTGTGGAGATTTGTGAATTTTTCTGCTGGAACTGCTAGTGCTCGGTTTATTTGTAGAGTTCTTCAACTTGTGTATCACTTAGAAGTATTCCATCAGTTGCATGTTGCGGCTCTTGTAATTGAAAGAGTTGAAAGTTTTGAAATAAAAGAAGGTTGACTCATAGTCGTAGGTATTCCCTTCGTTTAGATTCCTAAGTATTTTGTAGCTTTATTAGTGATGAGACCTGATAATCTTGGGTGTGTAAACTAGCCATTTCTTTTGAAAGGAAAGCCATGGAGGCGATTCCCAATCTTTCTTATTGTAGCTGCCAATAGCGTGTTGGCTCTCAAGTGTTTATATGGTAACATTTTGCCAATGATTAATATTTTGATGAATTTATTGTTATTCAGGACTGCATATGATGTGTCTCTAACTGATGATAGCTGGCCTCAAGAGGCATTTTCTTTGATTAGTGGCAACACTTCAACATCTTGGGAAAAACTTGATGCGTAAGCTTCAGCTCTATTATCTTCTTTTATAGATGGTTATAATATTTTCACTTATCAGTATCTAAGTTAGAAAATATTTACTTATCTATTTGGCTCAGTGGTTCTGTTGTATCTCACGCTTTTGAACTGGAGGCTAAAGTGAAGGAGTTCTTTTTGGGTTCACCTGCATTGATTACTTTCCGAGTACCCACAAAAGCTGCTTTGCTGGTCCTGTTCTAACTTTGTTTAATTCCCAAATAAAAGTTCTTTCTCTGTCAATTCTCATTTTTTGGCTGTTGCATTTGTCAAGGTGGCATACTCTAGTCCCATAAGGCCACTTGATATCCTTGCTGACGAAATCCCTGTGAAAAAAATTGACCTGGTAAGCTAAATAACTTGTTTTCATTGATATAAGCTTCTAGTTATCATTATATTAAGGGTATTAACTGGAAAATCTCGTGTTTGATTCGTATCACTGCAACTGGAATGCATTTGCTACCCTATTCCGCAGGCCAAGGTATGAGCCTTTACTGATAAGCGTTAATTTTATTAAGCCTAATAACTCGTGAGAACAAAGTTGTTCGAAGTAAGTTTCCTATTGTTTATTAGTTGCTCAGTCATTTATTTATAATGAATATCTACAGAGGTTATTAGCAAAATATGGATCGCTGGTGTCTGTCATCACCTTCATGGTTCTCTTTATCTACCTGGTCGCCTCGCCGTCCAAGTCGAGCGGTCCGAAAGGAAACAAAAAGAGACGCTAATGGTCCGTGGTAGCAGGAGGACGGGTCTGGTGGTCTATGTACTTCATCACCACAACCACGAGCGCACACATGCTTTTTTGCATTTAGTTTGTTGGTTTATTTTAGTGTTTTTTTGGCAGAACTCTATCACCAGTCACCACAAACCAGAAGAGACAAATGTTAACGGTAGAACGTTGCCTGTCTTGCAACTGAGCTGATATATGTATAATGTTCGGAAATTTCCAACTTGCTTGTCCATATTTCACATTATCTGCATGCTAGATTAAAGTAGTAGTCTTATGCATACAACCACATTCCGCCTTAAATGTATAATGTACGATGAATTGAATTATGAGTTATGATTGAAGTAGTAATATAAAGGCTAGGCTAGTGATGATGCATGGTTTATGTTGTTGTTGATATTGGATTTTTGCCCTTCAATGACCTGATGTACAAGGCACGGCCGTGATGGCCACATAGAGATGATTTCAATCTTAAAAGGCTAACGAATTACTGAGGTTCAATTATGGATGTTTGGTGAATGACTTCAATCAATAGATTTATGTACTTCGAAGTCTATTAGGGCATCTACAGCAAGGAGAGCAATAAGCAATAATAGAGAGACTTTATTGCTTATTGCTCTCATGTAGCAAGAGAGCAATAAAAAGAGCAAAAAACAATGCTTGATAGGTGAGTAATAATGGAGAGGGTGTTGGATAGGAAAGCAATAAGTGGGATCCACATGTATTTATGAAGAAAAACAAAAGTAAATTACATTTTGTTAGTTTTGAAAGAACTAAAAATTAGAAATGTCAAAAAATGAATGTTAGATGGACAAAAAAAATAAAAAAATAAAAGAATCTTGGGGCAAAACAAACAGATGAAATAATAGAAGTGATAATTTTGGATAATTGAATGGTTATGGAAGAAAATGTTGCATTTTGACTATAAAAAAATGTTGCATTTTGCTCTTAGCTATTTGCTCTCTTGCTGCATTGAAATATATAGAGCAAAAAACCATTTTCGCTTATTGCTTTTTGCTCTGCATTGCTACATGGCTTGTATGAAAAAAAATGCTATTTTTGCTTATTGCTCATTGCTCCCTTACTGCGGATGCCCTTAGAGCCCAAGTAGAAAAAAAGATCTTCTCTTGACCAAAAATTGGATTTGGTCATGAGAGTTGGTTCCACAAAATCATATATTTTCCAATACAAATCAAACTTGTGCCAGTTTTTATATATAAATTTGAGTTATGTAATGATTATATCTTTAAAAATATAAAGTAATAAACTATAAAATTATTTACTTATAATAGTATTTTAATTGTAATATTGTAGTTAAGTAAATATTTTTTTGGATGTATAGTTAAGTAAATATTTAAATATAGTTGTTTTGATGAAAGTTATGGTAAATGTATGTGAAAAAAGTATGAAAGAGATGGATGACCTAATAAAATTTAGTCATGAGTGTATTGCATTTGATTGGTTTAGTCATTGAGTGATGACTAAAATCGATATGATGAGAGATAAAATTGATGAGAGAAATGGATTATATGTTTTTTTTGTCATGGTGGGGTGTTTTTGCGAAAAGTACAAAAGGAGTTCTATCACTGTTGGTGAATATATGAATCCACGCGATGTACATTTGGATCAAATGATACATGACTTTGAAAATTATAAAAAAGTAGATTATGGAGTTTTGTACTTCGTCTTTAGTGTGTAAAACATAAGAAATTTCAATTTTTGGTAGAATAGAAGTTTTGAATGTATATGAGCCTTTGTATCATTTGGTCCAAATGTTTATATAGGGATCTATGGATTCACCAAATAATGGGACACATTTCGGCGCTTCTAAACCTCATATTTGGTTAGGATTAATTATAAGAATTACGACTTAAATATAATAAGTTGATAATTAGAAAGAACATAAGAGATAATTGTTGGTTTTGTGGTCCTCGCGAATGCCTTCTCTTCCCGCCTCGTGCGTGGATAATTTCATGGTAAGGTACATGATGTGACATGTGCTCAAATGTTGAAGAATGTACTAATAATTTCGGGGGTATATGTGCAGATTCATGGTAAAGGTGGCTGACCTGACATGTGCTTCAAGATGTGGTAACATGTATCAATGATTTCGGGATCTGCTCGAGATGCCTTGATAGAGTTTCTAATATTGATATATATATATGTACTAGATAATTAAGACTATCACGATATGTATTGAAACGTTATAAATAGTTGTACCACTTCATACAAAATTTTTAAAAGATTTAAACTATTAGACTCCAATTGTATAGAAATAATGCGCCATTGAAGATTTAATGTACTTTACATTTGAGGTTGAATTATTTAGAAATAATGTTGACTATTCTTTTTGTTCCACATAGTTTAGTGTGAATCTGTGATTGATTTTATTTTTCAAGATAGTAATAATCTTAATTATGGATCTTTTTTTCATACATATCAATCACTATTCGAATATATCTTAGATATACTGTATGAGAACTTTTCTTATCGGGTACACGTGATATTCGACTCTTGGAACACAGGCCACGCACGGCATCACCCGCATTTGATACTTGAATTGTGTCCATTGAAGCACCATCCACTTTGAAACACACGAGAGTAAAAGCTTGTAATTAGCTCCTTCAAGCGCATATGGAAGGAATAGACGAACCAGCAACGCCAACCTGCAGGAACAACACGTACACGAGGAACGAATAACACCTCCGTGAGGGAGGACAATACGCCCACGCCGAGGCGGAACGAAAACACATCCACAATGGATGAATAACACTCCTCACAAAATTGAGGAGAAATATGCTACTCAATGGAGAACCTTTCAAGCCAACTAGACCAACACTTCTTTCGCTAGTTTTGGATCTTTTGAAAAAAAATCTAAACGAGGGACAATTACAGGTAGATTATCATAATTAATTAAATGACACCGTTTCTTTTCATGACTGTTAATTTTAAGGAAATAACATCTAACAAAATGTGTGTTATAAATCTCTGTCACCAAAATGACATTGATAATATTCGATGTGGGGGAGTACTCGGTTGAGGCATGGTTGTAAGAATAAGGCAGTGAGGCACGATCCGAGTCGTTGATCGACTTGATCGGACGCACGTGGCGAAGCCACGTGTCACATCAGCCATTTGCGTTCACACTATTTTGACCTTGGATACGTAGCGCGCATTCGATGCACGGTGATTAGATGGACGACCGAAATCGTGCCTCACTACCTTATTCTACCAAATCCTGCCTCATTTGATCGCTCTTCTATTCGATGTTACTTAAAAGTTATTTTACATAAAACTACGATGGATCCAGGTAAGATAAAATTAATAATCAATTCATTAATGAAGAAAAGGTCAGAAGAAAATCTAAACATCAATTAGAGTCGCGAGATATAGTTTTCAGTGAAAGTAGCAACAGTTTGTATAAATACAGGCCCTCCGATTGATGCAACCTGCTCTTTCAGATAACATCGCAGCCGTCCATCTCCATATCACAAACTTTAAACTCCATCTAACTTCCCTTGCACGCACAAACACTTGTAACTTTTTAGCGGTTCTATTTTTCATCATAATTCGAAATTCAAAAAAATACTCAAAAAATAACCTCTTCTCCGCAGTCCGCACCACCATCTCTCCCCAATCGTGTAATGAGAGAGAGAGAGCTATTTTCGCGTCGTTCTTCCCATCGGCACGTGATCGATGCGAGCGATTGATTTCTGTTGCGGTGAATCAGAACTTTCTCAACACCTGTATCGTTCATGGCTTTCTCTGAATGGGCGTTACAGGAAGGCAGGCTTGTATTTCACCACCGAATCGATTGTAAATTTAATTCGTCCGTCTTCGCACCTTCCCCGTCCCGGACAAAATTAACAGGAATCGTATTACATTTATCACCAGCAGCAGCAGCAGCTACAGTTCAGTGGAATACAGCTATGAATTCAGTCTCGTCCACACAGTGATTGAATGAGAGTGTGTGTGTGTACGTCTTTATCTTCACCGAATAGGTTACTCTCATTTTCCAGTCTCACAGAAATCCAATTCGAGGTAAAAAAAAATTACGTATAAAGCCACATTGCAACACTCTCTAGCATCACACAACTGATGGCAGGTTTTCAGAGGGAGTTTGCAAATTTTGATAAGGGAGGAAATAGCAATATTAATGCTCAGGAATATGAAAATGAGTTGATGATGAGTTGTGACTTGTTGACCCACTCTGGTTTTGCCGGACTCACGAGGAAACGAGTCCTGAGACAAGCAAGAAAAAGGTCAGTAGCTTTCACTTCTTTCGAGACGCCTAGCCTCATGAACTTTCCACCGCAGCCACCACCGCCGCCTCTTTTCCTTTCACCTCCTGAACACCAGCCTACTGCACGTGTAAGAGTTTCTCCATTCAACAATTAAATTTAATTAATCAAGAAATTTTGTCTAGATTAGTTACAACTTTCCATTTCTGGTACAAGCTAATTGCAGATTCTATACATCTGATATATATCTTGGTTTTGTTGGCTATTTATTATTCATAATTGGATTGTGGTAGCTGAAATTAATCAATAAATAACTGAAAAAATAAGCAGAAGTTCATGTTGGTAAAATGTTCTGTTTTTTCTTCTTCTCATTTTGGTATCTAAACATAACTGTGAATGAAGTTGCAATAACTAATAAACATGAATTTGCTCAACTCTTTTTACAAATTCACACATGGATTGTGTGTAACTCCAGACTATATAATTACATTTGCAGGAGACGATGAAGCACTGGAATCTGACGTTTTTATTCCAGAAGCAGCTGCAGCACAGTGATGTTAATCCTCTGAGAAGGATGATAATTCCAAAGGTTTGTTTTCACATTTTATATAATTTTATGCTTAGCGTGGAGGTGAAAATATAAATCAAGACTACTGAATGCATATATTATTTCAGAAAGCAGCCGAGACCTTTCTCCCTGTTCTCGAAACGAAAGATGGAATGTCAATCATCATGAGGGATTTTGATGGACTTCACTCATGGACCTTTAAATACAGGTTGCTTATAACAATTAATCGGAATTTTTTTTTTGCAGAGAAATTCTATGCATAACCATATATACACATTTTCATGAACTAATTTATAGACATAGCTGGTCGACAATAGGAAATGTTATTTATGTAACTCCAACTCGATTATGCGTAGGTACTGGCCTAATAACAACAGTCGCATGTATGTCCTCGAGAACACAGGTACTATTTTAGTAATCGAGGCTTCAGTATTTTATTTCGGTTAATTCTTATTTTTTTAAAGTTTGCATTCAACGTCGAATTTATGTTTCGCTTTTTAGGAGATTTTGTCAACGTTCATGGCTTAAAACAAGGTGACTATGTCCTGGTGTATCGCGATGAGAATCAACTCTACGTAAGCTATCATCATCCTTGTCTTGTATAAAATTTTAGGCCTTGAATTTGTGATGACTTGTTTGGAAGGTTACTTTTTTTCAGGTTATTCAAGCCAAGAAAGCTGCTGATTTAGAGGCCGAAGCGACTGATGTAACTCAGAACGCTATCAACGATCTCTCGCTAAGTGACTTTGAGGTGATAACATCCGACGACATGTATGTGACATTTCCCCTAGTGGATGATTCACACAACTCATACGTCTACGAGACAAGCTTCACCACAGATTCTTCCCCGTTCGGTTTCTTCGATAATCCAGTTTCCAACTCCAGCCCTAAGATTGACCCACTCGAAAGCTTTGGCTCTGTTGAATCTTGGCTGTTCAATGATCTTCAGTTTCAGTAATAATCCGGAGTACTGCCATCCTCTGTTATGTCTCATGAAGTTCTTTAATCGAGATTTGCCTACATCGTACCCGAATAAAGAACGAAGACAATGTGTGTGTGTGTATAAGTGACTGGTTTGTTTTACTGGTTTATGTGCTTCCCTTTCTCCTCTTTTTTGCATGTTGGAATAAGTGAGATGTTCTAGGCCATGAACTTTGTGAAATAAATCTATGTATGTTTTTGCTTTCATGAATAAATAAGAGTGTCTTCTTCTGAATTGAAAAAAAAAAACTACTTGATTTCAATAGTAATCATGAATTGACGAACTTTACTTAATTTAAGTAACTGACTTTAGTACTTCACTTATTTCAACTCAAATAAAATACTTAATTAGAAGTCCTAAATGAGACTCTAAATTGAAATGCTCAACTTAAGTCCAGAAAAGCAGCCATAAGCATATGGTCATAAGTCCACTGTTTATTATCACATTCACTCTTTCAATTACAGAAGATAGATTTATCTTTTAGTACTAGTTTTAGTAGACTCCCTTTTGATAAGTGCTTTCACAGAACGTTCCTCCAAGATCATCGCAAGCCTCAGCTCTAAATACCCTGCACGCAAAACTGACCATTTATGAATCCTACAATAACATCTAGAAATCGGTACACATGATAAAGAGCTAATTGACGCTATTTAATGATATATATATATATGGCTATATGCTGTGGGCGATTACGTTTTAGCGTCATTGTATTCTAAATACTCTCTTTCGACGAGTTCAGTATGAGTGTTTGGAGCTTTTTCTTGTGGCTTCAACTTGACTTCAGGATACATATCTGCCAAACAAGCATCTCCTCCTTGTGTGTCACAAGCTTCTGCCGGGAACACACTGTCACAAGTAAAAAAAAAAAACTGCAATTTTTACAACAGAGTTTTTCTCTGTAAGCTGTATAAAAATGAGTAGGTATGTAATGACAATATATTGTCAGAGTACTAATTTAGCCCTTAAGAGTTACTCATTTTTCTAAGTTAGTTTATTCACTTTCTTATATTAGTTTATTTTGATTTGTAAATTAGTCTTTCTGCTTCTTCTTTTTTTGGCATACTCTATAATATTATTAATTTTTTATTATTAAAAAGTGCCACTATGAAACCGAAGGAATGAATCTGTGAAGGTTTAAACCGTCGACCTCTTGGTCAGGTTTAAACCGTCGACCTCTTGACCATCTACAATACAAAACATAGTAAGCAAGTTTTCTATTACAATTGGGAAAACGGGCAGAAGCGATTTATAGAACTCGTTACCAATTACTACACGATACGTGTGGATCATGTTTAGGACTTACGAGAATGTGGAACTGTAATCGACTATGGATGATGATGATGATGATTCATAGGCCAAAGGAGTTGATTTGATCTGGAAACTCTTTGAAGAAATCGATGCAAAAGAGTTCAAGGCAGGTTTAGTAACTGGGAAGATTGTTGTTGGTGTGGAGAACCACAAAGTGGATTGCATTTTGACGATGAGTAAATGAAGTCACTTAGGTGATAAGTAAAACTTGGGTGAATGAAAGAGTGCAGAAAACTAAATAGCACATTTATAGGTGTTATTGAGAGAGAGTTGAGTGATGAAGAGAAGGTAAGATATTTCTGGGATGTATGGATAAGGGCGTTGCTACCTGGCTGACATGTTTGGATATGAGTGTGATTCATTGTTTCGAATTTCTGTCACTTTCACCTGAGTAATCATCCCAAAATCAATTTGATTAGATATAGAAACTTTGATACCAAGACGACCAAGCTTGTTTTGGTCTACAAATTTACAGGAGGTGATGATTTAAGTTGGCCTAAATCGACGCAAAAGCAGATTCAGAGTTTCAAAGTTGAAAGCATAAAAAACAGTGCATATGATCTTTGTTTATTTTTAACTCTTAAAGATGCAAACAAGAAAATGAACACGGGTTACTTGTCTAAGTGATTCTAATGATTTATACAATACAACACAACTCGTCCACATTTCCAATTTCTAGTCTTCCACAGATGTTGCCATGCCTGACGGTTTTTAATAACGCCGGCCACCAGATGTGGATAGGAGAACTCGGCTTGCTTTCTTGCCTTTCTTACCCGTTTGATTTACCTTTGGAGATGCAAGACTGTCGGTCGATCTTTCTCTAGATATCACATTCGCAAACGACATCATACTGGCATTTCCTGAACCTGCAATTGTCATAGCCAAGTCTCAGCTATCTATCAAAACAGCACTTGTACTTGGCTACATGTGCTACAGTATCATCTAAAATACAGTTAAGACTTATTGCAGAATGGATGTGTTGGAGGGACCAACTTGTGGCTTCAGGCCTCTGCTGCATTGGCACAAGACTATCGCTGCCAGCACCAGCAGCATAACCCAGTTTTGTAACACTTGAGAAAAGCATCTTTCCACCAGCAACTGGCGAGACACCTACTTGTGGAGGACTTGAGGATGTTACCGAAGAGCTTCCTAATGCTTCATACACGAGAGAAAAACTTCATCAATTAATAAATATACGTCAGTACAAGAAATGAGTATTCTACCACAAGAAACCCCTTAAAAAGCGAACAAAAACTATTAAGAGTATTGTAGCGTAAATCTACATACATCAATGTTATTATTGGCTCATAATCAGGCACATGCTATCAGACACTAAACAGAACTCACTAAAACCTAAGAGATATAACGCTGGTACTACCTTCAAAGTCATCCAAAGAGAAAGGGGGTTCATCATATGACGAAGACTTATAGTTAGACAGTACAGGCATACAATACTCTGTGATGGCAGTGTCTGCCTTAACTTTCTCCTTTTGTTCCTGACAAAAGAAGACATACTGTTATATGACAGTGCAACTGAAAATACTATACGTCAGATTTTACACAAAAACGACGATAATGTCTTGCAGAATATGAAGACACCTGCCCAATTGTTATTGGCATGGTAGTAACTAAATGTTTTGATTTTGTGATCCATCTTTCAATTGTTCTTAATGTGTACAGCTTAATTTTATTATGGCTTGCAAATGAAAGGAAAGTGCACTGAGATTTATCATGGATACATGTCACACAAAAGATTTGTGCCCCCAAAAAAAACCAAGCAAAGATTTCACATCCACGGACTTCCATCAATATACAATACGAGTGAAACACAAAGTTTAAGGACTGCGTTGGAATTTTGAAGATGGTACCCAATTTTACCATAACAGCTGCTATGAAGAAAATTAAGTACCTTCTTGGCTAGTCTTTTTCTCAGATTTTCACGTTTCTTGATTTCATCCATGAACGGAGCAAGTGACTCGGGAGGTAATATCTTGCTGAGATCAATTTCACAGAGCTGCAAAAATTTGAGCCAAGTTAACAGTACATAAATTTAATCAGATATGAACATGAGAAATATCAGAATATAAATCGACACCTGGAAAGTGGTAGTTAAGGAAAAGTGGCTCAAATAACGATATCGCTTTCTCATGGCTTCTGTCTGAGTCACTGTCTCTAAATGAAGTATCCTTCCACTTATCCTACCCATAGGAAAAATGCACGGTTTTAGTGAAGCAGAAGACGAGAACACTGGCCAAATAAGCTAAGCAGTATAATTAAATCTTTGACAGGGTATTATATGCAGAATGTAGTTCCAAGATAGTGAGTCTTAGTTATATGAATGCATGCATTCAAGTATCTTTTCCTCGTCGCTTTATCCCACGAAATATAAAACCTGCAGGATAGCTTCCAGCTATAAGCATAATTAAAACGTATCTTTCGCAATCACACTTAAGTAAACATCGCCCCACATCCTCATTTTTTATAGTATTCACAACGCGGGCTACAAATACAGAGTAAATTTGAAAAGCATCCAGTATCATGTTTCTGACTCTTAAAATAGACACACAACAGACACGTGTTAACTCCGACCACTTGAAAAAATAATATGATTTTGAATGTACTTAAAAATGAGCCTTCTTCTATAGAATACAGATGTAGAAACAGCTACAATCGAATTGCCACCCTTCAAATAATCATTCAGCTATAGAAATACAAGAAAATGCCCAAATTTATAAAAGCTGAGTCCGCAATTGCATTTGTCAAACAAGAAAGGTCCTTATATGGTTACTTACCAGATGCGGGTTAACTAATTTAAATTATAACTTTTACTTTCCAAATACTAAAGTATATAAAATAAAACAGTTAACACTTATAACAGGAGACGAGCAAAATATGCTATGTAGTATATGCATAGCAAGGAAACATGTTGCCCAAGTTTTGCAAACTGCCAACCTGTTAGGAAGCATATTACAGTTTCCGTAATGGTGAAGTAAACATCTCATGTTCAGTGGATGAAGAATGAGGTTCTGGCCATCGACTGACTGAAACAGATAAAACAATGTCATGCAGCACAATTTTAGCTTCCCAAATGCACACGAACTATGAATAATGTATTAAAATTGAAAGCCACGGCAACCCATGAACATGATCAGAGTACATCCAAAACAATGTCCCATGTTAGAATAACAATAACCTTCTAGGCTGACGAGTTCACCAATATAATGAAGCAAAATCCAATATGTAGGATATTAACCTATGTGTAGTTATGTCAACAGCAACAGAAATCAATGTGATTCAATAACTACCCACATATATAACACAATGCAAAAACTCTTAGGAAACTAAACTGAGTCGAGAAAAACCTAGTGGAAAAGAACTGAGCAATACAAATACCATTTTGAGGAAATGCAAAATTGATATGACAAAATCAATATGGTAAGACACCTTTGGAGGCCAAAATGGTATGCAAACTTCCATTTATTACGATTTTAGTGCAGCAGTGTACTGGATAATCATAAAAAAAAAAAAAGATCTGCACTACATGGAAACCACAGTTATTAACCATAATTTTGCTTCAAAAATTTACCTGGAAGCAATTTCTAATAAATAACACCTTAAATGAACTGGTGCACATAAATATGTATATCGCACTCATTCCGTCAATGATATAGACATTGAAAGTATATTATTGGATAATTAGCCAGCATACCTGATAGAAGTTGTATTCATTGTCTCTAATATCCACCGAGACAAATGAGTGAACAAGCAGCTTGTTGTTTTCACTGTATGAGGAAGACAGCACTGTGTCACACATATCACTAAGCACAACATCTTCGGCTTGAGCCGTCCTCATTTTCGGTTGTTTATGGGTATCCAGTTCAGTTTGTTGCAGATGTTCCTTATGACAATCAGGAGAAGCGGCAAGCAGGTTCATCTTTGGCACTTTAGATACAGTTTGAGTTTCAGAGTCTTTACAAGGTTTACGGAGATTCAAACCCTGGTGAGAATTCCAGTAGTGCTTTCTCTGCTCCAACTGACCCAATGAAGCAGAAACATATGGAAGCTTCTCTATATCCTCAACAAGACCAGAATCTGCTCTAACTAACCAACTGTCTAAATCCGATATTGCCTGTCTAACTGACAGATCCACGTCCGATGTGAACGTAAACTTTGAAAAGAAACTGTGATCCTTATCATCGTTGAGCTCACCAACATCTGTGTCTGGCTTATTCTTCTGAAATACAGATAACGAATCCTTCTGACGAGTTAAAAGCATTAACTCTATTGTATCACCGACTATATACTGCTTGACGTTCTCAATGTAGATAGTATACAAGTCCCTTGGTGATATCATCACAAAACATAACGGGCATCTTTTCCAGCTCTCACCCTGTTCATCTTCCTTCCCCATTAACAAATACTGCAGAATACATGGAAAGCAAAATATATGGCCGCATGAGGTTATCTGCGGACAGAGAGGATGTTCCAGACAAATTGGACAGTGCACAGAGGAAGGAGTGGCATACTTAACACAAATAATATCCTCCCACTGAAACATCTTATCTGGATCCGTCAAGTCAGGTGTATAGTTACCTGAATCTAGAAGAACAAACTTATAATTTGCTTGTAAAAATAAATCTTTGTTGTACGGCTTTAGTTTCTGCAGTGGCCGCCTGGGAGGCGGAGCCCTCGGCTGTGGACGAGCAATAGGGTCATACTGAAAGTTCAGCAAGTGATTACCATTTGCTGTTTGAGTTCTTCTCCCTCTCACATTTGTTAGAGCTGAGTTGGGATTGCCAGACCCAAGCGTTTGGAGGCCACTGGAGGTGGTAGTCTCAGATTTCCTCCTGGACTGCATAGATCCAACCCCTCTTGCAACCTGACCAGCCACATCCCCATCATTAAGATTGCCAGTGTCTTGGCCTGTAAGTGTAGCCTCAGCGTTCAGTGCTCCTTGTTCGGTTACCTGTAATTGAATCGAAACGATATATAAAAAACACTTTATTTTGAAACCAACAGGTATTAATTATGATCAGACAACACCTATGGCATAAACATTTCTATCCTATTCACAACTTGTTTTATGGTTGCACAAAGTATACCATACCTTTTCGGCGGGTTCATTGGAATCATCTGCATTTGTTTCCAGCAGGCCTGGAAACAAAAATAATAATCAGTAAAACCAGTAGAACACCTAGGTATAAATAGCTATACAAGATTGGGGCCAAGAAAAGTGCATAAACAAAGGAATATTAGAATTCAAGATCTCCTTGTGACTTTCCTAGCACTTTGCCTAGCATACACACCAATTTAGCTATACCTAATACAGTATGAAAAAAATGAATGCCATCCTGTTACCCCCAAAACCCTAGACAGTTGCAACAAAGATTCATACATACATAAACTTGGTTAGAAAGCATGAAATTGAAATAGTAACAAAAGCGAAAATAAAGAAAAAATGAGTTAATTACTGGCGGTGTGCATCGATCGGTGGGAAGGAGGAAGCAGTAGGTCACCATCTCCATGATTGGTATTAGGGTTTTGAGTAGCTGAAGAAAATGATAAATCGGTGGTACCTGTGGCTTGTGTGGGCAATATGGACATGAAAGGTACGCACACAAACAAGGAGACGAGGAAAGAAAGGCTTCGTTTGCGCTCTCAGCTCAGCCGCGTGCGGTGCTTCTTCCCCAATCTGGGTTTAAATGTCATTCACATCAACCACAAATCCTATGTCTCCCTTATTATAAATATAATATTCGTATATTCTTCCAACTATTTTAGTGAGAATCATTAAATTATTTAGATATTTGCATCATTTTGAACATATTTCATTATATTAATCATATCACCAATTAGAATAAAAATGAATTTGACCAAATTAAATTAACCTTATAACTAACGGGTGCGGTTCAGGTCCAAACCGACATTATAAATAAAAACTCCAAACTGAATTTTGAGCTGACACGTGTCCATTATAGTCGAAATCCCGAACAAACACACGGAGGGGTATTATAGTCATTACACACGGAGGGGTATAAATCTAATAATGTTATTTTTAATTTAGTCCTTTATTAGACCTTTATTCATTCAATTAAGTGCTGTGATCAAATGAAAAATCCGATAGAGCCAAGTCATATATCGTTGCGTAGCTAACTCAAAGCTTTACAACTCTCTAGTTCACACCAAGAGCAGACTAGGTGGTTAAGAAGGTCAAAATCGGAGTCAAAACTTAATGACCAGACTTAATTGGCACCACAAATGACATATTAGACCTTTATTCATTCAATTAAGTGCTGGGATCAAATGAAAAATCCCATAGAGGCAAGTCATATATCGTTGCGTAGCTAACTCAAAGCTTTACAACTCTCTAGTGCACACCAAGAGCAGACTAGGTCGTTAAGAAGGTCGAAATCGGAGTCAAAACTTAATGATCAGACTTAATTGGCATATTAGACCTTTATTCATTCAATTAAGTGCTGGGATCAAATGAAACATCCGATAGAGGCAAGACATATATCGTTGCGTAGCTAACTCAAAGCTTTACAACTCTCTAGTTAACACCAAGAGCAGATTAGGTCGTTAAGAAGGTCGAAATCGGAGTCGAAACTTAATGATCAGACTTAATTGGCACCACAAATGACATATTAGACTTTTATTCATTCAATTAAGTGTTGGGATCAAATGAAAAATCCGATAGAGGCAAGACATATATCGTTGCGTAGCTAACTCAAAGCTTTACAACTGTCTAGTTAACACCAAGAGCAGACTAGGTCGTTAAGATGGTCGAAATCGGAGTCAAAACTTAATGATCAGATTTAATTCATAAATGATCAGACTTAATTGGCACCACAAATGACATATTAGACCTTTATTCATTCAATTAAGTGCTGGGATCAAATGAAACATCCGATAGAGGCAAGTCATATATCGTTGCGTAGCTAACTCAAAGCTTTACAACTCTCTAATTCACACCAAGAGCAGACTAGGTCGTTAAGAAGGTCGAAATCGGAGTCAAAACTTAAAGATCAGACTTAATTCATGAATGATCAGACTTAATTGGCACCACAAATAGCATATTTGACCTTTATTCATTCAATTAAGTGCTGAGATCAAATGAAAAATTCGATAGAGGCAAGCCATATATCGTTGCGTAGCTAACTCAAAGCTTTACAACTCTCTAGTTCACACCAAGAGCAGACTAGGTCGTTAAGAAGGTCGAAATCGGAGTCAAAACTTAATGATCAGACTTAATTCATGAATGATCAGACTTAATTGGCACTACAAATGACATATTAGACCTTTATTCATTCAATTAAGTGCTGAGATCAAATGAAAAATCCGATAGAGGCAAGCCATATATCGTTGCGTAGCTAACTCAAAGCTTTACAACTCTCTAGTTTACACCAAGAGCAGACTAGATCGTTAAGAAGGTCGAAATCGGAGTCAAAACTTAATGATCAGACTTAAACTATTACTGTAGCAAATTTTATTCAAATAGATCAGACTTAAAAACGGACTGTAGCGAAAGTGGAATTTTACTGTAGCAAATTTTAGGACGATTATACCCCTCCTATCTTTTATGTATTTTTAAATAAGTCCGCGTGTGTTTTTATTATTTACAAAAAGAACCCCGACGTGAAGAAAGTTCGGCTGAATTTAGATTGGTTCATTTTGACACTTGTCAAATGTTTTGTGGGTTTGTAGTTTTTATTTATAATTATGGTTTGTATTTGATCCAAACTCATAACCTTATTAGTAAGTTTTCGATCCCATAATTCCTAAAAAACTAGATATCGGAAACAAAGTGTATGCAAATTGATGTAAAAGTCACTAAATTAAAAATTAAAAAAAGTCATTCATTTGGATAAAATTATGGCGTAGCTCGTAGGAAGTATATATGTCGATTTGTAATTTGCACCAATAATCAATTTTACACTTTTAACTCTATTTAAAATAATATATCTTATTTAGATGAATTAATTACGGTTTATTTGAAAATTAGTTAAAAAAAGCAGTGCATAAGTAAGAAAATTAGTTTTAAAAAATGGAAAAAAAAAATTAGGTATAAAGAAGATTTTTTGGTAAAAAAATACAAACAAATCATAGCAACTGAACTTTTTATTTGGATGGATAAGATTAAATTCTGATTTTTGTTGCATTTTCTCAGTGATGAAGTGTGTCGTCTTTTTTGGTGATAAACTATAGATCGATTTGAAAAACTTTATCGTTTGTACCAAAAAAATCAACTTTGTATGTGATCATATATAAAATTAGATAAAAAAAGTAATGTTATTATTGAATTAAGGAACCGACAGATGCCCTGCGCACCGCGTAAGCCTGTGACGCCATCCGGATCCGGGTCGTGAAATCGGAGCTTTTCAGTGGAAAGGTTAGATATTCGGGTGATGCTTTTTGTTTCAAAACCTTCTCTTTGACCCTTCTTCTTCATTTGGCCTGACGAAAATTCATCATTGGCGTCTTTGAGAATTGAATTCGGCGATTCACGCATTGTGTCTATTTCGTCCATTGATTCCGCCAGTTATTTTCTTAGGGGAAGGACGATTGCTGCTGACGGTGGTGATTGTAGTGTAGATCCCGGCTCTTCCATTGGCGTCTTTTTGGTATTTTGAATCGGACTCTTCTGGATCTTAAAATTTTCGATCTAATATTAAATTCCCTAATTGTTTTGAATTTTGTTGCTGCATTTGATCAGATCTCTCTCCTTTTTATTTTACAGCTTATAAATGATTATTTTAAAAAATATATTTTTAGTAGTTCTAGCAGAGTCCAGCTAGGTCAGATGTATGTTAGTACAATTTAGGATTATTAACATGCCTTCTTGTGGTTTATTGTTTAGCACAATGCGTCTCATTGATAAACTTTATTATCTGGAAAATAATTTCTATTCTGTTCTTATTTGTTAAAATTCAAGCCCTTTCCGTCTCATTTTGGTTCCAAAACTCATTGTGGATGGATTTTTGCAGCTGTGCTCTGCTTAAAGCGTAAAAGCACTGCCTGGTACTGGATTGGATGGCGACTTTACCTTCTAAATCTTTGCTAGGTTGAGCAGAATGAATTTTGTATTCTGATGTACCTGATTGACTTGTGAACTTGTCTTCTGCTCCATCAGTATTCTTAAGGATTTCAACCAATGAGGGAGTGGGTTGTTGGAGCTTTCATCAACCTTTTTGGAAGTATTGCCATAAACTTTGGCACAAACCTTCTTAAATTAGGTCACAATGAGGTTTGTCAAAATCTTTACGCCTCATCTTCGGGTGACATTCCCTTGCTTCACTTGTCATTTGAGCTGTTGATGACCAAAAAAATTGTACAGTAAATGATGCATCTAAATGTTGTACAACATCTACAATAGCCAATCGTTAAAAACAATTTTTGGGCTGGACTCTATCTACGAAATTACAGATGAGTCCCAATTTCTCTTTATTTGGGTGTCATTTCCTAAACTGAGAACGTTTTCTGATTGCTATACTACACAAAAAGAGTATTATTATTGTTGGAGGCCATTCGTTTATGAACAATATAATCTGTGAACAAGTGCTAAGTGCTAACATAACCAGAATGTGGAGTGAAAGGAAAACTGTTATTACTTTGCTATTTTACCTCAACCATTTGTATGTCATTGAAAACTTAAACCATTAATCACAGAGAGAGAGGCATTTGATGTTAGATGTGAATGGATCCAATGGAAAACTTGCGTCGAAGCCTATTATATACTTCAAGACATGGCGAATAGGTATAACCAATTTTATAAAATTTTGCAATTATATTTTTCTTTTATACACATTCTTCCACAATATGCCTTGAGCAGATAGATGGAACCAGTGTAATCTGATAAAACAATTGTATGTGTGCAGGGCTTCTCTTTTTTGCTTTGGGAAATTGTTTCAATTTCATCTCTTTTGGATATGCTGCCCAGGTTATTATGGAATAGCCTCTGAATTTGATGATTGGATGTTTATCCATTTATGTTATGTCTTTTGATGTTCTAGTTTGATTGTTTTCTCATCATCCTCTCTCAATATGCAGTCTCTCCTAGCAGCTTTGGGATCTATTCAATTTGTTTCTAACATTGCATTTGCATATTTTGTTTTGAACAAGACAGTGACTGTCAGGTGAGTTCTATAAAAATGTGCAATAATTTCCCGTTATTGGTTCTCAGTTACTGACCAATTCAAAACAATGGCATCGCAGAGTGCTCGTTGCAACGGCCTTAATTGTTCTCGGAAATACATTTCTTGTTGCTTTTGGTAATCACCAATCACCAGGTACATATGATTGATTATCTATGAAAGGTTTTGGACATTAAATTGAATATCATTATTTTATATTCAGTTTCTTAGATAGGATGAATTAAACTATTATAACAGCAAGACCCAGATATACTTGAGGATTCGCTGCATTGCTTCAGATACTCTGGCTGCTAAATTGACTATACTTGAAAGTTGAAATGTCCTAATCTGCCTTTTGGGAGTCTGACACTTTCTTAAGTGACCACTGAGCAAGTTCATTTGTTGTGTGTTTTTTCCCCAGTTTATACACCTGAACAGTTGGCTGAGAAATTTAGCAACATCACTTTTCTCCTTTACTGCATGACATTGGTCATAGTTGTTGTTGTGCATCACTTGATTTATAGGTAAGTCACTGTATTTTTACCAATTGAATATCTCAATGTGAAACAGTACCCTTCCATTTCACCCTCTCTCATCCTTTGATACGTGAACTAAATCAATCTGCAATGCATGCAGGAGAGGTGAACAACTGTTTGCCAGCTCCAAGCAGGATATGCAATCTTATTGGCGCTTATTACTTCCTTTTTCATACGCTACAGTCTCTGGTGCCATCGGATCGTGCTCAGTGTTATTTGCCAAATCTCTGTATGCTTGGTGATCTTATAATTTGTTATACATTGGAGATTGGTTTCCATCCGTCAGCTTTTAACGTTCACTACTTTGCAGATCCAATTTATTGAGATTGTCTATGTCTAGCGGCTATCAGCTGCATACTTGGTTCAGTTATTCCATGCTTCTCCTATTCTTCAGTACAGCTGGATTTTGGGTAAAGCCAATCAGCAAACCCTTGCCTAGGCTATTTTGTGTTGCCACATTATGTGCATGTCAATTAAGATATCAAATGGCAAACTCTAATTCTACAATTTGATGCAGATGGCAAGGTTGAATGAAGGACTGTCATTGTTCGACGCAATTATTATCGTTCCAATGTTTCAGATTGCTTGGACTTTCTTTTCCATATGTACTGGATTTATATACTTTCAGGAGTATCAGGTTTCTATTGCTTTCTTTCATATTTTTTTACTCTGTAATGCTGTCTACTGTCATACCTGATGTTGGTTGGCACAAACTAAATGTATTTTTTGTTGTTCTTTTTGTTGAATAGGTTTTTGATACACTGAGAACCACAATGTTCATACTCGGGATGGTTTCTGTGTTCATAGGCATTTCATTGCTGGCACCTGACGACACCAAAGGTACTTCAGGAGCTGACGTCAAAGAAACTGCATTAGATTCTTTGAAACCTGCAATTGGTTCAACTGAGACTGAGAGGTAAGCCAAGTGCATAAACTTCAGTACATTCAATCTTTGCATCTCTAAGTTAGAAGTTTAACCAAGACTTAGAATTCTGATATAAGTAATATTTTTGAAATTTACGGGTAATAGCTTTAGTCACTTTTTTTGCAGATTGGTCATACCACCTGAAGATGTACAGATAAAGGACATTCGATCATTCATAATGGCGATGAAGTTGAAAGCAATGGTCATGGTGTTAAAGGCGAAGGTAACTCTAGCATTCAATCATCGAGTCATACACGCTATCAAAAATTTATTCCCTATACCTACAATTCTGAATATGTTTTCGTGCAGGCTGCTATATCGGTATCAGTAGGCATGGGAGATCATTCCCTAAACGCCTCTGCCATTCTTGTCATGCCAATGGTTTCCTCAAAGCCAACACCCGGATTCAGAGGGAATAATGCCCTTGACCGAGGTAAAACCTTATCTTTCAAGAACCATCCTTGGTCAAAAATCTCGCTGGAAGAGGGTGAATCAAAAATAATGGAAACAACTGCTCTACTGTAAACCAGTCAAAGTAAATAGATAGTATCACGGCCTGAAGATGCCCCTATATACTGCATCTCAATTCTCATCCTGGACACTGATTTATCCTTCACCGATGGTATCCCCACTTTTAGCATTCCACGGTATCCCCACTGTTTGTAGGGTTCCTCTGTTCGCCATCATTGTAATTCAACATACGTTAGGCCCTTGTATATATATGGATTTGTCGACTTCATATTTTGGAAATGGATATAAATCATGCTGTAATTTTTATACACTCCTCCCATCCAAGTGAAATCTGTGTTGGGTCTTCACTCTTTGAATGAGAGTTGAAGGTAATGGAAGCAGAGTAGAGAGTCCAAGTTGCGGTTATGTTAGCACTAGTGTCCACTAATGATCCCGTCAAAATTTTGGAGCGATTAAGCCTAGAATTTCACACAGTTAAGCGTGCTTAGACGAGAGTATTATGATAGGTGAGAACTCTTCTCGTTTTGCACTCTCTTTTTTCTTAAAAAAAAGCAGAATATAGTGGAAGGGTCATGTGTTGGTTAGGTGAATAAGCTTTTGGCTTGTCCATCTCCAAATGTCTAGTTAGGATGTTCTTTTGAGCTTAACTGAATTAAAAATTTAACATGATTTAAACAAATAGCAATGAATTGGCGAACTTAACTTTGTGACTTGGTTCAAGTACTTAACTTTTGAGCCAATGAAATGAAACTTTTAAATGAAATTAAATGCTCAAAAAAGGGTCCTAAAGAAGGTGCTCAACTGAAATATTTGAAATTTGATTTAAACAGAACGGACCCAAGCTGTCTCTTTTTTACTCAAAAATGAGAAAACTGGGAAGAAAATTAAACAGAAAGATGCAATCTTAACTTGGATTTTGGACTGAAGCAAGGCCCAAGCCACTGAAAAAGGTCATAGATAGACTCTGAGAAACAATGTACCCTTCTTGAGATAAAATACAAAGAGTTTTAAAATGAACAAAGCTCATAAACCAGTTTGCAGCTCTAGCTGCATTTTACTTCCAGTTTGCAGCAACAAGGTCAGCCAAGTCCACCACTCTCTGCGAGTAGCCCCATTCATTGTCATACCAAGCAATCACTTTCACCATATCGTCTCCCATGACCATAGTCAACGACGAATCAACTGTCGACGACACATCAGAGCACCTGAAATCAACAGACACAAGTGGCTCGTCGCACACTGCTAGAATTCCCTTCAGTTCCTTAGCAGCACTCTCTCTAAACGCAGCGTTCACTTCCTCAGCAAATGTCTTCTTGGTGACTTGCACAACAAGGTCCACGACGGAAACATTTGGAGTGGGCACACGGAGAGCAATGCCGTTAAGCTTTCCCTTGAGATTTGGGAGGACAAGTGCCACGGCCTTGGCTGCACCGGTTGAGGTTGGGACAATGTTCAAGGCAGCTGCTCTGGCACGTCTCAAGTCACGGTGACTCGCATCCAGCAGCCTCTGGTCACCAGTGTAGGAGTGGGTCGTAGTCATCGTACCCTTGATAATGCCTGAAACAAATAAATTTTCGCCCGAATTGAGGAGATAATTTTTTCCCTCATTGAAATATTTTTGTTTAGCAAAAAAGTATTATCGAACTTTACCGAACTTTTGGTCAAGGACCTTGACGAAGGGGGCAAGGCAATTTGTTGTGCAAGAAGCATTGCTAATAATGTCATCAGCGTGGCTGTACAGATCAGCATTGACTCCTATGACGTAGGTCGGAATGTCACCCTTCCCGGGAGCTGTTATGAGGACCTTCTTGGCACCAGCTTGGATGTGCTTCCCAGCACCTTCTCTGTCAACGAACACTCCGGTCCCTTCGATCACCAAGTCGATGCCCAACTCCCTGACAAAGTCACGATACTCAAAATGATTTAGTTGCTCATTTTCACAAAATTGCATATAGAGCTTGATTAACTGTGAGGCTTACTTCCAAGGTAGATTGGCAGGGTTGCGGTCAGACACAACCTGGATAATCTTGCCATTGACGGAGATGGCTTTGTCACCCGACGGTTTCACGTCAGCATCGAAAATGCCTAGTGTAGAGTCGTATTTAAGAAGGTGAGACGCTTGTTTGACACCTCCGCTATCGTTGATGGCAATGACATCCAACGGAGAGTCTATGCGTCCGTGCCAACATCTAAGGAAGTTTCTTCCGATCCTTCCAAATCCGTTAATAGCCACTTTTAACTTTGCTTCTGTCACACCCTTCCTGTATCCCTCGCTTCTTCCAACCTGCAACAATCAGATGATTTGAGCATCACAACAAAACATAAACATTTATTTCTTGCCTTCTTTTGAACTTAAAAAACAACTGAGCTGAACTGAACGACTAAGCTTAATTTAGATACGAGAATTGAATCGACGAACTTACAGCAGAAGTTTGGAAAGCAATGAGGGACATGAAGTCATCAGATGACTTGCGGTTAAAGGGAAGGCTGCAGGCGGATGAGCTGCGGAGTCCCGAAAACTCCGTGAATCCATTGCCCTGCCATAAAGAATAAGAGGAAAATCAGTGACAGAAAGAACAGCTGAAGAAGATGAAATGGGAGGAGGAAAGGAAAAGAGTACCTGAAGTGAGGGCTTGGCTACGGAAAGAGTAGCCGTGGACATGATTACAGGGAGGGAGAGAAACACAAGGCTGTGCAGAGTTGTGAATTTGTAAAGTGATCAGAGAGCGGGTAGTTAATGAGGGGGCAACATAGTGAGTGTTTTTGTAATTTAGCTGAGGCTGATTTCAGAGGCGGAAAATGAAGGTACATGGATTGGATTATGAAAAAAAAAGAGAACAAGAGTTTTGAGGATGAGATTGTGGATAGGATGTCATGCAATGTATGGCTCTAGTTGAGGATTGCTCACATCTCTTTGTACCCTCTTCTTGCTTTCACCTCTTCTTCTTCATCTATTTCCATAACTATTTACCCTGATGAAATATATGAACAACCCCAAACACTCATGCATTTAGACGACATTCGACATCTTTGAACAAGACTATGACCACTTGATCACTATGCTCCTGTTTTACTCTAAGTCAATCGTTAGGATAGTTACCACCTTGAAATCAAACCTCCATTCAGTTTCACCGGGAAATAATACCACTACTCCTGAATTCGTCTATGTTAAGATTTAATTGCCAAGCATGAAAATAAAGGGGATTTTGTTATTCCAAAATCTCAGAATCCATCCACCATTTTGAATTGGAATGTAACAGTAATAAATTAATTATTGTAGTATATAGAGAGAGAGAGAGAGAGCAAAACCCGCCGACACAGGTAACTATGATACAAATGTCATTCCCATCCTCTTTGTACCTTGAGGTAATTCAAAGAAAAAAGAACCAGGCTTCTTCAAGCTCACATGATCCATGTCCCTAGGTTATTTTTATTCATGATGTTAGGACATCATTATGATACAAAACACAGTTTTCATCATTATTTGCTTACAAAGATCAACAAATGAAGGGTGTTCAGTGAATTTGAAACTATATATTAAAGACAGCATATCTCAGCACAAACTAGGATTCTACAAGTCAATATAAACCACAAAATCCTGAAGAACAAGAGGTATGCATCATATAACTGTGTGGATACAGTAGTAGTACATATTTCGATTCAAAAATAAGGTAATCATAAAATTTCTTCTACACACATGCTAGCCAACTGAGGTATCAAGCAAGTGTTATCTAGATACCATGCTACTTTTAACACTGCAAGAAGGGACGTCCGATCCGTCCTGAACAACCAATTCGGCATAGCAGTAGCACGGCTGGACTAAATGATCATGTGACGTATTTACTTTGGGTCACAAAACTTTTATGGAGTAGAGAGTTCTAAACTACTGATTGGCATGACCAAGATCATTAAAGCATTCACAGAAACATATCATTGAAAATAAGCTAAAGGATAAAATAAGACCAGATCCCGCCTTGATTTCAAAAATACTACCCATGAAAAGAAACTTTTTACATTCTAGGCCATCTCTTCAGCCTCCTTGAGGTTTTATGCTGCTAATACAGATTAGGGAGTTTTCATAAATAATAATAAAAAGAGAGCAGTTGTTTCACGGTAAGTTTTAGATATTAAAAATTACAAAAAATAAATCATAAAGATAAGACAAGAATCTAACCTTCTAGTTTACCTTGCTTATCTTTTGCTTGTGAAGGTCGTTAAGATCTTCATCCCCATCGTGCTTTCTTTTGTGAAGGGAGCATAATAAAGAGAACAGGAAAACTACTGAAGTATTTTCTGAAGGAACATTGCTCACACTACATGAAATTAGTTACTTCCTATTTTCCGAAAGCCTGAACCACAACTAAGCACTAGTTCTAGACTAATAAAAATACTCATATTATTATGTAATATCAAATTTCAACTCAGTATTATACATACTACCCTCCATTTACAGAGGAACTACCAGTTCCCTAGTTTAAAGGTTTTCTCTAACAGAAATGGAAAACACTTCAATGTCTGAATTGACTTTAAAAACGTCCATCACCGGTATTCCATTGCAGCCATGGAGCAGAAGTAACCCAGAAAACAAGAGATGACTGAGCAAATATAGGAGGCATCAAAAGTCAAACTCAAACCTTGTCATGGTTATTTTCAAAATCATAGCCATTCTTTTTTTTGTCCCTGACTCTATATCCTTGTCTTTGTTTCGGTCTTTATGGCAATGTTTGTGCTGCTTATGCTCTTTATCTTTCTCTCCGTCTTTACCCCCGTGCGTCCCATGCTTCTTCTCCTTCTCTTTGAAATTACCTTTAGCCTTCCCAGGGAAGGTAGGAATCTCCTTTTCAGCCTGTGAAGCAAAGACGACATAGCCATAGATAGATCACTTGTCTTTCGCAATAGGTATCACTCAAACTTTTACGCATTCAACACTGGAGACCCAAAGTTTTATTTGCAGTTTCCATGTCCAACTAAGAAACTCGAGATATTGCAAATTAGCTCGTTGATTGGTTTTATATGTTCGAAGTCAAGTCTCTGACTAAGTTTATGTGTCAATCAAAGCTGAGAATAAACATTAAATATAAATCCTCTTGTTCGCCTCTAACAGCAGGAAGAAAATAGAAATTTTTAAATATCATTGCAATACAAGCCACGTAAGAATTCTTAACCTGAGTCATACTAATAGAGTTGTCTAGTCACCAATTCAAACTCATAGTCGCGGACCAAATCACGACTCTTTTTTGAATTCTTTCAGGTAATACACAAATTTCTGTCCTTTCCTGAAATCGGAGTTGGAAACCGAGTGTGTCTATACCAAAAGTACATGTAATGAGTAATGATTATTGACTACACACTAAAATCAGGTGCTCAACTTCCAGTTTGTTCATCTGTTCTTTGATTGGTGGAATGTAGCTGCAATCACTTAAACAGATAATATATGGTCAGAAAGAAACTCACGAGATGCAGATTAGAAGGCGCAGCTTCCTTCAATTGAAATCCCTCTTTCAATATATCCAAATCAAATGGCAGTATGCATGTATTTGTTTCCCTTGAAAATGGTGTATTTTGGATAAGTTGATCTAACTGCATTCCTCCCCCTTTTCTAATTTCTGTGTCTCCTACTACATTATGTAGATAGTGTGTCTCAGAAACTGTCACAGACTCACAGGAAGTGGCCTCTTGCAAAAGAAGTCATGGTGGTTTAGTAGCCTGAAGTTATTTATCAGATCTACAGCACCATCAGTTTTCTAGGACCTACACGGGAATGACAAGCAACGAGTAAATATTTTGTTCGAATTAGTTACTACTAATAGAAGAGAAAAAGAAAAAAAGGAAAAATAAACTAATATTGAACCATTAGAATTTAAGAATTCGGGTGTTTATGGCATTCAAATAGTTCGAAACAACTGCAAAATCAAGAAATCACATTTCTGATATGGTGGCCTCAAAAAGAAATCAGATATGCTTTTGGGCCAACATGCCAGGAGGCTAGCCTGTGCCAGTAACTGGATGATCCGTATTTGGGAGCTGGACAGATTAGAGTTTTGTCGCCATGATTTCTTGGACTGTGGATTATTTAACTAGATGCTGAATTTATGTTCTTCGTATCTTAGAGAAGTAAAATGAAGAAAACTTTGGGATAATAGGCATCAGCCAAATGTACCTGAATCCTTCAGTTCATGCTGCACTTAACGTTGTCTTTTCAAAAATAAACACGAGATTAAGAGAGCCCAGAAGAATATTATTAAATTAACTTACATGCCATTCATTTACTAGCAAAAAAGGTGAAGCAAATGCATCACAAGGGTTAATAATATTTCTAATTTATGCGTGTCATCAAGACAAAATACACATACAAAGGCAACAAATAGAAGACACTTTTTTATTCAAAGTACCACTTCGTCCGAAGTACCTCAGTTCGTCCATTTGTTCATGCCTCAGAATGATGCTCCACAATCACCTACAAATAACAGTAAATAACGAACTATAAATAACAAAACTATTCCCCACATATTTCCAGGATGATGAACCAACCAGCAAGTCTGATATCATCCTCTTACCCTCTATAAGATTCATCACAAACACAAAAAACGACATTTTAAACACAAAGTTCTACTCCCTCTGTCCCTGTTTGTTTGTCCACTTTCGTTTTTGGGTGTCCCCTAATGTTTGTCCACTTTCCTTTTATATACAACCCAATAATCAAATCAATCATCTCTTTCCTACCAAACAAACTTATTTTATTTAAAAAATTATACTTTCAATGATAAATAACTAATAATTCGTGTGCGGGACCCACCACCACATACACTTTTTCCCTCTTTCTTCCCTCTTCTCCCTCACTCATTGTCCATTATTTACTTTTCTTAATTATCGTGCAAACTGTCCTTTTGGACAAACAAATGGGGACGGAAGGAGTATTATTTTAATTTACAAAGTTTGTTAAAATAAATAAAAAAAATACTGCAAACGTAATACTCTGTCCAGCCCAAAGTAGGGAGTTGTGACTGGAACTGACATGAACTAAAGAAAAAGCGAAACAACTTTAGTTGGAATAGTAATTCTAATGACTAATGAATACCAGAGCCCTCGGCAGATGTAGAGATAGTAGACAGCCCCTAGGAGAAGTTGCTGCTGTTAATTATCTCACATTGATAGTAATCAATATTGTATCACTGGTGACTTTTTATTTAAAAACAAAATGGGATTCTGATCATATGCTTCAGAACACAAGACAAAAATCGATTGATCACGATAAAAAGCATTCAAATAACTGACCTGACCACGTTCCGAAATTGAGTCCGTCAAATTATCAGATTCGTGGACAGAGGAATGTGCGCAAAAATTCTTAATTGATGGAACGGAATAGGCTCTTTCAGTCAAATTTCACGCATCGAAAACGATAGGATTGGGCATACAGAAAAAGAAATCAGACGAAATCGGAAAATGGAATGCGCGCGACAAGTTGAGAGAGGGATACGGAAATTAGGGTTTCTGGTGGGGAAGAAGACGAATAATCAAGAAATCAGGGGGATAGGGACTCCATTAATGTTTTTTTTCCTTACTTGTTTGCACTGTTTTGAGTTCTACTCGGTGTTATTAAAATCGAACCGGTCATTGAACCGGTCAAGTCAATGGATCAATGGATCAGTGGTTCAATCAGGTCGAACCGATTTGACCCGCAAGAATTAAAATAATAAAATAACTTATATATATATATGCATATTTATTTACCTGTTGTATAACCTAATAAAATTTAACCCGTATACAATACTATAACCATAACAAATTTAGAATTCGAATATCACACATTAAGAAAATAACAAAACAACAATTGCAATTTTAGTGCAAAGATGGGATTCAATTTAACAAATAAAAAAAATATTTATATATGATATTATAATTTAACATATTTATTACTTGAATAAATATTACATGATTATGATCCGATTATAACAACATACCATAACAATTTTAGAATTTGATAAAGTACAAATCAGTGATACAACAATAACAATTTTAATCTTAATTTGCAAGTCACAACAATAAAGGATTAATAAGACTAATTGAATTTATAGTTAAATTGATAATAAGTAATAACTTTTATAGATTTGATAAATGAATAAACATTATTGAAATAAATAATAAAACAACAATCATCTTTAGCCTAGTGGAAATAAAGAGAAAAACTATTAAGAGGGGCTTGGGTTCGAATCTTGTCCAAGTCAAAATTAAATAAATATTTTTTCAGACCAAATCGAACCGATTGAACCGATCAAATCACAATTTTAATGAAAAACCGGGTCAACACCGGGTCTTGACCGGGTTTGACCGGTTCTTGACCGGGTTTGACTCCAAACCGAACCGGTCACCGGACCGGTTCCCGGTCCAACCGATCGAATCGGTCGGTTCGGTCCAGTTTTCACAACACTGGTTCTACTTTTCTGAAATCAGAGGTATTTATCGAGGAATACAAAAAGAAGTCTACATGTACTACGAAAATTGGGTTCCAATTATATAGTTCTATCAACTCAACTATCACCTTATTATCAAATCAGAGATATTTAAGTTTTCACTATAGATTGTATAATGTTTATATGAAATCGAAATGTGGGAGTGACTTTATCGCATTTATAACCAAATCAGCCGGACTTCTAATGAAGTTCGTGCTAACGGTTTTGCAAGGTATAAAGGGTTATATTGTCGGTACACAAGATAAGTTTTCACATATATCTCGTTATTCAGGACCTATGATGATATCCATCAAAGGGTGCAGCCTATTAGTAACATCTAGGATGTGCAGCCAGCCTATAAGGGTAGTGATTGTTGTTGGAATTTTCATTGGACCAGAGTTGATCTCCTCTTATCAAATTGAATAAGCGCGTGTTGAATCATTTAATAGCTCGCAAAAACGTCACGGAGCTTAAGCCGATGTTACCACGAGCGTTTTAAGGCTAAGAAGCTATGAGCAACGACGTCTTAAGAAACATGAGTAAATTAGAAAACAAATCTGTAAGTTTGAGTACAATTGTAACTCAATGTTCGATTTTAAACATTTTGAAAATTTTCCCTAAAAATAAACAAATCAAATCAATTGCATTTCATTCAAACAATGTCGTTTTGATAAAATACCTATGTGCGTCCTCAATTATTATATTTAACTTTTGCTTTTAACTGTGACAAAACCGTGGAGTAGACTGCAGCAGCAAAATAAAGCCAACAGTCCTCCACTACCGCGTTTTTACTTTGCGACGACTCACTCTCTCATCACTCATTCATTTCCTCCTCCTCCTTTCCATCTCTCTCTCTCTATCTCTATCTCTATCTCTATCAACACATCTCCCCCAAAATTTCCATCCTCCTCCAAAACCCAAACCCTTGCCTGAATCCGCCCGTCTCTACTCGCCATGTGAACAACGTTCTGCGCTTGTAAGTCATCTCAATTTCATTCACCTCTTTCCCATTTCCCTCATTTCTCTCCTGATCAGCTTTTTTGTGTCCCCTACTGGATCCAATTGCACTAATTAGGGCTTTTTCCCCCTCATCTTTATAGAAATATTACTTCAACTTTATGCGGAGGGTATGTCTTGTTCTGTCAAAATTTTGATTGTGCTACGTCATTTAATTCCAAATGTTGATTTAGGGTTTAAGTGTTGATAGTTTATACCAGTTCTTGGCTATTTATAATGTCGAATTAGATTGATAACTTTATTTTGTGTGCTAGTCCTTTAGGATTTTCCCCATGGAAGACGGCCAGTCGGTTGCTATGCTCATGGACTCTACAACCTCTAAGATCCAACAACTTCAAAAAGCCTTCGAGGAACTTGAGAATCAAAGAGCTGTTACACTCAATTTAAAATGGAAGCAGCTTGAAGAACACTTTCATGGACTAGAGAGATCTTTAAAGACACGGTTTGATGAATTGGAAGATCGAGAAAAGGAGTTCAAAAGCAAAACCGTAGAATCCCAATTACTTCTAGAGAAGAGTGAAGCAGTTGTCAAAGCCAAGGAAAAGGCATCTCTGTTGAGGCTCCAAGAGAAGAGAGATGATGCTCTACTATGCATCGGTAGCGCTCTAGGGAAGAGGAAAACTCGAACCTCAGAGGGACATGACACAAGAGTGTTCAAACAAAAGGTTCCTGGTTGTAAGACTTCTCAAAACGATGCAGAAAGAATCATTTCGCCTGAAGGTGGGAATGTGGCCTCTTTTCCTGAGATGGTCAAACTATGTGCCGAGATGAATTCAAAGAGTCTTCATAAATTCATATCTGACAACCGCAAAAACCTTAGTATCTTAAGACAAGAACTTCCAAATGCGCTTAAAGCTGCTGGTAACCCAGCCATATTGGTACTGGATTCTCTGGAAGGCTTTTATTGCTTGGATGAGCCAAATGCAGATGGGAAGAAGGGTGCTAACCTTTTGGGACTCCGTAGAACTTGTATAATGCTGATGGAGTGCTTGAGCATTTTGTTTACAGACCCAAAACTGGGGGTCGACTCTGATTTTTTGGCAGACGACATTAAAGAGAAGGCAAAGCAAATTGCTGCAGAGTGGAAACCTCAGCTCGATGCTCTTGATGCCGACGCCAACAGTGGAAACTCTTTGGAGGCTCATGCATTTTTGCAGCTAATTGCAACATTTGACATTGCATCTAATTTCAACCAGGATGTCATATCTAGTTATCTTCCAATGGTTTCTCGCCGCCGTGAAACAGCTAACCTGTGTCGTGCTCTTGGTTTTACTAAAAGAATGCCAGGTATGTCCCTTAATTTAACTGGAGCTCTAATTATCTTGCCATGATGATATCACAATCATACTGCTGTGTTTGACTCTCGTGGTTATCAGCCACCTGGGATCCTCTATGTAATCAATTAATAAAGTTGAGGGCTGAAGTGACTCTAACCGATAGTTTATTGAGATAAGTTCGGTCCATGACCATCTCATCTGAAATATTCTCGATGTGGGAGTCGTACTAATATAGTTCCACTGATGGGTCCTTTGCAGAAAATTTCTCTATATAATTATCTTGCCAGTGACTTGTAATTCAAAATGGCTTTCCTTAAGACAAGGTTATCCAAAGCTATAGTTAGTGTCTGTGGTACAGAACAATCAGAGATTCCAAATCGGTCTTAACGTAACAAGCACTATGTAATATTAGTTGAAATTAGACTGCAGCAGTAAAAGATATATTGTACATGGTGACAAGAATTTGTGTATTCAAGACAGGTTGTATTTCCAAATGAAGGTCTGGACATGATTAAAAAGTTTTGCTAACACTTTTGTGCAGTTATAATTTTTGTGTGCGTCTATTTAACATTTTCAGGTCTAATAGAGGTGCTGATCAAAAGTGGCAGGCATACAGATGCTCTCAACCTTGTGTATGCTTTCGAACTTACAGGGAAATTCTCACCTGTGTCTTTGCTGAAGTCATATATCAATGAAGCCAAAAAAACATCTTCACTTGTAAAAGTTGGAAACTCGCACCCAATTGCCCAGGTTTGGTCTAATTTGCATTCTATTGAAATGTGCTCTCTGGCTTGTGGATCATCTAAAATTCCCGGATGGCTCCATTTTAGTATCTTTTTTTTTACTTCGTTTTTCAGTTAAGTGCTACTCGTAGTTTAGTATTGTTCTTCTCTTTTACTAGTACTAACACATGGTTACTATTTATGTCTTTTGATTTTTCAACAAATATACGTAGCCCATTAAAGTTATACTGGAGCACAAAAGCTCAACTTAAGGCTGAACATATGGCACACAAGTTTTATAAAACCATTAAAAACACCAACACAATCAAAGTATAGACTACATCTTTTATGGTGAAAAATAAGTATATGAATAAGCAATAAACGAAAAACTTGTGTTAGAACTTGTAATAGATCTGGTTTCTAAATTCCTTTTTTACCATTTGATCTGATTGGCGTATGTCGCATGGTGAATTTGTCTTATATACATTGTTGCCTTTTGGTGGGGCTCAATCATGGACCGTATCATGAAAAATGCTTTAATTGTGTGAAGATGGCTTGATTTTTAGTAGACTAAACACTAACTGGTATTGAATATAAAGAAATCTTATTCAGTTGTTATTGAATTATTTGTGATGAGGTTTTTAAATGTGAAATATTAAGTGGTATTAGTTTCAACTTCTCCTATTAACTTAAAATAAGTTGTCTAGCAAAATAAACATTAGATTGTTCTATTAGAGGCTGGAAGTAGGTCTGTACTTTGTGATGTATACTTTTTAGACAAATAATTAGGTATTTTTAGTTTGTGTTTATATAGAGACAGTATTAGAAAATTAAAATATCAGAGAAGCGAATATGTAGAAGCCGCAATGCGAAACAGTGTGCAATAATAAGTTTTCATGATCTGTAAACAAACGAAATTGTTCCTAACTGGGTAATATTGAAATGGCCAAATGGGATTGAAAAGATCTGTAGTCTCTCTTCGGGTTTTATGTGCCGGCACATGTCTGTTGAATCACTAGTAGAAATTATCAAAATAGAGGTTGTAACTTTAAATTTTTTAATAGTATCAGCTTGGTATTTTTTGAAGATTCTTCCATTATGTGTGATGCGTAGTTTCACTGAGTTTCTTCACTGCATTGTTTTCTGAATGCATCAAAGAGATCAACCCTTCACTGTTGTATACATATGCCATTAAAGTCGCTCCCTGGTGCCATTTTCTCTCCAACTTATAACTTCCACCCCAATTAACAGTTCTCCTTTGTATCAGACTGAAGTGAATGATCGAGAGCTGACAGCCCTGAAAACTGTGATCAAATGCATTGAAGAGCACAAGCTTGAGGACCAGTATCCCTTGGAGCCCCTCCAGACAAGGGTTCTTGAGCTGGAAAAGGTGAAAGCAGAAAAGAAGAGGGAGACTGACCCTACTAAACCTCAACTGAAGCGACCACATGCTAATGGCTGTGGTCAGTGTGTGCCCAACAGCACAGCTGACAAGATCTATAACAGAGTTCCGGAGAGGTATCCACAATACACATATGCATACCCACCACCACCCCCGCCAATCGATAGCCTCTGTAGCCCTCTAATGGGATCAACTACTTACAACCTTTCTCATGGTCATAACAACTACTTCGGGAATGGGTATCAGTACCAACAGGCTGCATACCTTCACTAGCAGTGATGACTATTATATGACAACTCTCACAAGGTAACTTGGGATCTTGTTCTCTTGACAATGTTAGTGCTTAACCCACTAAATCTAAGCTCCTTGAATGATGCTACAGCCAATGAATAAGCTCTAGACTTGAAAACTACTCTGATCTTTGTTGCGTCTCAGTTTGATGTATTAGCCAACAGGTGGATCTTCTAATATATATACATGTAATGTAAGATGCTTCATATCTGTTCTGTAATTTACGGCGATACGTGATCTTCTACCACCAATTTGAGGCGACTTCCTATGTTTTATTTTCTTATGGTTGTGATATCAGGTCCACATGAATGCCTTATTCGGATCTTTATTTACTATTAGACAACTACGTCATTTCAATCAAAACGACTTGATTGGAATAAAATTTGCAAGGAAAATAAATAAAGTGAGAGTGGCATGGAGGACGTGACTTCATTTTGGCGCCAAAAGAAATGAGGATCGCAGAGCTCTCTTCGTCCTCAGGCGACTCTCAAACGCAGCTCCTCCTTTCTCAAATCGACTCCTCCATAAACCAGGCAGAGAATCTCACGCAATCTGATGATCTCTCGGCCGCCGCAGTCGAATCGCTGGTCACTGATCTCCGTATCCGTCTCACGCATCTCGCCAACCTCGCCCTCTTTCCCAACTCTCTCCAGCTACACTTATGGAAACTGAGCTACCGCCTCTGGAACGCCTGCGTCGATCTCTCCAACACCTCACGCAACGACGACCGTCTACGCACACTCGTCACCAGCCTCCGTCACGTAGCCGCCGACCTCCTTTTCCTTGCTGGACAGCCTCCTGAAGTTCCATCTCCCGCTGTTAAGTGCGCTTCGTTTTATTACAAGACTGGATCCGTCTGGCATGAGCTTCGACGCTTTGATGCCGCCTTGGCTTGTTTCGAGAAAGCTACTGACCTCATCTCGAACATCGACGCTGGCGATGATCCTGGAGAACGGAGGCTCTTTCTCGACCTGTATCTCGCCAGGTCGAGAACTGCCTGGGAGCTTTCTGATTTCAATCTCGCTATCAATTTACTTGCTCGTGCGAAGAAGTTGCTCTTCGGATGCGTTGATCATTACAAAACCCTAGCTTCTCAGTATCTGCTTTTTGGAAAATGCATTCTCGCTAAGCACGAAGGTGGTGGTTCTGAGAGCGCAAAGGATTCGTTAAAGCTGATGAACGAAGCACTAGAGTTATGTGACAAGGGATTGACTGCTTCCAGAACTCGAGATGAAGCTTTGGACCTGAAACTGCTCAGATCAAAGGCTCTCAGATTCATCGCGGCTTACCACTTGCAGTTTAAAGAGTTCGACAATGTTCTCAAGTGTATAAAGGTTCTGAGGGGAGAGGGTGTTGGCAGTCCTGGTGGAGATGACCACCCTAGCTTGTCTGTTATGGCTGTCAAGGCATGGTTAGGTCTGGGCAGGTATGCAGAAGCCGAGAAGGAGCTTAAGGCTATGGTTGCCAATAAGGGCATTCCAGAAGGTATTTGGGTCTCAGCTGTTGAGGCGTATTTTCAAGCGGCAGGAGCAGCAGGTGCTCAGACATTGAAGGGCGTTTTTCTTGGGTTGCTTGATAGGTGTCAAGTCAGTACTGCTTCTGCTGTAAGGGTTGTGCACAGACTGATTGGAGATCAGTCCACCAGCAGCTTAGAGGGTTCTGATGCAAGGGCAAAAGTTGTAGCTGAGTTGGTTTCCGAGGAAAGGGTTGTGTCACTATTTGAAGGAGACAAGGCAGCCAAAGAGAGGACCACTTTGCATTCTCTTCTGTGGAACTGGTAATGATGTTATGCAATGCTTATTTATGTATTTTTTTGACAGTATAATGGTGCAGCTCCATCTACTAAATATGCACAGTAGATCATATTTACATTGCAAAGAGTGGCATACATGAGTCACCCACAAGATCTTGCTGGATTGCTACAATTTCTCTCTTGGATATACTTGATAGTTTTTTACCCGTTTTTTCAACTCATGCTCTAATATTAAGTTGTCGATTCTATCTAGGACACAGTATGCAATGATTGATCTGTATAACTACTACTTGTGTTGTAAAATAATTTCAATTTGGATTAAGGGAATCTGATAACTGTATTCGAATTTCTGCAATTTTTTTGAATATGAGAGGTTGTTAGAGATGAATGATGTGAACAAATGAAGAGTATTTAAGCATGAGCGTCTCCTTTGGTAGCCATCAATCTTTCTTGAGCCCTTTTACACGGCTTGGGTTTCTCGCCCTACTTTATTAGGTATGCTTAACTATGGATGAAGTTGCTGTCAGCTTTTGGGTGAACACTTTATGGTAACGTGAAGTTTCCATGCTCAGGATGCTAATGAACTTGCTGAGGATGGTTGTCTATCAGTTGTTCTTATCAGATTAACTTCTTTAATATTTTTTGAATAATGTTCAGGTATCAGTATCAGTGTATCACTGATAATTCTTGAGACTATGAAGTTTAGTTTTATGTCGTCTGATTTCCAATCAATGCTTGGATATCATCCTATGGTTATTTTTTGAATGAAAACATTGCTGAAATTTAACCTGAATGTAATTTGTTTACATTTTTGTCACAAGCGCTGCTGATCATTTCCGCTTAAAGAAATACGAGATAAGTGCAGAGATGTTTGAAAAATCAATGCTTTATGTGCCGCACGATATTGAAAACAGATCATTGCGAGCAAAGAGCTACAGAGTTCTTTGTCTCTGCCACCTTGGCCTTTCTCAGCTTGATCAGGCTCAAGAATACATCGATGTGGCTGAAAAGGTATTCTGGTTTACTTTCATGTTGTGCATATGTGGCAAATGCAAGTAGATCTGACTAAAAACTGCATGTTCAGTATGCATTTACAATAAAAGAATATACATTTGTTTTTTTACATAGTAGGTGTACATGATCTTATTATTTTTGAAGTCTTGTTGTTTCTTCCGTTTACATCAATAAGGCAAAATTACTGGTTGACTGACTTTACATGATGTTAATTGACCAAATCTAACTAAGGTTCCTTTATCTTTGAAGCTGGAACCTAACATCATTTGCGCATTTCTTAAGGTACTCTCTGTATGCTACTACTTCTGAATATTTGCCACCGGAAGAGAATTCCTAATGCCATCCAGTGCCCTTTTACTTGTGTAGTTTAAGATTTTGCTGCAAAAGAAAGATTATGAAAGGGCTATTAATCAGACAAAAGCAATGGCAGCTTGCATCGATTTCACGCCTGACTTCCTTTCCCTTTCAGCATATGAGGCTGTAGCTTGCCACGCTCTTTCAGTTGCTGTTGCTTCTTTGTCAAATCTTCTGGACTTGTACTCATCTGGAAACCCCATGGCAACGCCAGAGGTTGTGGTGCTTCGTACCATAGTGACAATTCTTAGTCAGAGCGATGGACAAGAGTCGGAAATACTTAAATTCATGAAACATGCTCACACGAGGATGTCTGTGCTTGGAGCTGAGAACTTCTTTGGTAAAGGTGAGAATGGAAGAAGAGAACGGAGCTGGTTTGCAGCAACTTCCTGGAACATTGGGAGAAAAACTGGGAAAGAAGAGAACTACGAATTATGTGCTGAATTCCTAATGTTGGCATCAGAGTTCTACGGCGTCATTCTTGGTGAACAAGAAGGGGAAGACAATGCCATGGTCTGCAAATCATTGATACTAACTGTATCAGCCATGCTAGCAACCGAGAAGCAAAGGAACTGCAGATTAACTGCACTTGATGTGAAAAAAGCTGGTGAAATGCTAGATAGAGCTGGAAAGGCAAGTGTTTAAGTTGTTTACGACTTCCCTTAATATGCACAATCTCACTTTCTTGATATATATTATATACTCTCTTTCATGTTCTCAGATGCTACCTTCACTTTCATCTGGCTCTGGAACACAACTAGGTGAAGAGATGGATACGACAGTTGAGGCCAACATCATCTTTATGTACACCTTCAGCGCCTATCAAATATATGGCAGGCTTAATGATGCAGCTTCTCAACAAAACATCATAAAGAAATTTGCCAGTTCACCTGTCTGTAGTCCAGACTACCTTTTGCAGATTGGCCTCAGTGCATCACAAGGTCCACAGACTAATTATGATGTTGCCTCATTTGCTTTCAATAAGTGCCTCTCCGGCTTCCTGTCTTCCAATTCACCAGACTACCAAAAAGTATCTCTCATAATACGGAAGCTAATTACAGTGTCAAGCACTTACAAAGGTGAGACGGATGATGATGCTGTGTACAACCTATACAAGCAAGTAAACCAAGTTATGGTAGGACTCAAGGAAGGCGAGTACCCAAGTGAAGAGGGGAAATGGCTCGCTATGACAGCATGGAACAGGGCAGCTCTACCTGTTCGTCTTGGTCAGTTTGACATGGCTAGAAAATGGATGAAGATGGGCTTAGAACTTGCCAATAAAGTATCTGGAATGAAAACATACCAATCATGCATGGAAGACTTTCTTGCTGGCTTTAATAGAAAGTTACCTAACCAAGAACAATGGGAAAATGGTTCTCAGCCAAGGACAGTGACGTGAGTCTTCATGTTAGCAACTTGATCACGAAGAGCATCAAAATAATCTCCGGAGTTAACTTCTGCTCCATAATGATTGCTTGGGTAAAATCAGTTTCTTATGTAACTAATATGGTTCTATTTTTAATCTTTCCACATTTCAAGTTCAAATGATCGTGATACATGTCAAACACAATTTATAAATAGGTCAAATTCACTATCAAAAAAAGAAAAGAAGAAGGTCAAATTCGAAAAAAAAAGAAAGAGAGCAAACAATTCTGTTATCCTAATCGCTATCTGCATTTCTTATCTTGCTCAGGCCCGTAGCTCAGGAAAGAAAGAAACAGAATTGAATTGATGATACTGTGATGAAGTCTCTCCTCTCCGTCTCATCTTCCCCGCCAATCCACACTCCAACTCTACGCTACTTCAAACCCCCAAACATCATCAAATCCCAAATTCCTCCCCAACCCAAAACCCTCATCAAAATCACAACCAGCCCTACTACTTATCTCCTCCCTCTACTCACAACCTCTCTCCCTTCCCTAGCCCTAGCCGCCGACTCCCCACAAAAAATCAACTTAGAAGCCATCGTCGTCTCCATCGACGATTTCTTCATCAAATATCCCTTCTTCGTCACGCTCCTCGGCGTCATCTGGCTCGTCATCATACCTCTCGCTCAATACTACTTGAACAGCTACAAATACACCTCTGCGCTCGACGCCTTTCAGAAGCTCCGGGATGATTCTAATGCCGCCTTGCTCGATATTAGGGATGACAAGAGCGTTGCCTTTTTGTCTACTCCTGATTTGAGCCTATTTAATAAAACAGCTTTTCAGCTTCACTTTAGCGACGACGATGACCACATGGTGTTTGTCAATAAGGTTCTTCAAAAGTTTCAGGATCCTGGTACTACTGTTCTTTGTGTTATTGACAAGTAAGCTCTGCTTCTCTCCATAAGTTAAGCATTTAATCTGATTGAGTTTAGTACTTATGTTATGCTTTTCATATTTATTCATTAAGTTAATCATTTAGTTTGGTTCATCATTTAAGTACTTTACTTGAGCATTTAATTTAATTAAATAATCTCATTGAGTTTAGTACTTTATGTTATATGCTTTTCAGTTCAGTTTTCCTATGTAAGCGTGTGCTCATTGGGTTCACTGTTTAGTTCAGTTCATCAATTAAGCAAGTTAAGTACTTATGTCTTGTTTTTCAATTTAAGTTGGTCATTAAGTTAATCGTTTAGTTCAGTTTAATAGAACATGGTCTCACTCTTTTGTAAACTACTTGCTAACTTTTGTTTGAAAGGTTAGTTTTTATGGTAGCTCCTTGGATTTTGCTGAACGGATTTAAAGAGGCCTATCCGTTGAAATTAAAATTTTCACTGGTTCACTTCATCATTTAAGTACTTTTAAGCATTATTTAATTCGATGGAAAAGTTCTGATTAAGTTAACTACTTGGGTGTTTTCACATTCCTCATTTAAGTTCAGTCATTATGGTATTTGTCTAGTTTAGTTCCCTTCAGTTCAATAGGACATGTTCTCGCTCTTTTGTAAACAGCTTATAAACTTTTGTTTGCAAGGTTAGTTTTGATGGTAGCTCCTTGAAAGTTGCTGAGTTGCTTGTTAAGAATGGATTTAAAGAGGCGTATGCCATCAAGGGTGGTGTCAGGGGCAAAAGAGGCTGGCAGGCAATACAAGAAGATGTTTTTCCTCCCTCTGTACATGTGTACCCAAAAATAAAGGTCAAAGGCTCAGATCAAAAGGAATCCAAAGAAAATTTTGAAAATCTTGGAAATGGAAGTTTATTACCAGTCAATGGCTCTATCAAATCTGACCCAGGAAATGGATCTGTGAAAAACAGTTCTGCGTCCCAGACAAAGCGTGGTTTCAGAGCATCCTCTCCTTATCCAAATGTAAGCTGGCTATTTTATCTATCAATTAGCATATGTATGGATGCATCCAGTTTTGGAAAATAGCTCGCATAATTGAAAAAAACAAAAACAAAAACAAAAAATCAGCGGGCTATTTTCTTCTCTATTTACTAAAATTTGTGCAAGATGAAATCTTGGGTTCATGCCTAAACGTCGAGAGTGATCGTTATTGGTCATTAAGTTTCTTTATTTGTTATGAGTGAATTGTTTACTGGGTTTAATATTCAGTTTCGCTACAGAAAATGACTTGCAATTTTAAGTCGCGAGTTTCTATAAGTGAGAATGCATTTTGAAAAATAAAAAAATATACAGTTTATTGTTTCAGTAAACTAGATCTATGTATCAAAACACGTTGGGAGTGACACGGAGTCATGGCCTGAGATTTTGTTATGCACAGGCATGTCTTACACTTTCTGCGACATTTCCTTTTACCTCATGGGATTATAGGCTGTGTGATGTATATGCAAATAGATGGTGTGGCTTTGTAGCCGGTTATGTAAACCTTTTCCTTCGTTAGTCCTTAATAGATGGTTTATGATACTGATAGTTTGTCTTTGACTGCTTCCAAGTAGTTAATGCATTTTTAATTATTAACTTGTGGACTTTGAAGAGGAACCTAACTTTTTCATGTATCAGCAGTATCCCGATCTGAGGCCGCCTTCATCTCCAACTCCATCAAAGCCTAAAAGCTGAGGGTATTAGGATTTCATAAGCTATAATTTGGTTGTTCTGCGCTGTATGTCAGAAAGGGGCTTGCAAAAAGAACTGTAACCAATTTTGTATCCATATTTATAAGATATGCTCCTTTGAACACTGTATTGGATTTTTCATTGAAATAGGGATATCGAAAGTTAATCAGTACCTGATTGAATAATATAATATTTTTTTTAGTGTGGGTTTACTCATAGACTCGTACATTTCAACCTCATAAGGCACATTTAATTTGTTAATGTAAGATTTTCATTTTGGTTTTTGAAAATAATTTTATTATTAAAATTTAGATATGGTGGGGACAAACAAAGCCATTGATAACAACTCAATAATGAAAACCAGATGAGGAAAATAGGGAGGAAAATCCTTTCTTTGAGGGCCTTTTGCCCTTTTCACTCTGTACAATATTTTTACCTATTTCCTATGCACCATTCCTTCTTCAACTTAAGTTTTACTATTATTATTTTTTTTGATGGATTAAGTTTTACTATTTTGAGAGGCCCTTTTTCACTCTGTTCAATTCCTTTCTTTGATTTTCATCTCTTGCACACCTTACATGATGATATAAACACAAAAACCGAATTATAAGCCATCTGAAAGCTAAATCTGAAACTGTCATATTTTTAGAGATACGGTTAACATATGTTCATGTTGCTATACATGTTCCTAGACCAAACTTACACATCAAATAGTGAATGAACATACAACAGCCCGACAACAAAATTGACCTCATCATTCACAGGAATAACAGATCATCCGCTTTCGCTGTTTTGCTTGAGGAATTGGAGGTCCTTCATTTGTAGTTGCACTGCCTCTTTTGACAGGGGCTTAGGTTCTGGAACATTTTGATCATCGATTCCTTGTGCAACCTTTTTAGCCTTTTCTTTGATTATTCGTTGGATTTCTGGTCCTTTGACAGAAGGAAAAACAGCGGAGAGCATAATAGTTAACAGTCTCTCGTCTTCTTCCTCAATAAGACCCCTGGTGAAGCAACACACGTAGATAGCATCAACAGCTTTCTCCACTCTGATATCCATTGGGATGGTTGGAGTGGCCAGATTTAGCTTTGCCCTTCTCTGTAGAACAAAGTTTTTATAATGAGAAAATGAATAAGGCTCAACAAAGTTCAAACCTTTCCATGCTTTCACTAACAAATCAAAATAGTTTGCAGAGTCGGCGAATAAGAAATGCAAGTAACAAACTAAGGAGTCAGGAGACGGGATCCATCTAATCAATTTACAGCCAGATGAATGTGAAGTGAAAATGGTTACAGATAATTGTCTACAATTTCTCATATTTTCGGTACTTGTGATGACGGTGACGCTCTTAGAAATTGGACGTGTTCCCAAAGTTAGGTACCCAAAATATAATCTAATATTGTGACAAGGACTTGCAAATAGGTTAATATGTAGTTATTCGTGGTGGATTATTGATTATGTCATGCAAAAAGTTGATGCATGTTTTGTTCAGCCTAGGTTCTCAGTGGCAAGTGGTGTTGGTTCGTTTACTATCCTAATTTTCGTAAGTTCATTTCAAGAACACTTTAGTTTGTGTTGTCAGTTCATTATCATCAGGGCAGCAGCACCAAAGCCTATCTAATGCTATTCTATAATCATTGCAACGTGCCAAATGTCTTCACCTTTAGAGTTACGTTCACAAAGTTGGTTTGCCTAACATTTTATTGAAGGAACATTCGGCAACATTTCTAGGTCAATGATGGAAATTTAATTTCAACATGTTCCCAAAAAGATTACGTTTCATGTATTGCATAATGCTGAAGATTGAAAGATTTTAGGGTCACATAGGGGGGGCTAGTAAAGACAAGATAAAAACATTGACTTGCCTCTCGTGCATCATTCATAACAGCTAGAAATTCCTGCTCTTCAAATTCAATATCATCCGAAATGCGCAGCCTAGCAACTCCTTCAAGAATCTCCTCTGATTTCAGCAAACCAGCTCCAACCGCAGGTAACCAGCAACACATTAGTACATACAACGGTTCCCCTGTCTAAAGACAAAAAAAAAATGTAATCATTAACATAACTTCCCCAAATTTCAAAAAAAAAAAAAAAACCAATCTATGTAATTAAACTATGACCTTACCTTCCCACGACGTTCCTGAAAATCGTAGAAAGCTCTGGAATCAGTAACAGTACACTTATTACCAACACGTCTCCTAAACTCGGCGAAATCAATTATATCGTTTCCAACACCACCTTCATCGCTCAAAATCCTGGCTAGCAGACCGACGAGTGGAAGTGCGCCAATTACCTTGTTAGCGAAACTAGATAAAGTGTTCGAATCCTCCATGTAAGACCGAATTGAAAGTACCCGAATCCTGTGCGGGGTTAGAGCCGCAGCCTTCTTCGTTTTCTTCCATAACGATGATGACGTCGTCAAATTTCGTGAAGATAGAGTTGGAGATATCGCGTTTGCCATTTTTGCGCAGTGCGATATTTTCAATTATCTCATATCTCTTCCATTTTATTTATTTCAATCAAAAAAAAAATGTACAGCCATATTTCTATGCCAAACGACGCAGTTTTACGACCCCAAATATCATGAATTTCTTTTTAACTTTGTCCTAAAATCATTTTCGAGTTTTAAATCTCATCTCTCATTTGTATTTATTTTGAGTAAAAGAAGGGAATCACATTCTTGGAATTTGAAAAAGCCTTGTTTCTTGAGTAAAACGACGGCGTTTTGATACATAAGAATATAGAGTTTTTTTTTTTTTTTTTTGCATTGCTTTGCTTTGCATTTTTTGGGTTTTAGGGTTTCATCGCAACACTAGTTTTTCCTTAATGCAGCAAATTTGTTGCCAGGCACCAGTTTCCCGCCAATCTACATGGATATCATCCGACAGATATCACCACCGGACGACTTCCTTCCGCTGCGGCGCTTACAACAACAGCCACCAGAATGACATACAAAGCTGTAGCATCTCACATCCACAACCAATTTCTGAAATCGGCGGCGTATCATCATCAACAATTTCAACATCACCAGCAGCAGCAGCGGCAGCGACTTCACTGCCTCTTGTGATTCACAGAAAAGGGAAGGCCTTGAGATACTTTTGGGATGGAAGCCGATTGCAATTGCTTCCTCTGGATGCTTCTTCTTCGTCATCATCATCATCATCATCAGCACTTCCGATTACTGAGCTTTGTTGTCTTGCTTTGAGAAACTTTTTCATACCTATCAAGGTTCCTGATAATTACATACCGTATGTAAAATGGAAGTGCTTGCACCGGATCTTCAGCTCCGCTCTTCAAGTCCTTGCCACTCAAGCTATGTTTCGAGCAATTGGAATCGGTTACTCGCGATCGTTTGCTTCAGCTGCTGCGCTTAATTGGCTTTTCAAGGATGGACTTGGAAGACTATCTAGATGCATCTACACTGCTACCCTTGCGTCTGCTTTCGATACCAATTTGAAGGTTTCTTTCAATTCCACTATATTTATTTGAATAATTATTACTATAAGTGTCTCATCTTTTTTATTTAAATAACTATTAGAGGGTCAGGTTCTCGACATCAATCCTCTTCACGTTCAGCGTCGGGTTAGAGATGTTAACTCCGGCTTTTCCTCAATATTTCCTGCTTCTTGCTTCGATTGCCAACATCTCCAAGCAAATTAGTTTGGCTTCCTATTTGGCAACCAACGTGAGCACTCAATTTCCCTCTGCAATTTCCATGTTATTATATTCACCGTCTTCTTATATTCTTTTGTTTCTCTTCAGTCTGCTATTCATCAAAGTTTTGCAATAGCAGATAATTTTGGTGAAGTTTCTGCCAAATCACAGGTCAGTGTGGCTCCTCAAATCAGTGAATTCTTTGACATTCTTAATGGTTAATGCCTCATATTAAATTTGATTTTTACTCCAGATTCAGACGGTTACATTTGATAACCTTGGCCTTTTGCTTGCTGCTCTTTTGAACATACTGTGCAAGAACAATGAAAGGTTTTGACTCTTTCTTTTGTTAGGCGTCATTTTTCTCTTGATAACGAAAAGGCCTCTTGAGATTAGCAACTTTTCTCATTGATTACTCTGCAGGATTCAACATAAGCAAATGCTGTAAATACAATGCACTGCTTGTGTTGTGTTGTGTTGTGTTGTGTGAATATCTTACTGATAACTGAATAGTTATTTTTTCCATCCAACCTCTTTTCTTTTTTTCTCTCAAAATCAAGATTACAAGCAGGATTGCCACTTGTAGCATTCCCCATTTTTGCTGCAGTAGACCTTTTTGGTATTTATCAAGGGCTAAAACATGTTCACCTTCAAACCCTAACAAAGGTCAGTGTCTGCTTAGTGGATCTTTCATCGGACTCCACCCATAAGACATCAAGTCGATCCTTATTTTCCTTTTTGACAATATTCATTGTAATTTTAGGATAGGCTAGAGATTTTGATAAACACATGGATTCAACTGGGATACTTGCCTGCGCCGTCAGAAGTTAGTGAAGTTGAAGGTATTGACTTTTGGGGGATCAAAGGTAAACTATCTGCTTCTTGAATTGATTTCTGACTATCCTTGTGTGTTCCATTAGGAAGATAGTTTACAGTGAATGTGTTATGAGAAGGTTATGTCACAGGTAAGGAACTGTGGTCAGTGCGAATAGGCATCTTAGAGTCCACAGAGCACTCTTCGTCCATGTGTATGCTAGCTATGCAATCATTAACCAATGAGGATTTCTATCTAATATGCATGGAAAATCTATCCATGGGCTTTAAAAGAAGCCAGAATGTGAGCGACGTAAGTCATGTCCTCACCACCAAATACCAATCACCTTCTTCATTTAAACATCAAAATTAATTTGTCCATCTTACTGACTACTATGACATGTCCAAAACACTAGCAAGGTATTCTTCTTTCCATCCGAGAAGGAGCAAGCACGAGAGACCTCATCTTGGGAATGCTTCAGGTGGAATGCATTATTTTTTAGCTTCAATTAAGTGAAACCCCTGACAAAAAAATATATATATTTAACCCATTGTGATGGTTCAGGCTTGCTACCTTCGGAAAAGACTCCTATTCTGCTACCCCGAAATGAACAATTGTGAAAAGCAACCAAGGGAAATGAGTCTTCCCGAATGGTCTGGATTTTTACGTAACAGCAAGCAGTGTGCAGAAGCTGATGTGGACCTAATTATTGAGCAGATGCCAGTACTTGGGTGGTCTGTCAAAAGCATATTATTGAGCACAAGGGAAAAGGCTAGATATAGTTTCATTGATTAATTGACTTATATTCAAGCATGTACTGTTGTACTTACTACTGTAAATACAGGGCCGATTTTGTGTGCAATCTACTTCTCACCAAAACACATGAAAGTTTTTAAGATTACTATCGATCGATTTATAACCATTCATTTTCTAATTGGTTAGTCTTCCTTAATCTAGATTTGTTGATCATATGAACGAGCTGATATAGAGACCCTCCTTAGGGTAACACTTATTCTAACCGACTAAAAGAAGATAAAATTTTACACAAGCACATAGAATTTACAACAGGTTAGACACATACATCCACAAGATCCTAGGGGACCATTCACCTGTTTACACATACTGATTACAGAATTCGGGCTTGTGATAGATAAAAATCCAAAGTCAAAGATAAATGTCAGTGCCGGTATTGCCCTGAACGGATGACAAACAATCGGCAAGATAATTAGCGTAAGAGTGTATGCATAGGAGCCAACCAAATAAATGACTAGTTGAAACAAGGGTCATAGTTCACTAGCAAGGCTTCTTCAACACATCAAATTAAGAACGACATGTTAACGAGTCATTTCCAAAGGGTGTAATGTAAAGTTAACTTCCACATTGAAGGAACATAAATATAAATGAAATCAGAAAATATGATTTTACCGCAAGAGGCTGGTCTAATGTTTACTTGACGCACTTCAGGCAATATATATAAATAAGTGCTATGATGGAGACAATGAAGTGTAATCAAGAAATCACAAAGAATGAGCACTTTCTGGATAAGAGTAACCCCAAACCATGAAACAACATAAAAAAGCAGGCAGAGATGTCCCATATAACCTTTTCTTGTCATCTCCCCCCAACTCAAATACATGAGCTTCATATCAGATGATAAACAAGTCCTCATCGTCAGGATATCCTTCCAATATCTTTTCGTCCACGAGCTGTGGGAGGAAGGTGGGCTATAGGATGATCTGCCCTGCGCCCACCTACAAAAATGACGGCATTGTCAGAACTGAATACACAAAAGTCACTAGATAGCTTCATTGATCAACGAATGAAAAGATGGTACAGTAGGCCTTCTAGATTTACTGATTACGATTCATTACCCCAAAATGGCTCATTATTAAATGAACCACTTCCAGGCGAACGTGGGCCTCTCGAGCTAAAGCCTCCAGGGTTGAAAGCAGCATGAACCCCATGATTTGCTGCGGTGTTTGCTTGGCTGAATCTTTGATTGGGTTGCAGAGCCATGCGGATTTGAGAATTTTGAGAAAACTGAGGCGAAAACTGTGCAGGATTTGACACATGACGATAGTGACCAGCATATGGATCATAGGATGAAGTTGAGCCGCCCACCTCCCCATATGAAAATGTTTGCAAGGATCCATTGGTTCTGAAATAAAATTGCAAATAGCTTTATATCATACCTATTTTGGTTTATTTTATACTTTGTAGATGCTCATTTAGAGAGACACATTAAACTACTTATTTCAAAGGCAGGAAGGACGAACTTCCCAACAGCATGTTTACCTACCTTTGCATGGCCAAGGAGGGGCCTGAATAAGATCCCTGACCGAACCTTCCAAGTCCAGCTGTTGTGTTTGTAAAAGCCAAAGAGGAAGGACCTAAGTTCAGGGCTTTACCAAAGTCGTGAGCTGTCTGGTTAATATCAAGACCGTCGTCTTGCAAAAGAAGTTCATCACTGAAACAAAAGGAATCATCAAACTCTGTGTTTAATTGTTTATCCGTCATGCATCAAACTCTCACCCAGTGAAAAGGAAGAAAAGGACATTGAACCCGAACATCGCACACATTAAACCTCAATGTTATGAGCATGCTCCATATAGAAACTGAACTGGAACCCTTCTGCGCTATGAAAATAATGAATGGCAAGTACTATAAATCAGATACCTGTAGTTAGGATCCCAGTTACCGGGATCCAACAATGACGAGCTCGCCTCACGATTCTCATTTGCTGCTTGTACGGTTTGCACTGACTGCATACTGGAACCGTGTGAAAATGAGCTAAGGGTTGCTGAAGAATTACCAATGCCTTCCGGCTGCTGCTTCCAATCATTGGCGTTCGAACTTAACTGCAAATGCACTGGAGAACCAGTAATGGTTGCAGAATTGACCTCCGTATTACTTCCGCTGGCACCATTAACACCTTGCCTTTGCCAATATTTCACTGACGATGTTTCATGGCCTTTTCTTCTGTTATACTGACTAAAAGCTGCAGCTTTTCCCAGTGGTGATCCATGGTAATTGCCTCTAGCTGGAGATGTTGGACCGTGATTGGGACACGACATGACCTGGCTGTAGGAGCTTGGAGGGGTGAACTGTGAGGGGCTGGTGCCTAGTGGTAATGGTGCAAAACTTGCTGCAGATGGACTCATACCCAGACAACTCCCATGAGGGAACTGATTGATCATCCGTCTAGTGTCAGGACTACTTCCAAGGGCTGCCACTCCACTCTGTACATGGTGATGATTCATTGCTGATGGACCGACGGGAGAAAAATAGGCAAATGAGACATTATTATCTCCGTAGCTCCCGTAGCTACTCCCAAGCCCAATGGCTTCGTTGTAACTCCCCTGACTACCTATACTGCCATAGCTATTGGGATGGCCATAAGGGTTAAGCTGGAGATGTGGGCTGTTATAAAATGAGGCTCTGTTCCTTCCAGGCATCTGAAAATATAAAACTTGAACTACATGACAATGGTCGTTCAAAGGCCAAATGACCATCTTAAGACTGATGGAAACAATTGCTGCAAAAAAACTGTAGCATATACAAGTCTTTAACCAGAAGGAAACAAGCTCACATTAGGAGATAGGCCTGCAGCGAACCAATGCCCCCCACCAGGATGATGGTCTACCTTGGCATTTCGAGAAACAGGCTACAAAAAAAAAAGCAAAGATATGAATAATACAAAGCAGCGGACGTCATAGCCACGTTAGTAAAAAAATGATAACATATTGAATGAAGCCTACAAGACCTCCAACTCCAGCAATTATAATGACACTTATGGAAACCTGATGCTAGAAACTTAAAGAACCCTATGAACATTCTCAGTAGAGAAAATAAAAAGTAGGGAGAGGCTTTCAAAGAGGTGCAAGTGTGTATGGCCACAACACCCAACTACAATTTTCATAAGTACATTCACTTACCATGCAAGGTATCTCAGAGGGAGGTTTATAAGGGCATGTGAAAGGCTCGCCTGTGACAAAAGGGTGCTTCGAAGCCTGCAGATATAAAGCAGATCACAGGTTTATTTTAAGACATACTCGTAAAATACTGACATAAGCATACGAACAAGCCAGCAATACAAAGTGTAAATACCTGAAATGGTGACCACCGTTTTGCAGGGTCGAACTCAACAAGTCCCCTCAAGAAGTCAAGGAGTGCTAATCGTATTTGACCCTCTGGAAATGTGTTAAATAAGTCAATCAGACACCAGCACAACCAATCATAGAAAATATTGGTCTCAAATGCTTAGAAAGGTCTTGATTTTGACCTTTTGCAATATCTTCTTTAGACAAGTTTGTTCTATAAGGATACCGTGTCACAATTTCTTCCAGGCTTTGCTGAAGAAAATAATCTTTCCCCATGGTTGGTTTTTTCTTCTCCCTCTTTAACAAAAACAAGAACACAATTCTGTGTGAGGTGAGCATCAGCAAAGTAAACTATGGGAGTGAATGACATTAGTTTTCATATGATATCTTGAATGTTCAACTTCACTCATGAATTTCTTATGCTTACAGCTTCATATTCCTCCTTTGATAAGACTTCGTATGCACTGCTAACTTCACCTATCCGATGGACGCTTCCAACGCATTTGAAGAATTTACTGGTGTTTTTTGCCTCTTTAAGCAGATAGTCTGGAGGTCGACCTCTGCATTTTTATCGAGAAAAAGAGTCATATACATATAAACTCATTTATTGCAAATCATGGGCACTTGCAGAATGCCCGAGACTCTGTTTGTGTTACTTCGTTCATGGCTAAGTTATTGATGGTATCCTAGTTGTTTATCTTCAACAACAGCAAATAATAAATATGTTACAAGAACGTTACTTACAAAAAGTAAAGACAGTAAATACATTTTGATGAACCATAATTTTTTTATTTTTTTATATCACTATCAATCAGACAAGTGTTTCTCCATATAGAATAATGACACCCACAGATTTATGCGGCAAGTATAAATTAAAAGAAAAAAAAGCACCAGCACAGAAAACAACTAGTACCCTAGTAACTGAACCATCCGCTTCAGAAGATCAAACTCAGATGCTCCTGCAAATAGTGGCAAACCTATGAACAGCTCAGCAACTATGCAACCAAACGACCACATGTCAATTGCAGTCGTGTATCTGGAGAACGATTAAGGTTCAAACTTTAAGGCATATATTAAAATGATCATGCTTGAAGGGTTTTCATAATTATACACCAAAAGGAACCTCATCAGATGAGAAAACAATGACCAGAACTGAACTAAGATAATTGCTCAGATATACTTAAGAGCGTTATAATGAAAACATTATAGACAAATACGGTCCGCATTAAGAGAGAAACTTTGGAAAGAGGCCATATTGAGGATACTGATAACCAAGTAGAACTTCAGGGGACCTATAGTATCGACTCTGCAGGAGAAACATGAGATAGATAGAGTAAGGACTTAACTTCGTCATAGGAGTAAAGAGAATAACATTAGACAAACAAGGAAATCTGATGCAAACCTGAATATAAGAGTAAACAGTTTGGTCTTCCATGCAAGCTGATCCAAAATCGATGATTTTAACTGCAGCTGTCTTCACACTGTGCATAATAGATTTGTTTCTTCAAAATTTCAGATTGAACATATCAATTTTTTATAGGAAAAAATTCTTTTATGCAACCACAGATGCGGCTGCGGCAAGGCTGTTAAAAGTATAAATGATATACCTAGTGCAAAGAAGAATGTTTTCCGGCTTCAGGTCGCAATGAATTATACCAGCATCTTTGAGCAATGCTAAACCTCGTAATATCTGAGAACATCAAAATATTAATTTGTCCTCAGAGTAATTTACAAGCGAATAGACACAAAAACTATAGATACCTGTTTAGAAAATAGTTGAACTATGCTCAATGACAACCCCCGGAAATTGTTAAGCTTGATAAGCTCATACCTGTGAGGAATAAAATAATGAGCGCGCGAAAGATACCATAATTTGCATGAGATACTTCAGTGAGCAAACGTGTATGAAGAGTGTTCTCCTTGATTACTTACAAGTTTGTATCCAATAGCTCGAAAGCAATGCACAAATGACGTTGATGAACGAAATGATCATAGATGCGAACAATGTGATGCTTATCATCAGGGTCATATTTTTTGTTTAGCTGCATAACAATATCACACAAAACATCTCCATAACACAAATTTTGGGGAATAGAAAGGCACTATCTCGTGCAATCAAAGGAGATGTTGGCCACCAGTTGACTTGACATTTACCGTTTTAAGAATCGTAACTTCAACTAGTGCTTGTTGATAGTATGCAGGCTGGTTCTTTATAACTTTGACTGCAAGGTAACTGTTGGTTTCATTAACCCAACACTTCGCAACCTGCCCAAACGTCCCATGACCAAGCATCTCTTTTACAACATACCTGTTGGACGCAAACATTATAGACAGTTCATTGGGCAAGTGTGAATATAACATAAAAACAATAGGATTTCTCCAACATACATATGACCACAAACTGGCTCCCATGAGATCAGTTTTTATTTCTGATTGCAACTCAAGAAGAGGTGTACATGTGTGTGCTTGAATAAGTGTGGCAACGGGAACCCCAAAAAGGGCATTTGGCACACATTCAAGCAATAACATTCAAGTTCTGCAGCTTTAAAGGGGGACTACAGGATACAAGTTCACTTTTACGTGCTGACTGAAAAGAATTACACGATTTCAAGATAACTCAGTCCAACAGACATCGTGGTCCCTCATACTAGCTGCATAAAGGTTACACGGTATAACAGGAATGGATAAGACAAAGGTGAGTGCAATACTATATCTAACTGATCACTAGAGAATGCTTGCTGAACACCATAATGGACAACAGATGCCTCCCAAGGGATCAGTTTGGCATTAGTTTAATTCTTTTTCTTTTTTGAATATTTTTACCAAACACCCAACTTAATTTATAAGCTAAACTGCAACTTATCAGCAAGAAAGTCCAAAGTATCTACACAGAAAATGATTTCCTTCCAAATATTATTTACACTTCCAAGTGCACAAGTAATTTACATAAATTTCCAAACATATACTCAAAATTTATGATGAAATAATGAACACCTTCCCATTATTTTGACATACTAGGGTTATAATTAGGTTATCATTAAAAGTATGTGCGTGTAATTAGATATTTTGACAGTACAAGCTTCGAATCGAAGACACACACATAAAACACAATGCAAACCTTCGCTGAGTAGTTGGATTGACCAAAGCACAGTTAACCGTCAAAATAAGATCTGAGTTTGCATTATCGTATCCATCATTTAGCACTCCTATTGAAGGAGTCGTCAGAAACCGTTTCAGCTTCAACTTTTCAGAATATTTGAAGTCTGGGTTGCATGTTTGATAAGTTTCAACAATTTCCTTTGTAAGTCTTGTCACAAACTGCACAGTAAAAAAAATTGAAACAGGAAAGAAACAATGAAGAGCAATATAACATAAATACTAATTGAGGATAACCATGGTGAATCAGTAAAAGTAGAGAACCGATCATATGCAAAAGATATTGGGGCAGCTCCAGAAGTATAGCTTTTGTGGTGTTTATTACAAGTTTGATTTTGTTTGTCATTGAAAAAGATTATTTATGATGACAATGCAACGTTCCTATGCATCTCTTTCTTCATCATGAGAGTACTTGAACAATATCAATAATGACCAGCTTAAAGAAACTTTTGCGGTGCAAACCGAGAGTGTTTCGCATACATTTACGTAACTCCACAAAAATCATATCAACGACTTCACATAGACACCATCAGCAGACACCCAACTACTATATCTACAATGATCTGGTTACTGGATAGACTAAGTTTTTTCAAATGAGCAAATTGTTACTAACAGGTAAGTTATGTGAGAGTCGTAACCAATGGGTTCATCTACTCTAACTTCATGCTGTCGATAGCCACTAAGAGCATATCTTCAATAACATTTGTATTAGGCACTCCATGCAAACAATGAAGCCTAAGGTGCAGCATAGACATAAGTCGTGTTGATGCTTAGGCACAACAGTCCACTTTGACCTCCTATACTTCAAGTCCGGTCACATAAACTCGTTCTATATGTATTTATAGAGGGTATCTTCTCCAAGGGGTTCATCAACTTTTTAAGCATGCACAGGCAATACCGTTCATATTCTTCATTGATGCATGCTGCGTAGCTTAGCACTACTATCAGGCTTGACCATATACATAAGTGCACGGTCACTAAAGATCATTGTAGCAGATGATGAACAATAAGATGTTTTGCTAATGTCTATTTAAAAATAAGACATATCTACTAGTCATGCAATCAATGCCGTAAAAAGTCACACCTTTTGACCAGAAATCTTATGCAATGCACTAGATACTAGTGTTGTGAGGGTATCACTTCGTGTGACACAGAGGCATTCTAAAGCTTCTATCTATCTGATCAGAGTCCATATATGCATAAAAATTACTAGGCTTATAAGAACTGAAACCCTAAACCTTTTCGAAGAAACTGGTATCAAAATTTGAGTACTCACGGATTTTCTGGCAGTAACTTGGCAGGTAGAGGGTTTTTGCTTGTGGTTGGAGGCATATGGCAGAAAAGCGAGCTGCTGCCCTTGATACATCGGCGATGAGGAGTAGCTGTCTTGAGCTACCAAGTCCAGATTTCGAGGCCTACCTTCATTGTCACTACTAGGGTTGACCTCATCCATGACCAAAACCATACAACTAAATCAAAAAACGACCTCCTCCTGCTTCAACTCCACCATAGATAGCTCGATGGATCGTTCAACGAAATAAACTCAAAGACAAAAACAAAAAAAAAACGCTTTTTCCCCCAATTTGAAAAACCTTCACCGGTGGAAATCGAGGCTATTGAAATCCGTCAAATTCGAAGAATTCACCAGCAGATTCCAATCCCATGGCAAACGTCGTTCCACCGCATACCTAAAATTGCATCGATTTCCTAACCCTAAAGGAGAGGGTTTTCCTTAATGAATTGGAGGCGGGGGAGCATGCAGCGAGAGATGATGATGAAGGTAGAACGAATAGGCTGAAGAAGTAATTCAATTGATCGATTTCTGGCGAACTCCTTCAGGTGATGTGATCAGAGAAAGAGATTGATAATAATAATAATAATAAGAGAAGAAGAAGAAAAGTGAAGAAAGAAATTTGGGGGAGGGATTGGGCGTAGCGTATTTTTTCTGTTAAGCAATACTACTAATATTTTTATTTAACTCCATTTACATATTTATTTTATATATAAATACAAGAACCAGCCATGTATTTCTTTCTTTCTTTTTGGTTTAAAAATGTTACAATGATCAATTCATGAGTTCTTATTTATGAGCAAATATTATTTAAAACGTTCTTATTTTCTATTTTCTTTTTCTTATAGGCAAAATATTCCTTTTTATTTACTAGTACACTCTTGAAACTTGTTTTTTTTTACTCCCTATCCCTCGAGCACTTAGACCGATCGAAATAACACGGGACGTTTTGTTATGCAAGTTTCTCTTTCTATAAGGCAATGTGAAGCCTCTTGAACAAAGATGACCTTCTAGGAGGGAAATGTGGCCTAAGTGCCTATATAACTGAGGTAGTAAACGTTGGATATGGATCCCAATCACCGAAGCAGTTTGATGCAAGAATGAAAATGTTATCGATTTGTGTTTGTTGGGAGTCGTTTAAGGATTCAAATTTTTATTTGTAAGGTTTATTGATATATGATAAGCATACAATGACGTAATTTTATGATATAATTAATCAAAACGACATCATTTTCAGTCGATTTTTTTTTGATTGGCTGCATGAAATACTAACCTGTTATATAACCGACTTTTAGCGCAAAACAGTTCCTTGCTTATATAACCGGTTCACCTTTTAGACAAAAACGACAATTGATGCAAAATGACACCGGACTCGATCACCTAAGCCGTGGACAAGTCCCAAATGCGCTTTTAAGATTGCCTCCATCGTTGTACAAAACTGTCATGTAGGGTGCAATAAGGTCAGCTACATGATTTATGCATGCTCTTCGGACTCGGAGGGTTATACAACAGCAATCTAAGATGAGCCAACTGTGCAATTTGATGTACAAGCTTCATGGCCCATTAAGACATATGATTGCATCTTTCATGGCCCATTAAGACAGCAGCCCAATCCCGATAATGCCGTGAGAGCGCATTGGGTTGAAATTATCTTTCTTATAAGGGAAAAGTACAAAATGGTGGTATGAACTATCACATTTTGCAAACTCTTGTCTGGACTATATAAATTTTTAAACATATGATTCGAGTCTAATAAATAATCTCATGTCAACAAAGTGATGGTTTTTTTTGTTTTTTTTTGTATGAGGTGTTGTTTACATTACAATGTTTTAGGTTTCGGCCTTTCGGGTTCGATTTCTGGTGACTGTGTTAATAATTGTGTGTGCAACGTTTAACTTGATTTTAAAAAAATATATCAAAAAAAACTTGACTTTAAAAAAAACTAATAAAACAATGTCATTTTGATCGAGTTAATATGTAGTATAAATGGTAGTCATTTGTTACCGGATAGCAGGGGGCGCTCAAATGAGGTTGGGTACTATTGGTGAGGTCGTGAGGCCCAATTTCACACCTTTAGATCAAAATGATCTAATGGTTGAGATTTAAAGGTGCAGAAAATAGTGTTTTGCTTTTTACCGTTTGTTTTTTGCTTTTGATGAATTTTGGTAGTGGAACACGTGACGCACACACAAAGCACGTGAATTTAGATGTGTGGTTAAGATTAGGGACTCACGACCTCACTAATATTACCCGACCTCATTTGAGCGCTCCTCCCGGATAGCATAATCCGAAAAGCAACAAAGACTTAACATTGAAATCATCGGAACCATTAAGCTAGTTAATCTGGCCCCATTGTGCAATACGCCCATCCTTGCCTTTGCCTAGCACTCAACTGAAATAACCTAAATTCGAGTGTCGACTTGCCTTGAATTGAGTTTTTTTTTATAAAGGTCACAAATATGCGGCATATACAGTACCCACATTTACCCTTTTGACGCACTATACTTTTCAGTTTTCACTACAAAACAATCAACAGTTTATTCACAAATATGCGGCATATAAATTTATATTTATTCTATATGAAAAAACAAGAATCATACGCCAACAACGATATGGTCTAATGGAAGAATCATAATCTTGTTCTCACAAGGTTGAGGGTTCAAGCTCCACCCATGATACTTTTTTCTCACTATTTTGTGAGATTCTGATGATTTTGGCATGACACTTTTTTTCACTATTTTGTGAGATTCTGATGATTTGGAGTGGACGTGCGGATCCATGCATGGTAAAGGTGCCGAACATGACCTGTGATTCAGAAGTAGAAAAATGTACCAGATGATTTCGGATCCGATCAAGATGTCATGTACTAGATGATAAGACAATTATTACGACACTCTATAAATGGAATCTGATTTACACAAACATAGATTAATCAGAACATATAATAGAAAGCTGAAAGCACAAACAATTACACTAAATATTTATAAGTGAATAAGTGAATAAGTGAATAAGTGAATAAGAAACCACACTACTAACTTTACTTTTGCACTTTTAAGCTCGTAAATGAGGGTTCTAAAGGTGCCTTTTTTTCATGCTTAATTAGTTACATAAACAATTGGACGGTTTAGAATTATTTGGCTAGGCATGATTTGATGTGTTGAAAGAATGTGTTTCATTCATAATCGGATAATAACTAATCAAATATGCTAATTAATTGAAATTTTGCCCAGTCCAATAACTTGTGTGTTGATGTTTAGAGTGGATTCGGATCTGGTGCAGCATAATATTTTGTTCCCATTGTCAAAATGATGTCGTTTAAATCCAAAAAACTTTATTATGATTGGAATAAACGGAAGAAAATAATGTCATTTTGATTGAACGACCATTTGATATAACATCACTGCACCCAATCTTATTATTTCGTTTAGAGTCAAACTCAATGATGATTCCACGGGATGCAATAGATACCACATTATTAGGCAAAAGCAAGCTACAAGGCATCACAACGTAGCATTATTGTTTGCCACAACTCTAAATTGAATTCAAAACTTAAATTAAAATACTTAACCTAGGGGCGCTCAAATGTTATGAATTATTAGAGTGTTATGTGTTATCATGAATCTGATTGGTTGATAGTGGCATGAATAATGACGGAATAGTGGATTTTTGGTAGTGAGTTTTACTGTTTGCTTTTTGCTTTATTGGATTTTGGGTACTTGGACACGTGGCAAGCCCACAAAGCACGGGAGGTTTGGATGTGTGGTTAAGATTGAAGTAACACATAACACTATAATATGAGTATAACATTTGAGCGCTCCTCACTTAACCTAAATATTCATCTTTTAAGTTTTGAAAAATCAAACAATTAACTTTAAATAAGGCAAGAAATTCAAGCTGAAGACGAAATCTACGTGACAAAAAAAAGAGAAGATTAACTGTGTATTTCTGTGTACTGTGTCTAACAATGAGCATCGAGAGATGAGATGAATGTTGAATTTTTACAGGAGGAGAAGAGAAAACCATAAACAACAATAAAAATCAATGAGTCAAAAAGGCATTATGTGAGTTGTTTTGGTATCGTAGCTGCAAAGGAGCGACTTTGAATTCACTCTGAATAATTTCAAAAGATCCACAGCCATCTGCCGAACTCCTGCTTGACAATTGCTCTGCATCACCAGCAATACCATCGTCAGCCCGTTGTTCATCGCCACCGCCTCCTGCGCCTTTTCGTCCCGAAACAGATAACAAACGCTCCACAAAATCGTCACCGCGTGCTCCGTCGCTACCCTTGAAACCTTCATAGTTTTAGCCAGTATTGCTGGTATGCACGTCGGGTCATCGCAGATTTCCCTTCTGCCTTCCTTACAGGACGACACCGTTTCAAGCAGCTTCAGCATTCTCTCCTTGCTGATCACGCTAATGTTGCTGCTGGTGGTGGTTGTGGTTAGGAGCTTGGCGAGGGTAGCAACGATTCCGAATCGGACGAGTTTGAGCTTGACACTCTTGGCCATTGATAAGGAGATCAGGCAGTTGAGGACTGCCTCCATCAGACTCGAATCGGTCCAATGATCGACTAATTTCAGTAGCTGAGGCAGCAGTTCTTCCTTATCCGCTAATATCAGTTTTGACTCGGAATCTCTGGCGATGATCTCGATGACCTGAACGGCTGCGATCTTCGCATTCGAGCTGCAACCTTTTGATAAAAATCTCAACAACGAATTCACGCAATCTCTCTTCAGCAACAGCTCCTTGAGGTCGTTCGACTCATCTGTTGAAACTACCGCAGCCGTGATTTTCAGCGCTTGTTCAGCAACTTCATCATCGACATTGCGTAAAAGGTCAACCATGAGTGAATCAAAACCATTCAATCTCACCAAATATCTCCGATTATCATCCGAATCGGCACCAAACCAGGCGATTTTCTCGAGATTCTCAACCGTCCTCGCCGATGAATCTCTCCTCATCTCAACAATCAACTCACGCGCTTGCTCTCTTGAAGCAACAGACTCGTCGCCTAACATACCCTTAGCTGAATCGGACCAGATCTGAATGAGGCGGTGGAGCGTGTGATTCGGAACAAAGTCCTTGGAACTAAGCACCTGCATGGTGGCCGGACAGGTGTTATGTCCACCGTCGAGCCACTTCTGGATGCTGGACCGCTCGTAGGTGACGCCGGTGGAGAGACTGACCGGTGATTTCATCAAGTCGAGGGAAATCGGACACCGGAAGAGGCTCGGCACCGATATCCAGAGGTCGTTGTCAACAGACGCGGCTCTCTTCTTCTCCAACATGTTTATCAATCCAGGCAGCGAAGATTGAGCAGAGCTCGGAGCTGGCAGAGAGAGATGAAGCAGCGAAGCGAAACACAGCCCAAAGGGTTGAATTGAGAGATGGAAAGAGAGGAAAGAAATTTTAATTATCACAACAGAAATAAGGAATAAGAGGAAAAAGATGGAGTCAAAGATTGGCGACGTCACCTCAATATTTATTTCTTTTCTTTCGGTAACAGTAAAGCATTATATATACTTATTTATATAGGCCGTTGAATTTTAGAAAATTTAAAGAGATGTAATATTAAATTTCGGTAACTTTTTGTTAAAATAAAAAATAAATAATTTTCATATAAATATTGTCAATTTTTCATTTAATTTATTTATAATGTAAAAGTAATTGGATTTGTTTCCTTATTACGTTAGTCAGCGGTCAGAGACAGCAATGTATTGTATGCTTTGGATTATTAAAAAAAGAATATTTATAATTGTTGTGTAGTAGCTGCTTAAAAATTGAGCTTACTCGGTTAGAAAGATAAAAAAGAGAATTAATCATAAAATAAATATAATAGATATAATGTAATTACACAAAACTAAATATAAATGTATTTACCGAAATTGAGAGAGGAGCTGGTGTCAGGCAAAAACAAGCTTAAAATGTATAAAATATATTTATTTTCAAGTTTCAGCTTCAAACCCTTGTCACATAATATGTACATGAGGTTTGAACGACCGACATTCTAATAATTTGATCAAAACTATGATGGATAGATCGATACTATATCAACATATAATAGTCCTATAAATTCATAGAAAAATATTTTCCTCATTTATTGTTCTTTTAATTTCATTTCCATTACATTTTTCAAGAATTAAACGGAGCGTCGGAGGTTTAGAAAGAAATCACTAATAAAGTTGAATTGGTTTATTTTTTCTCTCTCTTTTTCCATCAGAAAAGACATCAAATTGGTTCACCTAGACTAGACCTAGTTTGTCAGTTACTTTTTAAGTTTATATAGGTAGTAAAGTACATAGTAGATAACATTGACAATGTCATACAACATCATGTGAGTTCTATTCGTAGGTTACCTAGCTTGTAGGTAGCAAGTAATTGTATGACATTGTAGAATATTTACGACGACTTTGTGTTGTAGGCTAGGCTGTAACAAGTATTTTATCATTCGATTTTTATATATCTTTTATCTATTTTGCTGTTTCTGTAGCTGTTGTAGTATTATCATGTAGCGAAATAATCATTTATATAATCAAATAAATAAGCTACTAATACGCGTTGTGCATCCTCATAGTCATAGAGTATTGCAATCAAAGTTGTTCGGTCGTGCTGAAAATATCATATTGTTGAATTATTATCCGCTGTTTTGTTATTATTACCATTTTAATATCAGATTCAAACTGGACTACGATCTCATATTTTTAAATCAAATAAATTATTAATAAGAAAGAGATGAAGTGAAGAACAGGCGAGTGGCGACGGGGAGCGTGGGCCATTATTGCTGGGCCCATGTAGTGCGAAAAGAAGGCTTCGAGTTTAGTGGAATTATACCCTGGTCCACACGCAACGGTTCGTTTGGTCGGTCGGTCGGTTCTACTTCGTCATCACCCACTATAATAATATTTCACACAAATATTACCATTTTTATTAACAAAAAGTTCATACTTACTTCATCATCACCTCACCTGCTCGAGGGCGAGAATATCTGAAGATATATTCTCGGAGAATTTTTGGCTATAAGATCCGGGATCAAGCTAGAATATATGTTGGGTAATTTCCCAAAGTCATATCAAATATTGCTATGTAGTTTATTAAGAACAAGGATTTGGAAAGATTGCGCGAGATATTTTAGGAAATTATATCTAAAGTATATATCCAATTAGATTACGATTTAATTTGAAGGCTAGCCGAGTTTTTATGGGAAGACTATATCAGCTTGGAGATCTTGCATCGACTTGGTGATCAAGATGTGAGATTTTCGAGCAAGAAAATCTAGAGCTACATGGTAAAGAAACCACTATATAAAGGATGTTAAGGCTGCCTTTCAAAGCGTGGTTCTTGCTGGAAATCCTTGGCTGCGTACTTACTGAAGTAGGAACGACTGGAGATCGTGAGTTCGAGGAAGCTTTGGATCGACGCATGCAACATCGTACTTCGTAGGGGGCTATAATGCGATTTGAGCTTGAAGGGAGGGGTTACTTGTTGTGCGGTGAAGCAAGTTATATCAACACTAAGATTCGTCTGGAAGTACGACGGTACACCACTGTGTGTTGTTGGGTGAGTGATATAAATCGTTGTAACTGAGAACACTTTAATACAAGTAACCGTTCCAAAATCATTATAGGTCTACTAGAAGAATAATGGTTTTTCTTATGTACTGTTACTAGTATGTGAGTTTCCACCATACATCGCTGTGTCTTTCTTACCTTACTTATTACTTAAATTTTAGTTGCTCTCATACCTAGCGAGGAACGTTAACCGGTATGTATTGCTAACTAACAATCCTAACAATACTTATCCTCACTTTTGTGTAGGAGTTCTTTTTGTCCCGTCTTGGCGTGGACGTACTGTTTCTGCTTTGCGGAGGTGTTATTCGTCCTGCCTTGTCGTGGACGTGTTGTTCTTCCCCCGCGGAGGTTCATCCCGCTTTGACGTGGACGTGGTGTTTCCCTGCAGGTGCTGCTACTTCGTCTATTCCTTCAATGAACGCGTGGAGGTGTTTAGTGTAAAGTTAATACTCGTGGGTTTTAAGTAAGAGATGTCTTATGACCTGCGCTTCATTAGACACAATTCAAAGGATCAAATCCGGATCGGTGCCTTGTGTTGTCTGTGTTCCAAAAGTCTAGAGATATTCAAATTATTCGTTACAGTTTTTATGCAATATGTATAAGATGTGTATCTGTGTAATGAATTTTTTTGACCCCCTCAGGATTTGAACTCACGACCACTTGGTCATCTGAGGTTTTACGTCTTAGCCTTTGACCGATTGTTCTACTTCTACGCCCTGATGGATCATGAGCGTGTAATGATTGATATGTATGAGATGTAAAAATCCACCATAAAAAATACTATTAAGTAGTACAATTGAAATGAAAAAAAATAATAGATTGTGTGCCTAGATTGCCGGATATTATTTTTTGAGGCTTTTGGTTTATGAAGAGTTTTTCATCGTGTTTGACTTTTGTTATGTAGTGATATTTGTTGCACGACAATTTCTACAAAACACTCGGATTTCAAAAGTAGAGAAAACTAAACTTCAAAAAAATAAAAGTAGAGAAAACTAAGCGTAGACCTTTTGGTCACACAGCAAACATTTTACCATAAATTTGGTAATCAAACAATAAAATGTTGTTAACAGATAAAAAAGGTAATGATACTGTCGTTTTTTTTTTTTTTTTTTTTTGGATGGGATGATACTGTCGTTTTTTAAGTGTGGGTGTAGATTGTTTTCAACTGTGTTATTATGCACGCGTGCGTTTGATTTTTGTCTTCAAGTAATGCCATTCATAACACTGTTACAAAAGTAGTGATTGCTTGGTTGGTATAAGGGAGTTGTTCATCACACCCCCTCAAGACAAAAAAATCCCTATGTACATTTATTCATATGCCCTCTTATTTTTGATTAATTAGATTCATATGTCAATTTAAGTATTATGTATTCTTTAAAATTCAATTAATATTATAAATTAATTGTTCCATATTTATTTATTATTATTAATCAGAAAATATTCTATAATAATCTATAGTAAAAAATTAAAATAAAAATACAACATGTAGCAATTGATGTTCAAAAATCAAAATCGAATTCTACAAAAGTTTCTCATTCAACATGTACAACAGATTTTTAAGTTCAAATGTTTCTCATTCACATTTGATGTTCAAAAATCAAAATCGAATTCTGCAAAAGCAAGCCGCAATTCATTACGAAACAAAAAATAGACAACTCACTGACTAGATTCTCTTGCAAAAGCAAATTACACTATTGATTTATGTATTAACATTACGATAGACAACTCACTGGTACATTACGAAACACAAATAGACAACTCACTGACTAGATTCATAATTTATGTATTATATATATATGTTGAGTATAACTTAGTTTTTGTTTAATCAATAATGTATTCATATTTAAAAAATATGTGTTATAGATTTAATTTATACATTGTTTTGAATTAATGATATTTTCTCATTAATTATAATATATATATATATTAATATTAATTTCTAAATAATTTTAAATCAATAATATGGGGTATAATGGGAAATAACCGTGGGATCCACTGGGGGTGGGGGTGGGGGTGGAGGGGGGTGTGTGTGTGTGAGGAGTAACACTCTTGGTATAATGAACAATGTGATAGGAACAGAGTGAAGAGTGATTTTGTTGATAAAGTCAAATGCGCTTTAATGCTGAATATATGAAGTTGCAAATTTTGAATTAGCTGGGACATGTAATTTAATGAGTGGGTTTCGAAGTTAGAGGTGTCAGATGATCTATGTTTTAACGAATAATTCAAGTGAAGTTCAAATCTGGGGTGATGTTCTTTGTGTGACCTGTGCTTCAAAACAGACTAGAAATATACGTGTACCTGAAACATGCTATGTGTTGTCTTTCTAGATATGTTACATGTAAACCAACAATAAAAAAAGAAGATGAAATAATCTTAAACAAAATACTAAATTCGATACTAACTAATGGATAAAATCTAGAATTTTTTATTTGTAATTACTTCTATATTATCAGACAATAAATATTCATATGCAAATTGTCGATCACGAGCAGCCCAACAGTAAAAGTTTACGTTATAAGAATTAAACATTCAAAAAATTGTATATTGATTTCAGCTGGTCAGAAAATCAGGGTCTTCGTGTATATCAGTAAAAATATATTATTAAATGAGAAAGCGAAGATCGGACCCATAGTTTTGGTGCAAATTGAAAAATTCGTTAAAAGTAGGTTATAATTCGTCGATGAAAAACCAAAAATACGACATTGTTTGTCAAAAATGACGTATAATTTGTTATAGAGAAATTAACCATATGACATCCGTCCAAATCAAGAGCTGTCATTGATTCTTATTTTTTGCAAAACTATGTTGTTTGCAACGTGTCCTTTTTCCAGTGAATGAAATAAATTATGTTATTCCATAATTTATTCAATTTTTCAAATTCACTGAATCTCAATAGTTTGGAAATGTATTAATAAAAATTATATATAAGATTGTCTTTAAAAGGTTACTATATTTTTTTCTAAAGTAATGGACTATGGAGTATGGAACCCATAACATCTGAACATTTAAGCTCAAATGAGATTAAATTGAAGGTTTAAACGGAACAAATTTTGAATTTGACTGATATGAAACACAACATGTTGGACCAAGTTGGACGCAAAATGTTAGATTTGATTTAGAATACAAGCGCTTGCTAACCAGTTTTTCAATGAAAGATGTGCATAATTAATTTCCACAAGCAAGAAAGTCAGTCCAATTTGGCGGATCGTCATCATCTGATTCATGTGCTAGCTGCTGCTCCACTTACACCACACGGCTTTGCTAGCTCACAAACTCTTTCTTTCTTCTTGTTTACCAATTCAAAGTCAAACATACAAATATTGAATTATCTCATCTCATTATCAGTTTTAATTTCATGCTAGGTAGTGCATGTGTTACACACATATCCTTCGTTTATTTTCCATACATCTTTTTGATTAATTCATAGAAAAAGCGAACAATTGAGGACACCCCTTAATTGTGAGGATGTAGGGGCTAATTAGAGTCATCGGTTCAAATGATCCAACAATCCTTCTTTATCCATAAAGTACAAGTTATTTGTCATTTTGCACTTTTGTCTTTTACCTTCTTTATCCATAAAGTACAAGTTATTTGTCCTTTTGAACTGTTGTCTTTTACCTAAAAGATAAAAGTGCAAAATGACAAAAAAAAATGGACAAATCTACACATTTAGATCATTTGATCTAAAGATGCACAATGTGTCCCAACGTCCTCACTATAAAGGGTGTCATCAATTGAGCGTGGCCCTTCACAGTTATTAGAGCTAAATTTAAGTTCACTAAGGGTTGTTTTGTTAAATTTATATTTTATGTTTTTTTAGTTCAGTACAATTAAAGTAAGCTCATTATAGTTGAGTACGGTTCATCAATTCAATACATGAGTTATGTTAAGTTCAATTTAATTTGCGAAATGGGCTTTGGTCAAGTGGTTTGATCCTTGACAAATTGTCAAGAGGTCAAAGGTTCGACTCCTCCGATTAGCAAATTTCTCCCCACTTTTGTGTAGGAGTGTTATTCCTCCCTTGCGGAGGTGTTTTCGTCCCGCCTCGGCGCGACGTGCAATTTTTCCCTCGCAGAGGTGTTATCCGTCCCTAGTGGACATGTTGTGTGCTGCAGTTTGCTATCTTGCCTATTCCTTCCATGTGCGGGTTACTGCCTTGCCTATTCCTTGCATGTGCACGTGGAGGTGGTGTATTTCTCGTCAATGCTCGTGGGTTTCAGTTAAATATGCGCTTCAATGGACACAAGTCAAGTACCTATTTCGGATTGGTGTCATGTGTGACATGTGCTCCAAGAGTCTAAGTTCACATGTGCCCGATAAATTCTCATGCAATATGATTGAGATTTATGAATTGAGTTGTATGAGATGTAAAAACCCACCATCAAAAACAAAACAAAAATTCAAGGGAAAAATACAGAAAATGGCCCTGAACTACCATTGTTTTCTAATTTAGGGCGCGAACTACCAATTTTTTAATAAGGGGGCAAAACCAGAAATTCATTTAAAATTAACAGATGAAGTTAACTCCGTTAGTCAACTTTGTTTGACTATGATTAAAATGACAAATAAGTATTTTTTTACTACAATTTAATTTATATATATGATATTTTATTATTATAATATAGTTAACTATTAATTTTATTAAAATTGTTGAATTTAAATAAATATCAAATTATGAATGAATATTGTTTTTAAATTTATTATTTGCGTGTTATAATTTAATATATAACATGTATGAATGAAAACTAAAATTCATTCTTAGTATTCCAAAATTTTGTATTCTTTTTGAGAGTCATTCTCTTATTAACATGGATCAATAAAGTAATGATTAATTTTTATTCATATATGTTATATAATAAACTGTGACATGGCAAATAATTATTTTGAAAATAATACCCACTCCTTGTATGAGATCGAAAGAAATCTAAAAAATTAAAATAAAATTAAAGCTGAAAATTTTGTATTCAAGTAGAACATATAATGAAATAAATTAAATTACAAAGTATTTAATTGTAATTTTAATTATAGTCGAACAAAGTTGACTAACGATGTTAACTCTATCCGTTAACTTTAACGGAAATTATAATTTTGACCCTAATTGCAAAAATTGGTAATTCGTACCATAACTTGGAAAATCAGTAGTACTTCGGAGCCCCTTTTTATACTTTTCCCTAAATTTAATACCTATTTATTCAAACCCTTTATTATCAATTTTAGTTTAAGGTATATAGATCATTACGGTTGAGTATGATAATATCTATGACCTATCTAAGTGTGTTTCATAACTCTTCAAACACTACTGCATCCGTTTCAGAATATAAGTATTTAGTTTTGTTGCAATCGATATGAATCAATTGAACATGAATATGACCATAATCATGTCGAGAAAGTTTAAAACACCAACACTTCGTATTTTTATTATTTATGATCTCAGAATGAAATGCTTAAATCTTCTCTTACACTTGCTTGGATACAAATTATGGTAAGTGGTTGTTAAACGATTTGAAATTAGTTATGGTGAATGTTGGTAAATGATTTGATAGTTCAGACATTGAGCTTTCATTTATTTAATTTCGTTTTTAGTTCCAGTTCAATACACTTCTGCACATATAAGTTTAATTAATTTCAGCTCAAAAGAATAGTACCTAACACTCCTTGTGGATTGTGTAGTGCAAAATTAACAGAAAGCCATAAAATTATTTTTTTAAATAGATTTTTGTTTTTTTTTCTTATATTTTGCATGCGTACACATAAAACTATTTTCTTTATAAATTATATTTTCATTCTTAAATACCTTCCAAAAAGGGTTAGGCTTAACATTCTGACCAAAAAATGGTTAGGCTTAGGTGGTCAGAGATACGTTAAATAAAGCTCTTCGATATGAGAATCAAGACGATGGGCTTGGCCCAGTGTAAAAATTGGGCTTCGGAACTCTGCTCTGCTATCTGGAGGATTACAGAGTGGCAAGGAACCTTGTTACTTTCTCATTTAGTTTTTCTTCGCAATTATATTGCATAATAATGACAACATTTTTTTTTTGATAGTTGCCATGAAAAGGCTTACAGGAAAGACTGAAAACTGGACACCAATATAAATGAAAGAAATAACACCAGTCCAGAGCAGGATAATTTGACAGTTTTGGCTCATCTAGCGTCCGCTAGCAATAACAACTGCACCCTTGTCTTTCCGTCATCGAGCACTTGGATCTCCCCTGGCGACAAACAAGCACCGGAGAACTACACTAACTAAGAAAATACAAACTCAGTCCGCAACGGTTGAGATTGCAACCCTCTTAAGCGGAGAACGCTTAGAGGGACTATAAACACAAAAACCCATTGAATAAGTACACTGTCCACACAAATATGTACACAGCCTCCCCAACTGTCGCCCTCCGGAGCCGCAACCGGCAACACCCAACCGCAAATCGACTCCACTGCGGAGCCACTCCACCAGCCCGACGGAGCCACAGCAGTACCAAACCGACGCCATCTCAGCACTAGAACCAGCCGGCGAGTGGAACGAGTGACAAGCGGCCAAGCCAGAACGAAAGGCGAGAAGGGTAGGGGAAGCGCCACCATGGAAACGGTCAAAAACAGCCCTAGCACCGACGTGCATCGCCCGCCGGTGCACTGAACGACAACTCAACTAGAAAAAGCTGGAAACTTCTGGGAAAAGGGGATGAGAGAAGGAGGAGCGTGGTTTTTTTTGTTGATAATGCCACAAAGGCTATAAACACGAGTAAACTGCCACAAATGACAGATCACTCAGAAGGGCACGACCAAACATACAGTTCTGGTCGGACCGACCGTAGTGGCCGACACTAAAATAAACGAATAACGTATCGCGTGCCCTTCGTGGTAGAAACAGGAGATAAGTTCTTGAATCTAAAAACAACTCACACCGCTAAAACGGCTGAGAAATACAGCTCAGACCGGAAAAACCGGCTGAGAAAAGACTAGACTACCTAACTAAACTAAACAAAGGAGGAGCGTGGTTTGATACCAAGGAAAAGAAGATTTTAACAAAAATTTGTTTTAGTTTGAGACACAATTTTAGTAAATATCATAGTTGAGTTTGAATTCAGGTACTTCCTTATTCTTTGAAGATATCGGCTTTGGCGATCTCTTGAATGCAAATTTAGTTCTAGCTCAATTGATCACAAGAATTTAAAGATTAAATTCAATTGCTTTAGTTTAAGGTTCAAATTAAGTTCGCCTTATAACTGAAACGTAACAGGAGTGGTCGTTTCAAGCTCGGGACTAATCCCATACTTCAGGCAGCTTAGATTAACAAATGCACTTGTGAGAGTTTTTTAAAAAATAGAACAACAAAGTATTCAAACTAGGCAATCATACAACTCAACGACACTACGTTTACAACAGAAAAAAAAATGAATGATGAAGAGAGGTTTCAACCCTTCTCAAAGCCCCCCCTAAACAATACAGCATGAACTCCTCCTCGTTGGAGCCTTCCACCAACGTGTCAATGAGAATCGATCTGTGACCTCAGATCGATCTCCAAGCACAACTACATCAACGGGCAGGAAATTAGATCATTTTTGATTCAAAACTTGAACATATTAGACTTCAAGAATTACCTTATGGGCAACATTAAGACCTATTTAGGAATAAATTTTTTTTTTTTATCTCCTATATTAGAGAGTGAGAGGTTACCTTATGGGCAACATTAAGATCTATTTTTTTAATGATCCCATCACTCCACCTTTTAGCTTTAGTTCCAGTCAATGACATTGCTTTGCTGCATTCTCAATATCTTCAGCCTAACTCTTTACTTGTTGCTTTTTTTTTGGCAGCCTAACAAAAACGCACTACCAAGTTATTTCAATGTATGAATTCGTTCATCGTTTTCATCCAACATATGTCTGTGTTTTTAATCACCACTCTCTTCGACTTCTCTTTCATGGACAAAGATGCGATGAAGCAGAGTTAAATGTTGCGAGTGATAAAACGGTTGGAAATGTGTATTTGATTGGTGAAGAAAATGATAATGAACATCATTGATGACCTAGGTTTGAGGGTGTCACACACACCTCAAGGCAATGAGCTATTTTAAGTCATAAGTGTACACACTTAATGACTAATTTTGAATAAGTTTCCATGGCACATTGGACATACCAATGAGTGCCTAGAATCTTAATATGTTCTTGGAAATAATCAACATAATTGTTATGTGTATTTCCAAAGCATATGAGAAACACAATGGATGTCCTTGGTAGAAGAGAGCATAAATGTTAATCTCAATGACTAGAACATTTAGTTCTTCGAGGTGTTAAAACTCTCCTATAAAAGGAGTAGCTTTCTAGCTCATTGACGCGTATAAGCAGTGGCGGATCCAGAGCGTCATTTGAGGGGGGTCCTAATTTTTTTTTTCTAACAACAATGATATAAGTCGAATCGGGCAAAAACAAAATAAGGTCTACTAATCATCCGGCGATTTTTTTTTCGAACAAAAAGGTTCGTTAAATGATAAGCCAACCATCTATTAACCTCGGATTCATATACAATAGTAGTTAACTTTAAACATAAAATGTTTGTAGCAGAGTTGGTATGGTTTGGGACAAACAAATATATGAGGGTTGAGAGTCTTGGGTTCGATTTCTACTACATGAAGAATTTTTTGCAAAAATCAAGAGGGGTCCTGGGCCCCCACCCCCACCCCCCTTGGAACCGCCCATGCGTATAAGAAAAACCAATAAAACACAACTCAGAAATTCCTCCTTGAAGTATCAATGCCGGCAAATATTTTTTCCTACTTTCTTACACTTTCCTTCGCATGTGTGAGTGTTGATAGTGAAAGATAAAGTCAGTTCGATAGAGTTAAAACTTTTGGTGCAAAGTTTCAACCAATGAGTTTTTGTATCCTGGGAAGCAGTTACTCGCGATTCCAGCACCCGGTGAGAGAGCAATAATACTTTAAGCAAAGCGTCCAATGCGCCTCAACTATACGTTACGGGTTGATCGTTGCATTACAATGCTTATCAATTATTTATTTGATAAATTGTTATGATTATGTTGTTACCATGCAATCTGTTTATTAACATATATTCCCACTGCGATTATTTACGACTAAGAGCATCCCCACCATGATATTTTTTATCATGAAAAAGAGTCATGGGAGGTGATCGAAAAAATCATGCATCTACACCGTGATCTTTTTTATCATAGAAAAGATCTCATGATCAAACTAAAATTTCATTATCTCATGATCTTTTTTTAGTTTTGATCATGAGAGTTGAATCTATAATAATGCGACACTCTGTCACGCGTCACTACTTTATCAGTTTAATTCCAGATTTTGTAACGAATATATCTTAAAAATTACAAAGTATTCAAAAATAAATTTATCACCAATATTCATAATTTTTGAAGACCTATAAATAGAGATACATTTTGATATATGTTGATATTTATATGCTTGTATTTATGTAGAAATAAGAGAGAGAGTGCGATGATGAACTTTATGTTTGGTCATGAATGTGATGTCCATGATCAAATAGATCATGTGTGATGACTAAATGAGAGATAAGTGGATGAAAGAGATGAATGACATATTTTTTAAATCATGGTGGGGGACTTCTAACAAAAACAACATCGTTTCAACAAAAATGATATCGTTTCAATTGAAATAATGTCGTTTTGAAATTCGCAGCATTTTACTGCACTGCACCAGATCTAAATATCTCTCCTCCATATACAAAAATTTCATATCATTATATTTAAATTTATATATCCTTATGACTAGTGATTAGACCTTACATATGATTCCGTTTTCTGAAATTTACACATTAGTATCTAGTAGTGCTATTTTTTTTATAGTGGGTGGATACAATAACTTGGAACATTACAATGCATATGAGCTTTATCATCTAGTACATATATATATGAGAGCGCTCGGTGACGGGCGTCGTTGTACCCGTCAAAAATAAATTGTTTTCTAAGTATCCACAGAGATTGATATGATAATCCGTTCACTAAGTATTCAAACACGTAAATGGAAAACACAAAACACAAGCAACAATTATCACTTATCAAGAGAGCAATCGTCACACGAATTCAGGTATGTAATATCAAAGAGAAGTGCAAGCTAGAACTTTCGACTGTGATGCAAGACTAAATCATAGACAAATCCGTTTTGATTCCTAATGTTCTACAACTTAGAGCTTCCCCACTAGGGTTACACTCCCCGTTCTTGTTCTAGTACTTAATCTCGCGCTAGCGATAACCAAGACCCTAACTCGCTAGAGTTGCATGAACATATAAACAAGTTGTCCTAGGGTGTTTAATCCTAGTGGTATATTACTCGTGTCCTAGTTTGCTATCCCCGCCAGGTTGCTAGTAAACTTGACAATCGAAATCAACAAACAAACAAAAGCTCCCCCACTAGGGTTCCACTCATGCTAGCACATCAATTCCATGAACATAGTATAGTAATATGACGCAAAACATAGAAATCAATAGAAGTCTCAAGTCAATACATCACAATTTGGAGTTCTAGCTTACACATATGAGTTTAGCTACTCATCGTAATGGAATACATCATCAAGTTGAATGAAATGAAATGAAAATACTGTTGACGACTTTTCCACTACGTTGCAGCTCTACTCCAACACTCGAATCCAGCAACGAGTCCTCAATCGGAGTCCTACTCCAAGAACTATTCTCTCCAAACCGAACTTCGAACGAACTAACCCTAATCTGATTTTTCTTCCTTTCTCCAGATCCAGCCGCCCCTCTTCTCTGTCCCCTCGAGTTCTGTACTTCTCCTTTCGAGATTGCAAATGAGAAATAATGAATTCGACTGCCCGCTGGCATCCGCGGACGTCTCCTGCATTTCACGCCCGCGGAGGTCTGAACAATTACGGAAATTCAGTAGACCTCCGCGCCTGTTATTCTTCAGATGTCCGCCCCAGCACTGAGTCAGCCTTCAAGCACTTTGGACTTCATTCCTTCGATGCAAAACATCTTCTATAGGCTCTCTTTAGCCGATATTCCTTCAATGGTCTCCGAATGTACCTGAGAACGAAAACTACACACAGGTAGTGAAATAACATACAGGCAAACACTAAGAGACGGGGTTTTAACACATAAAATAGTCGTACAACTACGACTTATCACTCGGTTGAGAACCCTCAAAAATTCGAGAACTTGAGACCACAAATCTCACCATTAGTTCATGATGCATCTTTGAATCTGCATGTGACATATGTTCAAAATGCAAAGTTAAAAATGGTGGCTTTGACTTTGCATTAAATGCACATGGGACACGTGTCACCACCAAAATGACTTGATGATGCATTATTGATATATATATTATATATAGAGGAGCGCTCAAATGAGAACCCCTTTAAATTTCGAGAACTTGAGACGCCAATGTTCACCTTCCAAAATGCAAGATGCATTTTGGTAGTGACATGTGTCCCATGTGCATTTTCCAAGATGTATTTAATGCAAAGTCAAAGCCACCTTTTTTTACTTTACTTTTTGGACATGTGTCACATGCCGATTCAAAGATGCATCATGATCTAATGGTGAGATTTGAGTTCTCAAGTTCTCGAATTTTTAAGGTTTTTCAACCGAGCGCTCCCCCTATATATATATATTGATCTCCGGAGCCCTTTAGCAAGGTATCTTGTCGGATTCGCAAGCATCTGATACATTTCTCCATTTCTGAAGCGCAGGCCACCTTGGGCACCTTTAACATGAATCCGTACACATCCACCCAAATCATCGGTACATCTTTGACACTAGGAGCTCAGGCCATCTTGGACACCTTTACCGAATAGGATCTTCACGAGGGAGGAAGAATATATCACGCGCAAGGCGTGAAATGGAAGGCATCCATGAGGGATGTAGGAAGCATCCACGCGCGAGGCGTGAAAAGGAGGCGAAAAAAGAAAAGAAGAAAAATGGTAGCCCCGGGACTCGAATCGTGGACGTAAGAATCAACCATCTTAAGGTGGACTCTTTAACCAACAAGTCACCACTTTGTTGGTCACTAATACTACTTTTTCACAAGGTTACAAAAAGCGCTAGGCGCTAATCGTGCGGACAAGGTCCTCGAGGATTAATCGGTTTTTTATTTTTATCCTATTTTTATATTTGTAATTGAAAAATAGTTATATAAATGCTTTCTATAGATGCATTAGTTGACCTGTAATCAAAAGAAAACAGGTGCATACCAAAACTACCCTCATTGAGCACTAAACATGCTAAACTATTCCTAGCAATCTACATAGAAATTCAAACTACATCATCCATAGTCTATACATATAATATAACATACTTCATAATGAAGAAACTAAACAATCCATACCACTTCCAATACATAACACAACTCAAACACAAATCGAGTCACAAAACAAGTTAAGGTTAAACTACATAAACAAGTTAATAAAGCAAGTCTACTCCTCAATCTTCTTCTCCATATCCTTCAAGTACTTCCTCATTTTTGCACTCAAATTCATAGTTCAAAGCTTCTTCTTCCTCAAATTAAAATTCATAGTTCAAAGTTTTAGGTTTAACGGACTACAGGAGCCGAGTTGCATAACTATCGCGAGCCCTAATCGGAAAAGCATTTGTTTTAATTTTCAATTTCATTTAAAAAATCGTAATTATTACAATAAAGTCCTCCAAGTTTATTCCTTAACATTTAGCTGCCCAGACCGATTAATCGTCGCATGGTCCGATTAATCGTCGCATAGTCCGATTAATCGGACACCCAATCGCTTCCCTGATTTTTTTCATCCAATTAGATTAAAATCGGATCGAATTCAAGAAAAAAATCGCCTAGACGATCGATTTCTGAAACACTGTCAGCAAACAAACAAAAAATTTAGTATCTGCAGGTTATCTACATTACTACTATATTTGTATGTCATGTCAATTCCTATAATGTACTTAATGAAAGGAAGACTAAATTATTTTGAAGGTGAGCGCCAGTGATTTGATTGCATTTGGGCGTGTGAATCTGTCTCTGCCAGTCTGTATGTGGCTCCCTATCTTTGATTCTGTGTAATTCAACATCAACCACCAATCACAGCAAACTCTCAAGCTTTCACGTTTCATCTGCACTAAGTCAAAACTCACAATTAAACGTGTAATAAGCCGTAAACACACGTAACTTTCTATCGTCAGGGACAGATCCACGAATTGAGATAAAAGTGATATACGAAAGTAAAACAACAATTTGTTTCAAAAAGAAATTTAATTCATTAAATCAAAGTTCGAATGTTTAATTAGTTTAGATAAAAAAAACCACGCAAATAAATAATAATAAAAAATCTTCCATTTTATTGTGATTTTTTTTTTGATCAACCATTTTATTGTGATTAATAAGTCTCCATCGACCTATTTCTTACTGTTCGTTTACGTGTTCAATTCATTCAGTACTGTTTGCTTCACTTTTGCCTATCATATCACCCAGCTTTTTAATTAGCTTTAGCCAGCTGGATTTCCTTGTTCAATATAGATTTTTCTAGGGTCTTAACTCTTAAATTAAATGCCCATCAAAAAAAAAACTCTTAAATTAAATGGATACCATACCGGGCCCTACACCATGTGTGTGTCTTCCGGTACACGCATACTTTTTCCACTTATTTCTCACAATTTCACCTCCCCCATATATTCATAAATAAATAAGATGAAATAGAAAATATTAAGTGGTAATCGGACGGAAAAAGTCTTCGTGATTAATTGAAAAATCTTAAATGTTTATTAAATATTAAAAAGATATATGTAAATTTTATAAATAAAAAAAAATTTAGTTTTGATTAAGAAGTAGATCATCTAAGCAGCCACTAATCGGGTCTAACAGTAACTAGGCGACGACTATAAGCTGGCTTGGGCGGTAACTAGGCACCTATAAATAAGATGATCTTCTGAAAGATCAATTTTGTATAAGAACAAATTCGAGAAAAAAAAAATGAACTTTCTGGACTGGACCTAGGCCAACTAGATGAAAGATTTTTAAAACTCACTACTCGTTTAGTAATTTGCATGATGAACTTTTTTTATTATCATCTTTCTCTATTAAATTGATAGTGAAAACAGTTTTTTTCTTTTTCGTCTGTGTGTACACATGCACTGATGCGTGATGCACATCTGAATATCTGATTTGTATATGTTTCAGTTTGTGTATGTTGTATATGTATGCATGACGTAATACCAATAACCAGCCTTGCCTTGCCTTGTCCGCTGTCAAATGTGATTGGTGATGTTAAGTCTCTCTCTCTCTAGAATTGAAGAAAATCATTCCTTGTTTTCCTATCTGCTGTTGTATGGTACTTTTTCCCATTCTTTCACTCTTTGTATATTTTAGGGTGGGTGTTACCCCATGTGAGGCCCAGATATATTTCCCATTCTACCCTTCTACCTATTATATGTATTATATATATTATAAAAAATGATTTTAAAATATTTAAAATTTCTAAAAAATGATTCTAAAATATTTAAAATTTCGTATTAATATATACAAATGATTTTAAAATATTTAAAATTTAGTATTAATATAATATATATTATATACTATAAATGATGATTTTAAAATATTTAAAAATTAGTATTAATATATTACATATATTATAGTTAATAATTTTAACTTACATGTATTTAGAAGTTAATATATGTAATATATATTAATTAATGAGATATTACTGTTAATTCAAAAAAATAAATTATGGACCTTGTCAGTGAGTTGTCTATTTTGTCGTAATGTATCAGTGAGTTGTCTATCGTAATGTATTGTCAAATCTGTTTCTGTCCACTATGTATGAATAGTATAATTTTCTTTTGCCAGAGAATCTAGTCAGTGAGTTGTCAATCTTTGTTTCGTAATGTATTGTCAAATCTGTTTCTGTCCACTACCTATGAATAGTGTAATTTGCTTTTGCCAGAGAATCTTGGCAGTGAGTTGTCTATTTTTGTTTCGTAATGTATTGTCAAATCTGTTATTTCCCACTAACTTTTTGGATTTCAAATTTTAAACGTACATAATGTAGTCTATATAATGGATAGACTTATAAGTAGCAAGTCACTCACTCACACTTCTTTAAACAACCGTATCTCTCTACCATGGATAATGATAGTTTTGCGGGATTTTCAAATAGCTGGTCATACGGGAGTGATCCTCGCAGTGAGGAAAGTATATCCAACAAGAATCGGGATTATACATCCGAATTCACCACAAACCAGGTTAGTGTCATTATTGTATGCTTATTTACATAATTAAAAAAACCATCATAAATGTCCACCATCTGTGCAGATATTTGAAAATAGAGAAGAGGGGTAAAACATATACAAATTTAACTGTGCAAATATGTGCAAATATTAATCATTATTTGTAATAGATATGTGCAAATATTAATCATTATTTAATTGAAAATATACAATAGATATGTGCAAATATTAATCACATTTCAATTGAATTTAAATTAGCATTTAATTAAATTTTAAAACATATACAAAATTAAATGGCATAACATGTAAATATGATTGTAAAGAGGGGTAAAATTGTCAAATGGGCATGGGGCCCACAAATTTTTTTTGTCTTGTGAGGGGTGCGATTAACACCTCTCATATTTTAGTACCTCATTTCCTTCCCCATACTTCTTTCACTCTTTGTCAAACTCTCTCTCTCTCTCTCAAAAAAGGGTCCACAAGCACCACCCCACCCATTATTTCATAAAACTTGAGAAAGAGCCATAATCCTAATTCCTAACCTAATAATCTCTTATTCATTCTTTTCTTTCCCTCTTCTGCAAAACCACCATCTCCCCATATTTTGATCCACATACTTGGCTTATTAGCTAGCTTTACTCTCTCTCTCTCTCTCCCTCTCTCTCTCTCTCTCTCTTTAACCCAACAAGCTAGCTGCTAGTTAGATCATGAGAGTCCTCGTCCATCACAATCTACTACTGATGCACTTGTTGTTGATGTGCATTATTGCTTGTTTTTGGCCTTGTGATGGTTCAGCAAGAGTACATGTTTATCAAGTTGGATTGAAGCCATTAAGACCAGCAGCTCATTACCATCATCGTCAGGAGCATCTTAACTCCGCCCCTGCTACTACAGCTGGTTTCATGGGATTCTTGCCAAGAGGAATCCCAATTCCAAACTCTGCACCTTCAAGGAAGCACAACAGCATTGGAGTAAACAGTTGGAGACCATCATCATCAACATCAGCTTTAGGAACAACACCATGATGATGTGATCATATATATATATGCAACTAACAAGGTGTGCTTGTTTTTGCTTTACCTCTCATTTGGGGCCTTTTTTCTTCAATGGATGATGAAGAAGATGGCTTGTTAATAGTTACTACTGAGATGAATCTTTTTGGAGATTGATCATCAAGAGAGATTTGTGGGATCATTATACTTCGATCTCTTCTTTTTTTAGATGTTCTCATGGTCAAGTTGGTATATCAATATATAGATACATGCATGTGTGCTTGGATTTGGGTTTGCTTGTAAAGTGAAGTGAAATCATTCAAAGATAAATCTATACAACCTTTTTGGTCGCCAAGTTAATTTATTGTATTCTCTTGCTACTTCTTTTTATTATGATGTCGGCCACTTTGGGATCCAGTGCAAAGAATAAAAGAAGTTCTGGAATGTGTGTGTGTGTGTGTTTGAGAATGAGACTATATTTAAGGCTCCATTTTAGCTAACTTTGTGGTTAAAGAGATGATGATAAATCGATGATGAAAGAAGTGGTGGCCGGCATTTGATATTTTGATGGGTCTTGTTGCCTTATAACTTGATTTTTGCTGGTGAAAGTTTAGGGTGTGTAGTCATGTACTGATTCATGGATTCGAAATTTGGATTTTGGAAACAGTTTTTAATCAGTGATTCAAAGTTCTGAAATAAATTCGAAAGTATAGATTCAGAATTTTGAAGTTTTTTAATCTTTTAAGTAAAAGAATAAAGTGTTGTACTTTTTAAGTCTTTCGATAATAGGCACGTATGTAGTAGTATCTATTTGGTACGTAGTGAGGGTTTTATTTGAACGCTCCTCTCATATGATAGCTGAAACATGCATGATTCATCACATTCTTCATCAATCAACTTTTTCTTCAAATGTCCTTGACATGCACAGAAACGTGATCATCTATTTTGCACTTTAATTTCAGTTGTTCAGTTAAGCATCTCTTTAGATCTTCTAATTAAGCATTTAGTTAAAGTCAAATGTATGTTTTTTTAAAGCTCAAAAGTGAATAATAATCAAGTATTTAAACAAAGTTACTAATTAAGTTAAATTAATTCAATTTTCCTATTATTATATATACTTATTTACTTTATTAGTTTCAATACTTTTGTTGTTATTGAAACAATTTGAGCCAGAATCTCAGCTTTTGTAATCATCCAACACTTGATACTTAAAAGGAAGATCAACACACATAGAAAGAAGCTACTTAATATAAACCCGTTAAAGACTTTTGATTAAAACATTGCATTATACTATTTCAGCAGGTGAGAGGTATTATTCAAAAATAAGCTAGAAATAAAAGTAACAATAGCACCTTCTAGCAAAAACCGCTTCATCACTGGCTAAAAGATGTCTTTAAATTTCCAATCACTCACTCACTCACTCACCGGTACGTTTGATAGGAGGACATGTTCAGTAGGAGTAGCAGTTGGGTTTCATTTGAAAATTGGGGCTGAGGAGATGTTATTGTTTTGTTTGGTTTATCTGCTTCTATACTATATGTCGGTAACTGAACATGCATGATGCGCTACTTGTTGAATAATGTCGTAATTATAACCATGACTTCAACTTCCAACTACCGTGAAGTCAATAGACTTTATATTTTGTGGAAACATTTTTTTTACTTTCCTGCTTTCTTGGGTCTTAAGGTACTTCAAATTTCAGGAGGTGACATCCTTTTCCCATGGCCACTACCACTATTCTCCCGTGTACACGTTATAAATGCCATGAGGCAGTCGAATCTTATAAACTATGGACATTTAGCTTTATATTTTTATTTTTTTTATAATGGGGTACAAAATTCTCACAAAATTGTCACGGGGCTCGAACCATCAACCTTGTGAATGCAAGGTTGAAATTTTTTCACTAGATCACACCCTTGTTGACGACATTTTAGCTTTTGAAGCAAAGATAACTTGAGATCAGAGCTATGAAAGAAAAAAAAATAGTTTTCGTGGAAAATGAAAATAAAATACGGATTTAAGCGACTAAACCTGAAGACTTCAGACCTATCTCGTGCTGCACCGTAGTGTATAAAATTATCGCCTCTATCTTAGCAGACAGATTAAAAGGTGTTCTTCCTGGTTTGATTAACATAGCTCAGGGTGCCTTAATTAATTATGATAGATCTATAGTAGGAAATATTTGCTTTGGCTCAACAAATTTTATCAGGTTATGGTAGAAAGAATAGCAGTGAGAGACTTACTTGGAAGACTGATCTTCGAAAGGCTTATGGGAATTCTTGGAGAGTATGATGGTGGGGCTTCGGTTTCCCAAGAAGTTTATTACTTGAATTTCTATGTGCATCAGGACTACATGTTACTCTATCTCTATCAATGGACAATTGGTAGATTATTTTCCTGGTAAACGAGGGCTTCGACTAGGGGATCCTCTCTCCCCTTTCCTGTTCACTATTTGTCATGGAATATTTATCGAGATCCTTAAATGCTCTGTCCAGAAAAGATGGTTTCTTCTTTCATCCGAAATGTCATAGAATAAAGTTGAGTCATATATTGTTTGCAGATGACCTGTTTAAATTCAGTAATGGCAGGAAAGAAGCAGTGCTCGCTATCCAAACAGTGGTTGATAAGTTCCTCTCTTGTTCGGGTCTGTCTATAAACTTGGATAAAAGCCAGTTTTTTGTCACAGGGATGAATGATGAGAAGAAGTTGTGGATTGAGTCTTGTATGGGTTCCAGAATCAGCAGCATGCCTGTCAAATACCTTGGAGTTGCTCTTAATTCCAAAGGCATTAGAGGTAATGATTGCTCAAATCTCATTGATAGCGTTAATTAAGAAAGGAATGCATTCTTGGAACAACAGATTCCTTTCTAGAGCTAGCAGGGTGGTGTTAATTAAATCTGTCTTTCAATCTCTTATTTACTATTGGGCTAGAATTTTTCTTCTAACTAAGCATATTATCGATGAGGTGAATTCTCTTTGCTATTTGACCTCCTGGGAGGCTATGTGCAAGACTAAAAGAGATGGAGGCTTGGCTATTAAGGATTTAAAGACTATGAATGATGCTTTAGTCATATCGCAGTTGTGGGATTTAGAGAAGAGAAAAAAGAGCAAATGGATGGAGTGGCTGGAAGTGGTGGGATCCTACCATCAACGACATCAAATCTTGGGTGTTGAAAAGGATCTCTAAGTGTGTAGGGACTTGAGCTTTAATTGTGTGCAGATTGCGAGTAATGAGCTCAAGTGGATTGGCAAAGGCTCCGGGTTCACGGTCAAGGATACTTATGAGACGCTCACTAGCCATACTGATAAACCGGAGTGGTTTAACGTGGTTTGGAATCATTTCAATGTTCCTAGGTGCTCTATGAATGCTTGGTTCATCGCTAAAGACAAGTTGCTAACAAGAAACAAGCTGAGGCAGAGGGGCTTGGTAGTTGACGCTTAACGCTATATGCCCTCTTTGCGGGAACTGAACCAGAGTCCAGAGATCATCTTTTCTTCAGCTGCAATTTCTCTAGTGTTATTCTCAACAACACTATGAACTTTCTTGGTGTTGGTAATTATCCGAAGGCTTGGGAGCTTATAATTGCTTAGTTTAAGAACAAAAATCCAAAGAGGTATAAAACAAGATTCATTGCTGCAGGTATCACTCTTAGTGTGTTTGAGATATGGAAATGTAGAAAGTACAAGATCTTTCGACAAGAGAGTATACAAGAAACTTCGGTTAGTAATACTGTCATTTGGAACATCAAAATCAAGGTAAGTGCTATTCTGTTGAAATCTTTTCCTGATGAAGATGCTGATTGGATTGCCCGTTGGAAGTAGCAGCTTGGCTGGCTTCTCAGTGTTTGTTTTCTTTGTTTAGAGGCTTTTTTTTTTTTTCTCTTTCCACAGCTAGGTAGTTTAGTCTTGTTTTGAGTGTAACCCATTGTTGGTGTGTTGCCCTTTTTGTTGCCTGCCCTTGCTTTTGTCGGGCTAGTTAGTCCCTCTTTTTTTTGAATGAATCACCATCTTTCAAAAAAATAAAATAAAATACGGAACATAATGCAGAAACATATTTGGGCCGCTGGATCCTAAGCTTCTGGTTCTATCTAAGCTCCACTGATTTCTTTGGGCCTTGAGAATGGGCCTCGCTGGATAAAGTTTGTTTAACCAACAAATTTGGATTATTTGTCAAATGGAGAATCACATAGCCAATTTAAAAATATATTTTTATCGTATATGCGTATATTGTTGTGAAAATATGGAGGAATGAATTTAATTGGAGAGTATAAGAGAAGAGAGAAATATAGAGGATTGTATTGGCATGTATTCTCACATAATCCACTACAAATGACCCATGCATATGTGTATGATTACATGAGGAAAAAAATAAGGCTAGCAAGGCATGAATGTGTACACCAAAAGACTACTATAAATAAAGATGAACTTGGACATATACTAAATTAATGAGTCATCCAATTAACCTTCATATTTATAATATAACCACATTTTGTTTCCTTGCTGGTTTTACCTTTAGTTGAATACTAATCGGGCAACAAAAACATCACCTTGAATCAAAAAAAAACTAATCTAGCCATTGCGTATTATACCTAAATATGCCCCTCTGATCATTTTTATTGGCTTCTCACAAAGAATGTCCAACAGAAACGCAATTAGAAAACTTCTCCTATAACCCAGGAGAGGTATTCTACCGAAATTATATAGTATAAGCACAACTGAGCAGCCAAAACAAAACGGCAACAATTTATTATTATCAACATGCGTCAGCAAATATAAAAGGGTGACCTTTTTCTGTATAATTGCATTTAAGCAGCATATGAAGAGACAAAATACCAAATGACTAGGAGAGATCAAAGGACTAGATATTAAGAGTCTCTAACAGCATCTACTAAAACCAAACTTTACAAGTGCATGAGCACTATCCTCCGGGGCCATATTACACATGCTATGTTTACTAGTTTTCGGAGATCAATGTCCATCCTCTTTATATCTGTCCATGCCAATAAAATTACAACTTATAAAGTTCACATTGCTGATTTATATAGCCGGGACACGGCTTGGATATGATTGGGCCTGAGTTAACCAACACATATCCCAACATTGCCTGCAGGCGTGCAACCCCAACCATTCTCAAGGCCCAAGCACATGGCTTAAGTAGGCAACTCTTGGCCCATCCGCACATGACTTAATTGGAAACCTTGTTGGTTGTTGGTGGGAATCGAACCATGGATTCCACACCCTTTATCATGGACCTAAGTTAACCATGATAACCATATGGGCTGCAGCTCCCTGTGAATTACCTTGCCAAAAGCTTCACGTCTTGACGTGGAAAAAATTTATAATTATTGTTGCAGGAGATTCTTGTCCTCATTCCAGCAACTAGGATATCAGTTTCCTTTGTCCATCATTTAAGCTGTAAACAAACATAGTCACATAAGCCAAAATTCATATTTGTAGTCAGTATACTATGCCTTGCAAGCAAACAATAAATATCAAGCATTTGCCACCGTATCAAAATTATACAAAAAGCTTGGATCCTATAAATATCTAGTTTCTAGTGGGATGCCTTTAAAGCTACTTGAGCACTCAGCTATAAAAACAAAGCCATCAAACGGCAGCAACAAGCATGTATACCATAGTGAAATCCAGCAGTTGGATACATGTCTCTTCAAGTTAAACTATTATGAACTCAATCTCTTATCTTCAGCAGCAGTTGATTCTCCATATGTGAGAATATGTATAATATAAACAAAAAGTTATCAAGGGTGATACCCACTCAGACTAGTATTTGAATTCCTCATGCATAATATTTCACTTTTTTGAGTACTTTATCATACAAGATTTCACCTGTCATTATCTTAACTATTTCTGCACTTAAAATGTAAGCAAAGACATAACAAGCAGCAAAGTGAATTCAAGAGTGATACTTTTTATGTTTTTCCGCAGCTATCTACCCTGCAATAACATTGTTATGTACACACTACCAGTTCACTCCGACCATGAGTCGCAGTGACAGTGATGCCTCAATCTAAAACGTTCGTACAAAGTTACAATGATCACATGCAGAAAAGGTGAGTCATCTCGTGGCGATGAATAGTTATGTCAAATATTTGGACTACACCATTATCAGCCCTAATCTTAGACCTCAGAGCTCTACCGTTCTTGTCCACTATACAGATTTATTGATCCAAATTTGAGAGGCCTCAAGCATAAGTCATTAACTTAGTAACTCTTGGACCCAAAATGTCTCCTTTTTATAATTTTTTATAAGTGGCACTGACTAACATTGAAGGAGCTCAAAAATGAACTCAAGTCGCAAAATAATTAAACAGGTTTTAACAAAGACATGCTTTTGTGCTTTTTGTTATAAATATAAGGTCTGTGCATCCAGATCTATCAGACTGTTCTACCTAGAACCAAAGGTCATACTTTCTGATATACCTAGAAAAGTACAAATATGCTACAAACCTAGGTTCATCAGTGACAAGAGATAATAACAAAAATTAAGTGAGAAAAAGAGCAAGAGGTTCTATGGGACATGAAGTTCTGTAGGCTCTATACTGCATTCAAACAACATGGCATTACACAAGTTAATGATAAGGAACAACGGAACTGATTTTGAAAACGAAATCAATTATATTAAGAGACATAGGCAGTATCGTCCCAATATAAACATTAGGGGCGCATTTACAAGTGGGGGCCCTCAATGCACATTGGGTAAGCATTTCATGTACTTATGTATGACAAAAGTCACAAAACAAGAACATAGCAGCTTAGTGGCTACACTGGCTAGTGATCATTATGCTTTGAAATTGAACTATACTTGATTTTTTTTGACCGACAGATCGAACCAAAGAGTTGCATGTAAAAACTTACAAAAGGATAATCAACAAATATGCCGGTAACAAGCTAGCCTGCTAAAACATAAATATAGAACTTAAAATTTGCAACGTAGAAGTCGAATAACCAAACAATACGCTTGAACAAAATATTAATTAGAAAAACATATACGTTAAAGCACATTTTAAAGGGATTGCTCCCCTCCAAACTGGCAAGGGAGTTTGGTTGGGAGACTAGAGGGCCTATAATAGATTACAGGTAGCCAGTGTATTTGAATGCTAATTCAATCCTTAATTGAGTAATAGAATTTACACTATCAATAAAAATTGCAAGGGAGTTAAGTATACTTGATTCCTCTTATCCATGTCGCTGAGGGGAGGAATCAAGATTCCACCCTTCCATAAGTTGTCCAAATGCAAGGAATTCCCTTGTACAATATAAGGTAGTATATTAGTAACCTATTTGAATCACCTAGATCCCATTTATTGCTTTTACAACACTGCTGATTAATATTGCACCACATTGAACTGTAAGAATTATTCCATGAAGAGAAAACATTGGCATGACACTTCTTATCAACTGAGCCTGGAGCTGGAAGCAGCATCTATCATGGAATCACACACATGAAATTGCCACATGGCAAACTTTGCAGCCTTCAAAGTGGGAATAGAGCACTATCAAAAGATAACAAGCACTAATGGAACAGGGCAACTTGAAGATCCAAAAGATAGCAATAATTAAAACCTATATGTACTTATACTAATTAGCTCATTAAGAACAAATATGGACCCCAAGACATTAGGAATATGCCAAACGATAATATTTTCAATTATTCCTCCACTTCATAATTGACGTCTCCACTTTTCTCTACATATAAACCCATTCCCTCCAGCTTCTCCCAAAACTTCAATAGTTCTCTATTTAAAAAAAAATCTAGTTAATAACAATGTCTTTTGCCACTGTTTCATCCACAAGAACCATTTTCCCAGAGCGACAATCAGTAGATTTTCACTCAAGGAAATTGCTACTGCACAGGCCAGTTTACCAGCCAACAATAGCTTCCCCTCCAATGACTGTCACCAATCAAAGCAGTTCTGAACTCCACGGAGGAGAAATTGGGTTTGATACAAATGTGGTGATGGTGCTTTCAGTCCTGTTGTGTGCTCTAATATGCTCACTAGGATTAAATTCAATCATAAGGTGTGCACTGCGGTGTTCACGTTTGTTATCCTTACAAGGGGAACAAGACTCAACCATATTAGCCAATACAGGTATCAAGAAGAAGGCATTAAAGAAATTCTTGACAGTAAGCTATTCAGATGGATTAAACTTACCTAATTTGGATACTGAATGTGTCATCTGCCTGTCTGAATTTGCAACAAGTGAAAGAGTTCGGATCTTGCCTAAGTGCCATCATGGGTTCCATGTCTGTTGCATCGACAAATGGCTGAAGTGTCACTCTTCTTGCCCAACGTGTAGGCACTGCTTGATTGAGACTTGTCAAAAGATAATCAGTTGCGGCCAGGTCAGCTCATCAGGGACACTGCATCAACCTGTGTCATCTGAAGAAACTACTATCAATATCGTACCACTGGAACCAGAGGGCGTGATACGGAATTATCGAGGAATCGGCTAATGCAGTTATCAGACAATGTGCTTGCTTTACTAACAAGCAAAGGTTAAAAGCATAGGTGCAAAACTGCAAAGCCTGCATATAGCTACTAAAATGATGTTGATGTAAAAAAAGTACATGAAACAGAACGAGTTGTAGATAGTGTGACTGCATAAATTTTCTATCTGTAATTATTACTCAATGATACACCAGCAAGCCAAGTATTGATTGATAACATCAAAAGTAAAACATGGCCAAATACAAAAGATCCTCGATTCGAAAAGCAAAAATACCTACTCTTTAAACTTGAAAGGCCAATTTACTGGTGCAACTTGAATAGTCGTCAAGAAGTAAAGAAAATGCTAGTTGACAAGGTCAACAAATTGGTCTATCTCTATTGAAGTTCTACTTTTACTAGTCACACTTGGAAGACAGTAAAACAAATCAAACAAAAATGTGTTCACGTACTGAACCCTAAATCAATGCTAACCATATTCAATGCAACTGAGCATCCATAGAAAATAAAATTTGTCCATATGCTCGAGTACAATCACTTGCAATTGTCTCTTAACAGATAATGACTCTGTGAAAAATATATGTTTCTATCTAGTGCTCCTTTCCAAAGGCTTCTATTTGATTCATTAAATATGAAACACACTTAAGTTCAGCCAATCCGTTGAGTATGTAATGTGGATGGAGTCTGAAGGTGAAGCCACCATTTTGTCCAAATCAAGAATTTAAGTGTGCAAAAAGGGAACATTTGTATCATAGTACTTGCATGCAGGATGCTGACTAACCACACTAAAGATCACAGAAGGTGCAAACTTAATAAATCTTCTTTGTAGTATTAACAAATGATGGAAAGGTACAAGTCAATAATATGAGAGTCCAACTATAGATGCACCAGGTAACCCCTTTTTTTTATTAATTTTCTTTTGCCTCTGTATTTTCTTTTACTAATCAAATAGCAAAATTATAGGAATGAAACCGAGTGCCAGAATCAGAAAAGAGGCCTGCTACAAAGACCAGACGGAAAAGTTTAGCCAACTAATAAGTTCAATCCAGTCAAATGATAATCGGGATGAGAAAATACATCCATATTAAATTTTGTTTGTAAGTATATTAAAACAACTCAGACCTAGTAATGGAGCAATGTGCATTGATGGGCTGAAAGTTGTACAAACTTCTAGTTATGCATATTTAAATATTTGGTTAAGAATTGCCGAATTCAATAAACAACATTCTTCCCCATATCCCGCGTTTGCTTTGTACATCAAACAATTAAAACCACTAACACTCCGGTTGTTTCCTGGAACATTTGTGAGATGTAACGACAAATTGGAAGATATAAAAGAGTCTTGTTCGGTTTCTCATGGAAAGTTAAAATTAAATCAGATTATTCAATACAAGTTTTTCTTGAAAGTTTCCATGGGACAAATAATTTCTCTTAATTTTCATTTTCTTTCCAACATACAATTGGACCATAAAAAATTTCAGAAAGTAAAATATCAAATAAATCCGTACAAAGTGTCCTATTATGCAATTGTAATCCCCGGGATGAAATCAAACTGCAGTTTCAACTGCTCTTCCATATCAAGAAAAAAAGTGACATAGCTTGTTAAAAGCCATTTTATTCTACTCCAGACAACATGCCTAGTTAGAAAAACACTGAAATAAAAATAACAACGAAAGATATCTAACTCCTGAATCACGATCACATGAATCAAATCCCATTAACTTTGAATTGTAAAAAAAAGCAAATAGAGGCTTTGAGTGGAAGTCCGAACAAGCAAACCACAAAAGCGAACAACATGTAATTTAATAAAATACCGCAGCCATATTCACAAGTTTCTCTGATACATACCAACACAGTATCGCAACGGCAACGCCGACAAACGGATCCAACTGATTCGAATCTCGCACGCTCGGATTTCGCGATTTTGGAGGAGGCACTCGGGGCTCGTCTCATTGTCAAACTTTAATCGACCTTTATTTTCATTTTCTGTTGCGATTAAATTTTGGGTAAGCTTAACACCGTTACAAATACTCCCTCCGTCCCATAATTTTCTTCCCCTTTATGATTTTGCACAGGTTTTAAGAAAAATAATATAGTAAGTTATTGTGAGTGTATTTGCAAGTACAATTTCATCATTGCAAGTACAATCTGTGTAAAGATAAATGATTAAATAAGGTGGTTGTGAGTGTGATGTGAATAGGTATTTATGGTAAGTTTTGGAAATGTGAAAAAAAATTTAAGACGCCCAAAAGGAAAAGTGGAAGAAAAATAGGGGACGGATGCAGTAATTAAAAAGATCTCACCCAAAAAAAAAAGAGAAGAAGAAGAGAAGTTGAGATTAGCTGAGAGCTTAAATTCATTTTAATACATTATTTAGCTAAAATTCATTTTAATACATTATTTATTGTTTAGGGGAGCTAAAATAGATTTTAAATATTTAGTTGACACATAGATGTTGAAACGTCGTGGAGGTCGTTGTCAACTGGGGTGGTGTCCTGTTGGTTAAGGAGTTCATCTTAGATTTTTACGCACTGTGTTCGAGTCATGAAACCACCGATTTTCTCATAATTTTATTCCTTCCTTTTCTTTTCCCCCTTCCTCGTCCCGCCTCGTGCGTGAATGTTTCCTTCATCCCTCGTGAAGATACAATTCGGTAAAGGTGTTCGTCCCGCCTCGTGCGTGAATGTTTCCCTTCATCCCTCGTGAAGATACTATTCGGTAAAGGTGTTCAAGTGTCAAAGATGTACCGATGAATTGAGTGGATGTGCGCGGAATCATGGTAAAGGTGTCGAACGTGACACGCGCTTCAAAAGTGAAGAGACATACCAGATGTTTGCGGATCCGATCAAGATGTCTTGTTAAGAGCTACGAATATCAATATAATTATATGGTATGTTTGCGGATCCGATCAAGATGTTTTGCTGAATGATAAAGTTCATATGCATTATAATATTCCGATTTATTGTATCCATCCACTATCACAAAAAAAAAAAAAAAAAAAGTCATTCGATCAAATATAAGTTTGTTTGAGCAGAATTATGGGGCTAATCTCGGATCAAAGTTTGAAGGGCTCGTGGCATGGAAAGCCCAATCGGAAAAAGCAAAGAAGATGGCTCAACTTCGAATTCATCACGGCAGCCTTTCTGAATTCAAATTCAAATATTTAGTAGTACTTACGTGCAATAAAGAACAGTCCCGTTCCGCCGCCAATTCAAAGGGCTTGATGATTCTAAGAAAAGGGTCACTAATGCGGCAATTCAAATTCGGTGACAAATGCATTATTCCTCGTGATCAAGAAATATATGAGAGAGTTTTTTCTCTCATATATTTCTTGATCATGTATAATAGAATAGATGGACTAAGGCCCTGTCCACTTTGATTCTATTTTTTGACTTCTAAGTTAATATCAGTTAAGATAAGTTACTTTCAGTCACTATAAGTTAAGTTAAGTTTCAATTAAGATAAGTTACTTTTAACATACTATTCATCATCATCATCATACCATCATCATCATACCATCACACTATTCATCATCATACCATCATCATCATCATACTATTCATCATACCATCATACTATTCATCATCATCATACCATCATACTATTCATCATCATACCATCATACTATTCATCATCATACCATCATCATCATACCATCACACCATCATCATCATACCATCATACTATTCATCATACCATCACACTATTCATCATACCATCATCATCATACCATCACACTATTCATCATCATATCATCATCATCATCATCATACTATTCATCATACCATCATACTATTCATCATACCGTCATCATCATCATACCATCATACTATTCATCATCATCATCATACCATCATCATCATCATCATCATACCATCATACTATTCATCATCATCATCATCACAACCATCATCATCATAAAATTACTATTCATCATCATAAAATTACTATTCATCACCATCATCATCAGTATATTACTATTCATCATCAGTATATTACTATTCATCATCATAAAATTACTATTCATCATCATCATAAAATTACTATTCATCATCATCATCATCATCACAACCATCATCATCATAAAATTACTATTCATGATCATCATAATATTACTATTCATCATCACCATCATCATCACAAAATAATACTATTCATCAGTCAATATAAGTTTCAGTTAAGTTAATATAAGTTAAGATCATTTAAGATCATTTAAGATAAGTTAAGATCAGTTAAATTAGTTAAATATAAATCAAGGTGGACGGCCCCTAAGCCCCGGAACATGAGATTGTTCAACTAACTTTTTTTTTTTTTTGTTAGCAACCAACTTCTAAATATAAAGAAATAAGTCGGAGTGGCCATAGACAACTCAAAATGTGAATCATTGATTGCTATAAGTGTGGTTGCAACGTTTGTATGATGAGATAGGAAAGATCGTGTGACATGTTTTTATTATCATCCTTTAGTCCTTTACCACTTTCATGATTGTCCCCCAACACAGGTTCATTTTTCATTAAAAGTCTAATCGAAAGGACAACAACGATTGTACCCACGAGGAATGTCGTCACGTAATTCATTATAATTAAATTAATTACAACTATTAATTACTTATAATAATTATTAATAAATAAAATTGATTAAAATATTGATATGGATCGGATCGGAACAGCTCGTGAAGGAACATGTGTGAGAGTAAGCAGTCATGATGTCCATACATTCTTCTTGTTCCCTAAGAAGTGATGATGCCATAATGTGGTGACAGCGAAAAATAAATAAATATTGAAAAATAAATGAATAACACACTAAAGTTAAATAACTAAAAGTTACTAGTTTACTTAGGTCAAGTACGTTTATTATGTCTATGATTACATAGCATTTATAATTTCCCTATCGGTAAACATTGGGGGTAATCTCCAAAAACATACTGAGAGACGGAAGTGGGTTGAGTCGGATCAAAAATTTATAATATACGCAGGTTAGGGTTGGATTGAGCCCGACTTTACTTAATTTCGAGTCTGCTCGACGAGTCGAATTAAGAATTTTTTTTTTGACTCGATCCGAATCACGAGCTGAAATTCAACCGGACACAAACGAGCAAACCCATAGACTAAGTGAGCACTCTTCGACACGAAAACTCTTCCGTCGTAAATACTAACAACATTTGTACCCATGTAAAAAAAATTCAGTAGGTGTTGCAAGAGCAAACTGTTGCAGTTCGTACCTGCTGTATCGATTGCTAAGCCTGAAACAACACTTGCTATAATAGCTGTTGCTCAAAAATAAACACAAACTTTAACTGTTCATCCAACATCTACTATATTTCACATCATACTCCACAAGCAACACAAGAATTCACTCACATGGCGAGAAACACATTTGACCTAACATCATTTTTTTGTTTTAAATTTCAAACTTAACAGTTAACACGAGTACAACGAGCATCCCGATCCGATTCGCTTTTCGCACCAACCAATAATAAATATTCAAATTTTGAATTTGAATTTTCACGAGACCAGACCAGAAGGGACCATATAAAACCCTCTTTTGGCCTCTTCCCCATTTCTCTTCATCTGCAACATCAAAACCTTCACGAGACTCCGACACCTCCCTCGCCCTCGCTTCTACTTCAGGTCAGCAGCTCCGATCTCTTCTCCCGTGACTCGAAATTCGACTGCTGTGAAATCGGTGTTTTTTTTTTCTACTTGATGCATGTGATTGGAAACTTTTTGCTGAATTCCTGCGATGTTTGTAGCGTTTTAGTAACAGTTTTGGATTTTTCGATTTCGCTGAGGATCTGTTTGACTGATCGATAGATTGAGTGAATAGATCTGGATCTCTTGATTGGAGCTAGTGCATTTTGACTTGTGAGGCTTCTGATCTATATAATTTTGTTTGCAATATTATTAATGTTGTTGAAATGACTTCTTTCTGTTTGGTTGATGGAAAATTTGTTGGATTAAAAGAAATTTTAGAAGAAAATATAATCTCATGTTTGGTTATCTATGGAATATCATACCGAAACAAAACAAATTTTTCCTTGTCATTTACGCAATTTCCCCTAAATTTTCCTTTTCATCTTCTTTCCACCGCATTTTCAATGGAAGATTAGTCTTTGAATAGTTTCTCTCATTGTTGATACAGATTTGTGAAATATGGCTGACAGTGAAGATATTCAGCCCCTAGTTTGTGACAATGGTACTGGTATGGTGAAGGTAATAATAATATTTAGCATTTGTAGGACATGCTGTTTCAATTTCCAGTCTATTAGCTTACATAATGAAAGAACTATTCATTCCCGTGTAGGCTGGATTTGCTGGAGATGATGCGCCCAGAGCGGTATTTCCCAGTATTGTTGGTAGACCAAGACACACTGGTGTCATGGTTGGTATGGGACAAAAGGATGCGTATGTCGGTGACGAAGCACAATCGAAAAGAGGTATCCTTACCTTGAAGTACCCCATTGAGCATGGTATTGTCAGCAACTGGGATGATATGGAAAAGATATGGCATCATACATTCTATAATGAGCTTCGTGTTGCCCCTGAGGAGCACCCTGTTCTTCTCACTGAGGCTCCCCTCAATCCGAAAGCTAACAGAGAGAAGATGACTCAGATCATGTTTGAGACGTTCAATGTGCCTGCCATGTATGTGGCCATCCAGGCTGTTCTGTCATTGTATGCCAGTGGTCGTACGACTGGTAAGTAGATATACTGATTAAATCTGATTGTTGGGTATTCAGAATACAAAGCGTAGAATTAAAAATTGACTTTTGGATGGTTGATTCTACAACAGGTATCGTGCTGGACTCCGGTGATGGTGTCAGTCACACTGTGCCAATCTATGAAGGTTATGCCCTGCCTCATGCCATTCTCCGTCTCGATCTTGCTGGTCGTGACCTTACAGATTCTTTGATGAAGATTCTCACTGAGAGAGGGTATATGTTCACCACAACTGCTGAACGGGAAATTGTCCGTGACATGAAGGAGAAGCTTGCCTATGTTGCTCTCGACTACGAGGCAGAGTTGGAGACTGCCAAGACCAGCTCCTCCGTGGAGAAGAACTACGAGTTACCAGACGGACAAGTAATCACTATTGGGGCTGAGAGATTCAGATGCCCTGAAGTGTTGTTCCAGCCATCCCTGATTGGAATGGAAGCTGCAGGGATTCATGAAACAACTTATAACTCCATAATGAAATGTGACGTCGATATCAGAAAAGATCTATATGGCAACATTGTGCTGAGTGGTGGTTCAACCATGTTCCCTGGTATTGCTGATCGAATGAGCAAAGAAATCACTGCCCTCGCTCCCAGCAGCATGAAAATCAAAGTTGTCGCTCCACCTGAGAGAAAATACAGTGTTTGGATTGGAGGCTCAATCCTTGCATCCCTCAGCACCTTCCAACAGGTAAATACTAACTGGCTCCAAATCAGTGTATCATAATCTAAACCGAATTCTAACATGGTTTCAATTTTGTGGTGGTTCAGATGTGGATATCCAAGGGTGAATATGACGAATCTGGTCCATCAATTGTCCATAGGAAGTGCTTCTAAGGGCGGTGCAGCACGAGTGTTTCTTGATGGCCGTCATCTATTTTGCTTTGGTTTTTTTCGTGTTATGTGTCAGTTGAACTCTCTGTTTGGCTGGCAAAATGCAATGTTGGTATTCTACCACGGAGGACATATGTTGAATGACCTTGTGGCTGCTGAATTCAACCATTTGGTCATTATCCTGTAATAGCCCCAAAAACTAAGAATGCCACAATGTCTGCCATGTAATGTTGGTTTTGATTATATTAACTTCATCAATCTGGACTCTCTATCATAAGCATTGTTATTCTTTTTCATGGCCTTACTATTCCATTTTTTGTCATATCACATCTCTGGTTTGCTCTTTCCAACCATTACTAGCATTTCCATGCGGTACTTTGTCATCTATCCTCAACAGCAGTTATTACACTCATGGCTTCATTAGCTCTATGAATTCAGTGAAAACTGCAAAAAAACAAAGAAAACAAACAATTTAGTATCTCATCGAGAAAATGGATTACCATTCTCTTCAAAAATGCAGTCTAATGCTTACCCGAATCAGAATCATGAGGCCCTGGAGATGCTTTAGGGTGGTACTGAAGAGACGTTATTTTCATGGCAGGAAAGGCTAGACCTGCACATGTTCCGTCATTGTGTCACCTCAACACCTTCTGGAAGAGTTGCTGGGTCGAACGCGTAGTTGTGATTCTGAAATAAACAAATATCAGAATATCAATCATCACAAAGATTTGATCTCTAATGCAAGAAAGCACGCACCTGAGCACTAATATCAACACGACCACTGCAGATGTCTTGCACGGGATGATTGCCACCATGATGACCAAACTTCATCTTAAAAGTTTTCCCACCCAGTGCTTGTCCCCAGCAACTGATGTCCCATACATATTCCAAATACAAGGGACCTTGCCCAATGATTCCTTTACAGTTTTGACAGCATATGGTACAGCAGACGAGTCTCCAGGTCCATTGCTAAATAAAACTCCATCAGGATTCATTTTAAGTGTCTCTGATGCTGACCATGTGGCAGGGACAACCGTAATTTTCCAACCATGGGATGCCAAGCGCCTCAAAATGTTATGCTTGATTCCAAAATCATATGCAACAACCTTAAACAGGGGAACAAATGAAAGACGTGAATTCGAGTCACTGTTTAGCACAAAGTCAGATCTTTAAAAGTCTTTCCATTCCGTTTATTGATGTTAAAATCTCACTCTAAGTCAGTTTTATCAATCCATTCATAAGGGCTAGTACATGAAATATCACTGATCAGATCAACACCTGACATTTGAAAAGAACTGTGTATCAGAGAAGGACCTCAGTTTTTCAGATTTACTGTAAAGATTCTCACCAACAATATCCCCCATGAACGAGACATTTGCAGCAGATCCTCATCTGTTCTAGATTCTTCAGTGCTTAGTACTCCTATGAGGCTTCCGTCTTGTCGGAGTCTACGGGTGATTGCATGAGTATCAACACCATCTGTTAAGGAATAAGAAGAGTGTCAGACTATCCGATCACAATTATGGGAATCAAAGCAAATACTGATCTTTTTTCATGATGCTTAACTATATGGTCAGAACCCCAAGTTACATATCCACATGATGTTTCTTTTGGTTAGATAATCACCAAGTGTTTCCACACATCTCCAATTTAAAGTGCTGGACAAAATTCAACACGAGATTGACAATATATCACCTACTTTTATGGAAATTGATGTTATGACTAAGGTAAAACTTGCTCCATACGCAATACTCAAGCTTCTGATCACCATTCCACCCAAGATTCACTCGCTCGATTCCTCATCGCCTGGTAGATAACACATAATTCAAGTTTAAGGACTTCAGAAATGATAACATTCATAAAGTAAAAAAATAAAAGTCACATACCAAAGTTCAAGCCAGTGTTTCCTATATGCGGATTGGTCATTAAAACAAACTGCCCAGCATAACTAGGATCTGTGAGTATTTCTTGATACCTGTACGACATGAGCACAAATAATTTATTGAATATAACTAGGAAACTACTTTTATGAGACTTTCTACTTAGGGTTGAGAAACCAGATTTATGCCGATTACCGTTCTTACAAGGTGCAAGACACCAATCTCAAAGAGCATTAGCAATAATACTAACAATTCTACACGACTGCTTTTGTAATAAAGGGAAGAAATAAGAAAAAAATGACCTCACCCTGTCAAAGATGTATTGAAAAACAACTTCACCAACTTGGGTGCCTTTAGCACCAAATGATTTCGCTCTTCCACGGTCTTTCACCAAAACCTACTGCTTACCAAATACCAATGCATGTATGAATCACCCAACACACTCACCAATGGAACATCTTGTTTTCGCATTATCGCAACATTTTCGCAACAAAATATCAATACACACAAAAAAATCCAAGTCACGCAATTTTCAAAGCTAACAAAAAAAAGTGTAATTATCAAGACAGCCAAACTATGCAAATTAAAAAACCGCAGAGGGACTGTCAGGCAAAACAGCTACAGAGCATCTGACAGCAAAGACCCGAACTTTACGCTGAAATGGAATTTGTTTAACCCAATATCAATCACATTCACCGCCATTTCTCCTAATGAGGAAGCTTGAATGCTAAAACTCAATTTCATATAAAGTATAAACTCAGCGATAGCTCTGAAGGAAATTTTTAATCTCTGAACCTCGTGAAAATCAGCACCAAACGGTTCGGGAGTTAGCCATTTCAGAAAATAATACAAAGCCCCCCCTTTACTGTGCTTAATTACATCTAGCACCCATCTGTCTGTGAAGCTACAGAACTGTTGTAATTGTAATGTAAATGTTTGCTGGCTTCATATACTTTTGCAGTATACGAACACAAAACAAATGGCCAATTTAGCAAGCAAATGGCAGGGCTTAGCCGTAACTAAAGAATTAAGATACATTCGCAGCGTCTGGTCGCATATACATGTTGTTTCATGAAATGTTTATGTATGTGTCTGTTAGAATTTGCTGCTTGAAAAAGTAGTACACTGTATATCCTGCTCTGGTCTCTCCAGTACAAATATGTTGCCCTTGTCGTCCCTTCCTATTCTCAGCTCATCATCGACGTATCTTTATTTCAAACATTAAGGAACACCATTTACTTGCTCGGTGTGCAAGAATAACAAAATCCTGTTTCAATATGGTTTGTAGTACTAGGCCAGTTTAACGCGAAAATATGTATCTGATTTTCGAGAAGAAGAAAAAAATGTATCGAAAAGGATACGTGATCTCTAGCCAGCCTTCAGGGTTGAAAATTCCAAGCAAGATGTGGTAGTTTTTCTCGAACACACTCATCAGCTACAATAGAGAGAAAATAACAGCATACCAAGGAGAAAATAAAATTTCCGAATAATGGATAAGAAGAAGAAGATGAAAGCCTTTCTTACTTGGTCAGGAATGATTATTGAATTCTCATATGATATGCTTACTCTCTGCATCACGCGAAGATATGTAACGAACATCAGTTCACTTCATTATAGCTGAACAAGTATAATCAAGCACGGTGATGAGTTGAAATTATACTGATGGGGATGCGATCTCGTAAGATGCCACAATTTCTAGCTGCCCGTTTAACAGGTTCAATCCCCTCACATTGAATTTGATCAGGTTTATTGCTTTACCCTTCATTTCAACATCAACAAAAACCTTCATATTCGGCGGCTAACATAAAAAAAAACAGAAATTCTCTCTAAAAATAAAATGGTGCGGTAGCATTTGTATATACCTTAGTGACATCAATTGTCTGATAAAAATCTCCCAAAGAAATGAAATCTCTCAGTCCAAGCTTAGTTCTCTTTGAACCCAGTATAGTTATTGTACTGTACACAAGCTTCCAGTTCCCAACCAACTATTCAGACCCCACAAAAAGTTAGCATTCAAGTATCAATCTAGTCTAAGTGTCTAACTGTGTCACTAGTCTGAACTTTGGTGAGGTATACCTTATCTAGATCTCCAGTTGGATCTGCAGTTGGGTTCTGAGATTCCAATAGCTTAATTAGTCCTTCAATCTCCATTTTCTTCTCAGATGTGATGCCAAATATGCCTCTATTAATGCCTGGGTTGTTCCACAGATTAGGCTTCAATCTTGTCATCATCAAACAGTAAATTAATAAATAAATAAAACATAATTAGTCAGTGTACCTTGAAGAGTTTGGTAAAGATGAGCTTTGACTGCAGATGTGTCTTTGGTAGCATTTCCAGTCTCAGTGCCATCACTAACTATATCAGAGCTCAGTTCTGCAGCTCTAATGGTGGATAGTGGCTTAGAGTTAGACCCAGATGGATATTCCCTGAAGATTGAGTTCTTGGATGTCAAAAAATGTGTGGCTGGGACTGCTGTGGCTCTTTGAGATTTCATGAACATGTTTGAGCTTGTTTTAAATGGTGGATGGACCACTTGTGAGGGTGAGGTTGGTGGCAGAACTCTAACCTTACTGGCCATGGAGGTCTGAAGAATCCCAGGTCAAGCTTTGGTTCTCAAACAAAGCTGCTGCTGGCACACTGCATGTCAGCTTAATCCTTTGCTTAAAATGCTTGTTGTTGAAGAGATTAGCATTGTCTGGTTTTATTGTTTCCTGCTGGTTTTGAAAAACATAATCTATAACACAACGATAGGATTTGGAGGAACTTATGGTTGAGAAATTTCATAGCACATGTGACAGTACTGTTGCTGCATCTGGCCTGTAATGTAATCATCTACTCCCTCTGTCCCAATTTTTTCTTTTCTGTGTGAAGATAAATGATTAAATAAGGTGATTGTGAGTGTTATGTGAATGAGTATTTATGATAAGTTTTGGAAATGGAAAGAAAATTTTGGGACGTCCAAAAAGGAAAGTGAGAAGAAAAATATGGGACGGAGGGAGTATTTTCTAATTATTCAAATGTAGAAATGAGACCTTCTCAAACTGGTTTTTCTCTCTCATAAAATTCCAGCTGAAGGCTCAGTTGCAGTAACTAAAAACCAACAAATGTTACAGCTTCTTTGTTTTCTCTTCCAATAAAAAACTCATTCACATCAAATGATGTGCAAAGTAAGCTGAATGGTGGTGCTTAGTAAGGACAATTGAATTTATAAATTAACAGCAGCAGAAGTCAGTAGACTCAATACTTATCACTTATTTGCCATTAGCCAGTTATTAGCTGAAACATGTGGTGAAACGATAAACGCCTCAAGCGGCGGTTTGAGCTGCATTAGCTTCTTGGCGTTGGTTCCATTGCTCGGGAGTTAAAGCTATCTTTATGGAAAGAGCATGAATCTCTTTCATTTCTTCAACAAGAGCTGCATTGACTAATCGATGCCTTTCAAGCAGCCTCTTCCCTTCAAACTGGTCAGATACAATCTCAACTACAAAGCTCGCTCCGCATCTGAAACAAAACTTTAGATAATGATTTTCACTTTAACTTATCGCCAAGTCCGACTACTCGATGCATCAAAACCAAGCCTGGAAATTTGGAACTTACCCTCCAGACGTGTCCACAACATCCTGAGATACAAAAACAAAAGGAAAATTCAATTATTGCAATCAGATCGACTGGCCCAAATATGCTTAGAAAAACGAAAACAAAATATGTAGCAAGGTCGAGTGCCTAAGAAAAATTTCATGCTTAGCAATTAGCATTAACCATAAGACAGTCTGCTCATACATACGACCGTCAGCGACAAGAGAGGCCAGTTCATCAAATTTACCAACTCAAATGCATTGCCTAAACCTAAACCTCATCAATTGTAACTTTTAAACTCTAAAGATGCCAACTTTTGAAGTTGAAAGAGAGAATCTTTTTATATTTTCGGCAACTCGGCTTCAATCAATCTCACATAGGCCATAGCCTTCTAGAGATATCAAAACCTAGCCTTCCTCATCAACCTCAACATGCTAAGCTATGTTATTCTACTATAAGCAAATCCACACAACTAGGGATGCACAAATTCCGACCGGACCGAAAAAACCGACCGAACCGGACCGAAAAAGACCGGACCGATTTTTTTTCGGTCCGGTCTTCGGTCCTAAGATTTGCCAAATTTCGGTCTCGGTCCGGTCCGGTTCGGTCCTATGTAAAATTCGGTCCGGTTCGGTCTGGACCGAATAATTAAAATTAGTTTATTTTAATATTTAATTAAATCTATTAATTAAGGTTTACTTTGTTATGTTTTGTGTATTTTGAGTAACTACCGCACTTTGCTTCTTCATTTTTTAAGAAGCTATCTTTATTTCCTTATTCATGTTTATCATGAAAATCATTTCATTTTGCATCTATTTCTGTATGAAAATAAATAGTACATGAAAAAATTTTGCAAAAAATCAAATAACATTTCGGTCCATAACCGGTCTGGACCGAACCGAACCGGACCGATTCGGTTTCGGTCCGGGTCGGTCTTCGGTCTTAATGTGGCAAAAAATTCGGTCCAGAGGACCGGACCGGACCGAAAAAATCGGTCCGGTTCGGTCCGGTCCGGACCGAATGTGCATCCCTACACACAACATCCGATTTTTCTCAACCTTCAAATCATTAAAATATTAAACAAAAATTCAACTGATAACAAAAGAAGAGAAAAGAAAGCATCAGATAAACAAACATACAAGATGAGTAGGGTTTAACTTTTCCTTCAGAGTCGCTTCAACGCTTTCCTTCGTCACTCCCATCTCTCTCCTCTTCACAAATTCTCCAATTCAACTTGCCTTCTCTGCTCGTCCCTTTTGATTTGATTCCTCTTTCACCAATTTGGCTGGACCGCAAAATTCCAAATCCGAATCGGTTCGGTTCGGTTTATATCCGATTCCTGCGCCCGTATTGTTTGGCAGCTACTGGCTCATTTTATTACATTGATTTTTTTTTTGGGAAAATAAATAATGAAACGAATTCGAATCTGCGAAAAGAGGAACAAAACGACGGACTGGGAATCTGTGAAACGGACGCCATGGCGGATACTGCAGCGGTGGCTCGCCGGAGCAACAACCACGACGAGCTTCGTCACTCGTCTCTCACCGTCGATACGCATCTATCGTTGCCTGAATTGAAGCCTCACATCATGTTCGTACTCTTATCTCTTCGATCGTTTCACATTTGTACCGTTTCACATTTGTTTTCTCCTGATCCACTTGTAGTGTGCTGCAGTCATGTTTCAGATTCTCGCGTATATTCATCTTTATTATTAGACATTTTGTTACTTGATGATTGAAAATGATGCAGATTTGGTTCTTGTTATGTTTCTTATAATTTGTATGATGATATAAGATGAATTGATGTGTTTTCAGTAAGTTGTGCAAGGATCTGTTCAAGGAATGGTCGGAGCTGGATGAGTCGATCTTTTCTGTGGAGAGGATCTCTGGTGGCATCACAAATCTCTGTGAGTACTTTTATATACTTTGTTATGTACTTTCATATGCTGTTTTTGTTTTGGATCCATGGATATTGTTTCAATCTATTTCCAACAGATGAAGTGTTTTTAATCCACTGTGGTGTATGGTAGTGTTGAAGGTATCATTTAGGAATGAAATTGGGAGTGAGGAGTCTTTTGCTGTTAGACTCTATGGTCCTAACACAGAATATGTCATAAATCGTGAAAGAGAATTGCTGGTGAGTTGGATATGATTAATATTACATCTTTAGTTTTGCAAAGTTGTCATACCATTATGTAACTCTGTATGTGGTTTGGTTGTCCTGAGCTCTGTTTTGACCTACATTTAGGCCATAAAGTACCTCTCGGCTGCAGGATTTGGGGCGAAGCTGTTAGGAGTTTTCAGAAATGGCATGGTGCAGTCTTTCATTAATGCTCGGACATTGAACCATCCGGGTACTCATGACATGCAACAATTTTTTCATGTTCACAGTCTATTGTGGCTTTTCTTTGTCAAATAAATATTATTTCTATATAACTCATTCTAAGTTATACAATGAAATTCATTGTGCCTTGCAACATCCACAGTTCAGGGCTGATAGGCCTTCATCAAACCCATCTTCATATTTGATTATTTGAACTCGATAGATATGAGAGTTCCAAAACTGGCTGCTGGAATAGCAAAGCAGCTGAAGCGCTTTCATCAAGTGGAAATACCAGGCTCCAGAGAACCACAACTATGGAATGACATGCTCAAGTTCTTCAACAAAGGTTCTCTCTGTGATTATTTTTTGAAATAAGTCAATAACATTATAAGTAATCTCACAATAATGGGAACTCTTCTCTCATAACGATTCACGATTTGTTAAATAATTGTGCAGCATCTACTCTTTCGTTTAACGAGAGTGAGAAGCAGAAAAAGTACAAAGCTATTTCCTTCAATGAACTTCAAAATGAAATAAACGAGCTCCAGGTGCACTTAACTTTTTATTTGTACCCCTACCAAATTTGTAGCCAAGAAAATGAAATGTCTCTCCTGTCAACATCTGTCACACACAATAGATACTTTGTCATTGTTGATACTGAGCAAGATCTTTTTTGTAAATGTCTGATAAAGTTTCATTGCAGACCATATAATTGGTCTGAAGTATGTTAGCTAACCCCGTGAATGCAAAGGGAATGTAAACGCCTTGTTGCTATCTTTGTACCTTTTCATGTTCCTCCTCTCGAATATGTCTGTATTTCAATTCTTCAGATCTTGTGATACTTTTTCACTTTTATGTGAAACAGGAATTGACGAGCCATTTTAAAGCCCCAGTGGTTTTTTCACACAACGACCTGCTTTGTGGAAACATAATGGTCAATGATGATGAAGGTATTTGTATAACGAAAGTCAGCATCCAGTGCTGTCGTATACTCTCCTAGGACATAGTTGTTTCTTGGAATTGATCGATGTCAAATATACATCTTCCTTTCAGTATACACATAAAACTCCTGATATTATCTTTAGAATGACAGTTGTAAGAAGACGAATAGAAGGTTGTTATGACTGAAACCATCATGTGAAATAAAAAGTTTACCATGTGCTTTTCATTGATGATTTAAAAGAGTGTAGCAATATTTAAAATAAAATAGATGATATACCTCAATGAATCAGTATAAATGCACAATGATTTGCCTGGGTAGAATTATCTTTGATGGTAATTATAAACCAAAGTTATTTGGCTGTGTTTTGAAGTATGAATAGTATGATGTGTATTGTAAATATTCAGGGAAGGTTTACCTCATAGATTTTGAGTATGGCTCATACAACTACAGAGGCTTTGACATCGGAAATCACTTCAATGAATATGCAGGATATGAATGTGATTACAGCCTGTATGTGTTCACTTCTTCTCTTTAGTTGTTGCATATGCAATTTAGTTCCAATATTACTAAATTAGTCTGTGGTCATTTCTTATGCAGATACCCAACTAAGGAAGAACAGGATCATTTCTTTAAGCATTACTTAGACCCTTATAAGCCTGATGAGGTATGATTCTGCCTTCAGAATCTTCTGTACTGAAAAATATGTCGGTACATGTCTACTATGCCAAGGAACTGTTAATTGCAGACATATCCTTCATCTTGTGCTCCACAGGTTTCTAATGAAGAAGTGGAAGCTCTATACGTTGAAACCAACACTTATATGCTAGCATCACATTTGTATTGGGCTTTGTGGTCTCTGATACAGGTATGCTAATGGTTAACCTCTTTGTTACTTAGACTCAAGGCTGCACCTTTATATGAATTCTCTCAGCCTTGTGGGACTATTGCAGGCCAAAATGTCCCCTATAGATTTCGACTATCTCGAGTATTTCTTCCTAAGATACAACGAATACAAGAGACGGAAAAAGGAATGCACTGATCTAGCGCGGTCATACTTATCTCAATCTAGAGCAGAATAGACCACTAAATCAAGCGATTTATGTCGTCTTGATGCGAATAATGCGAATAAGCTCTTCGGATTCTTCTCTCCTCTCACGGATACCATTCTTTGCGGACAAATAGAGTCCTTGACTGGTTCGTTTGAACTAGTTGACAAAATTTCAATTATTATTTTTTCTTTCAAAAAATAGGTTATGCAGATACTCTTCTGCTCTGCCTTCAATAAATGTTGCTTCCAAGTCTCAGTGAAAGTGTATAATACACTCAACTTACTGTTTTCAGCAGTTTATGTACTCATTCCAGCTTCCGATTAAGAAAATTGTGGAACCATTAAAAACTAGTGAAAAACTAAATAAATTATCTTTGGATTAAAACTTCAGGTTCGGTTCTGGTGAGAAGTCATATATTGGTGAGAAATGAGAAATATTCTCAGCCCTACATCTAATTTAATTAATAGCTCTGATTAATCTAAATTCAAATTCAAATCCAAATCACGCTAATAAGTTGATTAATATATGAATTAGGGGTAGTTTAGTCCAATTAATATTCCTGAAAATCCAATGACAAATCCACTGAGAGAAAGCCTCGCGACTCTACTGCGATCTATTGACAAACGACGGGGATGGACGACAAATCGAAGCATAGTCTGTCGTAGATCTCACTGCATATATGTTTTCTATTATTGCTAATCTCTTACGCATCATTCGTTTTCAATGATTCGTAGTATGATATACATAATTCGTAGTACAGACGAGAGAGCAGTTTGTACCATGTATTTGTAAGAATTCGTAGTATACTATGCACAATTCGCAGTGCAGATGATCGCATAGGCGGTAGCATAATTCGTAGTACAGATGATCGCATATGAATTATCATTGAAAGTCAACGGTTAGCGGGTTATGAGTTACACATTTGTTCGTTGCCTTTTAGTAACATGTTTGAGTAGTATTTTTAATTGTGTGAATGAAATCAGGGGAGTGGACCGTCAAAGATGAGCAAAAGAAACTAAAGGGTCATATTGATATAGCAGAGTTTTCTTTTGGCGAGCTGGATGATTTACAGGTACTGATTTTCGCCTAACAAATGAAACAATGGAGCTTTATAATGAAAAAGCTTCCATACTGTGTGTGTGTAACATGTCAACTACCTACAATCACTGAGATTGATGGGAATTTGTCATAAGTGGCTTGTAATAATGTTATTTCGTTCATCCATGTCTGTGATACGATCTTGTGTATCGCACCGAGAATTACAGAAGAATTGATAAAAGAAAGAACGAACAGGACTAGGGTTTGGGGAGATAGGGGCAGAGATCGGGAGAAGATGAGATTAGGGTTTGATATTGAGAAGGGAATCGAAAGAGAAAGGATACTGAAAGATTGCTAATTTCATTTCATTATATTTTCTCTAATTGTTTGTTTACATGTCTTTTATACTAATCCAATTACATTCAAATACAACTAAAGCCCCTTAACTTCCTTAATATTCTAATACCTAACAGTCTGCTCGCGTTGGATGCAATAAAAGAATAAAAAAAGGGAATAGCTATGTGGAATTGTTGGTTGAGAGTGGTCAACTTCTATGTTGATAGCCAACTCAGGTTTAGGTCAAGAAAAGAAGTTCCAGTGGCTAGTTAAAACTTTAAAAATCCCATGTTTGAGGGATAAATTTGTAGTGACACAGCTGCTGAATTGGACAAACCTGTATTCATTACTCTTTGAAAGTATAATATAACCTAATTTAATATTAAAAGCAATGCCATTGACATTGAGTTTATATGACTGAACAGTACTGATAGAATTCGACACCATAAATTTCTTGGTTGTAATCAGGCATTGATTTTTTTTGTTGGTCTTTTCCTTTCAATATATTTAATGGGCTATCGAGAATGATATATTTCAACTTTCACTGGGCCGTTCAAAGCAGCCCAAGCCCGGTTATATCCCAAGATTGTCACTTCGCCTATCACTCGTAACTCGCGATATGTACACGCGCGCACGCGTTGACCATTCAACGGCTACTTCGACTGTATACACAGTGAGTCGGGTTCAGTCAACTGTGCATCCAAATCCATGGCGGAGTCGGACTACATCGAGACCGCAGCAGCAACAACTCACCACCACCAAAAGGAAACCAAATCAGCAGCAATTATCGAATCCCTAACCACCATCATCCAACACCACTTCGAGAAAACCCTAGAAAAAAAGCGATCAATCGATCTCCAGAAAAAGCAGCTCTGGAAATTCTACCAACTCTTCTTCATCTTCCTCTCGCTAATCCTCTACACACTCACTCAGTCCCCAACCAAGCTCCGATGCAGACACGCCTGGATCCCAATCCTCTTCCTCTCCTTCTCCCATCTCATCTTCTACCTCTCCGTCGCCCAAACTCTCAGATGCGTCAACGGATTCAAGTACCAGAGGAGGTGCCACAAGCTCACTTTGGGCCTCGCCACCGAGAAGCTCCGGCAGTTGAACATGCGGCAGAGCGGCCGTGCGGAGGATGCTGATGAGGTTGAGATTCGGTACCAGGAGCCTCCCGAGAGTTACTTTGGTAAGTTTAAAAGGAATTGGGCTCTGCATTTTGGATTCCTGTTGCTAGTTTATGCGTTCATGATTTCTTCTTCTGTTGTTTTACTCTGCTACTGATTTTATTCATCATTTGTTGCATTTTCTACTGAGAAATTATTTGATCAATAAAAATTCAGATTTTGGGATTTTATGTTGGCCTCATTAGATTCTGATTGAGATTTGTGATCTGATCCTCGTTTTATGATGTTGACGGAGACGAAACTTACATTCAGCTTGGTATAGAAAATTTGAATGGATGTGTTTCACTTGGTTGAAGAATTGTTTGGTTTAGGTAGGGATTTGTTGTAGGTGTTGGGAAATTGTTGAGAGTTTGATGAGTGTCAGTTTATCCTAAATTAGGTTGACGGGCAGTTAAGAAATCTATATGGCCAGTAAAGCGATATTTTTTATTACCATTTTTTAGATATTCTGTTTTTTTTTCCATGAGATTAGTTTTCTTTCGAATATGTGATTGTTTTTTGGCACAAAGGCGGTCACTTTGTGTTTTCGATTTTTACGGGCAGTCAGCACTAAACGGCTCCTAATTAGGAGACCGCTACTCGGCATAAGTGGTAGTGACTGCCAATTGAGTGATGGTTGTGCATGAAAATCGGGGAAAAAAAATAGGGAGACTGCTTTTGACGAAAAGGATTTCGTAAAAAGGGACATTATAAAGAAACTTGTGACCGGGTGGTAGAGGCTGATTACAAACTCAAAACATAATGGAATTTTTTTTCTTCTTTTCCAATAAAGGGCTATTTTGGAAATGCCAGTTGGTATCCTAAGATTCAAGTCTGTCAATGTCAATTTTGTGAAACTACATTCTCCTGAATCTGCTCATCTTCTTAGATATAAAAGTTCCATTTTAGTCATATACCCGAGACCTTGGAACTTCCAAGAGAAAATCTTTGGAAAAAATAGAGGTTTTTCTCTGCATCTCCTGTCCGTCGCATCCTTCATCTTCAATTCTCTGTAAGAAGACAAGGTTGCAGAGAGGTGTAAGAAGACAAGGTTGCAGAGAGGGGCAGATGGGAGCATGTTCGAGCAAACCAAATGTTTTGGATGACGAGGGGTGTGTGCCAATTCCACAAGAGTCAGCACCTGTTTTAGAGGTTGATCAGGGGACAAATGAGGTCGAAAATGTAGTTTCGGCCAAGGAAGAAAGTTTCCATGAAACATTAGAGGATGAGTCTGAAGAAATGCCCACCAAGGAGTCAGAGGCTATTGAGGAACCAGCAGTGGTTGAAGCTACCTTAGCTGTTGAGGAGGCTAATAATGTTGACAAGCAGGTGGAGACGCCAGCAACTGATGAGGGGTCCAAGTCCATTGAGGAGACAGAAACAGTTGAAGCCGTGGCTGATACAAATCTCCCAACTGAAGAGGCAGAAACAGTTGCAACTAGGGGAAATGAAAACCCTTTTCAATCTTTCATGGCCAATGTCACTAAAGGGTGGGGATGGCATTGAATCTCCTCATTGCTGATATTTACATGACTTTAATCCCAATCCCAACAAAATCATTGTGTGCCTCTCTCATTTTGTTCCAAGATCTCAACTCAATCAATCGAACAAAGCCATCTATTAATCACAATAGGATTTTAATGTTGTAGCTCTTTATGTTGAATTCCTTCATGATAAACTTATTAAGTGTGGGTAGGCAGGCACTTCAAAAAGTAAAAATATTGCTAAAATATTTTTAACATGGTTTGCCGACTAATGCGCTCAACCTAGGATTTATCCAGAGTCCCCCCCTTTCCACTTCAACAAAAGAAAAACAATTATCTGGAATTTAAGCAGAAAGCATGATGAGGACGTGCATAATCAAATCTCACTAAAAGGGGGGACCTCTAGACACTTGGGGATCATCACTTCCCTCATGGTGTGTCGTCCCTCCCTCTTTTCATGACTAATGCTAACAGCATTCTCAATCAATCATGAAAAAGCAAAACAAAGGATTGTTATAAACTTAGTGCAAAAAGGAGGGGAGGGCACACACAAGCAGGAGTGCTTTCAGAGCTGACAGCACCAATTATTACAACACACACACATACTTGAGGACATTTTCTACATAAAGCATCATCTTCCAAGCTATTGACTGAGGCAAGCAATGGGTGGATGCGCAACAAAACCCAGCAAGCTCGAGGAGGATATGAAGGAAGAGGCTGATGGGGTTGTGGTGGTGGAAGTTGTGAAGAAAGTAGTGCAAGAGGAGACCAAGGAGATTGAAGGTGGTAGGAAGTCTCTCAGTCTCTTGTTCATGGAAACTAAGGTCACCTCTTCCTTTATTATCTGAATTTTTTTTCCCTAAAAGACATGTGTCACATTTACCACACTTGTTAAAAATATTATTGATTCAGTTATTTGATCAAGACTTTGACCGCAAGATTACATCTGCACGTTGTTCGAAATAATGCTTTTAGTAGAAACGCTGGATGAAACAATATTTTTTTTGTGATAAAAGCCTTATACAAAAGCAAAACAGCACCTTAAGGCGCCGTTAGGTTCATCGAAAGTTATTGGAATGAAAAGAAAATTAGAAGAAAATTATAAATTTACATTTGGTTTGTCATGGAAAATGAAAACAACAACAACAAAATTTCCTTGGGAAAATGACTATCCCATTTATTTTTCATTTCATTTTTTTCCATGATCCAAACAGAAGATTAGTAAAAGCGGAAAAATATATAAAAACAGAGGATTTGGATTTTCCCACAATATCCTACTCGAATAAAACAGCAGAGCTGACAAGCATATATATTGATTTTAATTTTTAACAGACGGAAAAAATGAAGGATGACACTGAGGAAGCTACTGATGTGTCACTCGAACATAAACCAGCTCAAAATGCTACAGAAGAGCTTCATGATCCGCAGACAAAGAACAGCAGAAAGCAACAGTAACTACCAACTGTTACAGTTTTAGTTCTGATTTAGCTTTTGGTTTTGAAAATGTAATCTTACAACTGTTTCTTGTGTTTGTATGCATAAATAAACTCATCTCGCTTCATCATTGAATTTTTTCTTTCTTTCCGATTTTTGCTCAAATTGAGGAAATCGCCAATTTACTTACTCTCCGTTTAACTCAAGCGCAATTAATACAAGCGCCTTAGACATAGACGCATAAGCAATCATTATACTGAAAATAATGTAAACGTGCATGAGACTAGTATCCTCTAACTTGTGTGAATAATTTTTACAGGGAACCAATTTTGTTAATTCTACGAATTTAAAAAAAAAATTCGATTCATCATCCATGAAACCACAGGGATCCTCTAACTTGTCCTCCGTTTCGAGTCTCATTCTGTGGAATCTCTGACCACATCTTTGTAATTTCTTGTCATAAACTGTCGCCTGCCGGCTGCCATTTCTTTGATTCGGTTATCTGCAAGGTACAAAAAACTAAGACAAAATGAAAAACTACACCTCAGGCAAAGGTTAGAAATTTACATAGAAATCACCTCAACGCGTGGTCATTTCTCTGCTTGTTCTATGTATAATGCCTCGAAAGATAATACTGCAGTACTCATACAATAACTCGCAATGGTAACATTGGCGCCACGTCGAGTGCTGATCAAACTTGTGCTGACGACGACACTGCTGATATGCAATGTCACATCCATGAGAGGTGGAGACCTGACGAAAGGGTTCGTCTCCATGCCGCTGGATCAGACTAATCTTGTAATTCAGAAGCCTTACGACGTTGGCGTAGCTGACCGGTCCAGCTTCAAAAATGGGGTACACACGCTTTGGGTGTACTCCACAGACAAGCCTCATACTCGTGACAGCCATACCAATCCCCGAACCGAAATCCGCATCACTGTAAATAAAATGAATTAAAGTTTTTCTGTACCGGTCTTGAATGTTTGATTCTTATAATGTCTCTTCTTGTCAGTATGCAATGATGTTTGACTCTTTTATTGCTTCATGTAGGGGTATGACTACTCGTCAGGAGTCTGGCAATTCGAGGCCTTCGGATACGTGCCAAGCAACACCTCCGGGGTGGTGGTAATGCAAATATTTGGTGCTGGGGATCACGCAACGGCGATGATGTTGAGAGTTCACGACGGAGCATTGTCCTACTATAGAAATCCAGTGCTAGTGGAAAACATTTATGACAAATGGTTCAAGCTTAATGTGATCCACGACGTAGGTGGAAGCACAGTTCAAATCTATATCAACAGCGAGCTGAAGTATGAGGCCTCCGGACATCAGGGCAGCACTCATTATTTCAAATGTGGTGTGTATGCCCAGGATGATGATTCTGATTACATGGAATCACAGTGGAAGCAGATTAAGGTGCTCAAGAAGGAACACTAACACTAACATCTGAACAAAAGTAAAAAAGAAACTTAAAGCAAAGATAAATAAATGAAACTGATCAGCAGCTAGCTAGCTAAGGAAAATCTAAATGGGAAGAAAGTGTTGTTTTTGAATTAGATAAATCTTAATAAGAGTTGGATACAAACACAGCTAAATGTCAATGGAAACATATATCTCTCAACTGGTTCCAATTTACATATCCAAGTTAATTACTAACACAAAAATTTCGATATTCAGTGGAGAACGTATCGTATGAGAGCATACATGACGAAGATGTATGCTGGCTGAAGAGATGGGAGAGAAAGATATTGGATACCATGATGAACAAAGCTGAAACCACTCTGCGAGCAAACCATCTCATGTGTGTTGCACGCTGTGTTTTCATTGCAGGCAGCTTCAAATGTATCGAACCTTATGTACACACTATTCCTGCAAGTAAAAGAGTACATACAATATCACACTATCAATAAAACAGAGAAAAGTCGTCTGAGACGACTCGTCTCCATCTCCAAGAATCTCATCTGTGAAAAGATGAGAAGATTGGTTTTTAACAAGAGCTTTGAAAACAAGTGAATAACCATCTGAACGTGGTTTATAATACATCGTGACACACCGACTGTGCCTAAATTAGTTTGATTCAAGCAGAAAGCGCTTACTTGTCAACAAACTACATGCTTCACTCGCCCAAAATTTAGAACATTCTTCTTGAACATCAACCTTTATGGCTTGATCAAAGTCTGGAAGATAACATTGGCAATGCTTAGAAACAAGACCAAACTGAAATTAGAATAACATAGATAGAGTTCAAAGCCAAAAGATGCAACAAACCTCAGTGGCAGGTTCTTCATCACTTATAAACATTCACTAGGATTCCAAACCCTTTTGCAATGTCCAATCTCAAGATCAAGAGGAAGTCGAACAAGCTCAACTGTGCCAAATGGCTCGAATATCTGTCGAAGTTGGAAGTTTTTTGTCATGTTGAAGTGTTAAGTTCCCAACATAAAGTTCTCTATCAAATGTTCCATATGATCCTGCAAGACCAGTTGATCCTCCGGTTGAAGACGTGGTCGATTATACAAAAAAGCTTCTGAAGGTTTCACCATTACTTGTAGCATCAATACATGTAGCAACATGAAAATATATGCAACATAAGGGGTGAAACAAGGATGTTTGCAGACAGTTGCATATAAACGATATGTGCCTAGCTAGTGTCAAATGAACTGTTGATATATATGGATGGATGATCTCGCCGTTGATGTACTCTTCCCTTTGTCACGAGACTCGTGAATCTAAAAAATTCAGTTCAGTGATCAAGATTATGCTCCATTTTATCCTTATCCTCGCTTGTAGTTCGTCGTTACTCTTCATTGTATTATCACTTTGAATCAAATGGTCATTTTTTCTTGAAGCTGAAAAAAATTAAGGCTATATGTTACAAGTAATAGTGGAAGAACACACACCTGCACACAAATAGAATGAAATGCCAACTCGCTTCTCAGTGTATCAAACCCAAGGAAAAGAAAAAGAAGCAAACTTAACAGAACATTAATATATAAATAATATGTAGATAAATTTGCTCACACCAATTTGCTCGCTCTTATAAATAACAATCACCAGCTGTGCATCAGTTCTGAGTCAAAACATCAAAAAGTAGTAAGTACTCGTCCAAACTAGGGTTTTGATGTTGCAATATCTGCACACTTTAATCGATGCGATTGAGAATGTAAATACTAGCAAAAAACAATTTATAAATCGGTAAGTACCGGGTCGTACAAGGAGCAAGTCTAAACATATGAGCATTATTCGATTTTGTTCCGATAAGTCTATTCTAGTTGCGAGAGGTTGGATTGATGTGGTTACTAAAACAAATGTATATAAAATAATCTAAAGAAACTAGAGGTGGATGGTGATTATAAACCCAAGTTATTTAGCTGTGTTTGAAAGTATGAATAATACGATGTCTAAGGAAGCATTAGCATTACTTAGACCCTTACAAGCCTAATGAGGTACGATTCTGCCTTCAAAGTCTTCTGTACTGAAATTTTGACCAGGTAAATCATTTATACTCTTTCACTGAGGTATATGATCTATCCTATTTTAAATAATGATACCCTAACAACTACACTATTTTAAAACATAAGGTAATAACTAACCTTTGATCTCAATCGGGACATGCAAAATGAATAGTATCATCAATCCTTCTGATTTTTCTCCAATCCCAATCCCCATCGATCGAAACGAGCGACTCCATATATTACTTTAGTTCCTCCCAGCCACATATAATGACACTTATTTTGGTCGATGCATAAGAAGCACTCTCGTATTCATGTAGATCTAATATCATTTGGTCAATATCATGTACAAATACGCTTTCTATATTTCTCCAGTAGCTCAAAATTTTCCTGTTAAAAGGAAATGCATTCCATATAGTGAATTCATTGCTCCAACCATGGTCATGTTCCTCCTCCAATGCCTCCTCCTCTTCCACGGCCTCCTCCTCCACTGTCGTCCAAGTTCTCTTTATGCAGTAAACAACAAGGCATAGCTTACCATCATGAAAAGTCAGCAGCACTAAAATATGAAAATGAGGCCAATAGATACAATCGTCGGTGACGACTCGGGACCAAAACTTACTGCAGATTTGATTTGCAAGATACTGGTAAGCCTTTTTTCCGAATGAATTAATGAAGTGAAAAGAGTATAAAAAAAATGGTTGGCTATGATCACATGCCTTTTTTAAAGTTTTTTTTAGTTTTTTTTTATAGTTTTTTTTTTAGTTTTTAAAATATGTTGTCTCCTTGCATATTTAATGAACAACAAAACAGAGACGTGTCTAAGTATAAAATTTTGGACTTCAAAACAGAGAAATTCTGAGTTACAAGATCAACTTGCATTGCTGGTTATTCAATGGAAGAAGCATGACTCCATCAAAGCCTGACTGTTATAGTTGGACTTTGAGATTATCTTCATCAAAGCCCCCATCAAAGCTCAAGATTTTTCATGAAACGGCTTTCGTCATCAAGGTCTTCCTCCTCTTCTTCATCATCATCTTCAAAATCCTAAAGTTCATGTTTATCGAGATTATCACTCTGAAGTATGCTGCATAGGGTTTGCCCAGCCTTCACGTCCAAGCGATAATGCTATACCAAGAAACGATCCGGTCATTTTTCGTACTACAAACCCCATCCGGAGTTAATAATGAGAGTTTCCTCACTAGCATATGGATAGACATGATCCAATGAAATTTACAGTACATGAGAATATATTGGTGCCATTTATTGGGATGATAACTTATATTCATTGGAAAATAAAAATAAAGAGTCATTGGAAAAAATGATATTCATTTCTCAAAGGTTAAAGATGACTGCTTTATCATTAGGATATCAGTCAGTCGTGATGTACAAGAATTTATAGTACATGAGAATATACACCTGCCATTTCTGGGGAGGAAATATAAAGAATATGTAGAGACCGGTCGCATTCAATCTCAGCCAGCAGCTATGTGGAATCCTACCTTGAGTGAGATAAAAGAGCTACCTTCCTTGCCTTTTTATAGCATTGTGGGTTTGGGTTTGCAGAGGTGAAGGACAATATGTTGTATTATAAGCTTGGGTTGTTTTTCTGTTCATAATAATGCATATATGTTTTGTTGAGTTGTCCAATATAAAAAAAATACGAATTTTGTTATTGGATTGATAAACTATTATAAAAAGACAACCATTTTATTTCAAGTGCTTACCGCCTTACAATTCATCTATTTATACCAAAGTCACTCCTAAGTGAAATGTTGAAATCATTTTTATCTTACGGTTACAATTCAATGTTTTACGAACATCTATCAAAATATCTCATATTCATCCTTCTCCATAATATTATATTCTCTATAATCTTTTTCATTTTAACCTCTTTTAATTTTGCTTTATTCTTGGGCACCATCTTTCTTGTTTTTGCCTATTATTAACGAAGAAAAAGAAGCCCAACTAAAAAAGATGGGCTTATTCTTAAGCTTGAGTTAAGTTAATTCTTTATTCTTAAGCTTGAGTTAAGTTAATTCTTTTGCTCAATTTATGTTTTACTATCTATAATAGCGAAAGGATCTGTTGCAATCAGGGCCAGGCCAGTCCTGAGGTTTCAGGGGCCCTGGACGGAATTTTTTTTTTGGGCCCTCTCTTATGATAAAAAATAATATTTATTTTCATTTAAATAAATAACGTAGTCTAGCATTTAAACGGCCCTCATGTCCGTTTGTCGATTGTTAAACCCTAATCAGGTCAGTCTCATCTCTTTTACATTTTTTTAATCTGTAGGGCTATCTGGGCTTCTTTTCAACCCATAATCAAATTTTTAAATATGTAATTTTAATTTTTACCGATAATATTCAGTAACACATAAATTATTTATACCATTTAAGGGCCCCTTCTAGACAATGGGCCCTTGGCATTGTCCAACCTTACTTCCATATGAGGGTCGGCCCCGGGTGCAATCAGTATACTTTTGTAAAAAAATACAAATCAATGGTAGAGCTTGATTTGATGATTTGGACGGATGTGATTAAGCCCCGCGTATGGATGATTTTTCGGCGACACAATATAAATCACTTTTGACAAACTATGTCGCACTTTTGTCTCGGCTACGAATTATAATCCACTTTTAACGAATTTTACAGTTTCTATCAAAAATATGGTTTGCACTTGATCTTTTCCCGGGATCGAACATATATTAGCTTGATTTGTTTTGAAGGACATAAATTAAGTTACTATACCGTCAACCAAAAAATATGAATTGTATTCGATAATGAATGATTATTCAAATTAAAAACAAATATGTTAGGGTGAACATCCATAAATGGGTCAATCATTCCACACCAGAAAATGTCAACAAACTTGTTGAGAAAGAATCATCAATCACTTCTACAACATCAAAATTCGAATAAGAATGAGCCTCACAAAAAATTCGAATAAGAATGGCGCCAATTTCGAGTATAAAGCTTCTCAAGCACACTTCACTAACATTAATCCTTAAATTCTTCAAGACGCTCAAAAAAGTATCATCGGTCCCCTCGCATCAAATTTAATTCAGAATTTTATTATACTTATCCTCCTATCAGTTATCACACCTTTCAAGTTTGTTGTGCCAGTATTTCGGAAAATTGCAAATACATAATTTTAAAAGTTAAATGTTTCCAAAATTCTTTATAGAAATAAACGCCAAGACAAAATAATTTTAATTATAAAACTATAAATGTACATATATATAACATATTGGATCTCACCATTATGCAGTTTCGAGCATGCATTTTGCCTAGATGCATTTTAAGCTTTCGCAAACTGCATTTAGGCAAAAACTGATGCATTTTCAAAAGTGCATAACGAAAACGAAACTACATAACGAAGGAGTTCTCAAAGTTCACGAAAAATGAAAGGTTTTCATTTGAACGCTCCTCTAAGATATTTATGATGACGAAAAACCAAATACTTACCACCAGGTTTCTTTTGATAGTGGATGGTTTACATCAAACTTATCAATGAATCTCAAACATTGTTGTAATCCATGCGTTTAAGGCATATGCATCCATGACTTGGGAAATGCTAGGAGAGAACTTCCCCACCTAGCATTTCTTCCAAACAAAACACAAAAAAATGTAGAAAGTTCTCTCACAAATGTTTGAAAGAAATGCTAGGTGAGTAAGTTCTCTCCTAATATTTCCCTAATCATGGGTGCATATGCCCTAACACACCTCTCATGGTAGGATCATAGTAGCGTCAAAGCACGCCTCTAAAAGAGGATAGTGCATAACACCCCACACAAACTATGGACATAAGTGTAATGGGTGAGATTTTAACCCTCAAACTTGTGAATGCAAAGTTGAAATTCTTCCACTAGACCACACTCTTATTGCCAATATTTAACATTAGTTTGGATCATGGAAAATGTGGCGGATAGAGAATGAAATGGAAGATAAATGAGAAAATTATTTTTCCACGGAAATTACATACGAAATGGTATTTAGATATTTTGGGTTGTTTGCATTTTTTATAGCAAACCAAAATTTTGTTTGATTTATGAATTATAAGTCAGTACAAAATTACTATATATTAAAGGGCTATCTAGCTCATGTGTCTCGTATCGAATTAATTTTGCCATCATAATAAAGAAATTATTAGAGTCATGATGAAACGTGAGACGTTGTCGATTATCTCTTATTTTTCTCCTCGCCCAAAATCATTGACAAAGCTTCTTAAAGTCCAATTTTATTCGAATATATCACCCCCTCTCACTCTTCCCAAAACCATTTTTTTCCCGCCAGCGGGAAGAGAGCCGATTTCCATTTTCCTACATCAAAATAAAAACCCTAAAACTTCTCCATTATTCAAAATCCCCAAATCCCTCAGCCGTTTCAAACATCCGCTCCTCGGCCATAAATACTCACTCTCAATCCCTCCAACAGTTTCTCTCACATCATCCATCGGCTTCCGCGCCTATCACCTGTTCGATCAAATTCCTGACTGACAAGTATAAAGTCCACTTCTGTATCGGCGAGTACAAACATGTATGTGGTGAAGAGAGACGGACGTCAGGAGGCAGTCCACTTCGATAAAATCACTGCCAGGTTGAAGAAGCTGAGTTATGGGTTGAGTACTGATCACTGTGACCCGGTTCTGGTGGCTCAGAAGGTGTGTGCTGGAGTGTATAAGGGTGTCACCACTAGCCAGTTGGATGAATTGGCTGCGGAGACTTCTGCTGCCATGACTGCCAACCACCCTGATTACGCCTCTGTAAGTGGTTATTGATACCAGTTTTTATTTTTATGAGATTTGTTGATGTTGTATAGCTGATCGATATTTGTTTGGTTGATGTAGTTGGCTGCTAGGATTGCTGTTTCAAATCTACACAAGAACACCAAGAAATCATTTTCTGAGACGTGAGTTATTTTTGGCTGTTTTAATAATATTGCCGGTTAGAGCTAGTTTTATTTCAGATGTTGGGGTTGATGTTTATTTATCTTGTGGAATTTGCAGGGTTAAGGACATGTACAACCATTTTGATGAGAGATCTGGACTGAAGTCTCCTTTGATTGCTGATGATGTGTATGAGATCATCATGAAGGTGTGCAACTCTCCCAGTTTCATACTAAGCTCATTTGTTGATGGTTTGTTCTTAAAGATTAGTGAACAATATCCTTATAGCCGATTTATCTCGTAAAACAAGTTATGAACTGAATTTTTGTTATGCTCATTTGAACTGAAGAATATTAATATTTTCAATTGATCATCTTATTCGTAATTGTAGATGATGAAGTAGCTGCTGATTCATTCCTTACTATACTAACCTTCAGAATTATATAACCTTTGCCACTGTTTTTTTCCCTCCAGAATGCTGCTCGTTTGGACAGTGAGATAATCTACGATCGAGACTTTGATTATGACTACTTTGGTTTCAAAACCCTTGAGAGATCGTACCTTTTGAAGGTTAATGGCAAGGTTGTTGAGAGGCCTCAACATATGTTGATGAGGGTGTCAGTTGGAATCCATAAAGATGATATTGAGTCTGCCCTCAAGACATATGATCTCATGTCTCAGAGATGGTTCACTCATGCTTCTCCCACCCTTTTCAACTCTGGAACTCCTAGGCCCCAAGTATGTACACAGTTAACCACAAAGTAAATACAACAAAATGCAGACTGCCTTTGAAATAGGAACTGATCTTTAGTTTTCTCTCATCCTTTGATAGTTGAGCAGTTGTTTCCTCATATGCATGAAAGATGACAGTATAGAAGGAATTTATGATACCTTGAAGGAGTGTGCTGCAATCAGTAAATCTGCTGGAGGGATTGGTCTTTCTATACACAATATACGTGCTACTGGAAGTTATATTCGTGGAACAAATGGAACATCTAATGGAATTGTTCCAATGTTAAAGGTGTTCAATGACACTGCACGCTATGTTGATCAAGGTGGAGGAAAGAGGAAGGGTGAGCTTATCATGCATATCTCATATTGTTTCGTTGTCTGATGAGTTTTGATTAAAGGCTATGGCTTCTTATCTCGAATGATTACTCTTGATGCTGCAGGTGCTTTTGCTGTGTACCTGGAGCCTTGGCATGCAGACATCTTCGAGTTCTTAGATCTTAGGAAAAACCATGGAAAAGTAAACACTTGGGATAACTGAGTTGTGTTGTTACTTGCATGTTGCATACCAATTTTTTTTTCTTTAATTAATTTTTAATGTAGTACAATTTTTTGATTTTCGTTCACTAAATTGATTTGTGCCTTCATATCAGGAAGAACATCGTGCCCGGGATTTGTTCTACGCTCTTTGGATTCCTGATCTATTCATGGAAAGAGTTCAGAGCAATGGGGAATGGTCCCTTTTTTGTCCTAATGAGGCCCAGGGATTGGCAGATTGTTGGGGTGAAGAGTTTGTGAGGCTATACACTAAGTATGAGAAAGAAGTAAGGATGTCCGGCTGTGGTGTTCGGTTCTTGATTTTGTCTGTGCTTCCCATAACCAATAGAGGTTGTTCAACCTCAGATATAACGGCTCGTCAATGATCATTTTTTCTTGCTATCAGGGTAAAGCAAAAAAGGTTGTCCAAGCGCAGAGTCTCTGGTTTGAGATTTTAACCTCACAGATAGAAACTGGGACTCCTTACATGCTTTTCAAAGTAATTGGTCATATTCAGAATTTCTCTGTCATAATTTTTTTATATTTTATATTGACATTTTATCTGCCTCAATTTTAGGACTCCTGCAACAAAAAGAGCAACCAACAGAATTTAGGCACTATCAAATCATCAAACTTATGCACTGAAATTATTGAGTATACTAGTCCGACAGAGACTGCTGTTTGCAATTTGGCATCAATTGCTTTGCCGCGGTTTGTGAGGGAGAAGGTTAATCTTCCTAGCCACCTCTCTTAAAATTATCATTTAACTATTGTTTCTTTTTCATTTCTTTACCTAGCCGCCTTCGGTTGTATCAGGGAGTGCCTATGGAGTCACATCCTTCAAAACTTGTTGGGAGTCTAGGTTCGAAAAACAGATTCTTTGATTTTGATAAGCTGGCAGAGGTGAGCTTAACAAATTTGTAGGTACTTATTTGTCTCTTTGGTAGAACTGCACTCAACTATTCTTGATATCTGTAGGTCACAAAGATAGTTACCACGAACCTGAACAAGATTATTGATGTCAACTTTTACCCTGTTGAAACTGCGCGGAATTCCAATATGCGGCACAGACCCATTGGTATTGGAGTGCAGGGTCTTGCAGATACTTTCATTCTGATGGGCATGACATTTGAATCACCAGAGGTAACTGTATTGTCTTAAAATAAAAGTTGATCTTGATTCTAGGTTTGATTCTTAACAATAAAAGTGGCATTGGGATCCAGTTCTACTGCTTGTAACTGACATGATACTTTTATGATTTTTCTTGTTTTCAGGCTCAACAATTAAATAAAGACATTTTTGAGACCATTTACTATCATGCTCTGAAGGCTTCCTCTGAACTGGCGGAAACAGATGGCCCATACGAAACATACATTGGAAGTCCTGTGAGCAAGGTATGTGAAATTGAAGTAAAAAATCAAAATTTGGGTCAGTGTTCCATCTATTCGTGCAAATTTCATATTTGTTATAATTGGAGATGTTAGGCATATAGTTTAGAACACTTTGTTTTGTAATCATTCTGGGTATCTTTTGTTATAAATCTGAAAAACATTCGTTCATATGGCAGGGAATACTTCAACCAGACATGTGGGGAGTAGAACCCTCGGAAAGGTGGGATTGGGCTGCCCTCAGGCGGAAGATATCACAGAATGGAGTGCGCAATTCGCTATTGGTAGCTCCTATGCCCACGGCTTCAACCAGCCAGATTCTTGGAAACAATGAGTGCTTTGAACCATATACTTCCAATATCTATAGTCGCAGGGTTTTAAGGTTTGTAATCTGCCACTTGTTGGTGTGGTTGAATTGTGATACTCTTATGACTCTGTTACAAATGTTCTTATATAGCTTACTGTTTTATGCAGCGGCGAGTTTGTGGTTGTAAATAAGCATCTTCTGCATGATTTGACCGAAATGGGCGTATGGTCCCCAGATATGAAAAACAAAATTGTTTATGATAACGGCTCTATTCTTAAAGTTACTGGGATTCCAGAGGAGTTAAAAGAAATTTACAAGTATGTTAGCTCCCCTCACGTGTTAATATTGTGGTACAATTTATCTTTGTACTAAGAAGCTTCCTGTTCCCAGGACTGTTTGGGAGATTAAACAAAGGACATTGGTAGACATGGCTGCAGACCGAGGATGTTACATAGACCAAAGCCAGAGCTTAAACATTCACATGGACCAAGCCAACTTTGGGAAGCTTACCTCCTTGCATTTCTATGCCTGGTCCAAGGTATATTCTCTTACTTGAATATCATTTTGTATAACACACTTCGGATGCTTCAATTCTATCCAACAACCTATTTATAATAAGGCAATCTAATGTCTTCCATTTTTTGGCTGTCTAAAGGGCCTGAAAACTGGGATGTATTACTTAAGATCGCGTGCAGCTGCTGATGCTATCAAATTCACAGTTGATACCGCGGCTGCTCTCAAGGTAAATAACGACTTTAAATGCCTTAAAGTAATTATCATTCACAGTTTGCATTCCATTATCATATCACAATTTAAATGCAGGAAACAAATGTTGAGGTAACAGATGATGCCGATACCAAGATGGCTCAAATGGTATGTTCTTTATCAAACCGCGATGAGTGCTTGGCTTGTGGAAGCTAAACTCCCCAGAAGTACACCCTATAAAAGTAGTGCAGTGGCACACGACATGTCTTAACTTGCAACTTTCCCAGCCCTAGACGATTTACCGATCCATGTATAGCGTTATAAAAAAGTAGTTTGCTATGTGCCGCAGTAGAGTCTCCTCAGTATACCTTTCATAGGTCCTGCAGAACCCTCTCATCTATCCTAAATGGAATTCTCTTTTGGCGACACCCTAGTCAACTCTTTGTCTCGTACTTGCCTTTTATAAATAGTCTACGTGCATTTTGTGTAGGCAGACACATGAATCAGTACGGCCGGCAAGAACTATAAAATTTCTCATCAGCAGTCAGTTTGCTTTAACTAGAAGTTGTACTAAATGGAAATATTGGAATGAGTCTTTGTTTGAGTTATAGTATCTTTTTGTTGATCCATGTCCAAGTTGGTAGTAGTCTTTGTTTTAACTAGTTTTACTTTCTATCATCATCTTTGAATGGAAGAATAGTGTGATGCATTAATAACGAAGTGTTGTTCAAGGAGCTGCTGCACTTTGTCTTTGTACCAGTCATTCAAACAACAGCATGAATGTGTCGGATAAAGACATCCTGCGAGTGAGTTGAAATCTTCAAACTACATTCTTCGTATTACACTATGACATCATGTTCTCCATCACCTTACTATAAAACTAGGGGTGTGCAAAATCCGATCCGGCTCGGTCCATTTAATGTCGAGTTTAACCCAATTCGGTATGAGTTTCGTGTCGGATTAGGGTTGAGGATCGGATTACCCGATTTCATAAGTAATATAAAAAAATACTAGATTTTTAATAAGATTCAAACCTTACACCTCATCTGAATAAATATGACTACACATATTAATTAATTTATTTGTATTTTCGTGAAATATTACATTAAATACGAATATGTAATTGATTTGCAATGAAAAATAATACCGTAATACTAAACCTTAAATTACAAATCAGTGATATAAGTTTATATTTTCTTAGTATTTGTATTGCGATATATGATATTGAATAGTTTATGTCTATTATAAATTTTAGGTTTTAGGGCGAGTTCGGGTACACATGATTAACCCGATCTTTAGGATCGAATTTGGATACACATGATTGACCTCGGATTAAGGTTCAAATAAATTACCCGATCACTATTTAAAACCCGTCCGCCCACCCCTATATAAAACCCAGTCGACCGCATGACAAAAACATTTGTTAATTGTTTATTTTTATAATCACGGTAATTTAGTCAGCGTTGACCACCGTCTACCTCTATTCAATCTTTAGCAAGACAGCCAAGGAAAGGATAACCATTACAAACAACTTATTGGCCAAATTGCATGTCGGCTTTGGTATCACCGACTGAATTAAAACCAGTTGCTATGTGCTGCTTTTGTTCTGTAAAGTGACCACGTTCGCACCCAAATCACCTCTGGATTTGAATCCATGTAAAGTATAAATATGGTTTTTATGGTCCATGACCAGATGAGGTTTTGCCTGATTACTATTCAATTGCCTCTCTTTTTTTCTGAGCTGAAATTGCAAATGTTTGAGGCTTGTTTTTTTTTGTCAAAGTAGGTAGTTTGGCATTGGTCAAGCATTGAAGCTGGCCTAACTGATTTGATCATCACCAACCCTAAGGACAGGGTTGTTCATTTCAGCTCTAAAAGTTAGCATCTTTCGGTCTTCAGTCTGTGCTGAATTTTGTCTCAGCTTTGCTTTTTTTTTTCTGAAAGTGGCGAACAGGGAAGAAAGCAGCAGCAAGAAAGCGAAGATTTACGGGGAGAGCAGTGGGCGGAAAGATGAGGATGAGGATCGGAGAATGAAAGAGGAGACTGAAAAAGAAGAAGAAGAAGCATTGAGAGATTGGGGAATCCATATGAAATTTAATCGCGAACAAGAGATGTCAGCAATGGTTTCTGCTTTGACTAATGTCGTTTCGGGTCATGTCAGCCACTTAGCTCCATATCCTCCATCATTCGCCGACAGCCAGAAAAGAGGCCGCCAAAATGAGCTGAGTTACGCAGCAGGATCGGCCTCAGTATTATCTCTATCACATGCTATGACAGGTAAAACTATCTTTCTTTTCGTATCCATTGTGACACAAAATCTCAAGCTTATTCAGATATTAACTAACAATTTATTTTACTCGTAAGCGATGTGGATATTTCTTCAATTGTTACTCCAAAAAAAAAGGTCTTGTTTTGACCGTTGCAGAAGCATTGAGCAGTAGAGAAATGGGCAGCAATGCAGCTGAGGCCGCAATGGTTCCAACATACGTGCACGCGAATCCAAACTCTGCTACCGACTCAGAAAGGCGACGATACAGAGGAGTTCGGCAAAGGCCATGGGGAAAATGGGCGGCTGAAATCCGTGACCCTTATAAAGCAACTAGACTCTGGTTAGGCACGTTCGACACGGCTGAAGCTGCTGCTAGAGCCTACGACGCCGCTGCGTTGGGCTTTCGTGGTAACAAGGCTAAACTCAACTTCCCTGAAAATGTCACTCTTCGACAAGGACCGCAACCTCAGAATTCCTCCTCCTCCTCCCATGGTCTTCAGTACAGCATCTTCTCTGCTACTCCTTCCGCGCAGCCTTCGATGTACTCAAATGTCGCTCCGGGAGTACTTGATCAGCACTTGCATCAGATGCCAAGATTTCAGTCACAGACAATGAGTTTAATGGAGCAAAGAATGTTGTCATCATCCTCTATGCCATTTCAGTTATCTTCTTCATCATCATCGCCAATGAGTTCAAACTCGCCTCCTACGAGCCATTCTTCTCAGCCAGCTCCTCGTCGCTGGTCGCCCGATTCAGGCAATAACCCTTCACCTACTGAATGAGATTTCCTCTGCCAACTCCGGAAGCTTTTCGGTCATGTTTTTGTTAGAAAATAATGTGTTAAAATGTGAAGAAAAATGAAACAAGAATTTCAATCTTTATTGTCTATTTAATTTGTTTTATTTTGAAAAATTAGTATCATTCTCATGCGTTAAGATCACGTACAAAATTAATTTTTGATACAAAATACAAAATTTGTCAAAATCATTTTATAATTCGTCAGTTTATTTTATAGTTCGTCACTATTCGAGCCGAAAAATGAAAAAGACGAGCTGAAAAAAATGAAAAAACGACATAATTCGTCAGTTTCATTTTATAATTCGTCATCAATAAAAATACCAAAAAATCAAGATTTTTTTAAACTTTATACCGAATCCTTTTCCTCATTCTCATAGTGATTTTTTTAACAATTTCCATGTTTGCAACTTGCTGATTCAGATTGTGAACTGCTCCCTAATTCTACATTACGATAAGATACTTTTTTCAAACATCAAAAGGTTGCCGTCATTTTGGCGGAAACGGTGCAATCAAATGACTCGAGTGCTAGAACGATATCATTTTAATAAAAATGACATCGTTTCGATTGATAATTTTTTATATAAAGTGAAACGACATTGTTTTATTCAAAAACGAATCATTTTGGTACTTAGTGCACCTAATCCGAATCCCATTTTGACAATTTTCATCCACAGAGTAAAATAACTGAGAGCTCGTCTCACCAAACTGTAAATAAGTTGCAGAATCATCTTCTAGCTATATTATCGAACCGGCCCATCAAAGCCCAATAAATAGGACACTAGAGGCCCAGCCCGTATTCTGCTTCTCTCCAGAATGTTCTCAGCCGCATATCGCATTGCAAACATCGAAGAGAGAACAAAAACCCTAATTCCCAATTTCTACCAAATCCTATAAATCGCAATTTTCAGCCTCGCCAACGCTCCCATCGCTCGATAACTTTACAGTCCAGCTTTTGGTTTGCGTCTCTTGTAGTGCTTATTTGATCTTCTAGGGATTAAACGTCTGCCCCTTTTGCTTAATTTTCTATTTGCTTAAGGGACGAATGCATCCCTAAGATGCAATCCATCTGTTTCACTTTGTCAGCATTTGTGTTTGATTCAGTTGCTGATCATTCAAAGGTGGTATATTCAGTTTGATTCTGCTAACTCTGGTTTTGTTTATGTTTGAAACTGAACTGTATATATGATGATAATCCATAAGGCTTGTTTCTCAAAACATTCGCAGTGGCCGCCTAAAGCTTTCGCCTTTCGCCGGGCTTGAGAGTTAATGCTGCTTTTATCCTTCCTTGGATGTCTGATATATTTAGGACTTTAGTTGACAACTGATGTGTACTGTGACCTTATTGTCTTATGTTTGTGTGTAGTCTAATTTATGTCTATGATGATAATCCATAAGGCTTGTTTCTCAAAACATTCGCAGTGGCCGCCTAAAGCTTTCGTCTTTCGCCGGGCTTGAGAGCTAATGCTGCTTCTATCCTTCCTTGGATGTCTGAGATATTGGTTGCTTATGGAATTGTTATGTGTTTCTTCTTTTTGTTTAGTGTTTTTAGCATGTGTTTGATTTTATGTCTGTGATGATAATCCATGAGGCTTGTTTCTCAAAACATTCGCAGTGGCCGTCTAAAGCTTTCGCCTTTCGCCGGGCTTGAGAGCTAATGCTGCTTTTATCCTTCCTTGGATGTCTGAGACACACTTACTAGACTAAGTTATCATCTGTTGTTATTCTTTTTGCTAATGACAATCCATAATGTCTCCTTCTCAACTGTTACTTCCATTGTTTGCAGACAACTTTTATCGTCTTGTAGGTGTTGAGTCGAACTTTATCGCTCTTTTGAAGGTTTAGAAGAATTTGTTGCTTAATTTGAGTGCTAAATCCATCAATTAGCCTTATGAATCAAATTATCTTTAACTTGCACAACAGATAGATTGTGAATTGCTTATATGATTATCCGTTCCTGAGCATTGGTGGCCCTGCAGTGTCTCAAATCCTGAAGTCCTTGTGTATTATAATCCTTACCTGAGCATTGGTGGCTCAGTAGCAGCTAACAATGTTTTTATTTTTTTGGTAGTCATGGCAAACCATGATTAGAGAAAAAATTTGTATATGATAAATATATTTTGACAATGCTATCAAAAAAAAAAAACACCCCATACGATTGGTGTTGCTCGGGGAATGCGACTATACCAGTGTGCAAATCAAACATTTAAATGGTTGAAGGCAAACCCAAGACGGAGTATCGAGCATATTCATCGAGAGGGCAACAAGGTAGCTGATCTAGTGGCGCATTGGGCAGCAGGAGAAAATGGACTAGGCGCCATGCAATACCAACAGGGAGCTTTAAGGCTGACGGGAGGAGCATGAGGGTAGAAGAGCTGGAGCATGAATGAAGATTGACAAGAGTCTTAGTTGAAGCTCAATGGCAGGGTGGTTTGGCGGTTGGAGTTGGAGTTTTTCGTACTGGAAGAAAGCAGCTTAGAGGCCTTATTGTTCTTTTTAATTATGTTTTTTTATCATATTTAGGAGGTGTTCCCGTATCTGCAAATTGTGTGGTGTCAAACATCTTGTTTGGTGTTGTGTTTGTTGGGTGGGGGTTGCTTGTGTTTCGGAAGTTGATTAGTTTTCAGACAGGTTTAATAGTTTGTAGTTTGTGTAGTCAGTTGGGTTTAGTCGATTCTGGACTTTGGGCCTTTTTGTTTTGCTTGTTTTTTTGCTGTAAACTCCTCTTTTATCGAAAAGGAAAAAATTATGCATTAGCAGCAGCATCAGCATCAACATCATCAAATAAGTGGGCCCTTAATGATAAGTTTACCAGATAGCTTATTCATTCAAATGTTTTTTACTTGCTTCTTCTTCTTTCATTTTTTTGCAGTGTAGGAGATGCTCTGTCATTCAGTGTTATTAAGCCCGCACCGTTTCGGTTTTTACTCATCAGGTGACTCGATCCGTTCATTCGATTCAGTATCGATTCGATTTTCACTAACCTGATGATTCTATCGGTTCAACCGATTCAATTTGGTCTGAAAACTTATATTATTTAGACTAGCTAATTATTCAATCTCCTCTCTAGTACTTTCTTTTTTGAGGGTCCCTTAGACGTCTTCGACTAGGGTGTGGTCACTGTATACTGTCATCACAACATTTTGGTCATGAGATGGTACTAGCATTTTTTGTAATTTGTATGGTGCTTCAGGTGTGAAACTTTTAATTAGTAGTGGAGTAGTATTTACTGATAGAACGCAACAGCAGAAAAATTCTAGTCTTCAGTGCTGTGATTTGAAATGAAACGATGTTCAGCAAAATAGAAGAGAAAGAAACACCATGTCGGTAATGACTATCCATTATTATCATCAATGTCACCTGAGAGGAAAATTGTAACCATTACATGGAAATTCAAGAATCAAGTAAAAACCCAAGCTGGTTACTTGTGTCTCTTACATTTATTAATCATGAGTGGTGTATAGATAACCAACCCTTCAACATGTAGTTCCAACACTTTTTAAGAATGGAGAGCACAAACCCCACGAGAATTCGCCTCAAAGAAAGTTCCTTATATCTAATGACTTCACGTCAACCATCTCCTCATCCTTGAACTCCTCCCTGTCAAAAAATAATGTCCATATTATAAAACAGAATTGAAGATGGATGCAGATAATGAATGAGTTCATGCCTAGGTTCAAACACATATTTAAGTGATATGTGCTGTTCATTTCAATGCATTTCAAGCACATCACATCTATTATGAACGTCTCATCTTTGTTAGGTTGTAGGACAATCTATCCTTGTAAAGTTATATTTCTCAACCTTTACAGCATCATACCTTTTCTTTTGAGTTTCCATTGCCTCGAATGCATCTTTCTTAAGCTCTTCCAGTTGAGATTTTGCAATCTTCAGTTCTAGGTCTTCCTCATATTTAGGCAAGTCCTCCTTCTTGATTCCAAGCCTGGTAAAATAAACACTAGTCAGCTTTATTTAAAGACAGTGGACATTGAGTTTGTAAGAAGACATCAATCATCTGATTGAACATGCCAATTCCTGGCCTATGTTCAGGACGGCCAAACTTACTTCTGATTGACCTTATCAAACTCAGCCATAAGAAGAGCCATTCCTTTCTTATCATTCCTCATTAGAGGCTTTTTAAGTTCTTTCTCCACTTTCTCAAGCGCATCCATCATCATGGCTTCTGCACCAAGCTGATCAGTAAGACCCCTCCTGCAAAGAATAATACAATTTCACACTTGTGAAATGGAACAGTAATAATCTAGTGAAAGGTAAAAGTAAGACACTCGAAGAGTAATGAGCCTTTAAAAATTAAAGTCACTGATGGTCAAGTAGTTGATACAATGATACTAGTTATGTATATGAAAACAAGTATAAAATGATGAAGGATACTAAAGATAAGTGGCAAATAACTTGTCAGAAGACGACTAAAAACAAAACTACTTACTTCACCCGGATCTCCTTCAAAGTCAATAGATATGTCCTGGCATCAGGAATACCGTGTGTCTGGGTTTCAATAGTGTACTTGATCCGCTGAGACTCTGAAAATAAATCTGCCCTGTTGAAATTACAGCACTCAAGTCATGTAGAAACCACAATAGAATGTGAACGAAACAGATGAATCATGCAATACAATTGACTTGAACTACTGAAACGGTGCAGAGTAGAACAGTCTTTGTTTGTAAAAAAGTAACACCAACTGTAAAAATCAGGAAATTTTGCACACTAGTTCAATGTAGTATGGAACTAGTGTGCATCATTTTTATTTTTTGCTAGACATTTCTTACCCTTCAAAGCAGCATAAATTGAAGAATCTTGCAGGGTTTTATTTTAACCACTTAACAACATTGAATAACCATAGTCATGCCAGAAACACTAATATACATAAAGATGGTGGAACACAGACATACTTTTCCCTTGCCACCTTCATGACCTTTGCGTAGTGAGCCACTGCAGATGGATCTTCTGGGTCTATCGTGATTTTCTCTTTCTTAAACACCCCAATGGCTGTCTCAAATTTGTTTTTAACCTCCAGAAAAATGTTCTTCAACATCTCTGTTCAGTAAAAAAAAAACATTCAAAAGACCATAATGAAAAGACCTGATGTCATGAAAATATGCCTCAGTGAAAAGACCTTAGGTAGAACGAGTAATGACACAACGAATGACATGCCGAGAATTTCCCAATGAATACTGAATCCTCAATTTTACTTAAAGACAGACTATGTCATCGCGTTCAGCACTCGAGTGAAGAACAATGCAAATCAAGAATTTGGTAAAAATGGTCCATCAAAGTTATGCCTGCAACACATTGTCCTGAGTATGCAAAGAACTTAGGCCAAACAGATAAAACATCGATGTCTGAACTAACCATCTCCTTTAAGCGGTGGCAGAGCAGCTTCTTTGGCATAGAAACGAACTGGAATAGCATGCACACCCTGTGAAAATACCTGGCTGGAATACACCTGCACACCAAAGAACTATCGACCATTAAGTAAAAATGAAACAACAATGCCGTGAAAGAATAAGTCCAGGTTTTCTAAAACGGAAAGCAACATGACAGTTGCGTGTTAAAAGAAGGCGCTGCCAAAGACCCTAAAACAGCTAGCTCATACATTTGATTATCTATTGACGTTTCACGAAGGAAACCCTTGTTGTTTGATGATTTAACAATCACGTGCTCTACACAACAGGCAACAGAGGCCAATCTTATCATAGTTATGCGTTTCTGATTGCCGATGTTTCACAATTAGCTACACAAGCCACAAGTTCTCCTCATTCCCCCCTAACACAGTGTTAACTAATGAAATTGATCATAATTGTTTGCTTCATATCATTGTCATCAATATAATTCTCCTGCCCAATGCATTCCAGCCTCTACTTTCAGAATATACACATCAAATAATCATTTAAAAAAGAATAAGAAAATGAAATCCAATACTGAAAAAGACGCCTACTGTGATTGCTACGATCAAGAACAGGCTTAAGTAATCACCAAATGCGAAGACACAAAAAAGATCCAATATTTGATCCTAAAAAACAGCGACTTAATCCAGCAAAAAGCCGTCCAAATTTCATTGGCGGAAATGAGACAAATGTATTGGACGATGGTAAGAACGAATCGTAGATATATACTATGGCAACGAAGCATAGACCGAGAAATCGATGGAAAGTCAAACCTGCTTGGATTTTGATAGGAGACGATAAGCTAAGGCCATGATCAGATGAGCCTGCCGTAGGATTGAATTTCGTCCTTGTGTCCGATGCTAGGGTTTGAGTCAATCGTCGTCGAGGTTCGATTGAGACAGAGAGAGGCAGAGAGCTATAGCAGATCGAACCGTACGATGCCTCTTATCGCAATCTGCTGACACGTGGAATGATCTCAGCCGTCGATGACATGAATTCGTGTCTAATATTTTTCCAACTCACTATATTACTTACAGTCTTTTAAATTTTTTACTACATTTTTCCTTCTTTTTTGGATTGATAAGTACACTATATTTTCAGTATTTAATACAAACATTTGAGTTGATTAGTTAAAAGCATCTACAGAGTTAACTCTTTATAAACAAATTGACGATCTGTGGGTACAATATACTGTATTGAACAACCTATGTTTCTATGGTGTGACTCTGTGTTACATTTGTCACATTTCGGCATTGAACGATTTGCCACATCCGCATGTCTGAGTTGCATTTGGGTTCTTGAAAGAGAAACCACCCCCCGATGAGTGCATCACTGTAGTCCAGTTGCATTCTGAAAATGAAGAGAGAGCTTTTTGGGTCACACACTGCAAATCGAAAGTCGAAAAGAAGGAAAAATGAGAACATGAATAACCGATGATCAAACTAAGCAGAAACATAGCTATACCCGCATAGGAAGTGCACCTATTGTAAAACCATTGTATTCGATGATAGAGTCATCAGGTCGAGCATTTTCAGTGCTTTCAAAATCCATCATGTAAGACATTCCTGAGCAACCCCCTTGTTTGACTCCGATTCTTTAAACAAAGATTTTCACTGCGCTCGGATCTCATCCTGTTCAAATGCTTTAATGCATTTTCTGTCAGGGTTATGGGAGGAGCAACTCCTACTGCCGGGGCAGCTACGACATGGAACAATATTTTTATCAGATTTACTGAATAGAATCGCAACGTTTGGATGGATATTCATGTAGACAAACACGTACAAATGAATCTCATAAAAATAAGAAGCGATCCCTCGAACCAGTTCAGGTTAGTTCCACTCCACCACAAATAAACAAAAAGGTACTTCTGTCTCACTTAATCCTGTCCATAAGAATATTCCGAACTGCATATTATCTTATGATCACAAGTTCTTCAGTATATAGTCCAACTGCAGAGTTTAAGAGAATCAAATACTTCCGTAACATGTTAGCACTTAGCACACATGTCTTGATCTGGCTGACTATTCCAGAGTACAGACTCCAGACCAGACTTCATATAAACAGCTTTCAAGTGATAAGTGATAATTCATAAGTACAGATAAAAAAGCAAGAATTCCCTACCCTGCTGCCTAACCTGTTGTTAGGGACAGTTACTTGAGTTAAATGGGATGTCAACAGAAAAGTAATACAGGCACCACCTTCCGGCAACGAAGTAAACATGCATAATTTCACCATAACCATAATCAACTAAATCGGAAAGCTCTAGAGACACAGCTGCCTGGAATTTATCCAGTCCATGAACATCTCACTAAAACATAGTAAACTTCATTTCATATGTTTTCAAATGTGTTTCAGCTCTCATGCAAATACTCTACTGAATTTACACATATCTTCGAGTTTTTCCAACTAACTGCATTACTCATAGAGAGAACTGCCTTAGCACCTCGAGAGTTGCTCGCCAGAGGATTGTGCTAGAGTTATTAGCGTGCCAGTTCTCTTCAGTGTTTTTAGTGTAATGTTTTGGTCCTATGGACCGAAGAGGGATTTTCAGAGTTTTGGTCCTTTGGACCTCAGTGTATCGAACCTTAACGGATTTCACTTTTTGGTGGCTAAATACCACTTATGAATCAAAAAAAAAAAACTGCATTACTCATAACTCACTACATGTATTCCCAACTTTCGGAAGGTTCCTACAACCATGAATTCAAAACCATTCCTAATCCAAATAAAGATACAGAACTACTGGAAAAGCCTCACACTCACACTTCACTATTCCTCCTACAAATCAATTCCAACTTCCACCATTTGGTGGAATTTGTTAACTTTAAATGAAACAAACATCCACCATCAATAAAAAATATCACCGCAAAACATCATTCTGGTTCCTCGTTTACATCCAATATCATAAAGCAAACAATCATCATCAAAAAACTTGCACACTAACTCAAATAAAGTAGACATTTTTGACAAAAGAATTGTCCAACATATAAGAATAACTAAGCATCAAGCGCAAAAAGAGGCAAAATAAAAAAAAATCATTCAAAAGCCGGACTGAAATTTTCAATTCAATCGCTCATAATCGTAACCCTAATTATCCTACCTGAAGCAGAAGTCGCCCTAATAGACAAGCAATTTCTCCGTCCAACTCTTACAGAAGAAAATCGTAATGATACGAAAGCAGGTAAGGTACGAAGTGGGCTGGAAACTCCATTCAACCGAACGTTGGAAGGACATTGAATTCCAGAGGCAATCGTCGACGCCATTGGAGCGAATTCCAATTTCCAGAGCTTTACTTTTATCAAAAAAATAAAATAAAATTCCAGAGCTTTACAATCATAATTCATAACCAAACAAAATGGTCAAAAATGTATGTGGTTTCTGCAACTGTAATCAATCATAATTCATAACCAAACAAATCAAACCGAGGCCGAAAATTGAACCGGCGAAATCGACCAACAGTTTGTAAAAACCAACCGGATCGACCAACAAATTGTACAAACCGGCCGACTCGACCAACACACTGTATGAACCGACCGACTCGTTAGTCGTTAGCATACATGAAGAATAAGAAATAATCAATTCGCTATAAAAATCCTGCATTTATAAAAATTTGGCTTACATTAACTTTTGACCTAAAAACTTGTACTGTGCTTCTACAAGAACGACTGGACTCGTTGAAGATCCGACCATGTCTGCAGAAGAGGAGGAGAATGCGGCAGAGCTTAAAATCGGGGAAGGTGAATAGGAATTTCATCTGTTTCTTTTGTATTCATTGAATTTCGAAAGTTGCAGTTTTGTTTTTATTTGGGTCTGGAATTAGGGTTTTGATTTGGGGAATTTGGTGGTAATTGGAATTGTTCTCTGGTGATGAATTTTGATTTGTTTGTGCAATTGTTAACTGGGTTTTGTATTTTGCGGTGCAGAGTTTCTGAAAGCTAAGTGTTTGATGAATTGCGAGGTGGCTTTGATTTTGGAACACAAGTTTGAGCAACTTCAACAAATGGCCGATGACCCTATGAATCAAGTTTCACAGTGAGTCTTTTTTTCCTAGTCTTAGATGCATTTCATTGAGCTTGAACATAGTGTAGTGGCAACTTGAATTGATTTCACTGCTTTTGGGGCTAAATGATTATAGGTTTGTGAATGTATATGAGTCCATCACGATCAGACTTTTAACAAATATAAGGAAGGAGATTTGTATGGTTGGGTTAGTTGTGAGATTTAACGAACTCGAAGTGGAATCTGATGAGGAAAGAATGTTTAGGAGTTCAGAGAACGTGTACATATTGAACGCATTTTATTATTTGACATCTGCATGTGATGAGGTGCCTCTTATAATCTTCCTTTTGACCATTTTTGTGTAGGGTGTTTGAGAAATCTCTTCAGTATGTGAAGCGTTTTAGCCGATACAAGAACCCAGATGCTGTGAGACAAGTTAGAGAGTATCCTCAAAACTCTGTTCGAAGCTTTGTCTCTTTATCGCTCTTATCAGTCACATGGAGATCAATGTGCTTACTATATTTCTATTTGTCAAGCTAAAGCTGACTGATTTTTAATTGTGTAATAAAAAGCTATACCTACGTCTACGTAATCCTGAATTCATAAGGATGTTGTTATACATGCAGCCGGTGTACCATACAATAACCATGTAGGTTAGGGCCGCCGACTAAAAATATGCCGTTAGAATATTTGTTCATTTGCTCTTTTTTAGTCTTCGAATCTGTTATATCTAAACAGTCTGATGTTTGAAACTTAACCTAATTTCAGAATCCTGAGTCGACATCAGTTAGCTGAATTTGAGGTACTTATCCCTCAACTTCATATTACGAACGTTCAGTTCTCCGCTTAGTCTGTCTACCTACAATTTTACCGATCGTGTTGTGTAGCTTTGCGTTCTTGGGAATCTTTGCCCAGAGACTTTGGAGGAGGCCATTGCTATGGTTCCTTCTATCAAGGTAATTTGTCTTCATATCGATGCATTACACTATTCGTTTTTTTTGTTTCTTATCTTATCCAGATATCTGATCCAGTACGTGTCTTCATGATTTGCAGGCCAAAGGCCGTTCACAAGATGACGATGCCATAGAAAAGATGTTGAATGACTTATCGCTAATAAAAAAGTTCGAGTAAGGGGACCCTCGCCATCTTCCAGGCCGTTCACTCTGAATTTTCCCATTGGTGGTTAACGTGTATGACTGTATTTTTCTATGATGGATTTTAAGTTATCCATATAGGCATGTAGTGTAGGACATATATGTCCTTGTTATCGCGATGTTCATGATTTGATTACTCTTTTTATGATGTTCAGTGTAGTGATTATGTGAATTTTTAGCTGCAAAAATTATTATGCCCCATTCACGGGCTTACTGGGCCAATGGGCTGGCCCAGTACAACCACACCATTCAAAAAATCAGATTAAAAAAAAGAGACAATTCCCTGATCCGAAATTTCCAAATAAAATCGAACTTATATTTTCACCGCTTAAACCCCACGCATTCATTCTCACCTCACCCATTTATAATCTCAAACATCAATCGCTGAGCCGCTTTGAATCTGAAACCCCAAAATTCAAATTCAAAACTCTGAATCCCTTATCCTTCGCTCCTTGTCCGCGCAACCCCAAATCTGCAATGAAGAAAGGAGCTAAGCGAAAGGCGACCGCGGCACCCAAAGCGGAAGCCGAGCCTGTTGTCAAGGAGAAAGTTACCAAGAAAAAGACGAAACCTAACCCTAAGGCCAATGGATCGAAGCCGCCACTCCCCGAGCCCGAGTTCTTCGAGGACAAGCGGAGCTTGGTACGATACACGGATTCGAATTTGTTCACATTCTTGTGGATTTTTTTTTCCGATTTGATTTGAGTTTGTTTATATTCATACGGGTTTAAAAAGTTGAGTCCTAGGTTTTTTTCATTTATTCATTTCTTTTTTTTCTTTTTTGCTTTTGTAATGCTGGAAGATTGTACTCTCAAGAGGATCTTGGTTGCCTGTTTTCTTGATTTGGTCAAGCTGTTAAAATTTGGTACTCCACAAAGACTGCCACGGCATTCATACGCGTTGAGATTAGCTTAAATTATTTGCACCTTATTAATCACCAACTCACCATTGATTTAAGCTTGCGATTTCTGGTGAGCTTGGAGAGTATCCGCTGATGCTAAATAGGGGTTTTGAGTTCACGACCTACAGTAATATTGGTTGTTTTAGTATGGTATTATAATTATTATTTTGTGTATTAGATATTGTTTTTTTTTGCTATAATTATTACAGGATTTGTTGTTTTTGCATGAATGTGTCACTTTTTTTAGTTCTCAATTAGTTATTGACTTGCTGGTTTTAATTCTTTATGGTTCCTGACTTTTTGGAACATTTCAGGAAGATCTATGGATTGAGACATTTCCTGTTGGAACTGAGGTATGCTTACATTTGGGTTTCGATGCATAAGATTCCTCATTCCTCCCATTGTGAGTTTTTATCTTACTAATAATTTGCTTTGGTTTACCAGTGGGACCAACTTGATATGGTCTATCAGTACAAGTGGAACTTCACCAACTTAGAAGTAAGTACATGCTTGACATATCAGAATTGATTTTTCTTGGGGAGTTTAGCTCTTCTTCACTTTTCAATTCAATAAAAATTTGACAACTAATGATGTGTATTAACACTGGATATGTAATTATCAGGAGGCATTTGAAGAAGGTGGTAAATTATATGGACAGAAAGTATATCTTTTCGGGTCCACTGAACGTAAGCACCATCTAAAATTTGTTTCAATTATTTCGATCTGACTCTCGTTATTTCTTCGACAATTTCCGTTTTTGACTGTTCTTGTATGTGTTGATGTTTGTAATTACCTTCTTAATTTGTTTTACTCTAATCCTTGCAGCCCAGATGGTTCCTGTGAACGGAGAAAATAAAGTCATCTTGATACCTGTTGTGGTTGCAGTAAGCGAAATTCTTCTTCTTGTCTCAAGTAGCCTGCCATTGATATATTTGGTAGACTAGAAAGAGTAAAAGAACAGTGTTTTTTGCATACCCATGTCACAAGTAGCCTAAATATGATAGAGCTTGTCATTTCATACTAGCATGCTGTTTCGAGAATGCCAAGGCGCACCCCTCCTACTCCTAGAGATGGTTATCCTGGTGTTTCATTTATGTGTCTTATTTAACGGTATTGGAGTTCTAGGCAACTACTATTTCTTTTAACATGCATCAGCTAATCGATGTGCAGAAGATCAGAAGTTGATTCTTTTGCTTGTGCTCCTGTCGCGTCTTTGTTGATTCTTTATTAATAATTGATATTAAGGGCGTTATAGAAACACATTTGGATAATAAATTAATTTCCAATCATTATCTTAAGTTAGGTTCTTTACCGCCGCTGTTCTTGTGTTTAAATGGAGTTTGACATGTCTACACCTTCATATAACTGATTTTTTACTGCACGTGTCATGTATAGGTTGTCTCTCCGATCCCTCCGTCCGATAAGATAGGGATTAATTCAGTACAGAGGGAAGCTGAAGAAATTGTCCCCATGAAAAAAATGAAAATGGACTGGGTACCGTTTATTCCATTGGAGAAAAGGCATGTAAACTTAAACATTACTTGTATTTTTGACAACTTGTCAAATTTGAACATTTTTGTGTATCGGTTGAACAACTAATCATGATCATATCATTCATTTACAGAGAGAGTCAGGTAGAAAGGATGAAGCATCAAATTTATATTTTGAAATGCACTCAAAGGAGGTAACACATTGTCTTTGAATGTATTGTTTATTGTATATATTTCATATTGTACTATTTCAGAGTACATTTTCATTCGAAAATAGTGAACTTTAAATTTGACATTCCTTTCAGGGCTGCATTGAAGCATTTGAAGATTGATCGCTTGAAACTATTTGACTATTGTATGCCTTGTGAGTTTCCACCAACTCGAATTGGGTGATTGATTATTTTATTGTGGCCACATTTCTGGAAATGCCTTTTCAGTTAACAAATAATAAAAGATTAATCTTGACCGAATGCAGTTAAGTGTCGTACATTTTTTTCTCATGACCCGTGGCCTCTGTGGAGAATAATTGGATAATAATGCAAATGAGTTTCTTCTTTTCATCCTTTAATTTTGGGATGTAGTAAATGAATTTCTCGTACCATGATGTGTGTCATAAGAATGCGTTTAGGTACTCCATTATGTTCCTCTATCCGTAGTGGGCAGAGCACCATCTAACATGTGTCTTCTTTTTATGTCCCCCTAGATTTTTATCAACCTCTTAAAGAAGACGAGCTTGAACAAAGTACTGAAGTTAATATTTTATATCCTATTGAACCACCGGTAAGACCAAATGCTTAAAGGGAGATCAACTCCTCTTTTGTGAGATCTTATCTTATGTGTGTCATCTGTTCAGAACTCTTTCACATGTTAGTCACTTAATGTTCAGAATTTTATTGTTTTTGTTTGTGCAGATTGTCTGCGAGTTTGACTGGGAGTTAGATGAGCTTGAGGTACACATTGACCTTCAAAGCACATACGAACATACTGAAGGAGTTATCTTTTATGTGTCTTCATGTTATCTGATTCTTTACTTCATCCTCGAATATTGGTTCCGTGAATGAGAACTTGATTGGATAACTTGCCTCCACATTTTAGCATTGCCATTCTTTCAGTTTTACTTGAACTGTAGGAGCCAAGGTATTCTTAAAATCTTGTTTGGATGATACGATAATGGTTTATAAGAGTTACATAGCGGTATATTGTCTTGTGTGTCATAATATCCCTTTTAATCACCTTTCATAAACATATAACATTGTGTAGGAGTTCACTGACAAGCTCATAGAAGCAGAAGAGTTACCTGCAGAGCAGAAAGATCCCTTTAAGGTACCAGTAACAGTCCATGTAGCGTGTTTTTGGCATCCATTTTTCATATTAGTGGTCATTAACATAATTTCTGTTTCCAGGAATTTGTCAAGGAACAAGTGCGGGAAGCTAAAAAAGCTAATAGACAGGTTTGGTGTGGGAATTGTTTGGTCTTCTATATATCATAATTTGATTCGTAGTTAATTTGGTTTATCTCTTGCAGGCGAGAGAAGCAAGGAAAAAGGCTTTGGAAGAAATGAGTGATGAAGCTAAAGCAGCATTTGAAAATATGAAGTTCTATAAGTTCTACCCGCTGCCAGCTCCCAACACACCGGATGTGACAAGTGTTAAGGTATATTATTCAAGCACCCTCCTATAGGTAAGTTAGGTATTTAGACTCAAAAGGAAGAGTGCAATATTAAAGACTAGGCTTATCAGTAGGACTAGTAGAACACCAAGGGTCAAAGTCAGGGTTGTAAAAAGCGCTTGGTAAAGACTAGTCTTAAAAACTGGTCAAAGTACCTTATTAGGTCGGTTCTTATTAGCCAATTTGAGATTGTAACATTGCCGACCCTTTGGGGGGTTTGATGCTCTCATTAGCATGCTTTAGACTTCGTTCAACTTGTGTTAATGAGCAATTTTTTAAAGTTATGCATGCCAATAGGCGCCCGTAAAATAATAACATTTTCTTTTTGCAGTCTCCATACATAAACAGGTACTATGGGAAGGCACATGAGGTCCTATAAAAAACCTTCGGAAGTTCAAATTGATGACATGCTGTCTTCGGTATGCATACTGGGGGTCCATAGGCTAGCTTTCTTCATCACCTCCCACCACAACATTTTGCTGTGATGAGTTTTCGGTACTTTCTCGAGCCCAACTGTAGGTTCTATAGTTTTATAGAATTTAGAGGAAGAGCCATTGTTGTACAACAAATATTTACTTTTACAGAGCAGACTATTCCCGTCTCCTGGTTGGGAGACATTTTGACGAAAACTAAAGTGTCTTTATGACTTCCAAGTTCAAATAGCCATTTTTCACAAATATGAAGACGTTCCTTTTATCAGTATGTGTGGAATACGTGCCACTACACTGCCTGTGACAACAACCAAAACTCAACCATCAGACATGCTTCAACCTCCACTTTATTTCCCAACAAATTATCCGATCACTGAAAACATGCCTAAACGAGTGCAAGCCTGGTTGTGTATGTACACCTGAAATGGTAACCAGCAGAAACTCATAAGCAGCTATTTTTTAACAGCAAACCTATGTTTTCAGAGGCCGCTTAACATGATGCTGTTTAAAAAAAATGATGCTGTTTCACATTTTTTTGATAAATTTTCCCTTTTTAATTGCAATTTGCGAACAAAAAATTTCCAGAAAAAAAAGAACTGGACTGCTGCAACTGACCGTACCGATTGGTTAAACCAGAGATTGAGATTGACTTTAACGTACGCACAAAACGACGTCATTTTTTTTACTGAAACTGCTGCAACTGACCGTACCCGATATACTGTCTTCAGGCGCTGCACTTCATCAAATTAACACCACCTCAAAATTAGGGTTTCGTCCGACAATCGAATCGGACCAATCGACATTTCGAATAAATGCGGTCGTCGTCGTCGATTCCCAGCTGGAAGAAGCAGCTACTTCGACTTCCTTTCAGTAGCCGCGCCAACCATTACGAAATCCCGACATCGAGCTCGGGCGTAGCTAGGAGTGGAGTGTCCCATCTTCGGAAATCAACCCCTAACGATCGGTACCTTGAGAACATCAGATTTCGAAAGATGCAGAGTTCTAGAGGGTTGTTTCCTGATTTTAACAGTTTGAGTAAGTTAATGACGAGCTATAGCAAAATTGGGTGTACAGGTTATGGTTTTGGTGTTCTAGGGCTGGTTTTGAAATGGGGTTATACTCCACATGTCATTGGTATTACTTCTCTCATGAATGCTTTGTGTCAGCAGCTCAGGATCAACGAGGCTGCTTTGCTGTTTCAGAATATGAAGACTCACTTGGGTTGCAAACCTAACATTGTTACATACGGGACTTTGCTTAAGGGATTGTGCTCGACTGGTAATTCCAGAATCGCCTTGAATTTGCATGATCAGATTGCTGATGGGGCTCATTATCTTAGCGGTGATCTGCAGCTCGATCTCATAAGCTACACTACTCTTGTAGATGGTCTTTGTAAGGATGGACTTATAGATAAAGCAAATGACTTGTTCCTCAAAATGAAGAAAAAGGACATTAGTCCTGACGTCATTACTTTTAATATAGTAATTGGCGGTTTGTGCAGAGCTGGTAAGTGGGAGGAAGCCAAAGCTATGTTTCATGAGATGTTGGACCAGGGTCTTTCTCCCAATGTAATTACATTCACCGTATTGATTGATGCTCTAGCAAAGATGGGAAAGAGTAAAGAAGCAAAGGAGCTGTTGTTACTCATGATACAAAGCGGTCAAATGCCCGATGTGGTTACATACAGCTCGTTGATGGACTGCATGTACAGGGAAGGGAATATTGAGGAATTGAAGGAAGTTTTCGTTTCCATGGACAAAAAGGGTATAACGCCTGATGTTGTCAGCTACAATATATTGATTAAAGGGTATTGCAAGCATGGTATGATACATGAAGCTAATGAAGAATATCAGCGAATGATTCAAAAGGGAGTCAGACCTGATATCATCACTATTAATGCTTTATTAGAGGGTATGCTCTTGAAGGGTATGGTGAGCGAAGCGATTGCACTGAAAAGTGAAATAAAAGTTCACAACCTCACTCCTGATTTGTTTACTTATAACATTTTGATTGATGGGCTGTGCAAGAACGGTAACATCCAGGAGGCAGTGAAGCTGTTTGATACGATGAGTGATAGCAGGCTGAAATTAGATGTCGTTACTTATAATAGTTTGATTAACGGACTTTGTAACGCTGGACAATTAGAAAAGGCCCTGTTATTATTTGATAGGATGTCTAGCAACAACATGGTTCCAAATGGTACAACATATACTATTCTCATCAATGGACTATGTAAAGCAGAAAAGATTATTGAGGCAGAGAAGTTGTTTGTTGATATGGAAAAAAATGGTATTCCTCCAAATGTTGTTACATATAGTTGTTTGATCGACGGATTTTGTAAAGCTGAAAAATTAGAAAAGGCGCTATCGTTGTTTGATAGGATGGGTATTCCTCCAAATGTCGTTACATATAGTTGTTTGATCGACGGATTCTTTAAAGCTGGAAAATTAGAAAAGGCTCTATCATTGTTTGATAGGATGTCTAGCGACGGTGTGGTACCAGATGTTACGACATATAGTATTCTCATCAATGGACTGTGTCAAGCTGAAAGAATAACTGAGGCGGAGAAGTTATTTGTTGATATGGAAAAAAATGGTATTCCTCCAAATGTGTACACATTTCGTCCGCTTATTCATGGTTTTTGCCAGATCAGTGACACAAACAAAGTAATTGAACTCCTTCAAATGATGGCTCACCGACAAGTCAAGTTGGATGATGGAATTGACTACATGGTCATTACTCAACTGCTGAAGGAAGAGAAATATCATGATTATGTTAACTTGCTTCCAACTTTCCCTCAAAGGGTACCGGCCACAGTTCAATAACCTGCAGTTTAAGGTACATTGCTCCATATATTACTTGTTTTCATGATGTCTGTCTGGTTCATGTTTAGAAGATCCGCCCTTTTTGCCATTAAACTGAAGTCCCTACTCCCTACCACCCCAAGAGCGAATGAGATAAAGATGGTGGACATATGCGTCATCGTTTATTTATGACAAAAAGTTGAAGCCTACATGACGTTGTGTCCTTACAACACCTTTCCTATAGCACTGGCTCCTTGTAACCTATTAAAAATCCGTTATCTTTTGATTGTCAGTAACAATCTACAATGTATGTTTATGTTTGTTCTCAGCTTCAAATTGCAAATTCAAAACATTTTGTTAAATCAAAGTCAATTAAAGAATACTGTAGAGACAAACTGCTTTGATAATCTTTGCCTGAAACCGATTGGAGAGGTTCCTGCCGGTAACGTGATCAGGATATGAGGGGAGGCCGCGTTTTGGAACGAAATGCGTTGGGACTTGGGAGGTCCTTATGTTTATTACTCGTTGAAATGTAATTGTGCCCGTCGTTGTATTATTCCTCATCATCGTTGGTTTTTCCGTATCTCTGCTGGTAGAGAGTATAAGCTTGGTGATTTGTGTGTGGTTTCGGTTTCTGAAACCATTTGTAAAGTTCGAAATGTGTTACAGTTTCAGTCATCTTCTATCTGCAATTTTAGGATTTTAATGTGTTGATGAGTTTTAGATTTGCGCATGGAGCTGCTGGTTACAGGATGCATTATTGAATTTCGACTTATTGTAGCCTAATATGCTGGTATTGCAGCTGAATGACTGTTTTTACATTGTAGTTGTGATTTGGTTCAGTAAGGTCGTGGTTGGAAGAAATTAGCTTCTGGTTCGATATGATGTCTTCGTTTTTTCTTTGCTGTATTGTTGACTTCTATTATTGCAATGATTTATTCTTAACGACTCAGCTCTTTGTTATTCTTCAGTATAGTTCAACAAGAGATATCTTATGAGAGTTATGTTACTCTGAAGTTTCTCATATGGTTACTTGCTTTATCAGTGACAGGAATCTACAAGCTTCCTCTTTTTGTATTGTATTGTTTGTTACCAGATGATAATATTGAATTATCTTTCGTTCTCACGACGGTTGTCTGAGTGAGGCAAATTCATTAAAAAAAAATTGTATTGTTTGCCGTAGACAATGTTTTGATGTCTCTTTTATCTTAAGTTTTGGTTCATCACACTGCTAAGTGCTATCCATGCAGCATAACCTATTCTGCAGTTGAGAAATGAGGTCGAAGAAGATCCAGAAATAACTCAACGGGTATTCTTAGATGTCGATATTGTTGGTCAACATCTAGGTAATCATTCGAGTTTCTTCTTGTCATGTAAGGCTTAGTTATTCGTACCAACTTGTGTGCTGTTCAATTGTTTTCAGTTTATGTATATGAGAAGAAATTTTTCGTCCAACTTTAAAAATCTTTGTCAGTTTATGTTTTTGCCGGATAGATGTAGGTATGATTTTCACTGAAAAGACACGTTCTTAATGACATGTACCTTAGCTTTATAGGGTATTATACATTCTTAGATAACATGTGAATGATTCAAGCAGTAGCAAAGTTAACTGTACTCTTCCACCACTAATACATTTGCACACACTTTAAAGCTTAACGGCGGAGAAGGATGACTAAGTTAAATGTCGTTATCACTTATATTTATTATTGTAATTTGTGAATGTGGCCTTTTGTTTATTTTTAGTTCGGATGTGGCCAGCAAAATGTTTTTCCTTGGTGATTAGAATATAAGTTTCGCCTGAAATTTAAGTGATAAAGTTTGTTTCATAGTTCTGTATTATATGGTGAACTCATTATGTCTTTCGTTAGAACTAGACTCGTCAACTGGTTTGTGCAGCGAAGTTGCTCCTTCAACTATTGGTAAGGAACCATGCATCTTTAGTCATCAACTTTATTGATTAAGGCAGCCATCCCCAAAACATGTCCAACAGTTTTTTTTTTGTTTGTTTTTTTTTAGGTTTTTAGTTTCGAACTTCCAGCCGTAATTTAGAACATTAAGCTTTTAACTTAGCTGTGTGTTTAGAACAATTTGTTTACCATGGATATATGTCGTGTCTGATGCACCTGATGTGATAGAGGCGCGGGCTGCAGTACGAGTAGATTTCAGCCCAGTTTTTTTTTTTTTACAACTCATTCATTCAAAAATCAAAACCTTACACGGCCACGGGACTGGATCAGCGCTGCACTGGAGCCTGGATTCAACCATATCGACCTACGCGGACCGCGACTGCCGGCGCCGAGGAGTCGTGGTTGCTAACGCTGGAGAGATTTTCTCCGCCGATCTGTGCTGCTTCGCCCCTGCTCGGTAGGCCTTTCGATTGATTTGCTGAGGAAGATTACGGCTAGCGATCGGTTTGTTAGAGGTGAAGCTTGCCGTTTGGCCTGGCCTGGCCTGGCCAAGGAATGTTTCCTCTCGGTTGTAAGGTTCGGTTCTTCTTCTTCCTGCCTTTGTTGATTGCTGACTTATTTTTTCAGTAATTTATTATTTGTTTTTCCTGATAATTTTAATTGAAGAAAAATCCCCAATTGACTTCATTTTCAACGGTCAGTCTCAGAATGACCATTTGAATGTGAAGCATTTTTATGCAAAAAGATCCATATTTTACTTTTTCTATTTTTTAAAAAAATTGTTTCATCAAATGTCAAACAGATTGACCATTTGCTTGTTGCTGAATTGCAGCTGTTAGATTATATTGCCTTTTGTTAGAATAGAATCCAACATTTAGAATTTGCACAATCCTTAATGTTAAGTAATGATGTTCTGTCTAGTATTTATTGTAAGGGAAAATGACAAAGAGGGGTATGAATTATCACTCATTGACAAATCACGGTCCGAACTATGAAAATTGACAATTAAGGGCAATTTCAAAATTAAGGTCAAGAAGATTTTTTCAATTCATATATTTAGTTAACTTTGTTAATGGACAAAGTGATATTTCGTCAATTAAGTGCAATTAAGTGTTATATGAGGATTAAAGTATTTTGAAATTGCCCTTAATTGTCAATTTTCATAGTTCGGACCGTGATTTGTCAATGAGTGATAGTTCATACCCCCTCTTTGTCATTTCCCTTAGTGTAATGATGTCCTTGTTGCTGATTTCATCGATGAAGATCATCAAAAACAATCTTCGAAATAAGATGAGCGATGAATTTCTTGATGATCTCATGGTTGTTTATATTGAGAGGACTTTTATTGATTGTATTAGTAATGGTGATGTAATTGCTGAGTTTGAAATGAGTGGACCTCGAAGGGTCAAATTTAGATAGTTGTATTTGTAATGTGCTTTGGCTGGCGTAATAAAAAAGGCGTGAGGATGAGTTTCCAACTGGGTTCCAAACCTCGAAAATAATAATTTACGTCGCTATAAAAAAATTTCTAGCTCTGGTAACTTTGAATTCGTGACTTCGCCCATGGATGTGAACAAGTGTTAAAGTAAATAATTCAAGTTGCCTCATATATATATGGTGTGTTAGGAAATTAGACTCAAAGAAAGAGTGACATTCAACTTGTGTTAAGGCAATGTAATATTGTAACATTACTGACCCTCTTAGGATTCGATGCTCTCGCCAGCCCGCTTTAGACTGCTTTCAACTTGTGTTAATGAGCACTTTTGTAGTTTTGTACAGTCACTCATGTCAATAGAGGCCATGAAAATAATAGTTTCTTTCTTTTTTGCAGTCTCCATACATGATACATAAACAGGTACTATGGGAAGGCACGTGAGGTCCTATAAAAGTCCTAGCGGAAGTTCAAATTGATGTCATGCTGTCTTCTATGCATTCCGGAATACATCTCGACTAAAAGGCTTCATCGCCTCATCCCCGCCACCACATTTTGATGTGATGAGTTTTTGGTTCCTTCTCGAGCCCCAACTGTACGTTATAGTTCCATAGAGAATTTAGAGAAAGAAAGCCATTGTTTGGACTACAACAAATATTTACCTTTACAGAGCAGACTATTTGACGAGAACCAAAGTGCCTTTATGACTTCCAAGTTCAAATAGCCCAGTCCTTTTATCAGTATATGTGGTTATAATCATGCTGTTTCGCATTTTTGATAAATTTTTCTTTTTAAATTGCAATTTGCGAACTAAAATTTGCATTAAAAATGTACACACAAAACGATATCGTTTTTTTACTAAAACAGCTGCAACTGACCGTACCGATATACTTTCTTCAGGCGCTGCAGTTCATCAATTAACACCACCTCGAAATTAGGGTTTCATCAGACAATCAAATCGACATTTCGAATAAATGCGGTCGTCGTCGTCTTCGATTCCCAGCTGGAAGAAGCAGCTACTTCGACTTCCTTTCAGTAGCCGCGCCAAGCATTACGAAATCCCGTTATCGAGCTCGGGCGTAGGCGTAGCTAGGAGTAGAGTATCCGATCATCGGAAATCAAACCCTAACGATTGGTACCTTGAGAACATCAGATTTCGAAAGGCTCAGAGTTCTAGAGGGAGGTTTCCTGATTTTAACAGTTTGAGTAAGTTAATGACGAGCTATAGCAAAATTGGGTGTACAGGTTATGGTTTTGGTGTTCTAGGGCTGGTTTTGAAATGGGGTTATACTCCACACGTCATTGGTATTACTTCTCTCATGAATGCTTTGTGTCAGCAGCTCAGGATCAACGAGGCTGCTTTGCTGTTTCAGAATATGAAGACTCACTTGGGTTGCAAACCTAACATTGTTACATACGGGACTTTGCTTAAGGGATTGTGCTCGACTGGTAATTCCAGAATCGCCTTGAATTTGCACGAGCAGATTGCTGATGGGGCTCATGATCTTAGCGGTGATCTGCAGCTCGATCTCATAAGCTACACTACTCTTATAGATGGTCTGTGTAAGGATGGACTTATAGATAAGGCAAAGGAATTGATTCTAGAAATGAAGAAAAAGGACATTAGTCCTGACGTCATTACTTACACTATAGTAATTGACGGTTTGTGCAGAGCTGGTAAGTGGGAGGAGGCCAAAGCTGTGTTTCATGAGATGTTGGACCAGGGTCTTTCTCCCAGTGTAATTACATTCACCGTATTGATTGATGCTCTAGCAAAGATGGGAAAGAGTAAAGAAGCAAAGGAGCTGTTGTTACTCATGATACAAAGCGGTCAAATGCCCAATGTGGTTACATACAGCTCGTTGATGGACTGCATGTACAGGGAAGGGAATATTGAGGAATTGAAGGAAGTTTTCGTTTCCATGGACAAAAAGGGTATAACGCCTGATGTTGTCAACTACAATATATTGATTAAAGGATATTGCAAGCATGGTATGATACTTGAAGCTAATGAAGAATATCAGCGAATGATTCAAAAGGGAGTCAGACCTAATATCATCACTATTAATGCTTTATTAGAGGGCATGCTCTTGAAGGGTATGGTGAGCGAAGCGATTGAACTTAAAAGTGAAATAACAGTTCACAATCTCACTCCTAATATTTGTACTTATACCATTTTGGTTGATGGGTTCTGCAAGAATGGTCACATTCAGGAGGCAGTGAAGTTATTTGATACGATGAGTCGTTGCAAGCTGAAACCAGATGCCTTTACATATAATAGTTTGATTGACGGACTTTGTAAAGCTGGAAAATTAGAAAAGGCACTATTATTGTTTGATAGGATGGGTATTCATCCAAATGTCGTTACATATAGTTGTTTGATCGACGGATTCTGTAAAGCTGGAAAATTAGAAAAGGCTCTATCATTGTTTGATAGGATGTCTAGCGACGGTATGGTACCAAATGTTACGACATATAGTATTCTCATCAATGGACTGTGTCAAGCTGAAAGAATAACTGAGGCGGAGAAGTTATTTGTTGATATGGAAAAAAATGGCATTCCTCCAAATGTGCACACATTTCGTCCACTTATTCATGGTTTTTGCCAGATCAGTGACACAAACAAAGTAATTGAACTCCTTCAAATGATGGCTCACCGACAAGTCAAGTTGGATGATGGAATTGACTACATGGTCATTACTCAACTGCTGAAGGAAGAGAAATATCATGATTATATTAACTTGCTTCCAACTTTCCCTCAAAGGGTACCAGCCACAGTTCAATAACCTGCAGTTTAAGGTACATTGCTCCATATATTACTTGTTTTCATGACCTCTGTCTGGTTCATGTTTAGAAGATCTGCCCTTTTTGCCATTAAACTGAAGTCCCTACTCCCTACCACCCCAAGAGCGAATGAGATAAAGATGGTGGACATATGCGTCATCGTTTATTTATGACAAAAAGTTGAAGCCTACTTGACGGTTGTGTCCTTACAACACCTTTCCTATACCACTGGCTCCTTGTAACCTATTAAAAATCCGTTATCTTTTGATTGTCAGTAACAATCTACAATGTATGTTTATGTTTGTTCTCATCTTCAAATTGCAAATTCAAAACATTTTGTTAAATCAAAGTCAATTAAAGAATACTGCAGAGACAAACTGATTTGATAATCTTTGCCTGAAACTGATTGGAGAGGTTCCTGCCGGTAACGTGATCGGGATATGAGGGGAGGCCGCGTTTTGGAACGAAATGCGTTGGGACTTGGGAGGTCTTTACATTTGTCACTCGTCGAAATGTAATTGTGCCCGTCGTCGTATTATTCCTCATCATCTTTGGTTTATCCGTATCTCAGCTGGTAGAGAGTATAAGCTTGGTGATTTGTGTGTGGTTCCGGTTTCTGAAACCATTTGTGAAGTTTGAAATGTGTTACAGTTTCAGTCATCTTCTATCTGCAATTTTAGGGTTTTAATGTGTTGATGAGTTTTAGATTTGCGCATGGAGCAGCTGGTTACAGGATGCATTATTGAATTTCGACTTATTGTAGCCAAATATGCTGGTATTGCAGCTGAATGACTGTTTTTACATTGTAGTTGTGATTTGGTTCAGTAAGGTCGTGGTTGGAAGAAATTAGCTTCTGGTTCGATATGATGTCTTCTTTTTTTTCTTTGCTGTATTGTTGACTTGTATTATTGCAATGATTTATTCTTAACGACTCAGCGCTTTGTTATTCTTCAGTATAGTTCATCAAGAGATATCTTATGAGTTATGTTACTCTGAAGTTTTTCATATGGTTACTTGCTTTATCAGTGACAGGAATCTACAAGCTTCCTCTTTTTGTATTGTATTGTATTGTTTGTTACCAGATGATAATATTGAATTATCTTTCATTCTCACGACGGTTGTCTGAGTGAGGCAAATTCGTTAAAAAAAATATTGTATTGTTTGTCGTAGACAATGTTTTGATGTCTCCTTTATCTTAAGTTTTGGTTCATCACACTGCTATCCATACAGCGTAACCTATTCTGCAGTTGAGAAATGAGGTCGAAGAAGATCCAGAAATAACTCGACGGGTATTCTTAGAGGTTGATATTGATGGTCAACATCTAGGTAACCATTCGAGTTTCTTCTTGTCATTTGTAAGGCTTAGTTATTCATACCAACGTATGTGCTGTTCAATTGTTTTCAGTTTATGTATATGAGAAGAAATTTTCTGTCCAACTTTAAAAATCTTTGTGAGTTTATGTTTTAGCCGGATAGAGGTAGATATAATTTTCACTGAAAAGACACGTTCTTAATGACATGGACCTTAGCTTTATAGGTTGCAGTAGGTATTATTCATTCTTAGATAACATGTTAATGATTCAACCAGTGGCAAAATTAACTGTAGTCTGCCACCACTGATACATTTGCACACACTTCAAAGTTAACAGCGGAGAAGGATGATTAAGTTAGCTGTCTTTATCAATTATTTATTATAGTAATATGTGAATGTGGCCATTTGTTTATTTGTTATTGTTTGGTACCGATATGGCCAGAAAAATGTTTTTCCTTGGTGATTAGAATATACGTTTCACCTGAAATTTATGTGAAGTTCTGTGCATCCAAAGTCATAAAGTTTGTTTCATAGTTCTGTATTATTTATTGAACTCCTCAGTTCTTATGTCTGCAGTTTGAACTTAAAATTATGCAGGTAGACTCGTCAATTGGTTTGTGCAGCGAAGTTGCTCCTTCAACTGTTGGTAAGGAACCATAGCTAAATAAACCATCCATCTTAGTCATCAACTTTATTGGTTAATGCAGCCATACCCAAAACATGTCCAATAGCTTTTCAGTGTCTAGTTTCAAACTTCCAGCCGTCTTTTAGAACATTAAGCTTTTATCTTAGCTGAGTCTTTTAGAACATTAAGCTTTTATCTTAGCCGTGTCTCACACACCTGATGTGACTAGTGTTATGGTAAATCATTCAGGTTGCCTCTTGCCTCCTATATATGGTGTGTTAGGTAATTAGACTCGAAGAAAGAGTGACATTCAACTTGTGTTAAGGCAATGTAATATTGTAACATTACTGACCCTTTTGGGATTCGATGCTCTCGCCAGCCCGCTTTAGATTGCTTTCAACTTGTGTTAATGGGCACTTTTGTACAGTCATGCACGTAAATAGACGCCACTAATTTAATAATTTTTTTCTTTTTTTGGCTGTCTCCATTCGTAAACAGGTACTATGGGAAGGCGCATGAGGTCATTTTGACGAAAACTAAAGTGTCCTTATGACTTCCAAGTTCAAATAGCCATTTTCCACAAACATGAAGACGTGTATAAGCCCAGTCCTTTTATCAGTATATGTCTGACTACACTGCGTGTGGCAAGTGTCAACAACCAAAACTCAACCACCAGACATGCTTCAACCTCCACTTTATTACCCAACAATTATCCAATCATTGAAAACATGCCTAAACAGGTGTAAGCCTGTTTGTGTATATATACCTGAAATGGTAACCAGCAGAAACTCACCAGCAGCTTTCACATAAACTTGCTTTGAGTTTCAGTTTCACAACTAGGAAAATGGTGGTCAAGGTGTATGGGTCACTGCAAGCAGCCTGCTCTCAAAGAGTCCTGGCCTGCCTTCTTGAGAAGGATGTTGAGTTTGAGATTTCTCACATTCATCTCGAAACCGGCGAGCACAAAAAACCCGATTTCCTTCTCAACCATCAGGTACAGTAACAAATCTACATCGAACAGTTTAGTTACATTTTGTTTTTCATCACTCAGTTTCTTCTGACTTTTGCAGCCATTCGGGCAAATCCCTGCGATAGAGGACGGAGACTTCAAGCTTTACGGTAACCCTTCTATCCCTGCCCATAATAAATTCAAGTACATTTTTTACATGAGTAAATTAAATTCAAGTCGTTTTATAATTAACATTACGCTATTTTGTAATTTCTTATTTGGCTTGACTGCACGCATATAGCTAACATGTCGCTATTTTGCACAGAGTCGAGGGCCATCATAAGACACTACGCAGCCAAATATGCGGACAAGGGGCCTAATCTACTAGGCAACACAGCCGAGGAGATAGCACTAGTTGATCAATGGCTTGAGGTAGAAGCACACAACTACAACGACTTGGCTTTCAACATAATTTTTCAGTTGGTGGTCCTGCCACGAATGCGCGGCGTGGCTGACCTCAAGGTGGTTGAAATGAGCGAGCAGAAACTAGAGAAAGTGTTGGATGTTTACGAACAAAGGCTGTCGAAGAGCAAGTATTTGGCAGGGGAAAGTTTTACCCTGGCTGATTTAAGTCATCTTCCGGCAACTAGGTACCTTATGAATGAAGCGAATAAGGCTCACTTGATTCGAGACAGGAAGCATTTGAGTGCATGGTGGGACACAATTTCATCCAGGCCGGCATGGAAGCAGTTGATGAAGCTGGCGTACTGAGACACTGCCTGTGGATTCAGTCCAATACTTTCAATGGCTGTGTGTTACAAGTTACAGCAAGCAATAAGAAGCTTATCTTGCAGTCAAAAGTTCAAGTTGTTTACCAAAACTTGAGATAAATAATAAATAAAAGAAGACTTTTGTGCTGAGTTAAGCATCCAGATTAATTGTCTCACTTCTCATAATAAGAATGTGTTTTTTTTTGACGTGAACTGATATTGAACTGACCATTATGAGAGTGGCAAGTGGTAATAGTCACTCATCAGTATTTTTTTAAGTTACGGATTCGAATCCTGATAGGATCTGAGTGAGTTTCTTCTTTAACGATTAATTTTGACGTTGATCGGTCATTCCCATAAAAAAAAAACATAAAAAAAAACATTCAGCTCAAATTAAGAGATTAATTTCAAAATTAAATTCCACTATAAAATTGATTTCAACTCTTAGAATAATTGTCGAGGGGGATACATCAAAAGCAAACCATCTGAAAATAGTGTGAATAAGGCTAGCTGCTCTACAAATCCTCTTTTTGAGGTCTGGACAAAAACCCTCCAACAATGATCTGATCATGCCCTCAAAAGTCCATTTTAATTTATGTATTTTTCTTCTTCACAGTAGGCCAAGCTGGCAGGTTAGTTCATGTACAGCAGAAGCAACAAAGGATTACATTACAGCACAGACCCATGTGAGGAGCTGCTGCTCACAATAAAAAAGAAAAGCTCAATTTATACTTTACAACTATTCTTCATTTTTTTCTTACTTAAATAAAATGGAAAAAGAAGAATAAAACCAAGCCCTTACCCTGTATAATCTGCAGCTGTTATTTATTCCTTTTTACCAAGTCGGACATGGGTTGACAGATTAGCCAGTTTCATGAGTTTAGTTGGTTATGGGACTCAAAACTTTACAGCATGATAAGGATCAGATTTTGTCTACTCAACTATCTTCTTGAACTTTATCCAGCACTAGAAAAAAGCAAAAATAGGAATTATTTGAAATTTATTCTTACCTGGTTGACAAAGAACCACACCACAAAAGACATAGGTTGCGTTTAGCCGTCATTGTTCTGAAACAGTACGTGTGCAATGATTAATGCCTCTCTCGTATTCTAGAAATAAAATTTGATCAAATGTTATAAATGAGATGTAATTTATTTCATCACCTTTCAATGCATTATTCTGTCATGATTGAAAACCATTATTACCTGTAATCAAAAAAGAAAAGAAAAAAAAAGTAAACTATTATTACTAAAACTGCTCTTAAAGATTGAATTTTTATTTTATTTTTATAGATGAGTGCATTATAATTCGGCGTAGAGTCAGTATATATGAATACTATCGAGTACACTTTCAATTAATTTAAAACGCATGTCTCTCCTAACGATTCCTATCCAAAGATCATATCAACGTCCGCAGCGCGCAGCTCCAAAACTCCACTATCGCAATCAAAGTCGTGACGGCACATCTGCACGCACAAGAGAAGGCATATAAGCCAACAGAAGCAAATGATGGTAGCAGAATGAACAAAAGCCAACAAAAGAAACTAATAAAGTCATCAGGAATTGAACCCAGTACCTAAGACATTTCAAGACAACACCTCAACATCAATTCCCACTAAACACTTACAAGGAGATAAAAAACCTTGGTAACTCGATGGAGCTTGTCACCTCGCACCTGATTGTCCTGATTTGCAGACTTTTGGGTCAACCATTAGGGATAAAACCCTTTTTCAAAAAAAAAAAAAACAACACCTCAACAAACATACACTATTTGTAAGATAAAAATTGTTAAATTTGTGATTTCATTTGATACATTCTCCTTTGATTTTTCTCCAATGAAGAATGAAAATGTGCAATAAGAAAAGAATCAGAGAAAAAATAAAAGCAATAAATAAATAAATAAATTAGAGGCTCATCATTCTCTCCGTCTCTCATGGCGTAAGATCAGAAGATAGAACAAGAAGACAACGACGGCGACTACTCTCTCTTTCCCCAGTCTCTCTACTCCCTCACACACCCCAAAAAAAAAAACCACATCTCCATCTCCAACTTTTATTCTCTCTCTCTCTCGCTTCACACCTTTTTTTCGATGCGCCCAAAACCCTACTCACCAACAACTTCCCCATTCTGTTCCATTGCTCCAATTCACCTACCTCACTCTCTCAATCCGATACCCACTCGTTGAAAACAGGTCTACTGGACTCCAATCGCAAAGGGTTGTCGCCAATTTCACAATGCTTCCCGATCTCACTCTCCTCGGCTACTCCGACTGATTCTTAAATTCTAGGGTTTCTGAAATTTCGGAAGTGGTTGGGTTCAAAATGCGGCTGATTCTGTTGGTGGTGGAGTTTTTTTTCGTGGTTTCTCTTGTTGTGTGTCAGTCGGAGACTATAACGCTTCTGGAGTTTAAGAAAGGGATTAAATGGGATCCACTAGGGAAGGTGGTTAATTCGTGGGTTCTGGACTCTTCTGCTGATCCCAATGCCTGTCCGGATAGGTGGTATGGTGTGTCGTGCGAAGCTGGGTATGTTGTTGCTGTTGTGCTGGAGAGGCTAGATTTAGCTGGAGATTTAAAGTTCAATACTTTGACAGGACTCACTATGCTCAGGAATTTGAGTCTTGCAGGTAATAGTTTTACTGGTAGGATTGTACCGGTTTTGGGGAGTATGGTATCATTGCAGCATTTGGATCTGTCTAATAACATGTTTTACGGGCCGATTCCTAGTAAATTTACTCAGCTGTGGGCACTGAATTATGTGAACTTTTCGTCGAATAATTTCGATGGTGTATTTCCTGTTGGGATTGAGAATCTCCAGCAGCTGAGGGTCTTCGATTTGCATTCGAATAAGATTAGGGGTGATATTGGGGATATCTTTTTAAGGCTGGTACATGTGGAATTTCTTGATCTGAGCAGCAACTTGTTTTATGGTGAGATTTCGGGTAATCTTTCGAGCTTTGTGTATACGGTGAGGCATGTGAATTTGAGTCACAATGGTCTGGGTGGTGGGTTCTTTCAGGAGGAGTCTATTTCACTATTTCAAAATCTGGCTGTTCTTGATTTGAGTTATAATCAGCTTACTGGTAGCCTGCCGCCATTTGGTTCCTTACTGTATCTTCAAGTTCTCCGTCTTGGAAATAATCAGTTTACTGGAACCATACCTGAAGAGCTGTTAGAGAGTTCTATGCCGCTGGAGGAATTGGATCTTAGTGTCAACGGTTTTACAGGTAATTAATGACTTGACCACTATAACAAGCATTATTGTACCGATATGCATGTTGTGTTCAACTGTTAATGTATTCCCTTTATCATGTAAAAGGGTGACGTATGAAGATGAAACATGAATTATATTCCCGTTAACGTCGTGTGTGCTTAATGAGATTGTAGTTCTCCATCTAAAATCATGATTAATTGATGTGACTCTTTCATTTTTCTAACATCTGGGCAATGTTTGTTTGCAGGTTCTATTAAAGAAATTAATTCAACAAGTTTGAATATTTTGAATCTCTCGTCAAATGGTCTTTCAGGTCCCATGCCTTCTTCTTTCAGAAAGTGTTCAGTTGTGGATTTGAACAGAAATATGATATCTGGTGCATTACCAGATATGCAGAAATGGGAACCGACCTTAGAACTCATCGATCTGAGTTCGAACAATTTATCTGGAAGCTTACCTAATTCCACATCTCAGTTTGAAAATCTAACTTCATTCATTATTAGAAATAACTCAATAAATGGTAGCTTGCCGTCTACACTAGGGACCATATCTAGACTGTCCAGTGTTGATGTCAGTTTGAACAAAATGAGTGGGGATATTCCAGCTAGTTTATTTATGTCGAGGAACCTTATTTACTTGAATCTTTCAGGGAACAGCTTTTCTGGGGCGATTCCTTTGCAAGGGTTACATGGAGAACCAATGTTAGTTCAGACTTCTTACCCTCTGATGGAGACCCTTGATCTCTCAAGTAATTCCCTAAGTGGTGCGTTGACGTCGGATATAGGCTTCTTGCAGAGACTGCAGTATTTGAATCTTGCGAAGAATAAGCTATCGGATGAAATACCAGACGAGCTGAGTAAACTCACTGAGTTGGAGTACCTTGATCTGTCCAGTAACAACTTCAATGGTGGAATCCCACAAAACCTATCGTCAAAGTTACTGTTTTTAAACTTGTCTGGAAATAATCTCTCTGGCATGATTCCTGAAAACCTTCGACACTTCCCAACAAGTTCGTTTCATCCAGGGAATAGTTTACTTGACTTGACTTACCAGCAACAACCACCATTATTGCCGCCATCATCATCTAGGCATCACTTGAGCGCTGGTCAAATAGTAGGAATTGTAGTTGGATCCATCTGTTTCACTGCTTTGATTGCCCTTGTTCTTGTATATTATCGGGCGAAAATTCAAGAATTTCATAAAAGAAATGCATTTGGCGGCAGCTCTGCTGCAAGGGATGTTGAGCCTGCTAGATCCAGTGGGTCTCATATTTCCAAATCCATTGTCGGAGCCCCACCGACGTCAAATTATTCTCATGAGCACTTGCTATCCTCAGATTCAAGATCAATGCCTAGCCCGATGGGTTCCTCTACAGAGATAGTTAAGCATGCGTTACCTGAAGCAGTGACCTCCACAAGCTCTACTGATAAGAATCATAATCAGTCTGCTTCAAGTGGAAGGAAGTCTTCTGGGTCTCCATCTTCCTCTCCTCGGTTTATCGAGGCGCAGCAGCCTGCAATGTTAGATGTATCCTCACCAGATCGATTGGCTGGCCAACTATATTTCTTGGATTCTTCACTCTCATTCACTGCAGAGGAGCTATCGAGAGCGCCTGCTGAAATTCTTGGTAGAAGTAGTCATGGAACTCTATATAAAGCTACGCTGCAAAATGGGCATATGCTGACTGTGAAGTGGTTACGGGTTGGTCTAGTTAAGAATAAGAAAGATTTTACGAAGGAAATAAAAAAAATTGGTTCCACGAGACATTCAAATATTGTTTCTCTGCGAGCATATTATTGGGGTCCCAGGGAGCAAGAGAGACTTTTATTGACTGATTACATTGAGGGAGATAGCGTTGCTCTTCACCTTTACGGTAATTTTTACTTTCGTCACCTTTTAATTTACTAAAAGGGCATCAAACTTAAAGCAGTGTTACAGCGGTGAGTTAGGTGGTCATTTGTTCTTTCTCAGTTCTCTTAAAAACTAAAAAGGAATAACCAATTGTAGCGTGTGACAATCTTTAGCAACCTACAAAATGAAAACTGACTTGTTTTGGGAAGTTATAGTTTTGATGTTAGTGATTAATTATGTTGCATATGACATGCAGAAACCACTCCTCGACGTTACCCTCCATTATCATTCAGTCAAAGACTGAAAATTGCAGTTGAAGTTGCTGAAGGTCTTTTACACCTTCATGATAGAAATCTGCCCCATGGGAACTTAAAGCCAACAAATGTGCTCCTGACTGGCCCAAATTGTGATGCGCGCCTTGCTGATTATGGCCTTCATCGTCTGTTGACTTCAGCTGGCGTAGCAGAACAGATACTGAACTTAACAGCACTCGGATACGGTGCACCTGAACTCGCAAGAGCAGCCAAACCCACCCCGACCCTTAAATCAGACGTGTATTCATTAGGAGTAGTCTTTCTGGAATTATTGACCAGACGAAGTGCTGGAGACATTATTTCAGGCCAGTCAGGTGCCGTAGACCTAACAGACTGGGTCCGGCTCTGCAACCAAGCTGGGAGAGGTATAGACTGCATTGACAGAGACATTGCTGGTGGGGAAGAGCCCACAAGGGCAATGGATGAATTCTTGGCAGTAGCGGTGAGGTGCATTCTACCTGAAAATGAACGACCAAATATCAGACAGGTTTATGATGCCCTCTGTGCCATAACTCCTTGATTCTTTATGTTTTCCTGTATGTACATGATGTCTTGGGATCAATTTTTCCGGTTCCTTGACATGATTGTTTTGTTCGATTTGTGGTTCTTTGATGAGTTTTGGGCAAACTGCCTCATTTTTTTTCTCAACTTCCGATGTAAAGAGATAACATTGACCCATTGATTTTGTATTTGGATAATGTTAATTGGAAATTTTATTTCTACCCTGTTGGATTATTTTTATTTTATCTCCAGATGGTTAAATCTACAGTACATACGATTTCCAAGTCACAACATGTAACCTTTCTCTTGGTCTTGATCTATTGTATTCTGTTTTGTTTTCCTTCTCTTTTAATTAAAAAAAAACATGTAACCTTTCTTTGTTTTCTTCTATTTTTTGCAACTTCAGTAAGAAGATGTGTCTGATTTAGGTGCCGGACCGATGTTATTCTAACAAATTCCATGAGCAATCACAGAGGAAATTTTCAGTTCATTTATCATGTATCACAACTTGTTACACAGTACAACACGTTGCGAGAAAAGGAAGCCCCTTGAACTTGTAACTAACAGTCAGATATTCACATCACTAGACCATCACTATGTTTAGTGACTGGTAACACCTTACTTCTCCTCCAATTCATTATTCCCATCCGTCTCTCAACCCTAGCCGGCCTCATCCCTTGCTCCCCCAGATCATCACTCGTTCTTTGCGACTTCATCTTCTCCTTCAGCTCCCTCTGCTGCAAGTGTATCTTAGCGGACATGAACCCGATCGACGACATGCTGCCAAGTCTTTGATCTTCTTCCTTCTTCTGATGCAAGATATAGATAACAAAAGGTGGATTTATATATAAAAGGAGATGATCTGATAGGGCATGATCAGTTGCTTTAATGTTATCTTTTTGGGCATCACATGTGATGAGGTGGGGCTGCTGCTGGTGTAGTGCTGTGTGCATTATTGTTTTTGCCTTCTGTTTTATCCACTGGAAACAAGAATTTAGTGTTTGCACTATCCAACTTGGAACATGCCTATACATGAAAAACAATACACCATGAGAAGATATTTGCATAGACTTTTTGGCAAATCTCACCATTAGATATGCATAAAGTTAAAAAAAGAAAGAAAAGGAAAATAGGTTATGGATCTAGCTCGAACTGTATATAAATATTGTAGTCTTCGGAGCATTCGGAGCATTCGGTTGACAACATTCTATTAAGTTTGAGAATCTGATAACTCAAATCTGACCATTGAATCAATGAACATCTTCGAATATGCATGTAACATGTGTTACACTAGTCTAGTCAAATTTGGTGACTTTAACTTGTAATACTGTTGTCTGTTCAAGACTATAACCAGGATGTGTTCTAACAAAACCTAGAACACCTTTGCAGACGATATACAAAATAAAACAGCACACGCACACACGATATATTTCCCAGTTAGGGCTGCAAGTGAGATGATGTACTCGTGAACAACTCGCGACACTATTCGGTCAAAGCTCGACTCGATTATAAACGAGTCAAGTACGAGCATGATGTTTAAGCCCGTTTATTAAACGAGTCAAGCTTGAACAAAGTGATACTCGACTCGATTAAACTCGTGAACAACTCGATTAGCAGAACTCGATCTTGATTAACATTCATTTATATTTTACATTCTTATGTGTTTATTATTCTTTAAGCCAACATAATTTTTAATTAAATATCAGGACATATTTTAGCACCGGATTCATTGAGTTTTGGTTATATAGACTTGCTTTTTATAGTTCACTATTTGTATGTTTGCTTTGTACAGTTTAACGTGGGAGTGAGCTTTTCACCTCATTGAGTTTTGGAACAAGAGTGGGAGAAAGCTTCTGAGCTCACATGGCTTTAGTGAGAACCAGCTCTATCAGTCTTTTGTAACAGCTTTTTGATCCCACATCGCTTGAATAAAATGTTAAAGTTAGTTAGTCCAATGTAAAGCAATGACATAGTTTCTAACTCAGTATCATGGGCTGGACCTCAATATTATTATTTGGGACTGCCTTGCATACGAGAACAGACATCAATATTTGTCGGCATGAATCATCTAGTTCTGAGCTCTCATAAAATTTTGAGTTCGAGCATGACTTAACGAACTTGAGACAATACATGAGCTGAGTTCGACGAGTTTTTAAAATTTCTAACGAACTTGAGACAATATTTGAGCTTGAGTTTATAATATTCGAGTATACAAAATTTTTAAACGAGTCGAGTTCGAGTTTTGCAATACCCGACTCGACTCGTTTGTAGCCCTATTCCAAAATTGGCAACCAATCTATTCTGGGGGGTTTTTCACGCCTAAAGGGTAGGAAATTCATTATTAAAAGTTTAGAACTATAGACGGACTTACACAACTCCCGTTTGTAAACTGCCTAGCCTCTAACATTTTTCTTCTCGGTTTGCGATTTCGGCTCCCCTCGATCCCCTGTGGGTAGGTCCGAGACTCCATCCCGACCTAGGCTAGGACCTCTCCCGAAGTCAAGACGGCTTCTCCCGAAGCCCAATGCCTTCTTCCAAAGACAGGTGCGTTCTCCCGAATAGTAATGTATCAACAGTAAATGTAAACTATTTATATACAGACGCTTTTGTACAAACCACACAATGACGACTCAACAAGAGTATATACGTACATGGGGTGATGGAGGCACTACAAATTTTTGCACAAGTGTACGACAGCGTAAATTCGACGCAAAACAGTAGAAAAATCAGTCGTAGTAGGTCACGTATGTGACGCATTACGACTACGTCGCACAAACCGTCGTTGCAAGAAACATGTGACAGTCTTGCGTTACAGATCTGCGATAGCTATACGACGGTTTTGCGTCAAAAGACATAGGGCGTCGCACAACTATCTCCTCTCCGTCGTACATTCTCTACGACACATTTCCGATAAATGTACGTCACAAAGACTAGTGTGCGACGACTGTGAGACACACATGCGTCAGAAACTCAAATCTTTGCAATTTTGTAAATAATATTATTTTAAAATAAAATCACAGAATATATTACAAAAATTTGCACACCAAATTTGATGCTATCGATTAGAATTTAGAAAGTTTACAACATATTGCTGTTAAAGTTTACAACCATCGAACATCAAAGGTAACATTGGAACTAGTCCAACAAACCGCCAAAAAAAACTTCCACAAAATTCTTCCTGTGTGGAACAAACCAAAAAAACTTCCCCCAAAAGATAATTGAAACAAGTTCTGATAACAAACATATGAATTCTAAACAGAAACTTCATCCGAGCTCACCTTGTCATCATCAAGTGACCAGATGGAGCTGGTACTCCATGCATGCTTAAGATCATGTAGCTGTTGCACCTGTGCCGCTACCACCACGCGAAGATCCTAAAACTGCCAGTTGAGTAAGTAAAGCGATGATGTCTTGGGAGAGTCCGAAGCTCTGAGCCGTACTCTAGGACATCACGTTTCCTTGAGGGGAAACCGACTGAAAGCGAGAACCATGAACCAAAGCGGCTGCATGACCAACCACTTTTGGGAGACCAGTCCTCTGGGAGTATCCGAGAATCGGTGCTGGAGCCTCGAGATCATCGGCCTTTGATATGGGCTGGCCATTCTGTTTTAGCGCTCTAAGGGTAAGACTAATGATAATTATTTACGGTATTATTTATGATGAAGGGGTACAACGATTTAATACATTTCAGTACATATTATCTAGTACATAAATATTGCATCTCAGTCAGACCCTGAAATCATTGATACATATATATCCGCCGCTTGAAGCACATTGCAAGTTTGGCACCTTTTACATGGATCCGCTCACATCTACCTCGTAATCTCTGGTACATTTTTCGACATCTGAAGCCAAGGAACAACATCCACGCGCGAGGCGTGGAAGAGGAAGGCATCCACAAATGATGAAGGAAGCATCCACGCACGAGGCGGGACAAGGAAGAGGGAAAAGAAAATGAATGAAGAAAATTATAAGAAAACTGATTGCCCTAGGACTCAATCCCAAGACATAAATATTCAATCATCTCAGAGTGGACTTCTTAAGCAACAAGTCACCATCATTGTTAGTAATTCTTTACGATATTGAAAAATAGAAAAAAAATCCAAATTACTCATTATTGCAAAAAATAAAAACTTTAAATATGCCAATACGTGTGTGATTTAATTTTTTTAATGTTTCTGACAAAACTATATAAAGCAAAAAATAAAGCTAAATAAATTAGACCGTTTATATTAGTAGAATTGGAATCGTACGGTCAACGATTTAAGAAAAAGTATTTGTAATGAAATTACAAATTTTGGAAAAAGATCCAGTGCAGCGCAACAATTTGCTACGAATGGAAAATGGCGTCGTTTTGATCAATACGATGTTGTTTTGGTTTTTGAAAAATAACAAAACGATTTTATTTTGATTGAAACGACGTCGTTTTACGTCTCCCAACAAAATGCTATGGTGCACTGGATCCTAATCCACAAATTTTTTACTACATACACTGGACTAATATAAAGATAGTGGGTGGATACAACAACTAGGAACATTGCAATGCATATGACATATATATTGATCTCCAGAGCTCTTAGCAAGGCATCTTGATCGGATCCACAAGCATCTTATACATATTTCCACTTCTGAAACGCATGCCACGTTCGGCACCTTTACCATGAATCCGCACACATCTACCCAAATCATCGGTACATCTTTTGACACTTAGAGCTCAGGCCACATTTTGGGCACCTTTACCGAATGACACCTCCGCAAGGGAGGAAGAACACACCACTCGAAGGCGTGAAGAGGAAGACCTCCACGAGGGAGGAAGAACACATCACGCGCGAGACGTGAAGTGGAAGACATCCACAAGGGATGTAGAAAGCATCCACGCGTGAGGCGGGACGAGGAAAAGAAAAAGGAAGGAAGAAAATTGGTGGCCACAGGACTCGAACCCAGAGCGTAAGGATACAGCCATCTTAAGGTGGACTTCTTAACCAACAGGCCACCACCCCTATTGGCATATAAGTATGCTAATTTGTTAAATGAAACTACGACTTTTCTTTTCTATTATTTTTAATTTGACCTTATGAGATTTGATTCCTACTTTATGGTCAAAATCAACCTATAATTCGTCACTTTTTGAGCCGAAAAATGAAAAAGACGACATAGTTCGTCAGTTTTATTTTCAATTCGTCACCAAGAAAATACAACAAAAATCAGGATTTAATCTCATCCATTCAAATCACAAGTTCAAGGGTTATAATTAGTTTGTATTTTGTACCAAAAAATCTACTTTGTACCTGATCATTTTCCTCCTGCTTTAATTGTTTTTATATGCTTTATAGTGATAAAATAGAATGGGCTTTTTTTTTACCTATTAACTATTTAATTGGATCCGTACGGTCAATCTAAATTAGCGATATAGAAAAAAAGTAATTTTGTAATGAAATTACATGTTTTCTGATACATACACTGAACTAATATAAATATTCTCATTTGTTAAATGAAACTCTGATTATTAATATTTTAATTTGACCGTGTGAGATTTGATTCCTACTTTTATTGTTTTTATCCGCTTGATGAGCCTTTTAACAATTAACCATTTAGAAGAAGGTTCCGGTCAAAACAATATATTTTTGTAAAAAGTACAAATTAAATTACTAATAGTCTTTGATTTGGTCATTTGGACGGATGAGATTAAATCCCGTTGTATAGATGATTTTTCGGTGACGAATTATAAATCACTTTTGACGAACTGTGTCGTACTTTTGGTTTTTTCGGACGTAATTATAATCAACTTTTGACGAATTTTACGATTTGAACCAAAAATATGGTTTGCACCTGATCTTTATTCTAACTATTTAATTGGATCCGTACTGTCAATCTAAATTAACGATTAAAAACATGTTAATTTCGTAATTAAATTATAAATTTTTTTTACTACATACATTGAACTAATATGGATATTTTGATTTGATAAATGAAACTATGATTTATTACTGTTATTTTTAATTTGACCGTGTGATATTTGATTCCTACTTAAGTGAATTTCCTCGGATCAAATGAAAAAATAGACTGAGCTTCTTAAAAATATCATCAAAATCCAAAGTGATTTAATTTATATTCAAAGAAGCAAAAATAAAAATTTATAAAAAGGAATTTTGAGAGGTGGAGTGAATATCGGCTATTTCTGAAAATTAACCAACTGTCCCACTCTTCAAGGTGGACTACAAACAATGATCCATTTTACCATTCATTGATTATTGATCTCCTCATATCTTGGATCTCTTCATCACCCTTCCTCTTTTACACTACCACCACACCATTCTCTCCCATTGCCACTCCGTGTAGAATTAAATGACCAAAATGCCCTTGTCATTGCTGTCTGGCATTTGAACGATTATCTTTCTGATCATTTAACCCGAATTAATATCCGTTGGATCATTACCGTTCTTAAGTCATTACTAAAAGTTATGATTCACTTTAATCAAATCCTAATAATAACGATGGACAAATATTCTGATAAATGATGATTTGATCGATGAAACAAGCGTGTTCGAGTCGATTGTCGTCTCGCTAGTGTTCCGAATTTGGATTTGTCCATTCTCTATATTTTAAAAAGATGTATTAAAGGGAACAATATGTTCACTAATCCTTTTTTAAGAATGAGAGAGAGAGACAAAACTACCCCTATTGGAGAAGATAAAACCAAGAGTGGCGAAACCAAAAGGGAAACTAATCTCCTCGTCGTTCGTCTGCCCATGCACCTGCCTCAAATTGTCGTCCATCTCCCGCGGCAGCACTAATGGTTCTTCCCACATTCAATCAATCGGAAGCACCACAAATCTTCCCAAATCCGTCTTCAAATTTGTACATAGAGTTCACATAAAGCCAACACATCAACAAACCCTACTGCCTGCCTGAGAAAATCCTACTTTTTTCTTCTTCTTTTTTTTCAATATTTTTTGTTGCAAATTTTTTTTTTTGGATTTGTACCTGGGAGAGAAAGACAAAGATCAATGGGTCGGGTAAAGCTGCAAATCAAGAGAATAGAGAATAACACAAATAGACAAGTCACATTTTCCAAGCGAAGAAATGGCCTCATCAAAAAGGCCTATGAGCTTTCAATCCTTTGTGATATTGACATTGCTCTCATCATGTTTTCACCATCCGGCCGCTTGAGTCACTTTTCCGGCAAAAGAAGGTTTACATATGTATTTTTCTCATTTTCAATTTACTCCCAAAATATTATTTTCTCCCTATTAATTATCTCATTTTCATTTTTTGTTCGTTGTTGTAGAATTGAGGATGTACTTACCCGTTACATCAATCTACCGGATCACGACCGGGGATCAGGGTGAGTTTGAATTTACTCGATTTTAATTTGTTGATACTTTAATCTCATTATCTGGATTATTTAACAGTGACTTTTTGTTGTAAAATTCAGGACTGTTCTAGATACTGAGGTAAGAAAAATCAGCAATAATATTGTATCCAAAATCCGGTACCAAGCAAATTCATTATTTATTTTTATCAACATTCCTTCTCTGTTTATTTATTTTTTTCAATCTCTTTCTCCCATTTATTTTCCTTTTTGCAGTATTTAATCAAAACATTAAATACATTAAGGGCTGACAATGATGTGGCCCTTCAACTTGCAAAGTATGGATTAATTTATCTCTTTTTTTTTTAATCTAATCTTATTGCTCAGTGTAAATTCCAAAATTTTGCTTTTTGATCTCTCCTTTTTCTTTTTTCTGTTGCTGATTTCAGTCCCGGAGCTGTAAATTCCAACGTGGAGGTAAGGAAGCAGTCGAAACTGCGCTGTTGAGAAACTTAAAAATTCGATGGTTTACAATAATTATCGATTTTTTTGGTTTAATGATTAGATACAAATATTTGAGTTGGATTTTTCTCTTTAGGAACTTCAACAAGAGTTAAGCTCCCTGCAACATCAGCTCAAACTTGGTCAAGAAAAACTGAGGTTAGTTTACCTTTTGTCCAATTTGATTGTCAAATATCTTTTATTCTCTTCGCTCAATATATCTCGTATTATCGAATAATATATATAGCGTCTTAAAAATGCTTGTTGTTGTACTAGAATATATGAACCCGACCCGTTGGAGTTTTCATCAGTCGAAGAAATAGAAGCCTCCGAAAAAAGCCTAATGGACATGATGTCAAGCATATCGGAAAGAAAGGTTTCATTTCAGTTTAGACAATATAATCTGTTCAATTTTATGCTCACATTAATTGATGCTGTATTCATGTTTTTTTTTGTTGCAGAAACAACTGATGAGTAATCCGAATCATTGCTCGAATTTCGATCCAACGTCACATATGCAAGTAACGACACAAAAATCCTACAAGTACTTATAAAGCTCTCCTTGTGTTCTTTTAGTGACCTAAACTAAACTAGTGGTGGTTTGTAGCTTTACCTGGATGGGCAAGATTGTGTGCCAGTCTCAACCTCATTCGACAACGAGGTCATCAACTGGTTGCCAGCAAATGGGAGTAACTCCAACCCGATGTTCGTCGGATCCGATCCATCCACCGGCACCATTTCTATGAGGTACCAATATTTTATTTACTTCCAGCTAGCTACTAACTACATTTTTAAAAGAAGTACATGTCTGATCAAACATTGCTAAATTGATCCAAAATTACAGAAATCATTCGACATCAACGATCTACGACCCGATGTCACACGGATCAGGTATCAACGTTGACCACGGATGCCACATAACTAATTCGACGTACGAACAAATTCCACCGTGGCATCAGAGTTACACGTCGGCCGAACTTTTATCAGCTTTCATGCCACCAACTAATTCATTCCATCAAATGAAGGTCAGCACCAAATCCAAGTCCCACCAAACCTAGTAAAAATACACATTTGCTTCATTTACATATGATGATATGTCAGGAAATGGGAGGTCCAAGTATGCCTAATTTGATGACAAGTCAGCAAGCGGAAGCCACGTCGAGTTGCCAGCATCAGCAAGCCCTGTCAGCTGGCGAAAATGAGTCAGTAACTTATGATCAAACTCAGCTGCAACATCCAACGCATGGGAACGATATACGGAGCGAATCAGGTCATTGAAGGACTTATATTTCTTGGGTTTTTCACTATTAAAGTATTAATATCATTTTTTAATTCATTTATACTAGGGAAAAAAATGTCTCCCTCAAAAAAAATACACAGATGAAAACTGTACAACTGTAGTGACATTTTATTGATATTTTACAGTGTAACGAAGCAACACATCTTTTGTTGTCCTTTGAATTTCTTCTATATGCATAATTTTCCATAGGGGTGGGCGCGGTGCGGATTGGTGCGGTTTAAGGGTAAATTCACAACCGCACCGCATAATATGGTTTGGAAATTTTTCAAACCGCAAACCGCATTACAAAAGTAAAAACCAAATATGCAACGCATCACATTATGTGGTGCGGTGCGGTTTGGTTTAAAAACCGCATTACAAAAGTTTAAAATTCTTTATTTTCTCCTTCTCACATAAAAATAAATCCCAAATGTCCCTTGTTATTTTTCTGCGGCTAGGGATACTAAACTGAGGTTGTAAAGCATGAGCATACTCTTGAAATCCTTCCCCATCAACGAATGAAAATGGTAGCTCATCTTTAACTATCATCTTGATCAATGTAAGCTTATCAGCATCAAAAATATACGCTTTAACTTCAAGAGTACCTCCATAATCAAAACTTATATGCTTCTGCTACAATTATTTGACTTGTTTACCTGCAACAACAAAGCTTCAAACATTAAAATCGGATGTTATAAACAATTCTGAAACATTCAAATGACAAAGTACAAATCAAACCCTAAACATAAGAGCCAACTAAAATTTAATTAATTTTTGTGTTTCGGGCATGGGCTTGGGCCTGAAATTATGATTTGTTTTTTTTAAAGTAATAATTTTGATTATTTAATTATTGGATTATTTAATAATTAATTATATATGCGGTGCGGTGCGGTGCGGTTTAAACCGGGTGGTTTGAGATAAAGAACCGCTCTCGCACCGCTTTATTTGGTTGCGGTGCGGTTTTTGACAAATCGACTTTTTCCAAAAGCGGTGCGGTTAACCGAACACGCTTTTGCGGTGCGGTGCGGGCGGTTTTTACATACGGTGTGGTTTTTGCCCGCCCCTAATTTTCCATACACAAATTATAGACTAAATTCATAAGAAATAATCATGTATCTTGTTTCGTTTTAGATTTCCCAAAATAATATAATATAAAAATTACTGAATTTACTTAACTTATTTGGAAGATTTTATATTTTGTCTTTTTTTAATAAAACATATAATTTTAGAGTGTCTTCGGTTATTTTGGTAAGTAAAGGGAAAATGTCGATTATTCAAATACCCGATTTCTGAATAAAAAAAAAGTACGATTTCAGTTTTTCTGTTCAACATTTCATATAAGAGTAGACACCTATTTAAGCACTTAATTTCAGTTAAATATTTTATTTTGTGAACACAATAGTAAAGTATTATAGTCAAATACTTGAATTAAGTCACAAGAGTAAGTCCGCTCATTTCTCATACTTAAATCAGAAAAATATTTCAATTTCAATTTCAATTTCAATTTCAATTTCAACTCAGCTATAAAAAAAAAACAGCTCCTAAACCGCAAAATAAAGGGAATGATGCTTTAGAAGAAGAAATCAATAGTTCTTTTGCACTTGAAATTTCAGTTGTTTAGCTCAACATCTCATTAATGACCTGTAATTAATTAATAAAATATCTATTTTTTTCCACATAAAGTGAAGTACCCTAAAAGAACACACCTATAGAATGCATTCTTGCAACTATTTTTTTCCTTATGGCAAAATGGATGAATGGAGTTATTAGTGACATCCTCTGCTCTAAAAAACGTACCCTAATTTTTAAGGTGATGTGAAGCGCCTAGTTTCACCACAGCCCATAATGGAAGAAGGCAATTTACCTACTCTCTCAATCCCTTCTTCAAACACTACTCCCATACCCATGTAAAAATGTGCCTCGATATGGCAATGAAATGCCCAAGTCCCCGGGTTATCTGCTCGGAACCTCAGCGCGGTCCATCCGTATGGATGCACCGGGACCGTGTTCTTCATTATCGGATTCACCAAGTTATAGCCCTTTGGGTCCTTGTTGATATCGAACTTTCCCTTTCCATATCCCAATACCCAAAAATCGTGCCCGTGTAGATGCCATGGATGTGTCTCGCTCGTGTTCGCACTCATGGAGTTAGCATTTTGTAGTATGATGTCTACAATTGAGTTGAACTTCAGCTTGTAGATACCGTCGCTGGTCGTCGCATTCGAGTTCTTGGCCACATTGTATATATCGTAGCTTGATTCGAAGTTTTCTGGAGGAGGGTTTTGATCGAAAGCCTTGTGTAGCCTGTGCTTCATCGCGATCAGATAAGGCGTGTGGGGAAGACTGAATGACACATTGTTCACAGCCCACTTTACGTATCCGTCGATCATGTTTTGCGTGTTCAGCAGAACTATGACTCGGTCTGAAGCTTTGGGAGGGGCGTGAACGTACCCTTCCCGCGCCTTTATAGCTAAACTCTGTTTCAGCCGTGGCTCAGCCTCGTTCCACAGTGGACCGGGCGGTGGGACTGTAGATGGAGACCGTCGAGGGTGATTCGGGTAGTAGTTGATTATAGACAAAGCCGGTGGAGTTGTGAAAGTGGCATTTCTACCCACAATGCTACTAGTTGCCCAGTAGTTTCTAGTTGGGTCTTGGTCAGCGTTGACCAAAACAGAGTAAGTCTCGCCTGAGTATAAGAACAGGTTTTGGACTACAAAAGGAACAACATTGTGCCCATCCGCTTCGACCACCGTCATGTTATGACCCTGAGAATTGCACGGTGGTCAGAATTCGATCGATCAAAACAATCTTAAACAAACGATGATGACTTTCGAAGATCAAAATTCAAAACTAACTGCAGCATTTCATTTGATGTACCTCAATTTGGAAACTTAGAGCTGAGAGTGCGGTCAGGCTCGAAACTCTGAGCCTGTAAGTCATTCCAGGCACGACGGTGAGCGTATAAGGACCACATTCCAGGTTCGTAGCGTTACAAATTGCGGAGTCCATTTTCGAACAATCGAATCTTCCTCGTCCTTGAATCAAAAGTGACTGGAGAACAACCAAGAGGAGGACTCAATATTTGCACCATTGCCACAATTTTGATTAGACTTTATCAAATATATGTTCATGTCATGTACCTGAGGCTCTCCGACCCAAACAAAGGGTTTGGAGGACAAGCCGGTGGCTTGCTCGTAGGCACTTTTGTGGAACCAGTCGTTGAGAATGATGCTGCGATCATAGTCGTAGTAGTATGGCTCTTGCTCGCCATCAGGTAGGGCGACACGAATGGCTCCATATAGTCCGGCCTCTCTTTGCATTCCATAGTGAGCATGGTATAAATACGATCCGGCCTGATCAGACAATTGAAGCTGGTTTTTACTTCTAAGCTATATTATACTCTGACATATCTTTTTTTCTTTTTAACGATGTGTGAACAATTTCTTCAAGTGACTCATACTCGCGAAATGTCGTTAACAAGCATAAAAATGACCCAAACTTACCCTGTCGACGACGAACTTGTACACGAATGTGTCTCCTGGGAGGATTGGACACTGCGTAACCCCTTCAGTTCCATCGCTCCATGGCGTTCCGATCTGCACAAAAGAAAAGTATAGGTGAGGTAAAATTACAAAAGAGCAATGCAGTGTTCATTTTGACAACAAGGCGAAGAAGACGCATAAGTACCTGGCGGATACCGTGCCAGTGAATGGCGACATTTTCAGTTAAAAGGCCGTTTTTAAGCTCCACGACGACAGTGTCACCTTGCTGAGCTACGATAGTTGGTCCGGGAGTTCGGCCGTTGATGGTGATCACAAGCTTCTTGTAACAATCAGGAGATTTGTACTCATACTTGACCTCCCATTTGAATGTCCTAACTCTGGCTGCCTCTCCTGCTAATATTTGCATCATTAAGCAACCAAACATCATCCCCAACATCCTTAAAGGCATTGTCATTTTATAAAAACTAAGACAGGCTTGATGTTGATGATCTGATGATTGAGATATATACAGAGAGGTTCAGCTTCAAGTTGCAGAAAGGTCATCTTTTTTGGAAAATGTTGAGCAACTTGCTTTCAGTATTATACGCATATATAATACTGTGGACTGCACCTGCAAATAGATATGATTCATATGTTATGAAGGTTGAAAAAAATGTTATGCAGTAATTGGGTAGACAGGGTTGTCAAAGGATTAATCGGGGAATAATTGGAGATTAATCGGTTTCGAATTTTTTATATTATTAAATATATATGTATTGATATCATATCATATAGTATTTTACTGATTAGATTCTAAAATATTCATAATATAAATCACATGCAATAATATAATCTATTACCATGCAAAATATTCAAAAGTGAATTTCAATAACAAAATAAATACATAAACACATATATTTGGACTTTTATTTTCTCAAATTGTAATTATATTTTTTTCTTAAAAATATTTTTTTTTAAATTAATACATAAATAATATTTATATTTCCGCCTAGAAGCATCGAACCGATTAATGGGCCGCCTAGAAGAAAAACGGAACAGGTTTAAAAAAAAGGCCGCCTAGGCGTTCTAGAAGGTCGTTTTCTCGAACACCGATGTAACTTACTAAATATGGGAATATATTTTTTTAGGGAAAAATTATAAAAATATTATCTGGACTATCACCTGACTTCAAATTAGGCATTCGACTTTTCCAATTTCCAGTTTATTAATTTTAGTGATTTTTGCATCAATTCGCACGTGATTCATCTTATTAATCATATCTCTAAACACGATTAGTTAACTCTGTAACTAAATTCATGAGTTTTCAACCTTAAATTTCCCCAAAAATATCGAATTCAAAAACAATATGTATGCAAATTGATGCAAAAATTACTAAAATTAATAATTGAAAAAGTCTGATACCTAATTTGAAATAAAGTGATATTGTATATTATGTTTTTGTAATTCGACATTTTGTTGGTGAGAGGGCTGAGCATTCGGTAAATTACCGAATTTACCGTTACCGAATTTACCGACTTAAGTTTTTTATTCCGATTACCGAACCGAATTTACCGTTTTACCGACATTTTTGTAAATTCGGTAAATTTACCGAATTTATCGAATTTACCGAATTATTTTTCTAATAATTTTTCTCCTAATTTTAAAATTATTCAAAAATATAGTTAATCATCTAACACCAATAAAACACAAGAATAATTCAAAATTATAATCTACACAATTATATCTCAAAAGTGTCCAAAAATTGAAGCTTAAAATTGAAGTTTAAATAATATGTCATTTAATTTTTTTTTATTTTTTTAATAAATATTATTTTTTAAATAATCAAAAAATTCATTCCGATTACCGACCAAATTTTACCGTTTTACCGATCGATAATTTACCGATTCTACCGTTTACCGATTTTACCGAACCGAATTGACTTGGTTCGGTAAATTAAATCGGTAAATTCGGAATTTACCGAACAATGCTCGGCCCGTGAGAGTATTTAGTTGTTGACGTTACACTTTTGGAATATGTAGATATGCTCTCCTGCATTAATTAGGACGACATAAGAGTGAGGTTTAAGACCGTTTTAACTTGTTAAATTTTGTTTTTTGTCTTGTTTTTTGCTTCGGTTTCTAGCCCGTTGAAATTAAATGATCAGATCTGAACTGGAAATTTGTGTTAAGCTCAAGCCTTCTATTTTAGGATTTTATATGTATAGATAAGATGCATTTTTATGACAAGAGAGTTTTAGAGCTGTCGATTTCTTGTCTATATTAATAAAAAAAATTATTTTGAAAAAAATTATTTCTGATTCTCAAAGTTTTTTTTTTTTGATCATCTGATTCTCAAAGTTGGACACACGAAAGAAAATAATTAAGAGATCAAGAATAAAACCGGCCAGACATATTTTTACTGAGTCAGCTTAAAGAAACAAGTAGATCGGTACAAGTACATAAATGATTCTTTGAATGGAGGACGTGTTACTCATCCTTCAACTTTTTCATTGTTTCTTATCAAAAAAAAAAAAAACTTTTTCATTGTTTTCCTTTTCGTGTTTTTCCCGCCAGAGGATCAAATAGCGAGTCTAGGTAATATTTTAATATAGTTTTTTTTTGATAAAATATTTTAATATAGATTGATACCTTACATTATTGTCTACTTGTATCTATCGGATAGAAGATAAAATGGGTCGATGCGAGTTAAATCAATAATATCATATTTTCTTACAATATAAGTCCGTCTAGTTGACCAATCTACTATAATAAATGATCCTAATATGCATATACATTTTATTAAAATGACAAGACGAAGTAAGAAGGACCTATCCTTCTATTGGTTAGAACAATTGTGGGTCAATTATCACATAACTTCATCTTCTTTACAAAGTTTGTTTAATGCATGTGAGGGACGGTCAAATTATAGGGATTTATATCACGTGCATTTAAACTATTTACATCCAGTCGAAAACGACGTATTTTTGATAAAACAATGTCAAAACAACGTCGTTTCATTAATATAACTCCTAAATTGATAACTAAATTCTTTTTAAAACTACGTAGTTTTATCTTAAAACACACTAAACTTTACCATTTCCTCAAATTGCTATTAATAGCTTGGCTGCATGGGATCTGGACAATTGCATACCCTCTCTAAATTTCTGAGTCTACGACTAACATATATCGAAGTATTTAAAAGCTAAGTTCCATTGATATATTAATGGAGAAGTAATTGTTGGTTTTGGTTGACGGTCGAGATTGTTGACAAATTTTAGTTATGGATTAAATTGTTTTGAAACTATATTTCTACATCTAATAATCTTGAAGATTGAACGTATATATTCAATAGGCCTACCGTCGGAAGTTTTATGAAAGATTTAAAAACACATGCATGCATGACAGATAGTGAAGAACGTGTTTACTGAAATATAAATAATGACATGCTATCCAAAATTGAATGACACCCTCAGCGAGCTCCAAATCCCCAAACGCAGTTGCCAACTTGCGTTTTTGGGTCAAAACCGCTAGTAGATAAAACTATAGCTGCGATTTGTTGCAAAACTACATCCATGCTATATTGCTACCTCATTTATCGGGCCCGATTTTGAGGCCCAGTTCGAAGACTCTTATGAAACATTATGGACGCTCTAGGTTATCGGCCCACTTGTACTGCAGACAGAAACCCAAAGGCAAAAGCGGGAAACGCCTCTCATTGAGAAGTTCTTATTAAAGTGCTAGGTACCAATATTTAAAAATTGCCTTTCAAAAGTCTTATTTTTATATAGAAAAGTTTATTCATTAAAGCTCAAGGACCCAACTGAGGCTCGATCCGAACCGTTATAAGTCTATTATATCCTAATTATTTCATGTCACTGCTCTCCTTATAGGTCACCACAATCTAAAGTCTATCATAAAAGATCATGGTAGATTGATAACATGATAACTAATAGACTAATTTATCAAGCTTGCACATATGATACTCCCAAGTGATGTAGGACACATTTTGAAATGTTACAAAGCATCTATCAAACAACAAAAGGAAACCTCAAAATTCATAAATATCTACCACTTTTAGAACATTTGCACCGTTATTGCAACAAAGAGGTGTTGCAAGAAGAAATGTTACCGGCTTTTACATTTTAATTTATTTTTGAGCAACATCTTCTTAACATGCTAAACTTTTTACAACGATGGTTAGACATGCTCTTAATATGTGAATCAAATGTTGACCAATACCTTTATCTAAAAAATAAAAAAAAGTTGACCAATACCATTAATTTGATGGAGGTAAAAAACCGATTGGGTTTGAAATTAATTTACATTTTAAGAAGAAAAAAATTAAGTGATAGGTTAGCTAAGCAAGGTACTTTTGTTCCCCAATTTTTACAAATTAAATAAAACTATGTCTGCCTTTCTGACTATTGGGTCTCCAACAACTCTTTGATTCAACAGCCTCCGGTCCGAGGCAAAGTGATTAGCCCAGTGAAAGGGCGTCCCTTGCGCCCACAGAGGCGAAGGTTCAAGTCCTCACCAGCTTAAAAATGAACAGATACTAACTTAACCCACTAACCCCATCAAAAAAACAAAAAAAAAACACAACAGCCTCCAGTCCACCAACCCAAACCTACCCCAGACAACTCACTTTACATCACCAACCTATTCAGCATATACTTTCATTCAATTTTCACTAACCCAAATCCAATTTCGCATTTTCAGTATATAGTGTAGATAAACCCTATCCCCAATTGTAAAATCAAATTTGGTTGCAATTGTTTACCTTTGTTTTTCTGACGGTGTTTGGTTGATTTTGAAAATTTTAAGTTTGCTTGATCAGGTCTTATTTTGACTATTACAAGTTGGCTGCTTCCAATTAATTTTGTAGAGTCCTGCTGGAAGTTTTCAGCTGATTACTTGATTCTGAGCGTGTTGCAGATCGTTGGAGGCTACGAGGCAAGTCCATTGTAGATCCAAACCGGGTGTGAGAGCGGATATGGAAGTTGATATCTCACTGAGTCCGAGAGTGAACTCTGTGAAGCCGGCGAAAACCGTGGCCATCACTGACCATGTTACTTCACTGATCCAAGCGGGAATACCTATAATAAAGCTAACTGTCGGAGAGTCTGATTTCGACACACCAGCCGTTGTAGCCGAGGTGATTACCTTCATTTTGTTCTTGCAACTGAATATGTTAGTTTTGTGTCATTGATAATTTCCTGGATTTTTTGTTAATAATTTGTTTCTGCACTAGGCTGGAATAAATGCGATTCGCGAGGGTCACACAAGGTACACTCCAAATAACGGCACTGCAGAGATCCGAGCGGCAATTTGTAAAAAATTCCAAGGTCCGTTAACGGTTCTTAAGAGTTGACGATCGATTTATCTGTACAGAAGGGATCATAGTTGAAATTTGAGTCTTGATCTTCATTAGAATGTTGGCAGATGAGAATGGTATTACATATACGCCTGATCAAATTTTGGTCAGCAATGGAGCCAAGCAGGCTATTCTCCAGGCAGTGCTCGCTGTTTGTTCCCCTGGTGATGAGGTAAACCTCACCTCATATTCATCTGGATAAAATGTGATCTTCTGAATCGGATTATGTTTTCGTCAATAGTAATTTAGAGTATGATACTTGACCGCTGTGGAGATTCTTTTGTAAGTTTACCGGTGAAAAATAAAACTACTTAATTCTGTATAATACAGCGTGGATGTTGATTAACGTAAATGCTTACGAGCATAGTTTACCAGTTAAGCTGATCCATAAATATCTGCCGATTCAGGTTGTTATTCCGTCTCCTTATTGGGTAAGCTATCCCGAAATGGCAAGATTGGCTGATGCGAATCCTGTTATAATTCCCACCAAAATATCAGAAAATTTTCTTTTAGATCCGAAGCTGCTAGAAGCTTCCCTAACTGAAAAGTCAAGATTGCTAATTCTGTGCTCTCCATCCAATCCGACTGGTTCTGTTTATCCCCGTAAAGTTCTCGAAGATATTGCGGAAATTGTGGCCAGGCACCCCAGGCTGCTGGTATGACCGATCTTTTTAGAATGCTCAACGGGAATTCACCACCATAAATTTAGAAAATGACATATTTTTGTATGCAGGTACTATCTGATGAGATATATGAACACATCATTTATGCCCCAGCTACTCACACGAGTTTTGCATCTTTACCTGGCATGTGGGACCGAACCCTTACGGTCAACGGATTTTCAAAGGTAACGACGTTTCTCCTTGACAACTGATAGAGTTGTGTACTAACCTCGTAAATCATAATCTTGTTGCTCTTGATGGTTGACTCTTTAGAATGTGATTTGCATATTTCATTTTTTGGTTGATATGATCATTGTCCTCTTCGATTTAGTGCAGGCCTTTGCAATGACCGGCTGGAGACTAGGATATATTGCTGGCCCAAAACACTTCGTTTCAGCATGTAGTAAGATCCAAAGCCAGGTATCAACTTCCTCGTTTCTCAAAACTATTAGTCCACTGCAATTTGTTGCTGAAATATAGGGTGGTGTGTTATTCTAGTTTACGTCTGGCGCCAGCAGTATAGCTCAAAAGGCTGGGGTTGCGGCTCTGGGACTAGGCCACGCTGGAGGAGAGGCAGTTTCCACTATGGTTATAGCATTCAGGGAGCGTCGGGATTACCTAGTCAAAAGTTTCGGGGAACTGGAAGGGGTTAAGATTAACGAACCTCAGGTATCTCAAAAGCAAAAAGACTACCTGCGATCACTCAGACCTAATACTACAAACCTCTTAGCTTCGCTCAAATTTTGTTTGACTTTCTTTTCAGGGAGCTTTCTATCTCTTCCTTGATTTTAGCTTCTATTATGGTGCTGAAGTCGAAGACTTTGGCAAAATTGATAGCTCCGAGTCCCTATGTAAATACTTACTCGACAAAGCTCAGGTTCGCTCCACAACTTTTTTGATTAAGCATAACCTTCAAAAATATACCAAACCAGATTGTTTCAAGTGATTTCCTTCACTTAGCAGCTATGTTCATCACACACATTTCTCCCTGTTTCTTTCTCTGATAGCCGCAATATATGCATAATTGTCTGCCTTTTCTTTCCCAACGTAGAATGAACTAAACATTTATTTATACGTTCGTTTCCAGGTTGCTCTTGTTCCTGGGGAAGCATTTGGGGATGACAACTGCATCCGTATTTCATATGCCGCTTCTCTTTCAACACTTCAGGCAGCAGCCGAAAGAATCAAGAAAGCGGTCGCTCCTCTCAAGGCCGCTGTTCCTGTCTAAATTTGTCAAGCACAATCCACTCCGCTCTCCTCGTTGTAACATTATTGAACTCACACTGATACGTCAGTAACGAATCGAAACTAATTCTCAGTTCACGCATTGATGTGTTGACTTGCTTTTTTTTTTTTTTTTGAAAGCAAGAATAATGTGTAAAATGCTCTTTTAAGTTAATTGCATAGATGTTTTTTCCTTTCTATTTTGCCCTAATTTGAAGTTTCATTTGTATTTCGGTTCAAAATTTGGGTTGGATTTTACCCTTAATCTAATGAAATCAGCATTGTTAGTGCTGATTTTGTCTAAACCGGCAATGACGGTATCGAATATCGATTCTAAAGTGGAATAAGATTCGGTAAAGTGGTGGATGAATTGGTTGAGCATTTGCATTAGTTACCCTAATGTTTCAAATTGCATTTGATTAATATAATTCGGCTTTTCTAATAGCCCAAACAAAGTTTGTTTAATGCATGTGAGGGACGGTCAAAATATAGGGATTCATATCACGTGCAGTCAAACTATTTACATCCATTCGAAAACGACGTATGCTTAATAAAATGATGTCAAAACAACGTCGTTTCATTAATATAGCTCCTAAATTGATAACTAAACTCTTTTTAAAACTACGTAGTTTTATCTTAAAACACACTAAACTTTACAATTTCCTCAAATTGCTATTAATAGCTTGGCTGCACGGGATCTCATTTCGTCAAATAGGACAATTGCATACCCTCTCTAAATTTCTGAGTCTATGACTAACATATATCGAAGTATTTAAAAGCTAATTTCCATTGATATATTAATGGAGAAGTAATTGTTGGTTTTGGTTGACGGTCGAGATTGTTGACAAATTTTAGTCATAGATTAAATTGTTTTGAAACTATATTTCTACATCTAATCTTGAAAATTGAACGTATATATTCAATACTAAATTTGGCCTACCGTTGGAAGTTTTATGAAAGATTTAAAAACACATGCATGCATGACATGTCAACTGAAATATAGTGAAGAACGTGTTTACTGAAATATAAATAATGACATGCTATCCAAAATTGAATGACACTCAGCTATGCCTCAACAGTTGGCCCTTGGCCAAAATAAGCTTTAGGACAGTCCTAATTCGATCCTAGCCCTAATCCGGCTCTAGCCCTACGCAAACTCTAATATGGTCCGACCGATGGGCTTAGGGTCGGACTAGTGTTTCGATTATTGGGCTCGTTCCGAAATACGAGTCCGAGTTAAAATTACATATTCATTGATTTAAGGACGTTATTGATATAAAAAGAATGTATTTTTTCACATCCATCAAACCCCACACGTCCAAACTAGTATTATTTGCGTTTAAAGAGTTATTTGTCGATTAATAAGTCATCCATTTAGGGCCGAAATTAGCCCGAGCTCGACCCTAGCCCGAAAAGCCCTATGAAATGAAGGGCGGATAACGACTTTAGGGCCGATGAATTTTCTCATGGCCCGGCCCGACCCGTGCCTAATGTGCAAGGTGCTAGACTAGGGCTAGGGTTCACTTAAAGCCCAACTCGACCCGATCCGGTAGGACTAGGACTAACCCGGCCTGACCCTTTGCCCACCCTACACTCAGCGAGCTCCAAGTCCCCAAACCAAAGGCAGTTGCCAACTTGCGACTTCGTTTTGGTTTTTGGGTCAAAACCGCTAGTAGATAAAAATATAGCTGCGATTTGTTGCAAAACCACATGCATGCTATATCATTTATCGGGCCTGATTTTGAGGCCCATACTGAAGACTGTTATGAAACATTATGGACGCTCTAGGTTATCGGCCCACTTATACTGCAGACACAAACCCAAGGCAAACGCCTCTCATTGAGAAGTTCTTATTAAAGTGCTAGTTACCAATATTTTTTTATTTTTTTTGATTGGGGCTAGTTACCAATACTTAAAAATTAACTTTCTGAGATCCAAAAAAAAAAAAATTGCCTTTCAAAAGTCTTATTTTTATATAGAAAAGTTTATTCATTAAAGCTCAAGGACCCAACTGAGGCTCGATCCGAACCGTTATAAGTCTATTATATCCTAATCATTTCATGTCACTGCTCTCGTTATAGGTCACCACAATCTAAAGTCTATCATAAAAGACCATGGTAGATTGATAACATGATAACTAATAGACTAACTTATCAAGCTTGCACATACGATACTCCCAAGCAATATAGGACACGTTTTAGAAGGTTACAATGCATCTACCAAACAACAAAAGGAGACCTCAAAATTCATAAATATCTACCACTTTGCACCGGTTATTGCAAAAGATATGTTACAGTCTTTTTCATTTTGATTTATTTTTTAGCAACATCTTCATTCACATGCTAAACTTTGTACCAGTACAACAATGGTTAGGTTAGACATGCTCTTAGTATGTGAATCAAATGTTGACCAATACCACTACCAATACCAATACCAATACCAATACCAATACCAATACTTTGGTGGAGGTTAGAGGTGACAAAATGGATGGACAGATGGGTTAATGGATGGATGAAACGGTTAGCGGATTAAACAGATTCAATCCACTACAATCCATTAGTGTTAATGGATTAAACGGACGGATCACTAACGGTTGACGGATTAACGGATAAATCCATTTGATCCATTTAGTTCATTTTCTCATTTGTTTTAAATGTGAGTCAACATTTTTATGAATGGTTTGATGGATAAAGATCATCATATCATGTATTCGTTCTTTGACATGTATAACCACAAAGATCATCTTCTCATGAATAGTAGCGTTAAAACTGTGCAGTAAATAATTCTTCGATACAAATCACTCACAAAAGTAATTGTAAGACATGTAAAATGAACCACGGTACTGATCAAGTACTCTACCGGCAGTGCTAAACGCAGACTCAGATGCAACCGTTGAAACTATAATTACATATTGGTACGATAATTACATATTAATTTCCCAATTCTGTTTCTTTTAATCCTTATAAATTGGTACGATAATGTTGTCATTCAGATTAACGTTAAAAACACACAGTGACACAAACTCAAGATTCTGCCATGGAATTTGACACGCTGCCTCCAAGATTACAGAGCCGTTCCAATCGCCGGAAGCATCAGTGCCGACGAAATCTTCCTCCCCGCGCCATGAAGCTTCATCATCACCATCAACCTGCTGCTACTCCAACACCAACCACCTGCGCAGTGAAGAAAACCAGTAGAAATTAAACAATTGTATGATGAGTTTTTTTTTAAGAAAAAAATATATATTATTAATTAATGAATCATTAATGGATTAATGGATCAAACCATGTCATCTATTTACTAATGAATTGTTAATGGATATGGATTAGTTCAATCATTAACTAAATGGATGGATAACAGATGAATTTTCGCGGGTGGTTACCGGACGGATGACGGTTGATGGATCATTTTGCCGGATCTAGCGGAGGTAAAAAACCTATTGGGTTTGAAATTAATTAACATTTTAAGAAAAAATAAGTGATAGGTTAGCCAAGATACTTTTTTTCCCCAATTTTTACAAATTAAATATAACTACGTCTGCATTTCTGACTATTGTGTCTCCAACAACTCTGATTCAACAGCCTCCAGTCCACCAACCCAAACCCCAAACCTACCCCCAGACAACTCACTTTACATCACCAACCTTATTCAGCAGATACTTTCATTCAATTTCCACTAACCCAAATCCAATTTCGCATTTCCAATTCCGAATTCGTAATAAAAATCTCCAATTCATCAATTCCTCAATGTCTGCTGCGTCGCTCCGGTCTTCACCCATTACCGGCTTCACCAGCAACAACAGACACCTCACGCCAGCCGGTTCCGAGACTTCCAGATCGCTCTCGTTCTCCTCCACCTTCCAAAGCCGGAAGCTTTTCTGCAAGTAAGTTTCCCGCCTTGTTGATGCTTTGGTAGGTAGCTGTGTCGAAAGATTGAATCTTTTCTTTAGAAATGAATTTTTCTGCCAATTGCTGGATTGCCCGATTGAAATATCGTGTAGATGAACCCTATGCCCAATTTCAAATTTGGTTGCAAGTGTTTGCCTTTGTTTTTCTTACGGTGTTTGGTTGATTGTGAAAATTTTAAGTTTGCTTGATCAGGTCTTATTTTGACTATTACAAGTTGGCTGCTTCCAAATAATTTTGTAGAGTCCTGCTGCAAGTTTTCAGTTGATTACTTGATTCTGTGGGTGTTGCAGATCGTTGGAGGCTACGAGGCGAGTCCATTGTAGATCCAAAGCGGGTGTGAGAGCGGATATGGAAGTTGATATCTCACTGAGTCCGAGAGTGAACTCTGTGAAGCCGTCGAAAACCGTGGCCATCACTGACCATGCTACTTCACTGATCCAAGCGGGAATACCTATAATAAAGCTTACTGTCGGAGAGCCTGATTTCGACACACCAGCCGTTGTAGCCGAGGTGATTACCTTCATTTTGTTCTTGCAACTGAATATGGTAGTTTTGTGTTGTTGACATTTTGCTGGATTTTTGTTAATAATTTGGTTTTGCACTAGGCTGGAATAAATGCGATTCGCGAGGGTCACACAAGGTACACTCCAAATAATGGCACTGCAGAGATCCGGGCGGCAATTTGTAAAAAATTCAAAGGTCCGTTAACGGGTAGAGTTGACGATCGATTATTTGTACAGGAGAAATCATAGTTGAAATTTGAGTCTTGATCTTCATTTGAATGCTGGCAGATGAGAATGGTATTACATACACGCCTGATCAAATTTTGGTCAGCAATGGAGCTAAGCAGGCTATTCTCCAGGCAGTGCTCGCTGTTTGTTCCCCTGGTGACGAGGTAAACCTCACATTCATCTGGTTAAAATGTGATTCTCTGAATTAAATTATGTTTCCGTCAATATTAATTTAGTAGTATGATACTCGATCGGTGTGGAGATTCTTGTGGAGATTCTTTTGTAAGTTTACCAATGAAAAAAAAACTGAATTCTGTATAATACAGTGAGGATGTTGATTAAAGCAAATGCCCTCGAGCATAGTTTACCAGTAAAGCTGATCCATAATTATTTGCCGATTCAGGTTGTTATTCCGTCTCCTTATTGGGTCAGCTATCCAGAAATGGCGAGACTGGCTGATGCGAATCCTGTTATAATTCCCACCAAAATATCAGAAAATTTTCTTTTAGATCCTAAGCTGCTAGAAGCTTCCCTAACTGAAAAGTCAAGATTACTAATTCTTTGCTCCCCATCCAATCCTACCGGTTCTATTTATCCCCGTAAAGTTCTGGAAGAGATTGCGGAAGTTGTGGCCAGGCACCCCCGACTGCTGGTACGATCAATCTTTTTAAAATGCTCAACGAGAATTCACCACTGTAAATTTAGAAAATGACAGATTTTTGTGTGCAGGTACTATCTGATGAGATATATGAACACATCATCTATGCCCCAGCTACTCACACGAGTTTTGCATCTTTACCTGGCATGTGGGACAGAACCCTTACTGTCAACGGATTTTCAAAGGTAACGACGTTTCTCCTTGACAACTGATCGAGCTGTGTACTAACCTCATAAATCATAATCTTGTTGCTCTTGATGGTTGACTCTTTAGAATGTGATTTGCATATTTCATTTTTCGGTTGATGTGATCATTGTCCTCTTCGATTTAGTGCAGGCCTTTGCAATGACCGGCTGGAGACTTGGATATATTGCTGGCCCAAAACACTTCGTTTCAGCATGTAGCAAGATCCAAAGCCAGGTATCATCTTCCTCGTTTCTCAAAACTATTAGTCCACCGCAATTTGTTGCTGAATATAGGGTGGTGTGTTATTCTAGTTTACGTCTGGCGCCAGCAGTATAGCTCAAAAGGCTGGGGTTGCGGCTCTGGGACTAGGCCACTCTGGAGGAGAGGCAGTCTCCACTATGGTTATAGCATTCAGGGAGCGTCGGGATTATCTAGTCAAAAGTTTTGGGGAACTGGAAGGGGTTAAGATTAACGAACCTCAGGTATCTCAAAAGCAAAAAGACTACCTGAAATCACTCAGATCTAATAAATTGCTATCTTTTCGACATACTAAAAACCTCTTAACTTGGCCCATATTTTGATTTGCCTGTCTTTTCAGGGAGCCTTCTATCTCTTCCTTGATTTCAGCTTCTACTATGGTGCTGAAGTCGAAGGCTTTGGCAAAATCGATAGCTCGGAGTCCCTATGCAAATACTTACTCGATAAAGCTCAGGTTCTGTTCGCTTTTTTTTTTTTTGAAGCATAGACTTAAAATATAACTTAACCAGATTATTTTCAAATGATATCATTTATTTAGCAGCTATGTTTGTCACACCCATTTCTCCACGTTTCTTTCCCTGATAGCCGCAATATATGCTTAATTGTGGGTGCATCCTATTTGTGTTTTTTTCCTTCCAGGTTGCTCTTGTTCCTGGGGAAGCATTTGGGGATGACAACTGCATCCGTATTTCATATGCCGCTTCTCTTTCAACACTTCAGGCAGCAGCCGAAAGAATCAAGAAAGCCGTCGCCCCTCTCAGGACCGCTGTCCCTGTCTAAATTTGCCAAGCACAATCCACTCCACTCTCCTCGTTGTAACATTATTGAACTCACACTGACTGATACGTCAGTAACGAATCCAAACTAATTCTCAGTTCACTCATTGATGTGTTTACTTGCTTTGAAAGCAAGAATAATGCGTAAAATGCTATTTTAAGTTAATTGCATAGATGTTTTTTCCTTTCTATTTTGCCCTAATTTGTAGTTTCATTTGTATTTCGGTTCAAAATTTGGGTACCCTTAATTAAAGTCAAGATCATGTGCAAAGTTAATTTTTGGTACAAAATATAAAGTTCGTCAATATCAACCTATAATTCGTCACTTTTCGAACCGAAAAATGAAAAAGACGACATAGTTCTTCAGTTTCATTTTATAATTCGTCACCAAGAAAATGCACCAAAAATCAGGATTTAATCTCATCCATATTCATTCAAATCACAAGATCATGGGATATTATTAGTTTGTATTTGTACCAAAAAATCAACTTTGTGCCTGATCCTTTTCCCCCTTAATTAATATCATGAAATCAGCATTGTTAGTGCTGATTTTGTCTAAACCGGCAATGATGGTATCCACTATCGATTTTAAAGTGGAATGAGATTCGGTGCAGCCAATCAAAAAACAATTATTTAACAAAACGGTATAGTTGCCAACAAAGCGGTGGATGAGTTGTTTGAGCATTTGCATTAGTGATTAGTTACATCTTTTATAACTAAAACGATGTTTCAAATTGCATTAATGCATTTGATTAATATAATTGGGCTTTTCGAGTAGCCCATATATCAGGCCGAGGCCCATTTATTGAAGGACAATAGCTTCGGTCGTCATGTAATCGGACAGTGAGCAAACTAACTAACTAACTAACTGGAAGAAGAAAAAGAGGAAGGTAACCGTTTTCTTCTCCGGAAGTAATGGCGGCAATTTCTGACATCCATAAATTTTCACCTTCCATTTTCCTCTCAATTTCACCCAAAATACACAACGAAAACCATCCATCTTATCGACGATTGGCCATCAAACAAAATGAGCTGTTGATCTATGTCGCCGGCGAGGAACGCCAAGTCCGAATCCGACCTCGCCATGCCCAAATCCAACGGGAGCTCCAGCGGAGGTACTGGTGCGGGAGGAAGCGGAGGGTCTTCTCCCAACGCATCCAACATCTCCGTAAAAGCCGAGCACAAGAAGAAGAAGGTGCGTTCGTGCGTGCGCGCGCCTTCGTGTTTTTTTAGTGGATTTTGGTTCATTGAATTTTGGTTTGTCAATTTCGAAATCTCAGTTTACGATCCCGAAGATATTTAGCTCGAAGAGGAATGGGCGAGGGAGTTCGGACGAGGACGGATTCGAATCAGCTGGTCTGGTTTGCGAATTTCTCACACTTGAATATTATTGTTTGAAATTGAAAATTAGGGTTTTTTTTATCATGAAAAAAGGGTTGATTTGATTTTGGTTGCCTTTTTTTCTTCAGAATGGGACAAAAAGAGAGCGGCGAAGAAGAAGGCATTCATAGAAGCCTCGCCCGCGATCAAAAGCTACTTCTTAGGTTTGTAAATGTCCTTGTCACTATTGAAATTAACTGACTAGTTGTAATGCTCGTAAGGTGTTTGATGATTTGATTTTAAGGGAAAAAGTTATGGTTTTCGTGTTCTGGAATTTGGTTTGTGTTGATTGCATTCTTGTGGTAGCTGACCTAAAAGGTAGGTTTTATGCATGTTACCCGGATTTGAGACTGGGAGTGAGTTATGACTTATGGGTGACTTGAGATTTAAGTTATTGACAGCTGCATTCTTGTTTGAAAAACATTGAACCTCATGAGTTGGACATAGAGAAATGATGGTGGCTTTTTTTGTTGGTGGGCTCTCTATTTTTGGCAGAAAGGCAGCCGAGTCTGGGCATCGAGGGGCTGGACTTGTCCAACTTTCAGCAGTTCATGGCTCCTGTGGCACAGATTCAAGACTTTCGGTATGAGCTGATTCTAACTAGTATTCCATATGCTTTTTTGGTTAGTTTTAATATTTCACTTCCAGAGTATAATTTTCCTTGAGTGAATTGGAGTGCAGAATATTTGTTGCCACATGGAATGTGGGAGGGAAGGCTCCCACCACTGAACTAAACCTTGAAGATTTTCTTCTTGCGGATGGCTCCTCAGACATATATGTTATTGGGTAAGCAGGTTATGTATGAACCGAACCACCTTCTCAATAACCCTGTGTTTGAATCTGTTGGGGAGATGTTTCAAATATAGCAAAAAGATTGTAAATTTACGAGTTCTTAAAATAAAGGTAGATGGCATATTTCTGATCTAGCTTTCTTTTGACATGCAGCTTTCAAGAAATTGTTCCATTAAACGCAGGAAATGTACTAGTTGTGGAAGACAACGAATCTGCTGTCAAATGGCTTGCATTGATGAATCACACACTTAACAAACCAAGCCATGAATCAGTTTATTCCTCCTCGGATTCAAGTCCGGGATGTTCTTCCAGAATCCCAGTGGAGAAGAACTTGAAGGAACCCAAGACGCCAAGTGGTCATAACTTCTTTCACAAACCTGCCCTAAAAGTTCTTAGTCGAAATCTCAGGGCAGACAGTGCTTTGCTTAAGAGGTGTAACTGTCATTTAGATGGTGTTCCACTAATTCCTAGGCGAAGGGCTAAAAAGCTAAGTGACAGTATTTCTACTCCTGTTCGTGGTAACAAAGCCTTTGAGGAATTAATGTCAATTGCAGGAGTGGATCCCTTACCGACAGCTTCCAATCAGATGAGTTATCGACTAATAGCAAGCAAGCAAATGGTGGGTCTCTTCCTTGCTATTTGGGTCAGGACTGAGATAGTGCAACACATCAGTCATCTTAGAGTCTCCTCCATGGGTAGAGGCATAATGGGGTGCCTAGGTAATAAGGTCAGTCGTTTGTAGTGTTGAAGTGTATATGCTTATCAGCGTGGTTAGTGTTCTTAATCTCATTCGTGGTATTCCTGTTGACTTATCTTGGTTCGCGTCATTGTATATTCTCATTCCAGGGCTGCATAGCGGTTAGCATGTCACTGCACCAAACAAGTTTTTGCTTCGTTTGCAGTCACTTGGCATCTGGCGAAAAGGAAGGGGATGAACTAAAGAGGAATGCAGATGTGGTCGAGATAGTCAAAAGCACACAGTTTCCAAAAATTTGCAAAAATCCCATATCTCGTGCTCCCGAAAAAATCATGGATCACAGGTAATATTGATCCTCCTTAACATTTTATTTCTTTCAAAAACAATTCAGTTTTAATTGTGTATTGTTTGTAATTATTGAATACCATCACATTTGAAATACAGCCGTGTATTATGGCTTGGAGATTTGAATTATCGAGTGGCTTTGAGCTATGAAGAAACAAGGCATTTATTAGAAGATAACAACTGGGATACTTTGCTGGAGAAGGATCAGGTTTGTTCTTAATCTCTTATGAGCATGTCTGAAGATACACAAGAATAAGAAGTGGCATGCTCAAGAAAATTTCTTATCCGTGCTAAAGTTTGTGTAAAATTGCATTTGGCAGTTGAACATTGAAAGAGCAGCAGGGAGGGTTTTCAATGGCTGGAAAGAGGGACATATATTTTTCGCTCCTACTTACAAGTATTCTCATAATTCGGACTCTTATGCTGGAGAGATTGAGAAATCTAAGAAGAAACGCCGTACTCCTGCATGGTTTGGTCATTTATACTATTACATCAATCTTCATAAAATTGCAAACAAATTTTCTAATGGTTGGGGGTTTCAATTTTCAGGTGTGACAGAATACTTTGGTTTGGGAATGGAATAGAGCAGCTGTCGTATATTCGCGGAGAATCAAGATTCTCGGACCACAGACCGGTCTGTGCAATATTCAATGTGGAGGTAGAGACAAAGAGTAGTGCTAACACTAGGTTCAGAAAAGGCTATTCATGTGCTGCTACAAGGTTAGAACTTGAAAATTACATACCTCAAAGACATAGCTTCTATGAATCCTGATCATGTTAAATAAAATCTTCTTCTTCTTCTTTTTCTTCCTTCATATTGCCTTTGAGATGCAACTCCTGTATAACAGCCATTAGTATAAGTTTATAATGATTTGTTAGGAAGCCATAAGTTTACGCATTTGATATGCTATAATGGCTGCCGGAGCAATTCTGGTCAAACGTGACTTTCTCCTTCCACCACTCCCACAAGCTATCCGACGAGCCTGTCACTGGCAGGAACAAATACCATACACGAGACGAACCCTTGTGCTTTACAGACCTCAATGACCTTCACCATGTGCTCTGAACATTTCCTTCCTGAGTAGTGTTGTTGCTTTCATCTCAGCATTTAACGTTTCTCTCCTTCCACTCAACTTAGCTGATCTTTTAGGTAACTGATGTCCGCCGTAGCTGCCATACCTATCCTGAACAGAATATATCAACAGTATAAGTCATAACTAAGTCGGCTTGTAGGAGACTTTTGAGTGCATCGTTTCCTAGGATTTTGGAGGCAGGCTGCGTCCAGAAAACAAAAACAAAATCAGATATTTAGTGGCTAAATGCGGCCACATTGGCTCAAGCGGGTTGGTTACATTGAGCCTACGCAGCACTCACACATGTTTCAGCAACCTGTATTAATGATTCTTGTCGAACAACTATTTAGGATTTCTGCAGATTTGGGTCTCCCTGTAGGATACAACCTCATCCACAAACATGACACACCCTCCAGAAAGCTCCCAATCAAATCCCTCAACTGTAAAACATCCTTTGTATTCTAAAGTTCAGTCGTACGAAAGGGAAATAAATTAGTTTCCAAAATTTCATGCCACTGTCTCCAAGTGTTTGGGTAAACTGGGAGTTAATATTATGTTTGTCATACACTATAATACATTTCTGTCTCACTTGTGACTACGGATTCTCTTGTTTGCCTTGTCTTGCTCTCTGTATCGCTCTCGTCTTTCCTCTCGTTGTCGCTTTTTCGAAATAATCTCTTCCTTTTCCTTCATGGCTTGGAGTGCCTTCCTCTTCTGCTCGTCTTTGAGTTTCTTCTTCTTCACCTGGACAAAGGAAATACCATACATGTAAAAATATCCCTCTTTGAGTTTTTTTTTTAACTAAAAAACTACATTGCTGCGCGGCAAGAATAATTGATCTGAATGTGTGAATACCTTTTCATGTTTCACAAGCTGAAGCTGTTGAACTAGTGTATGTAGTTGGCGCTCCCGAGGTTCCATGACAACCGCTCGACGATGTTCAAGAAGTGGCCGCTTACGGCTGGGTATCAGTTTAGGTTTTGATGCAAATGGCAGCGCAGCTTGCAGTGACTTTGGGATAACTAGTGGGTTGAACTTCTTTGGCTTCCTCTCAATCGGCTAGCAGAATGGAATTACACGGTTCAAATACCAAGCATAGATTTTCATTGATAGGTGAAACGGATGACAAGGGGAGCATAATCTTACCTTGTACAGAGAATCTTTGTTAACAGGTATTGGAATGTTAAGATCCCGCCTCAACTCACTCATCTGCCGTGCTCCTTTCCATGTTTGATCGCGTGGTTGTAGACCTGTGGTCAATGGAATATAGGTGCGAGGAACCTCGATAGCATTCCATGCACTTAGGAAGACAATATCGCTCATCAGAATCTTATCTTCAAAAGTGCACCTAGCGACGCCTTCAGAAGTAGAATTGCCCTTCTTATGTTGCTTATTGCCAAGCTCTTCTTTTGCAGCCTATCCACAATTACATGAACAGAATGAATACCATTCAGTGTTGTAGCAAAATTTGCTACATCCATAACAGACTATCATAGTCTGATTGGAAGTAAACAGACATGAACAGAATGAATACCTTTTTCACTTGACCCCTTATCCCACTGACAGTCCGAACAGCAGCCCCTTCAAACTTGGCTATTTCCAGATCTGAAGTGAACATATCTTTAATAAGTGCCGTCTTCTTGAAGATCTTGCATGGGTAACCAACAAGCTTGATCTTTTTTACTATATGGGGTGCATGGTTGGATTCCAAGATATGACCAAGAGCCACAATTCGAAAAGATGCCTGCAAAACAATTTCAAAACCAGTCTCAAAAATGATGAATGATTCAAACATAGCAAGGTATGTCAACTGGGGAAGTGTTAATATAACAAAGGTACACTCTGAGTAGAGTGGCATTTGAAGTAAATTTGTAACCTGATTGTTAGATAGTTTCTGGAAAGCGATGAATCCAGTTCCGGGAGGTGCAAGAGGACCCCAGAACCAGGCAAGACAAAACGCGTGATCAGGAGTATACTTTTGCATACGGAGACGTCCATTTTGATCCTTGGTGGCATAGACAGGCGTTATCTGGTAACGCCTCCAACCAATAGATACAACTATAGGATCTTGGTTCTTAAGCTTTTTCTTATGCCACCTATGCTTCTTAAATTGCATCTGGAAGTGATTTGTAAAATCAGATTAATTTATACAATTTCAGAGCAGCGAAATCAAAAGTGATTTGTTCGCAATACACATAAAACATCTTGCAAGTCATTGTTTTAACTAATCTATGGACAATATGCAAACATGTAGCGAATAAAACTAAGCAATTTAAAATCTATATAATAAACAGATGACCCATTTTTCAATCGATATAAACCAGGGCAAAACAAAAAAACAACACAAGCTCTGACCTGCATGTAGCCGGTATTTTCTTCACCAAGACTGACTCCACCAACTAGCTGTGGATGGAAAGGATCAAAGTATTTAACCAACTCACAAGGGACATTGTGAATCTCTAATCTTAAATAGGTTCCTGTCCTATAGCCCTCGATCTCGACTAATGTGTCTTCATCGAGATCCATAAGCTCCATAAGGTTCATTTGTTTGCGAAGCTCCGCTTCCTCTTTCAACTGTAAAAAAACTACAATTAAGGTTTTGAGCAACATGTCTACCACCAGATATACAGGCAGCTGCGTACCTTTTCATAAAATCCACCTTCCTCACTTGGCTTAGATTTGTCTTTGTTTTCATTTTCATCATCCATTGTTTCCCTTTGAGAATCGAATTCGGCACGTTGAGCAAGTTTTTTAAGCCTTCGTTCTTCATTCTCTAGATCGGCTTCTTTGTGATTTTCTTTTGTGTTACGGTCAAATTTCTCACCTGTCTCCACATCTTCAACGTAATCATAAACTTCATCATCACCTTTATTTTGCCCAGTGACAAACCGATGGCGAATACTTTCGAAATCCTCCGTGTTTTTCCAGTTACCAAGATCCACATTAGAATGAAACTTGGAGCAATCTTCATTGTAGATGCTGCCAGCATCAGACCCGTTCTGAGTTTTCTGCAAGTGTTTACCAACATCATTGATAAAGGCGATGACGTGAATAGTTGAAACCATCTTTTCCGGCTTACTTTTACAAACTGATCACAATCCACGATATATGTTGAATAATAAAAAACAAATCCAAACCTTATTTCCCTTTCCTTTTGGGACCAGGAACTCATCATTATCGTCCTCGCTATCAGAAACTGAGGTTTTGGACTCATACACAAGCTGCTTTAGATTTATATTCTTCCTTAAAGCTAGTGTTCGAAGCAAAGGAGCCACGAACTTGGATGCATCGCCCATTTTGTCATCTATGGATGTAAACAGAAGTATGAAGAAAATTAACAATCTGACATAAAAGCAAGTACTCATAAGGCAGTGTAGAGGCAACAAAATTACCGGTGTTTTGATCTTCATCGTCCTCTAATGATTCTTCACCAGAATCAGAAATGTCTTGCATATCATCATCACCAGCTTTGTCGGCTTCTCCATCATCTTCGTCATCACCGGAATCCTAACACAAAAGAGAATGTCACTATTTGGCATCCGAAGTTATTTTGTTTATATACCATACGACCAACATATTATCTATGGGGTGCAGCAGCACCAATTAAGAAAAAAGGACTGATATTTCCCACTATGAACGGCCTAATAATCACTGTACATACCCGCTTTGCCTGCGATTTCCATGTATCAAACACTACTCACAATCAAACACAATCTTTTCAACAAAACATAAGAGGCAGCAATAATTTGAGCTTATTCAAACAGCATCATACCCTCATACTTGGAATTCACATACACATATCTTATCTGTTAGAAATAATTCATTGAAGCCTTAAATGAAAAGAGATAAATATAAGATATGACTCCATAAAGTGAACAAGGTTTCAATGTGAATACATCAGGCTAATCTTGCCATGTTTGGAGAGCTCAACAGAATTGGGAGTTAAGAGTATACTTTTTATTGAATTCTGCCAACTAGGCAACTTTAACCCTTTCCGCAAGAAAAACAATCATATAAGGCATCAGTTACCTTAGACACAGCGAGTTCATCATCATCAAAATCAGCTCTTCTCCTCATTCGTCCATTTTGATACTCAACTTTCTCCTTGAGTTTCTTCTTCCATAAAGAAGGTGTTTCATTGGGGAAATCATCATTTTCTTCATCAGAAGTGGGCAGGCGCTCATTGTTTGCTTCACCTGCATCAGTTTCCGAATCCGATGAATCTGAACCAGCGTGATCAGAGTGATCATCATCATCACCCGAGTCATCAGAATCCACAGGCTCAATCATTCGAGTCTTATATTCATCTTTTGAATCGGTGTCCATGTCATGGTCTTCATAAGATGCATTTGTTGCTTTCTTGCTAAAAAATGATATGGAGCTTTCTCTCAGCTTCTCACCAATTGAATATTTTGGGTTCTGAAGTGCTTTAACCATATCCTCGCCAACATCAAGGTCCTTCCCTGCAACAGTATAGAAACAACAGCTTACAAGTCCGATAATATCTATTACACTACTGCTTTTATGTAGCGTTAGGTGCCTGCGACCTACGTCATACTGTCATACAGTAACCAAAGGTATGTATATACATGCTACTGTGTGATGCTTTTGTAAATAATAAAAGGAGTGAATTAACACTAACAAGATTTCCAGTTGCGATGAACAAACAAGTTGGTTAAGAGTGTTTAGAACCTTTGCGAGTAGTTCCGCCATTTTCATCATCAGTCTTAGAATATTGCACAAAGTGATCATTAATATTAATGTAGACAGCATCTTTGTCGTACAGAAGGTCTCCTACTCCAGACATTGGTGCATAAAATAACTTCTCCTTTTCTCTTAATCCCTTTTTTTTGGCAGCTGATGGCAATGGGCATGGATCAGCCAAACTACTAACATTAGCAACAGGGAAGTCACCCACCCCAGCAATATGCACCTAATCCACACACACACAAAAATCAATGAGACAAGCATAACTATAAGCCTTCTAGGGTATATGTGGAAACAAAATGAAGGGTGGACGAATAACGAATGCTATATTTATACCAAGATCAGTTTTTTTGGGGAATCACATACCTTAGTGCCTTTCTTGAAATTGCAACCGCGTAGATAACCATAAAGTATAACATTTCTATCACATGTGTCATCCTGTTGCACCTTATCCGAAGGGGTTGCATCTTCAAAACGATCTACTAACAGATATGGATGGACAGTTCGCCATGATATAGGATGAAACTTCATTACAGATACAAAACGAGCCAGATTGTGGACTTCGCGCGGGGTATACCTGATCATAGGATTGAAGAGATGATGTGAGTGAATAAATTTCTAATCAAGGACTATTAATTCAATATGCATGTTTTACATTCACTTACTTTCCATGTAACAGACCAGATAAGTAAAATAGTTTGGCTCCCGAATGGATTTCTCTCTCGAACCGATGCTTCAGAAGCTTCTTAGTTTTCCTTAGTTTCTTTACATCCTTAAATTTATCAAGGTGTGTGAGGACTCCCATGATTTTTGGCTTTCCGTGACTGTGTAAAATATTAAGGAACTCAAATGTTTCCTAAGATCAAATTAACGAGTTAGAAACTAAGATATGTAACAATGTGTATAACTTGAATTGCATGATTTCGGTTCAAATGTAATAAACTGAAGGCATAAACAGAAGAATTCTAAAAATGGAGAGAATCAGCAACCAACAGCGATATTAATATAACGAAATGTCACGCTTGATGCATACAAGCTGCATACGTTGATAGTTTCATTCCAGTAATTTAACTGTCGATTTTTCAGGAAATTTGATTCCCCATGTTGTCATCAAAACAACTATCTGGCATGTATGGTAGCACAATACTAAACATGAAGTGAGAACTAAACATGCAATCAGAATGTGCCTCACCATTTCAAATCCATAACTTGCATCAATAAGAAGGAGAGCTAAATCAGCATACTTTCCAGCATCAATCATTCCATTAATATCATTTGGGCACTCAACAAACTGCAGTCTCCTTGTCTTGCCTACAAGCATTCACCCGCAAGTAAGAAACACATCAAATCGTTGCCAACAAATACACATGAAAGGCTCAAACTTTAAGCTTCCCTAAATCTAGGAAACAGTAAAGCTTCAACAGCACATACCGGACACAATTGTTATAGGCCCCCGCACATCAGGCAGATTCTGCTTGGTGTAGTGCTTCACGAGACACTTAATCAAAGTAGACTTCCCAACCTTCGGTGGACCCTGAACCAAAACAACATAAGGCGGGGGCTCACCAATCGCCCTATCAACAGTCGGAAGATGAAGCCTGCGTTGCTCCTTCTCAGTAGAATAAGTGTGCAATCTCCTTGCCTTCACAGATGATTTGAAAGAAAAAGCCTAACCGCAGAAATGGAAAACACAATTCAGCTACCAACAACCAAAATCATACAGAGAACCGAAACATTCCACCGAACACCAAACGCCATACGAATAATGTTAAAAATCAAACCTTAGGATTCCTTTGCCTCTGCTCATCAGATATTTCATTCTTCTTTTTCTTCCTATCAGGCTTCCCTTTTTTCGACGAGGCACCAGATTTTCGAACCCTGTGGGACTTGTGGGATTGGTCATTCTCTTCCCCCATTGCTCAGCACATGAAACGCAGCTCCAAAGTTTGGGTAATCGCAGAAGGGACTAAGACGAACTCCGTGAAAGATGAATTTCAGCTTAAACCCTAGGACCAAGTTAATGCGGCTCCGCCTGAGCTTCTTTTAGGGTTTTACACTACTCCTAATTCGGACGTTTTTTTGATTGGGGAATAATCACTTTTATTTATATTCCTCATTTTACTTTTGTTTTTTTTTGTTTTTTGTTGAGGAAAAGGTATTTTTCTTTTGTTTAAACAGTGTTTACAATAACTGGTCACAGTGTTGGGCTGGTCTACAATAGGCCCACGAAACTAAGAATTTTTTTTTTTTTTTTTTCACTAAAAAGTTCAGTCACTTCAATTTAAAAGTCAAAGTTAGCTGACTGATTTAATTTGATTTTACTATTTTTAAATAAAGATTAAGAGTAAATCATAATTTTGATGCAAACTGTAAAAAAACGTTAAAAGTAGATTATAATTCGTCGTCGAAAAATCAAAATTATGGTCTAGTTCGTCAAAAATAATTTATAATTCGTCCATAAATATTTAATCTCATCCATCTAATTAATCAAATCAAGAAGGGTCATATATTTTCTTTTTCTACTATTTTAAATAAATTTAAGTTTAGTTTTCAGTTTCACTTCAAAAAGAACACACCCAAACCCAATTGAGTGAATGATGAAATGTTTTGAATGATATTCATATTGTTTTGGTTGCAAAATTTAAAGTTCTAATCACATGGAATGTATATAGTCAAAACTACATTATTTTCTATTAGCCGGAATTAGCTTGGCTCAAATTGAATCTGCAATTTAGGAGGCCTTCATTGTTTATTGAGTTTTGATTGTATCTCCATTAACGCCTTGCTCACCTCTTCATCCTCTGGTGCTTCCTTCTGCACTATTTCATAGTCATGCATCGATGCTTCCAATTTTCCCAACTGCATCACACAAACAAAAATTCACTTTATCATTCAGTCTACCTGTCCATCTCTAGCTAGCTTGCTACTTTGTGGAAAAAGATTCGAGGTTGTACAGTCAAATGCTACGAGCACGAAAAAATGTGTCGTTCTGTTTAGGGTTATTTTTATAACATATCAAAACGATGACGCTTTCGTGCTCGGAATATTTGGCTACACAGCGCCTGACCTACTTTGTGTTACAATTTTAGGCAATGAGATAGTGAGTGACTTACCTTTGCATTGCAATCAGCTCTTCTGAGTCTGGCTTTAGTGTATGATGGTCTGAGGTTCAAAGCAGCAGTGCAGTCTTCCACTGCTCGTTCAAACTCTCCTAGCTTAGACAAACAAGCTGCTCTATTGCAAAGTAGAACTGAGTTATTTGGGTCATGATCGAGCCCGTTGCCGTATGCACCACATGCCTCACTGAACTTTCCCGCTTTGAACAGCTCGTTCCCTTGCGATCTAGCTTGCGCCACTGCTCGAGCTCTCTTAGCCACCGTGCTCGCTTCCCGGTTGTTTGCGTCTAGCCTCGTTGCCTTCTGAACTGCCTCCAGTGCATCATCAAACCTGTTAAACACATCATATTACTTCACCACGCAATTCGTATATAATAATAAGCTGCTACAGAACACTGGATTTGGATCCAGTGCTGCGCAGGCAAGCACGAAAATGGCATCGTTTTGATATGTTTTAAAATTTGACATTTGACTACTCAGCAACGAATTTTTTTTTTCCAACAACACTAACCTGCCTGCTGCCAAATCAACCTGAGCCCTTATCATTAGCAAACTGGCGTTTCCTATAGGGCCAAGAAACTTGGTACACGTATCAACGTCGAAGTTAGGACCCTTCGCCATCGTCTCATCAGCATCTTGGTGTCTGCGGAGTTTCAAGAAAGCCTCCGCTTGCAATGCATATATCTTTTCAACCAAAAGACGCAAAGGTTAGTAGTTCGTAGGAGGCTTCGAATAAAAGCAGAATTCGAACAAATGCTAGTAGTACTGACCGTGGGTGCAGAGTCTGCACCAGCAGCCAAGGCTAAGCCGGTTTCCTTTACAAGACTATTCCAGTCTCTTTGCTTCTTAGCCTCCGTGCACTTGCTTAGATGAGCTTGAAGATTTTTAGTCTTCACCATAATTTCAGGATCAGCCTCCGGTCCAGCGTGCTTGTAATGATACATTGCCTTATCAGCTTCTCCCAGTCTGACAACAAAAGTAACAAGAGTCATATATGGTGCAGGAAAAATAGTCATTAACGATGTAGTTTTAATAAAACAAAATTAAAATTACGTCGTTTCTTCTGTAACATAAGATTGAAGAAAATGGAATTTGGTATTCAGCGAAGAATTTGTTGTAACAGTTACCTGAGATATAGACTGGCGAGACGATGATGAGCTCTCTGAAACTGCGGCTCAATCCTAATGGCTTCTCTGCATTCAAACACAGCTTCAAGAAGCTGGCCAAGTGCGGTCAGAGCTGCACTCTTGTTGCTCCTGTAAGAGGCCTTGTTTGGGTCAACAGAAATAGCTGCATCATACAAAGCCAAAGCTTCGGCAAATCTGCCATTCTTGTAATCCTCATTGCCCATTATCTTCAACTTTTCTGGGTCCATTCGAGTTGAAAGAGCCCTGCACAGAGACATCTTTCCATCGTTGATTCTTTTCACTGGATTAGCTTTTGAAACTCCGTTGGGTGTGTAACCATTGGACGCCACTGAGTTGCTGCTTTCTCTGGCAGGCTTCGGTAGATGATCCACGACGTTCTTTGAAGCGGTGTAGCATCCTCCTCCGCCTGTGCCTCCACCTCCAAGGTTGCCCAAGTTGCCATACAGCATTACGTTACTGGACGAAGCGCGAACCAGGTTACCTATTCCTCTTGATTTCTGATGCTCAGAGATTATATTTTCCAGCTCTCCTGATATCCCAATTGCCTCCTTTGGAACTTTCCTGTTCTGCCCACCTCCATAGTTCTGCTGCTGATTGTTTTTCGACATGGCCATTCCCATTGGCATTTTGGCCGAAGCTGGAGGAGCAGCTGCTGTTGTCATTGCCTGGCTCTTTTGCTGATAAGCTGGTAACCGAGCAGCCCTGGGCTGGCCTGGTGTAGGTCTGGCAATGATCCTGTCACCAGAATTAGTCGGCGGGCGTTCTCCTGTTGCTGCATCATCGTCGAGGAAATTAGCATTGTCTGAACTGCCGCGCCTCCGCTTTGAAATAGGTGAGCTTGGTACTCTGACCACATTGTTGTTGCCTAAACCTGGTAATGAGCCTGTAGAAGTCGTTCGCCTGGGCCAGAAGCTTCGACGTCCAAAAACCACTCCCAGTAAGCCGCAGCCTGACTTCTTTTCAGGTGAAGAATCATCACCTGCCACATCTGTCATATTTTTTTCCAAAATCCCTATACCAAAATTTCTATCAAAATGTCTCCATTCATCAACCAGGGAACATTTATGCTACAAATCCAATTCAAACAATGGGATCATTGGGGCAAAATATCAAACAGTTTATCAGCATCAGATTACAAGCATCAGAACGAAGAAATCAAATGAAAACAGAAAACAAAAACTGAATCCACCAACAACTGACGCGGGATTGTGGGAATGGGGGAGTTGAAAATTGGTATCAATTTTTGCGTAGGGAAATGTGAGGCAGGGATTTTGGGTGTTCGGGTGGAATAAGGATCTTTGATTGTTTTTTTTTTTAGCAACTGAAAGGAGATGGCTAGTTGGCATGATTGCCGACATTTAAGGGATCAGCCAGCATTTTGTAAGAACAAAGTGATTGGAGAACACGTAGGAGTTGCAGGGTAGATGTCCGGCACGTAGTCTACATTTACATACCATTATTGGCCAGCTATTGTCTGTCTTCACTCACGAATTACAGAGAAAACGAATCACCTTCTCCATTAAAGTGGACCATGTTCTCCAATTTTTTTACAAAATAAATATATTGGAAATCTTTTCCCTTCGGAATACAAATCAATTTTTTTGTGAAAACTTAAAATTAATTTTGTTTTTTTAAAATAATCCATCTAATGACTCATTTTAATACCTAATTAAACCTTTAATTTAATTAGATGTATTTGCAAAAATAAAATCAATATTAACAAAGTTATTTTCAAGACATGTCAATAATATGTGATACATAAAATGTAATAAGATGCATTTTATGAAAGATGTAACCATTTGTTTATTCTAGCTAGTAATATTCACAAAATAAGTGATAATCACAAAATAAATATCAATATTTACAAAAGGAAAGCAATACTTACAAAATCATTGTAATATTTAAAAAACAAACGAAATATTCACAAAACACTAATAAGAATCAAGCATAATGTTCATAGAAACCAGAATCATAATTAACAGAAAAAGGTCGTTCTATCAAATTTTGTGGCTCAAAATTTGATTAGGGTAAGGTTTTGGAATTTGAGATTCAATTTATTTATGATTTTGCGATTTTATTAGAATAATATATATACACATAATCTAATGAGATTGGGAAATAAAATTTGGCAAACCACCCACGATGTGCTTAACTTTAACGTAACAAGTTTACGCAGTCAATTTAAAAACCAAATATTATGCATGGGATCCAAATATTTAATGGTCGTTCATTTACTCATGGGTTGAGTCGTTGAGATGAGGACACTACAAGCTTGCGCAGCAGTTAAATAGAGAGCAGCTATGGGAGCGCTAACTGATCTTCATTTACTCAGCTGCATGTCCTAATAGCATCATTTGGGATTGTAAGACCATGATCACCAATGAACTTCTCAATCCTGAGAAAAGGTTATGAGAGATGACCAAAAAAATTATGCAATACATGGATGATTCTTTTTTTGGTCATGGAGTTGGTAATCACATGATCAAACTAAAATCTAATCACTAGGCGACCAGATTTCATTTGTAGTCATAATAAATATACGATTTGGAAAGTGTCAGGTTTCTTGTGTAAGAATTTTTGCCCATTCAATTTAAATCTTGAAACGGTTCTATCCAAAAATTTAAGACCTAAAATAAACTATCAATTTTCATAATATTTTATGATAAAAAATATCCGTCCATTATGATATATTCTCATACAATTTTAACAATAATATTTTTTTTCTTTCAATTTAAGAGTGTGAAAGATGATGATTTTTTTGGTCATTAGTCAGATGCACTAGATCAAATAAGTCATGAGATATAATCAAACAATCAATGATGGGAGAAAAACAGATAGGTTGCTTTTGTTGCTGGGAGATCTATTGTGAGCAATGTCAACGTAGCCCAAAAATTGATGGTTGGTTATGGTAGAAGGCTGATCAGTGAGAGAGTTGCCTGGAAGATAGATTTGAGAAAGGCAGTTGACACTGTTTGCTGGGATTTCTTGGAGTCTATGCTGCAGGAGATGAAGTTTCCTTTGAAGTTCATTGCTTGGATTAAATTGCGTGTCACTTCTACCTCTTTTTCTATTCTTATCAATGGAGAGATGATGGACTACTTTGAAGGCAAGAGAGGTTTGCGCCAACGAGATCCTATCGCTCCGTTCTTATTTACGATCGATATGGAGTACCTTTCCCATTTGTTGAGCGGGCTGGACAAGAAAGCTGGCTTCTACCATCATCTGAAATGTCACAGAATTGATCTAAAACACATCTTGTTTGCGGATGATCTCTTTCTATTTTCTAGTGGCAGAGTATCCTCCATCACTGCAGTTAAAGCTGTCGTAGAGAGGTTCTTCCGGTCGTCAGGGTTATCTATTAATCTGGAGAAGAGTCAAAAGTTTTTGTAGCAGCGATGAGTGATAGCAAGAAAGCCGCGGTGGAGCTAATCTTGGGTACTACTGTGACGAAGCTTCCCGTTAGATATCTTGGCATACCTCTTACATCGAATGCTATTCGCTTGAAGGATTGCACTTGGTTGATTCAAAGAATCACTAGCAGGATTCAAGGGTGGAGTAATCGTTTTCTCTCTAAGGCAGGGAGAAGGATATTGATACAATCAGTGCTCCAATCCATTGTCTACTACTGGGCCAGAATATGTATCCTCCCTAGGAAGGTTCTCCAGATTGTGAGCTCAATTTGTGCTAGATTCTTATGGAAAGGCACTGCTAATGTCAAGGGTAGTTTTTTGGTTAGTTGGAAAGAGGTTTGCAAAGAGAAGCCTGAAGGGGACCTGGGGCTCAAGGATTTATCTATTATGAATGATGCAATGAGGATAAATCAACTCTGGGAGATGACGAAAGATGAGGACAGTGTGTGGAAAGCTTGGACGAAAGCGTATTAGACTAAAGATAGAAACTGGTGGGAAGATGGAATCACCAACAAAAACTCATGGATTACCAAGGAGATGGAAGCTAGCATAGCTTTAAGTTTCAAATGCATTTCTATCCAGCAGAATACCTTACAATGGGTAGGGGCAGGTAATGGTTTTTCGGTCAAGGATACTTATGACACTATTGTCCAACATTCGGACAAAGTCGAGTGGTACAAGCTGGTGTGGAACCGGTTCAATTCCCCTAGATGCTCTATTCATTTGTGGTTGGTAGCCAAGAACAGATTACTAACAAAAGGTAGGATGCAAGATATGGGTCTTAACATGGATAGCGTGTGCGTTTTATGCAAAGACGCGGGGGAAACTAGAGATCATCTATTTTTTGCTTGTCAGTTTGCGAAGGAGATTTTGAGGCAAGCTATGCAGTTCTTACAGGTGCATTGAATCCTACCACATGGCACCTACTTATTCCGTGGTTTAATAAGCTCAATCAGACGGCGCTGAAGACTAGAATGGTGGCAGCAGCCGTATCTATGGTTGCGTACGAAATTTGGAGGGCCAGAAATTTCCAAATTTTCAGAGGCGACGTACCATCTATTAACAACGCTTTGAGAACAATTTTTTGGGGCTTAAGGATGAAATTAGGGGCTTTAGACAGTACAAAAATTACTGAATCAGATAGAAATTGATGTCAATCTATAGGCTACGCCTTGTAAAGTCTCCTAGTGAATCGTAGGATACTCGAGTCCAACTGTCCAAGCGAGCGAGTTTTGTTGTGCTAGTTAGTTGTTGATCCTTTTGTACTTGCTTTTTATTCAATGATAATTCATCATTCTTCAAAAAAAACAGATAGGGAAAGAGGATTCACCAAACGGTTTATTAGTGGACATTCTCCAAGGATCCGGCGTCCACCTATCAACTTCAAAATTACTCCAAATAGTACCCCTTTCAGGAATACAGTTTGGTCTTAGCGGACTCAGCTACCCATTAACATCATCTTAAGAATGTATTTGACCACTCGAAGTAGGATTGATCCATCATCGAATCCTAACTTCGCATATTAACAGAGCACCAACTGACTACATCATGCATCAGATATTTTCACCCAGGCACAACTGACTCCACAAGACATGAATACCAAGTCCATGACGAAACGGAATGAATAAAGACATCCACGGACCATAAAGGGATGAATAAAAGTGTTCAGGTCGAGGCAGGCCAAATGGAATTCTCACAAAATGTGTGAATTGATGCCACCAGGAATCGATCTTGGAGTCTACCTTAACCATCAGGCCAACCATAATAACTGTTTGATAATTATTCACACAAATGGAAAATATTGATTAAGGTAATCTACAGGCCCGGCCCAAAGCATAAGGCCACTAAAGCCATTGCTATAGGGCCCCAATAAAATCCGGTCATTACCCTAAAGAAAAAAAAGGCTCCAAAAATTTTATATTGTCTAAATACATATCATGCAAGACCCCCAAACTTAGAACATAAATAATATAATAAAAGGCACATCATAATTCAGCATTTCAGCCCAAATCAGTTAAATTTAACAGCCCACTTAAAAAAACCCTAAGTAATTAATCAAACGGCTATTTGTACTTGCTGTTGCAGCAAGTAAGAAAAATACCAGAGACGCAATTACGCAAAGCACACCATGCATACTCACAGTAAAATCGATTTCTCTTTCAGTTGAGTTCAATCCGATCGTTTTTGTTCATCATTGAAGTTGAAGGTTGTTGATTGTCTTTTGGGGTGATTTCAAAATACAAGAGAACATTGAATAATATAAGAAAAGGAACAAGCTTTTGGGGTAATAGCAGCAAGCCATCAGCTTATCCAGGTGCTTTTGTTCCATCCATTTCTTCTTTATATTTTGTTCATTCAAGTAGTTGCATATAGTGATAATGTGGAATCGTAAATATGAATCCGGATTTGCAAAACTTCAAAAAGAAGAAAAATTGAAGCTTTAAAATGTATTCAAAAGGGTGCTCTTGATAAGTTTATTGTTAAGCCTTCTTCAATTGAAAAAAATGGTACTGATAATTCAAGTTTGAATGCAAATAATAGTGTGGAAGAAGAATTTTTTCATGCAGAAGGGAGTAATGTTGATCCCCAAACTCATGAAAATATAAATATTACTAATAATGATTTGAATAGGAGTAATTCTAGAAATATATATGATCCAAGTCAATGGACACATATAGATACAAATTTAAGAGATTTATTAGTTAAAAAAAGGTCCTATTCATGTGAGTAACATAAATTTTAACATTAAAAATTCATACCAAATGCACATACGCAATTACGCAAAGCGTCTCTGGTATTTTTCTTACTTGCTGCAACAGCAAGTACAAATAGCCGTTTGATTAATTACTTGAGGTTTTTTTAAGTGGGCTGTTAAATTTAACTGATTTGGGCTGAAATGCTGAATTATGATATGCCTTTTATAACATTAATTATATTCTAAGTTTGGGGCCTTGCATGATATGTATTTAGACTATATAGAAAAATTGGGCCTTTTTTCTTTAGGCTAGTGACCAGATTTTATTGGGGGCCTAAAACAATGGCTTTAGTGACCTTATTGTCACGGACTTAGTTTTTGCTCGCTAAGTCGTGCGGGACTTAACTAGACTTTCGCCTTGAAGTTGCTTAGCTAAGTAAGTCTTTTCCCTAATTGCCTCGACGCGGCTAAGTCGAAAAGGACCAAAGAACTCAAAGGATGCTTAGAGAGATAAACTCTTGGAGAATACTTGATTGTATTTCACTTGATGGTTTAGAGCAAATGACTCCTCCCCTATTTATACACTTAATTAGACCTCCTCAATGGATGGTCAAGATTGATTTAATCCTACGACTAGAATTACACTCTAGAAAGTTTCTACCAAAATATCTAAGATATTTACAAGTGGTATACCCAGTGGCGGACCCAGCTTCAAAGGTTATTGGGGGCATAAAAATATTTTTAAATAAATTAGTGACCTAGCCTTGTATTTTATTGGGGGCATAGAACATTTTTTAAGAAATTAGTGGGGGCAATAAAGACATTTGCTAGAAAGATTAGTATATTTTACTAGAAATTAGTGGAGAAATTAGTGAAATTGAAAAATCATTGGGGGTAATTGACCACATAGTGATAGGCATGGATCCGCCACTGGGTAGACCCTTCCACCATCTTCCGTAAGCTTCCATAATCTTCCGCACTTTTCCATAGCCTTCTAGATCTCGGGCTTGGGCCTTTCCATCTATTGGGCTACTTCTTCCTTCAAGTCCATCTCTAAAAAGGGTCTCCAAATTTGGCTAATTGTTGGGGTAGAACACTTAGACAAGAAATGCTTTGTATGGTCCGGCAAAACCCCCAAATATCGAGCGCAAAATAATAGGCCGTGACATTTTATGCTTTGGGTCAGGCCTGATGTTGACAATGAAATACTTAAATCTCCCCAAGAATCATTTCGAATTGATTATTTTTTATATATAGTAGAACAAGGTATTATTTCATTTCAAAGTAGATTTGATCAATTTACATTGTATGACAAGATATTTAATTTGGCTGAGAAATTAAAGTCGCAAGAAAATGACAAGTTACAAGAAAAATGTATTAATCTAGCAAATTTTCTAAAGCATAATGAGAAATCGGACATTGATGGATTGGACTTGTTTATGGAGTTGAAGGTTTTGAAAGAAATTCTTCAAGTAGAAGATAACACTCCAATTTGTATACTTAATCAAATAAAAAGATTAGATTCATTTCCAAATGCCTTTGTTGCTTATAGAATACTATTAACGATTTCAATAACGGTTGCTTCGACGGAAAGAAGTTTTTCACAATTAAAATTAATAAAATCTTACTTAAGATCGACAATTAATGAGTCATCAAAGATTAAATGGATTAGCAATTTTATCAATTGAAAAAGAAATGTTACAAGAAATTGATTACGAAGATCTAATAAACAATTTCGCTTCTCAAAAAGCTAGAAGAATAAAATTTAATTAAACATATTTCGCAAAATAAAATAAAATAGCGAATATCAATGCTCTTACGTGTGGTATATGATAACATCAATTGAATTAAACAAGGAGCTTTGAACCAAGGTTTGTATTCGTCTTCCTTTTCTTTCTCCCGTTATCACTTTGTTCACATACTTGTTTGATTTTTTTTTAGCTTTCGTGCAGGTAATCCTGCCAGTGCCAAGCCACTAATAAGACGTTGGTTAGAAATTTTGGCTCAATTTGATCACATACGGCCTTATGCTCCCTATCCTGTTTCCTTTTGCCTCACTCGTCTCCTCGTGTACGGTTTTTTAGATTCATTTTAATAGAAATATTGTTTCATCCATTTTTCCTTAAATAATCATCAAATAAGGCCTCATTTTTTATTTCACTTTAAGCCTCATATACTCTTGAGCCGGTCCTGGTAATCTATTAAAACCGAACTCGCTATGCATGAAATAATTTGGAAACACAGTCTACAAAAAGTGCATGGTTACAAAATATTAACATCGCAGATATGGACACGGATAGTTTAAGGAAAGGGATCGGACCAAAATAATCGCCGTTTTGATGACCCACATTTTTATAAGTAGGTCCAAACCTATGTTGAATTTATTGGAACAATGTTTCATCCCACTACCCAATTTTTTTTTAATCTTACTAGAGCCATCAGCCATAATAACCAAAATACAACTAAATTACATGAAGCCAAAAGAACACACATGGTACTCACAAAAAAATGCAACAGATGATGTTAATGATGTCGGTAGAGAATATTCATGGTCCCCCATGCCCTTTCCTTGTCACAACTTGGATTTAAATGCTAGCATTCCTTATCAACAACCTGGCTTGAAGAACCCAAGAAAACTGAAAACGTCCTTGGTGGAAATTATTAGAGATCAAAACCCACAATTTACACTGACTTTTGCAGTAACGCCCCAGATCAACCTGTCGACTAAAGCATTTAACATAGATTATTAGTGAAAAGATGGTGTTTTATGACAAGAGAATGAGTAGGTGACCTGTTCTTAAAGTTCATTAAGAAAAAACAAATGAGTGAACCACTAGTGACCCTTAAACATTTTACCTGATGTTAGCCAAAAAGATAAACAGGGAACAAATCATCAACTTGCTGATTACAAAATGGGAATGCAATGAAGATCTAAATTCTAATAGCAAGGTCCCACATATCACATAGGCAGTCAACGAGGAGCGTTCAAATGAGGCAAGCCAAATAAGAATGAGGCAGTGAGTCACGATCTGAGCCACACATCTAACCCCCCGTGCTTTGTGGGTGCGCCACGTGTCCAAATAATAAACCCACTACCAACAGTAAAAAGCAAAAAATAAATAGTAAAATCCCACTACCACATCTTTAAATCTCAACCATTAGATCAATATCATCAATGGCCAAGATCATGCCTTACTGCCTCATTCTTACAACCTTGCCTCAACCGAGCGCTCCCCGACAGTCAACTATATCAACTGCTATCCTTAATTCAACAAAGTCAACTACACAAGCCTAACAAGTCCATTAATTTAGTTTTTTTTTTTTTTGATAAATAAGTCCATTAATTTAGTTGAAGCTTAGAAAACCAGTAACAGATTCTCATCAATTCTACCAGTCATTGACCCGAATTTTCACTACCTCCAGGAACCCATTCTAAGAGTACTCTGAAAGAGTTGAGCATGCCACCGTCAAATGTGATGGTGAGTGAATGCAGACTTCAAGGAAATTTCAGTCCAATAAGAAAACCAAAGCTATTAAAATATATATCTAAAAACGCGTTAATGCAGAATATATGGGGAGCTAACCTTGTCCATTTCTGCTCCCATGTGACCACTGACTGACCTCACCTTTCATTAATTCTACCGCTTTCTCATTAAAGTCTTCATTTTACATCCTTCAGTCTCTTGCTTCTCACTTCACACATAGTCAAATACACAGCACAGCTCCATACACAGTTTTCTTATCTACACAAAGTGAGAACTCCCCCTCATATATATCTCTGGCCTTTACACTTTGTAGAAGCTCATTCACCTCATATTGAGATCTACTCTGCTGTCTCTGCGTCTTGAAGCTTCAGATCTCCAAAGATACGGAAACCCCACATGGGTGCCAGCAGTAAGGTACTATTGCTTCAGTTTTGCATTGCTCTTGTACTGCTCAGTTGCTTACTGCTCAGCTCCAATGCAATATCATCATCAATTGAGGAGCAAGTTCACACCAAAAAGCCACTTGGAGTTAGAAGATTGCTGATAAAGGCTGAATTAGTGGAGGATGAAGAAGACAAGCCTAAACCACCACCAAAGAAGATTAAATCCACTACCACCACAACCACCTCCCAATCCAAGCTCCTTGAAAAATCAACCCCCACCTCAGATCAATTGCCACCACCTAAACCCAAGCTGAAAAAGCTCAATTCCACCATTTCAAGCTCCAAGCTATCATCCAAAAACTCCACTGTGCTGCTCACCAGCAAAACCAAAAAGCTCAGCAATTCAACGTCCAAGGCAAGTGACCCTACAAAATCCAGCTCCCTCCTAACCAAGAAATCCCCAGATCTCATCAGCTCAACATCGCCAAATAACAAAACCAGTAAGATCAAAAATCTCGGTTCACAAAATTCAACCATGGCTCCAAAGATCAAAAAAATCAACGACCTGTCAACCGACACCAAATCCAAACCCCAAGAGAAGCAAACTCCGAAGCCAAAATCAAGCGGCGTTCAGAAATCAATACTACCGAGCTGGATCGACCAAGAAGAGGAAGAAGACTTAGTCTCCGATTTCCGAGACCTTCCATCCAAATTCCAGCAGACACTCCTCCCTGATCTCGAATCCATCTCCCAAACCTCCAAAGCATACCTCACAAAAGCCAACAAAGAAATGACCAGAAACTTCAAACCACTCGTCGGAACTAAATACGCCTCCACCACCGCCAACTTCGTCTCCTTCGCCTTCATCATTCTCCCGCTCATTCTCGTCTCCCTCTTCATCTCCCGCATCAAAACCTACTTCTCCTTACAAAAGCTCCTCATCTTCATCAACATCTACCTCTCCATCTACTTCTCAATCCTCTCCCTCTCCGCCGTCGTCACCGGCCTCGAGCCGCTCCGCTTCTTCTTCGCCACGTCACAGTCGACTTACGTGGCGCTTCAGATTCTGCAGACGCTCTGCTACGTCATGTATCTGCTGCTTCTAGTGATGTACCTGCTGCTGGTGTTTTCGACGAAAACTGGGCTGGGCTTGAAGTTATTGGGCCTGAGCCAGACCATCGTTGGCTTCGCTGTGGGCCTGCATTACTACGTGGCGGTTTTTCATAGGGTGGTGCTGCACCAGCCGCCGAAGACCAACTGGAAAGTGCATGCGGTCTATGCCACGTGTTTTTTCGTGATTTGTTTGTTTGCTTCGGCGGAGAGGAGGAAGAAGGAATATTTGGAAGAAGGCGGGGAAGAGGGGAAGAAGAATTAAACTTATGGGGTGGTATATGTAATTTTACATTTCTATTGGGTGCTGTTTAGTATTCTGGTTTCTATTGCTTATTTTAAAGAAAGCGGGAGAATTTCGCTTCATTTCATGCGATTGAAATTTAAACAAATACTAATTTAAATACTATTTATAAAATGCTAAACAAATCATTGGAATTTAATCGCCAAACTGATGCTTGTTGGAAGTGCTTCAAGAAAACCATGCCAGGCCACCCAAAAATCTTGACTTTCCTTGGGATCGACATTTTCTAAAATTCTTTCCAAAATCTTCGACGCTGCGTATGATCCGAACAGCCTAAATCATCTCTGCAATCCATACCATTTAACTGCATTATCAGCTTATAGGCGCTGCTTACGTCAAAGTTCCCGTACGCATTTAATGCGTATCTTAGGTGACCATTTTGGTCTCGCTCCATTATTGCCCTGATCAACTTCATTCCTTTGAAAATACTTTTCCATCAATAAGATGGTCTATAACCTAAGCTGCAGCGCATCATATCAGAATTATAAAAATATTTAGCTTTGTAAATTTTTGATACCAACAGCTCAGGTTAAGTATAAATCCTCTAGGCTTGCTTCGCAAGAAAAATCATATTGATACAGTTTTGTTCCTGTTAGTAACCTATTCAAGCGCGATCGATTTTTGCTATTGATCATGTTTCGATTTGTGCCAGAGTGTGATGCACGCCTTCTTCGAATTGATTACATCATCAACGACTTAGTCGCCTTCATCCGTCTGATGTTTGCATCATCTTCTAATTGTCTTTTATTGGCTACTGATTTTGATTTGTGTACGATTTCCCGAAATGAGCACAGTAATTTAACAGTGTATACGCATTTTGATTAATCTAAACAAAATTTTATTGCAGTTCAAACGAAACATTACGAACAGTGCTACGAATGTTATATGCAAGGATATGAATGTTATATACAAGGCTACCAATTTCATATACATTGATACGAATTTTAAATACAAGGCTACGAATGTTATATACAATGCTACCAATTTTATGAGTACAATAGTTGTTTGTGATGTTGTATCATTTGCATTATGAACTTCGAGCCAAAACAGGAAATTTTGAAACAAAAGATACAAATGATGCGTAAGAGATTATGAATAACACATAACATCATGCTACACATTATGATTAATTTACCAGCAATATAATGTTATGCATTTTATCTCTGCAAAGTAACTATGATTATTATGGTACGCATTTTTAACCATGTTACTGCGAATATTAGGCTTTTAAACTACGAATCATACACTCTGCAAAGTAGCATAACCATTTTTTATAATGCGTAGCTTTCTAGTTAAAATGCGTAGATATGCAATTTCTGATACACATACATTTATAATGCATAACTTTCTGTTTAAAATTCGTAGCAGTCATAGTGACTGTTACGAATTTTATTTGTAATTGTTACGCATTATAGTTGGAAAGCTCCCTAATACAAACTACAGATTCTGATTTAGAAACTACGCATTTTAGTCCTAGTGATTGTTACGAGGGCTTGTCTTCGTCGTCGTTGTTTCCGTTTAAGAATTATTAACCTGACCAAACTGCCCCTTAATACGATTTTTAGTTGAGTGATTAACGTAATTCTCAAATTAATTCGATATAATCAGAGCCGTAAATTAGTCAATATGGAGGGATCTAATAAATTCTTATTTCGGATGATAAATCCACTTTTCATGGGATCACATCCCTACAGAATTTAATCAACATTACAAAATTTGTTTAGCTCCCAAATTCCTATGCAGGGAGCCGTCACTTAATTAAGGCAATCAAACAAAGAGCCTATCCTAGCAGAGGAATACAGTAACGCTGGTTTCTGAAATCTTTAATGCCGTTAGATGGTGCCCCTATTTTAGAAATTCGTTCGCAAACTCTTAAGAAACTTTTAATAGTTGGGTCAACATGTTAGCTTTTGTCTATTACTTAACTTGTTTATAGTTGTTGGTCATTTGTTTCTTAAAAGCTATTATTGAAACATAGAAAAGCATTGGAGTATAAATATAAGGAAGCAAAGCAAAGAGCAGCAAGACCCAGAAGAAACAATAACAGCCAGCCTTCTTCAGCTGGATGCCACAATCAACGGCCATATCAGCAACCGATCATGATATGCTCCTGGCCGGGTACCCCCTAGTAACCTTGTTAATTCATTCTTCAATGTCTTATTTAATTACTGAATGCAATCTAATTATGTAAAACCTTCTTAGAATATTGTAATTAGCAAAAAAAAATAATCCATATTGACTGTTTACTGATCATGAGTTTACAATACAAGATTGATCGGTGTAGTTTTCTATCTCTCTGTTTTCGATAAATTTTATGATTGTGAATATATATCAACCTTTTTCGCAAACGATTTGTGGAAGTACTTCAGCCGATTTAGACGAGTTGTTGAATCAAAGGTTTTTGACGCTATAAGGAATGAGAAGCACACTGTTTGTCAGAATTAGTTTATGCTTTTGCTTCTCATTCCTTATAGCGTTAACAACCTTCGATTCAATAACTCGTCCAAATCGGCTGAAGTACTGCCTCAATCATCTGTGTAAAAGGTCACAAGATTTATATTCACAATCAGAATGCATCAATGAATAGAAAGAAAAAAAGAGAGGGAGAAAGAAAGCTAACTTCTTGTGATATAACCGGGTAAATAGCCAACATGAATTGTTCTGCAATTACAATTCAAAGAAAGCTACATTTTAGATTACATCACAAATAAGTTATTTGAAGAAACAATTAAGCGAGAAGGGGTACCCAGGAGAATATGATCAGTTGCTGCTATGGCCATTGATGTGGTTTCCTGCCATGTTGAATGAAGGAAAAGCAGATGAACGGATGAGGAAGTTGGAGGAGAGTGAGAGTGAGAGCTCTCTTTCTCACTTTGATTCGGCTGCTGATTGCGATATCAAGATTGAAAGCTTTCGTCAGCTGAAATTATGAAATTGGCGGGCTTTCTATTTATACTCAAACTGCTTTTTTCCTTTCTTAACTAACACTCGGTTTGTCCATCAAAAAAAAAACTAACACTCTGTTTGGCTCTAGGAAAAACTGAGGGAAAGATTTTGATTTTAAAAGAAGTTTAGAAATGCCTTACTTTGTGAGTTTCAGTTTCGTAAATACATAGTTTGAATTTAAGTTTTCATTGTTTCCATAGTTTTTAAGATTTAAGAACTATTTTTAAGGAGATCAACTTAAGCAAAACGGGTCTTTTAAATTTTTCCAAGAGACCGATTTTACAAATACCAGTATCTTGGAAGAAAAAAATGACGACATGGCCATGAAATATACAAGAGACCAGGGCAGCAACAAAACTCAAACTGAAACACATTATTAGTGAAATTGAAATTCAAAATTAGTACATTTCCAAATTTCCAAAATTAGTACATTTCCAAAATCAGATAAATCTGACGGTATGTGCCCCAGCAAGTGGACATGACCGTGACCTCTGAGCCAAAAACCGGACATGATTAGATGCAGGTGAACTTCTTGAAAGTTCAAGTAGAATGAATAATGATTTTAGCGAGTGTATAGTCTTCGAATCAAAATATTAGGATTGGTTTAATACTTATTATCAAGAAATTAATGAATCAAAATTATGTTAGATTGTGAATTTTCTAATACGAAGCCAACACGAGAGGCTGACATAGGAAGAGACGTTATAAGAATTAACTCTTAGTTCGATTTCCGATAGAATTCAAACTGGAGATTCATAGTTCGACTTGTCCTGGGCGTAAAGGTAGAATAGGAAATCAAACTCAAGTGAGACAGTTACCCAACTCAACTAAATCAAACATCAATTCTCATTTCATGACAAATTGGTCATCACACACCGGCATTGTAACTCAACACCTTCAGCCAGACAAACACACTTAGGCACACAAGTCCACACAAAACACAAAGATATGAATTAGCCTAGCAAGGCTGACCGAAAACACACTTTATTTTCCGAAACCCAAATTTACTTCTAAGCACTCGCATGCCCAATCAGAGCAAGAAGCATCTTCTCATAGTCACCGGACGTGTCCCCAGCAATGGCCTTGTCCAAATGGACGCTGTTCCTCCTGTAATATTCTTCCTTGATACGCTCCATGTCTGCCTCTGCGCGAGTAGCTACCACCCTGGTGAGTGCCCACTCATCAGTTCCTACACCCTTGATTGCCTGCCTGAGGATCTTCTCAAAGTACTTCTCCGGGGCTGTCAGGCACTTGATGGCCCCTCTCAGTAGCTTCAGGTATTCATCATTCGGATCACTTTTCAAATCCTGCGTTCGAGTTTAGTATAAGTATTGGACGTTCTTTTGAACCCATATAATGAATTGGTGCTTAACTTAAATAAAACTTAACTTATATTAACCGAACTGAACTGACTTGACGAGATGGTACGAAAATGGCTGATTCATTTCTAATAATACCTTGTTGATTGGGTTGCCAAATTCATTGTTGTAGTGATTCAGAGTGGCACTGAGCTGAGCCTTGCTGCGAGTGGACAGGATTCGGACAAGGTCATCATCAGTGTAGGCCTTGTCGTCAATCCTCTCCTTGAGCTTTTTGGCTTCTGACTTTGCCAGCATCATGCTAACCTCATCTCCTTCGTATCTAAACGCTGTAACAAGTGGCACCAATAGCTGTTGCAAACACCGATATCATCATGAACAAAGTATCATAGGATTGAGATCGTATGAAGTGCAGAGTTAGATTCATTACCTTCCGGATGTCTCCAGAGGTCTTGTGCGCAACATCCTCTTCGATGGACTTCTTGAAACGGGCATGGTAGGCTTGCCTGACCAAGAACAGCTCATGGGAGGACCTAGTGCAGGCAATCTCCAAAATGATCCAGTTGTTGGATGTCAGCATCTTCGTTGCCTCATTAGCTAGGTACGCGTCGCGCTCAGCTGGGTCGAGTGTCCACAGGAACACAATCCGCTGATCGATACAAATATACGAAAAACAAGTGTCAGTGATCATATTGTCAGTTATATACTACAATGAAAAATAGTAGCAAGTCTGTAACTGACCTGAAAATCGCTAGAGAGTTCGGAATTCAAGTCCTTGAGGAGATCCTCGCCGTAGGTTTCCTGGTAAGCTTGTCTGATAGCCTTGCGCTGGGCGGCAGTCCTGTGAGACAAGATGGATATGATCAAGTCCTCATTTGTTCCCCATCCTGCAAACACATAAAGATAGTTAAGATCAAATTGGTCAAAGAGTTAGATTGAAGCAAAATCAGCAACTTGATGAGATCTTGTGCCAAGTCAACCAAAGATCAGATCTTTGCTAACAAAAATCCTTGCTCATGCTTCTGCTAAAGACTCAGGAAAAAAAACTTATCTTTTGATCACCAGATTGACCACCAATTCAACTATACTGAGAACAAAATTTTTTTTTGGAAAATTAATTTCATTATTATCAACAAGGAATGTATAATCCACAAACTCATCCCATAAGATACATTCAGGGAGTTTGAACTTTCAACTCCTGATCATGATCATTCGACCAAGAATATGACCGATAGACCACAGCCTTTTCGGCAACTATACTGAGAACAAGACCTTCAGATCAAACACAACTCCAAGGAACACAAGATCAAAACTTTAAGCCCCATTTCCATCATCAATCAGACAAACAACAACTTTTTGAAATAGGGTATCAAAAATCCCTCATACAAACCCTAAATGACACTCAAAAAGCACAAAGATTGCAAATTTTCAATGATCAGTTTCGCCCACAGTAAAAAAAACACATCATTTTAAAAATGGAGTATCAAATTGATTCCAACAACAAGATCATATCAGTCAAGTCAACGAGGTCAAACCTGCAAATGCCTTATGGAGCTGCTCAGCATCCTCAACCGGGGAAGGAACTGAAGCCGGCACAACAAGACTCGCCATTGTTTTCTCTCTCTCTGTCTCTCAGGTTTCAATCAATGCAAGAAGAATGTAGATGGATTGATGTGAAGAAACGCAATCGGCCAAATGGGAATTTATACTACAAAAATCGATTAACACACTAATTAAATGATTAATGTGAATGCGTCCAGTGTGAAAATTGGATTGAATTTAAACAAATGTGCATCGATTACTTCCTTTTCAGACAACGGCGATGATTACTATGATGAGGCCGAGGGAGTTGATGTTGATGAAATTGGGGATTTGATTGCGATGATCTGTTTGGCGTTATCTGTCAATTTTTCATTTTTTTTAAGGACATGGGGAACGTGCGAGGCTGTAGCACCATATCCTGTCAATTGTCCCTCGTTTTAATGGACTTTAATTTCGGGGCAATCATTTCTCCAATAATACATAATTACATATCGAGTTATCGACTAACAAAAATATACATACAAAATTATAAATTTTGAATTGTCAATTTGAGTATCACATGTTCGTATAAAATCAGTATACATTTACACTATTTAGTATGTTTTTTATTCATTAGAGTTGCATGGAGCTCCATAACTCTATTAATATCATCAAAGTATTGAGGCGATGTGCGTGACATAATGGAAACAATAGAAGGGTAACGGCCTGATGTTTGAGGTGTTAGTCAACAACACACATTAAGTTACAGGTTCAATTACTCGTGATCAACTACACTAATTTCTTTTATTGAATTGTTTTTTTTTGTTACTTCATTTGATTCTGTTTGGTCATCAAGAAAAATATTTGATTTTTGAGCTTAAAGGTCAAGTACTTAAACTATGCCACAAAGTTGTTTTTTTATATGGGTTTCTTATATCTCATACATATCAATAATCATACGGATACATCTTATACATATTGCATGAGAATTCAATCGGGGTACATATGAAGACTTGACTTTTTGGAGCACAGGTCACACACGACACCAACTCGAATTTGATACATGAATTACGTCCACTGAAGCACATGTCATAAGACATATCTAGCTTGAAACCCACGAGCATAAGCTTGAAACTCAGCACCTAAACACGCAATGGAAGGAAAAGACGAGGCAGCAGCACCTAAAACACGTCCACGAGGAACGGATAACACCTCCGCGAAGGAGGAACACTCCTACACAAAAGTGAGGAGAAAATGCTAATCAGGGGAATCGAACCCTTGACCTCTTGACTATTTGTCAAGAGTTCAAGCCACTCAACCAAACCCTTTTTTGCAACTATGCCACAAAGTTGAGTTCGCTAATTCAGTTATCATGAAGTTAATTTTTATTTAATTTCCATTTAACTAAAAAAAATACGCTCTGAAAACAATAATACATGGAATTTCATTATATATTTATTCTTGAATGCAATTTGGTTATGGTTGGCTTTATTATTTGGCCCTACAGTTATTTATGTATGTGTATAAAATAATTTAGAAGTGGGGCAAATATTACCGGACACGATAACTTGCTTGTCCAACAGTATTCGAGATAATCAGTTTTGAAATGTGTTTGATAATTGTAGAAAGGGGTTAAGATCGAGTATAAAATTAATTTTTGGTATAAATAATATAGTTTGTCAAAATCGATATATAGTTCGTCGTCGAAAAAACGATATAGTTCGTCACTTTTTCATATAATGCGTCACCGAGAAAATGCACCAAAAATCAGAATTTAATTTCATCCATTCAGAATCACAAGATCAAGAGCTATGATTTATTTATATTTTTTTACCAAAAAATCAATTTTACACTTGATCTTGTAAAAAGAGATCAGCATTTGGTCATTTCTACCCTAATGTATTGATTGAGCAATATATATAATTATAATTTAGAGGGCGAAGTAGTGTGACCTGGTGGTAGACGCACCCACCCAGCACACAAGTGACTCGGGTCAAGTCCCTCTAACAACAGATACTAACATAACAATTAACACCCAATCAAAAAAAATAATAATTATTATGATTCACAGAAACCGGTCCAGCATGATTAATAACGATGAACTTTTTTTTATCATAATTAATAACGATGAACTTGACAATTATTGGTGTATTGATTACTGTAACATTTTGCATTTTGCACCGATGCTACTTGACGGGGCACCTGTAAAGTCATTAGCACCAAGGTAGGCCACCAGCCCAAATCAGGCCTATCAAACAATCCCACGTGACTACAATTAAGTCAGCCAATCATGCATTATCCATTCCATGCATTGCACCTAACACGTGCAAAATACAATACAAAACACCTCCATATAAAATATAAACTTGCTCCTTCACTGTAAATTCCTATTAAACGAGCCGTCGTTAGTCACAAAGCAGAGACTCATATTCAATGTTACTATTTGCTAAAACAACCCTATCAAAAGATTTTTTGTTTTGTTTTGTTTGTGTGTTTTTCATGTGCGTGTAGAGGTGTTGTATTTCTCGTAAATGTTCGTTGGTTTCAAATTAAAAATGAGGTTTAATGGACACAATTCAAATACTATTCTGGATTGGTTTCATGTGTGGTGCACCAAGAGTCTAAATTCACAAATACCCGACGAAATTTTCATGCAATATGATTGAGATGCTGATCCGTGATAATTGAGTTATATCAATTAAATTGTATGAAACGTAAAAATCCACGTTCAAAAAATATTGTCTGGGTTGGTTGATGTTGCTGGGCGGCGTCCTCTGCGGTTTTTTGGTGAGGCGATTGGCATGATGGGTAGACGACGGCTGGGTGCTGCGGTGGCTTTTGGAGGTTTGGTCTTCATCAAGGGTCGTCGTGCTTTTGGCTTTGCCCGGTCTGTCATCGGTGGCTCCGGTTTGGGAAGCCGGTTTGTCGGGTTAGGTTGTTTAGTGTAGATTAGTTGTAGTGTAGCTTAGATTAGTCTTCCCACCGTTTTTGGTGGTGTCTTCCCACCCTCCTTGGGATGGTGGCCTCCCACCTTTGTTGGTGGTGTTCTCCCGCCTGTTTGGCGGTGTCTTCCCACCTGTCTGGTGGTGTTTTCATGCAGCTTTAATTGCAGTGGCCTCTGAGTGAATGGGATGCGATGCCGTTGTCGGATGTGCTTCAGTTTGGTTCTAGGTACTGGATTGAGTCAGTATTTTGACATTGTCCAACTCTTGTACTATTTGTCATCCCTAAAAAAATAGTATGGTTTGATTTTACCCAAATCATAATCTCTCTTGCCAGCGAGGAGAGGCTTTGTCGATTCGCATCATGGGCTAGAGTCGTGATACGAGCCCGGCCCATTAACCAAATTCCAAACAATTCTTTTTATTTATTTGTGACTTCTTCATGCCTCCCTATTTTAGGATCTTCACAATTGCTTGGATTTTGGGATTTTTTTTCTTCCAATTCGTTTGGTATTGTTTGATGCATAGATGTCAATAAAGTAGATTTTTGAAGTTTTGAAAGACTAAAATGCATTTTTTTTTTCAATCTCAAAGTGTAAAATGATGTGTTGCTAATGTATGACGCAATAAGTTATCGCCAATCTTCCATATGCTTATGAAATTTAGCTTTCCCACTAATACTTCCATATCCTGCGTTTGTATTTTCTTCTTCTTAATTATAACTGTATTAGTTTTTTGACATATTTTCCAATTTGCAACATATGTCTGTACTCATAATATCTCCTTCATGAGTTTTCATTTGTATTAATTTATTAGACTCCAGTTATAGCAAATGCAGTTGGCTGAATTCTGGTTGGCCTAGTTACATGACAACTATGCTTATGGCAGCCCAAATCATCCAAAACAGATTCAATAAGTATGTTTCTTCTCAAATCAGGCAGCCAACATACATTTTGAACAATTCTAATCATGTCATTCATGCATTTTCAATGGAACACAGCCTATTCCTCTAATTTTCAGCGAAGTATTATTACCAAGTTTCACTTCACCACCAAAACATAAGTCAAGCTTGCAAAATAAATTCTTATGTGGTGTAGCATGCACAGTACAACCAAAATTCAAAATCTATGAATTATCAACACCAAAAACAGCAGATGCAACAAGTAATTCATGGTTATAATTAACACCAGATTCAAACAGTAAGCTTGTTTGTTTGTCATTAGAGTTATTAAGCTTTTCTTGTTCTTCTCGCTTTCTTTTATAGCAAAAATTAACAGTGTGTCCCATTTTATTGCAGTAAGTACACTTAAAACAGATTTATCATTATTAAAATGCTTGTCATTTGAAGTTCCATCAAAAAAATAAAATATTATGGGATTTATTTATGAATTTGCCTTTAGAAAACATAACTTCATCCCTTGAATCTGTGCTAGAAACATTTTGACTACTATCTTTCATTTTAAAAACCTTAAGAGTTTGATTTTTCTGAACGATGGCTTCTATTATTTTAGAGAGAGATATTTCTTCTATCCCATATTGAATCACATCTTCCAGATTATCAAACTCAGTGGGCAAAGCATTTAAAAGAATTACTGCTTGATGAATCTCTTCTATTTTCTATTTACACCTAGCTAAGTCTTGTGTCATCTTTAAAAAGATATCAATTTTTTTTGTATAGACCAAGACAAGTTCAATTTAAAATTGAACAGCCTACACAACAATGAGATTTTGCTAGGCAAAGATTTAGACAAAAAAAATCATAAAGCGTATCCCATAAAGTTTTCGGATTGGTAATGCTTACCACTTGTCGGATTATGTCATCAGATAGCTTCATCATTATTTCAGCATGTGCCTGATCTTGCAACTCTTTCTTTCTTTCATTGGAAGTACCGGCAAGCCACTCTTCAGTGACTGCACTTAGGCATTTTTCCCTTGTGAGTAGAGCTCTCATCTTGACCTTCCAGATTGCAAAATCTGTAATCACATCAAATGGTTTGAAGCTCGATTCAGACATCATGACAGCATCAAAAAAATCAAAGACTAAAGAAAAATAATTAGTAAGCAGACCAACAAAAATTGATTTAGGCAATTCTAAAAAATCAGCACAGCGGAAAATCAAACCAATGCTCTGATACCAATTTGTGAATAAGAGTTCACTTTTAACCAATACATTAGAGTCCAATTTCAGTTTATCAGTTCGGATTTAACCTAAATCGTTTAGTGCTGAAAAATAAAGATACAGTGATTTACGAGGTTCGGAGAGAAGTCCCTACTCATTGGCCTAGGCAGGTCGCCTAGAGATATCAATGCACTAATATATGACAGAGTTCGTTACAAGACTCGACTAACTCAACCAAGCAAACACAACCAACACACCTAGCAGTACTCAACTGAACTACATGCAAATAACCAAAATCAAAGATCGATGAAAATGAGGGATTTAAGCCTCCCTCAGTGGCCCCTGCAATTATCAGCTGCGACACGCCTTCAAATACTCAATCAGTAGCAAAGGAGAATCGATGAAGCCAACAAGAACGATCACCAAAAACCAATTGATGATACACGACAATCGCCAAAACAAAAAAAAAACGTTGTGGTCTCTTCTTAATTTCTCTCTCAAAAACAGCCGAATCAATTGACAACCCGTATAGGATGCACTGCTATTATACGGCATCAAAAAAGCTGCATTTCATCAACTCCAACTGGGCCTATCCTAAGTCCAAAAGATGACTGAAGGCGCCCACATATGAGTTCAGCCCAATAAAAAACGCCATCTGCTTCCATTTGATCTCAACTTTTTGAATCAACCATTTAGCTCAACAATGATTAATTAGAGTTTTGAGAGGTTGGGTCGGTTGTATAAGTCAGGTTAGTGATGTATTAAAGCGGTTAGTGGGCTGCGGTTCTAGTGTGTTCTGTAATGTGGGCTATATGCCTATTTAACCTTTTAAGGTTAGTTTAATAAATAAATAAAAAACATACATTTCTATTAATGGATAAACCTCACCAAAATCCATGTTAAGGAATGACTCAACCACTTTACATACATCATTCATTGGCATTACAAATTTTCATGTTGAGTGATCATATTGCTGATGTAGCTGTCGCCTTTGCCTGTTTCTGCTCTCTTCTTTTTCTTGTGAAAACTCATATGAAAATTTTCCATTTGTTCAATGCTTTTTCAGAAAAATTTGAGGACCAGACAAGGCTCAACTCATCCTATAAAACATTCTAGGAAAAGCTGCCAACATGGTATTTACAGAAAAGGATGGCTGACCAGGATGAAGCTTCATCATTATTTATTCATCTGGAATATATGCAGAGGCCACAATTTTATCAGGCAGTAACCAAAGCCTCTCCAATCTGCCTGACTCGCAGAGTGAGGTAAATCAGTATCAATGTTCCTATAATCGATCTGTCACAAGAACTAAGCTCAAGTCAGCACAATTTAACAGATTTTTGGAGAACCAAGTAAGGAATACGGCTTACAGGATGGAGAAGAAGAGCACAACTCTTCTCGAATCAAATGATGCAGAACGCTTATATCTCCTCCACCGGTTGTTTGACGCATCATGACCTTTCTCAGCTGATTGTTTATCTGCCGAGTCCTTACACATGTTACTCATTGCGAGCGATAATGATTCTTTCATAAGGTGTGTTTTGACCAGAATTTACCTTTAGGAGCGATTCTGAGTAACACCAGCAAGTACTCAACCAGATGCAATGTGAATTTCCTTCCTAAATGTCCGCTGACTTGCCGCTGCAACGCCTTATGAACATGCTGCCAACACTCACATTATCAGCTCAAAATTCTCTACTCTTATCTTATGTTATTAAGGGCATCCGCACCCATGAACAAGAAAATGCTAGGAGAGAACTTCCTCGCCTAGCATTTCCTCCAAACAAAACACACAAAATCAATGAGGATGTTCTCTCACAAATCCTCAGGAGCATCTGTGAGAGAACATCCTCATTGATTTTGTGTGTTTTGTTTGGAGGAAATGCTAGGTTAGAAAGTCTTCTCCTAACATTTCTTTAGTTATAGGTGCATATGCCCTAAAGGAGTTACTAGAGCAATGTGGCATACAGTGACAAGGCCTTCGCTTTTCACATTCCCGGGAATCTCATCTGCTGAGGAATTGTCTGAGCTCCTCCCATTCTCAACATCTAATGGATCAGGAGAGTAACTAGTTGGATCTCCGACAAGCAATGCGATACAGTCCTGGCTGTTCAAATGGGCGGCAGCAGAGTAGACTAACTGAGATTTAAACAGGTTTGGGAACTGGATGAGGCCTAAGCAAGCTGAGTCTGGTTCAAGATTATCCCCATTTGGCAACTCAATGCTGTAAACATCTGGAGCCTGCAGACATGAAACAAGTAACTTTTCAAGCTGAGGAAAATCAAACAACATAACCTCAACTACCAATTGATAAATGCTCCATCTGGGTATTCAGAAGAAGAATTAAACATGATGAGTGATGACCTTGTTGGAGCAATCTACAGACATTGTCAAGAGTAAGCAAGGAATAAGATTTCACACTTCAGATTCAAAACAAGATTACAATAATGAGTGAGACTGAGAGAGTGGTTGCAGTTTTGGTGCAGAGATTTTAGTAAGGAAATAAAGAGAGATGGACGCGTGGGATAAGGGCCAGCTGGGGCTCGGCTTTTTTTTTTCTTTTTTTTTTTTTTTGATGTTGGAGTTTACATGTTGTACAAGATACAATTATCTTTCACATCTAAACATATTATCTAGTACATTGTGTCTACTAAACCGCAAGCCGTTCGGCATCTGACCCATCCACTCTCGAACGTATCTTTTCGCAATCAATCTGCTCACGGTAGAAGTCAACTTTCGGCTCCGTGGCGAAGGGGAAAACCAGCTCTAGCACTTCCTTGGCTAAGCTCCAATACCTTCTTCAAGTCCACCTAATATGAGACAAATTCCTCTCCTAAATGGGAATGGTGCATTTGTGAGAGTTAAACCCAAGACCACTTGATTACAAAATCAAGAGTTGAGCCAACTCTTCTTCAACCCCACATGCGGGGCTGTGCTTGGCTTTTGTTGTTATTAATATTGAGAGCCGTTGATATAATTGGTAGCCTAGGCTAGTTGATGGTAGAGCAAAGGAAGAGCCAATTTTACCACCTGACCGCTTGTCACGAGGCCCCCACCAAATTCACATTAATCATTCATTTCACTATCAGATCACATTACTCTACTATGTGCCACTTTTTTCTATGACCAAAATGCTTGCTCAAAAAAGAACGAGATATATTTATTCGAATTTCACCTTCTCTTTTTTTTTCTCATCATGTTTTGAGTATGTTATCATATATCAGATTTTTCTTATAACTTTGTCCTAAACACGTTTTGAGTTTCAGAAATACAGTATTTGGGGACAAAATTTCCTACAGTCACTTCAAAATAAAACTCTAACTCATGGCATAAAATAATCGGACAAATTCAAAACACAGTGTTAAATTGAAGTATTAAGTATTTTGTGAATAAGAAGGGCAAATGGGGAACGAAAGTAGGGGAATCAAAATTGACGAATCTTGTGAACAAAGATGACAAAAGCAATTGATGATGGGGTCGTGTCTGACCTGAGTCCTGACTGACTACTTAATCGAGGGAGAGGAGCCTACAGGCTACAGGTACAGTGAGAGACTTTAAGAGGTTGATGCAGGGTAGGCATTTGACTCTAGGGTCAAAATGTCCTTAGCGTCATCCTTACTCTGTCCGATTCGTATACTGTCATGTTCTATCCTCGTATCTTGTCCACAAAAGTCTAAGACAGGGTAAAGGTCACGAAAAAATAGATTATTCCATGTCCTCCTACCTTGCCCTACTACCCTAACCAAATACCTTCCTTCATATCTTATCATACCCTGTCTTACCCTATTATTTTCATTCATATTATAAGTTTGGGAAAAGCACACATTGGTGCCCCGAACTATCTCCATTTTCCAATTGAAGGTCAAAATTATCAAATTTTCCAATCAAGGGCAAAATAAAAAATAAATTGACCAATTTTCGAACACAAAGCACCGTAGGTTCACCGTAGTAAAATTGTGAACTCAATCATGTGAACCCCGTTAATGACGACTCAATAAAAATGTCTATTTGTGTTACAGAAGAAAGATCGATTAATTACGTGTAGTGTTTATGATCCGATTATTGGGTTATTTTCAACGATGTGCACATGATTGAGTTCGTAATTTAATCACGGTGTAGCTACAGTGCTTTGTTTTCGAAAATTGGTCAATTTATTTTTTATTTTGCCCTTGAATCCTTGATTGGAAAAATTGATAGTTTGGACCTTCAATTGGAAAATGACGGAAGTTCGGAGCACCAATGTGTACTTTTCCTTATAAGTTTTTCCTCAAATTATGCTTAAATTTATCATATCGGACCCTACCCTACTTTACCCTAATTTTACCTCGAGTACCCTGCGGATATAGAAAAACTACTCTACCATGCCATTACCCTGACCTGTACAACGGTCATATCATGCCTTTACCCTGTCCATTGCCGACCCCTATATTGATGTAGGAAATAACAATGTATATTTAAAATTTAAAATTCCTGATATATCAAATGAATATCCATTTAGATATTACGAGCCCTTAAATTCTGAAACAAACTCACAAACTCTGATCTCATATTTGCCCTACTTAATTTCTTTTTATCAGTCTAATACAAACTCCGATTTGAGATCTTTAACATGAGATTTGAGATCAAAACGAACATAATGACGAACATATAAAGCAAAATCACGAAAAATGGTTTTGTTGTATTTTATCAAAACTACGAACATCAGGATCAACTAATTAAGAACTTTAACATAAGATTTGAGATAAAAAAAAACACGAACACACTGTTGTTGTTGACCGTCGATTGCGAAAAATCACACGAGGATAATTCTGTTACGGATGAATGTAAATGTCATAAAATCTTGTTCGAAAATTGTGGGATTTTGTTGATTTAAGATCGTGTGAATTTTTTTCTAATTGACTAATATGCCCCTCTTATCATATATATTGTAATAAATAATAATTGTATTTGCTAAAATTAAGGATCACAGATGATTTAATAGTACGAATATTAAAAATTTTGATTTCAACCAAAAGTAATGGTTCTGACTTGATATTTTTCCATACGGTAAACTGATACGTACAAATCTAAACTGATATTGTTGAATATTAATTCTAAACTGATAGGGTTTTCTTCTCAGCCTTTAGGGTCTGAGCTATTTTCGTCGTGTCTGTTCGGACATGATTTTTGTGTAATTATGTTCATCTCGACCGCTGTTTCGACCGGTGCTCTTCCTGCCTTGGGTGTGCAGTAGATTAACGGTTTTTAGCTGGAGTGGCAGGCTCATGTCTTGCTGGATTTCTTTGAAGACATGAGGCCGGAGCTTGAGTGATGCTTTGAAGTTGGTTTTCGAGCCGCTTCGTCTTTTTGGCCTTTTTGGCGTATTTTGGATCTTGAGCTTCTCATCTGTGAAGATTTTACAGCAGCTAGTGGACGGTCACGCCTTGCACGGATTACGTTTCCATGTTTTCTGTGTTTGTTGACTATATTTCAGTGTTGTTGTTTATTTTCTTTTGTGGAATTATTTCTTAATCTTTGTACGCCTTTGTTCCATCAAAAACAAATATAAAATATAGTTAATCCCCAATGAGTCCTTAACAATCCTGTCCGCCTAACATTTTTTTGCAACCTTTACTGTCCCAGCACGGAATCTTTTTCTAAACACAACACGAACAGAGAGACAAAACATTGAGAAAATATAAAGAATAGAATACACATGTCACTTTGGAGAACAGCATAGGGGCAGATCGCAGTGTTTTGATTGATCTGAATTCTTGACTAAAATCAACACACATGAAACAAAAAGAGAGACAAGTTGAAGTTGGTCACAAACTCACAAAACACATACAGACAAAGACTTAAAACAAATAAAAGAAAAACAGTCACGGGACTACCCAACCCAACCAAAACACATTTTCTCTCACTTTCCGTTGCTTTTACTAAAAGAAAAACAGTCACGGGACATGAGGACTGAGGTTGCTTAATAAACATTGACAAAACAAATAAAGAGTCACGTTGAGAAACATATTCAGTTAATTGCCACAATTTTCTATTTCAATCGCCTCGCCTGAACCCTTACATGCACGGATATTGATACTAACCCTACTTATTATGACCAAGGAAAAATTATAAATTCATTATTTGAACTATCACTCCATTTTCAAAATAAGTATCATTTTTTCAAATCAAGTACTGAATATTGAAATTGTAATAAGAAAACTTGTAAAACTAAACTCGTTAATCATTTAACCCTTAGAATACAAATATTCTATCATTTAATGATAAAATTGAAAACATCATATTGCTTATTATCTTTGACAATTTATTGTATAATTTAATTTTAAAAATTATATTCAAACTAACGCCGATAAACCCTTTAAATGATTAAATTGAATTTTTGTTAGAATCTGAATGTCATATTGTTTAGTGATAAAATTGAAATATATTACTTATCAATATTTTAATTATATTTAAACTTTTACAATATGTTGTTTTCAATTTTATCACTAATTGATTAAATATTTGAATTCTAATTGTTTTAGTTCTTAATCATCTTTATTATTGAACTTTATCTATAAGTAACATGTTGAAAAATTGTAAAGACTTTGAAGGTTAGTTATTTGCCACTTTATAATTAAAATAGTGAACTTTTCCTATTTAGTTTGGATATACTTTTCAAATTTCAATTATATCAAAAATCATCAAAGATAGTAAACAATATGATGTTTTCAATTTTATCATTAAATGGTACTATGATAGGATATTCATATTCTAAATAATTTCATCAAAAATAATTTAATTTCAATAATTTAATTTATAGTTAATTATTTAAAGGGTTAAATGGTTAACAATGTTAATTTTATAAGTTTTCTTATTGTAATTTGACCACTCGGTATTTGATTTGAAAAAATTAAAAATTCGGTACCTATTTTGAAATGGAGTGGTAGTTAAGGTAATGAAAGTACATCAAGAAAAAAGAAATTCATCAAACATTGAAAATGTATTAATTAATTTCATACTTAATAACTTTTTATTTTTATTTGTATATTTAATTAAATTATTTAAGGACATTTGTATTGTGTGTGAAGTTATGAAGAGTGTCCTTACCACACAAAAGGATGTAACAAAACAGGCCATAGCAGACGATTTTAGTGTTGAAGCTGATGAAGAAATGGACTGGACTCTGGAGTGTTCAGGGTATAGAAGGAATTTTGATCAACTTGGGTCAGGTGAAGTCATATTGTATTGCTAATTGCCTTTGTCGGAGGATGCTTTACTGGCCTTGCCTGGTCTTTTTTGTCCACTTTTAGGTCCACTAGGCTGTACCTTTTCAGTAGGGGAAAGGCCTTTTGGTTTTTTGATGGTAGCTGGTTTGAGCAGTGTATCTCCTAGTTTTTGTAACAAGTGGGATATGCCTCGAGGCTAAAAATGATATGTCAATATAACAATTCAAAGCATTTGCTAACTTCATGTTGTGACTTGTGTAACGTCCAATATATATATCTCTGTACATGCTGAAAACTATCAGTTAGACACCATTTGTGTTATCTAGAGGCTGAGGTCACAAATATTCTACGCTGCATGTTCATAGGGGTCAATGCTGCCAGCCATACTGCTGATTCCTGCTACTTCCAGTCGGGTTTGAACCCCTTCCGTGATTTGGAGGTCCAAACTGGTTGCTCTGCTGATAATTTGGAGGACCAACTTGATAGGCACCAGGTTGATCCCTTGGAGGAGGAGCCGGCATGGCATTTCCTGTATATGGTCCTCTTCCCTGCTGCGGATATGACCCACTGTTGTAACTCCCAGCTTGGCTACCGTGCTTTGGATTATTGTATCCACCATTTGGGTTGCCACCTGAGTGGTGATATCTATTTGGACCATCACGAGGCTTGTTGTAGTGGTGACCAGGTGCACCAGATGCAATAGGCTGGGAGGCATTCATCGGATTATTTTTCGCTACCCAATGGGGAGGAGCGTGCCCTGTATGCTGGATTGGGGGGAGGCGAGTATGTTGTGCTGGATACGGCATTTTGTTCTTCTTTGCCATCTCATTGTTTTGCCTTTCCTGCTGTCTTTTCTTCTTAGTCTGGAACTCATGAGAGGACTCATATCGAGGTAAGCTGTTAACCACAAGCACAAAATCCAGTCACTGACTTGAAGTAAACAATGGAAACATCTTGCTAACAGAAACAGGTACAAGCAATAAAAGACAGTGTCCAGTACCCACAATACAAAAGCAGCAAACATATTTCCATAACATCGTATGCTATCACCCATAAACATCCTTGAATTTAAGATCATATGACATTAGAAGCAAACCTTTTAGGGTCACAGGGAAGTGGGTCAGCCCAGAAGTATTCAGCATCGAGTGCATCCGTTGCAGATATTCTCTACCAAAGAGCAAGAGGGTGACTGAAAAATCAGTACAGATGCGAACTACAATTGTAACAAAAAACAAAAAAGTGATGTCCACTAATAAACATAGGTAATCTTGACTCAAGGGGATGAATGAACACGGATGTGATTTAACTACATTTGCAGAATAAGCCACCAATTGCACAACAAAGGAGATATTAATCTAGCTGCCAAATCACATGTATATATATGTGGTACCTGAGTTGGGTCAAGAGTCAGCATTTTATCCAGCAAGTCTAGGGCATGCCGATCAAATCTGTAACAAGCAACAGAAACATTGGTATGTATTTGCTCAGGCTGTGTTATAGCTTATAACTAGTATGTAGCGAGAAGAGTGCTCGACTACTTACTGTCTGAAAACTTCCCTAAGTCTTCTCTTCATAGGCCTGGATGGCTTAAACTGGTTATACCATGGCAATTTGGAGACTCCAGGCCAAACCACCTCATCAGGCCCCCCGCAGAGCTCAAATATTTTGCTAAGTTGCTCAGGCTTTGCCATAGAGATTAAGTGGAACAGATCGATTAGGCTTCTACTCGCATCGCATCACACTTTGATGTCACGTATTGTTAAATATAACTAACCTCAGTTTTACCCGGTAGAATTGGTTTCCCATACAACAGCTCAGCAAAGATACAACCAACAGACCACATGTCAACAGCGGCTCCATATTTGGTGGCTCCAAGAAGCAATTCTGGTGATCTACCAAATATTTGAGAAATGAATTATACTAACTGTCACAAGTTCTATTTAGATTTTAGAATCCAAATATAGAAGTAACATAAAACCCGAATTTCAATAATAAGAGTATACTTTACCTATACCACAAAGTTATCACGCGATTTGTAAGATTTGCATTTTGGTCACTAGCAAATGACCTAGCCAGCCCAAAGTCTGCGAGCTTCAGTATACCCTCATTATCTATCAGAAGATTGGACCCTGAATGAAACGGACATAGCATGTCATGAGTCATGCCCCGATTATATAGTTCCAAATGTCCAATACTAGGCAAGTTTGTCAACTTGAGGCTCACCTTTAATATCTCGATGAAGAACACTATGAAGATGGCAATAATGGAGCCCAGTCAATAGCTGCTTCATATAACACTGGGAAAAAAAATACTTCCATTTAGAATGACATGTGATCAAAGCAATGTACAACAACACAACATTTTATGATGATCTTACCTTGATTTGCGGAATAGTGAATCTCTGCCCTGGCCTATCTGAGAGACCCGTCAAATCATGATCCATATATTCAAAGACCATGTAAATACTGCCTCTGTATTTGTTCCCATCTGTAATAGAAAGATGACAAATAAAATATCATTTAGAACCCTAATGATGTTAGGCAAATGAGATTTCTATTTGAAACAAGTAGACTATTTCATATGGAACAGCTGAACATCAATATGAATAAATCAAAGATATCAAAACAATCAAGAAGCAGTAACATGGAAAAATAATGGGGAAAGTCAATCACTATGCTAGACTTATGTAACGACTCCACAGACCTGTATTCACTTGTCCTTCATCTTCGGGACCTGAAGAGCACATCCATGATGTTAAAACAACAACTACGAGTCATCACACTTAGACATACCAGAAGACATGTGTTACAGCACAACTTAAAAAATTTACAAATACCTGTGGATGTTACAATCTCTTTCAATTTAACAACATTAGGATGGTCAAGCTTCTTCAAAAGTCTTATTTCCCTGATGGCCGTTATAGGGAACTGCATAGAAGAAGCATTCAATAAACACTACACGAACAACTTTAAAAATATAAGTAAATTGGTCGTCGTCAAAGTTGGAAGAAAACAAATACCAACCCCTTCCCTTTCGTTGTCCATCCGTATTCTTTTTAAGGCCACAATCTCCCCTGTAGCTTTATCCCTAGCCATGAACACTTGCCTGTGACGAAAAGTTGGAAACATATGATGTGATTTGGTGATGATCTAGGAATCCTACAACTACATCATGCACAGCTTTCCATCAGGGGTTAATAGATGTAGATAGCAATGTCCATGGCTGAGTTTAAGGGAACTTTTCTAAAAGCATTTATCTTCTGGAATGTAACCACCATAAGTCAAATATAATATTTCCATTCCAAACTCAATTTCTAAAAGATCATGGCATGAACCAATGAAGACACTAAAGTTAGATTTTTATTTAGGAATCCAGCACAGTGTTGATTTTTTGTCATGCTGAGCTGAGTTCTCAAAACACTATTCAGTCATGCCACGTCAATATCATTGTTTACAATGCCAATGTTTCAAAACAAGAATAACACATATCTATAAAATTTATTCACTAGGTAGTTTTCCTATCTACTTCGTCAACGGTTAGTAATTTAACTCATATTATATTGATCTCTAATACACTAGGCTATATATGCTAAGTAAAAGTAAAAGTGTAAAACTACTCCCTATCATATTTTAAGAATCTGACTAATTCATATAGGTCTGCAACCGCATTATAGCCCACGAAAGAAAATTAACAGCAGCGTCAACGTAGAAAAAAAGAAGATTAACACTCCAGCACCAACTCGCCACCGAGTTCAAACAATTTCAGAAAAACACAAAACGAGGCACAACACCACACATAATGTCTCCACAGCGAAGAATAATCTCATCCAAAATGTGATTCAGAACATGATCACATGTATTCGAGCCGATCAGAATCAAAAACCTAAAACCCTAGAAAAAATCGCTTCGCAACGGTCAAACAGAAAAAAACACTAACTCAGACTCACCCGTACGTCCCTTCCCCAATCTGCTCCAGTTTCTCGAAGCAGTCAACGCTCCTTGACCCCCAAATCGAAAACTCGTCAACATTCACCTTTCCCAGCGGCGCAGCGGCCATCGTCTCCGGCGAACAATTTCCCAGATTAAAATCTATTTTCTTCAAATTTAGGAATTAAATAAAATCAGTCGATATCAATAATGACATCAATTTCCGCCCTCACATATTTATACTTTTAAAGAAAATAAATAGATATTTAATATTGAGCCTACGTCACCATCGGCCCATTTAAAGGCCCAACAGGCCCATCTATAAATATGCTCCACATGCGTTTCATCTGATCTTCTGATAGAGAGAGTATCAGCGTACCAATGGAAGAAGATCGGGATCGGAACCCTAATTTGACTGCCGGGGACGCCGTCGATCCGGCGATCGAGCGAAAGAGGGCGCAGATGGTCGAACGGTTATCGAATCTACACCAAGCTCGTGTCCAGAGCACGACCAGCCGTAGCTCAGAATCGGCTCCGGCATCCGAGTCGACCGACGCATTTCTCGCACGCTTTTCTGAGTCGAAACGGTCGATAGAATCACGGATCGCGGAACCGAAAGCGATTACGGATGCGGCGTCAGCGAAATCTCGTTTGGAGCAGATCGCGAAGTCGATAGAGGAGCTGGAGAAGCTAGTGGCGGAGAATTCGTACTTCCTGCCGTCGTACGAGGTGAGATCTGCGCTGAAGACGGTTTCAGAGTTGAAGCAGTCGTTGGAGGTTTTGAATTCGGAGTTGATTCCGAAGAAGAAGTTCTCGTTTAAGAACAAGTCGGTTAACAAGTGTTCGAGTAAGCCGGCGGCGGAGGTGTGTAAAACGGAGACGGTTGTGGCGGAGAAATCGAGCTTTGCTGTGCGTGATTCACCGGGGTTCAGAAGTAGGTCTAATGAAGTGCTGGCGAAGAATTTCAAGGGGTTGGAGGTTGGTGAGTTTGCCATTTCGGATCTGGATTCGTGTGAGGTTAGATTGATTGGTCGAGTTAGGGCAATATACATTCATAGGTTAAGGAACTGCAAGGTGTATGCCGGGCCTGTGCTCGGGTCAATTTTGATAGAAGATGTTGAAGATACTATCTTTGTGCTGGCATCACATCAGATCAGGATTCATTTTGCCAAAAGGTGTGATTTTTATTTGAGAGCGAGGAGCAGGCCAATAATCGAAGATTGTGCTGGGATTAGATTTGCGCCTTATTGTTTACAGTATGAAGGGATTGATGGGGATTTGAAGGAGTCTGGCCTCGAAGAGGAAACTGATAATTGGGGCAATGTAGATGATTTCAAGTGGCTCAGAGCAGTTCAATCACCGAATTGGTCTGTTCTTCCAGAGAAAGAACGAGTTGGGAAAGTTTATATTGCTAGTGAAGTGAGCTGATGAATTTCTATTTGTTTATCATTGTATGAGCCTGGTCCTTGTTAGGAGCTGGAAATTTTGAAGACCGGTAACGTTCCATTATATTTGTGTTGTAGAGCTGAAATTTTGTGATCCATGCGTTTTTGTTTGCTCTACTTCTGCTATTTAGTTCTTAGAGATAATTATTTTTACAATGGACATGGTCAATGTTATTATGGGACCATTTTCAAACTTTAGATGACACTAGTTGTTTGGAATTGATAGATGAGGGTATCGTTTTATTCTGATTGCTTGATGTGGCATGTAGGAAACAAGAAGATGATTGGTGGTGCTAGGGTTCTTCACGAATGTGTAATCCCTTATTGGCTGGTGACTCGATAGATAAATGAGTTGGTGCTGTGTTGATTTCTACGAAGTTTAAAGGAGAACTTTTGACATTTATTCCGAAGGAAGATTGGATTGAAGATAAGTGACAGAATTATCATGGGAGGAGATGACGAACAACATGATGAGGGGTCAAGTTTAAATGAGAGTAGGATGTGGTGCGAGCTATGACAGGGTGTCTGTCAATCTACATTGGAAGTACAATTCTGATGAAAAGATGGGAAGGGGGGGCTCTCACATGGGGAATATAAGTTATAGACACACTCGTAATTTAGAGGCAAATCCACAACCTAACCTTAGAGCTGATAAATTATAAAGTGGGAACGGAATTTGGCTAGTTGTTGGGCTGATGTTGTAAACAGAGCAGGGTTGAAGGTGAGGTTAACAAAAAAAAAAAAAAAGACATTCCGATTTCCATCTGTTTTGCAAAATTTTGCTAAATTGTCATCAGTGGGAAACTATTGAAACTTTCATAAGATAGGAAGATTGTTATACTGGTTTAACAATTATTGTATAAGTATACTTACTTATAAAATAATATATAATTTCTTTTTTATTACATGCTGCCACAAAATTTAACAATTATTGTTGTTACTATGGATGATGTTATAGATGAGGAAACCAGAGCTTGAGTTGCCATTCTTCTACAATATATAAATTTAGCTGCTTGCGGGATATGTGCTAACTCTTCATCATCGTAATGAGAGTGACAAAAGAAGATCCAGTCTGCAAAGCATAAGAGGTTGATACAACTCCCTAAATCCAGTAAAATAGCTCGACTCTACTTGCAGTTTATGAAAACAGGCATATCATTCTCCATCTCCATTCATAACAATCCAGTTCGTTAGTGTCTTTCTCATTTCAAAGAAGAAGAAGAAAAAGAACTTTAACATTATGAACACATTGCAATCAATGTACATTTCTGACAAATTGATTGGACTATTACAAATGAACTTGCAAGCACTAAAACAAAAGAATAGGGGCGGCAGTTTTACAGTGACCCAAAACTATGTATAGGGCATATTTGGCTGGAGTATATGAAGACGCATTGTACATTTACCATGTGTATGTCACGGCTTTGACAGCGGCCAACGGTGGTAGCCACTCCGACTGCTGAGGAACTTAGAAGTTGAAGTACGGGTCAACTGAATTACTAGTGTCACTACAAAGAATTGACCGTGCTTCAACAACTGAACGTGGGGGGTCGAGGTCCTTCTCTTGCAGTGCATTTCCTTGTAGTCGCTGCATCTGAGATGCAAAAGTATCGTCCAAAATCTGTAGCCATTGAGAAATGTTATAAATTTTGTTCTGACTGAAAAAAGGGAATTTTCATACATGATTCTGAAAAATTAAAGCTTATGGACGAACTTACCCCAAGAGCATAATAAGACCCCTTGTACCAGACTCTGTTTTCTTTCCTGCCTTCAAGGAAGCTTAGAACTGTCTGAAAATTTTGCATGAGCATGACACACAGAAGATAAATCAAATGCATATATGTATAAATGTTGTGCATCTGTAGTAACTACTGAAATTGTTTGAAGTGGAGGAAACTTAGCATACCTGGCCCATCTTATCCCAGAATCCTCGACAAATTGCAATGAATATCCGACTTGCAAAGACCTCATGCAAATTAGAGATACATTCCATTAGCTGTGAGCTGAGCATTTGCATTCTTTCACGCACTTCACTTTCTCCATCCTCTTCCCTAGTTTCCTCCAGAATCCTTTTCAGTCTTGTATTTCTACTAGCTTGCATCTGTGAGAAACAAAACAAAACAAAAACATCTGTGAGAAACATTTGTTACAACAGGTGTCAACTGAGTCATTAAAAAGCCGCGGATAATTTACTTTTTTCTGAGGGTATCAAGCAAACCACCTTAGTGGGCATGGAAATAAGAAAAACTTAGTGTGTAGAGCTTACATTGGTCATTAGCTTCCCCACTATTGCTTGCATATAATTTTTGTATTTCGTTCTCAGCAGTACTGTAATTTCGTTCATTTGTTCCCCACAAGACTTCTTGTCACCATTGAGATGCAGATAAGATGCCCATGACTTCAGAATGTCTTCAACTCGACAGTGCAGAACATCTATGATTCTCTTGATAGTATTGAGGAATATACCCAGCTGCCCATAGAGAGAAGATCTTATTAAACATTACGGAGTAAAACAACAAACTACCCTTCATGTATATCAAGGATTTTCTGCAGTATAAAAGGATTTGTTTTTGAATGTAGAAACTTTCTAATAAAGGTTCCACATACTTGACTGGGAACAAAGTAAATAGCTGTTGACTGCCTCCTCGTCAACTTCTGCACTTGTACATTAAGCCTCTTTGGGATGCTATCTTTCAAAGGAGTCAAGATATCACTGTACTGCTTTTCCATTGCTTTGATAATAGCTCTTTCGACATGAGCAACAGCCTTAAATATCATAATTACAAAGAAACATAAGAAATATCACAAAATATGCACCTACGAATAATCGCATACACTAAACTTCGAAAGATTGGTTGATGCTGAACTCTTAGGAAAATGACTTACATTTTCCAATATTAGTGAATATTGTGGCCACCGGTTCATCACAACTTCATATCCAACAAGGTTGTCTTTGATCTTCTCATACATGTTCTCGGCAAAAGATGAGGTTGAATGATTTGTGTTCGCTCCAGCCCATGGAACCTAAAAAAAAGGAACATTTAAAAATGATATTTATCTGTTTGAACTGAAGTACTAGATCAGGTAACTGCCGTGGGCTACAAAAGGCAATTGACCGCTACCTTCTCAGCTTTACAATGGTCAAGCAAGCTAAGTTGCATCTCTTGCACCCAAACCATTATGTAACCATGGAACAAATCCCGGGAGTTTAATCCACCATGTATTGCACTGAAATTGAAAAAAAAAAACATGTAAGGGAGATTCAGTGGGATTTTACATCTACAGTAATCTCGCTATCTTCACTTAGAAAGATTGCTTTTACAAACCTGATGTTCCATGACTCAATATCTCTCTCAAAATCTGATGTTGCAATGAGAAGTTCATTTACATATGGTGAGGGATTACAAGGAGGCAATGCAGCAAGAAAACATTTAACCCTGCTGCTTAACTCAGTGCTGTAGACAGCAGCTGCAATGTTTGAGAGATCAATTGAACTGCATGCAAGAGATTCAAATCGGATCAGTAACAAAGAAAAATGGTATTAGCCCAAACTTTATGCATAATTCTTGTGACCGTTAATTGTTGTCACTTGTCAGAGATACCATACCTTGGGAGTATATGCTCGTCATGGATTTTGATATCTGTTTTGATTTCACTGCTAATGGTTATGCAAAGATTCTTCATTCTTGAATACGCAGTGGACAAAGTAATGGGATCCATGAGCAAACCCTCAGAGTTACTTGATACAAACTCATCTGTCTCGGCCATGTGCATCTTGCACCTCTTCCATGCTGCTGTCTGCCAACGTTAAGGTGTTACAAACTCACATTTGTTCATGCGTGAAGCTTAGTTCCATGAATAAGGAAATTATTGCCAATCTCAGGTCACATAATTCGCAAATCCCCATGTATCATGTGGTCCGTTTACAGTGACTACTGACTATTTGATCACGAAGAGCATAACTTACTTGTAAATAGTTTCTCAATGTCGTCTGGGCATCTTCAACAAGTATGTCATGTAGAAGTGTAAATATTTGCACTGCAGGAGCTAGAGCTGGAGCCGCAGATTTAGGTGTGGGACCAAGCGTATCTGTTAGTCCAGTTGGCGAGTTTTCATCCAATGATTTGTAATTTTCGAAAACGTTTGCTAAGAGACTCTCGACCTGTGTTTCACACTCCAACAATATGCTTTTCTGTACACACATAAGAGAAATGTATTCTTATATTATTATACATTAAGTAAGTCACGGCAGAGGTTTAGAGAAACCACCAGAAAAGAACATATGAAAGTCACAACAGCCGAGGCTCGAATGAATATTGATAAAATGGACTCCCACTCTCAAAACAACGATGATTATCCAAAATCACACACTAACAAGGATTTTCTTGAAGTTCGATGTTCACGTAACCCAGTTTTCATATTGCAGTAATCTTAAAATAATGAGGAGCAAATTATATTCTCAAAGTCTGGCCGAACTCCTATCATGAATATTGTCTTACTAAATTCTAATTCAGCGTGTTGTCGCTTCCTTCTATAATTTCATCGGTGAATCAATTGAGTCAATATTCTACCACACAATTGACAACTTCCGTTGTTGAGCAAATTTGATTACTTTTTGCAGAAGTATATTACAAAGTACTTCTCAAATAATTTATATCGACGACGAAAGACATTAGTGACAAGACAGTCAAAAACTAAAAGTTTTTCAGAAAGCTGTTTGCTAAGGTTACCTCTTGTCTAGTCAAACTTTTATCACTTTTCGCCTTTATGACGGGGACAAGAAGTTCATAAACAAGCTCTAGACAGTCTTTTATAGGAGTAGCTACACCCATGACATGTGAAAGGTACCTGTCCAAATAGTAAAACTTAGCACAAACAAATTTGATGGTCACATAAAAGATCATCAGGAAAACGTTCACTCCACCTCAATTTAGCATATGAATCTGAGACTCCATAATAGTCTGCAAATTCAGTGAGTAACCACCTCCAATATCCATGTACGCGCAAGTTCCTGGAATGAAACTGTTGTGCCCTCAAGGCTGCTTCCAACAATAAATCATAAGCGAGAGTCTCCACAACAGGTCCACTCTGTCATGAGTAAACGACTAGTCAACAAAACAAAGTAACATAAAAAGACTATAAAACCCAAACACCAATTTTTCCATGTCAGTGTAAATCGTCCAAAAATTGGTTCAGCAGGTCCAACCATAATTCATTGTTACCGTTCTGACATATAAAAGAAAAAAAAAACCTTCTTATTAACGCTTAATGGACATATATAGCCTCTGATCTCTAATCTAAGTGTTTAAGTTTTCAGGAGCATAACAAGAAATTCCACTGGTTGTTTGAGTAAATGAAGTTTTTGCTCTCATTCCTGACAAGTGGTCTTGTCTTGTTGGAGATACCAAGCTTAACCAAAGAAAAGAGTTTGAGTTTGTGAACCTTTACAGGATTGGAATCATCAGATGTCATTGTATTCCCAATCGAGAGCTGAACCTTCCCGACACATTCGTGATCATCGTGAAATAATGTCCACCAGCGCACTCTTTCATTCTATAAACCATAACGACTTTTCGTCAATGAAAAGTAAACATGGAGAAAAAGATTGCTGAAGTACCAAATTAACAGGAGAAAGGGACTCATACAGGGTTGTCAGTCAGTGAAGAAACTGAAATAGTAGCTCGGCCTTGTACACATTTATTAGAGTCCTGTACTTCCAATAAAAGAGCATCTCCCTGGCTTTCTGGATAGCTGAACATGAAAACTGAGTCAGCTAAGATTCAAAAGCAATTAATATATCTCTCTTCATAGATTATTAAACTGGGCCATTCCTCATGGACACATCAGCCAAAATTGTTCATTTGGAAAACATTAGCATGATCAGTTACGTCCTGTATTCTTTCCAAGTTGAAAGGTCAAACATTAAAATGAACTGAATGATTCATTTGATGGTTTCAGACAAAAGACAAACTCAAATTCTAGAACATAACACATCAGTTGACACCTCAATAAGCTGTCAAAGAGAGAAACTTCTGATCGGACAATAACTTACAAGATATGGAAGTCGACAGTCCCAGGATGTAAACAAACAACAGAGCTGTGTTCATTTGTATCTTCCAGAGAACTTTTTAGCTGGAACAGGCAGGAAACTGTTTCTATATACACCAAATAAATCATCTGTGAGGAATTCATTATTGGTTGGATCCCTATGATAATCATGCATAAATCAAGCCCCACTATTGCAATGTTCCAAATATTTTAAAATCAGATTTTGACCAATTAAAAAAAAGATTTTGACCAATTGGGCAATAATTACTTTCAGGGCCCAAGTTTAGCATAAAACAAAATTATGTTTTAAACCTTCTGATGTCTCTGAGAACGAGTTTCTTCTCAACGAATGAAGCCCATTCTTCACAAGTGAAGAGACTTGTTTCACATACTCCGCTCCTGCTTGCACATACATCAGTCCTAGTTGCGAGTATGTATTTTTTAGCTTCCTTCTTGGTATCATTCTGACTTTTCTCACTATCAAAATTTGCAATAAGAGTAAATTAAATTAAATATTGTAAATACAAGGAAACAACTAAGCACATACAGCTCCAGTACACTGTATGATCACTATAACTGTTTACATATTGCAACGTGTGATTAGATGATTACTTACCTTCTACTCTGAGTTTTCCAGCTACTTTCTTTGCTTTTGGCGGAATCCTTTGTTCAGTTTTCTTAGAGGGTGCACTTTCAGTTGGCCTTATTGCTCGTGGTTGTAATAGAAATTTATGTATTCTAGTATCGAGAGAGAAACAAAATATTGAAGTAATTAGATGTAGAAGCAACCATCATAAGCTCACCAACAGTGTCGAAGTTCATCAATATGTACATAAATGAATGGGGAGTTCATACCCAAAAGCACTTCGCAGTACCAGACATTCATCGCGAAGGAATTCTGGAGCTTCCGTACAGCCTCTAGCCCATGCATGCAGGCAGAGACGTATGCATGCATCGTAAGCAATTAGAGTTTGCCATGCAAACTGACCACTACCAGGTACAACATATGAAACCAGCAAAATGTTAGGGGGTGATATAAATACCAAGGAAACTATATGAGGCTCAGCCACCAACTTTAAGAATGATCACTAGTGGGGTAATAAATATCACTGGCTCACGTTGGTTACCTGGTAGCGTATGAGGGTGAATGATCCAATGGGTTAGTTTGCCAATATGAAGACCGAGGTGCAATTTGGTCCTGTCCAGCATTAGACTCCCTGTTTGTAGTGGCCCATTAATACAATAGGCGAGAAAATGATCCACAACTTTAAGTTACTAAAGAGTTGATTAGAAAAAGGACCAGTACCCATCAACAAAGTTGTTGTTTGTCCCAGACTGTGGCCTCCAGTCAGCCGGGTGTTCTTCGGCCTCATTCAAGACCTTCATTTCATTGTTGGTTGATGTCCGATATGCTGTTGGATCTGTTTCCTCAGCTGTCCAGGATGGTCTTTCTTGTTTACTTTCAACGCTGGACTGGAAATCTTCATCTCCTGCGTCCAAAATGGGAGGGGCACTTGGTGTTCCCAAGTCCACCACATGGTTCATCCTAATACCACTAGGAGTAACCTGCAATCACCAAAGTATCAGAATTCATGGCAGTTAACAAGTTACTTGTTAAATCGTTATTTCAATAAGTCATACATAGTTGACGCTTCGATTGATTTGTTCACATGGTTGTGTGTTACTTCCTGGGGTAAATTTTGTATGTGAATAGCCACTCAATTGACCCTTTGCACATCTTTCAACTGAAAGAGGCACTTGAATTCTAAGGTTCTCCTGTATTGCCCCTCTATTGATAGAAGTACAGTGGCGACTCCCCAATCCAGAATGCCCACCAACACTCAAATTTTCCCTTCCAACCATATCGTTGTCAGAATTCAGTTCATCTGTGGTTTTCATTGTATCTGATCCGGAGCATTCTTCTGAATAGCTTCCATCAGCCTCATCAGTAACGGAAGCCATGCTCTCAGCGTATTGCTCCTTCTCATAATCACCATCATCATCATAATCATCATCATCATGAACATTCAAAGTGCTCGCGACGTGCCGTGGTGTAAGTAGGCTAGAATGGAACTTCAAAGGAGGGAGAACATGCGGAGACAATATATTACTCATATGACCGGATAGAGGGGATCTGGGAAGTGAGTCATAAACAACTTTCTCAGACGTGGCAGATTGTAGCTTCTTTTCTTCTGATTCCTGAAACCATATTAAGGCATCACAACTTAAATGACAAAACCTATCTGAAACAAAATAATAATAATAATAATCTCCGCATCTATCCGTTAAACAAATAAAATCATTAAATCTTGCACATCATCGGACGAAATCATTTGAATATCAATTACTACTTTTCCAGCGCTCTGGCATAACGACGACCAATTACATCAGGCACAACAACAATCGCCATGGAATCAGAGCATGTATCCGGATAATTAATCAACCGACTAAGAAAAAATGTAAAGAGTCGTTGAAAATCGAAATCTCTATAAACGCAAAAATAAAAAAAGGCTAAAGCTAGGGTTTCTGAGTTTCATTGCGTACCTGTTTAACCCAATTCAACGCGTTCTCATCCAAACCGTCAGTAAACATCTTCAAGAAAGCCCTAAAGACGACGACGAGGGAGCGAGCGAGCTAGCGAGATAGAGAGAGAGGGGAGGAGCTATGGACTGGAGACACAACTAGAAGAGGAGCGTTTGGTTTCTAACGGCTACTTTGAATTTTAATGTGTCATTTGCGACGACGATTTTCTCCAATTCCAGTCAGCATATTTACGAAAAAGAATATCAGGTATGGAAGCCGAACGACGTCGTCCAATTGTTTAAGTTTTTTTTTTTTGTTTTTTTGATGAAGTTTAAGTTTTGAAAATAAGCAAGCGAGTAGCAAGTTTACCCAACAAAACGCAGCGTCGTTGAAAAATCGGATGGTGGAGAAAGTGCCACGTCATACCAAATCCAATATATGAAAGTCAGAAAGCTTCACTTGTCCTTCCCTCCGGCGAAGACTGCCGCAAAATCCGTTTTGCACTGAGGGGAGAAAAGCTGCTGAATTTTCAATCGGTAATCTTTCTTCTATTAAAGCTCAATTTTGTGTATGCATGAAAAACAATTTTGCTGAGGTAGATTGAAGTGGATTTGTAGTTGAGTGAGTAGTTATAATTTGAATTGATTTGTTGGTATGTTCAATATGAATTTCTGGCAGTTTATTTGTCAAATTGTTAACGTGAATTTCTGGCAATTAATTTGAACTGACACGTCCCAAAAAATATGGCTCACATTAGATATGAATTATGATATGTCTCACATTAGAACTCAGAGATCCACCAAAACGAGGGGATCCAATCAAGCGCCCCCTTCTGAAATGTGGTTACATTTTCGCGTTCAAACCGTCTATTAATTAGTTTTTCGTTATCAGATTAAGTTGATGGCGGTTATACCTGTTGGAGGGAGTTCATGTGTTGCTTGGTGGGGAGTGCGCCCTCATTTTGTGAGGAGATCATCTGCATCTTGCAAGATATCAGGATCTCCATTCAGGTAAATATGTATAATTTGTGAGTAGAAGCACAAATGTCGTGAGCAGCAAACTGTGTTAATATCTAAACAGTACGTGAGAATTTGCATAGAACTGATAAGATAACTTTGTGGATCATGATGTCATAGATTAGTAGTGTGAGTGTGTGCTTGCAATTTGTAGGCTATTTTGTTCTTACTGTCATGGGAAGACTCCATGTCATGTTCACTTCACTTTATTGATGGAAAAGTGTTTAAACATTAAGTTGATTGTAGACCCTGCAATTCACTGTCATGGTTCTCTGGTGTTTGATTTTGGTCTTACGATGTTACTAATTGAATAAACATGTCTTTGGTGCAGTATGACGAGCAGTACTAGGTGGTTGGGAGCTCAATGCTCCAACATTTTCACACTGAATTCTATGTATAGTTTGTCCAGTTACGGCCATTTGAATCAATCTCATAATCGCAGGGGAGTGCGCCTCACAGTAAGATGTGATAATGTGAGTAGATTTCTGATCTCAACCTGATCAATGATTTATGTCTGCAGTTGATTTTTGTCTCTCCCTCTGTATACCCTGCATTTTCTTGCATTTCAGTTGCGCCTGCAGAGAGTTGATCTACTGGTGGATGTATTATGATTTTGATTGGTAATCTAACATATTGGAAACGGATTTATCCCAGAGGCCAAGGATTTGCATACTTGGTGGTGGGTTTGGAGGTCTTTATACTGCTCTCAGACTTGAATCACTTGAATGGCCTGACAACAAGAAACCCGAGGTAATCTTTTCCAGCTGCATTGTCATCTATTATCTACTCTGTCATGTGCTGGAATAGGTACTCACGTGCAAAATCAATATCCCTGAATTTATTTGAGTGCTTCTGTAAGACTGTGACTATCCCGTACTATAGGAAACTGAACAGATCAATATATGGGATGTGAAAACTATTGCTTGTACCTTGTGCCGGAATAGAATCGTCAAATTTTATTATTATTGACCTTTCTGGAAGTGAAATATTCTGCAAGTGTTTATAAGTTACTATCATGTATCCAATGGAAAAAAAATCGTTTTATGACTTATTGTATACACTGCATTTCGGAGCAGGTACTTCTCGTTGACCAGTCTGAACGCTTTGTCTTTAAGCCTATGTTGTATGAACTTCTCTCTGGAGGTATGTTGTTAGTAAGGGTAAACAAAAATATTTTATGTCATCACATTGAAAATACTGCAGTTAATATCACCGGAAATTGTCGGATAACATCAGTTAAAGCGCTAACAGTTATGTCAAAGTTTCTCTGCAGAAGTAGATGCATGGCAAATAGCTCCTCGATTTGTTGATTTATTAGCAAGCAGCAGCATCCAGTTTATCCAAGACAGAGTCAAACTATTACATCCTTCTGGTCATTCCGCGATTAATGGACCACCAGAGTCCAAATGCGGAGGTGTTGTACATCTTGAAAGTGGTACCCGTTTTGAGTATGACTGGTACAACTACATTCCCATTTGAGATCTTCTCAATCATTCCCTCTATTAGACCCTACGGCTTCACATGCTTCAGTCAATTAAGTATCAGTTTTAAAAAACGGTTCAAAATTTCAAACAACATTTTAGATACATTGATCAGTTGTTTTTTTTCCAGCTCAGGTAAAAACTATTTGAACATCACGTATTATAGTGAACATGAATTTAACGTTTATTATGGTGCACCGTTTCTGGGGGTCAGGTTGGTTCTTGCTTTAGGTGCTGAAACCAAACTCGATGCTGTACCTGGATCATTGGAGTATGCACTTCCATTCACTACATATGAGGATGCTTGTGTAAGTGACTTATTATAACCTACAAGTCAAATCATTCCATTATCTATGGGCATGCAATTTTTAAATCATGTCATTCCGTTTCACTGATTTTATTTTTCTTATATGGCTGAAACTTCTCTTGACTTACAATCTTCTGAGGCAGAAGGCGGTTTTCCTGTGTGCAGAAAGTTGACAACAGGCTGAAAGCTTTGGAGCGGAAGAACTTTGGTAAGATCTCGAAAGTCAATGTAGTTGTTGTTGGGTGTGGTTATGCGGGAGTTGAGCTTGCTGCCACAATAGCTGAAAGACTTGGAGATAATGGAGTAGTTAAAGCAATCAACGTGCAGCCCATTATATGTCCTACCGCTCCGCAAGGAAACAGAGAAGCTGCTTTGAAAGTAAGAAAATTGTTTCAATTGGCAGCATTAGATTTATCTAACATTACTTATGTATATATAGTTGTCAAAAGGTATGATTGGAAATCCATATGCCCATTATTCATTGAACTGACAACACTTGGTCTTTATGTTATGATTTGACGCAGACAAATAGGATAGTCTGTAGTCTGCACTCAACACTGTCTTAATAGTCTGTGCTCTTTGTCTTGACTGTCAGGTTCTTTCTTCCCGAAATGTTGAACTCATTCTTGGTTACTTCGTGAGTTCTATAGAGAAAGCTGAATCTGCTGAAGGTCTTGCAAGTGGTGAAGCAAAACAAAATGGAGAACAAAAAGATTCAGAAAATTATATTTTGAATCTTCAACCTGCTGAAAGGGGCTTACAAAGTCAGGTCATCGAGGCAGATTTAGTTTTATGGACCGTTGGATCTAAACCTTTGCTTCCTGAATTAGAGCCTTGTAATACGTACCATGTGATTCCTCTTAATGCAAGGGGTCAAGTAGAAACAGATGAAACTCTTCGTGTAAAGGGTTATCCACGCATATTTGCTATTGGTGATTCTTCTGCTCTAAGGGACTCAAGCGGTCAACTTCTGCCAGCCACCGCACAGGTAAAGTGATGATAGCTGTACAATACATGTTCCGCTTTACATAATATCATCTGTTCTCAAGGTTTTTTTTAAACTGTTTTCACATCAGGTTGCTTTTCAAGAAGCAGATTTTGCTGGTTGGAATCTGTGGGCGGCTATTAACGACCGCCCTTTATTACCTTTCAGGTTCAAAACATCAGTTGCACTCATGTACTTTTTTTAAGAGCTTGGAATGACATTACATCTGATACCTAGCATCACACATGTTTTCAGGTTCCAAAACTTGGGTGAGATGATGACTTTAGGTCGAAATGATGCAGCGATCACTCCAAGTTTCATTGACGGCCTTACTTTGGAGGGTCCAATTGGCCATACAGGTAACGTCTTTTGTATCTCAATTAACATCTCTCCCTTGCACAATGAAAACCGAAACGGCGAATGCTTTCTTTTTCTGCAGCCAGAAAAATCGCGTACTTGATTAGATTACCAACAGACGAACACCGCGTCAAAGTAGGCCTAAGCTGGCTGGCCAAGTCTGCCATTGATTCCATCGCAACCATACAGACCAATGTGGCTAAAGTCCTTTCAGGCTCCTAGAATGGATAAACACTCCACAAATGCTCAGTTTACTGAATTTCAAATGCAAAGCTTATCAACGTGTATAGAGAATTGCATTGATCTACTTGTAGCTCTCTTATAGCTGGCATTGTTATATCTGGTTTAACAATTATTGTATAAGTGTATACCCATAAAATAATATATAATTTCTTTTTTATTACATGCTGCAATTAAAAAAATTTATAGTTCATACTTCATCTTTCATTTTCCCAAGAGGGGGTATGAACTACCAACCATTGACAAATCATGGTTCGAACTATGAAAATTGATAATTAAGAGCAATTTCAAAATATTTTAATTCTCAATTTCACAATTAAGGGCAATACAGTTTTTTCAATTCATTCATTTAGTTAACTTTGTCAATTGACGGAGTGATATTTCGTAAGTTATGTGGTATATGGGGAGTAAAATATGTTGAAATTATCCTTAATTGTTAATTTTCATAATTCGGACCGTGATTTGTCAATGAGCGATAGTTCGTATCCCTCTTTGTCATTTCCCAATTTTATATGTTACTTTTGTTGAAATTCCAGATTAAACGGTGGAGATTATTTCGGAAAATAAAACCCATTTTAAAAAAAAGTAATCCCCGATCACACTTTTTTTAAAAGGAGAAAAATGGAATTTCCGAGACCGGCCATTAGTGTAAAACAATTTCATTATCATGATATAAAAATAAAAATATACACAAAAGGGGAAGACACAGCCTCCAAACTCTCTCCCATCACCAACTCCCTCCGGCGCAGCAACTTCCGTATTCTCCGCCGCTTTCTACTCTTCGAAGAGGTTAAGAAGGCTTTCGGGAAGAAGGGAAGGTATTCAATTGTTATCTCCATTTCAGTTTCGGCCTTCAATTTGACCTGGAAAAGTTGAAGTCTTGTTGAATTTCAAGTCGCTGTTTTTTTGAATTTTGAAACCGCTTTGTATTGTTGTTTTTGATTTTTTGGTATGTTTGTGGATTTGAATTATTCTAATGAGATGGAATAGGTGGTTCTGAGCTCAACCTTATCTTCAACATATGCTTACGAAATGAATCAGTTTAGAAGAAGTGCGAGTCTGGAATCTAAGATGGATGTAACTGGAGTTTAGAACTATTGGGGTTTTCTTTATATCAGCTATTGAGAATGAACTAACCAAAAAAGCTATTTTTCATGTTATTACTGCTTATGTGGATTAGTATTCATTTTGACTACAGAAATTGTTCGGTGAAGTTATTTTTGAGACTGACACGTCAAGTAAGTGATGCCCTAATGAGTCTCATCGTCTCGCAAGTTACAAGGTTTGGTTACCGAAAGGGTTCATTTTGGTGTTGAGTTCAATGAGAGGACGTGAAATGAAGCTCGGAATTTTGAATAATTTGACTTTTGAGCAAAATGGGCTTGTTTATGTCATTTTGGTTCGATAGGCTAGTGTTAGCATGGATATTGTGGTATTACTTCAAAATTTGATGTTTATTGCTGCTATTCAGGCATCATTTTATATTAAATCCTTTTCAATGAAATTTCGACTGACCAATACATTGAGCATGTTAGAGTTTATGTAGTGGTGATATATGTTCGTACTTATTGTTCCTAGTACCTAGTGGTGCATGACTGATGTATGTGATGCTTTTTTCAGACGAGGGTCAACAGTGACACAGTCTATTAAGTTATCAAATTATCAAAAGTAACTTATATGGCAATAATACCTTGTGGAAGTACATGGGTAGCTCAGTGGGGAATACGGCCCCAAATGATGTTGAGACCTTCTGCCATAAGCAAGAGTCCAGCATTTCAGTCTAGGTAAGCTCATTAATATGTTTGTCATTCATTTGTGCTTATCAGATGATGTTCAGTGCTATTATGTAATATTTTATATTTAGTGTGCATTACATAGTGCTTTTTGAAATTTGTATGCAGTGTGACGAATAGCAACGGATGGTTGAGTGCCCAAAGTTCAAGCTTATTCTCGCACAACTCCCTACAAGGCTTGTTTAATTCTAGCTCATTTCAGCATACTCATAATCGCAGAGGAGCACGCCTCACTGTTAGAGCTGAAACTGTAAGTCTTATCATCATTTCTTAGTTAAGATGCAGATTATATAGGTTCTCTTTAAGATTTGGGCCACAACACAGGAACTTGTAATATACATTATACACATTGATTATTAATCCCCCTCCTGATAGTTGTCCGAGTCAGTTACCTTGGAGGCTTGGATAAGCTCAAAGATGTACCCAAAGTTATCAATAAAAAAAATGTGATAAGAAGAAGATAAAGCTGAAGGGTTTAACAAATGATGAACCCATTCCAGTGCCATGAATATTCTAACTTCCGTTACCAAACTTTATGTAACCTAAATGAACTGAACGAACCATTTTAGTTTTTTCTTCAGCCAGTATTCCAATTCAGCTATTTTCTTGTATAGCTATGATCAAATTGAATACCTCGTATGAAAGGTAATTGTAAAAAATTAAGTTGTGAGCTATGAGAGACTATTCTAGATAGACACCACACTCATATGTTCAGTCATCTGTTAAACAGCCAGCAATCCTATGCTCATCGCTGAAGTGTCCTAGCTGTAATGAATGTTGTTGATTCTTGTACGAAAGTTGCTCAATTTCAAGGTTTTCTTGTATTCAGGACTATTATGCTGTTCTGGGTGTATCAAGAAATGCCACCAAAGCTGAAATCAAATCCGGTATGTACTCTCAGATCGTGCATTATTACTATGCAGTTTTTTGCAGTCGTGATCTCCGGACTCTACAACTGCGTTACCATAAATTCTTTTGCTTCCTGTCACAACCTTTTTACTTGAATTTTCAATCATTTCCCTCGTCACTAAATGCCAAGGCCATTACTCCAATCTGTTAACCACGTTTAACTTATGATTTGCTTGCTGGATATCTTATTGATATCAAATACTCTTACTTTCAGCTTATCGAAAACTTGCTAGGAGCTGTCATCCAGATGTAAACAAGTGAGTTATCAATCATCTTTTAGTTTGCCCATTTTGACCTGAGATCTCAAGTCAACTCGTATCAGTTAGCACCATGACTGTTTTATCAATATGATCGGATTACTTTGAGTGCATATGAATTGCAAGGATTTAACTTAATTATTAAGGATTTGGATAATCAGTATAGGAATGGTGTTGGTCTAGACGTTATATGAACCTTATGTGAAGTCTGCGTAGTATCTACCTGCTTCACTCATAACAACAATCAACCGAAAAACCTTTAGTTTCTATTCTATTTCTTATACATGGATTCAATGCTAATGCTGCAGAGAACCTGGTGCAGAGCAGAAGTTTAAGGAATTGAGCAACGCATATGAGGTACTTGTGTCATTTTGAATTCCACTTTGACTCGAAGCTTTTGCTCTCTTGTTCAAATGAAAGACATTTTTGCATTCAAAATATGCAGGTATTATCTGATGATGAAAAACGTCCCTTGTACGATAAATATGGAGAAGCTGGAGTCAAAGGTGCTGGGATGGGGGGTATGGGGGTAAGCGATTGTTTGAATAAATGAATACTATGACAAACTCACTTAAACACTGTTTATTGACCGTGTCTGGATTCTTGAGTTTTTTCTCTTTTGAATCGGGGTTTCGTTTGCTGTGGCAGGATTTCAGCAATCCGTTTGATCTGTTTGAGTCTCTCTTTGAAGGCATGGGAGGGATGGGAGGTATGGGTGGTCGTTCAGGTTCCAGGAGCAGAGCCGTTGATGGTCAGGATGAATACTACAACCTTGTACTGAACTTCAAGGATGCAATTTTTGGCATTGAGAAAGAGATTGAAGTCACCCGACTCGAAAGTTGTGGAACCTGTAATGGGTCAGGTGCTAAGCCAGGGACCAAGGCTACCAGATGCAGCACTTGTGGCGGGCAAGGCCAAGTCATTCAGTCAGCAAGAACGCCATTAGGTGTTTTTCAGCAAGTGATGACTTGCTCCTCTTGTGGTGGCACTGGTGAAATATCCACACCTTGCAACACTTGTTCCGGTGATGGCAGAGTAAGAAAAACAAAACGGATTAGCCTGAAAGTTCCAGCTGGTGTTGACTCTGGCAGCCGTCTCAGAGTCCGCTCGGAGGGTAATGCAGGGAGACAAGGTGGATCACCAGGCGACCTTTTTGTCATCATTGACGTGCTTCCTGACCCAGTACTCAAACGGGATGACACCAACATACTCTACACATGCAAAGTCTCATACATCGATGCAATCCTGGGTACAACAATCAAAGTCCCGACAGTCGAGGGCATGGTTGAACTCAAAATCCCTGCTGGGACTCAGCCGAACACAACGCTGGTGATGGCGAAAAAGGGTGTCCCTCTACTTAACAAAAACAACATGAGAGGAGACCAGCTGGTCCGAGTCCAAGTTGAAATCCCAAAACGAGTAAGCAGCGATGAAAAGAAGCTTATTGAGGAGCTTTCGAATCTAAGCAAGGGAAAGACTGCCACCAGCAAGAGATAGTTAATAAGAAAGAATCAGTAACCACCCCAAGGCTCTATCACACATCACTCGAGTGAGGTCCTCTACTCCCAAATCCTTTATTGCAGGTAATGTTATGGTTATTCATAGCTGCTGGTGCTGTAACAGGAGATTATTTTGTACTATGTATACTCTGTCCCGAAAACCTAGGTTTAGATTTGAGGAAGAAGGGTTCAGTAGCAGACAGATGCTAGAACAGAACACTTCCTCCTACATTTTTGTTTGGGGATGCTTGTAATATACGATGAAACTTTTTTTTTCTTTTTCCTCGGGCCTTTTTCAAGATTTTAATGTCCACTTACGTCCATGTTTTTTTTTTTTTGATGAATTGGTGGATAACATTTCAATACATATTTTATTATCATCTCTAATGTCACCTGACTCATATATTCACAAATTGTAAGAAAGCAAAAGTATTACAATGACATTTTCAATTAAATTCTCTTAATATTAATTTGTTTTTGGATTTTCAAATTAAGAATGTGAGAGAGATGCAGACGGCGGTAGGGGCGGTAGGGTGAGGCTTTAGGCGTTTGGGGCTAGGGTCCTCAGCCTTCTTCCTCCAAGTCTTGGCATTATGTCTCAGCTTATTTCCCTTTTCGCCTTCAATCATTTCCTTCACCAAATATTCAACATTTTCCCCTACTTACATCCGTCTCAACTTCCATACCTATGTCCCAAACAGTACACGAGTACCGGCAGTTGGTTCGTTGTTCGGTGAAAAAAGGCCAACAGATCACCGGGACACCTCCAGAGATCGTCTCCATTACAGAGTTCCAGCCGCGGTGAGTCAAGAATGCTGCAACTGAAGGGTGTCTCAACACATGCTCCTGCGGACACCAGCTCGTTACAAGACCTATTCCTCGAATCTCCTCGAAGAACTCATGATGTAAAGTTATTGAACTGCAGAATACAACATCTGGTCTGAGTATCCACAGAAATGGGTGCTTGCTGTTGGCTAGACCCCATGCGAACTCTTCGAACTGCTTGTTCGTCATTGTTGTTATAGACCCGTAGACAACTGAATCAGGTTCCCATTGGCTCAGCCACTCATGACAGCTTGTGTCCTCCTTCCATAGACTGGACTTAAATGACCTGAACTTGCTCTATTCCACATGCTGACGTACGAGCAAGGACAGAGGACCTATCGGGATGATGTGGGGGTGGCTTTTCTTGATTTCCCCCAGAACTTTATGCTCAAGATCATCGAAAGTATTGAAGATGATGGAGGAAGGTTGAAAGCAACTCTAAGCTTCACTTCCCATGAAATTGAACATTATGTCATCGGGATTCGATGTTCTCAAAAAGCTAGGCAAGTCCTTGAGCCAAATGTCCCTTGGCATTCCTTTGTATCCACTAGACCGTGTTATCCAGAGTCCCATCCTTATCAAAATCATCACCTGGATGTACCACAAAGATCACTCAGTATGGAACCAGTCAACCAACGTGAACAGAAGAAGATACAAACGAAGTTATTTGTACCTTTGAATGGACAGATGCCTCTTTTCTTAAGGTCAGTGTAGCTCAAGTACCCCATCATGCCACAAGCAGAGGCAGTCCAGAACCTCACCCCAGGGATACCCAGCTCCTCAGCAGCCTTCATCCCGAAGCTCATGACCCCATCCGCAATTATGACCTTGACCTGTGGCACATCCGGCGAATCATTGAGTTTCCGAACTAGTTCCAAAAATGGAAACAAGCAATTCTTTTGGGCTGACGCACACAAGGCAGTGACATCCTGGGTGGCATTCTGTCCAAGGGTGGCAGCCCGTCCGGAATGGTCTCGAACCTGAATCTTGGCAAGCCTCAAACGCAGGCTTCACCATTAGACTGTGACAGACGCTTATGGTTGAACTCAGTGTTGACAAAGGTTATATGGAATCCTTTGGAGTAGAGTAGCTTGGCTAGTTGCATACTTGCATCATGGGGCTTACATGGCCATGTGAAGGGTATGGCACACACACTGCATGTGGCCGAGTTCGCTCTTGATCCATTGATCCCATCTATGCAAATCTGTGAATCAAAATTCAAAAGCTCTCCAGACATAATGTGTTATCAAAGTATACTAGTATATTGTCATAGGTTTCGATTAGTCAATATACATATACTTTGCTTTGGAATATAAGCTACAAACAACATCAAATTAATAAATATTTTATGCATCAAACAGATGAGCAGTCCAATATTATATATTATAAAATGGCTTATAACAATAACAGGATATGTTAGGAGCACCCAGCAAAAAGACAATTAAGGTGTACATCCAAACCAATCAAATTGCGGAACAAGAATATTCCCATGGCTTAACTTTGTCGTTTGTTTTTCCATCTTCTTGAGATCTGCACGACGAGGAATCAATTTCTGTTGGGTGAAGTAAACTGATTGTTAATTATACATGAACAGATCAACAAATAAAAGGATAACATAATGCATCCCATTAAGCTGCTGTTGAACTTTGAACTCACTTGTAGGTTAGACTGTCGTTAAGTTTCTTTCTGTATATCCATAGCATGAATTGGCTCAGATTTGAGAAATCTAGCTTCTCTTGTTCTAGTTTCCTTTGCATCTTGATTTGGCTTTTTATCCAATAGCTTCCCAGATTTAGCAATTGCGAGGATCAGTTCCAACTGTTTTTGTTGTTGCTCCTGCAAACATTTAGAGTCGTATAGAATTCAGCAGCAGGTTAACTTACTGGGGAAAAGTGTTGATTGCAAATACTTGACGACATTAATAAAATCATGTACACAACTTATGACAGCCTATGAGTTAAAAGTAAATATTTAAATTCTGATTGAACGAGATAAAACCCAATTGCCTTTAAGAAACTTAAACAGTGAACTCAAGGGAACACACACTAAGTAAATGCACATGATCACTTGCTGCAACTCCACATGTTCAGTAAATGCACATGAGGAACGATACAAATGAACTACTCAGAAGTTTGAAATACAAAGAGTAAAGGACTAAAAAACATGCAGAAAGAAAGTACCTGCATAGCCATTAGAACTTTCTGAATCTCACCAAGTTCCTTTTCTAGTATATCCTCTTGCGCTGCTAATGCTCGAGTAGCCTCGGAATTCTTCTGAGCTAGTGCAGCAGTCTTCAGAAAACCAACATAGAATTTAACCATTATTGAGGTGATTATCTTGCAAACAATAAAGATTGCACTCCAAAGAAAAAACACACACAATATAAATCAAGTACCTCAAAGCCTACAAATTTTCATTTGAAATAATAATATAATATTTATTTTGATAAACTAGCTTCCATGTGAAGTGACCGAGTTCTTCCTTGAAGACCTCACAACCCTTCCTCACATCCCAAATGCGAATAACCACTTCAGGCCACCAATGGCTATAATTTCAGGTATTGTGATGTAGAGGAACCGGTATATCTCTATTTCATGTACAGCCAAGAGTCAACAAGACAAAGTCAACAAAAGATCGTCCATAAACACAAATTATGTAAAAAGGCAACTTCCTTTTTACAACATATAGCTAGCAGTAGCACCTGGCTTATAAGAAACTTCCAAATCGTTCAAACGCATTTCACAAAAAAGACATTGAAACTGATAAGACTATGAGTTTAGACGACTAAATTTGCAATCCAATTGTTTCCAGCTGCTACTACATTCAACAACAAATCAAATTTCAATTTAAGAATTTCAAACCTATATTGCTTACCTCGGCAATAGGCTCCTTCAATGACTTCCTGGAGACCCTAAACCTAATCCCCAATTTCTCAACTTGTCTACTCAAAACCCTCAAAATAGTCACAGAACTCCTCACGTCCTCCTCCAGTTTCTCAACCCTCGCCAACAAATTCAAACCCTCACCACCACCAACCCCGCTCACTCTCTCCTCCTCTCTGCAAATCCTCCGCCACTGCCGCCTTCTAATCCACGCCCCTATCACAATCCCGCCGACCAGCACCACCACTTGCCAAACCAAAAACTTGCTCCTTACCAGCAATTCCATTGCCCTCTGCGATCCCAGAATCGCATAGCTTACAGCACACCCGACCGTCACAACTGCCGAGCTCGCCAAGCTCAAAAATTCCAAAACGGATAAAAACCTGTCCACTCCCAAATCCGCCCCTTCCTGCCGCACCGCGCCATCGTAGTTAACTGCCTTAAGAGCTGAATCTCGAACCCTCAAGGTGCTCAATTTTGCATATTCCGATGACGCGAGCTTGATAAAATGGCAATGCGGATAACGGCGATTATGATGGCGGGTAGAAAGATTGGGGCTTTTGACAAACCGCGAGACTGGGGGGTGGTTAAAAACACGCGATTTTTCCGAAATTGGAATCAGATTTTGATGCGCGAGTGACATAGTTACATAGGTTTTGGGTCTACAGTGGTGGCGAGCACATTGACGATGAGTGCGGAGCGGATGCTTCGGATGGTCGGAGGAAGAATAGGTGAGGCTCTATCGGCGATAACTTCAACGTTATAGTGTGATGTGTGCGCATTTTAGCATCTCGATATCATTGGTAACTATAATGCGCGACAGGCCGCTGGGTGGCCCAAACCTGGCCAGCGGCTCATTAATAATATGATAACTCAGCCCTTCATAATCATAGCCAATTTCGGCCCAATTCCATTTCTTCATTGAGAGAATATTCTCCGTTCCTTGCACTCAACAAGCATATTCCAACAAAATATGCTTAAAACCCCAACAAGGTTAATCAAAAAAAAAAAAAAAAAAACCCAACAAGGATTAATCCCCAGGAAAAGTTCTCAACGTGTACAGTCAAAATGGATATGGTGCAAATGACATTTTTTTTTTTTTGTAAAAAATACAAACCAATGACAATCATTGATTTAATCATTTGAACGAATGATATTAAATCTCGTTTATGGTTAATTTCTCGGCGACGAATTATAAAATATTATTCACGAACTATGTCGTACTTTTGGTTTCTTGGCTACAAATTATAATCCAGTTTTGACGAACTTTGCATTTTGCACCTGATTTTTCCTCTATGTTCAGTACTTCAGTTTGATTCCATTTCTATTTAAGTCAGCAAATTCATGTAACATCTCATTATGTCCCACATCGATTGGAAGTATTGTGCGTGCAAGCTTGATAATATATATATGTAACATTTTATTTTGTCCCACATTGGTGAGAATCGTGTATAAGTTAAGCTTGATAAGCTAATCCGTTAACTATCATATCACCAATCGGTTATTCCGGATTAATTGTTATAGATGGTATTCAGAATCGAATCTTCACAATATATGTGCACCTTATTATTATTTTTAATAAGGTAAATTAATAATGAATATTCGAAATTGAGTCTAGAAAAGGTTAACTTACTTAAATAAGAATTTGAAAATTTTCTAAATGGGTTTTTTACTAGTATAAAAGAGTGACATCAGCCATCAGATCTAAAACGTGCACTTTTAACACTTTGAACTTGGGAAAGTGGCTACATAACCAAACTTTGTCAGGATGATAAAAGTCAAAAGCAACAACCACAGCTGAAAAAACTCAGTTCTTTTCAGCCATTTCAGGGCTTATTTACACATGATCTATGCTTGAATTGTTTATACAAGGATCTTTTTTCTTACGAAGTTAGTAGTTGCACCAAAGAGTGCAGACGCAGTCCAACGTGCTTGGGTTCTGATGTTTAGGTGTAGATTCCAAGAGACCATTTAGAGGGTTGGTTTGTTGAACTCATGCATGTGACTCAAACTCAAAGCTGTACATTTATTGATTTATATTTACCAACAAACTCAACAAAGTCACGCTTCCACCAAATCTTCAAAATATTATTATAACTTATGATGAATGAATCATGACACATTTTTGTAGACTTGTTGGCAGAATTATGATGACAATAAACAAATAGATAAAATTAAATCAGTATTTTTAAGTTAGGGAAAAGTACATAATGCTACCCCGAATTACCGTTCTTTTCTAATTAAATGTCTAAACTATCAAATTTTCCAATCAAGGGCAAAGTAAAAAAATAAATTGATCAATTTTCGAACACCAAACACCATAACTTCACCATGATTAAATTGCGAAATCAATCATGTGAACCATGTTGAAAATAACCCGACGATTTCATCATAAACTCTTAACGTATTAAATCGATCTTTTTTCGTTCAATACACTTTTTTATTGAGTCGTTATTAACATGATTGAGTTTGTAATTTAATCACGGTGAATCTACGGTGTTCGGTGTTCAAAAATTGGTCAATTTTTTTTATTTTGTCATTGATTGAAAAAATTGATAGTTTAGACCTTTAATTGAAAAAGAGCGATAGTTCGATGTAAGAATTTGTACTTTTCTCTTTAAGTTAAAACGGAAGACCAAGAAAACAAGGCTGCCTCTTTTGGTAGGTGAGATTTTCCATTTTAACATTTTGGTCCCTGAAGTTTTTATTTCGTACTATTGGATACCGAATATGGTGAAATTGTTGGTTTCTGGTTCTTTTTGTCAGTCATCTCATCAACCTTGACTGCAAGGCCACCAAACCCCTCCAAAACCCCATTATAAAATGACCTCTCAGATTTCTAAAAGAAACATCTCCTCACCAACACCACCAAGCAAGCAGATCTGACTTAAGTTTCTCTCTCTAATATACCAATTTGAAGTAAGAGAGAAAGAGTGAGAGTCAGAAGATCAAAAAAGAATGGCGCTTTCATCACAATCCCTCCTCCAAACCAAGACCCAGTCGCTTCAATCACACAATCCATCATTGACCCTCTTCAAATCCAAGCCTGAATCAGCTAAATTCACCACCTTTACCAAGCCCATTTCAGCTGTACACGCCGCCGAGCCGGCGAAATCAGCCACCGTTGTGTCCGGCCAGGAGGTGGAGAAGAAGGTCGCAGCCAGTTCCGGGAAATGGAGCTTGGAGAGCTGGAAGACAAAGAAGGCATTACAGTTGCCAGAATACCCTAACCAGGTAGAGCTTGACGCTGTGCTGAAGACGATTGAGGACTTTCCTCCGATCGTGTTCGCCGGAGAAGCGAGGAATTTGGAAGATAGGTTGGGTGAGGCTGCGATGGGGAATGCTTTCCTATTGCAGGGTGGAGATTGCGCTGAGAGTTTTAAGGAGTTCAGTGCTAATAATATTAGAGACACTTTTAGGGTTATTCTGCAGATGGGGGCTGTGCTTATGTTTGGAGGTCAAATGCCTGTCATCAAGGTATCATCTTTGTAATTATTTTGATGTTGTAGTTCTTTATTGTTGATGGGATCTGGTTATCGACTTAATTGTGGTTGAAAATGCTACCAATTGATTAGTTTTCAATGATTTGTGTCTTGTGAAATTTTGAGGATTCTGGTAGATTGGATTCATTTGTGTTAAATTGTTCATCTTTTTGGTTAATTTGGATACCAACTGGAGATGGGTTTTGCCAGGTTTTGGGGAAGGTAGTCAAAAGCTTTAACTTTTTTTATGTTTTGCTAGTTTACTTGATTGGTTTCTGATGATTTGTATGTTGTGAAATTTTGAGGATCAGGGTGGATTTGATTCATATGTGTTAATCTATGGTTCTTTTTGTTTAATTTGGATATGAATTGGAGACTGGTTTTGCCAGAGTTTGTGAAAGGTTGTTAAAGTCTTAATGAATTGTTGAGTGAGAATTTACCAATATGGTAATGACGTATTGTGATTAAGCATGTTTACGACGGTCGAATATGTATTGGTGAACATTATGCTTGTGTTGTGGATGTGCCAGCAATTTAAGTGATTTGCCGTTTTGGATAATGAAGGTGGGCAGGATGGCTGGACAATTTGCAAAGCCAAGGTCTGATGCGTATGAGGAGAAGAATGGAGTTAAGCTGCCGAGTTACAAGGGAGATAACATCAATGGCGATGAGTTTACCGAGAAGTCCAGAATTCCAGACCCTCAAAGAATGGTCAGGGCTTATTGCCAGTCTGCTGCTACATTAAATCTTCTTAGATCATTCGCTACTGGAGGATACGCTGCAATGCAGCGAGTCACTCAGTGGAATCTTGACTTTGCCGAGGATAGCGAGCAAAGTGAAAGGTACTCACTTGGATTTTTCATTATTCTAGTTACAAATGTTTCATCGTAGGCACTAAACGGCTGATCTGATGTCCAAATTGGAATAGGTCTTTATGTGGGTGTTTACTTATATTGAATGATTTTTTCAGGTACCAAGAGCTGGCATCACGTGTCGATGAGGCTCTAGGTTTCATGTCTGCTGCAGGACTCACAGTTGATCATCCTATAATGACAACTACCGACTTCTGGACTTCCCACGAATGTCTGCTATTGCCATACGAGCAAGCGCTCACTAGGTTGGATTCCACCTCCGGTCTCTACTATGATTGTTCAGCTCACATGGTATGGGTCGGGGAGCGGACACGACAACTTGATGGTGCTCATGTGGAGTTCCTAAGGGGAATTGCCAATCCTCTCGGCATTAAGGTATTTTCGCATAATAATTTAGTAAATCTCCTCTCATTTTAAACAAGTCACCTGTCCTGTACTAATTACTAAATATTGACACGCTACAGGTGAGCAACAAGATGGATCCCGCTGAGCTTGTCAAGCTCATTGAAATCTTGAACCCAACAAACAAGCCTGGAAGAATAACAATTATTGTCCGAATGGGAGCTGAGAACATGAGAGTCAAGCTTCCTCATTTAATCAGATCAGTCCGCGGTGCTGGGCAAATTGTCACTTGGGTTTGTGACCCAATGCACGGAAACACCATAAAGGCTCCGTGTGGACTCAAAACAAGACCCTTCGATGCAATCTTGGTATGAACACTGTCTCCACTTTCTTTCAGTTACCCACACTTACATGATTTTTCTATAAGTTGAAAGCATATAAGATTAGATAACTAATGGGCTGCTATGACATCTGTTTTGGTAAGGTGTTTCGCTAAAAGTCACGGCGAGAACTTGGAAGTTCTGTCAATAGACTAACAAAGTAGGTAGAATGTGTGGCTTAAGTAGATATAAGCAACATGTCACCGTCTACTACAAGTTGCCTGGTAGGTGTATATTAGGTGGAAGTACTCAAATCACCAAATTTAGTATGACAGATGTGTTAGGTGTTAAGTAATTTCATCCAGAAGATATTAGAATCAGGCTAGATGTGTGACGTAGGGTACCCTGAAACTCAAAATATCAAGTACCACAAGATGTGGTATGCTTAGAAATCACTAGTAAAGATGTTGTAAATGAACTTAGATTTTGTCAATAGCTGACTTTTGCAGTATGACTTAAATTTAACTGTTCTTGAAGTAATGTTCCTTGATTGATTTTGCAGGCTGAGGTGCGTGCATTCTTTGACGTGCATGACCAAGAAGGAAGCCATCCTGGAGGAGTGCATCTAGAGATGACTGGTCAAAATGTAACAGAGTGCATTGGTGGGTCGAAGACAGTGACATTTGATGATCTCAGCTCTCGCTACCACACCCACTGCGACCCAAGGCTGAATGCTTCTCAGGCTCTTGAACTGGCTTTCATCGTCGCAGAACGTCTCAGAAAGAGAAGGATTGGGAACAAGCGCCTGTTTTCTCTAGGCGGTGCTCTGTAAGATCTCCCCATTCATTTTGCTAAGCAATAAACAGTTCTCTCCATAAATTTTGCTAAGCAATAAACTCCAGTGGGCGACCATGGAGACCAAAAATTGTGAGGGGCCTCCTTTGTAGGTGTTTATCCGACATCCATTCGTTTTTGTTTTTTCCAGTGAAAAATCTCTTTGTTGTACTATGTATTTCAGTCTTGGTATCAGATGTTACTTTTGTACTAATGTTGTCACACATTACCAAAAGACAAGGTCAAATTTCCTTCACTGCTAGAAATTGTCTCGACCTTTGTTTATGTCATTTCGCTTCCTGCATATTGACTCAACCACACTAATCTGTACAAGGACGAACACATTAGCACAAGGCAGCAGATAACTTTGTAGTTTGAATAACTTTTGATTATCTTAGTAGTTTCCCAACATCAAATCTCAAAGGTTCAACTGTTGGCCACATGCGACAAGTACAAGAAATCTTCACTGCTCAACTCATTCATCATTCCCTTCAATAGCCTCTGATACTGGTAATTCGAGTTCGATGGTGTCGTCGAGTTTGTTAACTTCGTCGGGGGAGATTTCTATATCTCCACGGATGACGAGCCTTTCTAGCATCTCCTGACATTCGATTTCTGTAACCATCACAGTTATGCTACCTCTGCCTTTCCAGCAGCCTATGGCAATCTGTTGCTTGTCTTTATCAGGTAGAGTTTCGCTACCTGTCAAAGAACATTACAAAAAGTGTGTAAAAGACACTTAATGAAATAGGGGCATTCTGTTCTGGTAGTCCATAATCTGTAAATGGGATACCTGTAATCAAAACTATGACACAACAGCCCATCAGTAACTTTGATGCCTGATCACCGAACTCTTTGTCCACAAAATCAGAAAATTTCACAGATCTATTTTGCAGCAGGAGTTTGAAGTCTGCTTTGGATGCATTTAGGATTTGTTTGGTAATATGTGGCAGAAGCAATGGCAGTCCTTCGGATGATATCCTGAATGCACATGAAGCACCACCTTCCTTTGATGACTGTCGCTCCTGGAATATTAGACAACAAACATTTAGGTCATCGGCTGACATAGCACACAACAAGCGAATACTCGCAATGAATGATTATTGTTTTTCAAGTAAGGAAGCACATATCCAACTGACATGCTCAAACAGATATATTTGCTGATAATAAAGATACTTACAAACATCTTCAAGCCGACAGATGCTATTTTAAGCTGCTGTCCAACTGCAAAATTCAGTTCCAGCATATCCTTCACCGATTTAGATATGTAGTATATCCTCTTCACATGATTCATGTCATAGTTTCTAGTGATAAGGTGGCCAGATAAAGGAAACAAATCATCAATGCCGTAAAAGTTCTTGATTGTATTTAATATCCCGTCTTCTTTGAAAAAAACAACAGGATCAATCCCTTTCCATTTGCCTTGCCTCTGTAACTTCCCTTTCACTTCAGACTTTACATCGATCAGTTGCTCACTAACAGTAGTTTCAGATGCTATAGTTTCCTTCTCATCCAGAGGAAGGGCAGAACCGTTGGAACCACCATCAAGTACTTTAACATCGCCAACTGCTTCTGCAGAAGTTTCAACAGAACTGTCTTCAGGAATGACATCCAAAATATCTTCTTTTGGGCCAACCCTTACATCTTCAGCTGCTTCATCAACCTGAGCTGAATTGCTGCGACAGTTTTTTTGTTTCTCTTGGATGGCAGTGGCTGAGAAAAAACAATAATGAAACATTAGGCTAAAAAAAGTGATACATACAGAAGACATCAGCTATTCAAAAAAAGTGGTTTTTAAATTTACGTTTTCATTGTTAAATTTCTGATTTTGCCTAAACAATAAACATGTAAACAACAATGTTAAGTCATCTATGGTAATTTGGTTGGTTATATTACCAGGCAGTGCGGACACTTTATGAAGAACAGCAATAAAAAAGGCTCCTGAATTCAGATCATGGGGCACTATCCTAACACAGCGATCAAGAGGCAGATCAGACACTTCTTCATCTAAAGAATCAGCAAAAGCTGCACCGTCTTCATTGATTCGCTGTTTCTTCGCATCATTCTCAATGACTTCTGAATCCGCATTCCCATCATCTTCATTTAGGTCCGCAAAGTTCCTTCCAGTCGGGAACATGCTAGGAATAATTGCACCTCTTCGAGATTTTGGTACATCTTTATATGATATAAACCAAGTGCCCTTGTCACAAACCTGTTTAATGAAGCATATGGAATCTCATCATTCCAATAGATGTACCAAATAAACACAATACAAGGTGTTTATAAGAGCTCGCTTCAAATACGTCACCATACAACTTTTTAAGACTGATCCAAAACTACCATTAAACAACTGAGGTCCTCTGACAATCAGCTGCTCAAAATTTTTGACATGCTTTGACAATGAGGATACCAGCTAAATAAATTGTAAGAAATACAGGGATGTGCAGAGGAAGTAACAACTAACAGTCTATGCAACTATACCATATGCTAGATTCTGTAGTTTATAAACAAAATGTGATCACATATTCATGATCTCTGACCTTCCATTTCTTCAACCCTTTCCTACGAATAAGTTGAGGAAGCTCATTCTTCACGTCAACAAGTTCAACAGAGCCCTCACACCTTCGTAGAATCTGAATAGTAAAATACAATAGATCAATAAATAGCTTCAAACAGTTTATAATTAATATCTAGCATCAGCAATAGGCAAAAATCTAAATGACTTAATGTGCAAATGTGGATAGCATAATCTCAAAGCTATATTTTCATAATCTCGGCTCATCAAAAACATAAACTATGAGAAGCCCAATTCAAGTTTGTCGCATACAATCGTGAAATGCATTTTGTTAGATATATGGGTAATTATCATCAGGTATGCTGTATGCACAAAGTTTTAACAGCTCCATAAAAGTTACCTCAGCAATCACGGCCTCATCCTCAATTGGATTCATTGAGCAGGTTGAGTAAACCATCCTTGAACCTTCTTTAAGTAAAGATAGTCCTGTAAAGTAGTCAGTAGTTATTGAATACTACTGCAACATTGTCTAGCAGAAGTATCGTTTGCCTAAAGTTATATATTGGTGTTTTTATAAAGTCATTATCAATCAGGGGTTCTGTCATAGAACCCAGATCAAGCTGAACAAAGGCACATATGGCAGTACCTCGCATAGCAATTTTGATCTGCAGGCCATGAAAGCCATTGCCCATCCCAAAATTCCTGTTTATTAAAAAAATTAAGTATAAAGATTAATTTGATGAGAACAAATCTGACAAGCATACATGCATACGCATAGGATTACCATGTTCTCCAAATGTCAGGAGCTTTGCGAAGAGTGCCGTCGCCACTACATGGAACATCACACAAAACACGATCAAACATAAGCTGACAAAGACTCAAATCCTCGGGAACTTTAGTTTCAGATACATTGGATCTCTTTTTGCTCAGTCGGCAGCCTGGGAAATGTTGGGCTTCATGATTTGTGACAATCAAGTTAGAAGTGCACATTCGTTTGGTTTGATGAATCAGAAGATTGCTTCTTTGAATATCAACATCATTTGCCACAACCTGAAGCATGAATATTCCATAACAACTTATTTTATAAACTATTTTGAAAAAAAATATCCCAAATTAAAAGTAGGAGACTAAAAGAGAGTATAAAATGAGGCGCATTGTTACCATTCCGGAAGGTAAAGTTCCAGAGCAGCTTGATTTGTGTATGATCTCAAGCAGCTGGAATGTCTTTGAACCTGGTGCTGCGCACACTGCCCAAATGGAATTATAGAACTCATTACATCGGCAAAGTATATAACTGAATGTATATTAATATTCTTTAATATCTGTCCATGAATGTCTATATAGACTATAGTATTGTAGAATTGAAAATGATGCAAAACTGATGTACTTACTATCAAGTACAAAATGTTCTGGGTGTACATCAAGAAACAAAGGGGGGACCTGAATGCCAATAAGGGAACTAATTAAACACACACACACACATCTCACGAATTATATAAGATGCGAAAAGGGCTTACCATGCTAACAGCTTCCTGTCTTGTGATGTTTCCGATTTCATTTTCTTGCTTGAGAAACTCATGAAACCTAATTTCATAAATTTTGGTTGTAAAATCAAAAGTACCTTAAAAAATTGAGCACCCATTGAGAGAGTGGTCAACGACTGCACGAAGATGTATAAACATAACTATTCCCTGTCCGATGCATAAAAAGAAATGTTGTAAAACTGAACTGTCTATGCAATAAACTAAATCAAGCGACGAACCTCTCAAGGCTTTTGTTCTTCCTCAACTGCATACGGGAATAGTTAGCATGCCAAGCAAGATTTTCAGGATACCAGGGTAAGGGTCTTATAGCATCTTTTTCATCGTCATCTGTGACCTGCAATGGTAAAATAGAATATTAATTTATCTAAGAGTTTAAATGAGATGACATAAAGTGAAGATATAGTTTAACCTCAAAATCAAGAGACTTCATGAAATCATTCTCTAGTTGAGACCGGAGGTCCTCACAAAATGGGCTACTGCAATATTCAAAGCCACGATAAAATCATTAGCAACTGATAACACAATAACTGAACAAATGACAACTACAGTACTAAGTCATAGTGGAAATCATCAAGCCTCAGAAACAACTTTTCCAAATCATAGCCTGGTACTAGCCTTCTTTTTTTTATTCATTAGAGTCATATGCCTTCTTATTCTTCGACAGCTCGCAAGTCGAAGTTGCGATTCCTTCATCTTATCACTTCAATTATTTTTCTTTACATCCCATACTGGCATAACATTCATGTGTTAAATTCAAAAGTTTGTCCCTATAGAAATTTAGTTATTATTTGTACACAAAATACTAACCTAAGCAATTCAGATCAAAGCCTAAAATATTTACAAGCGTAGTCCCTCTATCACTAAAAGAAATACCTGGAATTGACTCTAAAAGCTGCTGGCAAAGGTTTATGTAGAACTGCCAAGAAAGTATCCCACTCTTCCGTAGCAACAATCCCTTGCTCCTGCCATGCCACAAAAATCACACAACAATCATACACACGATTTGTTAAATTACACACACAATTCGCCGCAACCAAACGGATCATTGAAATACACAGTGAAAATACCTTGTAGTACTCGGTGAAAGCTGAGTTTTGAGTCTCGAACGGCTCCCAAGATTTGTTGTTGTTGTTGTTGCATTCGCCACTTTGATTGCTCTCTTTTTTGTTATCTATCCATACATTCTCGCGGCTCTGCCGGAAATGCTTTCGCTGAGTACGAGCTCGGTTGTTACCTCTGCCTCTTCCGCCCATTTTCGCTCGCGTTCAATCTCTCACCAAAAAAAACTAAAACCTTCCTCCGTCAATGGCGCCACGAAGACGAAACCGTTTAGGTTTAGTGCTTCTGTTGGGCTTCGGCTCATTTTTCTTAATGGCCCAATATCGAAAGGCTCTCTGTTTGACAGACATTAACCGAGTTTTTTTTGTTTTTTTTATTAAGAGTTATTATTATTTTTAAAAATTAATAATATAACATGAAGAATTATGATCACATGAGAAGTGACATCTTTCATGAGAACTGAAAAGATTTAATGACCATTATATTATTAATCTGATGGATGTTAATTAACCCTAATTTATTCACATAATCACGATTTAATAACGATTAAAGGGTAAATTAGTAATCTTTTAAGTAAAACTCCGGCACTCTCGATCATACGACAGGTAACGAATCGATCATATGGCACGCCCGACAGGAAACTCTCGATCATCCTCCATGGAAATCAATACTAAACAGCTCGAAATTCGATGACAAACTGAAAGTTAGATCCATCGCGCGCCGGCGGTGTTTCAATCGACGTTGTTTTAGTAGACAGATGAACAATGATCGTCCATGCCGTGCGCTCCACGCTCACATTTAGTTCGGCGCTTGTTAATGTCTTCTTTGGGCGCGCCGAACTTGAGAAGCTACGCATTCTTTTTTGAAAAGCTACGCATAATATTCATAGCATAATATTTCGTAGTAATTGAATCAAAATACGTAACATAATATTCGTAGTAATTGAATCAAAATACGTAGCATAATATTAACATACAATATACATTGGAAAATGATCCGGTGCAAAGTTAAATTTTTGGTACAAAATACAAACTAATCATTGCCCTTGATCTTGTGATTTGAATAGATGAGATTAAATCTTGATTTTTTGGTATTTTTATTGGTGACGAATTATGTCGTCTTTTCATTTTTCGGCTCGTCTTTTTCATTTTTTGGTTCGAAAAGTGACGAATTATAAAATAAACTGACGAATTATAAAATGATTTTGACAAATTTTGTATTTTGTACCAAAATTTAACTTTGCACCAGATCTGGCCTCTTCGTAGCAATTACATACAATATTCGTAGCAATTACATACAATATTCGTAGCAATTACATACAATATTCGTATCAAAATGCGTAGCTTTTCAAAGAAGAATGTGTAGCTTTTATAGTGAGTCGCGCCCAAAGAAGACATTAACGCCGCGCTCAACGAAGACATTAACGCCGCGCCCAAAGAAGACATTAATGTTAATGTCTTTTTTGGGCGCGACTCACTTAATGTGAGCGTGGAGCGCGCGACAGCGCAACGTCGGGCAGGTTTCAGACATTAACCAGTCGGATCGGACTGGTTTCAGACGGTAGCGCAACGTCGGACAGGTTTGGCTGATCGATTGGCTGCGAGGTTGACGACATCGACATCGATTGGCAGCGCAACGTCGGACAGGGTTGCCGAAGGTCGACGGATCGGAGAAATCAAATCAACATCTTTGGACTAAACTACCCCTAATTCGTATATTAATCTTCTAATTAGTCTTGATTTGATTTATTTGATTTAGATTTAATCAGAGCCATTAATTAAATGAGATGTAAGGCTGAGAATAATTCTCATTTCTCACCAATATGACACTTCTCACCGGAATCGAACCCATAACATGAATACGATCAAAGCTATTTAATTTTGGTCGAGTCTATGTTAAGAGGTCAACGTTTTGACCCTCACGAATAACATAATTCTCCATGTAAATGTATTCGTATAATGTTTGATTTATAAGTATGAATGTAAAATCACAAAAAGTAAAGCTAACTTATATAAATAGAAAATTATTTTAGGATAATATTAATTGGCCGCATGAAGTAGGGTTAAGACTTAAGATTCCATTAAAAGAATCAAACCAAACAAGCCCAACATAATTAGGGCATAATTGGTTTGCGCCGTTCCCTATCCCTCGTAACAAATGATGCAATCGACGATCTACCGAAAAAGCTTGAATTCGTATGTTTGATGCAATCGAAGATCGACGATGTCTAACGTAAGGAATTGCGCATGATGGTAGACGACGACGACGACGGAGAAGCAGTGATATTTGATTGAGGAGTTTAGCGTTTTTGTTCATGAAATTGTAATCTTAATGGAATTAAATGATCAATATGCCTTTAATACTTTATAAAACAGATATTTAGTTTTAAATAAACAGTAATTATTAGGACCATTGATATTAAGATCGTACGATTAAAATTAATTTTCATTTCTGATGAAATCTATCACTTCTCGTCGTCTCTCGGATCGGCGCCTGCAGCGAGATGTGGTGGGTGGTGAGAGCTTGGATGCGACTTTGTTGGGGTTTTGAGGTCGCGGCTGGTGGATCTGTGGGTTTAACTTCCGGGCGTCGGTGTTGGCGAGGGTGTGCTGGTCGTTTTGGTTGCGGATGATGTTGGCTTTCTGGGATGGCTCCCTACACCACGCCGGTGATTGTTTTGGTTAGGATCGTAGTTTACTTAGTTAATCTAGTTTATTTTTGTGTTTTTCAAGTAGTGGTTTTTTAGTGTTTAGATGGGTTAGTTGTAGGTTAGTTTTTAGTTTTCTCAGCCGGGTGTCCGGTCTGAGCTGTTGTTTCTCAGCCGTTATCGGTCTGAGTTTTTTAGCTTTTCGTTTTCGTTTTTAGATTCAGGAGTTCGACTCCTGCTTGTCTCAAAGGGCACGACGGCGCGTCATCCGATCAGGTAATTTCGGCCACTGCGGTCGACCAGAACAGTTTGTTTGATCGTGCCCTTTTTAGGAGGGTGCCCCTTTGGGTGCAGCTGACTCTCTATCAAAAAAAAAAAAAGGACAAATTAAGAGAAAAAATATATTGTAAATTACATATTTTTGGCACAATAAATAATAATATTTTTTCGATGAACATGAAAGGAAAAAACTTGGTAACAAAATAAGGATCAAGGAACAAACAGTTTGCATATGAAGGTTGAACAAATTTTCAGACAAATCAGGAGTAGTTTATGCATTACTTCCATGAGTTTTCTGTGATATCTTCGCTTAGAGAGACGGGCGATTTAGGCTGCAATGGATGGCTTGGAGGCAGCAGAGAGTCTAGACCTCTTCTTGGCCAAGCTCTCGCTGCGTCGTTCTCTTTGCTCCTTCAACCTGGAGGCAAGGAGCTTTTGGTACTCAGCAGCCTCAGATTTGGCTTTTGCGACTCTCTTTTTCTTCTCGGCAATTCTGCCTCTCTTCCTTTGGAGGGTGAGGGGAGTCACCAGCCTCTGGATCTTAGGAGCCTTGCTTACCTTCTTACCTGAAAGAGTAACGGAAAAATATAAGGTATCAATTACGGTAAGGGACTGCCAAAGTGAGAGATACAGGTTGAGAAAAAACATACCAGCTTTGGTGGTGAAGGTTCTACGGTATGTATTGACATACTTTCGCACATCATCATCCTTGGAAAGATTGAAAAGCTTCCTGATCTTGGAGGCTCTCTTGGGACCTCTCATCCTGGGCTTCTCAGTGTCAGTCAACCCAGGAAGATCATTCTCTCCCTTCTTAACAATAACCAAGTTCAAAACTGACAAATCCTGACTGACAATGCAGCCACGAACGGACTTCCTTCTCCGCTCACCATTTCTCCTTCCATATCCACGGAAACAAGGAGTGCCTGATTACAATAGGTAAAACATTAGTAACTTCAGCAATTCATGAAACAAATAACATTCATGAAGTAACTTCTTAGTTAAAAAAGGAAGGCATTGGACCTCTGTGGAGCAAAAGACGGACACGACCAGGGGTCAACACTCCCTGCTTCATTGGGAAACCTTGCTTGTCGCAACCTCCCATAATCTTGAACACGTAACCCTTGAACTCCTGCATAAGAAACCACGCAAAATGATCAGCAAACCACATTCACACAGAATCATTACCATGGTTGAAAATAATTGAAAAATAAGGTCTGTCTATATACCTCACCCAAAGCATCCCCATTAACTTCCTGAGAGATCCTCTTATCATAAAATGCTCGGCTTCATTGTCACATAATAAACAATCAGACTATTACTGACATAACTAATGAATGTTATAACTTCATATAAAGCAAAGTCATAAATTAATGGATTATAAGATCAGCATAGCATTCAATCAACATAACACAAATCTATAAAAGTTAGGTATAACTGCAAGTCTTCAAAATCAAATGCACACTGCATTTGAAAATTGATTGATCTACTATATTATGTCTTTAAAATTACTCTACATATGTTAAATGCAATTTTGGCACAATTGGCCTAATCAATGGTGATGGTGAGATTTAGAAAGCTAACATCTCTGAATAGTAAAAAACTAAAAAAAAGGATGAAAATAACAACTGCAACAGCAGAAGGCAGCGAGTGAGATGAATTACAGTTTCTGGTCATCGTCGATTTCCAGCTTCTTCTGGCATCCAGTGGTAGGATTGGCAATGTTGAACTGAAAACATAAACCAGCTGAAATTCAACACAAATCCGGTGACCGAATTCACGAAATCAAGTACCGATGAGCTTCGCATGAGAACAAACCTTCATGTTGCACCCCGCTTCACTCCTCTGCCACCGGCTCGCTCGCTCGCACTCAAGCTTCCTTTCGACTTAGGGTTTCACGAAACATAGCGGCTCAGTTTGATTATAGATATATACGATGAAACAAAATCTTATTGGGCTGGGCCGGCTAACTGGCTACCGGGCCGTTTTACATTTGGGCCGCTCTCGACACCCACTGAGTCTGAGATGGTATGTTTATTCGTTATACAATAAAATGATAGATTATAGATACATTGTGAGCTGTGGTCATGACCAGTTGAGTTGAGCACATCTATAATTCAAATCCTGGAAATTTGGCTTTGTCCGGGGCAAGCAGGTCGAACCAGAGACATGCCGGACCTGCAAGCCCTTGGAACAGTGAGAAGACAGTGTCAGGGTTGTGTTGCGACTGAAGACTCATGAGCTTCACCGCATTGAGTTGGAGGTGACTTGCGAATGTCTGCGCTCTTTGTAGGTGAAGTGTGTCTCCTGTGAGCCTGTATAGCGATAGAAAACAGTACGCATTTCCAGCTATCCCATCCGCAAGGCCAACTTTCTTCACCAGCCCATTTCTCCACACGACTTCACCTGCTTCTGTAGCAGCTTCGTACAAGTCTCTCTCGCTCAGAAACACCTGCATATGAGTAATGAATCAAACTCAAACATGCTTTGGAAACCTGTTGGGTTGAAGGTGAGGAGTGATAACTGATATGACATTTACCTGAGAAGCTTTGCAGAGAGCTAAAGCCACACCTGCTGCACCGTGCGACCACTGGACCATGTCATCACGGCTACTCCCCTCACTTGACGGGTAATTTCCGCTATGCTTGAAGCGGTTAGCAATCATGTGTCTTAAAGTTCCCTTCACATCTTCAGAATCAGCTTCTGATAGGGGGAAATGAAGTAGGACGTGTAAGATTCCAGCCAGCCCATTCGCAGCGCCCAAGTACCTCGTGCCGTGCCATCTGTACATCAAAGGGCAGGTAGTATTTGCTGCTGCGCCTGCCCTACCACCAGCTAATACTGCTTCAACTACGGGCATTAGAAGATCAACTGGCACCGCATTGCTTCCAAGGTACTTGTTGACAAACAAAGCTGCCCATAAGAACCCTGCTCTCCCATATAGAAGTTCGTATGACATTCCAAAACCACCTTCTTCTGGTCCAACTGGAAGAGCTCTTTCTTGTGCCAACTGCATGTTTCATTTTTACATTGTCATGCTTAAATTCACCTAATGACTCGGTACTTTTTTCAAGTCAAATTCAGGAAAGCACTTGCTACAACCACTTTTATATTCACATATAGAGAATGATCCAATCACAATCATGGCAGTTGATCGGTGACTTATGACACTCTAGATCACCATAGGTTTCAACTATTCAGAACATGTTCAATACTCGGACACAGGAGCTTTATAAATGATTACATGCGCTAATAAACTAATCATTCCCAGTCCCGAGATGTTTTTCTTAGCATTTGGTTTGGATGTTTTGTAGCTAAGTAGCTCAAATGAAAAGGAAATCTAACTATCTGCTAATGTACGATCAAGTTATAATTGTCACTAATGATTGAAGTACCAAAAATGAATCAAGACCTTGAAAGTATCATACCTCAAGGAAGTTATCCATATACATTTTTTGGATTAGTTCATCTCCCATATAATTTGCAATCACAGCACCCAGTGCAAAAACTCCTCCTTTGCCGCATAGAAACGTTAAATGCCTGCAACAAATACATACTCTTTCATATCGAAATATGGCCCATATGATATCAACTACAAACAATCAGTCATGTGTGTCACGGGCAGTTTCAGACTTTTACTAAACTACAAACTATCAACCCCAGATGCACATTTTTCACACTTTGATGAGTCAGCGGCATATCCCCTCGCTGTCCAAGATAAGTTATTTATGGCCATGACCCCTCAACTTTAAGGGACCCATTTATTTTAATAATTTCACAAGTTGGTCGCATACAAATAATCATGTAAAAGCAATCAACTGCCCAAGGGCCACACGCACAACTACTCAAAAACGATTTCATTTTTACACACACTCAAATTGTAGGATCAAAATCTCTTATGTTTCAGAGCAAACAAGTAACATACAATCAAAAACTGGGATGGGTACCATTTTCAGACTTCAATTACAAATAGAAAAAAAAAACTCGATCAGAAACTTCTAGAAAAAAAATTCTGACAAACAGCGTAAGATATGAAATTAATTTCATAAAATAATTTTACCTTATAGAGTTGCGTGACAGTGAAGCACAAGCATCTACAATCTCGGACGCAAGTTTCAAATCAGTGGAATCTCCGGTGGCCTGAAACGATCTCAGTAAAGTAAAAGCCGTACCGAGTAACCCGTTAAACATTGTCGGGTCAACTATCTCCTTCCCCTCTCTCCATGTCGCCTCCACCACCTGCAACGACCCCAAATCAAAACCCTAAATCCCCAATATCATATCACACGAAAAGAAAAAAAATTGCACACGCAGTCGCTTACCTGATCCTTCACGTACACCGCAGCCTTGAGAAAACTCTCACTGGGAATTGTTAAGTTCAGAACCTTATTGCTGGCTCTGATTACAGCTGAGTCTGCGAGCTTCTGACGCTCATCTTTGTTGTCTAAACCAGCGGATGCGAAGACGGACTCGAATTCCATCGTCGGCGACATTATCAGGGGTTTTCGACGGTCTGATTGGTCGATTAGAAGATCCGATTTTGCAAAGGAATTGCCAAACGGAATAGCAGAGCAGAGCAGGAGAGAAGTGAGATATAAGAATCTCGGTGGAGATATGTTAATAGCGCGACAGGACGGTGACTTACTGATTGAGAGACACGTGTCCTAACCTGAAAGTAGGAGTAGGAGAAAACTTAAAAAAAAAAAAAAAAAAAAAAAATCTTTCACGAACACTTTCTTTCCCCCTCCCCTCAGTTTTTCCTGGAGCCAAACAGAGTGTTAGTTAAGAAAGGAAAAAAGCAGTTGAGTATAAATATAAGCAAAGCGAAGCAACGCCCGCCAATTTCATAAATTCAGTTGACGAAAGCTTTCAATCTTGATATCGCAATCAGCCGCAGAATCAAAGTGAGAAACAGAGCTCTCACTTTCGTCCAACTTCCTCATCAATCCATCTTGTTGTAATTTATTACTCAATCTTGTATGCAAACTTAGGTTCAATTCATGTAAGGTTCAAACACAAACAAGAATATAAAGGGAGCACACAAGAATTTTTACGTGGTTCGGGAAATCCCTACTCCACGGGACCTCAAATGAGGAGATCCGTCTCAACAATCCACTATAAGCAATCAAAAGGTTTCGAGTACAAACAGCACAAACAGATCGGGCAATCGATCAAAAACCCTAGGTTTAAACTGAAAAATTCGAAGCTAAGGGAATGGAGGGATTAAGCCCCCTCCGAGGCCCCTGGATTGAAGCGTGACGTTGCCGACGTCTCTGCAGCCAAAAGCCCCTTGATTCCACGCCTCGATTATCACCGGATGACCTCCGACGAACAGCTTCTCAGTCCGAGCACTTCTCCGGTTAATCCCACCGACGAAGCAAGTCAGCTGTGCAATTCGTTGAGCCACGAATTACCCAGCGTCCGACGAGCTATGCTAGATCTTCTCCGACGAATGAATCGATCTCCAATCTTGCAATCGCTCTGGAATTTTCTCGCTCGACTTAACCCTAATCCCCAAATTCGAATTGCCTTTTAAACCCAGAAAGCCGCGTGCCCAAAACGCAGACGTTTCCAATTGTAACTGAAAAAACTGCCGAGCCCGCCAAGCCAAAACGACGCCGCTCCAAAAGATCTTCAAAACTCAGCTTTCCATTGAGGACACGAACGGCTATCCGACCCACAACTCGCACAGCCGATCGGCCATCCGACCGGCCAGCCGACCGGGCACCCGAGCGGACCTCCAGGCGGGCGACCGAGCAAGCTCCAAGCTCCAATCTTCAGTTCATTTCTTCAGCTCTTCACTTGGATCTTCAAGGCATGAGGCTAAAGGAGCTAAGCATGGCTAGATTACCTAACCTATTCTAACAATTGCCCTCCTAATCTAGATGTGCTGAGTACCCAAATACAATTGATTGCTACTAAGTGGATGTTGAGAAGATCATCACCCATATATCATTGGTCCAACCCTTCTTCAAGGGTCACATTGTGCCTCCTCAATGTGCAGGAAGTTCCTGCAAAATTCAAACTTATTAGTTGGCACAACTTTGGTTCCAAAATCTGCAGGATTGACATCACCCAAGATTTTCTTAACTTCAAACTCTTTCATTTCAATCTTATCTCTAATGAAATGCAACCTCACATCTATATGCTTGCTTCTTTCATGGTAAACAGGGTCATGACACAAATGCAATGCACTTTGACTATCAGTGTAAACAATAGGCACATAGCATTCATTTTCAAGTTCAAACAATAAACCCTTAAGCCATAAGGCTTCCTTGGCTGCTTCAGTAGCAGCTATGTACTCTGCCTCAGTTGAGGAGAGTGCCACAACTGACTGGAGCTGAGCCTTCCATGAGATACAGTTTCCACACCAAGTAAAGAACAAACCAGTTGTAGACTTTCTATTATCCCTATTGCTAGCATAATCAGAATCAACATAGCCAAACAAATCAGATTTCAGTCCATATCCAGAATATACCAAACCTAATGACTTAGTTCCACACATGTATCTAAGCAAGTATTTCATGGCCAACCAGTGAGCTTCACCTGGGTTAGACATGAACCTGCTTAGAACTGAAATGCCAAAGGCCAAGTCAGGCCTTGTGCATAACATACAGTACATGACTGATCCAACAGCCACATCATAGGGGATATTAGCCATATTTTCTTGTTCAGTTTTAGTCTTAGGACAATCATCTTTTGTTAGCATTAAGTGCCCTCCTAAGGGTACTGCAGTAGGTCTAGAACAGTTCATGGCAAACTTATCAAGCACTTTTACAAGGTAATCATGCTGAGACAAATACATTTTTCTGTTCTTCCTATCTCTAGTTATGCTTATGCCTAGGATTCTCTTAGCAAGTCTTAAATCTTTCATGTCAAAATTAGCTTTAAGGTCCCTTTTCATCTTCTCTACTTCAGTTTTAGAATTACTCATAATGAGTATATCATCAACATACAAAAGCAGATAGACATTCAAATCAGGTTTTGGCCTTTTCAAATACAAGCAAGCATCATACTTACTTCTCATAAAGCCTAAAGCTAACATGCATGAATTAAACTTAATGTTCCATTGCCTTGGTGATTGTTTTAAACCATAAATAGATTTTTGAAGCATGCAAACATGATCAGGATTTGTTTTATCAATAAAACCAGGAGGTTGACTCATATAGATAGTTTCATTTAAGTTCCCATGTAGAAAAGCAGTTTTCACATCCATTTGATGCAATTCCCAATCATAAACTGTTGTCATAGCAAGTAATAATCTGAGTGTTTTATACTTAACAACAGGAGCAAATATTTCATTGTAATCTATGCCTTCTCTTTGATTAAATCCCTTAGCAACTAGTCTTGCTTTGAATCTTGGAGGATCAGTTGGTGAACTGCCCTCCTTGATCCGAAAGATCCATTTACTACCAATGATTTTAGCATTTTCAGGTTGCTTAACTAGTTTCCAAGTTCCAGTATTATGCATAGATTCAATTTCTTCACACATGGCTAATTTCCATTTATCATACTCTTTACTAGTTAGTGCATCCTTAAGTGTTTCAGGAGTTACATACTTCACATCACTAGCAACTAACAGAGCATATTCAAACAAATTCACAGATTCAGCCATGTTAACATATCTCCTATTGGGTTTTCTAACTCTAGGAGTTCTATCTCTTGCTAATACATAGTCAGTCAGATCAGGAGCATCAATATCAGCACTTTCAGTCACATTGTCACTACTAGAAGATATAGTATTGTCAACCATGTGACCTACATTATCAGCAGTATGTAAAGAGGTAGAATCAGAAGCACTTAGCTGATTCTCAGACTGAGGTGCTGAGTTTTCCACAATTGGGGAATTTTCCGCAAAGTTGTCCACTTCTTGCGGAGAGTTGGGAACTTCAGTTTGAGGAGGTGTTTCCAAGTCTGCAACAGGTGGAAGCACCTCATTTCCTTGATGGTTATGTCCACCATCATCTTGGTTGTCTTCATTGGCATCTGGAGTCCACCAGAGTTGCCCACCAGGCACAAAGCTCTGATGTTCAGACTCAGTTTCCTGGTCAGTACTAGAGGTACCTGCACCATTAGAATCTGATGTTAGTTTGGCCTTAAAATGATACTCATCTTCATTAAAAGTTACAGAACTAGCAGTTATAACTTTATAAGGACCAGGTCTAACTAGCAACAACTTATATCCTTTCACACCCAATGGATAACCAAGCAAGACAGCCTTCTCAGCTCTAGGATTGAGCTTGCCCTGCACAGAATGTGCATAGCAAGTGCAACCAAAGGGCTTTAAATGGCTTAAAGAGATTTTTCTACCAGACCACAGCTCTTGGGGAATCTTAAAGTCAGTTGAAGAACAAGGAGACCTGTTGACTAAATATGCAGCAGTCATGACAGCTTCACCCCATAGAGATTTCCTAAGTCCAGAACTTATTAACATGCATCTAGCCCTTTCTAATAATGTTCTATTCATCCTCTCAGCTATACCATTTTGCTGAGGGGTACCTGGTACAGTTAAGTGCCTTCTAATGCCATGTTCTTTACAAAAACTATTAAACTCATTGTTACAGAATTCCATACCATTGTCTGTCCTTAAGCATTTAAGTTTAGAGTTAGTTTGGTTTTCAACAAGAGTTTTCCAGTTTTGAAAGTGATCAAATACCTCAGTTTTAGATTTAAGAAGATAAACCCAAACTTTCCTAGAAAAATGATCAACCAAAGACATAAAATACAGTCTACCACCAACTGTTGGCACTTGGGCAGGGCCCCAAAGATCACTATGAACATATTCAAGAGGAGCAGATGCAGTCATATTAGATCTCTTAAAAGAATGAGCAATTTTCTTTCCTAAGATGCAATTTTCACAGAATGGCAGATTTACTGGTTTTTCAGGCAATAAACCATGTTCAAACAATTTATTCAGGCCTTTATTACCTATGTGACCTAGTCTAGCATGCCATAGCTTAGTGCATTTCAGTTCCTTATCTTCTGTTCTAGCATGATTAACCTCAGGAGATGTACTAACATAGTATAAACCACCAGTTTTAGTAGCTTTTATCAGAACTGTCCCTTTTCTTGAAATCTGTCTAATTCCTTTTGATGAATTAATTTCACAACCTACATCTTCTAAGGCTGATTCAGATATCAAATTCCTCCTAAGATTAGGAACCCAACTTACCTTTAAGAGAGTTCTAACCTTACCATCAAACATTTTAATGGGGACAGTTCCTATACCTTTTATTTTCAAAACAGTTTTATCTCCTAGTTTAACTTCACCTCCATCATATAAATCAAGTTTATCAAACAAGTGTTTATGAGGAGTAGCATGCATAGTACACCCAGAATCTAATATCCAAGAACTATCAGAAAAAGCACCACAAACTACAAGGCATTCATTATCAAAGCCAGAGCCAGATTCACACACATTTGACTGCCCATTCTGAGGTTGATTTCCCTTATATTTCCCACTCTTAATGTCATCCTTTTTCTTTTGGCAATGGTTTGCATAATGTCCAACATTATTACAATAAAAACATTTCACTTTGGAACCTTGAGAGGCACCAGATTTATCAGATTGCCTAGGGACATTGTTAGAGCCATTATTAGGTTTTTCAGACCTATTGTTTTTAGGGGAAAACTTCTTTTTGCTCTTAAACATCATTACTTCATTCTTAGCTTCAGTTCTAGGTCCAGACCTAGTCTTAAACACTTTCAAAGCCTCATTCTTCTGAATTATCATTTCAGTGATTTTAGTTAGAGTTAACTCATCTCTCCCATATTGAATTACATCCTTAACAATATCAAACTGATTAGGCAGGGAGTGTAGGATTATCACAGCAAGATGTTCCTCTTTAATTGTATCTTTACATCTATCTAAGTCTTGTGTAATCCTAAGAAAGATGTCTAGATTTTCCTGAATAGTCATTTGAGTATCCATTTTAAAAGTGAACAATCTACCTAAGAGTGAAATCCTATTAGGGAGAGATGTTGACAAGTATTTTTCTTCTAACTTTTCCCAAAGTTCCTTAGGGTTAGTTATTGTCATAACCTGTCTAGCAACATTGTCATTTAACCTCATGATAATTTCAGAATGAGCTAAGTCCCTTATTTCTTTCTTGACTTCATCAGTGGTATTAGCTACCCATTCATTCTCTATAGCCCTATAGCACTTTTCTTTAATTAAAATTGCTCTCATCTTTAGTTTCCACATAGAGAAATCAGTTGTGCCATCATACGGCCTAAGCTTGGTAGGATCAACCATACCACAGAAAAACAAGAAGCGGAATTCAACAAGAAATAAGGATCACAAGTAAACAGGGGAAGCAATACACCCAATCAAACCACCCAGCAAGATGCAGCAAGAAACCAAGCTACTGATACCACTTGTTGTAATTTATTACTCAATCTTGTATGCAAACTTAGGTTCAATTCATGTAAGGTTCAAACACAAACAAGAATATAAAGGGAGCACACAAGAATTTTTACGTGGTTCGGGAAATCCCTACTCCACGGGACCTCAAATGAGGAGATCCGTCTCAACAATCCACTATAAGCAATCAAAAGGTTTCGAGTACAAACAGCACAAACAGATCGGGCAATCGATCAAAAACCCTAGGTTTAAACTGAAAAATTCGAAGCTAAGGGAATGGAGGGATTAAGCCCCCTCCGAGGCCCCTGGATTGAAGCGTGACGTTGCCGACGTCTCTGCAGCCAAAAGCCCCTTGATTCCACGCCTCGATTATCACCGGATGACCTCCGACGAACAGCTTCTCAGTCCGAGCACTTCTCCGGTTAATCCCACCGACGAAGCAAGTCAGCTGTGCAATTCGTTGAGCCACGAATTACCCAGCGTCCGACGAGCTATGCTAGATCTTCTCCGACGAATGAATCGATCTCCAATCTTGCAATCGCTCTGGAATTTTCTCGCTCGACTTAACCCTAATCCCCAAATTCGAATTGCCTTTTAAACCCAGAAAGCCGCGTGCCCAAAACGCAGACGTTTCCAATTGTAACTGAAAAAACTGCCGAGCCCGCCAAGCCAAAACGACGCCGCTCCAAAAGATCTTCAAAACTCAGCTTTCCATTGAGGACACGAACGGCTATCCGACCCACAACTCGCACAGCCGATCGGCCATCCGACCGGCCAGCCGACCGGGCACCCGAGCGGACCTCCAGGCGGGCGACCGAGCAAGCTCCAAGCTCCAATCTTCAGTTCATTTCTTCAGCTCTTCACTTGGATCTTCAAGGCATGAGGCTAAAGGAGCTAAGCATGGCTAGATTACCTAACCTATTCTAACACATCTGCTCTTCCTTCAATCAACATGGCAGAACACCACACCAATGGCCATATTAGCAACCGCTCATATGCTCCTGGGTACCCCTTCTCCGTTAATTGTTTCTTCGAATATCTTATTTGTGGTGTAATCTAAAATGAGCTTTCTTTGAATTCTAATTGCAGAACAATTCATGTCGACTATTTACTAGGTTATATCACAAGAAGTTAGCTTTCTTTCTCCCTATCTTTCTTTTTGTTTCTATTCATTGATGCATTCTGATTGTGAATATAAATCGTGTGACCTTTTCCACAGACGATTTGAGGCTGTACTTTAGCCGATTTGGACGAGTTGTTCGATCGAAGGTTGTTAATGCGACAAGGAATGAGAAGAGGGCTTTCAACTTTGGCTTTGTTACATTTTGCGACTTCAGTGTTGTTGATCGGATTATCGACTACCGACGACACTTTATAAAAGGAAATTTGGTAAAGAACTCAGCAAGAATTTCTTCATTAGTTTCTTGATATATACTTGCTATGTACTACTTCTCTTGCGCTGGGAATGAATTGGAGGCTTTAATTTCTTGTAGGTGATCGTCAATAGGGCTTCTCGTCGCCGTGATACATATGTTGGGACAAGTTATCATCATCATATGATCAGTGATCGGAGATACATTGATGATGCAGTCCCGCAAGAAGCTGGTAATGGACATAAACAGGGAAGGAGTCGGAGGAGTGTTGGGAGGAATGGTTCAGGTGGGTCAAGTCGTCATCACCATATGAGTTATATAATGCAAGAAACAGAGCAGCAAGATCCTCTTGCTGAGTTGAACAACAGCGGTGATGACAGTGGAGGAAGTTCTGGTGAATGGTCTCAAAATGATGCCTTATTATTTGAGGACATGCATCTTGGCCAATACCATTACATAGACGACTAAAGATAGAGGAGGCAGTGGCGGCAGCCCATCGGGCGTCAATGAAGTGATATGATTCTCTAATCTAGTATTTCCATTCATATTAGCAGCAAAATGAGCATTTCGGTACATGTGAGATTGACTCTTTTTGAGATGAATAAATACAATATTCTCTCCTTTTCTAAGGCACATTTTTAATCCATTTGGATTTCTATTTGTCAAAAAATAGTTTGGTGATGGTAGAAATGGCTTTTCTCAGTTTCTTAACTAACCTTCCCAAAATAAAGTTTAAGAAAAAAAAATCAGGCATTACTATTTACCTTGTCCTCCTATGCCGGATCAGGCAGATCAACTGTCTAGTAACTTAAAGGACATTGGTATCTAATAGGTGGGGAGAAGCTGAGAAAAAGTGCTGATGAAAGCAACGGAGGAAAGGGAAGCTGCGCTTTTGGAGATTTCTGAGATGAGATTTTCATTAGGAGAGCTGAAACAATAATTGGAGTTCTTAGAAAGTTGAGCTTTAGAAAGCCCTGAAGGCTAAGAAAAAGGATACCAAAAGTTGAAAAACCCCTCTATAAGAAGAGAAAATGATAGGCCACTCGACGAACTTGATGGGCATAACTTGATGCCAGTGAGCGATGAAGTTATGGTTGAAGGTTTTTTGCGGATTGTATCTGAAGCCATAGTCAAAGACAAGACTATCATCTATTTCTTTATAGCAATTTACAACCTTTACTTCTGACAGTCAGCTGAAGTTCTTCCACAAATCGTTTGCCAAAAAGGTCAAATTATTGATATATATTCACAATCATAAAATTTATCGAAAACGGAGAGATAAGAAAACTACATCAATCAATCTTGTAATGTAACTCATGCTCAGTAAACAGTCAACATGGATTTTTTTGCTAATTACAATAATTCTAAGAAGGGTACATAAATAACATAATTTGATTGCATCATTAATTAGGGGTACCCGGCCAGGAGCATATCATGATCGGTTGCTGATATGGCCGTTGATTGTGGCATCCAGCTGAAGAAGGCTGGCTGTTCTTGTTTCTTCTGGGTCTTGCTGCTCTTTGCTTTGCTTCCTTTTATTTATACTCCAATGCTTTTCTATGTTTTTTTTTTGATGAAACATAGGCCAAATACAAATAGGACACAACAGAAACCATAAAGACGATACAACAAATTACAATGACTGCTAAACCACAATACAGAAAACCGTGAAAGCGGAATCCGTGTGAAGCATAACCATCGAGCACCTGTTGAATCATCTTTACCGTCCAGTGGTCCGCGTCCGCATCAAGCCAACGGTGGCCAAACGGAAGAAGCCAAGCTTCAAAAATGCACTAGAGCCCCAGCCACAATTTCTATAAACGTCATCTTCAGCCCACTGCTTCACCCCGGTAAACACCGGCTTATTAAACTAACGGATTAATCCAGCTACCCCGGAAAAATCCTACCTAAACTACAACCGAGTCTAAAACTAGACTCAAAACCACAAACCGCCGCCGACCAAACAAGTCCGACCAAAGCCACAAGCCAGCCATCCACGCCGCCGAAGGCCAACCACCACCATCCAAGACCTCCGCCTGACAGCCCCGCAACTCTGCCCGAACCGCCGCCAACGAGCACACTGTACACCGCCGGTCGCCAGATCCAGCAACCACTCGGCGCCACCGAAAGCCTCCTCCACCGCGACAACCCCGAAGGCCACCAGATCCGGCCACCCAGCACAAAATCCAACCCCCGAAGGGCCAAAATCAACGACCTCCACCACCCCTATCCCTCCCATCCCGCTCGATCCAAAACGGAACCGCCCCATCTCGCCAACCAGATCCGACAGCTCCGCCTCACCAAGCCGAGACAAGGGACGGAGGAAGGTGGAAGGGCCCCACGTTTTACCCGGAGAGCGCCTCCTGAACCGTTCGCCGCCTGAGCCTCTTCGCCGCTGGAACCCTCTCGCACCTTCTAGAGAGATACGAGAGAAAAGTTTGCAGTAAACAAGTTAAGTAATAGACAAAAGCTAACATGTTGACCCAACTATTAAAAGTTTCTTAAGAGTTTGCGAACGAATTTCTAAAATAGGGCACCATCTTAGAGCATATACACCGGTACCAAAATTGAGGACGTGCTATCCGATTTTGAGAACGTCCGGAAAAAAAAAATTAAACAGCGGGGAGGACGTTCGCAGTTGAGGACGTTCCGTGGGAGGACGTGCTATCGGAGGACGTCCGAGCGCACGTCCTCAAAAAATTAATTCGTTTATTTTAAATACAAATTAAACTCCAATTAAACCTCCTACGAACTTCTCATCACCCATCGATGATAATCCAAAGTTGCTCTGATCGAAGTGCTGCTGCGGTCGGCTGTGGAGCGGGAGGTGCGCGATCGGCTGTGCGATCGGCTGAGTGAAAAGTGTGCGAGAGGGTGCGCGACCGGGTGTGCGAGCGGGCATGCGAGAGATGGTCGTCTGGTGTGCGATCGGTGGTCGTCTGGTGTGCGATCGGGTACTCCATTGGCTCCAAAACGACGACGCTCCATCCCAACGAACTCCAACCGATTATGCGCAATCGATCGGGCAGCCGACCGGCCAACCGATCGGGTATCCGCTCGGCTAACAAGCCCAGCCGATCGGGCATCCACTCGGCTGACTTCCATTCCCGCAAAGCTCAAATTCCGCGCACCCCTTCTGTAATTATTCCCGCGGAGGTCTGAACTATTGCCGAATATTCTTCAGATGTCCGCGCCTTATATTCTCATGGCGTCCGCGTGATTACCGAATTTCCAGCAACTCCTTTATACCATCATCATAAATCCTTGGTGACAACCAACAATTACATCAAGGCTAGCAAACTTGCAGAGTTTTTAGATGATGTTTGGGACGCGGAGTTCACTCCAAACGACTAATTTTTACTCCAAACGGCTAAATTTTTACTCCAAACGGCTAATTTTCACTCCAAATGGTCATAATTTTTACTCATAACGGCTAGTTTTTTACTCCATCGGCTAAATTTCTCACCCATCTATAAATATAAATATGCACTTAACTTCACTCACAAATCACACAATACTTTCCTCAAAATGTCATCCAATTGGTCTATGTCTGAAGATGTACAATTATGTAAATCTTTTTGTCGCCAATCGGTTGATCCAATAACCGGCGCTAGACAAAAAGTTGACAAATTGTGGGAAAAGATTCATATTGATTTTCACGAGGGTTGGCTTTTGAGTGGTAACCAACCTAGGGCGGAGGCTAGGTCTCAGACTGCACTCGCATCTCGTTTTGCCAAAGTGAAGCCTATGTTGGTTTTTTGGGGTTCTAGTCTCTCGTACGCAGAAAGAAATAGAGAATCCGGCTGTAATTTGCAAGACGAGGTAATTATTTCATTACAATGATGATTTGTATATGAACTACTTCTATTTGTTTGATTGTGTTGCTTAATTTCAAAATGAATAGATACGGAAAGCTCAAACACTATATGTTGGAAAAAATAAGGAGTTCAAACACTTTGCTTGTTGGGAAGAAGTTAAGGATCACCAAACATTTGCTCGAACAGAAACAAGTACTCCCCCAACTTATACATACGAAGCCAACGCAGAGGTTGATGAAGTAGTCGTTCATGAAGCTGGTCCAAGTGTAAGTATTGATGATCTTACAACTTCTACACCTGAAAGTGCCACCAGAGGTTCTTCTAGTCCGGTGAGACCACCCGGAGTAAAAGCGGCCAAGGAGGCAAGGAGAAAGGGAAAATACTCCGCGACTAAATCAACTCAACGCCGAGACGATGTTTTGGAAACCATGGCAAATAACCAGAAAGAACATATGAATTGGCAAAGAGAGCAAGCGGAGAGAGCTCAAAAAATTCAACAAGATGCTATTAATATTAGGAAGTTGGAGGAACATACAAAGATCATGCAAATGAATACAGAAACAATGACTCCAACATCAAAGAGATACTTTTCAAAGAGGAAGGCCGCTATTGTCCGCGAATATGAAGAGAAGGAAGCCGAAGAGAACACTTCATCTTTTCCGAATTGTTACCGTCCATTACCGTTCGATGATTAGGTAACTTAGTGGTTTTAATTAAAATCAAATTATGTAATTTCAATTTCAAGTAGTTCCAAGTTATGTAATTTCAATTTAAGTAATTTCAATTTCAAGTTATTTTCAATTTCAAGTAATTTCAATTTCAAGTAATGCCTTGTTTGAACCACACAAACATTTATTTAACATTGATATTGAAATTCAAACTCACAACGGAAATTAAACCACACTTACAGAAGTTGAACCACACAAACAGAAATTAAACAACACACCAGAAATTAAACAAGCACAACAGTCTTATGAAATTATAGCATTTCACCGGTTTCAATAAACCAATTATGCTTCACTAAATCACTCTGAAGTTGTGTATGAAGATAAACAGATTGGAGGCTTGTAAGACGCTCGTCAAATGCTTCTGAACGTTGTGCTCTTCCGACAGGGTCATGACGAATGCGGTTACCATTATGATCGGTTGGTCCATCATATACCGTGAATGCACTAGTCGGGTTATGCGGATCTTGTTCAACGACTTCCACGAATTCTTCCTCCACAAACTCTTCCTCCACAATCATGTTATGCAATATAATGCAAGCTAACATAATTGTTTTTAAAACACTTTTGCGATGAAACATACCTGAATGACGAAGTATTGCCCATCGAGATTGTAGAATCCCAAAGCACCTCTCAACATCTTTGCGATAAGACTCCTGCTTAGTTGTGTATAACTTCTCCGCTTCAGATTGTGGATTGGGAATTGATTTCACAAAAGAGGAGTACCTTGGGTAAATTCCATCAGCTAAATAGTAAGAATTGATGTATGTGCTCCCATTCACTTTATATGCCACTTGTGGACTAATTCCAGCAAGTAGAGGGTCAAAGATGTCTGATTGGTGCAAAACATTGAGATCATTTTGTGCTCCTGGTACACCGATGAAGCTGTGCCATATCCAAGTGTCATACGAGGCAACTGCCTCCAAGATGATTGTTGGACGACCTTTACGGCCTGAGTGTGACCCTTGCCAAGCTGTCGGGCAATTCTTCCACTCCCAATGCATGCAGTCGATGCTTCCAATCATTCCTGGAAACCCTCGTTGCTCTGCTCTTCGAAGAAGTCGAGATAAGTCAGCTGCATTTGGAGATCGTAAGTAATGATCTTCGAAAATATAGACAATTTGACGACACCACTCTTTCATACATTCGAGTGTTGTTGTTACACCCATCCGTGTAATTTTGGCACACTGATCCGCACACGACCCATATGCCAACATACGTATAGCAGCTGTCATCTTTTGTTCAGGAAGCAAACCAAGGACTCCAGCCGCATCACGTCGTTGATGCCAAAAGGGGTCATGGTTGCAAAGCGTACTCTTGATACGGTTGAACAGATTTCTGCTCATTCGATACCTCCGACGAAAGTCTCTCTCCGGGAATATTGGATGTTCAATGAAGTAGTCGTCTAACAGATTCTGGCCTCTAGGCCCTCGTTGTCTCTGTTGATTTGGTCGACGACGTCGAGGTTGGACATCATCTTCATCACCGGTTGTTACCAATGCGACCGCATCCATGACGAACGAATTACACGTCTCATCCATTGCTCTCATTTGTTCCTCATACATGTTAAAACTTTCGTCGAAGTTGAAAGGATCCATCTAATTTTGTGTGTGGAAGTGAAGAAAGGTGATGAAATTTGTGAGTTGAAATCATACATTAAGTAAAGCTTTTTATATCATCTTCCGATCAACTATTTCCTCCAACGGCCATATTTGCTCCAACGGCTATATTTCCTCCAACGACCATATTTGATCCAACGGCTATTTTTCCTCCAACGACTATTTTTCCTCCAACAGCCATATTTGCTTTAACGGCCATATTATTAGCTTTTTATACAAATTCTGGTCCAACGGCCATGTTAACATTGATTTTTTAAAATATTTCGAATTTTAATCTATAACTATTTTAAATTTCAATATTATATGAATAGTAATAGGAGGTCCTGCATGTTCAACGGCTGTACAAATAGCGAAAATAGGAAGTCCTATTTTCATAAATAGTAATAGAAAGTGCTATTTGAAGAGGTCCTCAAAACAGAGGAAGTCCTCAACGGGTGTATATGCTCTAACGGCATTAAAGATTTCAGAAACTAGCGTCACTGTATTCCTCTGCTAGGATAGGCTCTTTGTTTGATTGCCTTAATTAAGTGACGGCTCCCTACATAGGAATTTGGGAGCTAAACAAATTTTGTAATGTTGATTAAATTCCGTAGGGATGTGATCCCATGAAAAGTGGATTTATCATCCGAAATAAGAATTTATTAGATCCCTCCATATTGACTAATTTACGGCTCTGATTATATCGAATTAATTTGAGAATTATGCTAATCACTCAACTAAAAATCGTATTAAGGGGCAGTTTGGTCAAGTTAATAATTCTTAAACGGAAACAACGACGACGAAGACAAGCCCTCGTAACAGTCACTATGACTAAAATGCGTAGTTTCTAAATCAGAATCCGTAGTTTCTATTAGGGAGCTTTCCGACTATAATGCGTAACAATTACAAATAAAATTCGTAACAGTCACTATGACTGCTACGAATTTTAAACAGAAAGTTATGCATTATAAATGTATGCCTATCAGAAATTGCATATGTACGCATTTTAACTAGAAAGCTAAGCATTATAAAAAATGGTTATGTTACTTTGCGTAATATTTGCAGTAACATGGTTAAAAATGCGTACCATAATATTCATAGTTACTTTTCAAAGATAAAATGATAACATTATATTGCTGGTAAATTAATCATAATGTGTAGCATAATGTTATGTTTTATTCGTAATCTCTTGCGCATCATTCGTATCTTTTGTTTAAAATTTCATGTTTTGGCTCAAAGTTTGTAATTCACAAGATACAACATCACAAACAAGTGAACAACTATTGCACTCATAAATTTATATGCCTTGTATATAACATTCGTAGTCTTGGTAGCCTTGTATATAAAATTGTATCAATGTATATGAAATTAATAGTCTTGTATATAACATTCGTATATGGAGGACATTTGAAGCATAAAGCTGGTGCATGGTAAAGCGTCCTAAAGCCAGAGTCGTTATTGCTAAAAACTAGCCGAGTTCGTTGCCGTTGGTGCGTTAAGTAGCGCGGCTTCGTTTTGGGCGTAGGGGAAGAAGGCGCGAATCAAACTCGTCGCTATAGGTTCAAACGGACCAATTATTTTGAAGCTCGAAGTGGCGCGGATTGGTTGAGATCTGACAGACGAGATTCACTCCACAAGCAATCTTCTCATATCCGCCGCCACATGAGCCACCACCGCCATATCACTCCACAAGCAAGCTTCCTGGAGCCAAACAGAGTGTTAGTTAAGAAAGGAAAAAAGCAGTTGAGTATAAATAGAAAGCCCGTCATAAATTCAGTTGACGAAAGCTTTCAATCTTGATATCGCAATCAGCCGCCGAATCAAAGTGAGAAACAGAGCTCTCACTTTCATCCAACTTCCTCATCAATCCATCTGCTCTTCCTTCAATCAACATGGCAGGACACCACACCAATGGCCATATTAGCAACCGCTCATATGCTCCTGGGTACCCCTTCTCCCTTAATTGTTTCTTTAAATATCTTATTTGTGATGTAATTCTATATAGCAATTCACAACCTTTACTTCTAACACTCGTCCAAACCAGCTGAAGTATGCGAAAAAGGTTACATTATTGATATATATATGATTCACAATCATAAAATTAATAGAAACGGGGCGATCAGAATAACTACATCTAGTAATGTATGTCAACATGGATTATTTTGCTAATTACAATTCAAAGAAGGGCACATAATTAGATTACATGAAGAATCAATTAAGAAGGGGTACTGCAGGAGCATATTATGATCGGTTGCTGATATGGCCATTGATTGCGGCATCCAGCTGAAGAAGGCTGGCTTTGCTTCGGCCTTGCTGCTCTTTGCTTCCTTTTATTTATAGTCCAATGTTTTTCTATGTTTCATAAGTAGCTTTTAAGAAACAATGACCAACTAGTACTATAAACAAGTTAGGTAATAGACAAAAGCTAACATGTTTAATTACCGAACTATAAAATATGTGCAAATTACTAATAAATGAATTTCTAAGTTGTATTAATTTTGAAGTTGTAACCTAATGCAAGAAAAAGTTTAATTGATCAGGGAAAGAACACTAAGATCATAATTGTAAATCAACGTCCTATATTATAAGATATCATCCAAAGATCAGATTTGGATCACCCTCCAATTACCTGCTTGATTATAACAGTGCAGTACTAAAATCAAATGCCAAAGACTAATTTATTTATTTTTTTCTTTTCAAGTAGATTTAACGGCGAAAATTCTTGCCAGAGGCAATTCAAAAGGTCGACAGCAGGAACAGACTTAGAAATCATTTCCACTTAACAATTCATGCTGATTTGGTTAACCAGTGAAAATGTTTGTATATTAAGGTTTTATTGAGTCCTGGATTTGGAACAACTTACAAGCTCTCCAAACCTCTTATAGAATGCTTTCTTCCTCAACGAATTTTGCCTCTCACTCGATCTTCGTCCCTCGTCGGGGAACCTATAGGACATGTCCCGCCTCATACTCAACGCACCATCTTGACTTCCACCCTTGGCTCCTCTAGCCACCTTGGTCACCTTACGATCAACAAAGTCCTCAAGCCCCTTGTTTCTCCCAGAACACCGCATATCGAAGCTGAACGTCTTTTTAACCTTTTTATACTCCATCGGCTTAATTTCTTCCTGTTTTTCCATATAACGCGACGACTCAGATGAAGACTCGGCGAGTTGGAGCTTAAGATCAGCGAGGCTGAGCCTCGCTGCAGCCTCACTAGCTCTCAGCGACTCCAACTCCCTTGAAATAAAATTCAAAGCGGTGTCCTTCTCCGCCAACTGATCCTTGAGCTTCAAGTTTTCACCTCTTACGATACTCGCCTCCTCTTTCGCTGTGGCTGCTTCCGCCATCGCTTGCTTGAATATATCCCTCAGCTTCTTCATCTCCTCCTGCAACAACAACTTCTCCGCTCGCTCGCGACTCCTCTCCTTCTCCACGTCCTTCAAACACCCCACAAGACCGCTCTCCTTCTCGTTCCACGCCGCAAGCATCTCATCCGCCTCCATCCTAATCCTCTCCTCCGCGTTTTTAAGCGTTTTGCATTCGGCCAATGCAGTCGTCAGCTTGAGCCCCATCTGTTCCTTCTCTTCTTTTGCAGCTTTGAGGTCCAGTTGCGTGGATTTTAAATCCTCTTTGGCTTTACTTGCCTCTGCTGCGACCTCACGCAGGACTGATGCGAGCTCGTCCATAGCCTTCCTGCTCTTCTCCTCGGCGTGTAAGGCTGATTTCAGCTCCTTCTTCATCTTCTTCAACTCTAATTCGATATCCATCTGATAAAAAAATAATTCAATTTTCAAAGCAACAAATAAATCGTCAAATATAAAAACAGAAGTGCAGATTGAGGAACAGGACATCATATCAGATAAATAAATACCTGAGTGATGATGAATAGGAATAGCCAGGCGCTCTTTGAATGGGATTGACTTTGAATGAGTAAAGGTTGTGGTGCGTGGGAGAAAGTCCAGATCTAAAAGAGAGACTGAAATGGAAGGATTGAATGTGGTTGACTTACGTGCACGAATTCCTATTTGTTATTAATTTATGATTTAATGAGGAAGACCGATCCCAATGCAGGTGCAGTTACACGGCTGACGCTGACCAGAGGGTTGAATCTTCAATGAATGAATTTATGCATTACATTACCAGTGGAGAAACATGAAATAGCGGCTTCAGACGCGCTGGAGATGAAAAGTCACGTTGCTGTAATCCGAGGTTGCTGATAGAGATTGATAGGATGATTTGTAGGAATAAAAGGAAAGAAATCAGAATGAGTTTAAAGGACACCATAAATGAGATCCCTCCAGTTAAATCAAGTTGGTTATTAGAATTGATTTAGCGACAGGTTCTGTTTCGTTGATAAGTCTAGTGGTTAACATACCAAATCTTATAATCGAATGAGAGATTATACATGTGCAGGAGGAGGGTGTCAATTGTCTAAAAAAGTCTAGTGCAATTACAGCGAAGGAAACTAAAAAACAACTAAAACATAAGGGACATTTATTGCTAATATGATTGCCATGCTTCGGTTCCCATCAGCTGTTCTGTTTAGCAGGTGATCAACTAAGCCCGCTCACCCCTGATTCTCCTGGCAAGCTGGATGTCTTTAGGCATAATGGTGACCCTCTTGGCATGAATTGCGCACAAGTTTGTATCCTCAAAGAGACCAACAAGGTATGCCTCAGCAGCTTCCTGGAGAGCAAGAACTGCATGGCTCTGGAAACGAAGATCAGTCTGCAAATACAAAAATATATTCAGTAAAAACCTCCAAACCAATAACCAACCTTCTTTCACTACAAACTTTTAAATTCACCATTTGTAATTACCTTGAAATCTTGGGCGATTTCACGGACAAGCCTCTGGAATGGGAGTTTCCTGATCAAGAGCTCAGTGCTCTTTTGGTACTTGCGGATCTCACTGCATTACAGAATAACACCATCAAATACATTTGAAATCAGCTGAAGACATCAAGTTAAGATGGCCTATCTCTGCTAACACAGTATGCAAAAATATCATCTTGGGCGACTTACCGAAGGGCAACAGTTCCAGGGCGGTATCTGTGGGGCTTCTTCACACCGCCAGTGGTTGGGGCAGACTTGCGAGCAGCCTGATATCCAAAAACACATTAACGCTAATCAATCAAACAACAAAACGAGTCCTACCACATTATTGAACCACAAATAATCAACAATAAACCCAAACCACAAATACAAACCTTGGTAGCAAGTTGCTTCCTAGGCGCCTTCCCTCCAGTAGATTTACGGGCAGTTTGCTTGGTACGAGCCATCTGGAGAAATAAACATCAATATTAAGCGAAGAAGACGATCAATCGCGTCAAAGAATCCAACAACGCCAATAATTATCCATCGGTTCAATATCTCCAATTCAAAAGTTCGAAACCCTAATTATCTAATCGGACACCAATTTAATTCTTCATCAAGGATTTAATCCACGAATCAAACTATTCCGAATCAAACAATCGTAGAAACTAAGTCGGCGGAAATCAACTCAATATCCGGACTTCAACAAACCCTAAATTGCAAACCAATCACGCTCAGAAACTAAGTTGGCGGACATCAACTCCAAATTCGAACTTCAACAAACCCTAAAGAAAATCGAAGGAAGGCTATGACGAAGCATAGATGGATGACTAACCTCTGAAAATCGACGATGTTCTCTGAAGATTGAGGATCGGAAGCTTTAGATTTGAAGAAGAACTGCTGCTTTTATGGTTTATATATAGGTTCTGTTGAACCCTGCAGAACGGGGATGGGTGTGTTATTTCAAGATATGGGCGGTGGATTATGTCGAGGTTTGTGTTTTTTCGGATGGAATGGACGGTTTAGATTAGATGATTTGACGAGACACGGATCATTTTGTTGACGTGGAGAGTAATGATTGGATAAGGAACATGTTGTGAAATTGGCATAACAAGGTGTTAATAAGCGGTGGCCGGGCCGGGTAAGCTCTAGCTCTATCGGTCGATTTGAGTAGGATTTTGGTGAGTCCTAATCCCTTATGGCTTTGCACATTAGGATCGGGCCGCGAGCTGAGAAAATCATTAGTTCTAAAGTTGTTATTGATCCTTCATTTCATGGATGACTAACTAATCGATAAATAACTCTTTAAACGTAAATGCTATTAGTTTGGACGTGTGAGATTTGATGAATGTGAAAAAATATATTTTTTATGTCAAGAACGTCCTTAAATCAATGAATATGCAATTTTGAATCGGACTCGTATTTCGAGCCGAACCTAATAATCGAAGCCTTAGCCCGACCGTAAGCCCTTCGAATCGGATCATAATAGGACATACGTAGAACTAGAGCCATGATCAAACTCGGACCGCCCTAAAACTCATTTTAACCCTGGGCGCTGGGGCTTGTTCTGAATATCCCATAATCCATATCACCCTTAATATAAATCGTGGCCTTTTTTTGTCCACATTTCACGCCCATATCATTTTTTGAAATAACAATAATTTTTTTTTGATAAAGAAAATAACAATACTTCAAAATACATGTGAGGGACTGGTTACCGAACACAAACTATTCAATACTTGATTTTATTTCACCGCTCCTTGTATCTCATTCTCTATTTATTCCCCCCTTTAGCCTTTACATCAAAACCCGGATTACAATTCTACAACGCGGCTCAGGTGGCAGCATCGTATAAGCTGTTCATGTGGCCCGAGCGCACCTAAGAGCATTTGTATTTTGTACTCATGTACAAATTTAATAGGTGTTGGAGGAGTATCTGTTGTTGTTAGTGTTCATTTTTTTTCTTCGATCAAAGTTCAATTTTCATAAAACGAGAACAAACTGCCCCTAAAGGACAGAAGTCCTAGAAAAGGCACGATCAAACAGAAACTGTTCTGGTCGGATCGACCGCAGTGGCCGACACTACATAAACGGATTACGCACCGTCGTGCCTTTTGATACAAATCAGGAGACAAGCTCCTGAAACTAAAAAAACTAACATTTAAAACTCAGACCCAAGCCCTTTTTACACGAGTAAGTTTTTTTGGAAAAAATCATTTTTAAATAACAATTATTATAGTAGCTGCTGATAATGGGCGGAGCCAGGCCCATTTTACACGAGCTGAAGCCCGAGTAAGTTTTTTGGAAAAAAATTGTGACAGAGGTAAGTTTCGAGACCCATCACCCATTATTACACTTGTCTGCCATTCCACCTGATATGCGGAAATTAGGTTAAAGTTTAGATTTTATTGATCGAGCAAAATAATACACAAGTGTTCAAGTGAGACTCATAGAACCCTAGGTTCTCACTCAATCCAATATTACAAATCAAGCAATGAAAAATGAAATTGACAACAAGTAATTCTTCCCTGAATCAATACGAACAGAAGCCCTATATCCCCGCACTGGAACCTCCACCGGAATCACTCCGGCGACGCGATTCTTCAGCTGCGGCTCAGGCGACTTGTTCTGGAAGATGGCTCGCACTCGCTGCAACAATTCCACGCACACGCACTTCGAATCTCTCTCAGTGTGTCACTCGCTGACTCTTGTGCTCGGAATCGCTCGAATTCGCTCTGTAATCGGAAAGCCCCAAATTGAATCTGAAGAACCCTAATCTTCGAAACCCAGAAGCTTTATTCAACTTGAGCTGCGACAAAACGCTGCGTTGAAGAGTAACGAACAAAACGACTTTCAGCGCCTCTTTCCATTTAATAGAACGACGCAGCTTTGTTCAAAACTAAAAACTTCTTTCTTTAATGAAACGCTGCCGTTTCATCTCAGGCTGAACTGAAGTGACGCCGTTTTGCTCAGGACTGACTTGAGCTTCAAAGTCCTTTGAGATTAAATCCCAGAACCTGCAATAGCTCAAATACAAAGCAAACCAAACAAAAACCACAATTGCCACTGTTGAAACTTCAACATCAAATGCTTGATTCATATCTTGCTCAATCATCATGTTTAGATTAACATAAACTCAACACCACCATGCCAATTGAAAGTTCTTGTGAAAAATTGTTCAATACTTAAATAAGAATTAAGAATGATTACATTGTATATGTTTTTGTCATTTTTATCAATACCACACTAACAACAACAAAAAAATTTAGCCCGAGTAAGTTTTTGTTCCTAGCTCCGCGCCTCCGCCCCTTGCTGAAACAACATCTTCTTAAAAATAAACACACAGCAGCAACAACTCCTCATCACCTATTTAGTTTTTACATGGCTACGGATGCTCTAAACCGAAAATGTTGGATTCAGAGAGCAATAACAATTTACAAAAAGACTCGATTTTCAACTCCATTTTAAAAATAATGCGTGCTCAAAATGTAAGGTTTTTTTTTATCAGGCATCATGTCCACATTTGCTACCTTCGGTTGGGCCTTGCTGCTGGCCCAAGTTGGATGGCCCAGGATAAGCCCATCATATCCAAATTAGGGCAACAGAAGGAGTCAAGCTGTGAGCTTCATACAAAAGCTCAGTTTCTCGAGTTTTTTTTAAAACTGACCCAATTGAGTTTTGGGGTTTCAAAACTGACTCACGCGAGTTTCACATTTCAAAACTGACCCATTTTTAATGAGACCGGATCCCCAGGATCTGACCTTTTACGTTTTTTAAAAGACCGGATTCCCAGGATCCGGTCTTCTGTGCGTGTTCGAATGAGAGAACTACACGTGTTTTCGTTTGCACATAAGACCGGATCCTGGGGAACCGGTTTTGTAAAAAACACAGAAGACCGGATTCCCAGGATCCTGTCTTTTGAAAAACGTAAAAGACCGGATCCTGGGGATCCGGTCTTATTAAAAATGGGTTAGTTTTGAAATGTGAAACTCGCGTGAGTCAGTTTTTAAATCCAAACTCGAGTTTGGATCAGTTTTAAAAAAACTCCAGTTTCTCGCGTCGCTCATTCCAAGTTTTGAATATAGAGCGAGAAAGTGAGTCCAAGAACACATAGCACTCTTCTTCTTCCTCCGTTCAATTTCATCATCGTTCTAAGGCGCATAAAACAGTAATCACATCAGAGAAGTCAGCAGACGGTCAACGTCCCTCCAGGAGTTTCTCAAGCTCATCTGGGGAAGACAGATCCGTCAGCCGAGACACGGCTGACTAGATCTGTGACAGGGAGTTTCTCAGGCTCTATTTTTAGGGTTCTAATTTCCTTAGTAGTCTCTGAGTGTAGACTAGCATATAAGTGGATTCTTGTATGTTAAAGTGCTGCTGCGTCGAACTGTGTAGTCTTTGCCTGATTTAATAGTGGAATGGTTGGGACCGGATCTTCCCGCCATAGATCCCAATGAGTAGGATCTAGTCCGAACCTTGTAAAAATCGTGTGTCTTGCAAGCAAAAACAATTCAATAAGAATGTAATAGTGCACTGAATAATCAGGATGCATAAAAATCGTGTGTCTTGCAAGCAAAAATCAATTAACATCGATTTTCAACTCCATTTTAAAAATAATGCGTGCTCAAAATCTCAATTTCTTCATCCTGATTATTCAAAGCATGCCTGAGACTGAGCCTTCCTTATTTGGGTCTGAGATTCAACTCAAGTCCACTGATCCGGCCAGTACCAGTGTAACATCGGAGCTTGCTCCTCCGAGAAAAAATCACAGCTTTCCTCGTCGCCAAACAAGCTCTGTTCGTCCATTTTCATATTATCCGGATGAGACTCGGATCTCAGGATCAACTCCCGCAACACTACTTTCTTCGATGATACGGCGCCGTTTGAGCTTCGTTTGCTGTCTTTTAGTATCGCGCTTGAGTAGCAGCTCTCCGCTGAAGATGTGAACCCTTCTTTGAAATCTGCGAAGTGCGAAACGGCAGCGCTGTCGTCGTTTAATGTTGCGGAAGGCAAGTCGTTCTGCTCCGGCAACACGATCAGCTCTGTATCGTCTCCGTCGTCTTCTGCTTCGTCATCTCCTTCTTGGACTGAAAAATTGTTTCCATGTTCTGGGGTTTCCTGATTCAGCTTCGATTTCAAATCCCGGATCTGCGAATCAAGCGAAAAACGTATTCTCGTGTAAATTAAGGATCGGTTTTTGACGACTCCGATGATGTTTTGCCGGCAACATGTTTCAGTTTCAAATTCGTAGCTTCGTACCTCTTTTACGAGAGAATCTTTGTCGCGTTGGATTGAGTCGAAACTGATCTGCAGATTGTCGTAATTCGATTTCAGCACGCCGTAGTCGCGTTCAAGCTGCTTGGTCTTCCTCCGTGCGCGGCGGTTCTGGAACCAAACCGCCACCTGGCGTGGCTGCAGTCCCAACTCTTGTGCCAGCTTAACTTTTCTCTCCGGCTCTAGCTTGTTCTCGACTTCGAAATTCCTCTCCAATGCTTTCACCTGAGTGAGGCTGAGACGCCGTTTCTTCTCGCTGATCCCGCCGGAATATTCCTCCACGCAGCCGTCGGAGTCTAATCCGTCCAACATTGCCTGGAACTCCCTATTGTAACCGTGCTCTTGTTCCTGGCTCTGTTCATCTGTGGATCATCAAAACACAGTCAGTATTCAAAATTTGATGTCACAGATCAAATTTGGAATACAAAGTTGCAAACTTTATGAACCAAGAAATCAATTTGTACCTGAATTAGGAAATATTGGCATCAGGGCACCCAACGAATCTGAGCTGCTGAGTCTCTTCATGACACTGATAGAGAATGGAATTGAAAGACGAAAAATTCTGAGGTGGAATTTGTGTTGGGGAAATCAGGACTGATTTATAGAAAGAGAGTCGGCACAGGACTGCTCAAACCCCAGAAAATATCTTGAGTTCATTACAATCAGCATTTTGTTGTTCCATTTTGAGGTCTGGAGCTTTGGAACTCGAGGAAATAGAGAATTGGGGAGACCCAGATGAACAAGTTTTGATCTTTAGTCATCAACACCAACCCACAAGAGAAGTGACTGAGATGCTAGTTTTAGCAACCTTAAGGACTCTAATGGATGTGGTAGCTGATCTATCTATCATTGTGCATGTTATTACTCAAAAGATATTTGGGTATTTTGGATGGTTAAAAAGGCCAGTTTGTTGATCTACAAGAAGAAGAAATTGAAGAGAGGAATATATGTGTGATGAAGTGAAGAATTAAGTTTGTCTAGCAGAGCCGCCGAGCTGACCATCATATTTGGTTTCAACCTGGTTTATATAAACTGAACTTGGGTTGGAGACTGGAGTCGGGTTTGGGGATCTGACTTAGGTTAAATGTGAGGCGTGGTTTAGAAAATGTGCTAAAAAATATGAATCCCAAATGGACCACATGTCATGGGATTCATGTATAAAGTTACCGTTTTGAAGGGCGGAGATGCCCTACATATGGCGGACATAGTACGTATTTTCTTTCCATCAACGGAGAATATTGAAGCCCACCTAAGCAAGTTTATTAGGGATATGTAGCGTGTGTAATTAAGCAAGAAGTTATCATCTCTTTAAGTCAATGTAAACAGGTCTCATCCCACAATGACATCAATCTCAATCTTTGACATAGACCCTGCGTGTGTAAACTTACTGGTATTCATCATCACCATCAATCTGAACCCTAACTTGTATGTCATAAATGTCTTGCTACGTAGTATGACTTTCAGACAGGACCACGAGCCCTTGATGATAACTCCAACATGGTCACCTAGCTAGTGTGTGTTTATGTAAGTTTGAACCAGGGAAACTTGGTCAGTGTTTGCCCTATGCTAGCTTTTGAGATTGAATCAAACTGTAGTTGGTGGTCTAAAACTACAACACAAACATAATGGACACAAACAGTCTTGTTTCTTGAATATAAACCCTAATGGTTCATTGAATTTGTAAGTGTAGTTGGCATCAGAATGGTGGGGTATGGACAGAAATTAAGAGAACCATATGGAAGACAGCAGCAACAATACAAGTGGCGTTTTGGCTGTAATGTTATGGGTCATGGTCATAAATGGAATAGACTTACCATAACAAAAAAGATAAGAAGAGGGTATGTCTAAAAAATCATATAAGTCTTTTAATCAAAAATAAATAAATCATATAAGTCCCATCAAAAAAAGTTATATAAGAGGCTCAATCAAAAAAAAGTATATAAGAGGCTAACGCCTAACAAGGTGGTTGTTGAGCAGGTTAAATACTTACTTTGCAATAGTTAAGGTCACAAGTTCAAACCCAACCAAAATACTTTTCCTTCCATAATTTTGTGGATTTCTAATTCCATCTATACTGTGGACCTTTTCTCCATCTTTTTGCAGATGTTTTCCTTTTCCCTTTCTCTTCATATTCCTCGTCCCTTATGGATGTTTGAAGTTGCTATGATCTACCCTCTTGTGGAGGCGTACTTAGATGCTAAGATTCTTCTATGGAGAGGCGGGCATGCAAACGCATGGGCGAAGCCAATAATTGAAAGTTTAGCAGGGCTGGATTTTTTTTTACACATTTAATACAAAATGATCGATCCTCATGCTATGTATCCATAATCATCCGAAAATATAACATCATATCCATGAAAATTATAAATATATACAGCTAAATTGTATCCATTTTCTTATATTTATTCAAAATTGTATAAAAAAATAAGCTAATAATATTCAAGAGTTAGATAAAAAAAATCTTACATTTTACAACCATGTCATAAAGAAGAAGCATAGTTGATCCAAAAAAAAAAGAAAGAAGCATATTGATATGATATTCATTCAAAATTTCAGAACCAATTGTCGAAAATTATACAAAACACACGGCATCATTAGAATTACAAGCTAGAAAATATAAAACATAATAAACATGATGATATCCCTATCAAAAAAAAATAAACATGATGATATATTATTACTTAAGAATAGTCATAGAAATAAAAATTTTGATCCATTATTTGACGTTTTTGGCTGATTATACAATCATATGATTTCAAAATTGAAGATGATTTGATATCTACAAAAAAGAATAGATTCCGAACACTTCCCGCATCAAATGAATGGGGTCATGGGAGATTTCTACATTGGGAAGGGAAGACGAGGTGATGAAGATGAACCAATGCGCGCGGGCAAATGAGCTTGTTCAATTTCTTGGAAAAATCTCTCGAAGAATCAGAATGAACCACAATCCCCAAATGAGCTTGTTTTTATTCCAGCTGAGAACGACCCGAAACGTTGCGTTCTGACGAAGCTCGAATCAGTCAATCCACGCCTTCGCAAAGCTGCGTCATTCCTTAAAGTTTGAAGTCTCCCGCTTGCATGAAGTTGCGCCGTTTCGGAGCCAGAGAATCAAGTCTGAATAAAATGGCTAGATAAGTCTGAACAAAATGATTGGACCCAAAATGTAGGCTTGTAAACAAGCCGAGTCGAGTATCAGGTTGTTCGTGTTCGGTTCATTTAAAATTTGACGAGTTCGAGCCGAATATTTTCGAGCATTAAAAATATGTGTTTGAGCTCGGCTCGTTTAATATTTCACGAGTTCGAGCCGAACTCGAGCTTTATATGAGTATTTTAATTAAATTAATTTAATATAATAATTTATTGTTAACGAGCTTTAACCGAGTATTTAACGAGCTGCAATCGAACTTTCACTAAAAAAATATTTTAAAATATATAAAATTACCTTAATCGAGCTCATTAACGAGCTTCAAACAATATAAATAAGTTTTAATCGAGTATTTAAACGAGTATATAAACGAGCACTTAAACGAGCACATAAACGAGCTGTTCGCGAACATAAACGAGTCGAGCACTAGTTGGCTCGTACTCGGCTCGTTTAATAAACGAACCTGCAAGTTATGCTCGAACTCGGCTCGTTTAAGATCGAGCCGAGCTTTGACCGAGCTTGTTCACGAGCAGCTCGCGAGTGTATCGGCTCGTTTACACCCCTACCAAAATGTCAGACTTAACCACTAAGTCCCAAAATGTTCAAACTTAACCTGTCTGTTTGAGACTCAACTAAAGATCTGTCATAAGCCTATAATTTGAGCTTGAATACAATAGTTAAGTAGAATACAACATTGGCAGGATGAAAGTTTAGAAATATTAGTCAGTGAACGTTGAATAAGTTAGAATTTTTGATGGGAGATTTTGATGAGGTAAGAGAGAATTGACTACCATGATAAAAAAAAAGAAGAGAAAATACAAATTGAAACTTCAAATTGTCGTCCATTTTCACCAACAGGGGTGGTGACCTGTTGGTTAAAGCGTCTGTCATGGATCCTTACACTCCGTGTTCGAATCCCGGGGTCACCAATTTTCTTCACAATTTTGTGAGATTTTCTTCCTTTTCCTCTTCCTCGCGCGTGGATGCTTCCTACATCTCTCGTGGATGCCTTCCTCCTCCCGCCTCGCGCGTGGATGCCTTCCTCTTCACGCCTCGAGCGTTGATGCGTTATTCCTCCCTCGTGAAGGAGTCTTGTAAATGGTAAATGTGCTAAGGTGGTCTGAGCTCCAAATGTGAAAGAATTTACCGATGAGGTAGATGTGCGGATCCATGGTTAATGTGCCGAACCTGACATGCACTTCAGAAGTAGAAAGATGTACCAGATGATTTCGGATCAAGATGTCTTGCTAGAGCTTCAAAAATTAATATATATGTGTACTAGATGAGAAGGCTGTAGTCATATATGTATTGTAATATTCTGAGTTATTGTACCCCACTTAGGATTTGGATCATATACAAAGTCGGATTTGGACCACCCTTGAATTACAAAGTTGTTTAAACCTTTGGATTAGATTATTTAATGGATGAGATTTAATCTACTTTAAATTTGATTTTCACATTAATTAAAATAAATGAAGGACTTTATTGTCGAAAAAATTTCCAATTTGAGCAAAATTGGAATTTGGTTTCCAATTGTATACACTTTCCAAATTGGATTTCCGATTTAGGCACATACCCTTAGGCGCTGTTGGTAAGGGCGCTTAAGGCATAAGTCGCTCTTAGCAACGGCGCCTAATGCTTAGGTGTCGAATTCTTGATACAACGAATGCTGAGTCAGCTAAAAATCATAAATAATATTAAGGCGCTGTTCTACACAGCGCCTAAGAATGTTATATTTTTAATGTTATTTTTTTTGAAAAATTTGATTAAACACCCATCTTCGATCACTATATTTGTGAGCTTAACCTTTGAATTTCGTTTCCGAGTAAACATGAAAGTTATAGATCATTAAATTAGCTTTCTAACCATATAAAGAACATCTTAAACGGACACCGGATGACGCCTCTATGAGCTTCCGAATGTTAGCTCGGACCCCCTCGGTTTCGGCAAATTTCGATTGATCATCCATCTTTGGTCACTATTTTTATCAGCTTAACCTTTGAATTTCATTTTTTAGTAAACATGAAAGTTATAGAACATTCAATTAGCTTTCTAACCATATAAAGAACATCTTAAACGGATACCGGATGACGCCTATATGAGCTTCCGAATGTTAGCTCGGACCCCCTCGGTTTCGGAAAATTTCGATCGATCATCCATCTTTGGTCACTATTTTTATCAGCTTAACCTTTGAATTTCATTTTCGAAGAAACATGAAAGTTATAGAACATTCAATTAGCTTTCTAACCATATAAAGAACATCTTAAACGGACACCGGATGACGCCTCTATGAGCTTCCGAATGTTAGCTCGGACCCCCTCGGTTTCGGCAAATTTCGATCGATCATCCATCTTTGGTCACTATTTTTATCAGCTTAACCTTTGAATTTCATTTTCGAGTAAACATGAAAGTTATAGGACATTCAATTAGCTTTCTAACCATATAAAGAATATCTTAAACGGACACCGGATGACGCCTCTATGAGCTTCCGAATGTTAGCTCGGACCCCTTCGGTTTCGGCAAATTTCGATCGATCATCCATCTTTGGTCACCATTTTTATCAGCTTAATTTTCGAGTAAACATGAAAGTTATAGAACATTCAATTAGCTTTCTAACCATATAAAGAACATCTTAAACAGACACCGGATGACGCCTCTATGAGCTTCCGAATGTTAGCTCGGACCCCCTCGGTTTCGGCTAATTCCGAATGTTCATAATAATTACTGTTTATTAAAAACTAAAAATCAATTTTATAAGGTATTAAGGGCATATTGGTGAATTAATTTCATTAATATTACAACTGCATGAACAAAAATCCTAAACTCCTCAATCAAAAATCACCGCTTCTCCGTCATCACGGTCGCCCACCCTCTTCAATTCCTAATGGGATCTCAACTCAATGATCATATAAATTATAAATATTTTCAATTGACAAAATTCCACCTAAATTATACAAAATATGTTTAATAATTTTTATGCTAGCTAAGTTTAATAAGTTTAATCCGAATTTATATGCTTCTAGTAAGGCCGAATTTCGTACACGGCATTGGGCCGGGTACTGGCCGGCCCTGCTCTAAAATGAGAGGGTCGGGTGGGCTTTAAGCACATTTTAGTGGTATATTGAACCGTTGTATTATCGGGTCGGGTATAATTTTGCAGAAAATTTAAACACTTAGGGTCCACTTTGTCGGGTCCAAATTTCCCTTACATAAATCAAATTACAATTACAAAACATACTGCAACACATAATTTACTTGAATATTCATTACAAAAAACAAAAAAAAATGCTTGATGAATCAAAAAATCTAAGCCAAAGCAAATATTAAGGCTGTAAGATAAAGCGGCTAAACCAAGCTTAAAGAGCTTGCGTCATCATAAAGCGTTCAGTAAATTAAGCACCTGCAGACTGCGTTTCAGCTCATGAACAAACGGAAATCCTAAATAACCACCACTGTTTTCGGGTCGGAATTACAGATCGAGATTGAGACTGCGTTGAAAACTTCGAATCTGAAAGTTTTACACGAAAAGGCGATAAGGTGCTCGAATCTTTCTTTAACAACTATATCAATTTTATAGAGGTGCGAAGAAAAATCGACAGAAAACTAGCCTGCAAATAGATCTGATGAGACTCAAAGCTGACGAAGTGATGCTGTGGAGTTGTGTGCTTCGATTTCAGATAGGAGAAGGCTAAACAATGCCCATCGGTTCCAACCTATGATGATATGAAATGAAACTCGAGAGAAACGAAGTGACGCGAGAGAGATGTGTTGATCGTGAAATCAATCTTTGAAGTGAGGCGATAAGTGACCTGAATCAGGCGGCTGCTTGCACGCTGTAGAGGCGTAGAGAAAACCTAATTGTTAGATAGGGTTTTCTAATATATTGAGTATAGTTCAAATTGAACTGAATATTTGGGCTTTGTTAAATTCGGGGTACAAGGGTCGGGTACATTCGGGTCGGGTCTCAATGAGTCGAATCCGGGTCTAACCTGGATCCGCGTCGGGTCGCGAGCGGGGCTGTCAACGGGTAACTCGAGGGACTTTTCAGCCGTCGGGTGGGATATCGAGGCCTGCTTCTGGTTGTATGTTTCAGTTCAATTATTTGAATCTAACGGATAAATAATTTTAATTTAGCAAAGATATTTATACCAATAATAAATTTTGTTAAATCGAATGGTTAGTATATGAGTAATATTGTATGATGTCGATTAGTGATAATTGAACTAAAAAAACTCATCATTTAAAGATATATAACGTAATATCGTATGGGGATCACTCGGTTGAGGACTTGAGGCAGAGTTGTTAAAGTGAGGCAGTGAGACACATTGTGAGCCACTCATTTTGATGATGTGGCAGGGAATAGGGCAGGAATAGTACCGGAATATTATTTGCTTTTTGCTTTTGATGGATTTTTTGTAGTGGGACACGTGACGCGCTCACAAAGCACCGGAGGGTTAGATGTGTGGCTCAGATCGTGCCTCACTGCATCATTTTAAGGAGGGGTGCCTCATTTGAACGCTCCTCATATCGTATGACTATTATACTTTTATTTTGTTATATTCTTAATATATTCAAAATGTTAAATTAATAATTATTTTGTTTCGATACTTGAATCGAAAAGAATTGATAGTTCGATATTTAAATTGAAACTCTTAATAATTTGGTACTTGATTTGAAATAAAATAATAGTTCAAAACTTGAATTGAAAATTTTTATAGGTAGTTAATTTATTTGAAATGATAGGATAGTTTTCCATAAAAAAAAAGAAGAAATGATAGGATAGTTGAGGTATCTAATATCCTCAACCGTGCCATTTTTTGCCGTCATTTTATTTTACACTTTTTCCGTGTTGAGGGATGACAGCAAAATTAGGGTTTTCTTCCTGACAATTCGAATTGGAGAATCTGACAATTTGAACAAATGTGGTAGTTTTCGTTGATGCGTATCGGGAACTTAGGGGGTGTAGTTATATTTTGGTATAACTTGATTAGTATAAAATCTCTATCTTCTCCTCTCTCTGCCGTCCCCCTTTCGTCTACTTCTCAAACCCTACTTCGTCTATCTTCTTCCCCAATTCTTCTGTTTCTAGTCACTGATCCTTGGTGCTATATTCTGTATCGCATCATTCGTCGTCGTCGATTCACAGCTGGAAGAAGACGAACTTCGACTTACTTCAATTCTCAGCTGCTGTAATCGCGGCAACCATTAAGAAACCTCGTCATGCATGTTTTCGATCTCCGCAATAGCTAGGCCTACAGCGTCCGATTTATCGCAAATTAAACCCTTTAGAAGGTTGTATTGAGAACATCAAATCTCAAAAAAGGAAGAGTTGCAGAGGGCTTTTGGGGTACATTAGTGAAAAGCTATAGCAAGATTGGGGGTAAAGGATATGGTTTTGGGGTTTTAGGGCTGATTTTGAAATGGGGTTATACACCACATGTCATTGTTATTAATTGTCTCATGAATGGTTTGTGTGGGCAGCTCAAAATCAATGAGGCTGCTTTGCTGTTTCAAAAATTGAAGACTCACTTTGGTTGCACACCTAGCATAGTTACATTTGGGACTTTGCTCAAGGGATTGTGATCTACTGGTAATTCCAGAATCGCGTTAAATTTGCATGAGCAGATTGCTGATGGGACTCATGATCTTAGTGGTGATTTGCAGCTCAATCTCATATGCTACAATACTCTTATAGATGGTCTTTTTAAGGATGGACTTATTGATAAAGCAACGGAATTGTTTCTAGAAATGAGAAAAAAAGGAACTATACTGGGTGTGCAATCCAAGTGAGTCTTCATTTTTGTTTCAATAGGTAACTTTTGAGTTCCCTCTCGATGTGTTTTAGGCCTCTGCCATTGGAGTTGTGTGCCCTTGTTTTCAGTTTATGCCATAGTAATAATTCTTTCTGATCCAACTGTGACAATGAAATATATCACATGATTTGTAAAGGCACTAATAATCTTTTCACTGATATGTCATATTCTTCACAACACTAACATTAGCTTGCGAGGTCGTGACGCGTGCCATAGCTTTGTACTTTGTAGTTAATACTGATGTGAATGATTCAAGTAGTCGCCATATCAACTATATAGTGATAGGAGTGATACATTTTTTCATTTAATTGGGTTAGGCATCTGCCTAAGTACACTTTATGGTTAGCATATTAAACTTTTGATTTAGCTGTGTCTTTTGAACAGATTGTTTACCATGGATTTATGCATATGTAGGCTTCTCTGTTCTTTACTTAATTGTTCTCGACTCTCGTAGGATAGGTCCGGCAGGTTTGATTTTTCTGAGAGAATCAGAAAATAGTTTTATCCTGGCATTGTTATATTATTCAATACAGATTAAGTCATAATTTGTGCTCCACAGTTCTTCATCATCTGGTCGGCAGCTTATCACTGTAGCTAACATTATTGCAGGCAGATTCATATTCATCTTTCGTGTCTATTGGAAGGTTGTTCCTTTCACTATTGATTAGTAACTGGAGCTGAATACTTATCCTCATCGTGTAACTTTATTAAAAGATGTAGCAATTCAGGTAATATGTCAAATGTTGGGTGTTTATTTCGTACTAGTTTAGTTCATGATTTTTTTTTTGTCTAGTCATCTTGTTATAAGCAATTGTTACACTTTCCGTTAGCTGTGCACGTGCTACTTTGTTTGTGATTTTATTCTTTCATTCGCTTTTAATAGTGTTGACTTGGATATCTAATAGTTTTATTAGTACTAATCATCTAATAATGAGCATTATGTTGTTCATGATTTAAGTTCAATATTTTTCCTTTTTAACGGCTCATATTGGTGGTCATTATTTACTGTTCCCAGATTTCATTGTTTTAACATGTTTCTTTAAATGCAGGTGACAAGGGAACACCTTTCCTTCGCATTGTATCTGGTTTTGTTGTTTGGGGTGGTGATATTTTGGTACAGGAAGTAATTGTATGTATGGAAATTACCTTCCGTGATTTGAATTTCTGTAAAAACATACACATCCATGGCAAGATAAAAACATGAGTTGTGAATTTTTCAGCCATCCCCAAAACATGTCCAATACCTTTTCAGTTTCTAGTTTCAAACATCCAACCGTCGATCTAGCTATCTCGCGATTAGCAAGTTGTAAACGTTTAACTAGATGCCTATGTGCAGCCAGCTTTATTAGTTTACAGTTTAGAGATTCTTGCTCTCTTTGTCATTAGTTTAGAGTATGCTTCTGAAAATCATTTTGGTAGTCGTAGGTTGAAGTTCTATTTTTTTTTTCTTTCATTTTTCGGAGTTCATGTTGCTATGCTAGTGCTCCTTGTTTTCAGTTTACAAATGCTGTTTACAAGTAAGATGGCATCCTAATTTTTGATATTTCCCTTACATAAATTTCAGGGCTTTATTCACAGGTACAAATATGAAATATAGACTACGAGATTCTATTTTTGTTTGACAAAATTGTTCATTTGCTGGTCGTCTAACACGCCTCTTCAAATTCAGGTGAGAAGGGAATTGGAGCCAAGGGAAAAGACTTCACTACAAGGTAACGCCTTTCCACCTAATTGGATCTGGTTTTGTGTTTCAGGGTGGAAATGTTATTGACGGTGATGGTAGAGGAAGTAATTGTATAGATACCTTCTGTAATGAGGATTTTAAGATGACACATTCACATACAGGTCTACTTCTACATTTTCTCTTCCCGAAGTTTATTTGTTTGTTTTTCCCGTATCTGTATCCTTACATTATTTTATAACAATTGTAGTTTGTAGCATTTTCAAAACTTATGACTGTGTAAAGCATTTAATATTCTCCTGTTAGGTGTTGTGTCCATGGTGAATTCAGGACCCCAATTCAAATAATTCTCAGTTCATCATTACAACAATCAAGACTTGGTGGTAAGCTATTTTTTTAAACAGTAAACCTATTACCACCGCAACTCTTACGCCCACGTCATTACTTAAGTTTTAACTTGCATGTTTGGGTTTGACGAAATCTTAGGCTTGTTGGGGAGCATGTAGCATTCGGCAAAAAGTTATTCAAGGCATGAATACGGTGTATATATGCTATAGGAGGAGCCTACATATGCATATACAGAAATCCGAAGCTTAGTTGAAGTTCTCTTTACTACACATTTCACCAAGGATATATTCTTACAGTTCTGATGCTCCCGTAACTTTTTTTATGTTATCTACCGAATTTTTCGGTGAGTTGTTCAGAAATAAACTAGAAACTTGCTGTTTAGTTAAATGCTACAATAAATGATTTTTAGTTTCAATATTTTATCGCTCTGAATTTATGATCAAATTGAAGTTGCAGACACACGATTCTAATTGAAATAAGGTTTTCCATATGAGTATATGACATAACCAAGTGAGCTTTTAGAGTCCGGTTAAATGATGATGTTTTGCATATTCAATAAATTTTCATTTTTATTAAAATTGCAATTTGCGAAAATTCTTCTTCATAAAACAAGCCTTTTTTTTTCAAAAATAAAAAGGACAAACCAGAGTTCAACATTAAGTTATTTTGACGTATACACAAAACGGCATCATTTTAAACTGATTGACCGTGCCGTGCTAACTGCTACTTTCTTCTCAGGCGCTGCAGTTCATCAATTAACACCACCTCAAAATTAGGGTTTCGTCCGACAATCAGAATCGGACCAATCGACATTTCGAACAAATGCGGTCGTCGTCGATTCCCATCTGGAAGAAGCAGCTATTTCGAGTTCCTTACACTAGCCGCGGCAACCATTACGAAATCCCGTTATCGAGCTTGGGCGAAGCTAGGAGTAGAGTGTCCGATCATCGGAAATCAAACCCTAACGATTGGTGCCTTCAGAACATCAGATTTCGAAAGATGCAGAGTTCTAGAGGGTTGTTTCCGGATTTGATCAGTTTGAGTAAGTTAATGACTAGCTATAGCAAAATTGGGTGTACAGGTTATGGTTTTGGTGTTCTAGGGCTGATTTTGAAATGGGGTTATACTCCACATGTCATTGGTATTTCTTCTCTCATGAATGCTTTGTGCGAGCAGCTCAGGATCAATGATGCTGCTTTGCTGTTTCAGAATATGAAGACTCATTTGGGTTGCCCACCTAACATAGTTACATATGGGACTTTGCTTAAGGGATTATGCTCGACTGGTAATTCCAGAATCGCCTTAAATTTGCATGAGCAGATTGCTGATGGGATTCATGATCTTAACGGTGACTTGCAGCTTGATTCCATATGCTACAATACACTTATCGATGGTCTTTGTAAGGATGGACTTATAGATAAGGCAAAGGAATTGTTTCTAGAAATGAAGAAAAAGGACATAAGTCCTGACGTCATTACTTTTAATATAGTAATTGGCGGTTTGTGCAGAGTCGGTAAGTGGGAGGAGGCCCAAGCTATGTCTCATGAGATGTTGGACCAAGGTCTTTCACCCAGTGTTGTTACATTCAACGTGTTGATTAATGCTCTAGCAAAGATGAGAAAAAGTAAAAAAGCAAAAGAGCTGTTTTTACTAATGATACAAAGCGGTCAAATGCCCACTGTGGTTACATACAACTCGTTGTTGGACTGTTTACACAGGGAGGGAAATATTGAGGAACTGAGGGAAGTTTTTGTTTCAATGGACAGAAAGGGTGTAACGCCTGATGTTGTCAGCTATAGTATATTGATTAAAGGGTATTGCAAGCATGGAATGGTACATGAAGCTAATGAAGAATATTGGCGAATGATTCAAAAGGGAGTCAGACCTACTATCATCACTATTAATGCTTTATTAGAGGGCATGCTCTTGAAGGGTATGGTGAGCAAAGCGGTTGAACTGAAAAGTGAAATAACAGTTCACAATCTCACTCGTAATATCTGTACTTACAACATTTTGGTTGATGGGTTTTGCAAGAATGGTTACTTTCAAGAGGCAGTAAAGCTTTTTGATATGATGAGTGATAGCAAGCTGAAACCAAATGTCGTTACGTATACTAGTTTGATTGACGGACTTTGCAAAGCTGGGAAATTAGACAAGGCACTATTATTGTTGGATAGGATGTCTAGTGACAATGTGGTACCAAATGGTACAACATATAATGTTCTCATCAATGGACTGTGTAAAGCAGAAAAAATTGTCGAGGCAGAAAAGTTATTTGATATGATGAGTGATAGCAAGGTAAAACCAGATGTCGTTACGTATACTAGCTTGATTGACGGACTTTGTAAAGCTGGGAAATTAGACAAGGCACTGTCATTGTTTGATAGGATGTCTAGGGACAGTGTGGTACCAAATTGTACAACATATAGTGTTCTCATCAATGGACTGTGTGAAGCAAAAAAAATTATCGATGCGGAGAAGTTGTTAGTTGATATGGAAAAAAAAGGTATTCCTCCAAATGTGCACACATTTGGTGCACTTATTCATGGTTATTGCAAAATCAGTGACACGCACAAAGTTATGGAACTTCTTCAAATGATGGCACACCGACAACTCAAGCTGGATGATGCGATTGACCACATGGTCATAACCCAGCTGTTGAAGGAAGAAAAATATCATGAATTTCTCAACTTGCTTCCAACATTTCCTCAAAGGGTACCACCAACGGTTCACTAACCCGTGGTTTGAGGTGCGTGACAGTGGATTTTCAGGTACTAAACAAAATGTAGACCGAGGTTTAATGAACATATTTAGCAGAGCCACATGGTGCCTCAAAGAATATAACTATGGTGAATACTACTAACTTGCCGATAATGTAAGCTTCACGTAGAAGGAATCTTGAATGTGGATGAGGTCGCTCAATAGGTAACTTTTGACTTCCCTTTCGTTGTTTTTAGGCCTCTGCCATTGCAGTAGTGTGCCCCTTTTTTTTCAGTTTATGCCTATAATAAGAATTCTTTCTGATCCCACTGTGACAATGAAACATATTATTTGATTTGTAAAGGCACTTATCTTTTCACTGATATGTCATATTCTTCACAACACTAACATAAGCTTGCGAGGTCGTGACGCGTGCCAGAGCTTTGTACTTTGTAGTTTATACTGATGTGAATGATTCAAGCAGTCGCCATATCAACTATATAGTGATATAAGTAATACATTTTGTCATTTAAATGGGTTAGGCATCTGCCTAAGTACACTTTATGGTTAGCACATTAAACTTTTGATTTAGCTGTGTCTTTTGAACGAATTGTTTACCATGGGTTTATGCATATGTAGGCTTCTCTGTTCTTTTCTTAATTGTTCTCGACTCTTGTGGGATAGGTCCGGCAGGTTTTATTTTTCTGAGAGAATCAGAAAATAGTTTCATCCTGACATTGTTATATTATTTGTGCTCCACAGTTCTCCATCATTTGGTCGGCAGCTTATCACTGTAGCTAACATTATTGCAGGTAGATTCATATTCATCTTTCGTGTGTAATGGAAGGTTGTTCCTTTTCACTATTTTTGTGGTTCAGGGTGGAAATATTTTTTACGGTGATGGTAGAGGAAGTAATTGTATAGATACCTTCTGTGATGAGAATTTTAACATGAAACATTCACATGCAGGTCTACTTCTACATTTTCTGTTCCCGGAATTATTGTTTGTTTGTTTTTCCCGTATCTGTATCCTTACATGTGCCCCTCACATTATTTTATAACAATTGTAGTTTGTAGCATTTTCAAAACGTACGACTGTATAAAGTATTTAACATTCTCCTCTTAGGTGTTGTGTCCATGGTGAATTCAGGACCCATTTCAAATAATTCTCAGTTCATCATTACAACAATCAAGACTTGGTGGGGTAAGCTATTTTTTTAACAGTAAACCTATTAGCACCGTAGCTCTTACGCCCACGTCATTACTTATGTTTTAACTTGCATGTTTTGGTTTGATGAAATCTTAGGCTTGATGGGGAACATGTAGCATTATATGCATATATACAGAAATCCAAAGCTTAGTTGAAGTTCTCTTTACTACACATTTCACGAAGGATATACTCTTACAGTTCTGATGCTCCTGTAACTTGTTTATGTTATCTACCAAATTTTTCGGTAAGTTGTTCAGAAATAAACTAGAAACTTGCTGTTACTTAGTTAAATGCTACGATATCGTTTTCATGTTTTATCTTATTTATTGCTTTGAATTTATGATCAAATTGAAGTTGTAGACAAACTATTCCGATTGAAATAACGTTTTCCAGCTGACACAAACAATTGAAATGCTAAGCTTTCAGAGTCCGGTTAAATGATGCTGTTTTGCATTTTCAATACATTTTATGTTTTATTAAAATTGCAATTTGCAAAAAATAAAAAGGACAAAGCTTAGCACCATGTAACCGGACTCTGAAACCATATTTTTTGTTTGATGATTTAATGTAGACAAGTGAAGCTTTTTGATATGATGAGTGATAGCAAGCTGAAACCACATGTCGCCACGTATACTAGTTTTTTTTTTTTTTTTTGAAAACCGCTACGTATACTAGTTTGATTGACGGACTTTGTAAAGCTGGGAAATTAGACAAGGCATTATTATTGTTTGATAGGATGGGTATTCCTCCAAATATCGTTACATATAATTGTTTGATTGACGGATTTTGCAAAGCTGAAAAATTAGAAAAGGCGCTGTCATTGTTTGATAGGATGTCTAGCGACGCTGTGGTACCAAATGTTACGACATATAGTATTCTAATCAATGGACTGTGTAAAGCTGAACGAATAACTGAGGCGGAGAAGTTATTTGTTGATATGGAAAAAAAATGGTAAGGTGCTCTGATTCATGGTTTTTGCCTGATCAGTGACACAAACAAAGTAATTGAACTCCTTCAAATGATGGCACACCGACAAGTCAAGCTGAATGATGCATACCCAACTGTTGAAGGAAGAAAAATATCATGAATATCTTAACTTGCTTCCAACTTTCCCTCAAAGGGTACTGACCACTGTTCAATAACATGTGGTTGAAGACTTGAAGGTACATTACTCCATATGTTAGCTGTCTTCTGGATGTCTGTCTGGTTCCTGTTTAGAAGATCCGCACTTGTTTCTCATTAAACTGAAGTCCCTACTCCCTACCACCCCAAGAGCAAATTGGATAAATATGGTGGACATACGCCTCATCTTTTATTTATGACAGAAAGTTGAAGCCTACTTGAAGTTGTGTCTTTACAACACCTTTCATATAGCACTGACTCCTTGTAACCTTTTAAAAAGCCGCTCTCTTTTGATTATCTGGAGCAATCTACAAGATATGTTGATGTTTGTTCTCAGCTTCAAATTGCAAATGCAAGACTATTTTTTTTTAAATCAAAGACGATTAAGGAATATTGCAGAGACAAACTGCTTTGATGACCTTTGCCTGAAACCGATTGGAGAAGTTCCTGCCGGTAACGTGATCGGGATATGAGGGGAGGCCGCGTTTTGGAACGAAATGCGTCGGGAGATCTTTACGTTTATCACTTGTCAAATGTAATTGTGCTCGTCGTCGTATCATTCCTCATCATATTTGGTTTATCCGTATCTCCGCAGGTAGAGAGTAAGCTTGGTGATTTGTGTATGGTTTCGATTTCTGAAATCATTTATGAAGTTCGAATTGTGTTACAATTTTAGTCATCTTCGATCTGAAATATTAGGGTTTCAATGTGTTGATCATTTTTAGATGTGCACTTAGTGCAGCTAGTTACAGGATGCATTATTGAATTTCGACTTACTGTAGCCAAATGTGCTGGTATTGTAGCTGAATGCCTGTTTTTGAGTAATACTCGACACTGTAGTTGTAATTTGGTTCAATAAGGTTGTTGTTGGAAGAAATTAGCTTCTGTTTCGATATCATGTCTTTTTAGCAGTATTGTTGACTTAGATTATTGCAATGATTTATTCTTAACGATTCAGCTCTTTGTTATTCTTCTGTATAGTTCATCAAGAGATTTGTTATGTTACTCTGAAGTTTTTCCTATGGTTGCTTGCTTTTATCAGTGACAGGAATCTACAAGCTTCCTCTTTTTGTATTTTTCGTAGATAATGTTTTGATGACTCCTTTATCTTAAGTTTTGGTTCATGACAGGACACTGCTATCCATACTTCGTGTAACCTATTCTGCAGTTGAGTAATGATGTCGAAGAAGATCCAGAAATAACTTAACGGGTGTTCTTAGAGGTTGATATTGATGGTCAACATCTAGGTAACCATTCGAGTTTCTTCTTGCCATTTGTAAGGCTTAGTTATTCTTATTCGTACCAACTTGTGTGCTGCTCAATTGTTTTCAGTTTATGTACATGAGACGAAAATTTCTGTTCAACTTTAAAAATCTTTGTCAGTTTATGTTTAATTTTTGTTGAAAAGACACATTCTTAATGACACGGACCTTAGCTTTCTAGGTTGCAGTGGGTATTATACATTCTTAGATAAGATTTTAATGATTCAAGCATTGGCAAAATTAACTGTATTCTGCCACACCACTGAACACACTTAAAAGTTAACAGCGGAGAAGGATGATTAAGTTAGATGTTTTTATTATAGTAATATGTGAATGTTGCCTTTTGTTTATTTTTATTATTTGGTACGGATATGACCAGCAAAATGTTTTTCCTTGGCGATTCGAATATAAGTTTCATCTGAAATTTATGTACAATTATCTGCATACAAAGTCATAAAGTTTGTTTCATAGTTCTCTATTATCCGATGAACTCCTTATGTCTGCAGTTTGGACTTAAAAATATGCAGGCAGACTCGTCAATTGGTTTGTGCAGCGAAGTTGCTCCTTTAACCGTTGGTAACGAACCATAGCTAAATAATCCATCCATCTTAGTCATCAACTTTATTGGTTAATGCAGCCATCCCCAAAACATGTCCGATAGCTTTTCAGTTTCTAGTTTCAAACATCCACCCGTCTATCTAGCTATCTCGCAATTAGCAAGTTGTAAACTTTTAACTAGATGCCCAATGTGCACTTTTATTAGTTTACAGTTTAGAGATTTTTTGTTTTCTTTGTCGTTAGTTTAGAGTGTGCGCACTTTATAATATGATGCCATTGGTCCTCTCCATCTAATGACAATCATTTTGGTAGTCATAAGTTGATGTTCTGATTATTTTTTTTCCTTCCATTTTTCAGTATTCATGTTGCTATGTTACTTGTTTTCAGTGTACAAATGATGTTGTTTACAAGTAAGATGGCATATTAATTTTTGTTACTTCTCTTACAGAATTCCGGGGCTTTATTCACAGGTACAAATAATAGCCAAGGAAAAGTCATTCAAGGCATGTATACTGTATACGCAATAGGAGGAGGAGCGGGAACTTGCACAATGGAAAACCAAGGAAAAAAGTCATAATTGCTGATTCTGGAGAAATACCCAAGAGCGAATGGGATAATGATAGTCAAGATTTATACATTCGTATCAGAAAGTCAAAGCCTAATTGAAGTTCTCTTGTTACAACACATTTCACATAGCGTTCTTACTGTTCTGAGGCTCCTGAACTAATGAGCAAGTTCTAGAACAATGTGCTCATGAAAATAGCGCTTGTCATGCTACGGCGTCGTTTCCACTCAGGCAGCTGCAAGTGGGTTTTTTTTCATCTTCTCACACGCGGATTCGAACGACCAACATTTTGGAACAATGCGGTGGTTGTCGCTGTCTTCGATTGGCAGCTGAAAGAAGCTGGAACTTCAGCATCCTTCAATTCTTTGCAGAAATGGTAACTATAGCGGAATCTCCGTATACTTTTTATCGAGCTTTGCTAAAGCTACTGTGTCCGATTATTCGAAATCAAACTATGTCGATCGTTATATTGAGAACATCGAAGCCCAAAAACGGAAGAGTTGCGAAGGGTTGTTGCCTGATTTGATCAGTTTGAGAAGGTTAATGAGGAGCTATAGCGAATGCTTTGTGCGAGCATCTCAGAATCAATGAGGCTGCTTTGCTGTTTCAAAAAAATAAAGACTCACATAAGTTGCCCACCTAGCATAGTTACATATGGGACTTTGCTCAAGGGATTATGCTCGACTGGTAATTCCAGAATCACCTTAAATTTGCATGAGCAGATTGCTGATGGGACTCGTATGTTTTGAGTGGTGATTTGCAGCTCAATCTCATATGCTACGATAATCTGATGAGTCTTTCTAAGGATGGACTTATTGTTAAAGGCTTAAAGCTACATAATTATTTCTAGAAATAAAGAAAAAGGACATAAGTCCTGACGTCATTACTTACAGTATAGTAATCGGTGGAGAGACCCAAGCTATTCTTCATGAGATGTTGGATCATGGTCTTGAACCCGATGTGATTACATATTCACCGTTTTGATGAATGCTCTAACAAAGATGGGAAAAGGTAAAGAAGCAAAGGAGCTGTTGTTACTCATGATACAAAGTGGTCAATTTTGTAAATAGTTAAAAGGCGACATCGCATTAGGGAAAGTGTGTATTTCAAATATGGAGATCGTGTAGAATACGAAAGTAATTTCTGATTTTACCTAATTTTGGAAACTTTTTCTTGCAAGTGTTAGAATCGTTGAATTTTTTACGAATCAAAGTGATATAGGACTGAATTTCAATGGATAGAATTATTGAGTTAGAGAGTTAATTTAGCGAAAGAAAGAGTCACCGTACACTGCATTTTAAAATCATGATAAGTCTTGGTCATTTAATCTGAAATGTTCAAATCATAAGATCAAGGGCTAGGATTAGTTTGTATTTTGTACCAAAAATTAACTTTGTACCTGATCATTTTCCTTGTCTGATTATCCTAAATATTACAAATACAATTTATATCTTTCAAACACATCATAAATCGATAAAAATATGTATTAAATTTGACCTGATGTCAACAAGGGCGGTGCCAGTTGGTTAAATAGTTCACCTTAAAATGGTTGGATGTGTAATGTTTCAAATTGTTGTATCCCGCTATCAACAACAACAAAAATTGACTTTCGTCATTTGGCTCTCACCTCCCTCTCACTTTGCGACACGTGTCGTCTTTAGTTTCGCCCTCTTACTTTTTTTTTTCGATGAAAAGGAATTTTACTTCCGCAAAACTAGGGGGTGCAATCCAACCTGGCCGAGGAACACATGAAACATATGCCTTTCTTGCCAAGTGATCTTACAATACATTTCCCTCCCTCACAAACCGTCGATCATGCGCTGCGAAAGTAATTGATGACACTTTGTTGCCCATTCTGCATGTTTTGAATGCAAATTGGATGCTTTTTCCAAACTTTCCACTCCACTACTGATAATGAACGCAACCAACAAAATCAGCCAGTGAACGAAAAATCACACCGTGATAATAAGTTTCAAATTCCATCACTTCCCATAAACAATTTTAAAATGTCTTTATTCTAAGATCAAGTACAAAATTAATTTTTGGTACAAAATATAAAATTCGTCAAAATCATGTTATAGATCGTCAGTTCATTTTATAGTTCGTCACTTTTCGAGTCGAAAAATGAAAAAGACGAGCCGAAAAATGAAAAGATGACATAGTTCTTCACCAAGAAAAATACCAAAAAATCAAGATTTAATCTCATCCATTCACATCACAAGATCAAAGGCTATGATTAGTTTATATTTTGTACAAAAATATCAACTTTGTACCTAATCCTTATCCTAATATGTAGAATGTTTTCATGATGAGATTCAAAATACACTTCCCCTAGACGTTTCGCCTATTTTCCAAAAAAAAACTGCAAGTAAACCGGCTGTTGAGTTGAATTTTCATTTTTGGAAGGGACAAAGGTATTTCCACTTGTTGGCAATAATGTTTATTAGTACAATGGATGCTTTTACAATCAATGTTTAAGGTTTTATATGATATATATGCGCAAAAAATATATTAAATATGCCTTGTTTTCTTATTTGATTTCCATTTCATCACATTCGACATTTGTAATTTCATTTTCTTTGGATTTTTTTGAACCTTAGGAAATGACATCATTTTAAATTGAGAACAACATTTAGTACTGTTCTGTATGACTCTTTATATTTCTGTCTATGTTAAACTAGATTAAAATAAAATAAACTAAATAAAAGTATGGATCACCTACCTAAAACACCTAGTAGAATTCATCTTTATCAAAAACATGTATCGCTTATCAGTGAGAATGAGAGAGACCTTGGCTACTAATTCTACTTGACTATCTACAATGGTTACCAAATTCAACACACTACTTTTTAACTTCTCAACACTTCACATCATTTTCTTTCTCTTCCACCTAATAATTCAATAACCATTCAACTTTTACACTCTACAATGGTTTTGTTTAATAAAATTAAACACCCTTCCAACAACCATTCAACTAATAAAAGACGTTTTTTTGCTGTGTCCAAATCAAATGAAACAAGTCTCTATTTATAGAATACAAAAAATGATAAATTTTGGTATAATTTTTTTTTAAGACCATCTCCAATGTATGTGTTGAAGCCATTTTTCAACTAAAAAAGATGGTGCAATGTGAAAGTAAAATGGGTGTTGATGCCAAGTGGATTCACACAAATTGAATGAGCTCAACGGTTGAAATCTGAAAAAGCATCTGCACTTGCCAGGCCACGCGTCAAGTACTCATTGGACCGCGCAGGTGCGTGTCGCGCACAAGCCGACAGCAGCGCGTGATGGACGCCCACTCGCGGAGAGAGGAGATCTGATCTCCATGCGCTGCCACGCGGCGTCTCCTTATTTGTTGCTGTAATTTCCGAGATTTTTATCTCATCTCAATTATTTGAGCTCAATTATTTCATTGTAAATGATTTTTAAAATTTTTTTTACACCATAATTCATGATTTTTTTTTGTCTACAAAATGAAAGTTGTTTCACTTGATTTGGACTCAGAAAAAAAACCGCATTTTTACACACTCTTTCTACTATTATCCTCTCCTTTATTGATTTTAATCATATATTTAGTGAAATGGATCCCAATAATAACCCTTTCAACACCCAAAACCCTTCTAATTATCCATTTAACTACCCAAATCCCAACAATTATCAATTCCAAAATCAATCTTCCAACCAACAACCACCTTAAAATATACCTAATTTTGGTTTTCCACCAAATTTTAACATGCCTTCATCCGTTCCGAATATTCATCCATATTATGCATCTATGATGGCATATTCATCTCAAGCACCCCCTTTTAATGGTTATATGCCAACGGGGAATGAAAACGTTCAGAGTGTTGGATCAACTGAATTTCCGGAATTTTCAACACAAATGGCTCTTTGTGGCATGACAAGTGCTACTGAAGTCACTACAACTGCAGAGGATTCAACTCCTATTCGCAAGAAAAGCCCCAAGTGGACCACTGATCAAAATTTGGTGCTACTTAGCGGATGGATTAAATATGGAACAAATAGTGTAGTCGGAAGAAATAAAAAAAGTGAAGCATATTGGGGAAGAATTGCTGAGTACTGTAATGAGCATTGTTCATTTGATCCTCCGAGAGATGGAGTTTCATGCAGAAACCATTATAATTATATCAACAAAATTCTAGGAAAATGGATTGGCGCTTATGATGGTGCTAAGCGTATGCAAGGAAGTGGGTGGTCGGAGAATGATGTATTGGCCAAAGCGCAGGAGTTATACTCAAGTGGTAAGAATGGTCCTTTCAATTTAATGGCTGAATGGCAAGCTGTTCGTGATCAACCTCGTTATGGTAGTCAGGTTGGAGGAAATACTGGGTCAGGAAGTAGTGGATCAAAGAGATCCCACGAGAGTGACTCAAACTCTGTAGGATCTAGTGCTCGTCCAATGGGAAGGGAGGCGGCCAAAAAGAAAGGCAAAAAGAAAAGTAAAGGAGCGGCCTTGGAGGCTGTGGACGAACAAGAGTGGGCTGAATTCAAACAAATAAAGGAGAAAGAGTTGGAACGATTAAACGATATAGCACTAAGGCAAGCAGAGGCTAACCAGAAGCAGGAGGAGGCTAACCAACTGATGAAAGAAAGGAATATGGCTAAAAAGATGAAATTGTACATGAAACTAAGTTCCAAGGAGAATCCCGATGACCGTCACAAAGAGTTGTTGGAAAGATTGGGCCAAGAGTTATTTGGAAATTGATGTATGTCAGTGTAGTGTCTCTATCAGCTTGTGTGCTTTAGTCATTGTCATGCATCTTTAATTCTTGGAGTGTTCTGTGTGCTTTAGTCATTGTCATGCATCTTTAATTCTTGGAGTGTTGTGTATGCTTTAGTCATTGTCATGCATCTTTAATTCTTGGAGTGTTGTGTATGCTTTAATTTGAATCCGATATTTATCTGTTAACGTACTATATTCAATTGTTTGTTTGGAATCCGTCAATCTCGACCATTCAATTTAATTAACTAGATACAATAATAGATTTGAAGTCCGTCATTCTCAACCATTGAAATTGAGGAGATGTAATTATAAATAGGGGCTTATTGATCCATTCATTTACCAATATCTCATTCCAAACTTATACAAACTTCAAACAAAGAAAAGCCTCCAATGGATCCCTCAGAATTGCCTTTCGATATCGAAGCCTACCAACGAAAAACTGAAATTGAAGAACGGTATATCATGAACCGGTTCACCGAGCGCCGAAAGAAATCATGGCAAGAAAATAATGCAACTCGTAGCAAGAGAAAATATCTCAACCGAGACCACCCAGCGGCGAACCAAAGACTTATTGACGACTACTTTTCCAATGAGCCTACATATGACGATGCAATGTTTCGTCGCCGGTACCGGATGCAGAAACATGTTTTCCTTCGGATCGTTGGGGACCTATCAAGTAGTGATAACTACTTCACCCAACGAGTCGATGGATTTGGAAAAGAAGGTATATCTCCCTTAGCAAAGTGTACCACAGCCATGCGAATGCTAGCATATGGTGTGTCGGCCGATGCTGTTTATGAATACATCAAAATAGGAGGTACTACAGCGTTGGAGTGCTTACGTAGATTTTGCAAAGGAATCATACAATTGTACGAGCCAGTGTACTTGAGAGCACCAACCCAAGATGACCTGCAAAAAAAATACTACATGTTAGTGAAATGCGAGGGTTTCCAGGGATGATCGGGAGTATTGACTGCATGCATTAGGAATGGAAAAATTGTCCTAAGGCGTGGGAAGGTCAATTTACTAGGGGCGATAAGGGAACCACCACGGTTATTCTTGAAGCAGTTGCATCTCATGATCTATGGATATGGCATGCATTTTTTGGATGTCCGGTGATCGCTCGATAATATAGTGTAAATATTCAATAAGAAAATCGAATACTTATGCTAAGTCACGGTAATCAAAACATTTGTAAAGACTCGGGAGATCCGAGGTCGAACCCAAAAGATAGGTGATTAAACTAATGATGCCAAAGATATATCTAGATTGTCAATGGTTTGGGGGGGAATTTTCTATCCAAAAGAGAGGTTTGAAATATTAAAGATGGTGAACAATCAATTGAAAGATGACTAGGGATCTATTTCTCCACCTAGACAATTATTGTGACGGTAAAATAGGACACCATTGATGAAATCACATGCATACACTTAGAATCTAGCCATGCAACATTAATGCTAAGTTCAACTCGCGCTACAACTTAGTACTAAGAGGTTACATCTCGCATAATACCTCACACTCGCGCTCTATTGGTATTATAGAATATGAATGCCTAGCCTCACACTCGCGCTCTATTGGCTAGATAATCATGCTCTTGTTAAGTTCAAGCCATTCTCATTAAGATTAGAGTGTCGCCATGTAACACAAAAACCTTAATGCTTCTTCATTTAGTTCATTGAAGTCATGATGATCAACGTGAGCTACATCAAACATGAGATCAAACAAAGTTCCTATTGGGGACATTTCACAAACACCTTATAGGCAACTTGAAGAGTTAAGTTCAAATGAATAAGAAACATGTGCAAATCATTCATCAATGGCATCCATAGTATTTATAATGTCACAAACATGTCTAGGGGTCCATAGATCCCCAACCAAGGTCACTACTCACTCATGGTGAGGTTACAAACAAAAACATCCATGATAGTGCAAAAACCCATATGGAAAAGAGAATTTAGAAATCTAGAACCAATATGGAGATCCAATAACCCTAGAGATTCGATCCTTGATGTTGTTGAAGTTGATCCTTTCCCCCAAAAACCCTAGCTCAAATCCCCCAAAAGTCCCCCCCAAAAACCCTAAACCATCTCTTTCTATTTATAGCCCCAAAGGCAAAAAATCTGGTTTTTCAGGTGAGGCTCGGGCGAGCTCCTTCAAGCTCGGTCGAGCGTATTTCGGCAGTGGCATTTGTGATCGATGCGAAATATAGCAGAAATATTCGAATAAAATCCAAACACTATTGCTAAATCACGGTAATCAAAACATTTATATTGACTCGGGTGAACCGAGGTCGTACCCAAAGGACAGGTGATTAAACCAATAATGCTAACGATTTACTTAGATTGTCTATGGTTTGGGGGGGTTTTGTTCCTCTTGAGAGGTTGATAGCAAGATTTTACTATCCAAAAGAGATTTTAAACAATGAAACACGTAAATAATCGATTAAAAGATGACTAGGGATTACTTCCCCACCTAGACAATTATTGTGACAATGATATTGGATGCCAATGATGGATTTACATGCACAAGAGTAGAATTTAGCCATGTAACATTCAAGCCAAGTTCAACTCGCGCTACAACTTAGAATGAAGAGGTTACATCTCGCATAGGGCCTCACACTCGCGCTCTATTGGCCCTATAGAACATGCATGTCTAGTCTCACACTCGCGCTCTATTGACTAGATAAACACATTCTTGTTAAGTTCAAGCCATTCTCATTAGAATTTAGGTGTCGCCATGTAACACAAAGACTCTAATGCTTCTTCATTCATTTCATTGAAGTCATATTGATCAACGTGAGCTACATCAAACATGAGATCAAGCTAAGTTCCCATTGAGGACATTTCACAAACACCTTATGGACAACTCTAAACATTTAGTTCAAATGAAGAAGATTCATGTGCAAACTCATTCAAAATTGACATCAATGGTATTTACATCATCACAAACATGTCTAGGGGATCCATAATCCCCAACCAAGGTCACTACTCACTCATGGTGAGTTTACAAACAAAATCAACAATAAGAGTGCAAACAACCATATGAAAAAGTAGAGTTTAGAACTTCAAAACCAATATGAAGATTCAAGATGTTGTTGAAGTTCTTCCTTCTCTCTCAAACCCCAACTTTCCTCCAAAAACGGCTCCACAAACCCAGGTAATCGACGACCCCTTCAAAAACCCTAATTTTCTCTTTTTATATCCCAGCAGTAAAAATCTGATTTTTACAACGGCGTGCGTTCGCACAGTCTGAACCATGCGAACGCATGGATGCTTGCTGGCCTTTTTTCGCAGTCTTAACGTCTGAGTTAGGTCTTGATGTCAACTGAAGAGTTGTAGCCCTTTGTGTTACCTTTCCAACAAGCTAGAGATCAGCCAAATCGGACATCGGACACGCCCTGGACGTCCAAAACAAGTTGCAAAGGTCAATATCTTGCATGCGCTCGCATGAAAAATCCATGCGACTGGTTTATGTTGTGCGAACGCACGAGGTGGACTGTGCGAACGCATAAGGCTGTTTGGCAATCTTAACCTCCGAATTTGGTCTTGGCGTCAACTAGAGAGTTGTAGCCCTTTGAGTTAGCTTTTCAACAAGCTTTGAATCGACCAAATCGGACACCAAATGAGATCTGTGCGTCCAAAATAAGCCCCAAAGGTCAGTCTGTCCCGTAACGCCCGAAAATCCATATTTTTGCCCCGAAATGCTCGGTTTTGCTCCAAAATGCTACTCACTTGTGTTCTCAGCTTAAACTCTGTAATTTGCCTAAAATGAACCACAAAGCATCAAATAGCAAGTGAAATCGTAATGGAACGATCGAAACAATAATCATAGAGGTCGCCTAAAATGCATATATTTTAGCGCTATCAAATCACCCCACACTTAACGTTTGATCGTCCCGAGCAAACTAATCATAGAGATAAACAACAAGAAGGCACTTCACTCACTCAGGATCGGTTCAAAGAAACTCCATATGGTCATGAAAACTAACTAAGAATACTAAGAAACAAATCTACTTCTAACTAACCACTTTCGTAGGTAACACGAGTGCATTTAGCGAATGCATCAAGCCTTTAAACCCCTAGGCTACCCTAGTGGAGGAGTTGTAGTCTCCTGAGAGTTTTCAGATACGGGAATACTCACAAATCCCACAAAGAGAACAACCATCCAATTAGCATTTTAAGTTTACAATTGTCAAAGTACTAGGCAAGGTGTTTTTCATGAAGTTCATAATGTATTCAACTAGATATGTGCATTTCAATCACTACATGAGTCCTCTTCGAATCCTTGTGGAAATTCATGAATTAGGACATTCAAGCAAATCAAAGCAAAGACTAATAAATCTTTAATCAAGGATTCTAGTCATTTTCTATGTCAATGACTTCAAGAAAATAATCTAATAGTTGCAAAGAAATCTTGTTGGATCACTCACCAATGCTAGCAAGGAGGCTAGTCAATTGGCTTGTGAGCTTTGAACTCATTCTCAAGCCTAGGACGCAAAGGTCACTTAGTCATATGAGAAGAGGAGTTCCAACATTACAGTTTTTGTATATACTTGCAAGTCATATCATGCCTAAGTATAAAAGAATACGAGGTTCGTCCCTTAGTGAATTCTTGCTAGGAAGTATCAATTGTCTCATTGGTTTTCATGCTAGAGGATGGTGGAATAGCCGATTGTCAAGTCTAAGTGCAACATTAAGGGGGTAGAATGGCCTTTGGCCGTACTAAGCACTTTCGAGGGGGAACTTACCTTCCTAACCCTCGGCGCTTAGCACATACTTCTTTAAATTCACTTCCTAATGGTGATCAATCATAAGGAAGGAACTTGGGGCTTATTTCAGATATTTTTTTTCTTTTTTTTTCCTTGCCTCTTTTGACCCCACACTTAGAACTTTGACAAAGGGCTAAGTGTTAAAATGGAGCATGACGAACCACAAGACAAATCCACAAGATAAGCAAGGTCACTAAGGTCACCTAAAGGCAATCATGGCATGCAAGAGTTTTAAAATTATAAAATTTTTCGATTTTATGCTTTCAAAGATCCACTCTTTAGTCTCAACGAGAAAAAGCTTAGAATAAAAGATAAAGAAGTGCTAGTAGATGCTTTGATCCTCAAGAATGAAAGTCAACAATCCAATCCATTAGTCATCTAAAGGATCAATCAAGTGAAATCATGCACGACTAGTTGAATTTAGAGATGAGATTTTTCGAAAATGTAGCCTTGCCTAGATTTTTTGTTTTCATTAAAAATTCGAGTTTTTGGATGAATGTCACATTAGTGTAAGTGTTTTCCTCTAAACATACAAATTGATTGGATTCCACACATTAAAGCACATCAAGCAAGCGCAAACATCTCATGTGGTCAAAACATAGGCAACAACATAGGCCACCCCACACTTATGCCCTATCAAGACATCAAGTTAACCAAGCAAATGTTAAGAAATCATCAAATATAGGCATTCACACATGCATAGTTCATATCCTCAAATTCTTGCACCAAGCAAATAGAAATCCAATCAAAATAGATATACTTAAAGATCGGGAGAGAAAACACTCACAAGCCTAGTTTAACGTCTTGGCTAAGACGGAGCCGATTCTCCTCTTGGGAGATAGGAAGCACACTTGAGGAGTCTTTTGCTAAGATCCCTCCTCAAGCGGGGCCTTGGACTTGATCATGTCAAACCACCTTCAAATCCCATTTGAATTTCCTCCCATCGAGCCTACAATGGGCATCCAATTGCAAGTTCGACCTCTTGAAACATGAAGATCCCTTTATAGCTAAGGGGTCATGGGAGCTTCTCTTGAATAATCTCGTGAAGTATGGTAGGAAGCTCCAAAACTTGTCTCTAGGCTTTGTGACAAAGAAAGGATCTTCAATGCTAGCCTCTAGCGTGATGGGCACACCTTCCTTCAATTTTTCGATGATGTCCTTGGGTGCCCATTCCTCAATCTCCCTCATTAAACTTCCGTTTCCTTGCGTGCGAGGTGGCTCCTTAGTCTCTTCCATGAAAGTCTCAACAAAGTCTCTATACCCATGAAGTTCTCGTGGCTCAATATCCTCTTCCTCGATTCCATCATCAACAAGAGAATCGGGTTCACTATCAAGCTTGCAAATAGCGGGAGGAAGGAATTCTTCTTCATTGACCAATGATGTTTCTTCTATGCATGAGGCATCATCATTGAAGAATTCCTCATCGGAGAGCGTCAAATGGATGTCGAGCTCTTGTGTGTTCTCATCTAAATGATCTTGAGATGTGCTAGTGGTGAAGGATGCTTCACTTTTGCATTCCATCTCTTCTTCGTTACAAGATTCACCATCTCTTTGGTTGTAATGAGCTACGGTGCCGACTCTCCAAAGTTCATCCTCCCTTTCTTGATCCCATTCTTCCCTTGAGACATTAGATTCAAGGACTTCTTCTTCTTCGGAGATTTTCTCTTCCTCATCCAAGTTCCCAATTTCAATGGCTGCTTGAGCTATTGTGCTTTCTAACTCATGGCTTTGAGCCACCAATCTATTCAATCGAGCTTCCATCTTCTCTTGGTTTGCTAGAAGTATAGCAAACATGGATTCTATATTGGAGGGCTCACTTGAAGGTTGAGGAGATTGAGGGTATGTGGGGTAGGAGTCTTCAACTTCAAAACATTGGCTATCATCCCAATTTGGAGTGTAATAACTTGTCGGATAACCATGTTCTTGCCAATGAGAATTTATGTGCTCCTCCTCTTGATAGTATCCCTCATTAGAATAGACTTGTTGGTTGTGGTTGTAAATCCAATAGTCTTCACAATGGGCAATTGGTTGATCATCTTCATAATAATCTCCATTGTGCATGACTTGTTGGTTGTAGAGGTCCATCCTCGCAAAACAAGATAGAGTAAGTTAGTAAGGGATATGAGAGAAAAAGAAGAATATACAAGTATGAAAAAGAAAAATATTCACAAAGTAGACAAACTAAACAATCTATTAGCACCTAGTTAATTAACCTATCCCCGGCAACGGCGCCATTTGATCGATGCGAAATATAGCAGAAATATTCGAATAAAATCCAAACACTATTGCTAAATCACGGTAATCAAAACATTTATATTGACTCGGGTGAACCGAGGTCGTACCCAAAGGACAGGTGATTAAACCAATAATGCTAACGATTTACTTAGATTGTCTATGGTTTGGGGGGGTTTTGTTCCTCTTGAGAGGTTGATAGCAAGATTTTACTATCCAAAAGAGATTTTAAACAATGAAACACGTAAATAATCGATTAAAAGATGACTAGGGATTACTTCCCCACCTAGACAATTATTGTGACAATGATATTGGATGCCAATGATGGATTTACATGCACAAGAGTAGAATTTAGCCATGTAACATTCAAGCCAAGTTCAACTCGCGCTACAACTTAGAATGAAGAGGTTACATCTCGCATAGGGCCTCACACTCGCGCTCTATTGGCCCTATAGAACATGCATGTCTAGTCTCACACTCGCGCTCTATTGACTAGATAAACACATTCTTGTTAAGTTCAAGCCATTCTCATTAGAATTTAGGTGTCGCCATGTAACACAAAGACTCTAATGCTTCTTCATTCATTTCATTGAAGTCATATTGATCAACGTGAGCTACATCAAACATGAGATCAAGCTAAGTTCCCATTGAGGACATTTCACAAACACCTTATGGACAACTCTAAACATTTAGTTCAAATGAAGAAGATTCATGTGCAAACTCATTCAAAATTGACATCAATGGTATTTACATCATCACAAACATGTCTAGGGGATCCATAATCCCCAACCAAGGTCACTACTCACTCATGGTGAGTTTACAAACAAAATCAACAATAAGAGTGCAAACAACCATATGAAAAGTAGAGTTTAGAACTTCAAAACCAATATGAAGATTCAAGATGTTGTTGAAGTTCTTCCTTCTCTCTCAAACCCCAACTTTCCTCCAAAAACGGCTCCACAAACCCAGGTAATCGACGACCCCTTCAAAAACCCTAATTTTCTCTTTTTATATCCCAGCAGTAAAAATCTGATTTTTACAACGGCGTGCGTTCGCACAGTCTGAACCATGCGAACGCATGGATGCTTGCTGGCCTTTTTTCGCAGTCTTAACGTCTGAGTTAGGTCTTGATGTCAACTGAAGAGTTGTAGCCCTTTGTGTTACCTTTCCAACAAGCTAGAGATCAGCCAAATCGGACATCGGACACGCCCTGGACGTCCAAAACAAGTTGCAAAGGTCAATATCTTGCATGCGCTCGCATGAAAAATCCATGCGACTGGTTTATGTTGTGCGAACGCACGAGGTGGACTGTGCGAACGCATAAGGCTGTTTGGCAATCTTAACCTCCGAATTTGGTCTTGGCGTCAACTAGAGAGTTGTAGCCCTTTGAGTTAGCTTTTCAACAAGCTTTGAATCGACCAAATCGGACACCAAATGAGATCTGTGCGTCCAAAATAAGCCCCAAAGGTCAGTCTGTCCCGTAACGCCCGAAAATCCATATTTTTGCCCCGAAATGCTCGGTTTTGCTCCAAAATGCTACTCACTTGTGTTCTCAGCTTAAACTCTGTAATTTGCCTAAAATGAACCACAAAGCATCAAATAGCAAGTGAAATCGTAATGGAACGATCGAAACAATAATCATAGAGGTCGCCTAAAATGCATATATTTTAGCGCTATCAAATCACCCCACACTTAACGTTTGATCGTCCCGAGCAAACTAATCATAGAGATAAACAACAAGAAGGCACTTCACTCACTCAGGATCGGTTCAAAGAAACTCCATATGGTCATGAAAACTAACTAAGAATACTAAGAAACAAATCTACTTCTAACTAACCACTTTCGTAGGTAACACGAGTGCATTTAGCGAATGCATCAAGCCTTTAAACCCCTAGGCTACCCTAGTGGAGGAGTTGTAGTCTCCTGAGAGTTTTCAGATACGGGAATACTCACAAATCCCACAAAGAGAACAACCATCCAATTAGCATTTTAAGTTTACAATTGTCAAAGTACTAGGCAAGGTGTTTTTCATGAAGTTCATAATGTATTCAACTAGATATGTGCATTTCAATCACTACATGAGTCCTCTTCGAATCCTTGTGGAAATTCATGAATTAGGACATTCAAGCAAATCAAAGCAAAGACTAATAAATCTTTAATCAAGGATTCTAGTCATTTTCTATGTCAATGACTTCAAGAAAATAATCTAATAGTTGCAAAGAAATCTTGTTGGATCACTCACCAATGCTAGCAAGGAGGCTAGTCAATTGGCTTGTGAGCTTTGAACTCATTCTCAAGCCTAGGACGCAAAGGTCACTTAGTCATATGAGAAGAGGAGTTCCAACATTACAGTTTTTGTATATACTTGCAAGTCATATCATGCCTAAGTATAAAAGAATACGAGGTTCGTCCCTTAGTGAATTCTTGCTAGGAAGTATCAATTGTCTCATTGGTTTTCATGCTAGAGGATGGTGGAATAGCCGATTGTCAAGTCTAAGTGCAACATTAAGGGGGTAGAATGGCCTTTGGCCGTACTAAGCACTTTCGAGGGGGAACTTACCTTCCTAACCCTCGGCGCTTAGCACATACTTCTTTAAATTCACTTCCTAATGGTGATCAATCATAAGGAAGGAACTTGGGGCTTATTTCAGATATTTTTTTTCTTTTTTTTTCCTTGCCTCTTTTGACCCCACACTTAGAACTTTGACAAAGGGCTAAGTGTTAAAATGGAGCATGACGAACCACAAGACAAATCCACAAGATAAGCAAGGTCACTAAGGTCACCTAAAGGCAATCATGGCATGCAAGAGTTTTAAAATTATAAAATTTTTCGATTTTATGCTTTCAAAGATCCACTCTTTAGTCTCAACGAGAAAAAGCTTAGAATAAAAGATAAAGAAGTGCTAGTAGATGCTTTGATCCTCAAGAATGAAAGTCAACAATCCAATCCATTAGTCATCTAAAGGATCAATCAAGTGAAATCATGCACGACTAGTTGAATTTAGAGATGAGATTTTTCGAAAATGTAGCCTTGCCTAGATTTTTTGTTTTCATTAAAAATTCGAGTTTTTGGATGAATGTCACATTAGTGTAAGTGTTTTCCTCTAAACATACAAATTGATTGGATTCCACACATTAAAGCACATCAAGCAAGCGCAAACATCTCATGTGGTCAAAACATAGGCAACAACATAGGCCACCCCACACTTATGCCCTATCAAGACATCAAGTTAACCAAGCAAATGTTAAGAAATCATCAAATATAGGCATTCACACATGCATAGTTCATATCCTCAAATTCTTGCACCAAGCAAATAGAAATCCAATCAAAATAGATATACTTAAAGATCGGGAGAGAAAACACTCACAAGCCTAGTTTAACGTCTTGGCTAAGACGGAGCCGATTCTCCTCTTGGGAGATAGGAAGCACACTTGAGGAGTCTTTTGCTAAGATCCCTCCTCAAGCGGGGCCTTGGACTTGATCATGTCAAACCACCTTCAAATCCCATTTGAATTTCCTCCCATCGAGCCTACAATGGGCATCCAATTGCAAGTTCGACCTCTTGAAACATGAAGATCCCTTTATAGCTAAGGGGTCATGGGAGCTTCTCTTGAATAATCTCGTGAAGTATGGTAGGAAGCTCCAAAACTTGTCTCTAGGCTTTGTGACAAAGAAAGGATCTTCAATGCTAGCCTCTAGCGTGATGGGCACACCTTCCTTCAATTTTTCGATGATGTCCTTGGGTGCCCATTCCTCAATCTCCCTCATTAAACTTCCGTTTCCTTGCGTGCGAGGTGGCTCCTTAGTCTCTTCCATGAAAGTCTCAACAAAGTCTCTATACCCATGAAGTTCTCGTGGCTCAATATCCTCTTCCTCGATTCCATCATCAACAAGAGAATCGGGTTCACTATCAAGCTTGCAAATAGCGGGAGGAAGGAATTCTTCTTCATTGACCAATGATGTTTCTTCTATGCATGAGGCATCATCATTGAAGAATTCCTCATCGGAGAGCGTCAAATGGATGTCGAGCTCTTGTGTGTTCTCATCTAAATGATCTTGAGATGTGCTAGTGGTGAAGGATGCTTCACTTTTGCATTCCATCTCTTCTTCGTTACAAGATTCACCATCTCTTTGGTTGTAATGAGCTACGGTGCCGACTCTCCAAAGTTCATCCTCCCTTTCTTGATCCCATTCTTCCCTTGAGACATTAGATTCAAGGACTTCTTCTTCTTCGGAGATTTTCTCTTCCTCATCCAAGTTCCCAATTTCAATGGCTGCTTGAGCTATTGTGCTTTCTAACTCATGGCTTTGAGCCACCAATCTATTCAATCGAGCTTCCATCTTCTCTTGGTTTGCTAGAAGTATAGCAAACATGGATTCTATATTGGAGGGCTCACTTGAAGGTTGAGGAGATTGAGGGTATGTGGGGTAGGAGTCTTCAACTTCAAAACATTGGCTATCATCCCAATTTGGAGTGTAATAACTTGTCGGATAACCATGTTCTTGCCAATGAGAATTTATGTGCTCCTCCTCTTGATAGTATCCCTCATTAGAATAGACTTGTTGGTTGTGGTTGTAAATCCAATAGTCTTCACAATGGGCAATTGGTTGATCATCTTCATAATAATCTCCATTGTGCATGACTTGTTGGTTGTAGAGGTCCATCCTCGCAAAACAAGATAGAGTAAGTTAGTAAGGGATATGAGAGAAAAAGAAGAATATACAAGTATGAAAAAGAAAAATATTCACAAAGTAGACAAACTAAACAATCTATTAGCACCTAGTTAATTAACCTATCCCCGGCAACGGCGCCATTTGATCGATGCGAAATATAGCAGAAATATTCGAATAAAATCCAAACACTATTGCTAAATCACGGTAATCAAAACATTTATATTGACTCGGGTGAACCGAGGTCGTACCCAAAGGACAGGTGATTAAACCAATAATGCTAACGATTTACTTAGATTGTCTATGGTTTGGGGGGGTTTTGTTCCTCTTGAGAGGTTGATAGCAAGATTTTACTATCCAAAAGAGATTTTAAACAATGAAACACGTAAATAATCGATTAAAAGATGACTAGGGATTACTTCCCCACCTAGACAATTATTGTGACAATGATATTGGATGCCAATGATGGATTTACATGCACAAGAGTAGAATTTAGCCATGTAACATTCAAGCCAAGTTCAACTCGCGCTACAACTTAGAATGAAGAGGTTACATCTCGCATAGGGCCTCACACTCGCGCTCTATTGGCCCTATAGAACATGCATGTCTAGTCTCACACTCGCGCTCTATTGACTAGATAAACACATTCTTGTTAAGTTCAAGCCATTCTCATTAGAATTTAGGTGTCGCCATGTAACACAAAGACTCTAATGCTTCTTCATTCATTTCATTGAAGTCATATTGATCAACGTGAGCTACATCAAACATGAGATCAAGCTAAGTTCCCATTGAGGACATTTCACAAACACCTTATGGACAACTCTAAACATTTAGTTCAAATGAAGAAGATTCATGTGCAAACTCATTCAAAATTGACATCAATGGTATTTACATCATCACAAACATGTCTAGGGGATCCATAATCCCCAACCAAGGTCACTACTCACTCATGGTGAGTTTACAAACAAAATCAACAATAAGAGTGCAAACAACCATATGAAAAGTAGAGTTTAGAACTTCAAAACCAATATGAAGATTCAAGATGTTGTTGAAGTTCTTCCTTCTCTCTCAAACCCCAACTTTCCTCCAAAAACGGCTCCACAAACCCAGGTAATCGACGACCCCTTCAAAAACCCTAATTTTCTCTTTTTATATCCCAGCAGTAAAAATCTGATTTTTACAACGGCGTGCGTTCGCACAGTCTGAACCATGCGAACGCATGGATGCTTGCTGGCCTTTTTTCGCAGTCTTAACGTCTGAGTTAGGTCTTGATGTCAACTGAAGAGTTGTAGCCCTTTGTGTTACCTTTCCAACAAGCTAGAGATCAGCCAAATCGGACATCGGACACGCCCTGGACGTCCAAAACAAGTTGCAAAGGTCAATATCTTGCATGCGCTCGCATGAAAAATCCATGCGACTGGTTTATGTTGTGCGAACGCACGAGGTGGACTGTGCGAACGCATAAGGCTGTTTGGCAATCTTAACCTCCGAATTTGGTCTTGGCGTCAACTAGAGAGTTGTAGCCCTTTGAGTTAGCTTTTCAACAAGCTTTGAATCGACCAAATCGGACACCAAATGAGATCTGTGCGTCCAAAATAAGCCCCAAAGGTCAGTCTGTCCCGTAACGCCCGAAAATCCATATTTTTGCCCCGAAATGCTCGGTTTTGCTCCAAAATGCTACTCACTTGTGTTCTCAGCTTAAACTCTGTAATTTGCCTAAAATGAACCACAAAGCATCAAATAGCAAGTGAAATCGTAATGGAACGATCGAAACAATAATCATAGAGGTCGCCTAAAATGCATATATTTTAGCGCTATCAATTTGGTCCAGCTCGAGCTCGGGCGAGCGCCATTGAGCTCGGGCGAGCTTGTAGAGGCATCCGACTTCTGGCGGCTTTTTCGTAGTCTTAAGATCCGAATTAGGTCTTGGCGTCAACTGGAGAGTTGTAGCCCTTTGAGTTAGCTTTCCAACAAGCTTTGAATCAACCTATTCGGACACCGTATGCGATCTGTGCGTCCAAAATAAGCTCCAGAGGTCGGTTTGATTTCAAGGGCGAGGCTCGGTCGAGCCTTTTGGAGCTCGGGCACTCATTTGCTTGAGTGATGAAATGATGCATGGAAGCCCCGGGCGAGCTCCACTGCGCTTGGTCGAGCTTAATTCGGCAGTGGCATTGGTCCAACTCGAGCTCGGGCGATCTCCATGAAGCTCGGGCGAGCTTGTAGGGACATCCGACTTCTTGCGGCTTTTTCACAGTCTTAACCTCTGAATTTGGTCTCGGCGTCAACTAGAGAGTTTTAGCCCTGTGAGGTAGCTTTCCAACAAGCTTTGAATCGACCAAATCGGACATCGGACACGCCCTGTACGTCCAAAACACTCCGGATAGGTTGGTCTGTCCCGTATTGCCCGAAACTCCATATTTTTGCTCCGAAATGCTCGGTTTTGCTCCAAAATCAATGCCCACTTGTGTTCTCAGCTTAAGCTCTGTAATTTGCCTGAAATGAACCACAAGGCATCAATTAGCAAGTGAAATCGTGATAAAACAATCGAAACAATAAGCATAGAGGTTGCCTAAAATGCATATATTTTAGAGCTATCATCCGGGCACGTTGAAAGATATAAACGTTCTAGACCGGTCACCAGTGCTTGATGATGTTGAGCAGGGAAATGCTCCAAGTGTGAACTTCTTTGTGAATGGACGTCCCTATAACATGACATACTATCTAGCTGATGGTATCTACCCTTCTTATCCGACTTTCGTCAAATCAATTAGACTTCCTCGAAGTGAACCCGATAAGTTATTTGCAAAATATCAGGAAGGATGTCGGAAGGACATCGAACGCGCATTTGGAGTGCTTCAAGCTCGATTTAAAATCATTCGTGAACCAGCTCGTCTGTGGGACATAGCCGATTTGGCTATCATCATGAGGTCGTGTATCATATTACATAATATGATTGTTGAGGATGAACGCGATACATATGCGCAACATTGGACCGATTTTGATCAATCGGAGGCGAGTGGGTCTAGTACACCACAACCATACTCGACCGAGGTGCTACCCGCATTTGCAAATCATGTGCGGGCTAGATCCGAATTCCGTGACCCAAATGCACACCTCGAATTGCAAGCAGATCTAGTGAAACACATATGGGCAAAGTTTGGAATGTTTCGCCATTGAAGATGATTAGTCAAGTCTATTGTACTAATTAAGTTATTTGTGTGTCGTGTGTTTATTTTATTATGTGTGTGCCGCATGTTTATTGTATTGTATCGCATTTTAAGTTATTGTAACTTTTTATTGGTTTAATAATGAATATCGTATTTTTAGTGTTCATTTAATTGGAAGAAGAAAGTAAAAAATTTATTTAAATAAATTATATTTTAAGAAAACTAAAATATAATTTTTAGTTATTTTAATTTAAGTATAATCGATAACTATAATTCAATTTAATTACAAAAATAAAAATAGAAAAGTAAATAAGAATATGAAATTATTAGGTGGAGGAGAGAGAAGATGATGTGTGGTAGGGTGTTGAATTTGATTATACTTTAATATTGGAGTGTGTAAAATTTGAATGTGTGTTGAATTATTAGGTGGAGGAGAGAGAAAATGATGTGGAGTAAAAAGGAGGGTGTTGAATTATAAGAATGTAGTGGGTGGCTGACAATGTGTCAGAAGAAGAAAACATGAAGTAAAGCAAGCTCTCTCACATTGCCACACCCATATTTAGGGGTCGGTAAAGGGCGGACCGGGTAAGCTATAGTCCTATCGGGTTGGGTTGAGTAGGGCTTTTGGTGAGCCCTAGTCCTTTATACATTAGGACCGGGTCGGGCCCTGAGAAAATTCATCAGCTCAAATATCGTTATCGACCCTTCGTTTCATAGGGCTTTTCGGGTTAGGGTCGGGCTCGGGCTAATTTCAGCCCTAAATGAATGACTAATTAATCGACAAATAACTCTTTAAACGCAAAGCCAAATACTACTAGTTTGGACGTGTGAGATTTAATGGATGTGAAAAAATACATTCTTTTTATATGAAGAACGTTTTTAAATCAATAAATATACGATTTTAAACCAGACTCGTATTTCGGGCCGGGCCGAATAATCGAAACCCTAGCCCGACCCTAAGCCCTTCGGATCGGGCCATAATAGGACTTACGTAGGGCTAGGGCCGGGTTCGAACTAAGGTACGGACAGGACCGCCCTAGGACTTATTTCGGCACAGGGCCAAATGACGACCCCTGCCCATATTTACCATTTATGGATCCTCTATACACACATACTGTCTGCCAAGTAGCTTAAATTTGGGCGTCTGAACTCTGACATGACCCAAGCTATAATTTTTTAAATTTCATTAACTACGCCATGTCCATAGTTAATCTTTCACCAATATGGAGTAGTAAAAATATATTACGACAGCGATTATGCAGGCAATTAATTAATCAGTCTGTCGATTTGAATTCAAATTCTTATGTTCTTATGTCTAAATATATCACTTGATATATTTTTGGTCTCCAAATATTTTGATGAACGCTTACTATATGAGTATATTAAGTTTTACATTTTCCCAAAAGAGTTGGATCTTCTTGTATTACTCTACTGTTCAAGTACATCATGCTTGTATAATAAATAATGCATATGAAATGCATAGAAAATGCATATGAAATGCATAAAGAATTCAAAACATTCACGAATTCATTTTTTAAGCTGGAAAATTATTGTCCTAGTCATATCAAGGAGATTCTAATGGGTCACCAACCCAACGACTATATCACCTATTGAATTATCTTTATTAGAAGAATCAGTTCCCAATGAGAATGAGACCTTCACTCTTCAGTTCTATTTGAGTTACGATGAACATGTTATCTAGTGGGTCACTAAAGTTTGAGTGTAACTAGCATGTAAGAAATGATTGATGCCTTTAAGGTTGTCAAGTGTACAAAAATGGTAAATGTGGAGTTTTGCAAGCACCTTTAATCATATTATGTGAAAGAAAATATTATAGACGTAATTTTGCTGGTTGTTTTTTTTGTAGTGACATGCTCCAAGCATAAAAGAGCAGTTTCAATAGCTACATACACACTAACAAAAATGATTCAACCTCGAAAGCTCTTCATCCAGACCAAACGATGCAGTTATTGGAGATAGAGATGCTCGCTTTGGCGGCACTCCAGATCCAACCTCAGCACGGTGTATTTGTAATGAACTGTAAGACATTTTCGACTATTCTCTTGCTGTTTTCTGGACTATTTCTTAGCAGTTATCTACACCATCAAATCGGGTAGCTACTCTTCTTCTTCATTCCGCACCGAGGCCGTGTGGATTGGGCGGTTTAATCTCAATGTTTCGGAATCAACCCTATCTGTGAGTTTCAACAACACCTTAGTTGAAACGAAACCAACACTTCCCATCAACCATAACTTGCCGACCAGTGTGAAAGTCAAAGGGTTGAATTTTGCACTCGTCAACAACAAACACCTACCTCATATTCACCTTTTGACCAAAGATTAGATCCAATGGATGGTACAACTCAAAAGAAATTCATGTCATAGAAGAACAAGAAGAGGTGGGCACAATAACTATCAAGATATAGGTTGAAGAGTTTGAAGGAGAAGATGGTACTGGTTCCATTTGTCCCGTGAAATTTTTTGTGCCGAGTCTAGCTTCGAAATCGTTACCTTTTTCACGAGACAAATGGAGCCAGTACCATCTCCACTACTGATAACGAACTCAATGTATTTTTGTGCATTGATGATCAATGAAGCTGCTGCTGATATCAACTTGAATGCTAGCCCTGGTGCAGAAGCTTATTGCAGTCAACTAGTCTAAAAATTGCTTCAAGAAATATTGAATAATAACTTCTTGGGGCATACAAATTTATGTCTTTGCTCAAAGTTTCATTTTGAAAATTTCATGCCTAGGACTGCGCCTAGCTCGATAGCTGCGCTGCATAAAGCAACGAACAAGCCAACCAATCAGTATAATCACTATTTGGGCATCTTGGGCCTTCTCTTCATTGTGAATTTCTCCTTACTTTTTCATTCTTCAAAGTGCCTCCTTAAGATGGAAGGCCCTTGAAATGGCCCTGGCCTCGTCATACTCATTGAGTTCAACCAACATTGTCTTGACACGACGAGCAAGACAATTAGTTTCACTCTCAGAGGCACCAGATGCTCGCTTTTCTAGCGTCTTACCAAGCAAAAGAACATAATCCACCAGCGGTTGCAATTTATTGCTGCATAGATAGTAATTATCAGAAAGGTTAGTAAAAGATGCATTATGAACCCAGTAGTTGTGGACAACTAAACCAATGTAAGAAACGTTCAAAATTTTAGCGTGCGCTGAACTGAAAATACCTGTGCAAGGCAGTGGCAGTTGCTCCTGTCCAAACCCCAGAAAGAGATGCTATAATCCTTTCCGTTCTAGTGATTGCATCATGAATATTAGATTTAATAGCTCGCAAATGAGGAAGAACTTTTCCGCTCAAAAGCTCATCAAGAGCAAGTTTTTCAAGAACTTTTATTGAGAGGACTTCTTTCCACAGGCATATATTTATCATTAAACGAACAGAGACACCAAAATGGTACGCTGCAACTCTTGATGCATTTGACACGGCTGTTAATACAAGCGGATTCCAAGTCGGGACCTAACAAAGAAATCACATAATGAGAATTTTAACTACACATTTCAATATATTGACCAGAAAGGTACTTAATAGCTTCAAGCACTAAAATAAATCATGAACTATATATAATTACCACAAGGTCCGCCACTATGTCAGCTAGACGCTTCCTGACTACCACTAAGAGTTCTCCAAAAGCTTCACTGGAGGCTAAATCATAAGTGGCTATCAAGCTAGTGGCAGAAACGGCATTTCTAGTCTGTGTTGTACTGAGCACATCCCAGCAATTGGCAACATGATGATGCAAGATAGGCAGTGCAACCTTTTCAACTAAATGAGGTACCAAGTTAGAATCAGCATCATCAGTGCTAAATTCTTGCTCTGTCAGACCATAATCAAAAAGCAGTGAATGCCTGTAAAAAAGAGTACATAGTTGAGCCACCTGAAACCATATTTGGATAAAAACTGAAATACACTAAAGGACTTGATATCCACAAATTACACTCTAACATAATTTTCATTGATTTCGAAGTCCAACTGCATGATCTATCATGGAAGACAGAACAAAAAAAAAAAAGTAAAGTTGGATTGCTGTTGATAGCACAAACACTGCATGGATTCTAGCATGAGCTTACCATTTCATGTTATCGAAGTCAACTTTTTTGTGAAGAGGATCCCACTTGAGGAGTTCTAGTCTCACATATGGAGAGACGATAGCAGGGACACTTAGAGCCATGTAAGCATCACGATAGCTTGATGCATACAGTTTCTTCCAATTTTCAAATATTTCTTTGACCACTGAAAGTTGAGAGTATTCTTCAGAGGCGTCACTAAAAATTTGATCTGCAGTCTGAAGTAACTGATCGGAGTTTGATTCATACGCTGCAGTCTCACTGTCACTTTCATCAGTGCTCCATTCTCCTTCTACACTAAGATGACGACTATCGACATCCATTCCCCGTGTATTAGCACGCGCTTTCCTTCTAGCGCGAGCCTCCGCTCGCCTTAAACTGTCCATACGTTTTTGTTGGTTCTCGTCCCTACCGAATTCATCCAACTTCACTGGCAAGCTTCCTTTCTCTCTCACAGCAGCAGCTGCTGCAGCAGCAGCTGCTGTTGCTGTGGCAATCATGGAGGAACTGTTACCGCCTTTGTTAAAGACTGATATTGCGGCTTTCACTGCAGCTTCCACCTCCATCATTTCATCATTATTATCAGCATTTCTGCGTTCCAAAGTGGCTGATGCTCGCTCCTCGTGAAGCTTCTGCATTTGTTCCTCTAGTTCTTCAATGAAAGGGGCTTTATCCTAAAAGTAAAATAAGAAGAACATGGATGAATATAGATAGAAAGTCCATTATTAATACCATCAGTGTAAAAGTATTGAAAATAATAGTTAAGTATAAGAAATACAAGCTACAAAAAAGCATATTACTAAGTCAAAAACTTATTCAGTCGACTATTTATAAACTCACAATGAAAATAGTATAAGTGTATAACACGCATAAGGGTAAAAATTTCTTTAGGAAAAAGGAGTCCTGAGCAGTGAGCACTAAATGACTGACAAAAGATGATTCCAATGGCTTTTATCTTATGCTCACGGACATAATAGCTAAAAGGGAAAGAAGAAGAAGAAACAACCAATGGACCTAATAGCGCAAGACAGGTGATCATTTTATTATACTACATACAAAGAGACTTTCAAGAGTACAATCAGATGGAATAGTTGCCAATAAAAGCTTGTGTATAGCGCGATTTCAACAAACACTTGGATTTTCTAAATCAAGTTCTACTGGATTTGAAGAAAGATATCAGTTTGTTGCTAATCATCAAAAAAGATTTCAGGACCCTAAAATGGGAAAGGGAAATTAGATATGCCCATACCTGCAAAAAGTCACATATAACAGAAATAAAGTCACGGGTCTTTTGCATAAAGATGAACTTCTCACCGGCGGCAGAAAGTGACTTTTCAAAATTTGTGACATTCAATATTGATGTGGACAGGTTTTCTTTGGTTTTTGAAAGGGAATTCACAGTTCTTCCGAAAGAGTCCTGGAAGGAGAAAACGACTTTTAGTACATCTCATATAAGAATAAAATAACAGCTTAACTTCCATTATAATAAGAAATGGGAATGAGCTTAGTCTTATAACCAATATAAACATCATAAGATCCTTAATGAAATGCAAACAAAATTAATGAAAAGAAGGGTGTAATGCAAACGGAAACCTAAGCCAGCAATATGCAGAGTCACAATGCAACCATTTCTGGTCCCTGTATTAAAACCGAGAGCATTAAGATCACTGTTCACCTAAAACAAAAGAATGTTGTCTTACAAATTGTCAACTATAATGGGACACATCTGAGTGCACCACCCTAAATATTGCAGAACAGAATCTAGATGCACGTTCATTATGAGTTCATGAGAACAATCACAAGGGTATTAAAAACTAAAAGCGTGGATAATAATTAGCCAAAAAAGAAAAACTTTTCAATTATTATGCGCTTGCAGTTTCTGAACCAATATGAAATAGATTTTTGAGTAAGCCATTATCACATCTTCATAAGGGCAACATCAAGCATCAACTATACATCTATTACTACCCGAAAGCGTAAGGTGCTACAAATCTACGGTGTTATTACTAGAAAACATAATATCAAGAAGGTGCTCATGAAGCATATGTTCTCCGGAAAAAAAATTACTTACCTTGAGCCTCCCGACACTATCTTTCATAGCTTTCCTAGCATTATCAGCTTGTTGGGCTATTGTCTGCACTTCCCTCATATGAGATGCAGCAACAGCCCCTCCAATATTAGTAGCCAACGGTGCATTTGAAACAGAAGAATACCCAGATGCAGCCGGATAACCATAAAGTTGCTGAGGTGTATTATTAATAAGAGGTACATTACTAGTAGCTAATCTGCTAGGCCCATCATCCATTCTCTTTCCCAGACCCTTTCTGAACTGCTCCTCCTCCCATATTTTTTCTTCATCATCCTCATCATCATACCCATCATCATCTATCCCAAAACTTGGACCTGCCACTCTCTCCTCTACCTCCTCAAATACACCCTTTTTATCTGATTTTTCCCCTAACATCTTAATTCTCCCTTGAAATTCTGGCTCCTCATCACTCAATCCCTCTGCCTCGCCATGATTACTCCCACCATCTAAAGCAATGTAATCCGGAGCTGCAGCCCTAGACTGTCTCATTCTTTCCCTCTGTGCCCTAATCATTTCAATAGTTGCTTGATCAGGAATAGCAGAGTCAGAGCCAGAAGCAGCAGCATCCTTACCTTTCTCAATCCTCAACGAATCCAGCCGACCTTGAACACCATCCCTGTCCTTCTTCTCCCCACTCTCTTCTTCATCCAACTCATCAACCTCCTTCAAAGTATCTGAAACGGACTTAACAGGCTTCAAAAGCCCCTTCAACACAACCACCGGCTCCGATTTCGCCTCAGCCACAGCAGGCCTTGAACTCGCTAGAGTTTTGGTATTCTTTTGCAGCTCTCGCAACGCCTCAATCGTATACGTCCCGGCCTGCGGCTGAACATTAGAAGGCAGCGAAGAAGGCCTCACCCGATCCTTATTAGACGAAATTTTATGCCCAGAACTCGACGCAGGCTTCGTCAATAAGGGTTTCGCTGGCCGCGAAGACGGCGTTTTCTTCGACGAAGGCCGTGAAAAAGGACCATCATCCGCATCTTCATCCTCCCCGAAACTTAGTAGTTTCGGAACTTTATGTTCTAACTTTTTAGGCTTTGTCGCAGCAGCGGCGGATTTGGATACGGATTTGTTGCTGGATTTCGATGTGGAAGTCTGCGAAGCCGTACCGTTAGCGGAGTCTTTGGCTTCCGCTTCTTCCTCATCTTCGTCGGCTCGCCGGCGGAAGTTTCTAGCTCGGCTGCTCATGGCGGAGATCGATTTTCTTGTCAGCGTTTTCCGAGCAATTGAGATTTTGCAAAAGCCTAAATTGCTTACAGCGTGATTAGAAGAAGATGATGCAGAAATTTGGCTGGACCGTGATAAAAGCCTACAGTTCGAACCAATCCATTCCAATTGAACCATAGCCCATTCAAACACTCTCGCCAATGATAAACAGACACGTGGAGTTAGACTTTTTGATGAGTTTACGCGCCATAAAGCACGCGCCGTCACGTTGAAAGAAGGATTCAACTTTGCCACTTTCGTCAATCAATTTTTACGCAGCGATCGATTTTTTGGATGGAGCAAGGAAAGGTGGAATCGGATGCGGTGGCGCCGATGAAAGGAATGGATCCGGATGTTGAAGCGAAGGGAGGCGAATCGGTGATTGACGTGTCCGATTCGTCGTCTATTGGGGATCGGAGGGGATCGGGGACGCCGAAGACGGTGCGGTGGAGTCCGGAGTTAGTTTCCGAGGCTCATTATACGGATCGGAGTGCGGATTTAGGGTATGGTAGAGGTTATAATCCTTATGTTGCGCCGTCGCCTGTGGAGGACACGGCGGCGTCTATCAAAGGTTAGCTGGGATTGAGCTGTTGTTGGGCTTTGAAATTTTCAGTTTTGTTATTATTGGATTGAAAGAAATCAAATGGATGCCAATTTCGTGAATTATATGTTTTGAATATGGCAGAGAAAGCTATAGAATCAATGATCATTGTTAAGGATGTGCTTGGGAGATGGGGTAAGAGGGTTGGGGAGGCCACCAAGAAAGCTGAGGACTTGGCTGGAAACACTTGGCAGCACTGTAAGTGCTATGGAAAATGGAATTTTTTTTAAACTTTGAAACTATGCAATGTGTGATTTTGGACGTGATAGTAGCTTGTAAGAACTGGGTTTCAGCTGTGTTCAGTTAATGTTCACAGTGTGAGAGCATGCACACTGCTGCTCAAAACAAGTCTGATGGAAGAAAGGTGATAAATAGTATAGCATTGGTTGATTGATGAAGTAGTTAAGTGTCGTTTTAGAACATAAGTGGCTTGGTTTACTCCTGCCATTATAGTGTATTCAAGACATCATCTCAATGCCATATATGAGTAATGGCACTAAGAATTAGTGGTCCTAATTAGTTGCGTTGTTGGTATTTTCGGAAGAAAGGCTTAAATGTCTTAAATAGACAATCTACAACTCTAACAACTTCTTGCTGGTAAGAAAGGTAATTTCCTAGATTGTTGGAATTCTTCTATTATCCAGAACCCTGTTACCTTAATGGTTCAAGTATTTCATACTTCACAGTTCAATATGTTTATCAGTCATTCTTGACTCTTGTATGCAGTGAAAACAGCTCCAAGCTTTGCTGATGCTGCTATGGGAAGAATTGCTCAAGGAACAAAGGTTCTAGCAGAAGGTGGATATGAGAAAATTTTTCATCAGACTTTCGAAACTGTCCCGGAAGAGAAACTCATAGACTCATTTGCGTGTTACTTGTCCACATCCGCTGGTCCAGTAATGGGAGTTGTTTATATATCTACTGCAAAACTTGCATTTTGTAGCGACAGCCCGCTATCTTATAAATCTGGTGATCAAACTGAATGGAGCTACTATAAGGTTGGTACATGTCCATGATTTATGGTATATATATATAACAATGTTTGGGTCTCGGTTAGTGCCCTTCATCGTATAAAATAGGCACTTGCTACTTAAAGATTAAGTGAATGTATGAACTATTTGTACTAGCTTCGAATATTTTTTGGAAGGTTTTATGCAGTGCCATGATTGACTATTCTTAGACAACCTGTTTCACGATATGATTTTTAGAGCAACAGTTTGGGGATCATGTTCAATGTCTGATATTCATATTATACTATATGCAGTTGTGATCTCAATTCAATTTGCATGAGTATCAATAGAGGAGTGACTGTCTAGCTCTCAGTTATGTAACTTTATGAATGATTTTACGTCTTAGGGTGCCTGATAAAACATGTGATTTATATCTTGTTGCTAGGTAGTCATCCCACTGCATCAGCTCAAGGCAGTAAATCCTTCATCCAGCCGAGGAAATGGTGCTGAGAAGTACATCCAGGTTATCTCTGTCGATAATCATGAATTTTGGTACATGGGCTTACTGAATTACGATGGTGCTGTGAAGTGTTTCCAAGATGCCTTAGAAAACAACAACCTGCAGCGTGTATGAGAGTTTTGCCCAAGACTTGATCTTTCCTTCATCAGACAAGCTGGTAATATGTTGATCTGACTCATTCACATTTGAAGATAATGAGATATTAGGCAGTGACTATTGTAGGATTCATTAAACTTTCCTCAACAGAACACATACATGTAAGTTTATTATTATTTTGATAGAGAAAAGGTATATGTTTGGTTGGATATAGAAATTGGCATGTAATTTGCATCAATGCGATTTCATGATTTATTTACAGTCAAGTTCCTGTATTATGATTGTGTCTGTCTGTGAACTTTTGGTCTTCTTCTCCCATACATTGGAATCCTTCTTTATTTGAGTTGTAATTGGTGTTGGTGCCATCACATTGAACCTCATTATTCTTTATTTTTTTACAATCCACGACATCATTAATCCATTTTGACAGTTGAAGCATTTAAATGCAAAATCAATGACATTGCAGCTAATTAAATATAGCAATTCTCAGACTTGTATATGCTTTTCTTCATGTGAAAATACTCATCTGATCATTACTAAGGAAATACTCACCTGATTATATGCTCTTCTTAATGGCTTAGTGGTGACTGGTTTGAAAATTTTCGGAACCCACATGGCGCCCCCTTGTCTCTCTTTTCTTAGGTTTGACCATGGACTTTACCTTTTAGAGCTCATTTGTGTGGAAAGCTGCTGCATATATATTTATTTTTGAAAAAAAGTAAATCAATTTTTGGAATTATCATTGAGTTTGGACATTTTGAAATTACGTTTTGATATAAAAGAACCTTTGATCTACGTGACTGAAAATTTTGAATGAATTTAAAACTGGTTTCTAAACTGAAAGTCTAAGTCATATATTTTTAATACTTTACTTAAATCATAAACTGTGATTATATCAACACGGGTTCGGATCGGGTGCGAACCACCATTTACTTGCAAAATGTCCATGAACCGAGAACTAATGAACTTTAGGCTTTTTTCATGAATTTTAGCATTTCCATAAACCGAGATTTTTAGGTTAAATACAAAGTTCATGGAAAATAGTCTAAATTTCGTCAGTACGCAAATTCTCAAGTAAATGATGATTCTCTGATGTGCTCCCATATCAACACCAATTAAAATAATTATCAAAATTTCAAAACAACCATCATCAATATTGTAAACGCAAGCCCAGAGGCCCACTTTAGTCCAGGCCCAAGTAGTTCGACCAAACCAAACCGTCGAGCTGTTCTGGCTTCCCCAACCCTAACTTGAAAAATCTGCAAGCTGAAGTTCAATTCGGACTGCCGCGTTTACCGGCTGAGCTCCGCTTCCGAATTTGGTCACAATTGCTATCTGTCCAACAGGAGTGAATTGGCGCAGGCTAATGATTTCAGTTTGATGTGAGTTGTTGAAATCTCATCTTAATGAATTGCAGGCTCGTTTTTTCAAGCATTGATTCATTGAAAGTTGTATGTTTTTTTCTGAAAATTGATGGGTTTTATCATTACTGGTTGAGGATTGAAGACATAGATGCTTAATTAGAGTTTTATTCTGTGATGTAGCAATGATCATATGGTTTTTTTTTTTGATTTTACATTTTGAGAATGATGGAACTGAAGTGAATATGAAGTTTAAGGGATTGCAGTTGAACGCCCTGCCAAAGCTCTGATCTTTTTAGCACCATAATCATGTTAAAATGCCCAGGCCTTTAGCAAAAACCACAATATCTGTGTACTTAATGAGTGAGAAAATCCAGGAAGTATTATACTGCTTTCCTTTTTTGTGGTTCGTTCCTGTTTTTCCTGATGTGCTGCAAGACATTGAATTTCTGTACGTTGGCTTTTAGCCATAATGTTTTGACTATATATGTTAATTTGTTTCACAATTAATATTTGTTTTGATAGACATCCACTCATTATGGATACTGATTGTGTATCAAATTTCTTCAGCGGAGAAACTGCAGTGTTGAGCTCAAAGGATTGCATTCAAAACAGCAAAGTTTTGGAAAAAGATGAAGGCTGTGGAACAGAGTGTCGAGGTTGTTTCTCACCCTGTTCCAGTCCCCCACACTAAAACAGTGCCCAGGCGCATCATAAGGAATCAAGTCCCTGATTCCATCTTCAATGATGCCTCGCTCAATGCAGCCATCTCCGTTTTACCATCAAACTATAACTTTGAGGTACACAAGTGTGTGTGGCGGATTAAGTCCTCAAAAGCCAAGCGAGTAGCTCTCCAGTTCCCTGAAGGGTTATTGATGTATGCGCTTCATTTATCAGACATATTTCAGAGCTTTGCCGAGGTTGATGACTGCCTCATACTTGGCGATGTCACTTATGGAGCTTGCTGCGTTGATGATTTCTCTGCAGTTGCTCTTGGTGCTGAATTACTGATACATTATGGGCATAGTTGTCTGGTTCCCATTGATGAAACTACCATACCGTGTGTTTATGTATTTGTAGATATTAGGATAAATGTAGACCGTTTCATCGATACCATGCGGCTCAATTTTTCTGGAGAACAAGAGAAGGATATAATTCTTGCTGGGACTATCCAGTTCGGGTCAGCAATTCGGGAAGCAAAACCTGCGTTGGAGAAGGCGGGATACAGAGTTATGATCCCACAGGCTAAGCCATTGTCAGCAGGAGAAGTTCTCGGTTGCACTGCACCATCTGTGATGAAAGGTTTACCATCCTCTGCCATAATCGTTTTTGTTGCGGATGGTAGATTTCATTTGGAAGCGTTTATGATTGCAAATCCTGGGGTCAAGACATTCAGATACGACCCTTACAATGGGAAGCTTCTTCTGGAAGAGTATGATCACAAGGGAATGAAGGCCTCAAGGATGAATGCTATCTTAAAAGCCCAGAACGCTAAGAACTGGGGGATAGTATTGGGCACTCTAGGAAGGCAAGGTAATCCGAGAATTCTTGACCGGTTGGAGAAGCTTATGTCAGAAAAGGGTTGTTCGTGGGTTGTTATTCTGTTGTCCGAGATATCTCCTGCAAAGATCAGTCTATTTGGAGAATCAATAGACGCTTGGATTCAAATTGCATGCCCTAGACTTTCTATTGACTGGGGTGATGCTTTCACTAAACCTCTGTTAACATCATTCGAAGCAGAGATCTCTCTTGGTTATCTACCAGGTTGGTGGGACCGCCCTCAGTCTGTTGCGTCTGGCTCGAGCTGTAAAACTGGACTGGGCTGCAATGCAGAACCGTCGTGCTGTAGCAATGGAAAATGTGACAGTAGTTCTTCCATAGACTATCCTATGGATTATTATGCTCAAGATGGAGGGGAATGGAACTCGTCTTATGTGAAGAAATCTACCCGCCCCAGGAGGAAACCACCTTGCCGTGTGGATAATTCTGAATCTGTACCGTAGTACTTTAGACTCGCATTGCCTCATTGCTTGAGCTATCAGCGACTTGTTAACACCGGTCGCTGCTAAACTATTCTTTCTTTCCCGTGCGCCTATTCCTGCCTTTTTGTCTTATCAAGCTGAAGCTCACAGGTGGAAAGCAACGTAGGCATCTTTCCTATGGTTATCATTAGAGGACGAATCCTTTGTAATGCACATCTTGATGCTATTTATTGTTTGCCCACTTGACATCACCAAGTGATGATGAATAGAAAAGCCAGTGTTACAAAATTGTGTAATTTGGGTTCTCATTTATTTATATTTGTGAGAAGGGTGAAGTTCAGGTATAAATCATGTTTTTTAATATAAACTATTAGTTTTTCTAATCAAGATCAAATAAAAAATAAATTTACAAATTTTCGAGAACCGTAGTTACATCGTGAATAAATTGAGGAGAAATACATTCAAATCACAAGATCAATGACTATGATTTGTTTGTATTTTTTACTAAAACATCAACTTTGTAACTGATCTTTTTCCCGACGGATACATAAACAAATTTTATTGTAAATAAAACATTTGTAATTAATCTCACCATACATAAATTGAAAAACAGTCCCATAAGACATCAAGCCATAAATTTTAGTTCCAACATAAAGTACAACAACACGAACAATAAAATAATGGTTCTCCAAACATTGTAAACGAGGCTGAATAATATAAATTTTACCAGACAATAATTGTTTGTGTAGTTTTGATGCACACTTTCATGGACGGCCTAATATTCTTCATAAATGTAGCACGAAATGGCACTTGATCCCATCTTGAGCATAACAATACTAAAGACCTCAACTCTTTGAGGTCATTGACGATCTTCTTAAGTGTATGTCTTGTAACACTTCGACTATGATATTCTATCTCCAACTTCTTCAACATAGGACACATCTTAGATATCTTCTTTAAGGATTTGTAACTGGTTGAAACACCGCGCATAGTTAAACTCTCTAGAGATGTAATGATATGATCACAATGGGCTGAGAACTCTGGCATTTCGCCATATTCAATGTGTAGTTGTTTAAGTCTTGAAAAATTCCTGAAAATGTCTTCCAGAGTAGTGGGTTCACAAGTAAGCTCAACCATCAAAATTTCTAAATTTGGGCACCATCTAGAAATAGTATCAACCGATCCATCGTTCGTTGTATCCAAGGTACGCAATCGAAGGGATCGAACATTTTCATGCTTATAGGCAATGGAAATGTTACCATTATATGTGCCCTTTTCTAGATGAATATCCATGTGAAGTGTTTCAAGCAATGTGCAGTTTTGTAGAAGTACAAGTAGAGTTGAATGAGAGAAGAAGTTTTGATATTTGAAACGAAAGTATGTTACTTCAGGCATCAGTCGAAATAACTCATCAATTTGTGACATCATAGGCCTAGATACGAATAATCCTTCTAAATTGACCCTTTTAAGGTTTCTACGTTGGCGAAACAACTCCATCAACGAATTCATTGAAGAAAGTGTTTCGTCCCAAAGAGTTATGCTAGTCAATGACATCAGCGATTCACGAATTAAATTGATGATTTCATCAGAAACATGACAACCCAAATTTACCTCCGTTACAAATTTAAATCGACTGAAAATTCGTGACGCTTTTGTCACATCAGAACTTCCGAGCTTGATACGACTTACACAATCATTCGAAACTTGGAGGAGATCCTTACATACCAATGAAGATATACGAAGATCCTCTTGACTAATTTTTTCGAGAATTTCCTTCCAGCATTCGATTGGTATGTCCCAATGATGCGGCGCTCTCTTCTTATTATACGTTTCGATAACTAGGGCATTCATTTTACTAGGAATGAGTTTGTGAAGATACAAGCAACCATTCTATATGCTAGAAATTAATAAGAATGGGCAACCTTCATTTGCAATTACCAAGGCCACAAAACCTTTAGAAACGAAATTTCAACTTTAAGCAAAGGAACACCTAATCACAACCTTAATTGGCTTGCCAATAACAAAAATTATTGTATCCAATCTAAATTTCTAAAATCATGAGCAAAATATCTTCGGTAACTTGCTCTTGTCAGAATTATTGTTCTTCTATGAGGAATTAATTTATAAAATTCAATCATTTGTATCTCAAATTCTTATAGAACATTAATTAGGATGTATAAAACAATGATCCACATGACCTCAACGATGTAAAACTAGGGCTTAATTCAGATCAGTGTTTCATATTGGAATGTTAATGTTTCAGTTATACTTTGTTTTATTGACTTGGCAGAAAGTATAACAATGAATCATTTCAATGGATTAACCCTTGCAAGGCATAGATAAACACCAGGCATCGACCTCGCTCTTCTCCGTCCCCATCGGAACGGGAGAAGACCACCACCAGATGACGAAGCTGAAGACCACCATCGGAACTCGCTCACGGCATAGATGACTTTAGGGGAGAAGGAGAGAGAAAGCAGCAAACCCTAACATAAGCTACAACATTATGCATCAGTTTTATATAGAACCGATGCATAATGTTAGACTTATGCATCAGTTTTTGTCTAACCGATGCATAAGCCTAACATTATGCATCGGTTTTATCCAGAACCGATGCATAATGTCAAAACCGATGCATAATCCAAAACACGGAACCGATGCATAATCCCCTGTTTGTAGTAGTGTTGATCGATCTATTTCTCAATTATTCAATTTACTATACATATTGAAAAGAGTTCGATTTTTCGAAATTTTGCTGTCACTCACCCTCGTTTCTAAAATTTATGATTCTAAGACATCGACAAAAATCATAACCACGACTATATACACAAGTCACACCGCACAAAAAACATTATTTTTGGATTCAAAGTAGGATTTTGACTTTAATTATGAGAGTGGGAATGACTCGAGACTTGTAGGATTTTGACTTTAATTATGAAAGTGGGAATGACTCGAGACTTCACGTAGACAATCTCAAAGAACATGATTGATTCAAACCCCAATAAACTAAACTAAGCTCACCCAAGCTCACCTATGTTCACCCAAGTTCATCCAAACTAATATAAATTAAACTAAGTTCATCTAAGTTCATCCAAACTAAACTAATCTAAACTAAACTCACCTAAGCTAAACTAGTCAAAATAAATAACTTTTATTTAATAAATAGTTATATATTTTATAATTACTAATTAATAAAAACATAAAATTATTTTTATAAATAAAACTTGTATTTTATTTATATCTATATAAAAATATTAATATTTTTTTATCAGTTTACTAAATTATTTCCATTATATTTATTATATTTACAGTTTTGTAAATATAATTTTTTATTGATAATTATAAAATTTATTTTCTTTTTATAATTAAGTGTTATTTAAACTTTTGAATAAAATTTAATTAAAAATTATATATATTTTTGAATTACTAATAATAACACATAATTTTTTTATAAAATATTGTAAATATACGTTTTTATAATGTTATTTAATCTTTTAAATAAATATTAATTTAAATTCATATAATAATTTAATTAATTGTTATTCAAACTTTTTATAAATATATAACATTTTTATAAATTTTAATTTTAATAATAAAAATTAAAAGAAGCTAATCTAAGCTCATCTAAACTCACCTAACCTCAATTAATCTAATCTTTTTTTTTGATAAGGCTTTCATGCCAAAGAGGCTACAACCACATGTCGACTCTCGCCTGAGAAGGGCACAACGCAAGCTGGCCGGCAATAGAAGCCAACACTAAGTACACAGTTCGAAGACCAACATGCCCATCAGAAAGAGCATAAAGCTCATTGGAAGCAACTCCATCTAAGCATTAAACAAACACACCGCCAAGTTGACCGGAAGACACCACCAAAAAGGTGGAAAACACAACACGAAAACAGACAGCCGAAGCTGTCGAAAACACTCCACCGGACAGGTGGAGAAACCCGACCAAAACCGACCGACGAAACCAACAACATGTATATACAAATATTGACAACCCAAAAACGGAAACCTCCACTGAAGCCACCGCCCATCCTCGTCGGCGCAACCCTCCAGCAGCCACTTCCACACCCCTGCCCCACCACCTCAACACACTCATCGGTCGCAGACTCACACCCCAACCATCGCCAGAGCTGGATCCGCCCACCCACACAGTAAAACCACCGCCCCAATCTCCTGCACAACCCCGCACCAGTCCCTGCGATGAATCCGCCACACACGCAGCCGTGAGAGAGCGAGGGACGAAGGAGAGGGTAGAACCAGAAGTGGTGACAACCGAGGATGGGCTGATCTAAGCTAACTTAAGTTCACCTAAACAAAGCTACAAATTCAAGCTCTAAAGAACATGACCTCAGCAATATCCAATTGAGAGAGAGAGAGAGAGAGAGAGAGAGAGAGAGAGAGAGAGAGAGAGAGAGAGAGAGAGAGAGAGAGAGAGAGAGAGAGAGAGAGAGAGAGAGAGAGAGAGAGAGAGAGAGAGAGAGAGAGAGAGAGAGAGAGAGAGAGAGAGAGAGAGAGAGAGAGAGAGAGAGAGAGAGAGAGAGAGAGAGAGAGAGAGAGAGAGAGAGAGAGAGAGAGTGTGTCAGTCTGTTCAAGGTGCTGTTCGAGACTGACGGTTGCATGAATTGAAGTTGCACGCACTAAAGCTTGTTGCTGCTAAGTCTTCATGAGAGGACTGCGATCTTCGGAAGAAGATCAGGTAGACTAAGAGAGGGATCTCTGATCTAAGGGGAGCTAAGATCGCAACTCACTTGAGTGTTAGAGAGTAGGCCGTTTGAGAAGGAGTTTGCAAACGTAAGACCGTTGTACTCTAACTCAATTTAGTGAATTGCTGTCTACCCCCAGACGTAGGCTCGTTAACGCCAAACTGGGTTATCAATTCGTGTGTCCATACTTTACTGCATGTAGTTACTTATCCTATTATTCTGCGTAAGTAGTTCAGCTAATTATTCAACAAACAGCTGGTACAACATCTCGATAGACACGAAATAATTTCAGTGAGGATTAACATTTCGTTGGGTTTCAAACTTCAAAAAAAATCATCATTGTATTTCAGCCCTACTAACTTTTGAATCATGGCTCCGTCCCTCCTCGTAACTAACCCTTAACCGAGACCAACAAGTTTAAATTGATTTGTGTGATGACGTGTCTGCACTTATCCAAAGTTATGAATGCCATGCATACTTGATACTCCAGGGAGCATGTCCAAAAGGGAAGTAAAATATTGGGGCTATTCAAACTTGATACTCTAGGGAGCACCTTTCCCCTGCTCTGGTTTTGCCGCGTGGCCAGGATTATACTTCTTTAAGTTCATGTAGGATCAAATAATGCCACGCATGTGTACAATCAGTAAATCGGTTTCTCCCAAACCGGTTTCGTTGAAAATCAACCAAACCGGTTTGAGAGAAACCGATTTTTATTGAAAATGGTGAGAAACCGATTTTATTAAAAATAGGGCAAAATCGATATTTGAATTTAAAATAGAGTTAAATCGAGATTTGAATTTTAAAAGAGAACAATAATAAATAAACTCCAGACGTGGCAGCCGCAAAAACTTATTTTCAGATTTCATTAAATGGACTGACAAGATATATACAACCTTGGGAAGTCGAAACATATAATGGAGCTTAATTAGCTTTCAAGTCTGGATCGGTTATATATGTCCAGGCTGCTACTGCTACTATGCTATTCTTCTTTATAAGAATAAAAGTCCTCCAGCCCTTGTGACCTGAGTTGTTTCTTTCTTCTGATGCTCACAGTGTTTCCGGGTATTATATATGCATCAACTTCTCAAAATGTCATCTAATTTAATTAATGTTGCCATATTATTTTTAACAAATGGCGGGGGACTTAATTTTTGTTCATCGATGAAATTCAGGTTGAGGATCAATGGATCATGAAAGGCTGTTGGAACCGGAGACAGAAAGGAAAATGATCACAACAAGGTGTGATGATGACCTGAAAGACCGAATATGGACAGAGTCTCGGAAGATTTGGACGGTCGGGTTCCCTGGAATGTTGTCAAGACTTAGCTCATTTGGTATCATGGTAGTCACACAAGCCTTTATTGGTCATGTTGATCAGATTCATCTTGCTGCTTATGCGCTTACCCAAGTCATATCTGTCCGATTCTCAGATGGATTTCTGGTACTGATTTTCCATCTCTTTTTATTAAGCTTTATAATGTCAATTGAATAATTTCTTTTGTTGTTTTGAGATATTTTAGTCGCAGATCAGGTGCAAATCTGATTTTTGGTGTAAACTTCAAACCGATAAATTATGGTACACTTCCTACGAACTATGTCATGGTTTTATCTAAACGATTTATAGGCCACTTTCCCTCATAGTTCGTCAAAAAAGTGTACCATAATTCGACGGTTTGTAATTTGCACGTTTGCATATGATCTTTTTCCATTTTAGTCGTTTATTTCCTGCATCTGAATTTAAGTTTCTCAACGCGTTCTATTGTATTACTGAAGCTGGGGATGGCAAGTGCAACCGAGACATTATGTGGCCAAGCATTTGGAGCACAGCAGCACCATATGCTGGGAATTTATTTACAGCGTTCATGGATAATCATCCTATTAACCTCAACACTAATGTTACCCATTTACATATTTGCTACACCGATTTACAAGCTGCTGGGTCAAGACGAGAATATTGCGAATGCTGCAGGCAGTATTTCTCTGTGGTTCATCCCTATGGTGTATCAATTTGGCTTCAATATGAGCATTCAGAACTACCTGCAAGCCCAAATGAGAAACACGATCGTAGCCTGGATTTCTACAGCGTCTTTCGTTGCTCATCTACTGTTGTCGTGGATTTGCGTCTATTTATTAGAATGGGGGATTTCAGGTGCAATGCTGGCCATGGTCACAGCAGCTTGGCTAACTGTTTTAGGAGAGTTTGTTTACATCTTTGGTGGTTGGTGTCCTCAGACATGGACAGGTTTCAGTATGGCAGCATTTTCTGATATACAGTCTATGTTTATGCTCTCCGTGTCATCAGGAGTCATGATTTGGTAAGTTAATTCGAATTATATTTTCTTAGGTGCAAACCTGATTTTTGGTGCAAAATACAAACCGACGAATTATGGTACTCTTCCTACGAACTATATCATGGTTTTATTTAAACGAATTATGCTACCCTTCCTACGAACTATGTCATGGTTTTATTTAAACGAATTATATGCCACTTTCCCGAACTATGTCATAGTTCCTCGTAAGTTTATCATAATTCGTCGGTCTGTAATTTACACGTTTGCACCTGATCTTTTTCCTATTTCCTTCAGATAAAAGAATGTTGTTTATTCATCTTACGTTCGATCCATCTTTCAGCCTCGAAATATGGTATTACGGCGTGTTGGTCCTCATAGCAGGATATATGCCTGATGCTGAGACTGCAATAGCTTCATTTTCGATATGGTGAAGTCCTCGGTCAAATTCTTTTCCTGGAACATAATGAAACAAATGTTGTATGGGCTTCTGACAGTGAATATGGAATTTATTTCAGTCTAAACATCACAGCTTGGCAGTTCATGATCAGCTTGGGTTTTTTTGTGGCAGCATGGTATTTCTTTGCCACCCTAGTTTAGGTAAATTCGGCTGACATAAGTAAAAACTCAGTTGGGATTCTTAATTGTGCAGTGTTCGAGTATCGAATGAGTTAGGAAGAAGAGACGCAAAAGCAGTAAAATTCTCCATTAAAGTAGTCTCAATTACTTCAGCATGCATCGGAGCCTTGTGTTCCATTCTGTGTCTAATATTTGGACATAGTTTTGGCCACTTGTTTACAAGCGATGAGATAGTCGCAAACGCAGTGGCCAAGCTCTCTCCTTACCTGGCCTTTGCTGTCTTGCTAAACAGCGTTCAGCCGGTGCTATCCGGCGTGGCTGTGGGCGCTGGAATGCAAGGCGTCGTAGCTTACATAAATATCGGGAGTTATTACTTAATCGGCGTTCCAGTAGGAGTTTTACTAGGATATTTCTCCCAGTTGCAAATACAAGTAAGCTAAGACCACCCTTGGATCTATCAGTGTTAATTTTTTTAAAAATGTTTATGAGTAAATAATTTAATCTACAGGGAATGTGGATTGGACTAATGTCTGGTGTGATAGTTCAAACACTTATGCTTGCTTATATGACATGGATAACTGATTGGGATGAACAGGTAAAATTAAGATAGGGATTTTCACTTATTTGAATAGGTGTGTAATTGTAACATACACTTTCTGGCATCAAAATCAGGTGAGCAAGGCTTCCGGAAATCTTGAAAGATGGCTCATACCTGCAAAGGATACCGCCTGTGATGACTGATATATGCTTACCCTCTTTATAGACCAAGATTTTTTTTTTTTTTTTGTAGTTTATACTCTTCTTTTTTTTTTTTGAAATTTCTATTTTCACTATACCACTGCGACTATTATATATGGACGACTGTTGCTGGAGAAATTTAAAAGGTTTGATCGGTCCTGTTATTAGATGAAACACGTCATACCAATAACACACGCTTGGGTTTCTACCCCATTTTCGTTGATTTCTGATTCCCACTGTTTCGTCTTGCTTGCTTCTCTGTTGCAAGCAGTCGCAGTCTCTATTTTCATTGTCGTTCCCGCTGCCGCTCACCAGTGATTCACATCCGCTGCACATCTGTCATTCGGCTTCCGTCTATTGCATCATCCAGTCGTCGACCAATTTGGAGATCTCTGATCCGTCAATTGCCGACTGTCCTAATTGTCATTCTGTCCGCTACATCCAGTCCTTTATAGCTTCCGCCGCCATCGTCCCCTTCCCCTGTACCATGTCTTTTGCACAATGGCATTATCGTTTGTGTCATATTTGTGGTTCTTGTCTTTCTTCTTTAGTTCGTTCGTGGCCTTTTAGAACTAGTGTCTGGTGATGTTTCGTTGCAGTGTCAGGGTTGTCAACTAGGTAAATAGCTTCAACTTCCTTATTATTTTAGTGAGTCTGTCTATCAGCGTCCTTTTGATCTTGTTCAACTTGTGGCATGTCACTTTAAACTTACCAAGGATCAAGAGCCTCAGACCAAGAAAGAGCAGGCCTATATGGAGAAGAATCATGTTTGGCTTGGTGGAATAAGAGATTTGTAAGACTTATTGAATTTCTAGTTAAATTGATAATAAGTAATAAATTTTATAGATTTGATAAATGAATATACATTAATGAAACAAATAATAAAATAAGAATCATGTCTGGCTTGGTGGAATGAGAGGGGATAATTATAAAGGAATGCTAGGTTCGAATCCTGTCCAAGTAAAAATAAATAAATAATTTTTCAGACCAAATCAAACCGATTGAACCGAACAAATAACCTTTTTAATGAAAATCGGGTCAATTAGCCGGGTCAACCGGATCTTAACCGAGTTGACTGTAAAACGGTCCAATTGAAACCGAACAAGTCCGGTGATCGGTTCCCGGTCCAACCAATCGAACCAGCCGATCACTGTAAAAATAGTGAATACCTGTAATTAATGAATATGTTAAAAGATATAGTATAGTTTCTTTAAATTATTATAATTATACCAATATTTTCAACACAAAAATTTATTCTCACAAGCTTGTGAAAATATTCGAGGGTATTTAACTTAATTTAATTATATTAAATTAAATTTAAATATTATAAACTTAATTTAATAGGCCTTACAAGTTATTGCTTACGTTAACCTCCCAACATCACACGAATCACTAATCCAGTTCAAAAACATACCACCTTCGTTTTAACACAAATAACACTGCTGGAGATAGGAAAAATTCAGAGATGTGATGCAAGACTGCAATCTGTCTGATATTGGATTCAGGGGTGCGCAATTTAAAGGTGTGTGGGAGATGAAGGCGAGACTGGACAGAGTTATTGCTAACAATGAATGGAGGCAAGGGTACCCAAAGGCTGAAGTTTGGCATGGTGTTTCGGGGTGCTCGGATCACTCTCCGCTAATAATCAGATGGAAAGAGCGAAGGAAGAGTTCGAGACTTAAGCTGTTCAGGTTCGAACCAATGTGGCTCAGACACAAGGAATATGGTGAGGCGATAAGGGGTGTGTGGGAAGGAAATGCAAGAAACACACACAGGTTAACTGACTGCTTGCAGGGCTGTGCAGAAGGCTTGAAGATATGAAATGAACATCGTTTTGGGAAGGTCAAGGGCAAGATCAATGAGCTGCAAGGGGAGCTGAGTAGAATACAAGAAGGGGAGAGGACAGAGGAAGCTACAGAACTAGAGGTCAAGATTACTAGAGACCTGGATGAATGGTTCCTTAGGGAGGAGTTACTTCGGAAGCAGAGATCGAGAGTGGACTGGCTGCGGAAAGGGGATCCAAACACAAGATTTTTCCACCAAAGAGCATCACATAGGAGGATGGTGAACAGAATAGAGAAGCTGCAGACAAATGAATGAGAGTGGATAACAGAAGAAGATGAGATTTGTGGCCTAATCGTCAAGTATTTTGATGAGATTTTCAGATCAAACAGGGGAGACGCAAGTATTAGATGGACTGAATGGATGAGGGTTGTTCCAAGTAAGCTGAATGATGAGATGAGGAGTGACCTTACAAGGCCTTATTCAGAAGCTGAGGTTAGAGAAGCCGTTTTCCAGATGTGCCCGACAAAAGCTCCGGGTCTAGATGGTTTTTCAGCGCTCTTCTACCAAAAGAATTGGAGCTTGATCAAAGGGAAGGTATCGGCACAGATTCTCAGAATGTTAAACAATAGGATGTTGGAGGATGGAATCAATAGAACTCTGATTACTTTAATTCCGAAGGTCAAGGACCCTAAAATAGTAGGTGAGTTTAGACCGATAAGCTTGTGCAACGTGGGAGTTAAAATTGTGACCAAGATGCTAGCCAACAGATTAAAACCAATCCTGCCTGCCATTATTTCGGATAATCAAGGAGCTTTTGTCCCAGGGAGGATTATTTCAGACAATATCATTGCTGCCCAAGAACTGATTCACTATATTCGAACGAGAGGAAGACAGAAGCTGGGTTATTTTGCGTTGAAGGTGGATATCAGTAAGGCATTTTTTTTTATTACATGGGTTAGTAGTTAGAATTAAAGTTAATGAAGAAGCTAGGACTCGAACTCGAGCAGACGGTGAGGATTTAAGGGGAAGCCACCAACTCGGCTAAACCCCAACCTCAGGCGTATGATAGAGTTGAATGGGACTTTTTAGAGGTGATGATACGAAGCCTGGGGTTCCCTGAAGATTGGATCAGCATGGTGATGAGATGTATTAAGTCAGTTTCGTATGCAGTTCGGGTGAATGATCTAGTAACTGAAGAAATAAAGCCAGGAAGAGGAATTAGACAAGGGGATCCGCTGTCCCCTTTCCTTTTCTTAATCTGTTCAGAATGGTTGAACCTGAAGGTTAAGGAGTTTCAGTGGAGACGGAAGCTGAAAGGTGTGAAGATATGCAGAAGTGCCCCCGAAATAACACACATGCTGTTTGCGGACGACAGCATTTTCTTTCTTCAAGCAACTCTGGAAAATGCGGTTAATCTAAAGAAGATACTGGAGGAATATGAGGAGCTGTCCGGCCAGAAGGTGAACCTATCCAAATCTGAGATTTACTTTGGGAGTAATGTGACGGAAAATGACAGGCAAATTATTAGTACAACTCTTGGAGTGAGACAGGTAGAAGATATGTCAAAGTATCTGGGCTTACCGGTGGCTTTTGGGCACAACAAAACAGAGTTGTTTAAAGACATTATTGGAAGAATCTGGAAGAAAATGCAAGGCTGGAAGGAGAAGACGTTATCAATAGCCGGTAAAGAAGTGCTAATTAAAGCAATAGTCCAAGCAATGCCCACATTTGCGATGAGCTGCCTAAAAATTCCAGATACACTGATAAAGAGAATAGTGAGCCTGATAGCTAACTATTGGTGGAGTAATAACAAAGAAGGAAGAGGAATACATTGGTGCAAATACAGGAAGTTATGTAGAGATAAAATGGAGGGTGGAGTGGGATTTAAAGAGCTATCCACATTCAACGACGCTCTGCTGGCGAAACAGATCTGGAGACTAATGGAGAAGCCTGAAAGCCTTGTTAGTAAACTGCTGAAGGAGAAATACTACAAAGAAGCAGATCCATTAAGTTGTCAGCTTGGGAACAGACCTTCGCTAGTTTGGAGGAACATTTGGGCAGCATGACAGAAAGTGAAACAATGGATTCAATCCTCGAATAATGGTAATGAAGTCAGGTGGACGATAGAATCAGACGGGGAATTCTCAACGAAATCAGCATATAAAGCTCTGAAGGAACTCAGTGACCAGGTGGAAGCTAATCTAGCAGGGGAGCAAGCTGACAAAAGGAGAACTAAGCACTTCTGAAAAGTCATATGGAAGATGAATGTTCAGCCAAAGGTGAGACTCTTCGCGTGGAGACTTTTCCACGATTATCTGCCGTCGGCGGCTAATCTAACCAAAAGAGGTATGGGGGAGCTCCGGAACTGCCCAGTCTGTGGAATGAAAGGAGAAACAACGACGCACACTATTCTTTACTGCTGGTGGGCACAGTTATTCTGGAAGCGGATGAGTTTTGAGTGCAGGTTCCTAGACTACAACTTTCAAGAGGCTGGCGACTGGATGTGGTATTGTGCCTTCAATCATGATAAGCTGGAGTTAAGTGCGATACTGCAGGGAGCGAGAATCATTTGGCTCAATAGGAACAGTCTGTTGTATGGTAAAAATGGGCAGAGTCCGTATACGACAGCAAGATATGTTTGCCAGCAAAACTGGAGTCTCTATAGTGGTGAAGAGAAGCTGATAGTGACTGATCTCAGCGAAGGCGTCAGGTGGACAAAACCAAGAAAGGGAGGAGTGAAAGTGAATGTGGATGGGGCGTGGGATAGTGTGACAAAAAAGGCTGGAGTGGGGATCAGCTGTAGGGACGAATGGGGCAGCGTGCGCTTTGTTGAGGCGTATCCAGTTAACCAAGCGAAGAGATGTCTAGAGGTAGAACAGGCAGCACTAGCCAGGGCAATGCAGATTGTGGAAGAAGAGAAGCTGACCAACGTTACCTTTGAAACTGATAATGCGCAAGTGATGAATGGATTGATGCAAGGTCCTAGCGTTGGTGGCCAGAGGTGGGAGCTGCTGCGATGGTGCAAAGACAGACTGGAGGATAACAATTCTTGGAACTTAAGCCTTATATCCAGGGAGGCGAATGAGTGTGCATATTTGCTAGCTAAGAAGGCTAAAGGAGAAAACTGGAGCTGGAGAAATCGAGTTGCAATTCCCCTTTGCCTATCTTTGGTTCTTAATTGATTGTTTTGTAGTCTGTTTTTGTTTTGTTTCCTGGGTTTTCCCAGTGCTTGTGTTGTAAGAGCTTGCTCTATCAAAAAAAAAATAAAAAAATAACACTGCTGGAAGCACAACATTGGCCCAACACAAAACGTCTCAACATAAAACGGCCCAATAGAGGCCCACTACGAAAACTAAACAACACAAAGCCACAAAGACGAGGGCAGAAACGTAATTTGTGAAGAAGCATACCCAAATCTATAAAATCAGGAGCTTCAAACCCTATTTCCGTCAATGTCGACAGCTTCACCAAAATCCATCGCCGATATTCAAAATTTAATTCTCTCGGTATGTGCAGTCTTCTTCGCCTTACTTCCTTTAGCATCGATTTTTTTCAATTCGATTTAATTATTTTGTTTGTTCTCTACTAGTTTTCTGTCTGAATTATGATTTGGCTGAAATTAGCTAATTCATATATGTCGTGTATTTGATTTTTGTGCCTGTTTTGCTGTGATGATTTCATTTATTTATGATTGTGTTACAGCTCCGCAAAAGAATACTACTATTAGTAGTAGTTTCCGTTTTCATTTTTTTGTCAAATTATTTATTTGAAAACAGATGAGAGGGAAGGAAGCAGAATTTTACCGACAAAAAAAATTAGATCGTATGGTTCTCTCCGATGAGCTCCCAACAATTACATAATCAATCGAAGAGAGATGCTTGTTTGTTGTTCTGCCTTTCTTACCTATGATTGTAACTGCTAAAGGCTTATCGTAGAGAACCATACGACTCTTTTGTCAGTAAAATTCCGCTTCCTTTCCCTTTCATCTGCTTTCAAATAAATACATCTTCATAAATGCCACAATAACCACTTCCTACTTATCCACACGTTTAAATTACAAATTCAAATTAATAAAGGAAATCCACACATTGAAAGTTCTTGAAATAACAAGAGCGTAATGAAATTCAATCATGTGCGGTTAGCTGAGCAAAACATGTTATTATCAATCTTACTATTGAATTTTTCAATTTCAATGTTGTTTGTGTGCGACTGTTTGTCATCTGAGCATAAGTGACAGTTGAATTTTGAAATGTTAACCTTGTCTGATATGCTTCTGCTTGTGTTTCAATGCTATCTACGTTGTCTATGCATCTGGGGTTCAATGATGTTGTTTAATAAACTGCGTTATCTGTCTGCAAAACCGATTTTTTCGATTTGAAGACAACTTATGAAACTGAGTCCCCAATCCTCCATTGATTCTCCCTTGTTGCTATTTTCTAGTATTTGTTAGTGCTTTTAAATGTTTTCATTTTAAAGAATACAGAGGTCGGAGAAATTGAATTGCCAGAAGTGAGACATGAATTTTGATTTATTGAAATTAGAGCTGCTTCTTATGCTCAAGAGGCTATAACAAAGTTAATTTTTATTGATTAAAATTTGTGTGTTTGAATCGACTCAGATCTTTTGATAAGTATGCTTCAGTTGCTTGTGATAAGTGTGTTCGATGATTTGTCCTAGAATTATAAATTTCAATGATCATGTATGAATTGTAACCCATCAATCAAAAAAAAAAGAATCGACTCAGATTTTTTGAATTTCACAAAGATGAAAGCTTTTAATCATCTTGAATCTTGGAAGTATAAGGATAGAAATATAATTTGAAAGAAAAAGAAATTGTCTATCCTTTGGTTTATCATAAACTGTCTTAAATTTTCCTTGAGGATTATTTTCATTTATATTTTTCAATTTAATTACAAGTGTAGAGAGCTAAAGCGCGCATCCTATTTCGGGAGACCTCATTATTTAGGTCCCATGATTTTAAATGAGAATCTCAGAATTCTAAAATTCACTCTACACTTTTGTAAAAAGGTACCTATTAGGAGTTTCTATGCAAACTCCCACAGTTTCAAACTCAAATCTCCAATTTGTATCGCTAAAAACTCAAATATCTCTATCCGGCCAAGTCATTAGGTTAATGGGTCAGTGATTTATCCGGGTTGACTCAGATTAACCCGCACACCTTAAAAAAATATATATATATATATATGACATTATAAGTTAACATGTTTATGACTTAATTAAATATTATATGTTTAAAATATCTCGCGCAATCTTCCCAAATCTTTGTTTATCTTCTTAATCTTGCATTGCAATATTTGATCTAATCTGATATTGGGAAATCACCCAACATATGATTCCGCCAGATCCCAAATCTTGAAGCCAAAGATCCTTTGAGAATATATCTCCAGATATTCTCGTCCTCAAGCAGTCTGCTGAGGTATTGTTACCTCTAGAGTGTCAGTGTATTAATCTGTACACTCAAGTAACCGTTATTTCCAGAATATCTGTACATCAGCATACACACTTAAGTAATATATTAGTAGACTGGTTGTCCCATCACGTTAGAATATACGCAATCTATAAGTATGATTACTCTTGAGGATACATATCCGACCTAACCTAATCAATTATTACTCGATTCTCAACCTCGCTCAAGCTACACCATCAATTAAGGCCCATGTACTTCTCTCGTCTTGCACTATTGAAACTGGTTCGCATTCTTATCCCCCATCTAATGCCATGGGATGTCTCACTTTCCATGTCTCCATCTCAAACATAATAATATCAAAGATTTTTTCTCAAATCATCTACAACAATGTTCCCTCTCGACACGTGACCTAAACTACAATCATAGATAAATTACGCAATCTGATATCACTATCACATTCCATACACTCATTTAGATATAATAAATTTACACAAATCATCTTCAAAGTGAATTAAATTAAATTTATGTAGAAAAGGCACTTATCATATAGACCTCGTGTGGTTCATGTAAAGTTTTTCAGATGCAAAAAAAATAAAAAAAAATTGGAGGAAAGTTTGTTTCCATGTTTTCTTTGTAGTAGAAAATTCAAACAAGATATAGGCATGGAGAACAATTTTTTTAATCCTTCTTTTATGAGAAAATGACTTTTTATTTGTTTCTGTTTTTTTTATTCCACCACATTTTCAATACTCCAAACAAGAGGAGGAGAGGTGTGTCCTTTATAGGATGTTTGTTCAGCTGCGCATGCTCTATAATTCAAAACATCTTCATCTTTCAAAAATGTTGGAGATAGGAATTCAAAATTGAAGTAACTGCAACTTCATACTAAAAATGATGTTTCCAATGATAAAATCCATAGGAGAGTTTAATTTTTTTCCGTCGTAATCATCATAATTTCACAGATCAGAAATCCTTAAGCAGCTTCCTGACCTGCTCCAATGTGACAAATAACACCACCGTGAACGGCCCTTGTCGCGAAATAGTAGGAATGAAACCCTTATACAATGCCATCGGCCCCTCAGCCTTGATAGTCTTCATCGCGCAGTCCATTGCCCCAGCATAAGGTGGCTCTTTCCCAGCCTCCACCTTCATGTTCATCACCCTTGTTTTTATAACATCCACCGGGTTCGAGACCACAGCCGCCACGAACCCCGCCGCAAAACTGGCGGCAACGTGCGTGCCAATTCCATCTTTTAAGATTTCCCTTTTCAGAATTGTTTCTTTGATCTGGTCGTAGGTTGCGAGCTGGGAAGACGTGACGAGCATAGCTCGAGTCATGGTCATCGATGACCCGCGCCAGAGACTCGTCACGCCTTCTTGCTTAGTCATCTGACCAACAGCGTCGATCACGCTCTTGTAGTTCCGACGCTGAGCTACTGGAAGTCTTCCATCAGCCTGCATCCTTACCATCGCCACATCAGCCGGGTTTCCTACGGCGGCGCCGATAGCGCCGGCGATTAAACCAGCTCCGATCTTGTGCGTCAGCGGCATGACTTTCGTCTCTGGATCCGTCCATTTCGTCTTCATGATGTCATACAACCCCATACGTGTTGTCGAGTACAGTGACTGACGCAGAACCGTGGCGGAAACGCCGGGTTGCAGGGTTCGTGGCCGCTGATGACTCTCCCTGAAGTTGCATCCGGACTTTGATGAGATCCAACGGATGCGTCGCGCAGCCAGCGACAACCGAAGCTATTCCTCCTTCGACGAATCCCTTCACTCCTCCCATTCTTAATTTCCTCGAAAAAAATCAACAGCCCCAGAAATCAACAACTCTAAGCTTTCTAATCAAAGATCGGAGCTTTTCGTCTGAAAATCAAAACCCATATCGCTAACTTTCCAAACGGAAATGGGTTTGATGAATCGGGATTGAATTTGCCAGCGTTCTTGTGGTGAGTGGTGACGGGAATGAAACGCGGAGATTGGGGATGAATCGGATTCTGGGATCGGTGTGGACCGGAATAGAAACGAATCCGATGAATTCGATGCGGAGGAGATGATGAGTGTTGTTATATATGTAGAGATGGAGTGGGAAAATGCTGAGATCTGAAGCCGAAGAAAGTTTGAGAAAGATGACAGCTGTCTGACAATATGCAATTTCAATTTTTTTTATAATAATTTTCTGAAAAAGAAATTATTGGTTTCTCAAAAAAAAAAACTATGTTTTAGACATGTGTGTTTTCCCAATCTATTAATTTCTAATAAAATCATCTATGGTCCTTAGTTTTTAATAAATACATTAATTAGTTAATTACCATATATATATATATGATGAGAGGATATATTAGTCAACCCTGGAAAATAATTCACACGAAACAAAATCTCACGATTTTCGAACAAGATTTGACGTTCATTCGTAACGGAATTATGCTCATGTTTTTTTTATGTCAAATCTTATGTTAAATTCTCAGTTAATCCTGATGTTCGTGGTTTTACTTTAAATGTTTGTAGTTTTGATAAATACAGCAAAATCATTATTCGTGGTTTTGCTTTGTATGTTCGCGGTTTTGATAAGTACAAATCACGATACATATGTTCGTTATTATGTTCGTGTTTTTTTTATATCTCAAATCTTATGTTAAAGTTCTCAAATCGGAGTTTGTAGTGGACTGATGAAAATAAATTAAGTAGAGCAAAGATGAGATCGGAGTTCGTGAGTTTGTTTCAAAATTTTATCGTAATATCTAAACGGATTTACTTTATTGATTAATTTTAGGGCTCGTAATATCTAAACCACGGTACCAATGTGACTTTTTTTATTGATTAATATAGTACAAGTCAATTCAGAATTAGTTCATATCTACATTCTACACTATAACGAGAATTTAAAAAACAATATACATGAGAGAGATTTCACACAGTACATATAAACATCGCGACCCGTTTAAATGACTTCATTTCAAAAGAATGAAGGCTTTCCTAATGAATTTTTTTATATAACTGAACGACATCATTTTTATTAAATTTTTTGATAATTTGTTAAACAAATACTTCAATCATGACGTCAAGATGAAGATTTTTAATCTTTTTCCTCGCTTGTGTTCTCCGTTTCGATTAAATCACGAGAGCGTGTCGAAATGACGATGCTATCCCTGATGACGTGTACTCGGACGTATCGAAATTGAAGCTTTCCCTGAAAACTGTGCCGCCACGTGGATGCAAGCTAAGGGACTGTTCTTTTATATTTCGATCCAGTTTAATTAAGTTGAGTACAGTTAAATTACACTCAATACAGTTTAATTAAGTTCAATATAATTAAATTAAACTCGATACAGTTTAATTAAGTTCAGTACAATTAAATTAAGTTCAGTACAGTTAAATATACTTTAAATTAATTTAAGTTAAAAAAATTTAATATAATTTTTTCAAGTCAATTCAGTTTTTATAGTTTCCAACCCTATTATTCAAAACTTTTAATTTATTTTTAATTTTTAAATAATTTTTGGAAAACCGTAAGACTAAGACATATATGATCTAACGTTTTTCAAGTTTGTGTACACACCTCTTCGGAAACTATTGCACTCGTTTTAAAATGGAAGTCAACTTTTTTGCACTTAATATGAATTTAAAGAACATATGGAAATAAACATATGAATACAATATATAGCTTACATAGAAACGTACAATGACATTCATGTGCAGTACATGGAAACATTACATATCATCATCTTCATCTATGTTCATTTCAGTAAAATTAAGTTAAATTAAATTCGATACAGTTGAATTATAAAAATATACTTTAAATATACTGAAAAAAATACATATATATATGTCAATTTCAGTAAAATTAAGTTAAATTAAATTCGATACAGTTGAATTAAGTTCAGTACAGTTAAATTAAACTCGATACAGTTGAATTAAGTTCAGTACAGTTAAATTAAACTCGATACGGTTTAATTAAGTTCAGTACAGTTAAATTAAACTCGAAACAGTTTAATTAAGTTCAGTACAATTAAATTAAACTCAATACAGTTAAATTAAGTTCAGTAGAATAAAATTCCAGTTCAATAAAACTCAAAAGAACAGCCCCTAAACCTGGCTAGTTGTGGTAGAGTGGGCTAAGCCCAATCAGGCTGTAAAGGCTTTCCTTCATCTTTCATATGAGTAACCAAACTATCTAATGCTTCATACAACAGCATCAAGCTCTCAATCTCAAGGTGGCATTGGCTGGTGTCATCAACTGTGAAAATGCAGCTCTTCCCATCAACCTGAATGCTGCTTTTTCCAGGGAATTTCCTCACCCTATTTGATCTCATTTTTGCCCGGATGTTTGCCACGCCGTCCCATTGATGCGCCGATGCGTAGATATTGGCCATTTCTACGTATGATGCTGCGGAATGAGGCTCAAGTTCAAGTAGCTTTAGTGTTGTGAATTGGGCGAGTTCTGTGTTGCGGTGGATCTTGCAGGCACTGAGCAATGCACCCCATATGCCAGCGTCGGGGTTTATTGTCATGTCTTGAATTAGTTTCACTGCTTCCTGCAGCTTCCCTTTGCGGCCTAGAAGATCAACCATGCAAGTATAGTGGTCTACTCCGGCTTTGATTTTGTACACTTTTGTCATTAGGTTGAAGCACTTCCAGCCTTCATCGAGGAGGCCTGAGTGGGTGCAAGCTTGAAGAGCTGCGATGAAAGTTATGTGGTTTGGGCGCGTGCCTGATTCCACCATCGAGAAGAAAAGGTCCAGCGCATCGTTGAACTCACCATTCAGCGCGCAGCCTGTGATCATAGTTGTCCAGGATACGACAGTTCTGTCAGACATTTGGTTGAAAATTCTTCGAGCATCTGACAAGTTTCCGCATTTTGCATACATGTCTATCAGCGCATTTCTAACCATTATGTTTGTAGCCATCCCATTTGAACTCGCATAATGCTCAAGCCATGTTCCGATTTCTAGACATCCAGCCAAGCCACAGCCAGCGATCAAGGAAAGAACTGTGACCAAGTCCGGCACCTGACTTGAAACTTTCATGGCATTGAACAAGGTCCACGCGTCGTCTAGCTTGCCCATATCTGCATAACCACCTACCATCGCTGTCCAAGAAACACATGTTCGACTAATCATGCTGTCAAAGATATAGCGGGCAGACTCGATATCATCACACTTTGAGTACATTGATATAAGGGTGTTAGCCACAGCTATATCCAGATCACACCCAACTTGGATGGAATGAGAATGAGCTGTCTTGCCTAACCGCAACGTCTCTGGTTGCACACATGAAGTGAGCAGTGCCAAAATGGTGCTTATATCAGGTCTAAATCCATTCTCAAGCATTGAGTTGTATGCCCGAAACGCTTCAGAATTCTTCTTGTTGAATGAATATCCAGCAATCATCGAATTCCAGGTAACAACAGTCCTCGAACACATCTCAATTCCATCAAGCACCAACTCTGCTGATCTCAGATCACTGCATTTCGAATAAGCAGATACATAAGTGTTGACCACAGAAACATCAGCCCCAACTCCAATCTTTATCCCTACACAATGAACAGCACAAACTAGCCTCAAACTCTTCACATCCGAACCCAGCTGCGTCAAACCGACAACAGTCACCGAATCCGGCCTAACCCCAGCTAAACCCATCTGACGAAAAAGATCCAAAACCTCATCATCAGAACCCACCTGAACCAACCCAGTAACCATAGCATTCCACGCAGTCACGTCTCTCACAGACATTTCATCAAACACCTTATACGCACTTCCAGTCCAGCTACACTTCACATACATGTCTACTAACGCAGTCTGCACGTAGATATCCGACTGCAACGGAGACTTCGCCACAAGAGCGTGCACCATGCTAGAGATAAACCCGTTCAGAAGCTTAGCGCAGGATTTGATAACAAACGGAAATGTCAGATTGTCCGGCTGCAGACCTGTCCGCTTCATTTGACGGAAGAGAAACTGAGCCGTCTGTACGTTCCCTTTGTTGACAGCTTGACGTATGTTTAAGTTCCATAGATGCACGGCGGCGGCGGAGCGCTGTATAACAGTTGCTGATGGAACACACATCACTTCTCTCAGGCATTTTTACAAACAGCTTCTTTGCACCATCGCAGTAAAAAATGACCGTTGGCATTCAAAATATCTGCCCATAAATCAGTTTGGATAAATAGGGATCCAGCAAAAGACGTGTACGTGAACAAGCCTGCTACAATAATCAACTATAAACAAAATGATACACAAAATGGCAGCATACAACAATGAGCTGTTGTTAAGCAGATTAAACTTTTTCGATTCGGATTCATGTTCTGGGTCCATCCTTGAGAGCGCCGCCTTTCTCGAGCTCGTTGACGAGCTCTCGTAACGACGGAACCTTCATGGCGAGAGTCCTATATAGTCTTGAGTAGCGCGCGCGAGTGCCATCTGCGGTCCTGGCTAAGGCGAGGAGGCTCAAGGCTTCGGGTAACTGTGAGAATACTTCTTTTATTTCTTCCAAGCTCATGTTTTCAAGAAGATTTGGTCTGGGGACAACTCGAATTATCTCGCCGCCTTTGGGCTCTTGGACTCGAGCATCTGCTTTGATGACGAGTTCTGAGTTGGAATTAGCGCCACATTTGATGATAAAGGGACTTGTGGAGCCTGTGTTGAATTGTAACACGTTCCATTGAGATACATCGACTTCGGCACTGGATAGGTCTGAGGGTTGAAAAAGGGCTGTTGATTTCTCTCGAGGAAGGTCTTCTTCTTCGGGTATAGACTGCAATGTAAAAACAGATTAAACCATGCATATTCAACACCAAGCTGTAAAATACGAAGTGGATATCGCCGTGACAAAATAAAAAGAATTTGATCAGAAAAAATTGCAAGTCAATAGTATAGTACCTCGACCATTTCGCGGGCATCTACAATTTGCCGCTGGGCGCATGGATGATCTATGTCGAGAAGCGAAGGCATTCTTTCTGTCAATTCCTCCAATGTTTCGAGCAGTGCTTTCTTCTTGCTTTTACTCAATTTAGTGACAGATGCTTGTCTTACGACTTCCTGCAAAATATAAAATTAATTCAAAATTGTGTCTTTACTATTTACAGGATTCATCAATACCAGCAGAAATTACAGACCTTGACTTGTTTTAATATACTGTCAAGGGAGATTAGAGACGCCAGTCGAGCATCTTCAGCTGCAGTTGAAGGATGCTGAATCGGTATACTCCCATCTTCTACGTTCAGCATGGCAGCATCGGTTTTAATCTGCTGCAATATCTGAAAAAGGAAGATGACCGCATTAACAAAGCAGTCCAATGCTAAGCAGTTCAATAAAAAACGGCAGCTGGGTTAGTACTTTTCTTCTTTTGTGATCAACCGATTCAAGCGCTGAACGAAGCTTGGCAACTTGCGGCGAATCTTCAGCTTCCTCCATCGCCAATGTACCAGCGATATCCTACAATATGATTAATATTCTTGGATCATGCCATCCCTTGAAAAAATATCTCAGATTTCTAAAATTTACACGTACCTTTAAGTGCTGAAGCTGAGAGGTGAAGACACGTCTGGCGTACTCGGATAGCAATTGGCCAAGGGCATCAGTGCGTGGAGGCACAGCAGCACCCAGGCCAGCCATCCATCCGTCCATAATTGCTGTTGATAGCAGTTCTAACTGTCCCGCTGATCCTCCCACGGCATCATCACCCGTAACAGAAAGAAACTCAAAATGCTCAGCCAGCCATGAACGGATCTGCCGTTGCAACTCACCAGCTGGAGTGTGAACAAACAAGGCAGCGAGAGTTTTGTTTCCTATGGCAAAACCTTTTGCTTCCTCCGTTATTTCTCTAAGCTTACCACCAGTTACTTGTTGCTTCCAAGTTTCCTACATGTCGAGAATATGACGAACAATATCACCTTATCGGAATCAGAACACATATTCAACGGTCCAGAAATGTGAAGTAGTTGTTATGAACATACTTGATCAATTCCTCGTAGTTTCAAGACAACCGATGATAATTTAGACTTCTTTTCTTGCTTTATATTGACCCTGAAAGTGTGAATGTAATGTTCGTCAACTATCGCGTTCCTCGGGCTGGAATCATGATACCCAGGTGACCTTCCTGGGCTACCTCCTCGGCTGGGGTTTCTACTATGAATCGAATTTGGCTTTTCTAAAAATTTGTCAACGTGTGGAACCTAGAAAGTTCATACGATGAAGAAGGGCATGTCAGTTAAACACATGATATTAGAAAATGACTTGGAATTACCATTCTTTAATTACCTTGATAGACTGCAGCTCTGGAGATCGAGCGAGCAACGATCTTATATACAATATTCGAACTCGTGAAACAAGCATAGTGTCCATGACCCTCTTTGGCTCCATTTTACGTATAAAAGAACAGACAGCGTCTCTAATTTCTGCAAGTATTTCATGCTCCCTAGAGGCACCCGCTTTGATGACAGCAGCCAAAACCTAGATAAATTGGATTTGATACCGTCTTTTCAGATTAAGAAAACAGCACGGCATCCAAACTTCTAAGTTCACAGTTTGTAAAAAATAGTTTTAAAAGAAATAAAACGACATACCAGCATCAAAAGCTTATTTGCGCCGTCAGATATAGCCGCAAGGCTATCAAATTGTTCAGGATCAAAGTCGTTTAAAGCAGCGGTGAGATATTCTCCCGCTGGAGTAGATTTATTGTTCTCTGAACCAGATTTTGTCAAGGCAAGTGTGCTATCGGACTTGCTCCTGGGTGACTGAACGACGGGCGATTGTCCCTTGTTCTTATCAGTCCTGCTACTGAAAAGAAAAAACCTTATCACTGAACAGATTTGCTTTTAAAGGAAAAAAAATTAATAGGAGACCACTTCCAAATTCCTGACATACCTTCCTAAATCCTGGGCCTGGCCACCAGCGAATCCTCTGGGGGCTGGAAGTGCTAACTGTGATATAACAACAAACAAGCTTTAAAGGGAAAAGAAAAAGAAAGAGCTAGATTGGTTAACAAATATCACTTCCGATGATCCGTTCCGTCAATACAAATAAGTGATATTCTGTGAATAAAATCAAGATTTAGTTACTATAGATTAAACATTATAACTAATGAACACTAAATATAACCTGTGTTGGTGGAGCAGCTGCGGCTTTCTCCGTCAATCTACCAAACAATTTCTCGTTTTCATTATGCAACCTCTGCAACATTGAAAGAACCAATAAATAAAGATCCTCCAATATGATACCCAAATCCATCGTGTCAGTAGTATGTCTCTTTGTCTATAGTATGATGGAAACTGAGCGAACAGATCTTCGAATACCTCAATAAGTGCATCACGCTTTCGAAGCTCTTCTTCAAGCTTGTTGATTACACTTGCCGAGTCCACGTCATCATCAGTAACCTTTGAAGCAGCAGGCCCTGACTCTGCCCCCGACTTTGCTCTGGATTCGTCAGCTTCAAGTGCTTTAGTGAGCTGCAATGCCATACTTTGAATTTTTTCCTGTTTTAACATCGATATGAAAAATTGTTATTACAGAACCGAAGAAATGCATATCTAAATGTAATCCAGCTGTTGCTTGAAGTAAAAATATATCGACAACATCGATTCAAAAATTCCCTTCATAATGGATTTAAGAAGCTATCTTCAATAAACAATCAAAAAAGCCCTATAAGGGTTGATTCCAAAAGTTCCTTACATAACTTTTGTCATCAATAATACATATTAATAATTCCAGCAACGCCTAAAAGACAACCTTACATATAGTATAGTAACCTTGCAAGGAACAAAGAAAAAATCTCAACGGAGGAAGGTAATCGTTGTCCTCAGTGTACTGAACTTTGGTCGTGGCATAGCCATTGCTACAGTGTTCAAACAACTGCCTAATGCTCCTGACAAATTGAACCAATGAGAAAAGACCAACCTGCAAAGTCTTAATGGTAGTTTCTTGCTGCTGTATTTGTATCTTGTGATCTTGCTCTAGTTGTAATAGTTGAGCAAGCTGGTTGCGGAGTTGTCCGCTTCGATCTTTCTCTATTTTAAACTTCTCTTCCAGCAAATTATTCTCGGTCTGCAGCAGTAAAAAATAAATAAAGTTTCCGCGCTGTATGATAAAAAAGCGGAAAACGAAGCCAGTTGAAGAGGAGGGATTTAAGAAGAAGGGATCGTACTGACCTTTAAGTCAGACTGTAACGTATAAGAAACTTTCCAGGCCTTTTGAACTTCATTAAAAAGCAGACCACACTGATCATTTGCATCCTTGAGTGCTTGATTAAGAGTATAAACTTCTTGCTTGAGATCATGTATTTCTTTCTCTTTTTCATACAATTCCTTCCGCGCATCATTTGCCTGCACCATTCTCCAAAGCAAATAATTAACTGAAAGAATTGCACACAATATGATTGCGGAACTTATAGTACTACAACTATGATATAGCGAGTTCTACTTCACGCATTGATGTTTTTTTTGTAAAGAGATCGTTAACAATATAACGAATCCCACTGTATTAAACAACAAAAGGAACATACAACATCTCTCCATTTCTTTACTGTATCTTGACCTCCAAGGCTTAGCATAGTATTTCGAGCTCTGGCAGAAAATTTTAGAGTTGATAGTGTCTCCGACAAATTTGTGACATTTGGACACAAGTGGACGATCAGCAATGTTTTTGCGCTCCCACCTGGTAGGGCAGATATTTGGATGAGCACTTGATAGTTAACTGATTTTTAGTAAGCTTTATACGGTAGATTAATAATGAAGAAAAAATGAATACTTATCAACATCTGAGCGCAATAGAATTTGTTTCGTCTAACAAGGTCATGCTATAAGATTGATAAATGCCTAAGAAGAAAAAAGGCGCTGCATGTGTGTTTACCTAAGGAATCTGCAAGTAGTTCCGTAAGCGCTGAGTTTTCATAAGGTACAACATCCTTGTTTGAAGTCAATGATGATAGAACCTCTCCCAACCTGAAATTGTCATAGAATCACAGAATCACTGAATCACACAAGAACCAAACAATCCTTGTAATCGAAACAGTAAAAGATAAAAGAAACATACGCTGACAGTGACTTCACAGCATGAAGCATATCCGTTACATATTCACCATTTTCAGGTTCACCATCTATGCCGTCACTTCCAGCTAAATCAACAAGAGAAAGTTTGCTTTGCGTTTTTTCACCAGTAACCGAATTGGTACAATGTATATGTAATGTCACAATCCTGTTAAAAATGAAAATGGGACAAAGCTGCAATGAGTAGTTAACCGATGGTCAATCGTAATTCGAATAGGTAGGCAAGCATGTTAACTAGATACAAATATTTCAAATTTGAGTGAAAGCTTTTCAAAGATAATAAAAGACTCGAGTTTCCACAGAATCAATTTTTTTGATATTTCAAGTCAGCCTAGACTAGATATTTCAAACCAGACATAATATCGGAGACATGAGAATTCAAAATTAGATCTTACATATGAGAAACACCGTGCTTCAGTGGATCAACACCTCGGTTCTTCACTGCAGTTTTTACAACTTTGGTAAAATCCATGGGATTAGTAACTTTCTCCTTCGCAAGCCCTGTGAGAGAAGCTACAGATTCTATGCAACTGGTCGCAAAGCCTTGCCTTGATTCAGACAGCAGATCACCTATCTGTGTGGACATTTTGACCGTCACGACTCTACAATTTTAAGGAAGCACCAAACTAGTGAATAAAGAAAGTAATGTAATAAGAAAAGAACCTGTTCGTTGTAGAGCTCAAATATCGAAACATAAAAACTATATTGAGAGGTGGAAGTTGTGTCAGTGTTTGATAAATCAAACAGCTCTTCAAAGCATCGAGCATATAGGCCTCGGTCATTGAGAGTACCCTCCTGTGAAATATAGAATTACGCCATGAGAACAGCTGCCTTGTCTATATGGAAATGAAAGAATGGAATATTTGAAAAACGTTTATCTACGCTAAAGATTCACAAACAGATAAGTAAAAAACATTCCATGGAGATAATTGGTAGGACACAATCCTATGTGCCCAGGGCGGGAAGGACATAGGTCACTGACACCGATAAATGAAAGGGGAAATTCTCACCATTGTGTACGTCTTTCCCGAACCTCCTTGCCCATAAGCGAATATAGAAACATTATATCCATCCAATGCGGACTGCACAAGTGGCTGGACATCATTGAAAAGCTCAGCTTCACATCAAAAGAAAATTGATGAGATACAAAAGTGATGCACAAGAATTACACCAGGAAACAACTTTGAAAACTGTGAAACCTCACATTGTCCAACGTGGGGTCCATAAACCCTGTCAAACTCAAAATCCTTTTTTGGACTGGTATCAGTCTCATCACCAGTGTTTATGCGAATTGTAAAATCATCAGGGAATTCGACAACGGAGAGGCCTTCATCCTCAAAACCTGGTCTTGTACGGCAAAATACCTTGACACTCCCTGAGATCTCCAATCATAGTTATTCAATTTTAATAATAGTGTCACTAATAAAAAAAGATAATGGGAGCGTAAAGGTTTACAAATGTGAAAACTCAAAGACGTCGGTTACCTTTGGCTGTCACCAACTCATTAAACAGCCTTTTCTTCTCATTGATCAACGGAGAGATTTTAGCCTCCATATCAAGAGCAACTTGATCTGTGATGAATAAATCAATAAAAGCGAGAAGAACGCCAAATAACTAACTCAGGACATGTGAAAGCATGACACGCTAGAGACTGGACAGATTCGTGATTGGTCATCATGACATTGTAAGTGACAATACCAGGACTCCTGGCAAACAACTAACTAACATATTTAACTATTAGGAACAGTGCTTTAAGAGTAACGAGACTACATACCCAATTTACGACTTTTGTCTGCGAGAACGCCTAAGTAGCGCATAACTCTAGCTAGTTTCACATTTGAGTATTCCTGTAACTCGGTCGCTTCTTGCCTCAACTCAACATAATCTTCTCTCGCAAGCTGTGGAATAGAAAACATGACTCAGCGTTCAATAATTTTTTTAGTCCCTATCAGAAATAAAACATGTTCACAATCTAAAACAACCTTGGCTAGATGCTAGAAATAAGAAATATTAAAAAAATAAATAGATTTTCACCCCTGCGTAACAATTGTTTTATACAAGGAATAGCTGTACATGACGTAAACCTCATCTGTGCTTGGCAAGCTTGTTTTTTCCTTTCCGTCAGCCTCTTATTGTACAAACATGATTCAAGATGTGGCTCTTTCTAGCTTTGAAACATACCTACAGAATGCACCACTACTATATTGCATTTTTTCCTTAACTACAACCTGAAGGGTTGCTGCAGGCGCCATAGCAAATATTGCTATGAACGGAGGGTGTAGTTAAGAAAATCATTCAATTAACTAACCAAACCTCCTACTTCAGTTGCCGACTAATAACTCAATAAAACACCACTTGTTGCAATTCGAATAAATCTAAAAAAAAACACCTCAAACCTCAACTCTAAATACTTCAATTCAGCTCAAATTTCAAGAAAATATTTTTAGATTATTCTTCAATTCCACCATCTATTTACCTTAACTCTATCCTTCAATTTCTGCACTTTCCCCACCAAGCTCTGCCTCAAAGGCAACTCATGCTGCGAAACCGAACTCGATGCAACAGAGTACCTCCTAACCATCGGCGCAACACTCGCCCTAACATTATCCTCCGGCTGCTGTTCCGATACCTTCCTCGCCTCGAACCCCGACACATCCCAGTTCCACTTCCTCCTGTCACCCATGTCAATCTTCAACAAAGCCTCACCTGACCCCGCCGATCGGAGAATCGAAAATCGGAGGAATCAATTGGAGACGGAGAGCCACAAAACCCTCATCCACTCCTTACCTCCTCGCTCGTCGTCGTCCACGATTTCATTTCAATTTTCCCCTCGTCGGCTTCGATTTCTACCACATCGCAAATTTCGAAATTGTGTGGTGGGAGAGACCGAACGGTGTCGTTTTGAATTGCTTTCGGACACGCCAGCGTCGTATTGTGTGAGCTTTGTCGTGTTGTGTTTTATATCAAACGCATGAATTTATGCGTTGCTCGGGCCTCGGTGTTTCACGGTTCGCTGTCCGGATATTTTCGAGAGATATGGTCAGACCAATGCACGTGCGAGGGACGCGTGTGAGGGTTTAGTGGTCATTAATCTTTATAGAATACTCTCATCTTAATTACCTAACTTAATTTGTCTGATACGGTAGGTCAAATTCTAGTGATGAAAAAAAATCATTTAACTAATTTGGTGGTAAAAGAGATTCACAAAAATCTCTTATTCTTGGACATTGATGATATGGTGTTTAGTGGCCCCAAACTTAACATAAAATTATTCGAAAAGGATTCGGTGCATCGTATCAATTTGTTGCGAGTGAAAAACGGGATAATTTTCCAAATTGCATCAAAATCAACATTCAATTCCAATTTTATACATTCTTTAGACTGGTTTCCCAATTTACACTAGTTTTGTAAGCCTCCGTTGCTCACAGCGTCTTAAGCCCCGTGGTGTTTTTGCGCCAAAATATGCAGTCATGTACCGTAATATTACCAAACAAGCGTAAGCCGCTGTTGGAGACAGCGTCTTACCTTAAAACACTGTTGATAGGAGCGTTCTAATAGAACGATGAAGAGAAAAACTAGGGCTCGAAACTTAAGCCGCTGTTACGGACGACGTTTTAATAAAAAATAGATTTAAACAATCCACATCAGCTACTGACTCACATATTTTGGTGCAAAAACACCACAGGGCTTAAGACGCAGTCAACAAGAGCGTCTTAATGTTAAGACGCTGTGAGCAAGGGCGGCTTACAAACTAGTGTAAATTGAGAAACCAATCTAAAAACGTGTAAAATTGGAATTGAATGTTGATTTTGATGCAATTTGGAAAATTTTCCTGAAAAACGACATTGTTTCAATTAAAACGACGTCGTTTTTGTTGATTTTTTTTAAACTTATGATAAAATAACACCATTTTGATTGAAACAACATCATTATTACTCCGCGGAAAAATAATGTGGTGCAAGGATCCGAATCCAAACTTACCATGATAAGAAAGGAATTAGATGATATTATTAAGTATGAGAGCCGTTCGGTTGGGCACATACTTGAATTCCTTTCCTACATCCCCCAATTACTACTACTCATTTCTTTTCTTTGTTTTTTGATAAATTACTACTACTCATTTCTTTTTTGATAGTACTACAACTACTACTCATTTCAAACACTCATTTTCTTACGTTTACACTTGAGTTTGGAGTGAAAAATTCTACGTTGAGTTTCAAGATGGGTATATGGGAAGTGACATATGCATGTTAGTCAGGGGCGGATCCAGAAATTTTTCGGATCGGAGGTGAGATAGATATTTTCGGACCGGGGGCGGATCCAGGAATTTATTTTCATACTAGAGGGGACATATAATCAAAATGACTGGGGGCGAGATGTAAAAATCATTCAAAAATACATCGCTTTAGTCTAATATTAAAGAAAAATCGAAAAATCGACCGGGGGCGGCTGCCCCCCTCCCCACCATGTGGATCCGCCCCTGATGTTAGTGATGTTTGTTCTCTATTCAAGTGTCTTATTTAGCTACTTTCCATGGAAACGTTAGTGTCCCGTTTTTCGAATGAAGGTTTAGATTATTAATTTTCATAATTAGAGTTAATATAAAAAGTAAGTTGATAAATTTTCGAACGCCGAACACCGTAGATATACTGTGATCACATTACTAACGCAATCATCTGATCTCCGTTAAAAATAATCCGACAATATCATCATTCAATTTACCCCTATTGAATTAGGTTGCCTCATGAGATAATTAAATCTCATATGCGAAAATATTAATAGTTGAGACCTCAATCATAATATCCTCAAATTTCCCACCCATATAAAATGAATACAAAAAAAAAAGAAGAATAATTAGATTCTTTACGGTTTACTCCTGGGTCCTGGTCCTCCATTTTCTCTCTCCCAATCTGATTGGCTCGTTTTCCTACGCTAATACTTTCACCCACACACTGAGCTGTAACCCCGATTGGCGACATCAACGAAAGCACCATCCCACCAATCCATCAAATTCATCTACCGATCACCGATTGGTAGCAACCATCAGACGATTCCACTGCCTCAGATCCATAGCTTTTACGTGTATGGACAGTACATTATCATCAATTTCATGTTTGATTTAATTTTTCTAGGGTTTCTCACGAGCTGTCAAAATCGGAATCCCAAATTTGGCAAAAGAAATTTCATTATTCGTTGTGCTTTTTGGTGCTACGTGTCTCAAATCTGTTGCCATTTAAGTCCTTGTTAAGCTTGATTCCTTTATCTAGTAAAATTTCCATTTATGTGTTTTTTCTGTGGTTGTGACGTTAATGTAGCTTTTTACATGGTGGTTTATTCGGTGTAATTTGGATAGGAATGCTGGATTTGAAGGGTTTGAAGTAGTTTGATAAGTGAGAGTTTTTGAGGGGGGTTTGCTGGAGAGGCGGAGTTTAGGAGGTTGATTTGCAAGTAGTTTCCGTTGTGGAGGGATCATGGTGAGGGAGAAGATTCAGATAAAGAAGATTGATAATGCTTCCGCAAGGCAAGTGACGTTTTCTAAGAGGAGGAGAGGGTTGTTTAAGAAGGCTGAGGAGTTAGCTGTGCTATGCGATGCGGATGTTGGGTTGGTGGTGTTTTCGTCCACTGGGAAGCTGTCTGAGTACGCCAGCTCCAGGTATGTTGCTGTGCTTTAATATTTGTTTACTGTCGTTATTCTGTTTATTGTTATTTCTTCCCCTTGTGTTGATAGGTCTGTTTTTGATAGGGTCTTCGTAAGTGTCAACTATCCGGAGTTGAAAACTTAATGGTGGTAGTATTTGATGCGGACACATGATATTAATTGTCATGATAACAAACATGTTGAAGCTACATGTGTGTGTAACTTGTACAGAATAAAAAAGGACGCTTCGAGTTTTCTTTCTTCCGTGTTTATTGTTATTCAGATCATCAACTCTTTATCATATAGGTTAGTCTATGAACTCTACGCCATTAGATATGCTATGTTAATGGATCATTTAATGTTCCTATTGGTGCCCTAGGAAAAAAGACAGTCCATTAATTCTGTGATAATATTGGCATAAGAACATACAGGGCCACTACCTGGGAAGGTCAATAAGTATGTGCATGGAAGACATATCTTAACCTATGGTGCACAAGTAGAATCATTCATGGCTAAATAAATGTTTCCTGACTTGTCTTAATCTTATTGCATTTCTAGCTATCAAAGTAAGATAAGTTGTTTTTGAATTGAATGGCGCACCTGTCATTGATAACACTCCTGCCCAATTTGATCTATTGATCTTCTGAACATTTAATATGTGGCTAGATGTGCTTTGATACTGAGTGAACAGTAGAAGCTCAACCGTTAGAGCAAGTACAACACTTAGATGGATGTCTTATTGGTCCTCTCATCTCATCATGCAGTTTTGTGCTTCTCGTGTAACTACTATGTATACATCAAAGATCTAACAACACAGAATAGTTTTTGAGTTTTAGCTAGTATTCAGTGATCTGCATGGGTGATTTACTTTATTCTTGTTTGTGCTAATTAAGTATATATGAAGCAGTAGGGGTGACTACTCAAGGAAATTTCTGTCACTAACTGAAGGGTTTCTGGCTAGTTGAAATTCAAAGTCTCAGTGTTGAAAGTTTTAGTGGTACTGTCAGTTGTGTGTGTCTGCTAGAGCCTCTTTTGCAATGCATTACACTAAGTCATGTCGTCCCTCAAATCAGTTATCAGTGTTTTCATCACTTTGGCAATGGCATTATTGTGCTACATTTTGCTTGATGTCATCTGCAAGTACTGCTTTTTTTTTGGTCATATGTGCCTTTATTTTTGTATATCCAGCTCACTTTACCAATAACTGTTACTGTTTTTTCTATAGCATGCAGAAAATACTCGATAGATATAACATGCAATCAAAATATCTTGAAAAACTACAACAGCCAATTCCATCACTCGAACTACAGGTAAGTTCCTGTACTCTTTAGCTTCGCTTGATTTATACCCGCTTTCATGTGATTTTGTCAGCATGCAAAGATATTGGATTAGTCAGCATCATGGCTCCCATGGATGTTTATTCGTTGAAAGTAAAAAGAATTCAGTAATTTGTTTATACTATTTCTCTCTTTTTGATACTGCGAATAATGTTGTCCTCCAGTTGGTTGAGAACCAGAACTACAACAAACTGAACCAAGAAGTTGCAGATAAAAGCCATCAACTCAGGTACAAAGTTGATAGAAGCATTACAAGTTCCAGTACTCTTTGTTTGAAGTTATTAATGAATGAATCATTTTGAGGCTATTGTACTTAACAAGTCTGTCCATATACTAACAGGCGACTTAGGGGCGAGGATCTCCAAGGACTAAATATTGAAGAACTGCGACAGCTAGAAAAGTCCTTAGAATCTGGTCTGAATCGTGTATTAGAGCATAAGGTCCGTGCTTTTTGTAGTCACTGCAAAGTGCGAACACATTCTCCTAAAAACCCAAAATTTCACTATTTTGTTTTGTTGCATTTCAGGGGAAGAAGATTATGAATGAGATAAACCATCTCCAAGCTAAGGTATGGTGATTGTAAATAACCATGTGGCTATTCAAGATATATGCACGCTCTTTGGAATGTGTAACCTTCAATTTGCTCGCATCTATATGACGCTCAAGTAACTACAGTTGGTTCCAAACTGCCTCTTTTGATAGTTCTTGGATCTTATTACAGGAAGTGCGGCTTATGGAAGAGAATGCACGACTACAGCAGAAAGTAAAGACCTTATTTGATGTTGCTTATCCCTATTTAACTGTGTGTGTTCCCAAGGCGATGATTGTCTAAATGAAACAACTAACTGAACAATGAAGGTAGCAGAGATGTCTAATACTGGCGAACTCAAACACAATGGAGTGTCCATTTCAGAAACCACTGCCTATGAGGATGGCCACTCTGCTGAGTCCATAACTATCGGCAGCAATATCTCTAACAATGGGCCTACACAGGATTCTGATGATAGCTCAGATACTTCTCTGAAGCTGGGGTAAGCCAAGCTTAATCCTCTTCATGAATAACTCAGAGTCTCAGACTGAAGTCTTCTCCGACTGTATCTGTAATTATATTTGTTTGCACAGGTTACCATACTGAGGCTGAAGAAAAATATGGCCATCATACTCAACTGCCGCTAGTTAATGAGTGTTGATTGTAAGTAATATTGTGGTTTGCCGAAGGAGAGGGATTGATAACACACAACTTCTCACTGGCATGTCTGTAACTGTATGCCTATATGCATCGTGCTTCGTCTGTTGCTCAAATGTTTATCACATCTGTGACAATAAGTGTGATTTGTATTGATGATGAATGTATTTACTTGACATAGTTGGCTTGATAAGCAGTTAATTTTAGTTTGGTGCAGCTTCAGCCAAGTATGCTGGAACTTGAAATCCACCATCCAACTGCCAATTCAAGCAGTCTTTGCTTGGAAAAACTTGAAACAATGTGTGCATGAGTCGTGCTCAGTATGAAGATAAAGCTTAGTTGCTATCTGTATGTGGATGCATTGATAAATTCAGTGTCACAACTCACGACATTATTAACGTTGTATAAGATCTGGCGAAGTGGTAATATCCTAATGCCAAATTGTAAAGATCCAACATATTAACTTTTACAAAGTATCACTCTCTCATTCATTCAATATTCAAACAAATACTTGCACATTTAAATGAAAGTAAGATTCGGGTACTGCATGTTTTATTTTTCACAGAAAACTGGGATGTGATATGGGTACTCGCGATCGGTCAACGTCTCTAACCATATCTGCACAAAAACAAAATTGAGTTGGGAAAGAATTCAAGCTGATACGACGTTGACAATCGAAATACCCAAAACGGCCCCACTGAAGATTGTCCACACAAAACACTTGAACAAGGGAGGAAGAGGAATGCAGAGAGCAGTGAACAAAGCCGCCGCCGCAAACAACACCCCGATGAACTCCAAAACCCCGGCGATGACCGGATGCTTGGCCGCAATGGAATTCGACAAGAACACAAACGAGAAGGACAGAGCAATCAAAACCGACATAAAGTCAAACGAAATGGGCGCCTGACATCGTATCTGAGCTGAGACAAACGAGAATGCGATTCCACCGCCGAAGCAAAAAGTCAACACCAAAGGCGGCCAATCTACTGGCTTCCTAGTAACAGCGGAAATTGGCCCGGCTTCTGCGTCGTAGGACGATGGAGCATATGCCTTACGCAGCTTTTCCACCACCACTGGTTTGATTGCCTCGATCGATTGGAACGAGATGCAGACCTTGACCGCAACTGTGCATTTGATCGAATCGAAGGTGGAGGCGATAGCTCCAAACATCCTGCGTAACATGTCCGCTACGGTTGAGTTGCTTTGATCGCTTGTCTCAGACATCGGGTTCGTCTAGTGTTGAAAAGAGAGGGCGGAAGATTGCGATCCTGTGAACTCTCCCATTATTTGTTGTTGGATCGTCCCAGAATTTATACTAAAATTTATGAATTTTATTTTCTTTTCTAGCATTATTTTGTCCAATCAAAAAAAAAAAGTACTCCCTCCGTCCCATATTTTTCTTCTCACTTTCCTTTTTAGGCGTCCCAAAATTTTCTTTTCATTTCCAAAACTTACCATAAATACTCATTCACATCACACTCACAACCACCTTATTTAATCATTTATCTTCACACAGATTGTACTTGCAATGATGAAATTGTACTTGCAAATACACTCACAATAACTTACTATATTATTTTTCTTAAAACCTGTGCAAAATCACAAAGGGGAAGAAAATTATGGGACGGAGGGAGTAGCATTATTTTGAGCTGGCATATATTTCTTTTTTCTTTCTCTTTTTTAAATGACAGAGAGAATCAGTTGGTACACCAAAACAACAACACAGATCAAGCATTAAACAACACAATTACAAAAGCGAACTTTTATCAAAAAAAGAAAAAGAAAAAGCGAACTAGAAAATATAGGAATGGCATTCAATTTGGTTCCAGTGCCACTTCTGAGACTTCGTCTTCCAAGCCGGCCAATCTGCTATTTTGTTTAAAAGTATCTTTTTTAAATGATAGAGATAATCAGTCTTTTTTTTTGCGCACTTGATGTTTTCACTGTAGCATCCGTTTTTTTTTCCTGCGCATATATGGACTTGAATCCAGCCCGCCTACTACCCGAGGGGAGCGCCTTACCACTAAGGCAACTCCACCGCCCTGAGATAATCAGTGTTAACAAGAATTTTTTTAGGGTAGTCTTAAAACGCTTTCGATGATGACATAAGACTTTCGATGATGACATAAGACATAAATAATCAAATCAACGTTAATTTCTTTTTTGGGAAAATGACAAAGAGGGGCAAGAACTATTACACATTGACAAACCACGCTCCGAACTATAAAAATTGATAATTAAATGCAATTTCAAAATATTTTAATCTACAAATAACACTTAACTAACGGAATATCACTCCGTCAATTAACAAAGTTAACTAAGCGAATGAATCCAAAAAACTTTCTTGCCCTTAATTGTGAAATTGAGGATTGAAATATTTTGAAATTACCCTTAATTGTCAATTTTCATAGTTTGTACCGTAATTTGTCAATAGATGGGTAGTTCATACCCCCTCTTTGTCGTTTTCCCTTTTTTTAATGAAAAGATCGGCCGTACTCAATCCTTACTGCTCTTAGGTATGTTCTGTACAGTTTAAATTTCATATTTTTAAGTTTAGTAAAATTAAATAAAGTTCAGTATAGTTCAATACAGTTGAATTAAAAAAAGTTAAATAAAAAAAAGTTCAGTTTTCAATTTTGTAGTTTAACTGGGTTAAAACTTATATTCAATACCTTTATTCAAAGACTTAAAAATTTTAAATTAATAAGTTAAATAAAAAAATTTCAGTCTTCTATTTTTGTAGTTTAACTTGATCAAAACTTATATCAGGATTGTCTAGTATTGAAATGGGAGCAGAAGATGGCGATTGATATGAGAGAGAGATTACTTTGAATGTTGACTCTTATTTTTTATCAATACTTGTAGCGAGGGTGGTAAATTTATACATTATTCATTATGTTTTGAAATAACTCAATTTAAATTTCTTAATATCAACTAAGAAATAAACGAATTAAATGAGAAAATGAACTAAATAGATTAAATAGATCAAATGAATGAAATGGATCATATGGATTAAACGGATCAAATGGATTTATCCGTTAATCAGTCAACCATTAGTGATCCGTCCGTTTAATCCATTACCACTAATGAATTTTAACGGATTGAATCCGTTTAATCCGCTAACCATTTCATCCATACATTAACTCATCCGTTCATCCATTTTACCACCTCTACTTGTAGCAACCAAAGTAGAAGGACATTCCTAAAATCGATGTATAAAAATGTAATTCACGGGCCAAAAAGAGAAGTACATGAAGTCAGGGATTAAAATGTAAATTCACTGGCCAAAATAGAAGGACATTTCTCAAAATGAAGTCAGGAACATGGACAAAGTTAAGTTGGGGATAAAAAAATAAAGAGAAAATTTCAAAAAGATTATTTGAACTGTCACGCCATTTCAAATCACTCCCTGAACTATTTCAATTTTTAATTTAGTATTTTTGGATTAAATTACATACAATAAAATAACACCGTTAATTAACACTGTTTACAATTATTATTTTTTAAAAAGAAAAAAAAAATAGGAAAGTCATGTAGGCTTTCAAACCCATTTGATTTCAAATCAGTTGATTCTCATCATCGCATACGGACAAAATTCATTTCCATCCACAATTGGAAGACATGCCCTCACTATCGACACAAGATGAAAATTGACCGTTTCGATCATCATCAAGCAGGTCAACTCCCTCTGCTCGCTCAAATCACCCCACTGCACTATCCAGTTAACCTTCATATCCACCCTTTATCCTACAGGAAACCAGTCTACAAATGAGGTGGTGTCGCTCACCTTCATATCCACCCTTTATCCTACAGGAAATCAGTCTACAAACGAGGTGGTGTCGCTCTTTTGTTACAAACCATGTAAACTTGTTAAATTTTTTTTATAATTTTATCAAGAACTTATAATCATTCTGAATGAATAGAATTGTTTATTGGGATGCTCCTATTATCCAGTGTGGTTGGATGAACAATTTAGGGCCCGTCCACTTTGACTGATATTAACTTAACTGAAACTTATCTTAACTGATATTAACTTATCTTAACTGATCTTAACTTATAGTGACTGATCTTCCTGTCCACTTTGACTCTATTTTTTGACTTGTAAGTTAAGATACGTTAATATCAGTTAAGATCAGTTACTTTCAGTCACTATAAGTTAAGTTAAGTTAAGATAAGTTACTTTTAACATACTATTCATCATCATCATCATACTATTCATCATCATACCATCATACTATTCATCATACCATCATCATCATATCATCATACTATTCATCATACCATCACACCATCATCATCATACCATCATACTATTCATCATACCATCATACCATCATCATCATCATCATACCATCACACTATTCATCATTATACCATCATCATCATAATATTCATCATACCATCATCATCATACCATCATACTATTCATACCATCATACCATCACACTATTCATCATCATATCATCATCACCATCATACCATCATCATCATACTATTCATCATACCATCATCATCATCATACCATCATACTATTCATCATCATCATCATAATATTACTATTCATCATCATCATCATCACAACCATCATCATCATCATAAAATTACTATTCAGCATCATAAAATTACTATTCATCACCATCATCATCACAACTATCATCATCATAAAATTACTATTCAGCATCATAAAATTACTATTCATCACCATCATCATCCCCAGTATATTACTATTCATCATCATCATAATATTACTATTCATCATCATCATAATATTACTATTCATCATCATCATCATCATCATCATCACAACCATCATCATCATAAAATTACTATTCAACTAGGGTTCAGTGGAGTGGCTCATGGGACACGTGTCACCACCAAAATGACTTGATGATGCATTTTGAAAGATGAAGATTAAGATCTCAAATTTCGAAAAAATAAGAGGTTCTCAATTGAACACTCCTCCTGTCGTCTTGTCAGGGACAAATGAAAAGCCGTAGTATAAAGAGAACGAACGGACACAAACCTTGTGTTTATATAATTAATTATAGCAATGCGCTTGAATTAGTTGAGAGGCAATTAGATATTCATAAACGTCCTCGTAATTTTAAAAAGAATTCTAGAAGGCTCTTTTTTTTATTTTGCTTCGCCACAAAATGTCTTCGACACGGCTCTGTACCGTGTACGCGTAATTGATATTAGGCTAGGGAGGAAAGATCACATAAGAAATAATAAGATCCGGACTCCTAGGCTAAGAACCTTTATATAGCTACATGAAATAATAAGATTAATCAAATCATATCAATTATTTGAGAGAGAAAGGGACTAAATATGTTGCCTAAGATTGGTAATTAGTATCTAAATCACTACACTTGGTTTGTAAGTTATTCCAACTTGCATTATGATTATATGTCGAACAATGTGTTCTCTTCACAATAAGTAATGTGGATAAGCTATATTTTATCTCAAATTTGAGTGATATTACGTTGCAAAATTGTGGGGTCATTTTCAACAAAATTTACATGATTGAATAATTATATTTTTTCTCTAACTGGAAATTAAAATAATTTGGACCTTTTTTTTGACAAACGGCTCTATTTCAAAATCTGAATATGTATCTTTTCCTATAAAATAAATAGGAAAGAGCGTAACAATAATTGAATGAACAAAAGTTAAGTCATCATGAAATCGCTTGAAGTATCCATAACTAGAAAAAAAAAATCATAAGAGTTTACTTAAAAAAGAAATCTGGCTAAAATATCAAGTTGACTGAGGGCTGGTGTTTCTTTTCTCCGAATTTGATGAATTAAACTAAGATTATTGGTTAAGCATCTATCAAATTAAACAACATCATAATACACTATTTAATTTGATCAAAAATAATAATAATACACTATTTAATATTCCATCATTCGTGGACCACTTGCGCCGAAAAATGTTTTAGGATTTAATTTACACGTATCAATCAATCGAACCGTGGATGAGGAACGGTATATCGGTCCGAATCCAACCGAGGACAAACCAGATAATGCAAGCCTCAATTGAACCGTATATCGGTCCGAATAATAAAACCGATCACTGAAACCACACGATGAACGACACGTGTTCTATTTGCTCACCATTCGATCGGGCCCAGGAATATGAGGCTCTCGCTCTATAAAATCCCTCACGCATCCCAACGAGTGTTCCAAAAATTCTACGGTGAAATTTTCCGTCGCGAGTGGGCTGAAACGGCGACGATGACCCATTAGTCAGGGCTTCGTTCACTGTCTGTATCACTATTCATCTTTTCCTTACCTGTGAGAATCCGATTGAAGCTGATGATTCACAGCCATGTACTGTGTCATGGTTTTGTGAAATCGATTGAAAAAGTTTGAACTTTGAGTGATTTTTTTTGTAGATGGTGAAACCCAATCAGTCGATTTTGTTTGTTTTAGGGGTGGAATTGAAGCTTTGATGGATCTGGGCTGTGGTTTGATTGGTTTAAGCTTCAAGATAGAAGCTTGATTGGCTGATTGTGAAGTGGAAAGTAAGGAGTGATGGTTGGCTGATAGTGAGTTCTGAGTAGTGACTAACAAGCTTAGATTAGCTTCGTATTAGAGCACGGTTGCGTTGTGTTGGATTGGCTTCTCAATTTTGTGATTTTTGATAATTCAAATTGTTCCATTTGATTTTCTGTTGAGAATTCATCATGTCCATTTGAAGATATTGTCACTTGATCTTGTCAAAAACTTTGATTTCGCTCCTTGTCGAAGCCCTTTTCGGAGCAGTCCTCTAAATTCCCATTCATTTGTTGACGAAGACTCATGGCTGTGTCATTTACGAATTTTTCATGGTGGGCGTGGAGCAGTAAGGAGAAAGAAAAGGCCTCAAACAGCGGCACATCAAATTCTCTGCTGAATTCCGTGTCTGAATTCAGTTTGGCTGCAAGAGAATCAGAGACTATGAAGTTCCATTCGATGAACGGGGCAAGGATGGCCTCGTCGAGGAAAGTGAAGAGGAAGTGGCCTAGTAGGGAGCAAAGGAGGATTGATATGGAGTATGATGCGGTGATGGTTCCATCTGATGGCACTTGCTTTTCTGGCTCTGAATCTGATGACTCGGATTGGTCTGTTGGTTGGTTGGAACCTCTTGGCTCTGATTTTCAGAGCGAGGACGAAGCAGATAATAGTTTCGCTGTGTTAGTGCCTTGTTATAGGTCTGGTTGCAAGGAGGTTTCGAAGGGTCCAAATTTCCAGCTTTTGAGCGCCATCAAGGGCTTCTCCAATGATTGCGCTGCTGGTAAGACTCGACATTTCTTTCATGCCGTTGTAGTTGTCTTATGCTCATTTCTTTAATGTTGGCATGGTCAGATATTAGAGTTACTACAGTCTGGTGCACAAAATGCAACGAAGCAATCACTTCACATTAGAATTCATTTTAGACCCATATTTAGAAACTCCCCGTTGGGATGAGCATATATTTTTTGCATAAAAGTTTCGTAACTTGTATAAGGGTTCAAATTGTGACCGGTTTCTGTTCTTCCTGTGATTATAGAGTTACGCTTAAATCTACTTCGCACTTGATGTATGCTGTGATGGATATGACTTACGGGTTCCTTGAGATTTTTTGTAGTTGTGGATGAAAATTAGAGAACTCTCGGGCACTCATTGAAAGAAATTAAACTAACAACCGGACAAAAAGTTTAGACAAGCAATAGCCTACATCAGCAATTCAATTTGTTTCAATTGCAATTATTTTATCCACCGGCTTTCGTGTGAGCTGGATCAGGATGATATAGAAACATAATGCATTTATTTAATTGATTGTTTCTGATTCTCTAGTTTTGCTTTGGATTCCAGAGAGCAAGAAATTGATGGAACAATGACTCTCTTCCCTTGAAAACTGAAGTAGGACCGTACCAGCAGCTGCGTCCCTTTCACAGCCCCATCTCATCACAAATTATCGCTTCTGAAGAACTACTTATTGGCGCTTCTGTTGCTCTTATTTCATCTTTTCAGCCAAACACAGTAGGGACCGTGATAAAAGTCCATCCCACAAGGAGATTCTGAATCTGATTCCTTCCACGGCCACATGCTTCTCTTCAGCTTTCACTTCCTTTCTCACTTGCTAAAGTGAGAAGGAACTTCGGATTCCGCCTGTCATGGCTCTGTGAATAAAGGTTGTGTAAATACTTAGAACCACGGACAAATTTGATCATCAACTGTCACCGATGTAATCATCTTAGCCTCTCACAAAGAGCTTACGCGTTCCCAATTTATGATATCATGAAGCTTTCCCACCTTATGATCTCATGAAACTGTACAGGCATTAGTAAATCAAGTACAGACATCGATTTCAAATTTATACCGAGCGAACTTTTTCTTTCGGACCTCCATCTCCTCAGGCATCTTCCTACAAACTCTACCGATAGTCTCCGCTATACCTGTTGTAATTTTTTCCATCATAAATTGCACTGGAATTCCATATAACTGCACCCATATTTGGACGTTGCTGAAATCTAGAATTCAAGCTGATACGACGTTGACAATCGAAATGCCCAAAACGGCCCCACTGAAGATTGTCCACACAAGACACTTGAACTGGGGAGGAAGAGGAATGCAGAGAGCTGTAAACAAAGCCGCCGCCGCAAACAACACCCCGATAAACTCCAAAACCCCGCCGATGACCGGATGCTTGGTCGCAATGGAATTTGACAAGAACACAAACGAGAAGGACATAGCAATCAAAACCGACATAAAGTCAAACGAAATGGGCGCCTGACATTGTATCTAAGCTGAGACAAACGAGAAAGCGATTCCACCGCCGAAGCAAAAAGTCAACACCAAAGGCGGCCAATCTACAGGCTTCCTGGTAACAACGGAAATTGGCACGGCTTCTGCGTCGTAAGATGATGAAGCACACGCCTTGTGCAGCTTTTCCATCATTACTTATTTCATTTCCCTGATCGATTCGAGCGACATAGAAACCTTGATTGAATCGATTGTGGATGATACAACAGAGAGTATGGCAAGCAGTGGAAGTGCGAGTTCAACAACAGAGAAGGAAGAAAGTCCTCTTTGGCAATTTGTTGAAAAATGTGAAAAAACTGGCACCGGTGGAGGGAAGGTAACATGGAAATGTAAGTTATGCGGTGATTATAAGCAGGGAACTTTAACAAGAGTCAAGGCTCATCTTTTAAGTGTTGGTTGGAAAGGAAGTTTTCCTTTCAAGAATGTAACAGTGGAACAACAACGTGAAATGACGAGAATAAATGAAGAATATGAAGCTAAACGGTTCGAATGGCACCTAGAGCAGTTCCTCTCTCTTCTGGACCTTCGATATGTGCTAGTTCAGCTCAAGGTAATAGTTACAATTCCGGTCCAACAAACAAGCGAAGAGGTGGTTCTGATCTTGAGAAGTCTTTTGACAATCAAGCTAGGAGTGAGCTTGATTGCGCAGTTGCTAGGATGTTCTATACTAGTGGTTTACCGTTCTCTCTTGCGAGGAATCCTAATTATTTTAGATGCTTTACTATGGCAGCCAATAGCAAATTGGGTGGCGATTTACCTCCAGGGTACAATCGGATAAGAACCATGCTACTTGAAAATGAAAAAGAAGCATCTTTATTTATCATTAGCTCCTATTAAGAGCACATGTGGAGCTAAAGGAGTTACTATTGTGAGTGATGGCTGGAGTGATCCATCAAGGAGGCCTTTAATTAATTTTATAGTTTGTTCAGAAAGTGGGCCTATGTTCATAAAAGCCGTGCATTGTAGTGGTGAGGTGAAAGGTGGAGACTTCATTGCTCATTTGTTCAGAGAAGTAATTGATGAAGTTGGGGATGAAAATGTGGTTCAAGTGATCACTGACAATGCTAGCAATTGCAAAGCCGCTGGAGAGATCATTGGAGGCTATTATCCACGCATTTATTGGACGCCATGTGTTGTTCACACTCTCAATCTTGCATTGAAGAATATTTGTGTTGCGAGGAACATAAATAACAACGAGGAAACATATATTGAGTGCCATTGGATCACTGAGATTCACAGTGATGTTGTTCGAATAAAAAACTTCATTGTGAATCATGGTATGAGGTTGTCAATTTATATGCGCTTCAGTGCACTTAAGTTGCTTTCTGTTGCTGAAACTCGCTTTGCTTCTGTAGTTATCATGCTTAAAAGATTTAAGCTTGTCAAGAGTGCTTTGGAAAGCATGGTTGTTTGTGACCGATGGACGACATATAAGGATGATGATCAAGCTAAGGCTAGATTTGTGAGGGATACAATATTGAATGAAGATTGATGGGATAAAGTGTGATGTTCCCGTGAATGGCATGTATTTGGCAAAACGACTTTAGACAGTCCAAGCAGGTGTCGAAGGAGAGTTCAATCACATGGTGGCACTCATGTACAGCGTACATCAGACGCATGAAAAGATCAAAGATCTTTTGGGTAAAGTCGGCCAGCGAAGAAGTCGAGATCTTGATATTCATTCGAATGTCATCTCCATGGAATAAAGATCTGAATGGCTGACTTGCCGTGGAAGATATTCGGTTCTTCCCTAAGATTGGTTCAAAGATACTAATCGAATATTTAGGAATATTTCCTAAATATTTGATAAGGCTATCTGCACCAGATTTGGACGCTCGGACTCTGCATATAAATACCCACCTAGGGCGTCCATATCTCTATCGCTTTTCTGAGAAACACACACGAGAGTGGATCTGTGAGATTGGAGAAGAAGAGCGACGGCTGTTTGATCATTCCTCACCGGAACATCAACGGCGCTCATATAGTCTGTTCAGTGTGCTGTTCAGACTGTCTGTGATCGACCATACTGCTGCACACATCTTTGATCACTGCTGGCTTTCAGAGGAAGGCAATCGAGCTTCGGAATGAAGATCGAGAACGTTCGGACAGGAGGTTCGGACGAAGGGGATCGAGGCAAACTGCGGTGAGCCGAGGTTACAAATCTGAGAGACGAAGTATTAGAGGCAAGGCAATTACAAACAAGGAGTTGTGTAAGTGTAAGCCCACATTGTTGCTCTATACTCGTAATAAAGATTTGTGTCCCTTTTAGGGTGTGGAAAACCCCCCAGAGTAGGCGTAGCCGAACTGGGTATCATTCTGTGTGTGCTCCTACTGCTTTCTACTTACTGCACAGTCTCAGAGGTGTTCAAGGTCTGTCTTAACCAGTCCCTTGAACAGTAGCTTGAACAGGTTGCTGTATTTCAAAGTGGATTACATTCTTGCTTTTACAACTCTAATTTATGATATGATTAGAGTTTGTGACACTGATAAGTCTTGCCTCCATTTAGTGTATGAGATGTGGGATGTGATGATAGAGAAGGTGGGGAAGGTTATTTATGAGCACGAGCATATTGAGAATGAAGACTTTGAGTTTGCTAGCTCCACTTTCTATGATGTTGTGCATAAGATACTTGTTGCTCGTTGGTCCAAAAGTAGCACTCCATTCCATTGTTTAGCTCATTCGTTACACCCACGGTAAGAAGATTACACTAAAGTTATTATTTATAACATGCTAAACAATTTCATATGTTTAACACTAATTTTTTTTAGTATTACAGTCAAGAATGGCTTGTAGAGGACTCTGCTAGAAAGCCGCCACATGTGGATGATGAGGTTTCGATGGAGCGAAGAAAGTGCTTCAAAAGACTTTTTCCCCACTCAGGAGATTATGATAAGGTATTGACTGAATATAGTCTATTTTCTCTTGGAATTGGATCTTTTGGTGATTCGGATGCTATTAAAAGGAGGTACACCATGGATCTTAGAAGCTGGTGGGTTAACTTTGGGACGGGAGCGCCTCTCTTACAAGGATTAGCTTTTCGTTTACTTGGGCAACCTACTTCATCCTCATGAAGAGTGAAGACATTGCCCAAGTCCACTATGTAAGTTGCTTAATGATTTTCTTGGTACTGATGTATTTTGTATTGTATATATTTTGGTGTTATACTAAATGATTTGATTGTTAAACAACTGCAGGAGTTGGTGGAATGCTTTTTGTGAATCCCCAAGGCTGGGAGTTGTTGTTGAATGCTTAAAACATGAGTGCATGATGTGGTTTTTGTAGTTGTTGAATGCTTAAAACATAAGTGCAGGATGTGTTTTTTTATCTTGATTGTGAAACTTTGCAATACTAAAGAATGTTTTATCTTTAACATTATCTTTTGAAACAATATTTGTGTTATTGTATTAGGATATATGTAATTTCATGATGATCAATGTATTAAAATTTTTTTAAAATATAAATATATATATTTAATACAGCGGTTTCCGGGCGATTTCCTTTTTCTCTATTTTTAGATTTGCGGTTTCCTTTCCGTGTCCGTGCTACATAGGTTTTAACCATCCTAGGGAATCCCAGGTTCTCTATTACTGTGATGGATCCTGGTCGAGAGAGGAAAAAACTGTGGGATATGCAATAATAATGAATATGATCCAAAATGTGCTCGCAGGTTGGACTTACATCGCCAGCAACTCAGAAGGTCGGGCCATTCAATTCGGAATGGAGGTTGCAAAGCGCACAGGAGCGAGAGAAGTTGGTATTCCTTTCCGACAGCATTGAAGCAATTCAGGCAATCCTAGAAAAATACGAGAATGTCTGGAAACTGGGCTGAACAATGCATTGCTCTGCTGGAGGCTAATAGAGAATGGAGCCAGGAACACGGGTCGCGCGAAGAGAATTATGCAGCAGATTGGCTAGCTAACCGTGCACGAGTTCATAAACGGGGAATGTAATTCATTAGATGCGATTCCTAGAATCACAAGTGATGCTCTGTTCCTTGACTGTAGAATTTAGCTATCCGTTGTTTATTTAATTATTTGTCAGTCCAGTGTGGTTGTAGTCTAGCAAGGTTGTTTGGGGTGCTGTTTTTCTCCAGCAAGTTGGTAGTCGACTGTGTCTTTTCCAGGTGTTGTATTTCATGATTTTCCATATAAAAAAAAAAACTTTCAGGTTCAGATATCACCAATTTATTTTTTGAAAGGCTCGGGTCTCTTTATTTTTACAGGCTTGTTTGCAATAGAGTCTGCCACAGCATATTGGAGTTGGACTCTCTCAGTACAAGAGACAGGCGTTCACCTCCAAAAGGTCAAGGACATCCTTTAGCCAAGACCAAGAACATAGGACCACAGCTTGGTAGACTTCAGCCTCCATGCTATATATAACCTCCTGGAGCTTCAAGGACGCCGCATCAACTTCAGCGAGTCGTCTTCAACAGTTCTTGGATGAGCTAATCTCCGCAGAGCAATGTGCTTTTGTTAAAAATAGACATATTACTGATAACTTGATTATAGCGCATGAGATCATCCATTATATTCATAACAATAATAGTAGGAAGAGTGTGTATGGATCTCTGAAGCTGGATATAGCCAAAGCCTACGATTCTGTTGATTGGCTATTTTTGCGGGCTGTGCTTCAGAAACTGGGATTTGCTGAGATTTGGCCAAAAAGTAATGCTTATAGTAACAACTGTCAAATACTATATCAGAGTTAATGACAGTTTTACTGACGAAATAGTGCCTAGCAGAGGAATCCGTCAAGGAGACCCTTTGTCTCCTTATTTATTTATTTTGTGCACTGAATATTTTACGGCCCTCTTGAATCATTACAAATATCTGGGACTGCTTGATGGGATTAAAATTGGACGTCGGACTCCTGCTATCAGTCATCTGCTGTTTGCAGATGACAGTTTGCTTTTCCTCAGGCTTACTAATTCTAGTATTCTCCGGGTTCGAGATATTCTGACTATGTATGAACAGTCTTCAGGGCTGAGAGTTAATTTGCAGAAATCTGAAATTCTGCTAAGTCGAAATGCTCAGCCAGCTCTTGTTGAAAACATAAAGCAAGTCTTGGGAGTCAAAATCGTCCGGAGTCATACAAAGTATTTGGGCTTACCAACTGTTTTAAGTCGGAAGTATTCACACACTTTTCAGGGACTGTTAGACAAGATGTGGAGCAAAACCAGCAGTTGGAAGTCCCTTACTCTGTCTCAAGGGGGTAAGCAAGTTTTAGTTCAATCTGTTTTAAGTGCGATGCCTATATATTGGCTGTCCTGCTTTCTTCTTCCAGACAAGGTTATTAAGAAAATACACACTACTATCAATGATTTCTGGTGGAGACAGTCAGCAGGAAGGAAAGGTGTGCACTGGATTAAGGCGCATACGGTGAGACAGCCAAGAGAGGATGGAGGACTTGGTTTCTATAACTTTAAGTATTTAAATCTGGCTTTTCTTTCGAAGCAGTGCTGGCGACTAGTCAAATATCCGGATTTATTGGTTAGTAGGCTGCTTCAAGCAAAGTATTTCCCAAATACTAATATTCTTGAAGCTCCGGTCACTGCCAGACCATCTCATATTTGGAGAGCACTGCATAAATCTTTACCTATTTTGCGATATGGTTGTGACAGAGACTCCACCACAGGTGATTTGATTTGGAAATTGAACTCTTCAGGGCAATTGGACATTAAATCTGCTTATAAAGTCATGCCTGTTATTTTTGATCCTGAATTTTGCATCAGAGGAGAACCTTCTGATAAGACCAAGCTAGCCAGATTCTGGAGGTTTTTATGGAAGCTCCCGATTCCTCAAAAAATTAAGCTTTTTATTTGGCGAGGTTATCATGCAGGACTTCCGACTGGCACACAGTTAGCAAAGAGAAACATTGGAGGTACTCATCCCTGCTCTATTTGTCATTTCCATCTTGAGGATGATGTGCATCCATTTATTAATTGCTGGTGGAGTAAGGCTGTGTGGCTTAACATTGATTTGGAAGTTCATAACCAATGTAAAGGTATCACTACTATGGCAGATTTGATCTTCCACATTTATTCCATGACTAAGCCTGATGTGTGCTGTAAGATTTTTGTGGCTCTTTGGTTTATTTGGCATCATCGAAATCGAGTCGTTCATGGTTCTCCCAGCTTATCCCCTGTAATGGCTAGTCGGCGGATTGACAAGCTTCACAAGGATTTCACAATGAATATTAAATCTTTGCTGCCCAATTTTAATTGCTCCAGTTTGGTTTGGCAAAAGCCAGTGAGAAACTATGTTAAAGTTAATAGCGATGGAGCATGGAATGAGATGGAGAAAACAGGGGGTTCCGGGAGCATAGTGCGTGACTCCACTGGTTGTGTTTTAGCTATTGCATCTCGGTTTGTACCAATTAGTCAAAGTGCTCTCTTTTGTGAGGGAGAAGCACTGCGGGACGGCATGCTTATGGCTAGAAATCTTCATTTGCAAAATGTGGTGTTTGAAACGGACAGCTTGCTTCTGATGCAGGCGCTGAATTTCAGTGAATCTAATGAAGCATCAAAAGCACCGTGGTTTGACAGTCTTCGAGAGTTGTTAGCTAAACATTGTAACTGGATGCTCGTCTTTGCAAGGCGCGAAGCTAACTGTGCGGCAGACTTCATTGCGCGTAAATCTTTGATGGAGGAATGGAGTTGGCACAAATTGGATGCTATTCCTAGACTACCGGATCTTGTCCAGTTCTTGTAGCTTTGCCTTTTGCTTTGTTCAGCCTGATGGCTTCATCAAAAAAAAAAAAAAACTTCAGCGAGTCGTGGATCATCTGCGCTGTGTTCGAGTCATCAGATGTTGAATAATTGGAGGATGAAGAGATGGCGGAGTCGGTGAATTTTAGGCGATGATCAGCGTGGCTTTATAGAGCTTGTGAAGAGGCTCGATTCTCTTCTATATATATCTGGAAAGATTTTAGTGAGGTAATTGAGGGAGAAAGATCATGGAGATCTGAATATGCTGGTTTTATAGAGGTGAGAAAGTGATGGTGGTTATGGTTGGTAACGCATTTTATTTTTGTCGAGTGTTTACATGGAATAGTGGTGCGTAGATGACATGAATTGTTTCTGAGGCACCACTTGAACATGTGTTTTTTCTTTTCGACAGGGAGAGGAAAATTGAGCAAGCTATTCAATGAAAGTAGAGTAATCCCAAAGCAAAACAGTATAAAACCTAGTCAGACCACACCACACATGTCTATTGAATATTCAGATTTTATTTATTTATTTATTTATTTTGACACTAGAGGGAATACAAGACAAATCCGACCCGACTCCGCCACCGAAAAGCCTACCACTGCACCCTTCATGATCTGATAATTTCATTAATTCTGGGATCAAGCTGATATTAAATTGACAATGACGATGCCCAAAACAGACCCAGTGAAGATTATCCACACAACGCATTTGAACAAGGGAGTAAGAGGAATGGTTAGAGCAGTAAACAAAGCCGCCGCAGCTAACAACACCCCGAGGAGCTCCAAAACCCCGGCTGCGACCGGATGCTTGGCCGATATGAAACTGGCCAAGAACACAAACGAGAATGCCAGAGCAATCAAAATCAGCATCAAGTCAAAGGAAATTGGCGCCTGGTACCGAATCTGATCGGAGACAACCGAGAATCCGACTCCGCCAGCGAAGCAAAATGTGACCACCACTTGTGGCCAGTCTACTGGCTTCTTAATAACAGCAGACTCGACTGTCCCGGTTTCTAGGTCGTGGGGTGGCGCATAAGTCTTGCGCAGCTTTTCAACCACTAATGGTTTCATTGCCTCGATCGAGATGCGAACCTTGACTGCAACTGTGCATTTGATCGAACTAATGGTGGCTGCTATGTTTCCAAACACTCTGCGAAACATGTTGAGAAAGGTTGAGTCGAAAGGAGAGAGATGAAGAGGACGATGAGACGGAAGAGAGATTATTGATGCTGTCGATAGTCTGCAATAACAGACTATATATATGGAGAGATTATTGATGCTTATTTCAACGAAAAGAAATACTACTTTATGTCCGTATAAGTCGGAGAACATTTGGCCTTCATAACGAGAACATTTGGCCTTCATAACGAAAAGGTACCTTCCTCTCTTCTTCTTTTTTAAATTAAATTGTAATGTCCTCACATTTTTCTCTCTCGTAAATTTTCACACTGAAAGTGGCTCAAATCAGTGATTGACTAAAGCCTATGAGTGATTGACTAAAGCTTTGGCTTTAGGCCCGGTTTTAATTTGATGTTTTATTAAGATGAAAAAGGTCCCATTTTATTAATAATTTAGGTTCTTATTTACATTTTTAAGTAAAATTAAAAACATAAAAGTCCCATTTCATATTTTATTTATACTAGTAATTTATTAGAAGGTCTAATATTTTATTTGGCTTGAGGCCCCCATAAATCTTGAGCCGCCCCTGTCCTTAATTAACCAGCTTCAATTGATGTAATCTCATACAAGAAATTTTACAGGACAGGATTTGATATCGCCATAGGCAGATAACTAATGTAGCAAGCGGGCTTGGTTAACGGGTGTTAATTATTTAGAATCTAAAATATCAATATGCTAAGATGCGTCATAATACAATTAACGATGTCTAGACACAGTAAAAACAGATGAAACTATTGAAATTCAAAAAATGAAGAAGAAGAATATTTACCATTAGCAAGATCGAGGAGGAAATCAACTGGATTCATGGGGAAAATGGCAGAAATCCAATAGAGTCAAAGTAAGACATGATTTTTCATCCTCTACCATAGTGAACAGTATCACCGTCACAGCCGGGGTATTGGAGTTCCCCGGGGTGTTGTTAGCTGCGGCGGCTTTGTTTACTGCTCTCTCCATTCCTCTTACTCCCTTGTTCAAATGCTTTGTGAAATTCTGTTGTCTGCTCAAGACCAGTTCCAGGTTGTGTTCGATCAGAGATTGGAACACCTTAGCAGACAGTATCGTAAATAGAACAATATAGGAGCACACACGATATGATACTCAGTTCGGCCTTGCCTACTCTGGAGGGCTTTCCACACCCTAAAGGGTCACAAATCTTATTACGGGTTTAGAGTTACAAGTGGACTTACGCTTACACAACACGTTGTTTGTAATAGCCTAGCATCTAACACTCTGTCTCTCGGATTTGCAATCTCGGTTCACCGCAGCTCACCGTCGATCCCCTATGGGTAGGTCCGAGACTCCCTCCAGACCTATGATGTGACCTCTCCCGAAGTCCAGAGCCTTCTCCCGAAGCTCAGTGCCTTCTCCCGAAGACAGACGCGTTCTCTCGAATGCTTAGCAACAATGGTGGTGTGTGCACTTAGTTGTTCAACAAGAACAGTCTGAACAACACACTGAACAGACTGCTTCTTCGCCATTGATAATCCGGTGTGGAATACTCAGCCGGTCGTCGCTCCTCCTTCTCCTCTACTAAAGATCACTCTCGTGTTTTCTATTTCTCCATGAGCGATCCAGAACTTGGACGCCCTAGCATTCTATTTATATGCTTCGGTGGAGTCCAAATCTGTTCCAGATAATCTGTCAAATATTTAGGAAATATTTCTAAATATTTGCTAGATATATTTTCTCCAATCTTTAGGAAGATCTTTGTGATATCTTCCTCTCCAAGTCTTTCAAACCGACTTCTAACAGATGTGAAGATATTCATTCGAATATCTAATCTTCTCAGTTCGTTAGCCGACTGCAACTGATCGTATCTCCGATCTTTTAGCAACCTCCATATTAGGAACCGTCCCTGCGTCTGTTCCACGCTGTACTTCAGTTTCAGCAGGACAGATCAGCTAGGATATTCATCGTCGAGTATTTAGGAAATCTTTCCTAAATATTCTCAAGCTTCCAAATCTTTTCATCTTCAATTATCTTTTGAATATCCTTTGATTATCTTTGTCAACTTGATAATGTAGCTTGAATATCTTGCCAACCAATCTGATCTTCAACCGACTCCAGCCTATAACCGACTCCAATCAGCATATCGTCGATATTAGGAAATTCCCAGATTAGGAAACGTCAATGCTTCTATTCCACGATGTACTTCAGTTTCAGTCTGCGGTTGAACATCTTCTTGACTCCTGCTTGAACGCTCTGAAGACGTTTTGCCAAAAGACATGCCATTCATAGGAACAACAATCTCCCCCTTGAAATTTTTGGCAAAACCAAATCATCTAGTTCTAACTATCTAGACTTCAGAGACTCGTACTGGTAAGATTGAGGAAACTAAGTCGTCCTCAACATTACTCTCCCTTTTTGCCACAAATCGGCAAGAGGTGTTCAAAATAACAGATCAACCTAACAAGTACGAACATACTTTAAATGTTCAAAAGTCAGAGTCAAGTCAAGGTTGATCTGCCATCTGATCAAGTTAGCAGAGAGACAGGGAAAGACCTGCTTCTGATACCAACTGACGCAGTGGGAAAATCGGGATAAACGAATTCACCATCAATGAATTCGGGATAAGCTTGGAATCCACCAAGAAAGTTTTGGAATCCACCAAAAATGAAAAACCAAAGGTTTATTGATTGAAAAATAAGATACATAACTGAAATCCTAAGGTGGGTTTAAATAGGAAAACAGAAATCTAAAAGATAATGATAGGCTGCCTAAAAAGATAATGCTACCTACAAAGATAATGCTGCCTAAAAACTAAAACAAAGAATTAAAGCTAAAATACTATTTTGGAGCCATAAACGCTCCTACATCACTCAATGGTAAAAATAGGTTGCTGGAAGGCAGCCTATGGGGATCCTAGGGAATCCCAGGTTCTCTATTACTGTGATGGATCCTGGTCGAGAGAGGAAAAAACTATGGGATATGCAATAATAATGCATATGATCCAAAATGTGCTCGCAGGTTGGACTTATACATCGCCAGCAACACTCTGGATGCATAAGGTCGGGCCATTCTATTCGGAATGGAGGTTGCAAAGCACACAGGAGCGAGAGAAGTTGGTATTCCTTTCCGACAGCATTGAAGCAATTCAGGCAAAATCCTAGAAAAATACGAGAATGTCTGGAAACTGGGCTGAACAATGCATTTGCTCTGCTGGAGGCTAATAGAGAATGGAGTCAGGAACACGGGGTTGCGCGAAGAGAATTATGCAGCAGATTGGCTAGCTAACCGTGCACGAGTTCATAAACAGGGAATGGAATTCATTAGATGCGATTCCTAGAATCACAAGTGATGCTCTGTTCCTTGACTGTAGAATTTAGCTTTCCGTTGTTTATTTAATTATTTGTCAGTCCAGTGGTTGTAGTCTAGCAGGTTGTTTTGTTTGGGTGCTGTTTTTCCCCAGCAAGTTTGTCTTTTCCAGGTGTTGTATTTCATGATTTTCCATAAAAATTAATTTAAAAATATATATAACTTACATGTTTCAGAGATGTCACCAATTTATTTATTTATTTTACACTAGACAGGGGCATCCAATTCCAATGTACTCACCCTACCACACAGCACCCGCGCAATCTCTGATTTCATGAATTCTGGGATCAAGCTGATATTAAGTTTGACAATGGTCATGCCCAAAACGGACCCAGCGAAGATTATCCACACAACCCATTTGAAAAAGGGAGTAAGAGGAATGGAAAGAGCAGTAAACAAAGCCGCCGCAGCTAACAACACCCCAACGAACTCCAAAACCCCGGCTGCGACCGGATGTTTGGCTGCTATGGAATTCGACAAGAACACAAACGAGAATGCCAGAGCAATCAAAATCATCATCAAGGCAAAGGAAATTGGGGCTTGGCACCGAATCTGATCAGAGACAAACACGAATCCGATTCCGCCAGCGAAGCAAAATGTGACCACCACCTGTGGCCAATCTAGTAGCTTCTTAGTAACAGCGGACTCTGTCCCGCCTTCTGTGCCGTGTGATGGAGCATAAGCGTTGCGCAGTTTTTCAACCACTAATGGTTTCATTGCCGCGATCCATTCGAGCGAGATGCGAACCTTGACTGCAAATGTGCATTTGATCGAACTAATGGTGGTTGCTATGGTTTCAAACACTCTGCGAAACATGTTGGGTAAGGTTGACGAGAGATTATTAATGTCGTCGATAGTCTGCAACAGATATATGAGGATTTGAGAAGTGAAAGGGGTCAGGGGAGACGAGAGTTGAGGAGGAGGGAACTTGGGGGAGATTGTGAAAAATGTCTTGAAAGTTTAGCCATGCGGTTTCGGTCTCATTATATAACATCCTGTTCGGCCACACAAAAAACGTCAATACGTCCGAGTCCGAGGTAATCTTGTTCCATAGGTTTGGGATTATTTACAACTAACCAATTAATAATTTTTAAATGTACTAGTATCCATCAAATGCAGTCATTAGAGCATCCTACCATGATCTTTTTTTATCATGAAAAAGAGTCATGTGATGTGATTGAAAAAATCATGCATCGCCACCATGATCTTTTTGATCATAGAAAATATCATCTCATGGTCTTTTTTTAGTTTTGATCATGAGAGTTGAACCAATCATAATGCGACACCTGTCACGCGTCAGAACTTTATCAGTTTAATTCCAGATTTTGTAACGAATATATCTTGAAAATTAAAAAGTATTCAAAAATAAAATTATCACCAATATTCATAATTTTTGAAAACCTATAAATAGAGATACATTTTGATATTTATATGCTTATATTTATATAGAAATAAAAGAGAGAGTGGTGATGAACTTTATGTTTGATAAAATGAGTGGGATGTCCATTACCAAATATAGGGGTCAACATTCAGCCCTAGGGCTCAAAAGCCCTGCACAAAGCCCTATGACCTACGGACCCTAAGGCCGGCCCGGCCCTATGTTGAAGCCCTTGAGCCCTAAGCCATAAAGGCTCAAAGTCGAACAAAGGCCGTGATTTCAAAGCCTTGTTCGGCCCTCGAGCCCGACCTAACTATAACCTAATTCAGCCCGGCCCTGTCCGCCCTAAAAAAGCCCGACCTAATTATGACCTAATTATAATATGTTCGGTTCGACCTAAAAAAACCCGATCGTTAAGCCCTTACGTATTTTAACTTGTATAAATTAATTTATAATATACTTAGTCAATTTTAAAAAAAATATACACAAATAACACAATACACTTAATCAATTAAATTAATTTTTATATATTTTTTGAAATAATGATAATTATATAATTTAAAATATCTACTAATTTTACATTATGTATGTATTTGTAAAATTGTAATTGTAATATTTTTATTTGAGACAAAAATATTTTCAATTTGACCGATAGGATGAGTAATCAATTTGCTTAGAATCTAAAATGAATTTAAGGTTAACAAATGACAAATTGTTTATACTATAGGCTTAATTATTCAGAGTATAGAGTATTAACAAATGACAAGTTGTTCATATTTCAACCCAAAAAAGAATATGAAATTGTTGCTGCGGATATTTTGCGTCTTTGCAATTATTTTATTAATGTGTTTAATAAAAAATTGTGATTTTTTATTGATATTCTTGATAACTACTTATTTGAAGCCCGACCCTAACTTCAGCCCTAATATTAAGGGCCGTTCGGTTCGGCCCTAAAAGTCCGTTCAATGTTCGGCCCTAGGGTCAAGATTTTGAGGGAAGCCCGGCCCGGCCCTAATTTTTTTTAAAGCCCTCCAAAATCGTCATTTGTTCGGCCCTAAGCCCGTTCAGTAAGGGCAGGGCCGGCCCTGCCCGGCCCATTGTCGACTCCTAACCAAATAGATCATGTGAGATGACTAAATGAAAGATAAGTGGATGAGAGAGATAGATAACATGTTTTTTTAATCATGGTGGGAATGCTATCAAACAAGCCATAAAATTACATTAAATTCTGTATACTTTTTATTTAAATAAGGTCCCAAATTTTGAGCCTCGGAACCCTCAAAAACCGCCCTTTAGAACCTCCTGCAAAGTTGTGGAGCCGCCCGTCCTTCTTGTTTCGTTATTTCCTTTGTACATCCTTATCAGAATTTTCGTCGTCAGTTAATATGATCGTCATCACTCGCCTGTTACATATGTTTGTTTAACAAAATTATATTTAATTTGTATTCTTGGTAGAGTCGGGCACTCTAAGGTGTTATCATAATCAAAATAAAAGAATACATTTATATTACACTGAAAATTGTTAATGTGCGGGAAGAAACATCGATGTTATATATAAACCTTAAATCTTTTTAGTCACCAGAACAACTAGCTAAATGGAGTTCTTGGACGATAATCCAATAGCTACTGAAAATAAATGAAAGAACTGCATTAGGAATACGCAATAAACTGAAGTCGGAGAGGGGAGAAGACATTTTGGTGGTGTGATCGTCCGGAGGTTTTTTGCAGATAAGGGTGAATCGCATCAAACTCTTTAATAATTGGAAATATTCGACCTGCATGTATACACATACTCCTCGATGACTCAGGTCCATATGTTGTCGTTCCAGCAACTCTTCCAAACTTCACTGTCTCACGTCAGCTTAAAACGTCACCGTTTGAGTTGGTATAAATCCAGAGCACCCTGATCATCCTCCAACCTTTAAAGGCCATCAAAATTAATTTTCATAGGCATGAACGAACATATATATATAAATACAACTGAAATGATCTATTACATATGTTCTACGAGTACATAACATAAACCAATCCAAAGGAGCCCCATAACAAACCTGACTCTAGGCCTAAAACACTAGGACATTAAGGGCAAGTTTGCAGTAACAACACCCCGAGGAACTCCAAAACCCCCGCTGCGACTGGATGCTTGGCCGGGATGAAACTGGACAATAACACAAACGAGAATGCCAGAGCAATCAAAATCAGCATATCAAGACAAAGGAAATTGGGGCCTGGCACCGCCGAATCGGATCCGAGACAAACCAGAATCCGACTCCTCCACCGAAGCAAAATGTGACCACCACCTGTGGCCAATCTACTAGCATCTTAGTAACAGCGGACTCTGTCCCGCCTTCTGTCCCGTGGGATAGAGCATAAGCCTTGCGCAGCTTATCATCAACCACTAATGGTTTCATTGCCGCGATCAAGTGGACTGCAACTGTGCATTTGATCTAACTGGTGGCTGCACTGGTTCCAAACACTCTGCGAAACATGTTGGGTAAGGTTGAGTCGAAAGGAGGGAGCAGATGAAGAGAGATTATTAATGTCGTCGATATATATGGGGAGGATGGAGGATTTTGTAGTTGCTGAAATTACCAACAGATTTGAGGAGTAAAAGGGGGTCAGTGATCAAGAGAGACGACAACTGATACGGGTCTAGAATAAGTGATCAGGATTCTCTTAATGACGTTACTTATTCTAGACCCGTATCAACTGTTTTTTTGATGGAAACATGGGAGACGAGAGTTGAAGATGACGGACAGATTGGAGGTTTTCTCTTGTCATCTTTTGCCAATTCAAATACGAAAATATTCCATCCAGAACAAAATTCCTTGTGACGGATTTTGGAATCACCAATGTTATCTTATTTTATCCAACTATTGTAGGCTGTCATCTTGTTTGGCATCAACAAAAAAAACAAAAAAACTGCCTTGTTTTGCCTTTTAAGCTTTATCAAAAAAAGAACGGCAATACCTTGATAGGTCCGAGGTAATCCTTGTAGAAACCAGCAAGATCCTCAGCGTGTCCGATCGGATTAGTAAGGAAGACGATCGGATCGAAGAATCAGCGGACTAGGGTTTCGGATTTGGGTTTGGGGAAGAACAAGCGCCAAAATTGAAACTTTGTCTATTCATTTTCATATCATCAATGGAATACACGATCAGTATTTGTACTGAAATAATAATTACAATCGACCCCTGAAGTAATCTATAATACAAGAAGCCCTACAAGATTGCATAATGTCAATACCCCCCTCAAGTTGGAGAGTGTAAGAAGCTGCTTACCCCCAACTTGGAGGAGAGATAACTCAGCTGATCGAACGAGAGTGATTTCGTGAACAAGTCGGCAGGCTGTTCGACAGTGGAGATGGACGCCGGGAGGAGAAAACCACTATTGACATGATGACGAACAAAGTGACAGTCAATTTCGACATGCTTTGTTCGCTCATGGAAGACAGGGTTCCGAGCGATGTGCAGAGCCGCCTGGTTGTCGCAATAGACAGAGATAGGGTTTGCGGTTGAAACACCTAAATCCGTCAATAATCGAACGAGCCAAATCGCTTCCCCACACGCACCTGCAAGAGCACGGTATTCAGATTCAGCCGAAGATCGAGCGACCACCACTTGCTTCTTGGTTTTCCACGAGATGAGGGACTTGCCTAACATCATGCAATAGCCGGTCACAGATCGACGAGTAAGAGGACAACTGGCCCAGTCGGCATCACAGTAGGCGACGAGGCGAAGTTCATTGTCGGATGGGAACAAGAGACCCTGAGCCGGTGCCATTTTGATATATCGAAGAACTCTGTGTGCGGCCTTTAAATGATCCTCAGTCGGAGCTTGCATAAACTGACTCAGGGCGTGGACGGGGAATGCCAAATCTGGGCGAGTGATGGTAATGTAGATCAGTCGACCCACAAGGCGGCGGTAAATAGCAGCATCAGGGATTAAGGGGGCAGATGAGAGTCCTAAATTGTGTTTGGATTCCATCGGCGTTTTCATGGGTTTGCAGTCCAAGAAGTTGTAATCAGTGAGCAAATCTAATGCATACTTGCGCTGATTGAGAAATATACCATCTTTGGAGCGGGCAACTTCGAGGCCAAGGAAGTATTTCAGGAGCCCCAAATCCTTGATTTGGAACTTGTCATGGATGAAGGATTTTACTTTGTCTATCAACTGAGGAGAGGTACCAGTGAGGACAAAGTCGTCCACGTAAACCAGAAGAATAATGAATTCACCCTGCAGTTTCAGCGTGAAGAGGGAATAATCATTCAGACTTTGTGTAAAGCCAAACTCGAGTAAGGCATCACTGAATCGGGCAAACCACTGCCGAGAAGCCTGTTTAAGGCCGTAAATACTGCGCTGTACTTTGCACACATGTCCATTCTGCCGAGCTTGTGTGTAAAAACCCGGAGGCAGTTTCATGTAGACATGCTCATCAAGGAGACCATGCAAGAAAGCGTTGTTTACATCTAGTTGGTACAAGGGCCAACCACGAGTTGCAGCTACTGCCAAAACACAGCGGACAGAGGTCATCTTAACGACTGGAGCAAAGGTGTCATGATAGTCAATTCCCTCGACTTGAGTAAATCCCTTTGCAACAAGACGCGCCTTGTAGCGTTCCACCGTGCCATCAGAATGATGCTTAATTTTGAAGACCCATTTGCAATCAACAGCCTTCTTATCAGGTGGTAGTGTGGTAATGATCCAAGTGTGATTTTGTTCCAGCGCACCAATTTCCTTTTTCATGGCATCAATCCATAGCTTGTCTTTAGAAGCCTGATTGTATGTCTTAGGCTCAGTGTGAGTAGAAATAACACCTAGAAAGTGTTTGTGTGCCAAAGAGCATTTGTCATATGTAATCTGTTTTTCAATGGAATGTGAAGAACTGTTTTGGAAAACAATGTTGCATTGATAGTCCTTCATCCAGTCTGGTTTACGTAGATTTCTTCGAGGCCTTTTGTTAACAACAGGTGAAACAGACAGGTTACTGGGAATGTTGGCAGTGTGAGGGATATCAGCAGATACCACAGGTACATCCTCATTGGCAGTTTCATTATTGTCTGTACACTGTTCTGAATGCTCAGCCTCAGTAACAGACAGAGAAGGCACGTTATGCCCATCACTAACAGGTTGTTCTGCATCAAAACAGGCCATATCATCATCAATCATTCCTGCAGTGTAAGATTCAATACCTGAATCAAAGACAGGATAATCAGCATTAACTGACTGGGTAGGAACCATGGGAACAACTGCAGAATTCCCTGGCTTAACTGAAACAGACTGAGAATGATTAAAAGGAAATATGTCCTCAAAGAAATGGACATTTCTGCTAACCAAAAAACTGTGGGAACTTAATTAAACTTTATAAGCCTTTTTTCCATACGGGTATCCCAGAAAAACACAGGGTGAGGCTCTAGCATCAAATTTATCCCTGAACTTGGGTAAAGAGTTTACATAACACAAACAACCAAAGACTCTCATATGATCGAGTGAGGGAGCTGACCCAAAAATAATCTCAAAGGGAGTTTTTCCATTCAGCAATGGAGTGGGAGTTCTGTTGATGATATATGCGGCTGTCATCACACAATCACCCCAAAACGTCTTAGGAATATTGCCCTGCAGTCTCAAAGCTCTAGCAACATTCAATATATGCCTGTGTTTCTTCTCCACAACGCCATTTTGTTGTGGAGTATAAGAACAACTACTTTGGTGAACACATCCCTTGGAGGATAAAAACTGAACTAACTTGTGGCTGAAGAACTCACCACCATTATCCGATCTCAACACTTTGATCTTTTTCTCAAATTGTGTATTAATCAAGGCAAAAAACTGAATCAACAAGTCAGCAACCTCAGATTTTCTCTTCATCAGATAAGTCCACACTCCTCTTGATTTATCATCCACAATAGTAAGGAAGTAACTAAAACCATCAATACTTTCAACAGGATAAGGTCCCCATACATCACAGTGTATCAGTTCAAAAATACTGGTAGACTCATGTGAACTTAAAGGAAATTTCAAATTACTTTGTTTGGCCAAAGGGCAAATTGAACAATGAAGGTTTTTAGTTCTTGCAGCCAAACTTAGGACATAATTGTTCAACAAAGTATGCATTCTATCAAAAGACATATGGCCCATTCTGTGGTGCCAAATCTGAGAGGAAAGCTTACAAGCAACAGCAGTGTTCACCTTCTTATTGAGATTTAAATCTGGTACTTGATATAGTCCTCCAACTGACTCACCAATCTCCAGCAATGTCTTCCTTGCTAAGTCCTGAACCAGACATTTTTCTTTAGTGAAAATAACTGTAATGGAAGAATCCTTGACAAGCTTACTAACTGATAACAGGTTGTACTTAAATTCAGGGGCTATCATGACATCAAAAAGGTCCAGTCCATGCCTCAAATGGTAAGTGCCAGCAGAATGCACCACAATAGTATTACCATTTGGAAGACTAATGTGGCACTTTCTGGGCAATTTATAGACATTACTCAGAAGGTTTTGATCACAAATGAAGTGGTCAGTAGCCCCACTGTCAATGATCCAGCAGTGCTTGGCAAAAGAATTCAAAACTAAATTGCAAATACCTGCCATGTGACACTGTCCTTCCCCTGTCTCTGCAGTTCCTGGATGTTGTTGTTTGATCATGTTCCAGATTTGATTGACCTGCTCAGCGGTGAAGGAATTACTTGAACCAGCAAGGGGAACAGATGCAATCTGAGATTGGTTACTGGCATACTTATCAGTCATCACATTATTAGCAGACTGATTTCTTTGAAAGCCATTGTTCCTGCCTTTGTGCAGCCTATGCCCTGGTGGATAACCATGGAGTTTGTAACATTGTTCCTTAACATGGCCATTGAACTGACAGTGGGTACAATGAAGTCGTTGAGAGCCATTGGTCCTCACTCTCCCAGTACTAGCATTACTGAAAGTATTTCCTGTTGAGCCATGAGTACCAGATTTGTTGACAGTTTGCTGTCTATATGTAACTTCCTGTTGAGCATTCATGGCAGATGCATCCACAACATTTGACTTGGCAACATGTCTTTCGGACTCATTTGAGATCACCATGTCATAAGCAACATCAAGAGTTGGCAGCTCCCTTAAAGCAAGAATATGAGTTCTGATATGCGCAAAAGCCTCATTCAGCCCCATCAGAAATTTGATAACTCTCCCTTCTTCCTTTTCCTGGTCATAAAAAGACTTTGTCTCTAGACATCTAGTGCATCCATCAGTAATTTCACAAACTCTATACTTCCTCATGGAGTCCAATTCATGCCAAAGGTTGATCAATTTCTCATGATAACTTGACACATCCATGTCACCTTGCATGAGATTAGCAATCTCCTGCTGAAGGGAAAACTTCCTAGAGACATTTGAGCCACCATACTTCATATGTAAGCTCCTCCAAGCCACAGCAACAGTTTCAGAATGGATGATCTGTCCTACGACATTCTTCGACACAGAATTTAAGATCCATGTCATGATAACATTGTTGCATCGTTTCCACCGTGCCTTCTGTTTGACATCAGCGGGAACTGGAATTTGGCCTTCAACAAACTCCAGCTTATCGCGAGCAGAAAGGGCGATTTCCATAGCCTTCCGCCATTGCACAAAATTCTGGCGTCCGACTAAAACGTCACTAACCAAAGGATTTCCATGAATGTCGTTTTTGTTCACATAAAACGCATCATCGGAAGGATCCTGGGTGACAGTGCTATCTCCAGCAGCGATCGAAGTGCCAGTCGACGAATTCGCAATACTAGACATTTTCAAATATAGAAAAAAAAAACCCGGATGAAAAAGGGAGAATCGACTTACAATTGGCCGTCAATTCGCTCTGTTACCATGTAGAAACCAGCAAGATCCTCAGCGTGTCCGATCGGATTAGTAAGGAAGACGATCGGATCGAAGAATCAGCGGACTAGGGTTTCGGATTTGGGTTTGGGGAAGAACAAGCGCCAAAATTGAAACTTTGTCTATTCATTTTCATATCATCAATGGAATACACGATCAGTATTTGTACTGAAATAATAATTACAATCGACCCCTGAAGTAATCTATAATACAAGAAGCCCTACAAGATTGCATAATGTCAATAATCCTTTGTTCAATAGGTTTGGGATAATAAAATTTTTTTTTTTTGATAACACCAATTAATAATTCTTAAATGTACTAGTATTAGCGGGTGCATCAAGTGCAGTCATCGATACTCCCAAAGAAGCCCTCAAATTAAATTAAATTGTGTATACTTTTTATTTAAATAAGGTCCCAAATCTTGAGCCTCGGAACAGTGTTATTAAAAACGGATCGGACCGGTCATCGGATAGGTTCGATTCTGTAATTAGACCGTTTTACAATCGATTCGGTTGACCCGACTGGTTGACTCAATTTTTCATTAAAAAATGATTTGATCGGTTCGATTTGGTCTGAAAATTATTTATTTAATTTTCACTTGCACAAGACTTGAACCCAACCCCCACTTAATAATTATTGTCTTTCCTTCCACTAGGCTAAAGATGATGGTTGTGTTATTATTTATTTCAATAATATATATTCATTTATCAAATCTATAAAATTTATTACTTAGGGTATCCGCACCCGTTAGAGCATTTTATCTCCTCGAGAACTTTCTCTAGAAGCAATTTCTATTGTTATTCTTTGAACAGTAACAACATTTTTATATGTTATGTGCAACAATGACATCTCACGCAAAACTTCCTATTACTATTCATTAATAAAAAATTATTTTTTTGAAAAAACAATTTCCCACCAATTTGATCAAACATGAATTATTTATCAAGAAGAGCATTGTTGTACAAAATTCTTAACTCCATTAAAATAACAATGACAAATGTAATCGGAATTCGAAAATATTCACAGTTTCTCTAAACCTTGCGAACAATTAAAGTCATGGATGCGGACATTCAATTGCCTTAACCAAAAATCTGCAACGCTCAAAGGCGCTCAAAGAAGATATCAACGTCTCACAGTTCTTGCCCACTGCCCACACAAGATAGGTTTGCAATCCAAATTGCTTCAGAAGAACATATTGGTATCCATTCCCCTCTTTAAAATCATCACTTTTCGAATCATCATCTGAAAGCAGTTGACGAAAAAGAAAACTGAATGTAATGCAATTACAATATAACCTAGGAAAGTAGATGACAGAGTGCGATAAGAAAGGAAGCATGTAGACAAATCCTTCACTTGTCTAATTGAGAGGATGTGATATACATGGTACTTGTATACATTTCATAACATCAGCAAACAATTTATCGAACAGAATAGTGTTCATCTACGAAAACATACTGAGCAACAGCCATCCAACTAGCTGGCAAAAAGATCAATGCTCAATGACATCAAGCCAGGACATTAAGCGTCCTCTGTTACTTATAAAAGCATAGTGTACAAGCAACATGATTATGGAAATGGCGGAAAGTGGGTCAGCAACGACAAAAGATGAGCACTGAAACATCTTAAAATAGATCATCATTTATCAGTATAGATTAACAATGGGAAGGCAAGTGAACTTTGCTTACCAGAGCTGAAGAGGACATCCTAATTGCTAGCCAACTTGAATTTTCTAGTCCTCTCAACTTGAATGCAATCAACGAGCCTGCAAACAAGGTAAATTGAATTTCAGTGGAGTGGTCTAAAAACCTCAAAACACATCAATACATGTTTAAGCATCTATAAGCAAGACACAAAGAATCATGCTTATATAAACTCCACATCATCACAGAGGCCTTTGCTAGCTTTTCACTCATGTTTATTGCAGTGTCTGGCATACACTCACATTTTAACATTGTCTAAGGCCACAACTTCACTCAGGTCTTCCACCTCATGGGCATATCTCAGAGCCCTTAAACCAGAGAAGCAGACAAGGCCTACAATTCATTTCACAACCAGGATTCACACATATAGGATCCAACAACATAGGAAATCCGATAAAAACTCATAGCTACTATATACCAAAGTTAATCTACACAAATAATACAAGCTGTTTTGAAGCGATGACTGCAGGGTTCTCGTATCCAGGGAATTCTTTCCGCGGTTTAGACTTAACGCAACCCAAATCTGTTGGATGCTTGCCTTCGCTAATCGCTACTATAGATCACCAACATCATCTTAAACCTTGCAAGTTTCAGATACCAAATTCTTCAACAAACACACTTCGAAATTTATGATTCACTATCCAAATTTCCGACAAACAATAATTAAACTATAATATCCCAAAGCTGGAGAATAAAAACGAAATCAAGTCACACAGAGAACACAGAGACCAATTTCGCGGGAATCGGTGAAGGTGGCAAAGAGATAGCTACAAAGTTCTCAACAGCTCAAATACTATAGATTAGAAAACATATGAAATACTTCAGAATCAAGTACTTAAGAAAACATTTGGTGTGTGGAATAATGGAGCACAGATTCGAATCAAGTACTTAAGAAATAAAACTCAACCCTCGAACACCCATCCCTCGTTTCAACAACCCTCAGAAAAAGAAAACCCTAGAAATCAAAATTAGCCTCAAATCGATCCAAATTGCGTCAAAGCGAAGACCTTTAGACGAATCAACAAAGCGAGGGAGTAGATTACCAAATTTAACGGAAAAAAATTCAACCACGGAAACGAACCAAAGTCAAGGGAGAACGTCCGCTCAGACGTTTTTGTCCAGCATTTACGAGAGAACGTTCTCGCATCGACATCCTCGCTCAGCACGCCGTCTCCCCAAGCTCGCCACCGCTGCACAAAACCCCTTCCTCGGACGTCGCCAATTTTTTGAAATCGTGACTGGTAAAATAAGACTAAAATTGTTTATTGTTGTATTATTTGATTTATACTTTGTCAAATTCTAAATTTATTATGATATATGTTGTTGTAATCAGATCATAAACATGTAATATTTATTCAAGTCATAAATATGTTAAATTATAATATCATATATAAAAAAAATTATTTTTATTTTTTAATATGTGCGGGTCAAATCGATTCAACTCGGTTGAATCACTGACCCATTAACCCAGTGACTTGATCGGTACGATTCACGGGTCGATTTTAATAACACTGCTCGGAACCCTCAAAAACCGCCCTTAGAACCCTCCTGCAAAGTTGTGGAGCCGCCCGTCCCTCTTGTTTCGTTATTTCTTTTGTACATCCTTATCAGAATTTTCGTTGTCAATTAGTAATATTTACAGTATAAATTGTGGGTTCATTTCATAATATGATCGTCATATGTTTGTTTAACTATTATATTTAATTTGCATTCTTGGTAGAGTCGGGCACTCTAAGGTAGAGGTGTCAAAATAGACGGATGGATGAAACGGGTTAGCGGATTAAACGGATGGATCAATAACGGTTGACGGATTATCGGATAAATTCATTTAATTCATTTGATCCATTTATTTCATTTGATCCAAAACAGCTCAAGTCTCATAATCAGTGACAAATTTAGAAATCGTTTCCATATTAGTAAATAACCGATCAACAATCCACACAAAATCATCTTCCTAAACAATTCGTGTCCATCAGAACCCTCACAGACCATGAGACCACTAATCCTCAGAAAAACTAGCTAGCTAAATGGAGTTCTAGGTTAATCCATTATTTATATTACACTGAAAATTGTCAATGTGCGGGAAGAAACATCGATGTTATATATAAACTTAAATCTTTTTAGTCATCAGAACAACTAGCTAAACGGAGTTCTTGGATAATCCAACAGCTACTGAAAATAAATGAATAATCTCTATTTTCCTTATACATGTGTCTTGCATTGCTTGTGTCTTTGAACTTAAGTCGTGTCGTGAGGACTACTTGGTTCAAAAGTGTGGGGTGGGAGAGTCAGTCAGTCTGTTGTGTCAGCATGTTTATTTTTTTCTTGCATATTGTTCTGTGTCATCACGTTTCTTGTGTTTTTCTTGTTGATTTTTTTTGAATGGAAGTATGAATTTCTCTCTGTTTCTTTAATATGCAGTATTGGATATTGATGATGTGAAATAGATGATGCTGATTATATTGTATTTCTCTCGTAAAATTTGAATTGTGCTCTTACATGTGAATTTAACCCACTACGTGTCCTTTTGAGTTGAGATAAACAGGATGTGGAGTTGATAGAAATGTCCTAGAGAGACTTGACGAAGCATTCAAAGGACCGAATTTCAAACTATGTGGTTATAAGGATTTTGTGGAGGCTAGCACTTCGAGTTTTATTGTTCAGATTTTGCTCCGCCAGTGCAGCTAGCGTTTATGTAACTAGGCGGGACGGGAAAACAAATCGTCCTATCTTTAGTCTAAAGTAACTGGGAAAAGGTGGAGGACCCCCATCTTGACACGCGTCAAAAAGGTCAAGAATATGAAAGAGCGGGGAGGTATTTCCATATGCTTGGGGCGATGATTGGACCTCCTTCAAAAGAAAAGAAGAAAAAGGACAAACTATTCACAATAAAGGAGCAAAGCTCAAGAAAAATTAGCCATGTTGTGAAGATTTATACAGAAAAAAGTGAAGTACATCATTCATACATCAAAAGCCTAATGTCAAAGAAAGTTCATTACATCAAAAAGCTGTCCAACAAAAGAAGAAAGAAAAGCTCAAAACTTTAAAGCTCGAATGAATCACGTGCCAGAAAATGCAACGAAGTATAACCATATAGCTAAAGTTCGGGACATCGAATCAGATCATGGGTCTAAAGAGGACTATCTCCCATTCATCCGAATTGATTTGAATTTTAGCTCAAAGGTAACATGTATCAGGTTAATTCTATGTTAAGCATAATGATTTGAGTAACGGCTGAGTTATGCGTAGAAAAACTGAATCTAGACTAGCAACTCATGTTTATGTGCATCTATTCAGGACATCGAAGAAATTGTGGTGTTATATTTGTTTTCCTTCCATGACTTGTTCTTGTTCGGGACGAACAAGTTTAAGTGTGGGGTGGTTTGAGGAGTCGTATTTATACGACTCGTCGAATCAACTAATCCCATTTATTTCGACACTTTTATATGCGAACATTTACTTTTTAGTATGGTTTTGCATCTCAGGTGTTTCGGAAGCTCTAAGAAGAAACGCGCATAAAAGACGACATTTCATGCCAAATATAACACAGTGGCAGATCAGTCTTTTGGACGCTCGACAGAGTGCTGGGAATTGACCGATGAGAAAAAAATATGAGCCACATGTCATTGCGTAGCTGACTCAATTCTCCACGACTCTCTAATTCACACCGAGAGCAGCCAAGGTCATTTAGATGGTCAAATCGAGAGTTGAAGTTGGAACTGGCGCGCATAAGGGCGGGGCCGAAACAACGCAGGTCGCGCCCAAGGAAGACATTAGCATCGGCGCTAATGTGTACGCTGGGCGCGGCTGATGATGTTAGCAACGCGTTTTGATGATGTCAGCAGTTCCGAGAATTGGCAATTTCAGCCCAAAAATAGATTTAGAAACCCAGTTTTCTTATAAGTAAAGACTTTGGAGAAGGGTTTCATCATTCGAAGGTTGAGAAAAATAACAAGACGGTTCTGGAAGAGAAGACGAAGCTTTCGACGAAAGAAGAGATTTTTCTACTACTTATCATTATGAATACTGTGTTTTCTTTCAATGATTTTGTGGAGCTAAATTCCTAATTCAGTTTAGGGTCTCATACATTGTGACTACGTTTTGAGATTCTTGTTCTTAATGCAATTTTATGTTTTACTAGTTCTTGTTCTTCATCCTATGAATAGAATTGTTGGATTAAGTGAAAATTTTTTCGTAAAGCTTAGTTTGACAACCAACTCCTATCGTTAATATATACTGGAAACTTTGTCGTAAAGGTAGATCGTAACACCTAAGCTTGATAATACCTTTGTTGGATTATTGTGTTTAGGAAAGAACTAGAAATCTAACACCTTTGTTGGGTTAGATTGTGGTGTATCACATCTGCCGCCTGTGGGTATGCTTAGGGTTGTTACCTTGTCGGAATAACTACACTTAGAAACATAAGATTTAATCATTAGATGTCTATGATAAACGTGTCACAATAGGAGATTTGATACCGACGGAGATCGAGCCCAGAGCCCTAGGCGTAGCTATGAAATTAAAGGGCTCTGGATCAGCTAGAGTTGGACGACCAACAGGACGAGACGACGGACGATTATTGTTAAGGCAATAGCCTCACTTGGTTTTGATGATTGACAAACCGGTTTAATGGTTCACTTGAGTTTGTGTAAGTCAGGAACTTACTGGAGCACTCAGGAACACGATGCTGAACTCAAGTACACAAGAACCTGAGTATTGGTCAACGGTCAAGTCATGGTGCTGTTAAGGTGGAGTCAACGGACAAGTTGAGGTCAAGGTCAATAGAGGAGTTGAGAACGACAGTCAAACACATCATGGAGTGATGGCACGTCTCCACAACACATCAAGGAGATCATGGGTTGTTGGCTACAGACCATGATCTAGGGCAGTTACCTGACAGTTACTTGAAGAACTTATATAAGCCAAAATACAACTCTTCACAAGGTTGCGCCTTTTCACATACATCCGAGAGAGCTTTCCAAGTGGGGTTTCCCAGAGAGAATATCCAGCGAGCTGTGCGAGGTGATATTCCAGACATCGAGTTATTCTTGATCATTGCCGGAAAGCGACGGAGGTGCCACGATTACTGTGACGTCTGGGAGACAGTCAGGGAAGTAGTCAGATTTGCTTGTGTAAATCTAGTTTAGATTTATACTTAATAGGCAAGTATTGTACCGATTAAGTGTACAGATTAAATAGTAATAAAAAGCTATTTAAGTTTATTCCGCTGCGTACTAAGTTTCATAGTTTATCTGCATACAAAGTTAGGTTCTTAACAGTTCCGATCTTTGTTAAGTCTTTGACTACTAACCATGATCCTATCACTTGGTATCAGAGCCGCAGGGTTCTAGATTTTGGTTAGCTTTGCAGGTATGACAGGAGATTCGTTTTCAAATCCTCCGAAGTTGAAGCCAGGCGAGTATGAGACCTGGGTGGTAAGATTTGAAGCTCATGTGATGGCTTTGGACGGTGAGGTATGGCAGATCATCGAACAAGGTCAACAGAACATTTATCTTGAGAATAGTCAGACCGAGCTGAAGCCAAGGATTCAGTACACAACTGAAGACTATAAGAAACTGGAGAAAAATGCAAGAGCATTACGAGTTCTTCACAGTGCATTGAAACCTGGAGACCTGAAGAAGGTGATACAGTTCAAGGACCCGAGTGATATCTGGGATTCGCTGAGAAGGATTTATGAAGGATCCAAGGATGTGAAGAGGAACCGAATACTTGCTGTTCAGTCTGAATTCAATTCCATGAGACAAGTGAAGAACGAGCCAATGCATGTTTATCATTCCAGATTTCAAGGGTGTTTGTCTACACTTAACAATCTTGGAAAGAAGTACAAGAATTGGGAAATCACTCACAGATTCATGCAAGGGTTAAGTCCGGAGTGGGATGATATCTCAAGGACATTAGCTGCTCTTCCAAGTACAAAGGAAAATTCTCTGGAAGAACTGGTTGCAAGTTTGGTGAGTAACAAGTCTATTGAAGACTGTAAACTGGAAAGTCGAGAACCTCAGAAGACAGCTAGACAAGTTGCTTTGGTTGGAGAGAGTTCGAGGTACAAAAAGAGCAAAGGAAAGGAGTATCACAAGTATAAAGGTAAGGAAACCTCAAAGACTGAGGAAGTGAATGTGATGACCAAGGCTCTCAGTGTCACGGATGACAAGAACTCAGATCGCAGATCCAGCAAAGGAAATGACAAAAAGAATGTGGAGTGCTTCTACTGTAAGAAGAAAGGTCACTTCAAGAGGGACTGCTATAAACTCAAGAATGATGAGGCTCGGACAGAAGAGAAAGAGAAAGAGAATGACAAAGGAAAACAGGCAATGTTTGCTTGGGGAGACTCGGATGAAGATAACAACATGGGAGACTTGAGAAGAAATGTTTGCCTGATGGCTAAGGGAAACTCATCAAGTTCAGAGACCTCTTCATCAGCTTCACCGTCAGAGAAAACACCCTCAAAGGAGTCATCCAATGATGTAAGTTCAGATGATTCACAATCTGGTTATTACTCACGCTCTAAATGTATTGCAGTTATCAAGAAACTGGTCATCAAGTGTGAGGAACTGAACACTGTTGTTGCTGATCAAGACAACCGAATTGGGCAGATGTTCGAGGAGAATCATCAACAGGCCATAACGATTCAGAAACTTGAAAAAGCAGCAGGCAAAAGAGTGGTTGACTCAGGTGACAGATTTTATGATTCACCGATGGGAAAGGAGAAACAGAAGTCAAAGACCAGACCAGGTCTTGGGTATGGTGAAGTGTCTATTGCAAAGCCTATGCAAAGACAGGGACAACCGAGGACTACTCCTAGACAGAAGGTGGATTTAGATGACGCCAAAACTTTCGGAAAAGGTTATCATATCTGGGAGAAGCTTAAGCGTAGGAACAGTCCGATACCTATTGATTTCGAGAATCAGAAGAAGAAGGCGTCTAAGCCCATTGTGATGGACCTAAGAAAGCAAATCATTTGTTTTCACTGCGGGAAAGAAGGGCATAACTGGAAACAATTCAAGGAAAAGGAGAACATCTCTGAGAAGAGTTCAAAGTGCTCAAGCTTCGAGTCCGGAACCTGCTCAGTTTCCAAAAAGAGTGGAAAACCTGGAGAAGCCAGCGATCCCTCAAGTTCCACAGTTGTCAAGAACTTGCCTGACCCAAAAGAAGCTTCAAGCCCTCATGTTTCTAACTCAACTACGTTACCTACTTCACAGTTTAAACCCAGAAAAGCTAAGCTTATTTGGGTTCCTAAGAACTGATTATTCGTGTGCAGGTCGGGAGAGGGATATGTTCGTGGCTTGTAGATAGTGCATGCTCGGGTCATATGACCGGGAAGATGGAACAATTTGCCTCTCTTCGACATCACTCCGGTGGCTCCATTACTTTTGGTAACGAAAGTAAATGTAAAGTCATCGGATCAGGTAAGGTACTTTTATCTAGTAAGGTTAGTGTAGATAATGTGAGTTTAGTTAATGGTTTGAAATTTGATTTACTGAGTGTTTCTCAATTATGTCGGAATGGTAATAACAAAGTTGTTTTTACTGCTGATGGCTTCTATGTCAAGTGTGTTTCCTCAGGTCAGATACTTCTGAGAGGAACTTGTGCAAACAGAGTCTATTATGTGGATCCGGGGTTTGATCCAGAGGAGTATCTGTGTTTGTCCTCAAAGTCTAATGAGTCTGAGCTATGGCATAGGAGACTTGGACATGTGAATTTCAGATTGTTGAAGAGGTTACACAATCAAGAATTGGTAATTGGATTGCCAAAAGTTAGTGAAGAACCTGATCAAGTCTGCAGTGCGTGCGCACAAGGGAAACAGACCAGAGGATCATTCCATTCCAAGACTGGAGTTAGTACAGCCAAGGCGCTTGATCTTATACACATGGATTTGTGTGGACCAATGAGGACTCAATCTCGTCAAGGAAATCGGTACGTGTATGTACTTGTGGATGACTTCTCCAGATACACATGGGTGATCTTTATTAGATCAAAGGATGAAGTTTTTGAGTGCTTCAAGACTTGGGTAAATCTGGTTGAACGCAAATTTGATCTCAAGGTGAGAAGTATCAGAACGGATCATGGCACTGAGTTTGAGAATGGAATGTTCATTGCCTTCTGTGCTGATCAGGGAATTGATCATAACTTCTCAGCGCCGAGGACTCCACAGCAGAATGGAGTAGTGGAAAGGAAGAACCGCACTCTGGAGAACATGACCAGAACGATGCTTATTGAGAGCAAATTAGCAAGGAGTTTCTGGGCAGAAGCTATGAATGCAGCTTGTTATGTTCTCAACCGCTGCTATCTGAGAGCAATCCTTAATAAGACCCCGTATGAGTTGCTGAAGGGTCGGAAACCCAACATTTCTCATCTTCGAGTATTTGGCAGCAAATGTTATGTCCACAACAACGAGAAGAATCAGCTTGGGAAGTTTGACCCTAGAAGCGATGAAGGAATCTTTGTAGGGTATGCTCTGCATAGCAAAGCCTATAAAGTATTCAACAAAAGGACCAAACTGGTTGAGGAAAGCGTTCATGTCATTTTTGATGAGGAGTCTGTGGGTAATGACCTTGGACATGTTCCTGAAATTCATGTTGCAGATAATGATGAAGGCTTTGAGTTGATACGTCCTAGGGAAGATACAGTTGCTGCTGATACAGAGACCCAGGAACCAGTTGATCTAGTCAATGCTCAAGTTACTGAAGTTGAAGAACCTGAAGAGCAAGGACAAGACCCTGAAATTGCTACAATTCATGGTGAACCTGAAGAAATTCAAGAGGCTCAGGAGGTCACTGAGTTGAGAAGAAGTACTCGAGTGAAGCAACCGAGTGTCGCACTTCGGGATTATGTATGTTACGCTGCAGTTCAGGGGGAAACAGTCATGAACGCCTTTGTGTCCTTGATTGAGCCAAAGACTGTTCAAGAAGCACTGAAAGACCCAGACTGGATTCAAGCAATGCAAGATGAGTTGCATCAGTTCGAGAGGAACAAAGTGTGGAGACTTGTTCCGAGACCAGAGAATCGGAAGGTGATTGGCACCCGTTGGATACTGAGGAACAAATTGAATTCCGAGGGAGTAATAGTCAGGAACAAGGCCAGGTTGGTAGTGAAAGGTTACAGCCAACAGGAGGGCATTGATTATGAAGAAACCTTTGCGCCAGTGGCAAGGTTGGAGGCTATCAGGTTGTTGATAGCATACTCAGTGCAGTTTGGAATCAAACTTCATCAGATGGATGTCAAAACAGTGTTTCTAAATGGGTTCCTCAAGGAGGAAATATTTGTGGAACAGACTCCTGGTTTTGAGGTTCCTGAGCATCCAGATCATGTGTACGTCCTTGACAAGGCCCTGTATGGATTAAAACAGGCACCTAGGGCGTGGTATGAGCGTCTATCAGAGTATCTGCTTACTGAACGTGGTCAGAGCCCTCGGGATGGGATCTTGTTTATCAGCTGAAATGACGGGTGCCCTCCCAAGTTCTACCGGAACACCCACATCATCAAGTTTAGGAAAGAGGAAAAACACGAGTAGAAGTAGGAGTGGGATGAGAAGGAACTCATCTTACGACTTGAAACTTGAAGAACATCTTCATAGGATTCCTGGAAGAAAGTTTCTAAACGGTGCTTCAGATATGGCATCTATGTTTACCAAACAAGGCAAAAAAGGGATCAATCAGGATGCTATGATTTGCTGGGAGGTTAGAATTATTTTTCAGAAAAAAATCACTTTCATTGCCTAGACTTCGTGTTAATGATATATACTTTTATGCCGTTAACTTCTAAGATTCATGACATTCGATTATCAGTAGCAATAAAAGTAAAACTGCCTCCAATTCAAACCAAATAAATAAATAAATAAAAACGTGTCACAATAGAAATCCTAAGCTGAATATGTTCGCTGATTGAAATCTTTATTAGTGTTTTTCTCTTTTGCACTCACAGCTGCCTAAAACCCCATGTTTCTTAATTTGTCCACAGATACAACTTCCGAAATCAGCTCTCTTGGGTTCGACCCTGCTTAGCGCTTGCTAGTAGTTGCAGGAGATTATAGATATTAAATTTGACGTGTCAGACGACGCGCCTCAAGAAGTATTATCAATATTAATTAGATAACTCTTAGCTTTCTTTGTGCTCAATGACTCTCTCTTAGCTTTTCATGTGTCCAATGATATAATCATATAGAGTTAGGATCATATGAGAAATGACATCTTTGGTGAGAAATAATAAATTTTATAAATCGTCCGATTTATCATCTAACGGCCCAGATTTTACCAATATATTTTCATTAATTTGCTGAATAAATACGAGAATGAGGGTATATTTGTCATTTGTTTTATTCTAATTATAATTTATCCTATTTTATCGCACACGTCCGGACGGTTTCTCTATCCTCGTTTGATTTTTTGGAAAGTCTTCGATGCGATAGTTTTCGATCCTGAGCTCTTGAGGCTCGATACTGAGCAACTCATCATCCGCACCAGAATTCCGCATCAGAGCACCACAATCCCAATGGCTCAAGCGCGACGGACGATATCGGCAACGCGGACTACGATTTCGAAAGGCGTGGGTTTTTTTTGGGGTGATATGGACCTCGCCAAACTCGTCTCCGCTGCTTCCATGGTGTCTGAATTGGTTCCGTCGTTGAACTTTGCGACAGTTTGAGACGGGATTTATCCATCGCCTTTGCCCAGGGTTAGTTCCACGATTCGGAATTCGTTCTTCCTTTTCTTTGTGTTTGTTTGTTTGGTTCATGAATTCTCATCAGTTGGGTTTGGTTTCATGATTCACTGATGTATGACTTTTGTTGAAATATGTGGATTTTGTGATGGTTGTGAGATTGGATATGGTTGATGCACAATCTACTATCTTGAATCTTAATTCTAATAACATTGTGAATTGAACAATCAAATGCACACAGCTTGTTTGTTTACAGGCATTATTTTTGGGATCGGTGTGTTGAATTTTGATTTTTGAGCAGGGGATGAGGCTGACGGATTCGATGCTACAGATGTCGACGATTGGGTCGGAGAAGGGGGGGTATGATGGAGGAGAAGAGCCAGCGTATGTCGAAGAAGAGGTTATTGAAGATGAGGATGAGCCGAGGCTATTGATCAGAGAATGGGAGGGGCGATGCAAAGACAATTGCACTGCAATTGTTAGTCTTCAGACACAAATGATGAGAGGGCTGCACTCTACTACAGTACACAACCTTTGTTTTTTTTTTATAGTAACATGATGATGTAACATCCTCACTGCTATAAACTAATAAACTTGAAAAGTGTTACGCATTTTGAACATAAAACTCAGTCATGTTTTGGTCCTTCACTGAGAAAGTGTTACGGATTTTGAATATAAAGATACGCATTATAAAGTTACTCATTTTGAATAAAAAGATACGCATTACAAAGTTACGCAATTTGAATAGAAAGATACGCAGTTTACATTGAATCTTACGCATTTTACAATAGACTATTAATATGAATTTTTACACATGAATCTATGATTCATGCCTGTTGGTCACTGCAAAGACAAATGCTAATTACTAAGCAACCCTGTTACATGAGTAGTATATTTCGTAATTGATACAATCCAAAACCAGATGATGCAATTTTGATACCAAATATGAACATCATTTAATGGATAGGTAATCTAATCAGTCTCAGCCTCAGCCTCAATATTTGGATTGTATTCTAACTGGTCTTTAATTTTCATCCAGTCATGGCGAGAACTCCACAATCCACCCCATTGTTTTCTGTTTGCCAACTAAAGTCCATTTTCCTGTGGTTGACTTGCTTAGAAATGCCAAGAAGTTATATGTCTGCACAAAGGTTATAAAATGTGATGAAATATTTATTAAAATATATACAACTGAATTCGATAGTTAAGTTTGAAAGGGCAAGGCTACGCCCTTTAGTAAGAACCCTACGCATTTTAATGCAGCAAGTATCATAATTAATAAAAAAGAAAAGTATCTTGAACCATAATGCGCAAGGAGTGTCCATATCTGTCATGGCGACTTTCCTTCATGTTGTTAATTAGGTGTATTTTATACTTGAACATATGAAACATAGTAAGTAGTAATGTTCATGGTAACATATTGGGAAGATGAACTGCAAGATCAGTTGGGCATTTGTTAGAACAACTGTTAAAACAATATGGCTAGTATACGTTTTTCTAAATAAAGGCTTACCATGGTCACATCGTGTACATTTACTAATGGAAAATTTTCAATTCCTCTTCGAATAACCTTCTGAATTGGGCAGCTTTACGCTGCTTTTTCCCTCCTTTTATTGATGACCCCATCTGCAGGGCAAATATGTTGTGCATTAGGTATGAGATGCTACGCAATTTATGTTGTATGCATTTTACCAGTTGTTACGCATATAGGTATGAGATGCTACACATTTATGTTGTATGCATTTTACCAACCAGAGCTAGCTATAGCACATCATACTACTGTAAAATGCGTGACATTTTATAATAAATGCGTAGCCTTTCCTGTTGAAAATTGCTCAAACACAGTAATATTAAACGCAGTTTCTATTAAATCTTACGCATTTCATAGTAAAACGCAGTTTCTATTAAATCTTACGCATTTCATAGTAAAACGCAGTTACTATTAAATCGTATGCATTTCATAATCAATCGAAATGAAAAAGTAGTTACATAATCGAAATGCATTCATGATCAATCAAAATAGTAATATTAAACGCAGTTTCTATTAAATCTTACGCATCGACGAATATGACCTACCGTAAACTTGTGTTGATTTTTTCGGCTGATTTCCCTTCGTCCACCATTAATCCGTGCCATCGTACAATCCCTACGAACATGACAGTAAGGATACACTCAAAATCTGGAAAAAAACAAGCAAATTCCCTTAGTCCGTCGAATTTTAGGGTTTAATCCGTGCCGCCGTCAACCGTTCGTCGCCTTCAGTCGTCGTTGCTCGCGTCGCTCGCACGGTTGATTTCGCTCGCCGTCGGAAACGTCGCTCGCTTGTAGATGTCGCTCGTCGTCGATCGCGTCGTTTCCAAATCGCAATTTCGTCCGATACGAAGTCGATTTAGGGATTAGAGGCGAGAGAATAGGGATGCGGTTTTAGACGTAATTTTATCTTCCTAATTTGCCCCTTAACCGTATTTGGCAATTAATTAAATACGCATTTTAATTATATTAAGTACTAATCTTAGCCGTCCATGTTTCTAATCTAATGATTATTAATTTTTCTCATTTCTCATCTAATAAGCATTTCTCACATGAACTCAACTCTAATCATATGATCCTCTATCTTTATTGTTAATTCTTTCATAAATCCATGTACTCTTATATATATGGACCATCAATGATAATACATTCCTCCTCACAATTTCTCTTCATCATCCCCTCAATTTCAGTTTTTTACAAATCCTTATTTTTCACAACACGGTCACTTTTTCAAACCTAACTCTGCACCACTAACAGGTAACATTTTTCATAAGGCCATCTTTAGTGATGATCTTTTATAAAAGATCATCCCACTATTCACAACATTCTAAAGTTATCCTACAATCTTATTTTATAAATCTTTCTTAACAATGATCAACATGAAATAGATCATCCTCCATATCCTTCACTTTTGTATTTTATATATTACTATTAAGATAAAAATAATATAGTATATTCAAAATATAACAAAATGGATGTCTATTAATAAATTTTGGAAAAACAAATATATTGATAACTGTTATAAAAATATTTACTTCTCATTTATTTGTATACAACGCTTTTAATTTTTAAATATTGTCATATTATACACCCATCAATGCAAAGCTTTATTTATGGCCAATAATATTTTGACACATGTCAAATTGGCTCAACAAACGATCGTGAGTTCGATCGTCCCATGCCAAAATTCTACGACCTTTGCTCTGACAATCTTTAATTTTCAAGCTATTAAGAACCAAAAATAAAAGGTTGCATCTATGATCTTTAAAACATGTAGCTATTAAGGCCATCCTTAATAGCCCAAGAATTATAAGATTATAGAGACCCAATCTTTTAATTTTTCTCCTTAATAGGTCTCAATTTTAAGATTGTGCCATGAAAGTTCGTAAAAATATGTTATGGAACGACCGAAATGACGATCGATCGTGGCGCATTTGCTTGCCACGTGTTGCACTCCCACATGGCTCATTGCATTTTCCTTAGTTTTTCATATGTTATAAATGTTATATATGAAAAAATAATCAGTCAAAATATTTTTTAAAAATACCAATTTTTTTGATTTTCTGAGTTCTTTAAATAGAGATCTCTTTTGTTATGGTTTTGATTCAAAAATCACATAATAGTATCCTATCCAAACAATTATTATGAGAGTGGATGATGTATTTTACATGATGATCTTTTTTTTGCTTCTGGTCACTATTAAGACAAGTTTTTGGTAAAAGATTGTGAGAAAGCAAGAGAGAGAAGAAAAAGACTGATGATCTTTTATAAAAGATCACCATTAATGGTGCCCTAAGGATGCCCTAACCCTTCTCTAGCGGTAGTGGCAAGGGTAAATCATTTTTTTTTTTGTGGTAAATTCTGATTTACCGATAATTCGGTTCGGTATATCTGTAAATTCGCTAATTTACCGATTGATAAAACGGTAAAAGTAATTCGGTATTCAAAACGAATTTCCTTATTCAGTAATTTACCGAATAATAATTTTTAAATTATTTTTATTTAAAAATATTTAAAAAAACACCTATTTTTATAACGTTTTTGATGCAATTTTGTTCAATCAATCTCTTTGATGTTGAATCGTCTGATTTTTTATTTCTGTCACTATATTATTACTTGACCTTTGACAATAAAATTTAATTTTTTACAAAAAAATATTATCAATATAAACATTCGGCAAGTTCAGTAAATTCCGACAATTTACCGAATGTATTATTTTATCCAAATGTCAGTAAAATAGTAAATTCAGTTCAGAAATTTGAATAAATTCAGTTAGTGAATTTGGTTATTGGTAAAATCCAACTATTTATCAAATTTATTGTTTTACCAAAATATCGGTAATATTATAAATTCGGATCGATAATCGAAATAAAAAGTGATTCGACAATTGTGGTCATTATGCTCTTCCCTTAAGTAACGTATTCCTCTAATTATTTTTTTTGATTGGACGTATTCCTCTAATTTATCATTTTGGACTCGACCCAAACTGTCTTTTCAATATCAAAGGATTGTCGATCCAAAACTGGGTTTTGAAAGTTCGACCCATACATCGAAGAAAATGAAAACAGTGCTTGAGACTGCAAGCGCGTCACAAAGCCCAATTTTTATTTTGATTTTGATTAAGCACAAAGCCCAAATTGACGTCTTATGCAATTAGCCAACAATCTGAAAGACTATCCAGGTGTGCATGGCCCGGGACTCGGTCGGGATCACAAATGTCTTGTCTACCAATCATTTTTGGCCTTGTCCTTAATTCGTCTTGATCCATCATTTTAAACTAATTAAAACATATCACGGCCAAATCTTTTTGACAAGACAAAAACATAAAATATGTTGGAAATACATAGCAAGCATCTTCATGTTGATGACAGTATTAAGGCTGTGTAATTTAATGCCATTTTTAAAGCCTTTATTGATCAATAGACACTACTCCCACTACAATTATTTGAGAGAGAAATAAACTAAATGTGTGGCCTAAGATTGGTAATTAGTCTCTGAATCACTTCAGTTTGTAAGTTATTCCAACTTGCAGTATGATTAAATGTCACATTAGTAGAAAGAGTTGTGGCGCAGCGGTTATAATGTTTTTTTTGTTATATTAAAATAAAACCCTCAAGCATTAGTATGATTTGGACCTCACAAAAGACCATCTCAACCAGCCCCTAATACAACCTCTCAGCCCACTGTTAAATCTCTCTACTCACTTTTACCAACCCCTACTTAACAGGTCGTACTCTTGGATGCGGCTACACTATACCTCTAACAATTGACCAGTGTAGACTGCCTAGGTGGCTTATTTTTTGAATTCGTTCCGTTTTTCTTCTAAGCCCAATTAATCGGTCGAAGCTTCTAGGCGCCCATGCGACTTCTAGGCGTTTTAGACGGCGCCTAGGCGCTCTAGACGGCTTTTAGGCGGTTCAAGCGGCGCCTATGCGCTTTCTAGGTGGGAATATAAATATTATTTATATATTAAATTTTAAAATAATATTTATAAGAAAAAATTAAATTACAATTTAAGGAAATAAAAGTCCAAAAATATGTGTTTGTATATTTATTTTGTTATTGAAATTCACTTTTCAATATTTTGCATGGTAATGGATTATATTATTACTTATGATTTATATTATGAATATTTTAGAATCTAATCAGTAAAATACTATATAATAACAAGGGTGCGGTTCAGGTACAAACCGCTTTATAACTAAAAACTACAAACCAATTTTTAAGCTGACACGTGTCCTATTTTTGCCGAAATCCCGAACAAAACACGGAAGGGTATTTTAGTCATTCCACACATTGGGGTATAAACCTAATAAAGTTATTTTCAATTTAGTCCACGAGTTGTTAATGATCAGACTTAAAATTGAAAATGATCAGACTTAAGCAACAACAATGACCAGACTTAAACTGTACTGTTTCTAAATGTTCAGACTTAAATTACTAAATGTTCAGACTTAAGAGATTAAATGTTCAGACTTAAGAGATTAAATTACTAAATGTTCAGAATTAAGAGATTAAATGTTCAGACTTAAGAGATTAAATTACTTAATGTTCAGACTTAAGAGATTAAATGTTCAGACTAAAGAGATTAAATGTTCAGACTTAAGAGATTAAATTACTAAATGTTTAGACTTAAATTACTAAATGTTCAGACTAAGAGATTAAATGCTCAGACTTAAGAGATTAAATTACTAAATGTTCAGGCATAAATTACAAAATGATCAGACTTAAATTAATAAATGTTCATACTTAAGAGATTAAATTACTAAATGTTCAGACTTAAAAGACTTGATGATCAGACTTAAAAATAGCCAATGATCAGACTAAAAATACTCAATGATCAGACTTAAAAATGGTAATGTTCAGACTTAAAAAGAAGCAATGGTCAGACTTAAAAGACTTAATGATCAGACTTAAAAATAGCCAATGTTCAGACTTAAAAAGAAGCAATGGTCAGACTTAATAGCCAATGTTCAGACTTAAAAAGAAGCAATGGTCAGACTTAATAGACAATGTTCAGACTTAAAAAGAAGCAATGGTCAGACTTTGAGTTGGTAATGATCAGACTTAAAAATAGCCAATGATCAGACTTAAAAACAGAAAAGAAACAAGCAACGATCAGACTTACAAACAGCAATGATCAGACTTAAAAACAGCAATGATCAGACTTAAAAACAGAATGAAAATCCAATAATCTTTGTTTAAAAAAAAGAAAAAAAGATTTAAACGCGAATTTGACCCTCCAGATGATTGAATTTGCCCTAAAAACGCCGAGCTCACGGCAAAGCGGTGAGTTCTGCTCAGAATGCCGTTTCCACCCAAAAAACACTAGGCTTTCATCAAATTCTCATACAAGCGCATAAACATCAAATTTTAGAATCGTACTGTAGCAAATTGTAAGTCTGACCATTATCATCTTTAAGTCTGACCATTATCATCTTTAAGTCTGATCATTACCATCTTTAAGTCTGATCATTACAATCTTTAAGTCTGATCATTACCATTCTTAAGTCTGATCATTACCATCTTTATGTCTGATCATTACCATCTTTAAGTAGGATCACTACAATCTTTAAGTCTGATCATTACCATTCTTAAGTCTGATCATTGTTTTTTAAGTCTGATCATTAATGGTTTAATCGCATAATTATTTTTTTAAGTCTGAACATTGATTTTTTAAGTCTGAACATTGTTTTTTCAAGTATTGTCATTACTGGTTTAAGTCTGAACATTGTTATTTAAGTCTGAACATTGTTATTTAAGTCTGATCGTTAATGGTTTAAGTCTCATTATTATTTTTTTAAGTCTGAACATTGTTTTTTTAAGTCTAAACATTGTTTTTTCAATTATTGTCATTACTGGTTTAAGTCTGAACATTGTTTTTTCAAGTATTGTCATTACTGGTTTAAGTCTGAACATTGTTTTTTCAAGTATTGTCATTACTGGTTTAAGTCTGAACATTGTTTTTTAAGTCTGATCATTAATGGTTTAATCGCATAATTATTTTTTTAAGTCTGAACATTGTTTTTTCAAGTATTGTTATTACTGGTTTAAGTCTGAACATTGTTTTTTCAAGTATTGTCATTACTGGTTTAAGTCTGAACATTGTTTTTTAAGTCTGAACATTGTTTTTTTAAGTATGGTCATTACTGGTTTAAGTCTGATCATTGTTTTTTTAAGTCTGATCATTGTTTTTTTTTAAGTATAGTCGTTTAAGTCTGATCATTGTTTTCTTAAGCCTGAGCATTACTGTAGCAATTTTTGGACGATTATACCCCTAATGTCTTTTATGTATTTTTAAATGCATCCGCGTGTGTTTTTTTTTTTTACAAAAAGAACCCCGGTCGAAATTAATTCTGATTGGTCGATTTTGACACGTGTCAATTTTTTTATGGGTTTGTAGTTTTTATTTATAATATTGGTTTGTATTTGATCCAAACTCTAATAACAATACATATATATTTAAAAATAGAAAAAAATCGAAACCGATTAATCCTTTGAGGATCTTGTCTGCCCGATTACCGCCTAGCGTTTTTTACAACCTTGCAATTGATAGTGACCTTTACTGTATGGGTTGCCGACGATCAAAATCCAGTCAGCGGCTCTTAACTCTATCTGCTTCGAGGCTCATCTTCTGCAATACTGACCACTATTTGTTTTTCTGTTATCCAAAATTCAACTCTGCCTACTTGAATCTGGACACCGGCAACACCCCTGCTATATTTTATCTGCAATTCCGACTTGTAAGCGCCATATTCTCCCTACTCTCCTTTCCATCAATCTTTGCCGGCAGTGCCAATAGTTTATCTCTACTCCCTTTTAGCTTCCCCTCCCCACTCTGCATGTTACCCTTATGCTCTTTGATTTTTTGCGCCTCTGAAGACCCAATCTTCTTAATTGTATTTTGCCTCTTAAATTTCTCCGGTTGGTCTCTAGTCCAAGTTCATGGTTAACTTGATAGCCTCCTATTAATTCCATTATACTCGATTCCCATCCTCTTTGCAAACATGTACGTGAGTTCAGCTTCCTTTATTTGTTCTCTCTTCTTCCTTACTTCTTCGTTCTCTGAGTTGATCTCCTTTGGATTCTCGATTTCAATGTTCTTTGAGTTGAGCTCCTTTGGATTCTCGATTTCAATGCTGGTTGAATGAGTTGGAGGTCGATGGTTCAAACCCCTTTAGACGCATCTTGTGCCATGAGAATAAATATGAAAAACGTAACGAGAACTGAATGAACAGAAGTTAACTTATAATAAAATTGCTTAAAGTATCAATATATGGGAAAACCATAAGAGTATAATAAGAAAAAATATGACTAAAATATCAAGTTGATGGAGGGATGGTGTATCGGCAATAATTTTGGTTGAATGACGTGGAGGTGGACGATGTAAACTCCTTTAGAGACATAAGTTGGAGGTTGCCCATTTTTTACCTATCAACTATCATAGCGAAATTTATTTATTTTTTTTAAATATCAACATTAGCAAATTTAATTAAAATTAAAGTAAATATGAAAAAAAACGTAATGAGAATTGATTGAACAGAAGTTAACTTATTAATTATCATAAAATCACTTAAAGTAGCAATATCTAGGAAAAACCATAAGAGTAAAACAAGAAAAAAAATCTGACTAAAATATCAAGTGGATAGAGGGCTGGTGTTTCATTAGTCCGAATTTGATGAATTAAATTAAGTTTATTGGTTAAGCATCTATTAAAGTTAAACAATTGACAACATCATAATACTAGGGGTGGGCAAAAATCGGTCCGAATTTAGAAAATCGCACCGCAAATGTGTGTTCGGTTAACCGCACCACTTTTGGAAAAACCCGATTTGTCAAAAACCGCACCGCAACCAAATAAAGCGGTGCAGAAATGGTTCTTTATCTCAAACCATCCGGTTTAAACCGCACCGCACCGCATGTATAATTAATTATTAAATAATCTAATATTTAAATATTCAAAATTATTACGTTTAAAAAATACAAATCGTAATTTCAGGCCTTTTGCTTTCCATCAAAGTCAAGAAGTCTCCTGTTTTCACTTGTTGTGTCCAGTTTAGGTTCAATGCCTTGTTAGGTTCCTGTTTTCACTCTGTAATAGCTGCAAGTAATGAATCGGGGTTTGAACTTGTTACAAAAAAGCTGCAAGCCTCTAACATTCAACTTAGGTTTTTTTTGTAAACTTTGAAAATCGGTTTTTAAACCGCACCGTATAATGTGGTGTGGTGCATATTTGATTTTAACTTTTGTAGTGCGGTTTGCGGTTTGAAAAATTTCCAAACCAGATAATGTAGTGCGGTTGCGAATTTACCTTTAAACTGCACCAATCCGCACCGAGCTCACCCCTACATAATACACTGTTTAATATTCCATCATTTCAAAGCAAAAAAAACAAAATTCCATCATTCGTGGACTACTTGCGCCGAAAAATGTTTTGGATTTAATTTACACGTATCAATGAATCAACCGTGGATGAGGAACATGATTGGTTCGAGCCGGACCCACGTCAGCATCACATTGGCTTTCTCTATTCATCGAAATATCAAAATCCAACCGAGGACAAACCAGAAAATGCAAGCCTCAATTGAACCGTATATCGATCGGAAAAATAAAACCGATCACTGAAACCACACGATGAACGACACGTGTTCTATTCGCTCACCATTCGATCGGGCCCAGGAATATGAGGCTCTCGCTCTATAAAACCCCTCACGCATCCCAACGAGTGTTCCCCAAAAATTCGGAGAAATTTTTCGTTGCGAGTGGGTTGAAACGGCGACGATGACCCATTAGTCAGGGCTTCGTCCACTGTCAGTATCACTATTCATCTTTTATTTACCAGTGAGAATCCGATTGAAGCTGATGATTCACAGCCATGTACTGTGTCATGGTTTTGTGAAATTGATTGAAAAAGGTTTGAACTTTGAGTGATTCGATCAGTCGATTTTGTTTGTTTTAGGGGTGGAATTGAAGCTTTGATGGATCTTGGCTGTGGTTGTTTCATTGGTTTAAGCTTCAAGATAGAAGCTTGATTGGCTGATTGTGAAGTGGAAAGTAAGAAGGGATGGTTGGCTGATAGATAGTGATTTCTGAGTAGTGACTAACAAGCTTAGATTCGCTTCGTATTAGTGCACGGTTGCGTTGTGTTGGATTGGCTTCTCAATTTTGTGATTTTTGATAATTCATTTGATGTTCTGTTGAGAATTCATCATGTCCATTTGAAGATATTGACACTTTGATTTTGTCAAAAACTTTGATTTCGCTCCTTGTCGAAACCCTTTTCGGAGCATTCCTATAGAGCCTCATTCATTTGTTGACGGGTTAAAGACTCATGGCTGTGTCATTTACGAACTTTTCATGGTGGGCGTGGAGCAGTAAGGGGAAAGAAAAGGCCTCAAACAGCGGCACATCAAATTCTCTGCTGAATTCCGTGTCTGAATTCAGTTTGGCTGCAAGAGAATCAGAGACTATGAATTTCCATTCGATGAACGGGGCAAGGATGGCCTCATCGAGGAAAGTGAAGAGGAAGTTGCCTAGTAGGGAACAAAGGAGGATTGATAGGGAGTATGATGCTGTAATGGTTCCATCTGATGGCACTTGCTTGTCTGGGTCAGAATCTGATGACTCGGATTGGTCTGTTGGTTGGTTGGAACCACTTGGCTCTGATTTTCAGAGTGAGGATGATGAAGCGGAGAATAGTTTTGCTGTTTTAGTGCCTTGTTATAGGTCTGGTTGCAAGGAGGTTTCGAAGGGTCCAAATGTCCAGCTTTTGAGCGCCATCAAGGGCTTCTCCAATGATTACGCTGCTGGTAAGACTCGACATTTCTTTTATGCCGTTGTAGATGTGTTATGCTCATTTCTTTAATGTTGGCGTGGTCAGATATTAGAGTTACTACAGTCTGGTGCACAAAATGCAACGAAGCAATCACTTCACATTAGAATTCATCTTAGACCCATATTTAGAAACTACCCGTTGGGATGAGCATATACTTTTTTGCATAAAAGTTGGGTAACTTGTATAAGGGTTCAAATTGTGACCGGTTTCTGTTCTGCCTGTGATTATAGAGTTAGGCTTAAATCTACTTCAACTCTTCAAAGTTGTATACTTACTTGACGTATGCTGTGATGGATATGACTTACGGGTTCCTTGAGATTATTTTTTTGTAGTTGTGGATGAAAATTGGAGAATTGTCAGGCACTCATTGAAAGACATTAAACTAACAATTGGACAAACTTTTAGACAAGCAATAATCTACATCAGCAATTTGTTTCAGTTGCAATTATTTTATCCTCCGGCTTTCGTGTGAGCTGCATCACGATAATTTTAGACAAAATTATTTAATTGATTGATTCTGATTCTCTCGTTTTGCTTTGGATTCCAGAGAGCAAGAAATTGATGGAACAATGGCTTTCTTCCCTTGAAAACTGAAGTAGAACTGTACCAGCAGCTGTGTCCCTTTCACAGCCCCATTTCATCACTAATATCCCTCCTGAAGAACTACTTATTGGCCCTTCTGTTGCTCTCATTTCATCTTTTCAGCCAAACACAGTAGGGACCGTAATAAAAGTCCATCCCACGAGGAGATTATGAATCTGATTCCTTCCACGGCCACATGCCTTCTCTTCAGCTTTCCCCTCCTTTCTCACTTGCTAAAGTGCGAAGGAACCTCGGATTCCGCCTGTCATGGCACTGTGAATAAAGGTCGTGTAAATACTTAGAACCACGGACAGATTTGATCATCAACTATCACCGATGTAAATCATCTTACCCTCTCATAAAGAATTTACGCTTTCCGAGTTTATGATGTCATGAAGCTGTACAGTCATTAGTAAATTAAGTTCAGTTCAGTTTCAGTCCAAAAGGACGGGTCGTTACTTTGGGGACCCTATCTTAAGCAATCATGTTGTTTGAAGCTTTCCAAGGGTAGGGAGCAACTTTGAGTTGGAAAGTGAGATGAAGTTGGAACTTGTCAATCATTTATAGTTGTTGGATGCTTGTGTGATCATAGTAGATTTGTACATATAACAAACTGCATGTGAGTTGAGGTTTTTGTGGGCTGGAAATGATAAGAGATGCTCTTCTTTATGGCATATCTAACCAATTTACATCGCTGAGGGACCAGCCTATCTTTATCCACTAGTGCTTGATGCACACTTGCTTCCCCCATGTTGATGACTTTGGCAGAAAATGACAAGAAACATATCCATTATCTATAACCTCAGGTAAGGTTTGGACCACAATGGATGGTTTGATCTCACATTCCACTTGAAATTTTGTAGAGAAACAAGTCCAGAACATGTTGTGATGGCCAAGTACTGTTAGAGCTTGTAATGAGAAAAACTGTAATGCCTTTAATTAAGGTTCTACATTGTAAGTTTAGCTACCAACTACTCCTTGTTTCCTTCGTATCCAACAAACATCATCCATCCCATGTTGCCAAAAATCATTAAAGAACAAACAGCTTACTTGCAAAGATTCAAGCTTTCTCCACTCTCATCTTTAAAGCTAAGCATCAGCCTTCAATATCACAACTTCAACGAGTCGCAGGGATGGACGATGCTCGAGGCCGGTTCTTGTGTTCAACCGCTAATGTTAAGCCTGTGTTCTTTCTTTCCTAAGTTAACCAGATGCCACTGTTCTTGAGGTTAAGGCAGTATTAGTAGGATTGGTGGTGAGGCCAGCCATAGTACTCGGCTTGCGTTGGCAGATAGGTGACCGGCCCTGTAGTGGCTCCGGAGGAGTTGACCGAGTTTTGGGACTCTGAGATAGCTGCTTGAGCTGCTGCATGGTTGGCTTGCAGTTGGTGGTAGAGGTTCTGCTGGTAAAGTGAAGACAAAGCGTCAAATGGGATTCCGCAGGGGACGGTAGACATAGGCCGGGTTAGGCTGAAGCTGATGTTATTGGTTGTGTTCTGTAGACGGGGCTCGCTTAGTGCAACTGACACTAAGGCTCTCTGTTCGGATTCAAGAGTGGATTTTAAACGCCTTGCTCCTCCTCCAACGGGGAGGGTGCTGTTGGTGATGGCTTCAACGTCATACCGGTTCATCTCAAAGTTAGTCACTGCATTGATCCCTCTGAACTTAATTGCTGCGATGTCATAAGCCTCGGCTGCTTCCTCTTCCGTAGCTGTAAAAACATAATACAAAAATGAGCATCTAAATAATCCGAATAATTCAAAGGTAATGTGGCTAAAATCGAACTTAATGAAATGAATAATATTCTAGTTCGAAAAGTTTCAATATAAAGTGGAGCTAATATTATTAGAAGATTACTCACCGAAGGTTCCCAGATACAGGTCCTTGTTCCCAGCCACGCGTCCGATCCTAGCTTGCCAACGCCCTTGTTGATGATGTCTGTGAGAGAGAAAAAATCACATGGAATTAGGGATGAGAACAAGTGCCATCATTTGGAGTCGGGTCAGGTAATATAAGTTACATTTGGGAATAAATGGAAAATGCGATGCACACCTCGTCACTCCACGGTAAATTGAGGCCCCTCTAGAGAATCCGCTGCTTTTCCTGAAAAAATTTCAAATCCACACCATCGGTATTCTTTACTACTGACAAAAATGAAACTAAAGGATACAGCTAGCCGTATGTATACCTCCTAAGTGATGCAATGAATTCTTGCTTGGTCATGGGTTTCATTTCCTCTAGTTCTTTCGAATAGTTCGCCACCTAATGAGATGATATGTCTTACTCATATCAGCAATTCAAAATAGTTTCATGTATAAAAAACGAGTTTTGAAGCCAAGCGTAGACATACCGGAAAGTTGGTGGTGGCAGTTGGACCCCAATACTTCAGCGCAGCTAAATCATAAGCTCTAGCAGCCTTGTCCTCTTTGTCGTATCCACCTGATGATAGCGGCGAAACAAGTAAGATGACATTGGATAAGACAACCCGAATTCTGAATCCTGAAATTTGAGTTCAGATTGCGAGTGGCTATTACCTAAATAAACTGCAGATCGACGGTTGATAGTTGAGCACGGCATCATGACAAACCATGCAAAAATGATAAAACGAATATTAGGTCCAATATAACATTATGAAACAACATATCAAGTAACGGCCCCAACGGTTTCCTTATCAGTTCACTCCATGGTATCAAACACAAACATTTAAATCCTGGTAATCCTGAATCTGAAAACTCTAACAAATCATGGTTTTAGACAAGCACATTTTGGACAAATTGGAGGAATAATGCTTCAGTCAAACATGATGCTATCACTTCTCACACCAACAATGGCTCCCAATTGGGTCCCAAATTTGAACCCACATTCTAATCAAACCAAGCTCCAATCTTTAAGTTTTAACACTGGTTTGGAATGCAATCTAACTCTGGTTAAAAATGCAAATATTAAACTATAGATTGAAGTCCACCAACTACTCAAAATCTGAAACCATCTCTACCTAAGTTCAAATCAATCATGAGATGAAAAAAAAGAACATCTATCAATCAGCAGAAAGCTAAACCCTAACATGTCAATTCAGTCGGAGAGAAAGAAGATAATTTTAGTTTGATGAAGAAGAGTAGAAGACCTTGTCTGCCTTTTCTGGCCTGCCCTTCTCTCCTACAGCTGTTGTCCCATAGATGCGCTTCATATCTCCCTGTCCATCTGTGCCTGCCCAAATCCATCAATCAACTTACCCCCCATCAATTACTAAAGTCCAAACTGAGAAAACCCCAGATCATAAATTACTTAAAAATACAATCTTTATCATCAAATGATGCTTGGTTTCAACACAACGGACTTCCCAGATTAAAAATCACATGAAAATCCAATCTTTATCATCAAATGATGCTTGGTTCCAAACCAAAATGATTCCCAGATCAAAAAATCACATAAAAAATCCAATCTTTGTCATAAAAATCAAATATTTAACATGAAATGATGAGTTTTTTGACATAAAATTTAAAAACCCCAAAAGTTCGGGAAATAAGTACCTGGTGACACCTCTGTAGATAGATGTCCTCTGACCAAACGTATCAGACACCTTCTTACCAGAATCCACCACAGCAGCCAAGCTCTTATCCTCCGCCACAGTACTCTGCAAATCCGTACCACAGTTGTTGTTGTTGACTCCAAGCGACAGCCCCCCGTTCTGCCCGGGCTGCTGAGAAAACCCAGTCAAACTCCGATCATTCCCGAACTCATATTCAACCAACTGAGCTCGATTCAACAAGCCTGAATCAGCTACCTCCGACCCCGAGTTAGCAGAAAACCCGTTGTGAAAGTAACCTGCTGTCTGTCCCTGTCCGTGGTCGTACATGTGCGTCAACGTCGAGTCCTGCGTGTCCGTCTGGCTTTCGGTGTACCTCGCCATCGACGCCGAGTCAAGAAAATTCTCCAGCTTTGGGACTGATTGTTGGTGCAAGAAGGGCAGCGAGTCTGAAACGCTGTGCTGAGGTCGAGATTGATGAAAATCCATCTGCGGTTTCGAGTAGGGATAGCCTGAGATAAAAATAAGATGACAACTTTGTTACGAAAACGAAATCAGCCAACTTTATTGAAGTCGCAACATTTTCGTCTGTCTGTGAAAAAATCAAACCGCTATTAAAAATCAAAACCTGCGTCGATTTTTTTTTTTAATTGAGATTTGTGAGAGATTAATTAATTAATTACTGCTGATTATTTCTGCTGCTCATCGTCATCGTCATCATCATTCTCGTTTACTCGACACAAAATAAATAAATAAAAATTAAATTTTAAAAAATGAAACTGGAGATTTTTTTTGAATCGGATGAGCAGGCGCATGCATTTGAGATTTGAGAGTTGAGAGAGAGATGGTAGTTGGGCTGACCGTTGGCATAGAAGTTATCGAGGAAGTACTGAGGAGAGGAAGCAGCTGCTTCGTAATTAGGGAGGAAGTGATTGTGATTGTTTTGCTGTTGATCGAGCTGCTGAGGATTGTGGTGAAGGTGTTCGGGCTCGTTGGAAGATCTCATCATCTCCATCGGCGGGTAGAGAGAGAAAGTCAACCAGTTGCTCTGGTCCGGTACCGGCGCCATTTTTTCCGATCTGAATATGCGAGATTCTCAAACACTTGAATTCGTTACCTTCCTCGAAAATAAACCTAAAAAATTAAAATTAAAATTAAATCAATAAATGTTGGTGGACTGAGTAGCTCGCCGGAAACAGAGACTCGGAAACTCATAGTAAAAATTGAAACTTTATTCGATTAAATAATCTGACCTTCTTAACGGAATCACGGCATTGATGTGCGAGATTAGTGCACGGGAAGGTAAGCACGAGTGAGAATTTTCCTAGAGAAGATCGAAGAGAAATGCGTGCATGCAGAGACGGAAACAGAGCAAGAGAGAGTTAAGAAGAAACAGATACAGAGATGAAAAAGGTCGCTGAGAGCTTCTTCAGATTGAAAATGACAGAAGGACGAAACACATCACTGTTTTATAAGTATATATAGAGAGAGATTTGGATTCTGAGATTTGTGGGTGTGAAAAAGTGATGATGGAGAACTTGTTTCAGCTTGCAAAAATAGCAGAGCACAAAACGAAAGAGAAAGGAGAAATAATTTATTATTTTAATTTAACGAATAAAAAAAATAGGTGAGGAGTAATAATTATAATATTAATTAGATTCACAACAAATGGGTTTACATTCATGTGAGTAGTTAATGGTTTATATTGGAAGTAGTATAGTTTTGTCACACGTTTGATTCAACTAATAGGAGGAAAATTAAATGCAGTTTAATTTATTTCTTTTTATTTTGGAAATTGTACCAATTGCATCTTTGAATTTTTATCAAAATCTCACTGTTAGTATTAAAAAGAAAAAGCCAGATCTAGTGCAAAGTAAAATTTTAGTACAAAATATAAAATCTGTCAAAATCATTTTATAATTCGTCAGTTTATTTTATAATTCGTCAAAATTCAGGCCGAAAAACGAAAAAGACGAGCCGAAAAATAAAAAGACGACATAATTCGTCACACACAAAAAAAACCAAAAAATCAAAATTTAATCTCATCCATTCAATCACAAGATCAAGGGTTATGATTAGTTTGTATTTTGTATCAAAATATCAACTTTGCACATGATCCTTTTCCTATATTAATATATTTCGTAAAAAATTATTATTGTCTTTCAAAATGTTAATTTCTCCATGTTACATGTTTTTAATGGTAATACTATAAGTAGAATGTATTTTTTATTGATAAAGTCCTCCTGGTTTGATGCAAAAATAGAGGTCAGAAATATTAATCAATCAAGTTCTAATTTTGATAGGTGATAAAGAATATAATTAGGATAATGACAAATACACAAAGTTTGACTTCGTTAATTGAACACATGTCAAATATATTCGAAGAGAAATGCTCGCCTGGTTTGATTAGTTATAGTGTTATTAAGCATTAAATTCATATCATCAACAAATGCTAAATTATTTGTGGTAAAACATTGCGCATTGCCAACATAGTTGGTGGCCGAGTGGGTGGGTGAGCAATTGACTTGGGCAAGGTCCCAGGTTCAATTCCAATTTACAAGAAGAATAAAAATCATTGGTAACTCGGTGGAGCCTGTCACCTTGTAATGGGGTGGTCGCTCTGGTTGTCCTGTTTTGCAGGCTATTGGGTCAACCATTAGGGGTAAAACCCTTTTTAAAAAAACATTGCGTATTTGAAATTTAAAAGGGTTTTCATCAAATAAAACCACATTTAAATATAAAAACTATAAACCAAATAAGTTTGAACATTTATATTTGTTAAGTCTGAACATTAGCAAATAAGTCCGAACATTATGTTAAATGTTAACATTATTAAATATGGTAAATCACAAAAACACAGCCTGGACTACCATTCGATTTCAAATTAGGTACCGGACTTTTTCAATTTTCAATTTAGTGACTTTTGCATCAATTTGCATACATCTTGTCTTCGAATTCGATTTTTTTAAGGAATTTTAAGGTCGAAAACTTATGAATTTGGTTATATGGTTAACTAATTTGGTCAAATTAATTTTTTATAGTTGTTGAAGATATGATTAATTGGATTAAACATGTGTGAATTGATGCAAAAATCACTAAAAGTTTGGTACCTAATTTGAAATCAGACGGTAGTCCAAGACATATTTTTTGTAATTTACTCTATTAAATAAGTCTAAATATTATGTTAAGTCTGAATTTTTACATAATTTATAATTTTTATAAATAAATATAATTTTTACATGATCTCTACACAATTTAAAAAATGGGAATCGTAACATATAAATCCTACTCCAAATATCTGAATGTTTAAAGTCTCCGCTCCACTCCCATCAAAAAAAGAAGAAAAAAAAGAGTCTCTACTCCAGTCTCATTTGATCTAAATAAAACTAAACATAGTTCAGAGAATTCTAATAAAATAATTAATGACTGTAACAGTAAGTAATAGTTTTATGTGATTATTCGTTTTGGGTTTGCGGAACCAGAAAATCTGTCTGGGTGCCTACAAAATTAAACTAACAAGATTGGCGCACAATGCGGGCTGCTTGTGAGTAAATTCCAACATTGCTTTTCGTTCATTTGTCATTCCTTTTTTTTTTCTTCCTTATTTAATTTTCTTCATTAAATTATTGAAATTTTTCTCACACACATCTTTTCTAAAATCGAAAATAAATTATTTTAGCTTAATAACAAATCTATAGATAGATTTGTTTTACCAATGGGGTAGTGGCCTAATAAAATGTACCAAATAGTATTCATATATATACTGATTCTTTATCGAAATAGTAAAAAATCCATCCAGCAAACAAGATAGATTTTTTGATATTTTAGTTACAAATAATATGTCGAGAGTCTGGAGATATTTCAGACAATTAAATGACAATTTAATATCACGAAACTCGGGAGATATTTTGGAGAATTGGCTCATTTAATCTCATGCAACACGCGTCTTTCATGCATCCGAGGACGACCTTCACCTTGTGGATTTTTCCCAACAAGCCAAACAAGCCCCAACTCAACCGGGTCGGGTCAAAACCTGACCCACCCGGCTTCCATTTTTTAACTCCAGTCAAATCAACTTAACTGGGGCTCTGTGTACCTTTATTTTCTTAAAATATAAAAAGCTCAATTTATAATCGATTAATTTAAGCTTAAAATAGTAAAGTGGGATTCAAAAATATTGTAATTAAATGTTTCAAATAGAACAAAAAGAGGTGCTTTTTGTTTACTTTTTTGGGGCGAGACCGGTCGCCGGAAAAGCTGGAAATAGTGATGCCGGTCGTCGGGGAATTGATTGAGGTGGAGGAAGTTTGGGAGATTTGTTTCGTGGTGAAAGTTAAAATGTTTGATGTTGTTGTGAGTAATAAAAGCATCATTATTGTTTTGGTCTCTATCATCTACTTATTTACTGGACTCGAGACTTACAGTTGGGGGACTTTTTTATTTTTTGATGTTACATATAGTTGACGACTTGGAGTCTTGAGGTTAAGTTTATATTAATTGATGTCAATATTTATGAGCGAATATAAGCAATATTTTTGTTGGAGATTTTAGGGTTTATGAACATATTATGACAAGGTCATTCGGATGTTGTTATAGCACAAATCAAGTGCTCAAGTCAGTATCCTACATGCACGTTATCAGCCCGTGTTCTGCCTAATATTATCTGCTAATGAGTTAAGCAGCGTGGGACGTCTAAAGTGTACAATGGGAGCGGCTCATCGCGTGTATAGTACACTTTAAGTGTGTCACGTGCATCATAGACATTAGCTGCTAATGTGTACACATCACGCGATGCTAATGTGTTCACGCGCGGAGTCTGAATAGCAGACACGACTATTGACTTCAAGACCCCTCCCTTCTTCGTCTTATTTCGTTCTTTATAAATTGGAGGACGTAATCCTCATAGAAACATCTAGAAACTACTTTGCAATTGTGAAAATTTCAACTTTCATCTTTGTTCTCAAATCACCTCAAACCCTAAGCATGTTATTATTCTACAGTCTAAAATAATACTAGTGTTTTCGATTGAATTATCCCACTTCGAGTTTTCTGCAACCCGAGACTAATTACATGGGTGGAAATATCGATTTCGAAAAAGTGAAATCACGTGATTCAATTCGTCATCTAAGCGACCACTGTTGTAGTACCATTGACAGCCTTTTGGAGATTTACAATAAGAAAGAAGAAGCTGTCATTACTAGCCTGTTACTACAAGAAGAAGACAGTCCTCAACATATTTAAACTAATGGAAGAAGCCTGTTACTAGGAAATATTTTGTTGGATTTCATGGGAAAAAATAATGAAAAGATAAAATATAATTTTGAAGAATTTCATTATGGTATTATATTTTTTTCAATTCTCCAAATTTTTTAAGAATAAAATAGAATGTAAAGAAAAAAAATCATTAATTGTTTCTGTGTCCCTAAATTGTTGTCGTACAAATTAAAATTTTTAAGCATTAGACTGATAGGGACACCTATTGCTTTAGGGCACATTTGTGTGGTTATACGTGTAGCTTTTAGATTTGTTTCTTGCCTTTTTCAGTAACGTTTATTGTGCTTTGACTTCCACTTTTAGGGTTTTAAAAGATTTTTAGGGCTGAAACGTTCTCTCTGTCTTTTGTTTGTCATGTGGCGTTGTTGTTTGGGTTTGATTGAATATATGCGACATATCATTATTGTTCTTTGAATTTTGGAGACAAATACTAAGGATCAATTATTTGATGGCGATGGATCTGGAGATCTCTACTCTGTTCATATGCATTAGATTATCAAGTGAGTTTTTTTTTTGATAACAGATTATCAAGTGAGTTGCTGCACCCTGCACTTTTTTTTTTTGGGGATTCTTATCGAGTTCTTCGCAATAAAATGCTGCAGTGGTAAAATCATGTCTTTTTCAACTAAAACTGCGTCCTTTTTAATATAACGTAATAAAATGATGACCTTTTTGTTGAGACGAAGTCGTCTTGAAATTTACAACATTTAAGAACGCTAAACTGGGTTTTCTTCAATTTCTAAGATTGATGAATATATTAAGTAGGTATAAAATATAAATTCAGTTAACACCGACATTATTGCACAATTTTTATATCAAACTTTTTACAGACAGCTCGGCCATCATCCATCAGGCCATTTAAGAATTCCTGCAATGTATGATATAGTTTGGTTTGAACATTTAGGTCCTAGGCCTGTCCTGTCCATATATGTACGACGAGTCAGTGTGAATAAATTTGTTAAACATCGGCCATATTTTGTTTGTGGCGTAATTAGTGTTGTTTCAATCAAAATGATATCTTTTTATTTAGAATAATTTTTAAAACATATCGAAACGACGATTTTTTGAATAAAACAATACCATTTTAGTGCTCGCATTCAGTTGGCTACACTGGAACCAAATCCAGCTCCAATAATAATTATGTTGGAAAACTAGCCATAATTTTTTTTCGTCTTGTGGTCAAATGTGATTTGGGGTATTTGGCACCTGGATCTGGATATGAGTAGATTTAATAGGTACAAAAAAACATTTATATATACAATTGATGGAGAGCGTTCGGTTGAGAAAACCTAAATTTTTTTACAAATAGCCCGTTTGGTTTACCCGTTTATTCATAAGCTTGATTAAAATATTTTGCAAGATAGGCTCATGTAGGAAATAATCAAATGACCCACTACTTAAACATAATCTAACAAGCTAACAAGGTGATGGTTGAATTGATAGAACACTTGATTTTGAATAGCAAGGTCAAGGGTTCGAACCCCACTGTGGCATTTTCCTTTCCACAATTTTGTGGAGGAGTGTTTTTCGTCCCGCCTCGGCGTGGATGTGTTGTTCCTCCTTCTCGGAGGTGTTGTACATCCCTTGTGGACGTGTTGTGTCATGCGGTGCAGGTGATGCTTGTTTCGTCAGTCTTCATGGATGTGTGGAGGTTGGAGGTGCGTGTTCGTGAGTTTTCAAGATAAAGAGGTGCCTTATGGCCCGTGCTTCAGTGACGATTCGAGTATCAATCCGAGTGGATGTCTTGTGTGGCCCGTCCTCCAAGTGATTCATATGTACCCGAGTTAAAAGTACGCATGTAATATGTTCAATATGTATTCGTGTAGTGCTTGAGTTGTATGAAATGTAAACCCACAATAAAAAAACATAATCTAACGCAAATCAATATTTAATTATGCCAAATAATAGTATTATATTCATTAAAAATAGTGCATGCTCTATAGCCTAGTGGTCTGTATTTCAAAAGTCAAATTTCACATGTACACGATAAGAAAAGTTCGTATACAGTATGTATAAAATGGATTCGAATGGTGATTGATATGTATGAGATATAAAAAACCTACAATCAAAAAAAATAGTGTATTCTCTAAGTTCATGTTTATCTTCAAAACCAAGTTGATTGTTAACTATTACTGCTACTAACTATACTAGTAATTTATTACATTATTAAAAAAACTACTAATTTATTACTACACGCTTTTCATTTCTTTGATCCAACTTGTCACGTGCGACCCACACGTGGACTATCTTCCATGAAGATTTTTGTTTTGTTTTGATAACAATCTTCCATGAAGATTTGAATACAAATCATTGACCAAATGGATATCAATACACGTATACCAACAAGTTAAATACGAGATTGAAAAATGAATCATAGTACAAAATTATTTATTGTACCCTAATACACGTATACCAACAAGTGAAACAGAAACACTAACCTCATTATGAAAAGTTTTTAGAGCATTACCACCAATGATTTTTCGAATAATGAAAAAGAGTTATAAAAGATTACTAGAAAAATATTGCATCCACTAATGACATTTTGGATCACAAAAGATGACCAAACTAAAATTTGGTCACGGGATGACGAACTTTTTGTTTTGTTTTGATCATGAACATAGACGAATCAGAATGTGCCATGTGTGTATTGTACTAATACATTTACGTATTAGACTAAAATCTTATAATGATTGTAGCTTAAAATTTTACTAAGTTTGAAATTTTGAAAAAATTACCAATTTTTACATGCTCTATAAATAGACGTCCAATTTGATATGTTTTTTTTATCTAAAAGTATTTTTCGTTCGATCTAAGAGAGTAAAATATTATAAAATTTGATCTTGTTCATCATGACATGCTTTTAATCAATTTGATCATGAAACATGATATGATGATAGAGAAAATGATAAAGAGATGTGGATGACCATTTTTTTTTGTCATTGGTGTCCATGGTCTGTTAAGTGTAAAATGACACAACAAAATGCATGTCAAAGAATGAATAATAAAGTCAATGTCCAAGAAGATTAGCCGCCATAAATTTCACCCAGATGAAATTAAATAATAAATGTCTACAAAATGCCTGAATAACATTCAAAAAAATAATCAAAGCACACCTAATAGGAATCGTATCCGGTGCTGCACAGCAAAATGTTGCCAGCACCAAACACAGTCGTTTTGTTGTTTAACCAAATTGAAAACACTAGAATGCCCTTGTTTAGAAAAGAAAAAAAAAGCTTGACTGTGTCTGCTCCTGTCCGTTGCAGATGGCGAGAGTTTTCGATTTTCAATATGACCCAACAATTTTAGGGTTTTGAAATGTGTCTCACCTTTGAACGCAAACATACTGCTCTTCCTTCAATCATTCTCTGGTTGCAAATTCTAGGGTTTATTTGAAAAAAGTTACTGGTAGCTTATTAGCGGCATCAACAATGGCTTCAAAATCGTCATCACCAATCCAGCAAATTCGCAGATCGAGCATGGTCATTGTTTCGTTAGCCGTATGTGCTTTAGCGGATCCGGACAATACCATTAATCTCTGATCTTTTTACTCTTGCAAACAAGGACATTCTAGTATTTTCAATTTGGTTAAACAAAAAAATGACTGTATTTGGTGCTGGCAGCATTTTACTGTGCAGCACCGGATACGATTCCCACCTAATAACAACAACAACATAATTTGAGTAGATTGGATAGTTACGTATGTGTTTGTACGATACATAACCAAAAAAACTGAGAGATATTAAATCTCAGGGTGACAGCTAGGCCTGGGCGTCCAGACCCGAAAATCCGAAGACCGAACCGAATCGAACCGAAAAAGACCAAACGGGTCGGTTCTTATCGGACCGAAAATTGAACCGAAAAAAACCCGAACCGAATGGTGAGATTCGGTCTCGGTTTTGATTTTTTCTCGGACCGAAAGCCCGAACCGAACCGAAAATATGTGTTTTCTGTCAATTTCAGAAAAAGACCGAAAAAGCCCGAAAAAAGGTGAAAACCCGAAAAAAGACCAAAAAATCGTGAAAACCCGAAAAAGCCCGAACCGGGCCCGAAAAAAAAACCGAACAACGCCAAAAAAAAGCCCGAGAAAGACCGAACCGACCCGAAACCCGAAAAATCGGGCTTTGGTCGGTTTTCACTTTCAAAAAGACCGAACCCGACCTGAACCGAATTTTCGAATTTCGGGTCGATTTTCACAAAAATCGGGACCGAACCGAACCGAGCCCACCCCCCGTGACAGCACCTCAACTAATGTCAACAGCACAACAAATCAAAGCCACACCTAAGCTTATGTTCATAATCATTTGCGCAAGGACCTTAAATTATTTACTCAAATAATTGGTCGCCATTTTTGTAATGAAAAGCTAAACTTTTTTAATTTAAAATCAATAGCGCTTAGCAAAAATATGTTATTTTAAATAACAAAATTTACTTATTTTAGTATCTAAGATATTAATTTCAATATTCATAAATGAATAAATAAAATATTAAAAATAAGATTTTTGGAATAGATGATTGGTGACGTGTCAATTATGACTCATCATCATTCTTATCTTATCATTGGATTCCTTTTCTTCATAGTATACTTACAGTATTTATATTTAAACGAATAATAAATATGATTAGAAACACTAATTAATAATTAAAATTAAGTACTGATGTGGCTCTGTAATCACAAACATAACGTTGCATTTGGATTGGGGCAGTTTGACCAGGAGGCACGTGCACAGAATCTTTTGACCCGAGTGTGGAGTGTGGGAACTTGTCCATCATTTCGGCCATGCACGTGCGTACACTTTTCCCTTTTTTTTACTGTATGGGTTTTAGATTGATTACTAAACTTAATTAACTACTAATTAACAACTACAATTAGTAATTCTTTAATTTGAGTAGTTTGAATTCATATACGTGACTTAGAGTAAACTGCAAGCCACGAATTTACAGGCCTTTCTTGTAAACTCGGGGTTTCTAGCTAGAGTTTTGTTTTGTTGTGGTTCTGTTTTGAGTTTTCATTTTTAACTTTATCTTATTTGATCACTTATTTAAATATTCTGTTTTTAAATAAATCAGAATTCCAAATTCCGATTTGTTCTCGTTTCGGACCAGAGCAAACCAGACTTGGCATGGAAATTAACCGAACAAGCACGGTTCTGGTTTCCTCCTAAAAATGGTTTTCGATGTACCGTTTTTATGTTTGATTAAGTATCTCACATATCCTCTTCATTTTCCACCGAAATATCTCTCTTGTTGCATTCTCTCCTCTAATATTGAGAGTTCTGAAGCTGGTAGGAAGCATTTTTTATGTGTCATGTGAAAGATTCGTTAGTTTCAAATGAATTAATAAGTATAACTTGTTGCTCTGTTGAATACTCAAGTATATATATGTGTATTTAACGTGTTTTTGTAAGGCTTAAAAGAGAGACGAGTCTCAATGACCACGAATGGTTCAGAATCGTAGAACAACATTCTCAATAGTGGGCATGATTTACCCACTTCTCTGTATTGATTATGTTCACATATTTAAGCATATGAATAATGAATGCATACTTGAACAAGCGCCGAGATGCATACAGTAACCGTAATTCAGCGTTTCCTTCGAAGAGTCACAACAAGTTAGGAGGAACTTCGAGCAAGGACAGACTACTAGAGAAAAACACTATACAATGCATCGCAAGAAAGTTATGAAATGGTCACCGTAAGAAAGCATAATAAGTACACATTTCACCTTGAGACGAGAACATATTTCTGTGAAAAATTGACATTCTTTAATTTTCAATGCAGTCATGCAATGGTAGCGTGTAGATACGCACGCATGGACGCCGAATTTATTGCTCTTGAATATACATTAGAGGCTTACAACATGACTTGGAGTTATTATTTCGTTTCATTGCTTCATGAGGATTTATAAAGGCCGTATGAGGGACTCTCCATGGTTCCTAACCATGATTTGAGACGTAAAAAATGGTATGAATCCAAGAAGGCGGAGAAGTAAAGAAATAGATTAGAGTAGAGGGCTGTCGGCGAATCCCCAAAATTTGAACAACTATAGAATGAGATCTCACATTTACACAATTGTCTATTCAATAATATAATAATTTTTTTTAAAAATTTTCCATAAATAATACTATATTAGTTTACCATCAGTTGCGTTTGGGACGATATTGGGCTTATAGAAAAGTTAATCCGCCTGATATTGATAGTTCAGATATTGAGACTCTCAAAATGGTTCTAAAAAAAGGATGTTGTAAAATTGAGTGCAATGAAAGAATCAGAAATGATGAACAAACAGGGATCTGTCCAGTAACATCTAACATCCTGCTCCTCAAGTATCATCAAGTGCCGACTAGTGTACTGTACCCTATGATAATATACAACTTTCTACACTGCAGGGGCGCAGCTCAATGTAACCAGTGGACAAGAAAGGTTGTTGGTTACGTTATGGAGTCAGCAGCTTAGTATCTAATCACACGGTGGCGCAACCACAGTTCATACATGATCATGTGGAAAGCGTCGTATTTGATGGGAGGTGTGTTCCACTGGAAGTGCTTTTGGATCTGAAACCAAAGTTGCAGCACAATGTTTATCATTAGCAACTGCAATTAGTCTACACAGGAAATAATTAAAAGAATTATCTTTAGTTCAAAACAAAATGAATGATCGAAATCAGTTCTGTTTATCAGATGAGGAAACGGCTTTACCTTGACCAAGTTGTTGTGAAGCGTGACGAATTCACTGTCTGAGATGTTCTTTAGAATATTCTTTAAGTCATACACATCTTTTTCCTTGAGTACAACAGCAAACTTTCTCCAATCCAGTATGTCGTTGAATGGTAGATCATAGTAATCAGACAGGATTACTGCAAGAGACACCAAAAAGATTCCAATAATTAGGAACTGATGTTATGTTATATAGCTTTCTATTAACGGAATCATCATTCTCCCAAAATCTATTGCCCAGTATGCCGTTCTTATTAGATCTTCATAACTAAAATACCCAAATACCAGGTAACATCATTTGATGCATGAAAGTCAATAAATATATTACTTGATGTGATCCAAAGGGTTTTAACTTTTAAATGTATTACTAATACAAGGGTCTTAGTTGGATCGAGTTGCATGCCAAACTTGATACTATTCTATTCATCCCAATCTTGTTACGAACTTTTACTTTCAACTTGACAATGGGCACCTTAAAAGTCGCTCAAAATTTTGTTTTTGTTTTTCAACTTCCCAACATCTTGAAGGCAAATCTTAGATAAACAACATTGCCAAGGTTGTATATAAGATAATCCCTGTTAATATGAGTAGCATCCACTTTATAGTTCATCTATGTGACAGCCATTATGGGTAAAATAAATCTTACCAGGAATACATCCATAATGGATAGAGTCAGCTATGCGAGCACTGTTCACTTGTGAGCCACCGGGACAAATGCAATACTTTGTTCTGTAAAATCTTTTCTGATACACCAAATGACCCGTGGCCCTATTAATTCTATTGTTTGAAATGTCAAGCTCTGTATCATTCTCCCATTCGCGTGCGAGAACAACTCTTATCTTGGAGTTCCGATGACCAGCCCAGAATGCCAAAGTCGTCCTGCAAAGTAGCAGTCCCTTAGACATGAAAGAAATGCTGGCAGTGCAGGGTTCCTGTAACCATAGAAGTGAGGGACGCATATAAACTACTCAAAAGTGCAGTGATACCTATTTTCAACATCATTTCCTCCAGCTGGAAGAGCAAATGGTTGCAGGACTTGCGGTAGAGCTACATCTTTATGTGGAATGAAGCCAACATCATAACTTGGGGAGCACACAGCTCTTATGGAATTCTTCACTAGGAGGGGAAGTCCCTCCGTTGCTCTTACACCGACATCATGACAAGTAACGAAAAAATGATCTGTCCCAAGTGTTCTATTCCAGTATGGATACTTAGCTATTAGGCCCTCCACATAGTTTTGGACAATTATGGTCATATTCTCATAAGAAGTGCCCTGCACAGAATGAGGCGCGTATCAAATACCATGAAAGAGATGAAACTAATTCAAATACCATGATAACTAATACGTCTACCATTATCACGGTGTAGAGTGAAAAGCATGCAGTAATAATTCAAATAAACAATGAAACTGGTGTTACATATATAAGAGGAGCACATCAAACATCATGAAGAAATCTCTCATGATATATGCAAACATGACATTTTGATAAATGCATAAGTTTCTCATCCAGTAGCAACATCGAGCTACTCATATGCGCATCAGTGAAATATGTTCTCAGACCACAACCAATACACCTCCCAACTGAAAACAGTATTCCTTAATCCTTATACTCTAGGATTTGACATTTTGATTTCTATATAAAAAACATTCAAAATGCTAATCAGCCAAAAATGGACACTGTTCATTCATAACTTAAGTCCTTCAATAGTCAAACCTACAAAAGGAAATGAAGAACTGAAATCAACCAACAAAACTCGCACGACAAGATGAAATCTTTATAGGCTTTGATTTTGCTTGACGCAGTCTCCCCTAATTGAAATCAACAGCAGCTTAGTAGAAAAAGTAAAGAAAAGCAAAGTCCTTAAACCTATCCATAATTACTGAACTCAACACATTTCAATATAATCAACTAAATCAAGAAGGTAAAGAACACACCTTCCCACGCATTTTATGGCAAGAAATTGGGATAAAGAAAAGATGAGCCTCCTCCGGATCCTTAGTCCTGAATCGACTCTCTCGAATGTTCTGAAAGAAATAACCTTCACTAGCATACTTCCCCGTCAGCTTCCTCGGTGTCTGGTAAAACGTTTTCGGATCTCCATCAGGGTAAATATATACCTTGAACTTCTCCTCCATCGCTGCATAATTCAACCTAAACACCTCCGGCAAATGATACACATCCGTCAACCCCTCCGCCGTCGCCGCATCCGCATTCCTATACAACTGCAACAAAACCACCAAATTCAAAATCACAAAACCCTAACAACACTAGAATCAATCCGATCAGCGTAATTCCCAAACCACAACTTCAATTCGTTACCCGAACCTCCAAATCCGATACCGTCGACAACGGTTGAAGCGACCTGACTGAAAAGTATGTGAAGGAGATTAGGGTTAAGATCGCGAGAGTGAGGAGCGATCCTTTTAAAGAGCATACAGCTGAAGCGGCCAGTGGCTGCATACTCGGCCTTGCCGCCGTCATCGGCGATGCGGGACTCACTGGCGATTGAGATCCCGATCGGACGCGGTTTACGCTGTGGGGTTGGAGTTCAATCTGCGGCGAATCGGAGCTCGTGGATGGTGTTGAGTTCCAGATCGGAGTGTCTTCTCTCTCACTCACGCGCTTCCTTTGCGCCATTCGATTGCGCTCACAACTCAAAACGTCGTCGTATCTCTGATGCTGATTCTTCCTTTGATGGTTGGTAAAGATGATTACTTATAGGCAGGACCGCAGGAGTGGCAAACTTGAATCTCATCTCGTAGCTAAAGATCATTATCCATTCATTAATAGTTGATTTTTTTCATTATCCATTCATTAATAGTTTGATTTTTTTCCATTTTTTCTTCAAAATATTGATACTTTTTAAAATATTTCAGATTTGTCACATTTTATACATTTGAATTTTCTGTTGGAGGATAGAAAAAACATATGGTGCAAACAACATATTTTTGTAAAAAATACAAATTAATGACAGCCTTTGATTTGGTTATTTAAACGGATGTGATTAAATACTAACGTATGAATGATTTTTTGGCGACGAATTATAAATCACTTTTGACGAACTATATCGTACTTTTGATTTTTCAGCGACGAATTATAGCCCACTTTTGATGAATTTTTACAGTTTGCACAAAAAATATAATTTGCGCCTGATCTTTACTCTTTGATGGAAATGTAGTTGGATACTATTACCTTCTTTGAATATGTTTTTCATCTGGATTTTAAGTTTTATTCACATTTAAATTGAGTGCAATTCAAACAAAGACAGAAATACAGAGCTAAAAAGATTTAAAGGAAAAAGTGACTACTTGGGAATTGGAGTTTTGGTTCAAGTTTGTAGCATATATAAGAAAATTCCACCTGCAACTGAGACATTGAGAGATTCGAACTTTCCAGACATGGGGATGCTAACTAGTTGGCAACTGTTCATAGCTTCTTGGGATAGCCCGCTACCCTCGCTGCCTAAGACTAAACACAATGGCTTGTCCGCCAAGGAACGTGCGAGGTTTGGGGAGAGCTTGGAGACTTGGATATGCTGGACTTCGCTATCGGGATGGCCAGCGAGGAGCTTCATGTGATGTTGGTTTTTGAGGTCTTGTAGATTGGTCCAACTGCCGGAGACGATTGGGAGTTGGAAAGATGCGCCACGGCTGGATCTGAGAGCTTTCTCGTTGAAAGGGTCGCAACAGCCAGGGAGGAGATATGCACCACCCTGTTAGTCATCAATATTGGAGTTACGGATGGGGGAATTCCTAAGAATATGATTCCAAATGCAGTCATGATGACACTATGGAATGAAATAAGTATAGCTTCAAATGCGAGTAATGCATTTTTCTGCCATACATTGTGGATAATAAAAAAACTTATGAAGCTGCCGCAAGTGCCTGCTAGAAAACCACAAATAATTAACGGTAGGGGTATTTATCTAGTCACATTTATCTACTCGAGGACTCAAGCTAACGCGTGTTTGTATTTAAAATTAACAAATTCACATGTAAAACAAGGATTGTTTGCCAAAAACAAGGACTGACAATGTCTTGAGATGTTTTACTCCCAATACTTAAACCCTCTAAAAGCCTTTCAATATACAATTATACATACAATTTCGAGACAAGTGTTAGGTCTTGTTAGGTCTTTCCTACACTGAACTGAGTGTTTGGCAGAAAACAATGAAGACTACCAAATATAAGTTTTTGGTAAAAATGTGCACCTTGCAAACTATGAAGTATGGCCAGTACAGAAGTAAAGACACTAATGATGGTTAAACCTTAAACGTTGATTGGATTACCCAGAAAGTTCTCTATCTAATTCCTAATTGTGAAGGGCTATAACTACAAGACAGAAGACTTACTTAACCGATTATGTTTGGAGAAAAGACTCTAGAATATTAAGTACTTACAAGAGGTCAAAGGGTCAAAGCCTCAAAGGGGAACAATACGCTCATAGTTATCATGCACAATGAGACTTGAGGAAACACTACTGCGGGGAAGTATACAGATGCTATAAATATTACATACCCAGTTAAAGGCCATTGCAGATCTAAGCAGCGTGCCCAAGTTACCTGGGTCCTGCAAATCAATGGCCCAGCATTATTTAGACATATTTTCATAACAATAAGCCTAAAAATTTACAGTTCTCGATAAATTGTTGAAAATGAAACTTCTATCTGTATCCTCAGGCAATTTTATAAAACATGTCAAACTGGTGAGGAGCAAGTGCTATATGTGATAGTATTAGTATCAACTGCTTGATGATACCTGAATCCCTTCAAGAACCAATATTCGATGTGTGGAAGGAAACCATCCACGGCAATCTTCATCATCATTAACATTACGGTAATGTTTAGGAAGTTTCATTACAGCAATAGCTTCAACAGATTCAGTAGATTGCAGTCCAGATATCTTCTTCATCACAACTGAGCTAACAAGCACAACACGGTCATCACCTAAACTCTCTAAACCTTCAGGAATTCCTCCTTTATCCAGCAAAAGCAAGCTGTCAATACTAGTCACTTCATCTTCGATCAAGTCTTGATACTGGTTTATTTCTCTGCCAAAAGTGCACACGGTTTTAAGCAGACAACTATATGAGTTACAAATGCCAAAATAAATATCTTCAGCCAGCTAAACCGTATAACATAAACAAATCCGGGAAGTACCAAGCTTGTAAAATTTATCTAACAGATAGCACGAGAAACAAGGTGAGATGAAATCATCTGCAGATTTCAAAGAAAGTTCTGTATTAAAGAACAACCAACGACAGCCCGCAACTGCAAAAACAACTCATCGATCCGCACAGACCACTGAAGATAGAAGACTGCAATATAACACATGAACCAGGATAAATACAATTTCTAAAAACAACCCAATACTATTACTGCAGAGCAGCCACTTGAAACTTCTCCATTATCCATCAAACCCAGATGACAGTGATCAACACTGTAAATAAAAATCCTTCCTTTTATCCAATTTCAGATGATAAAAAAATAAAGAATTTGCATCCTCAGCCAAAATCTAAAGACCAGCTTCATCCAAATTTAAGCAGGCAATAGGTCGAGCACTTGAAAAGCAGAACACATAGCATCAAAATTACAAAGAACAACGAGCTGAAGCATAACATACACCTTATTGGCGTCGTTCCCACGACAACAACCAGCCCATGAAGATGCCGATAAGTCGAGCTGAGCCGCAGCTTCAAACAATGCTTCACAAACGGGTTCGTCGCGCTCGTGATGAGCTTGGGCAGCTCAGAAGCCCTCACCACACCATCATCGGCGTGTTTTACAAACTGGGTTTCGAATTTGGCGCGCAAGTTCAACGTCAAAATGAGCGGCGGATGATGAAGCGTCGATAGGCTCCCGCATCTCATACTCGCTTATTCTTCGTCTATATCTCCATCTTCAGTACTCCACTACTGGCCAGTACTGTTTTAGGACGTCGTCGTTTCGTCTACACATTCACAGACGTCAAAACGGCGACGTTTTTTGTAGAAATGAATTTGACGCTAGCCGTTGACCTTTTTCTCCGTAATATTTTTATTTGACCCCATAACTTTGGAAAAGCTAAATTCCAACGGTCATGGAAATTCAAATTTTGAATGTGCGGTGAAAGTGAAACACCAATCCTTCTCTTTCATCTCAAGAAAAGAAAAAGCTTCAGTCTTTCTGCAATTTCCTCAATTTTCTAACTCACCCAAATCAGCATCTATTGGGGAATCAGTGATTTCTTGTACTTAGAGCAGGCAAGTTTTCAGTCAAATGGAAGGAAGTGAGTTGGAAACGGTGCCGGAAACCCTAAATTGGGAGACCAATGTGTCGGACGTGATCGATTGGGAGAAGGAAGTTTCGCAAATTGACAAAGGGGAAGAGGATGTTGCGATGAAGGAAGAGCATGAGAGCTTGGTAGATTTGATGATTTGTGATTCGGATGCTAAAATGGTCGCCGGCGGGTTCAACAGATCCGACTGTGCAGGTGTGATCAGTCTTTATTTCCATATTCTTGTTTTGCCTGGGTTAGATTGCGTCTTAGTTAAGCTGAAATTTATTGGGATTTATTTGATCTGAGGATTTGTTTAGGTGTGTGTGTGTGTGAAGGGTATATGTGTGAAGATAGGAGTTATGCAGCTAGGGTTTCTCAAAAACCCTAAATTGTGAATGAAGAATTGATCTGCAATTGCTGTATTATATATTTTTTTTAATGTGAGAGATGCTGTCAAGATTCCGAGCGAGTTATTCAAAATTGATCACACCATTCAGTAGAGGAATTGAGCTAATTGACACATTTGGTGGTTGTTTTAGTAGTTCATGACTCTTATCCTATCTAGTGAATGTGTGTATATTTTGCTCAGGAGAGGAGTGCGTTATGTTTGTAAATGCCGGGGGCGAGAAGGGGTTTATAGAATTGGATGCTAGCATGAAGATCGTGGCTGATGCTCAGTATGAAGGTGGGGAAGCTTTCTGTACTGAAGAATATATCGATGATGCTGGTGATTGTCCGTTTATTTACCAATCAGCACGGCTAGGAAACTGCTGTTACCGGTTTAACATGCCTCCTGGATACTACTTGGTTGATCTTCACTTTTCTGAGATAATTAATACGAATGGGCCGAAGGGAATGCGAGTTTTTGATGTCTTCGTTCAGGACGAGAAGGTAAAAACATCACTGCAAAATATTTCTCAGCATGTTAATGTATTGAAAGGGAATTATAACTTCACGGGATCTTAATTTGGCAGGTCTTGTCCGAGTTCGATATCTTCTCAGTTGTTGGATCCAATAAACCATTGCAGATAATAAATTTGAGAGTCTCAGTGAATGATGATGGAATTATGATATTGAGGTTTCAAGGAATACATGGAAGTCCGTTGGTAAGCGGAATTTGCATCAAGAAAGCAACAAACAGCTCTGGTATTCGTTGTTTCCCTGTGATGTTTTGAATTGATTTTCTATCCTAAGAAAGACGGCATGTTTTAAGAGCTTTCAACGATTAGCCATTTTAAAACTGTTGCAGGTCATGGAGTGCACAGATCCTTCACGTGTAAGAATTGCTTAGCTGAGATAGAGTGTCCTTCAGCTCAGGTAGCTTAAATTTTCATATGATGAAAACTCGGACTAGTTAGTACATCAACTCTTTTAAAGACCATTAAGCAATATAATCTGCTTATTTGGATTTTACAGTTAAAACTCATGCAAACAAGGTCAAAAGCCAAGCTAGAAAAGAAAATAGAGGAGCTGCGTGATCAGTGTCAGCGCAAGAATGATGAATGTTACGAAGCTTGGATGTCTCTGACGACTGCAAATGAGCAGCTGGAGAAGATGAGGATGGAGCTTGATGAGAAGTTGTTCAAGACATACTCGTTAGGTAGCAAATGTTTACTATTCAAGTGGCATTTCCGTACTATCAAACTGTTGACTCATTATAATATGATTTTGTAACTTTCGATACAGATCAAACTGTTGGACAGCAGGCCAAAGAGTTGAGTACCATATCTGGTCAGTATGATCATGATAAGAAGTTCTGGGTTGATGCTATTGCTAATTTAGAGGGAAAGCTAAAGGTGCAAACTTTTTTTGCTCAACCGAAAAACTGGTTTTATTTGAAGCTATTTCAACCTTGTTTGTATTTACTAATTCTGAATTGTCGCATAGGTGATGAAAGGAGAGCACACTCAGCTCTCTCGTGAAGCACATGAATGTGCTGATTCAATTCCAGAGTTGACACAAATGGTATCTGCAGTTCAGGGCTTAGGTGCATATACTATATTAGTTGCGCATCGGTCTTCACACCTAGTAGCTAAATTTTGAATTTGGTTGAATGCCTGCTAAATTGGAGTCATTTTTCAGTTGCTCAGTGCGAGGATCTGAAGCTAAAATACAATGAGGAGCTAACTAAAAGGAAGAAGCTCTACAACCAAGTGCAAGAAGCTAAAGGCATAGTACTTTCATATATTCTTTGAAATTTTGTATAGTTGTAAACACTAGCCAAGTTGATAAGCTTACACTATGTAATGTGTTTCAGGGAACATAAGGGTTTTCTGTCGTTGCCGTCCACTTAGTAAGCATGAAATTTCAGCGGGATACAAGGACATTGTGGACTTTGAAGGTGCTAAAGATGGTGATCTTGGACTTTTGGCCGTTGGCCCTTCAAAAAAAATCTTTAAATTTGATCGAGTCTACACACCGAAGGATGATCAAGGTGTTTTGAACTTGTAAAAATATAAACTTATGAGCGTAGATAGTTGAAAAGCAACTAAACCTTTAATGACTAATATTTCTTTGCTTTGCAGTTGAGGTGTTTGCAGACGCTTCACCTCTGGTAGTCTCCGTTCTAGATGGCTTCAACGTCTGTATCTTTGCATATGGCCAAACTGGAACTGGAAAAACTTTTACCATGGAAGGTCCTCCAAACAATCGTGGAGTCAATTACAGGACTGTTGAACAACTTTTTGAGATCGCCAAAGAAAGGAGTGACATGTTTTCTTATGACATATGTGTCAGTGTCTTAGAAGTGTACAATGAGCAGCTGAGAGATCTGTTGGCAACATCACCGTCGTCAAAAAAGTAAGTTTAATATAAAAAAAAAACTGATATACTGATTGCATAGATGGTATTCAAGATGTATTTACTTGGCATAGGTTGGAAATAAAGCAAGGCTTTGAAGGTTCTCATCATGTTCCGGGGATTGTTGAGGCCAAAGTTGAGAGCATTAGCGAAGTATGGAATGTCTTGCGGGTTGGAAGTAGCGCAAGGGCAGTTGGGTCCAATAACGTGAACGAACATAGCAGCCGTTCTCATTGGTAAAAAAATGATTTTTAAATATTTAAGAGACAATTTAAAGCCTGAAACTCTGAAATTGATGGAATTCTTTTTTTTTATTGTACAGTATGCTTTGCATTACCGTTAAAGCTAAGAATTTGCTGAGTGGGGAGTGCACTAGAAGCAAACTGTGGCTCGTGGATTTGGCTGGCAGTGAGCGGCTAGGAAAGACTGACGCTCAAGGGGAGCGACTCAAGGAAGCTCAAAATATTAATAAGTCACTTTCAGCTCTTGGCGATGTGATATCTGCATTAGCATCTAAAAGCAGTCACATTCCATACAGGTGCGTGTAAATTATACTAAGTAGCTGCCATACATTGTACAAAATTTTGGTTACTGATAGGTCCGTTTTTGCTAATACCTACAGGAATTCTAAGTTGACACATTTACTTCAAGACTCATTGGGTAAGCACTTTTTGGTCAGTCAATTTTTATTTCGCATATAGTTACACAACGTAAGTAGAAACTGAAACTACTTGGGTATTCCTTATGTGAATTTTAGGGGGGGACTCGAAAACTTTGATGTTTGTACAAATTAGCCCATCAGAAAATGATATGGGAGAAACTCTAAGTTCCTTGAATTTTGCAACACGGGTTCGTGGGGTTGAGCTAGGCCCTGCGAGAAAACAAGTTGACACGAGTGAGATTCAGAAGCTGAAGACAACGGTGAGTAGATAATGGATTGCTAACTCTAAACCCGACACCTATCTGATATGCGTAGCTTGTAACTGAATTATATCTTCTTTTTCGATAACTAAGCTGGAGAAAGCAAGGCAAGAAGCAAGATCCAAAGATGAAATGCTAAAGAAACTCGAGGACAGCTTGCAAAACATAGAGAGTAAAGCTAGAAACCGAGATCAGAATTGCAAAAATCAGCAGGAGCAGATTAAGGAACTGGAAAATCTGCTGGAGTTGAAGGTTGCATCACACAGCCAGTCAGAGAAGCAGCTGCTTCAAATCTCCGAAAAACTTAGAGGGAAAGAGGAAACTTGTATCAGCCTACAACGGAAGGTAGTGTGTAACCCCCTCATAAATCATGGAACAACTATATGATGTTATCAGTATAAGCGGCGCTCAATTTGAAAAGAGCTTATGATTTATGTGTATGTCTCAAGGTCAAGGAGCTGGAAAGCAAGCTCAGAGAGCGCGAGAATTCAGAGTCAAGGGGTTTTGAGCAAAAGGTATGCCCTTAAATTCTTCTCTTCTTACAAATCTATTTTTGCCTTCAAGCAAACTTTATCTTAATGAGAATTTCCGGCTTGGTGTGCCCAGATTAAGGAGCTAGAGATGAAGTTCAAAGAGAAGGTGGAGGAATCAGAATACAACTCTCTTCTTCTCCAACGGAAGGTTGTTACTTTTACTTTTGATTGATTATTTACATAAAAAAGTTTAGCAAATTAGGAGGACAATTAATTTTAGCTTGTTATTGACTTGCAGATCAAGGATCTGGAGAAAAAGCTAAGAGATCATGAACAGAACCCGGAAATGAGTTTCCTTCAGCTCAAGGTATCTAAGCGCTCTCTACATATGTCAGTGTCGCGCCTTCTTAAAATCGCGTCTCTATGGCAGTAAAATATTTTTCTCTTATCCTTGGTCCCAGATAAATGAGTTAGAAGAGAAGTTGCGCGATCAAAAGCGGAATTTAGAGCTTGTAACTATTCATGAACCATCTGAAGTCTCAAAAGCTACACCAAGCGCGCCCAAGGCCACGTCAAGAGACTCTTTGATAAGTGACATGGGGTCATCCAGAATTCTAAAAAGCTCGAATTCATTAGGCGGGTTCAGCCAAGGAGGCTCCAATCTGCTAAAACCCGAAGACACCCTCCAAGACAGGAGAAGAAAACGGGACTTCAAGTGGGTCGAAACTGAAAATGTTATGCAGTCTTCTCTTCTGGCAGACAAAAAAATCCGACAATCTAACCCTCCTCCTAAACCATTTGCTGGTTCGAGAGTTTCACGGCCTGTGAAACCGGCTAGCACTACTGCCCGAAGACCGGCACCAAGTCTGAGTAGATTGAGCCGTGACCCGCAAGCTGTTGGAACCAACATGGAGAAAGATTCCAAGAAACGAATCTGGTCAAAATAGTTAGTATTTGTAGACTGTACAAAACAAAGTCAAGGTTAATATGCTGCTGAAATTTGCAACCTTGATTCCTGCTTGTTTGTAATACACCTGCACCGCTCGGGAGCTAGGTTAAGAATTCCTAAAAATTTAAAAACTTGAGATCCCAAATTTCACAATTGGATCAAGTTGCATCTTTGAATGTGGAGGTCACACGTGTCCACCTCATATTTTTTTTCCTTCATTGTGAAGTTTCAAGCATTATTTTTGCGTAGATGCATTTTCAGGTTCGGAAAGTGCACTCAGGCAATAACAAAAATGCATAAAGAATGTTCTAAAAAAGAGGGGGTCTCGTTGGAGCACTCCTCCCTGCACCTCTACTGCTGAAATATGTAACAACTGGAAAATGAAGACAACTTTTTTATATACAAATGGCCCTGCACCTCTACTGCTGAAATATGTAACAACTGGAAAATGAAGACAACTTTTTTATATACAAATGGAGTGAAAGTTGTTTTACATAAGGTCCAGGGACGGAGCCAGGATCTAAAAGTTACTAGGGCGGCATCGAACATAATATGATTGCAATTTTTTTAGAGATAAAACTTAACGGGAGCTTAATCCTCATGGCAAAAATATTTTTTTTATGGAATCGGCAAAAATATTAATCCCTTAACATACATTTTGAGAATTTTTTATTCCAAAATAAGAAATTCTAAATAATAATACTTCAATTGAAAAAAAATACTTTGTTAACAAATCACCATCTTACGTGAATTTGTTTGAGCAGTGCTTATAGTTGAAAGAAAGCAAGAAAGCAATTAGTTGAAACAATATAATACAATAAAAATGAAATAATTTTTCTTATAATCTTCATCCCATGTCAAAAGGAATGCACTTAAAACAGAAAATGCTGCTTCACAACTATAATTTGAACGTTTAAATTACTCTAAGACGAAATAACATGAGGCGTTTTCATCCTCCATACCACACAGATTCGTGTTTTAAATGGTTTAAGTAGTCTATAAACCTTTTATTATTTGGTTACGCTCTTATAGACTTTTGGACATCATCAATTCCAAATTAAATAATCACTAATCCTACTTATCAGTAAAAAGACACCTACTGTACTAAAAAAAAGTGGTTTCTATTTCTAATGAGAACTAATCGAGTTGAACATTTACAAAATAAAAAGAACCACTCACTGAATATTGAAATATCAAAATAAAAAAACATCTATACATATGTTATATACATAATAGAAATCATGGGGGCGTTCGGTTGAGGTAGGGTTGTAAAAATGAGGCACGTGAGGCACGTTGTGAGCCACTCATTTAGATGATGTGGTAGGGAATAGTGCATGAATAGTTGTTTTCTGTTTGCTTTTTGTTTTTTGATGGATTTTTAGTAGTGGAACACGTGGCGCGCCCACAAAGCACGAGGGGTTTGAATGGGACACGTGGTTGGCTCAAATCGTGCCACACAGCCTCACTTTAAGAAGGGGTGCCTCATTTGAACGCTCCTCTAGAAATTATGTTATAGGTAGTTTAGATAGCTTGTTTGGTAAGTTGCTCCAACATTTAGCAAATTGTCCATGGTTCGAGTCCATATCCCATCAGTATTTTTGGTGAAATTCATATTGGGCACTTGCCCAATATGCCCCCAACGTGCCTCCGTCACTGATAGGGTCGGCAAAGGGCCGGGCCTAGTAGGGCTTTTGGTGAACCCTAGCCCTAGTCTTTTACACATTAGGTCGGGCCTTGAGAAAATTCATTAGCCCTAAAATCGTTATCGCACTTCGTTTCATAAGGCTTTTCGGGCTAGGGTCGGACTCGGGCTAATTAATCAACAAATAACTCTTTAAACGCAAATACTACTAGTTTGGACGTGTGAGATTTAATGGATGTGAAAAAATACATTCTTTTTATATGAAGAATGTCCTTAAATCAATAAATATATGATTTTAAATCGCTCGTATTTCGGGCCGGGCCGAATAATCGAAGCCTTATGCCGACCCTAAGCCCTTCGGATCGGGCCATAATATGGCTTGCGTAGGGCTAGGGTCGGACTCGGGGCGCCCTAGGGCTTATTTCGGCTGAGAACCCTTAAAAATCCGAGAACTTGAGAACTCAAATCTCACCATTAGATCATGATGCATCTTTAAATCTGCATGTGACACATGTCCAAAAAGTAAAGTAAAAAATGTGGCTTTGACTTTGCATTAAATGCATCTTGGAAAATGCACATGTGCCACGTGTCACCACCAAAATGCTTCTTGCATTTTGGAAGGTGAAGATTAGGGTCTCAAGTTCTAAAAAAAGTAAGGGGTTCTCATTTGAGCGCTCCTCTACAGTATAAAGTATTTTTTTAGGGAAAGTACAAAAAGGGTACCGAACGATCACCCGTTTCTATTTTTTTGTCCGAACTATTAAAATTTCCAAAAGATGGACGAATTATATATAACTTTTCCAAAATGGGGTAAAAACTAACGGAATTAATAACACCGTTAACGACGTATATCGAAGCGCGCAACTCCAAAACTTCACTATCACCATCAACGTTTTGACGCGACACATCTACACGACATAAGAGAAGAGGCATGGAGGGGTGTAAACGAGCCGAGCCGAGTATTGGAATGCTCGAGCTCGGCTCGATTAAGTGTATGTTCAGCTCATGCTCGACGAGACTAAAAAATGTGTTCGAGCTCGGCTCTCGGCTCGATATCTTATCAAGCTCGAGCCATAATCGAGCTATAAACGAGCTACTCGAATTAAGCTCGGAAATGAGTACAAACGACCATTACTAAGCTATAAACGAGACATAAATAAGCTACTCGTTTTTAGCTCGTTTACGTGATAAAATTAATTATTTACTAATAATCGAGTAAAGATCCAACCATCTTAATGTGAACTCCTTAACCAACAGTGTGGTTAGCTTAAAATAAGTTTATTTCAAATAAATATTTGTTATGTATAATCTTATAAAGTGTATCAAAACGGCATCGTTTTGGGCAGATCACCTGACAAAAATTGGGCAACCGTCAACTGCTTACGAGTTGAATGGTTAAAGTTAAACTTAAAGCGGCCTCGGGCCTTTGCTGTGTCCGATTGTCGAATTTTGCTTATCGCCGGACTCCGATCTCTCGGCTGCTGACAGCGGACGGAAGTGATTGTTTGGTACTCTTATTACCGTACGGGATTAAATTTATTTGAATTTTATTGTATAATTTTTCTGACGATGTTTTCGTCATAGTTTCAAAAAGAAAAAAAAAGAAAGAGAAGAATTTCATTTGCCTTTGTTTTTGTGTTTGTGTTTCGAAATTACTTGTTTTAAATCTGATTTTACATATTTTACTGCTTTTAAGTAGACCGAAACTGACCGTCACCGCCAGGTCTTCTTCCAAAACTTCCCACGTCAGCCCCTCTGTGGCCACGTAGGATTTTTCGAAAGATCGACTCTGCCAGTGACGAGCTAGATAAAAACTCTGTCTACTTAACAATATGGCAATATCATTCAAACCGAAAACAATATAATTTCGAAACTCAAACACAAGAAAGGCAAAATTATTTGATCCAACACACATATGTAGTGTCAGGATGATACTCCAAGCTATTCGTTGAGTTGGCTTCACATTCTTACCGACATCAATTGCAAACCATGAGTTCCAAGTACAGGCTGGATGCTTGTGCCAGCTGAAATGGTACCTAATTTAAATTTGCTTGTGCCTTGTTGTGGTCGAAAACATGTCAGGTACCTAATGTCATCAAGTTTAACATAAATGTCATCACATGTAATTTGCATAAGCTACATGTTATTATTGTTAGGTCTTCAGATGAAATTTGATTTTGTTGTTGTAATATTAGCTAAACGTCAGTTCAATTTAAGGATTAGGTCCAGATATAGATCTCGAAATGGTCAGAATTTCATGATATTCTACACGAGCCAGAAGTCTAAGACATTATTGTGAATCAGTATGATAGAATTTCTCTGTGTACATATCGTGTGTGTGTTTTCATGTGAAAATAGAAGTGAAGCTTCACCTGATGAGTGTAATTGTCCTGAAGACATAAACATGAGCTGAAATTTGAACTAAAAGGCATCTATTGATATAAATGAAAGATAATTGTTTTTTTTTTTTTTTGATAAGCAAATGAAAGATAATTGTTGAACATAATTTTATTGGGCAAGAGTTTTAAAGGTAGCGTTCCATTTGAATGTGATCTAGGCTTCTTCGGTAGGATGGTTGAGTGTGTTGGCAACATCTATGACAAAGCGATACTTGACATCCCCCTTAGCTAGCCGCTCCATGGCAGTGTTTACATAGTCAATTGGTATGACTTCAACTTCTGCTGTTATTCCCTTTTCAGCTGCAAAATCAAGCATCTCCTGTGTCTCTTTTATCCCTCCTGTGCAGCTTCCTCCCACCAGTTTCCTCCCTGTCCGACATCATTTGCAGTTCAAAATTAACAAAGAATCGGTATATATATGCCATTGTTGCTAAAATTAAGGTTGTGTGGATGCTTGTGCTTACCCATGATCATCGGGAAGAGGTAAAGATCAAGTGGCTCGGCGGGTGCACCCACCATGACTAGCTTCCCATTAGTCTTCAAGAGGTTCAGCAATGGCGCAATAGGGTGAACTGCTGAGACTGTGTCGATAATCCCATCGAGTGTCCCAGTTGCGGCCTGCATTAACTCAACTAGGTAAATGCCTATTCTTTGATCATATATATCATTCAATAATGAGTTTTTGAACTCTTAATTACCCCCATTTGCTCTGCGTCTTTGCTGACCAGGAACGCGTCAGCTCCAAGATGCTCTAGCGCCTCTTGCTTCTTACCAATCGACGTGCTAATGACGGTAACATTAGCTCCGAAGGCCTTAGCAAATTTGACAGCCACATGTCCCAGCCCACCAAGGCCAACTACCCCAATATTCAACCCAGGCGTGGACAGGCCATAGTACTTCAAAGGACTGTAGACTGTTATCCCAGCGCAAAGAAGAGGCGCAGAGCCAGCCAGTGGCAAGTTTTCAGGGACGCGGATAACATAACGATCTTCGGCCACTATGACATCAGCAAAGCCTCCCTGAGTGACTGTGCCATCCTTGTCATTGCCACTGACTGTGGGAATCAGGCCAGCACAGTAGTTTTCGAGATCAGTGTTGCAGTTGTTGCAAGTCTGGCATGAGTTGATATAGTAGCCTACTCCGGCCTTGTCCCCGACTTTCACCTTCTCAACTCCTGATCCCACCTCGATCACAAGTCCGATGATCTCGTGGCTACCAAATGAAAAACTTGGTTAACCAAAAAAAATCGTTTTGGAGGTAATGAAATGAGTAATTATGTTGCGTTGCATACCCAGGAACGAGGGGGTATGTGGACATTCCCCAATCATTTTTGGCAAGATGGAGATCACTGTGGCAGATTCCACAGAAGAGGACTTTGATCTTCACATCACTCTCCCCAACAGTCCTGCTCAAAGAAATGAACAAGGAAATTAAGGTTGTTATTTCCCAAAGAGGCTTCAGTACCATAATTAAGTAACTAGTTTACCTTCTCGAGAAATGAAAGGGGGCGAGTGTGCCGGAGGTGTCCCTAGCAGCCCATCCGAAGGCGGTTGTCTGCTTTGACATTGTGGCTTTCTCAACTGTTAGATCAAAAAAAAAATAGAGGCTTATATGATTAGATGCTGAGTGTCTCTCTGCTCAAGTTCAACAATAATGTCTGAATTTAAACACAGCAACAAAGCTCTGCTCTGGTGGGGCTAACGGCTACCACACGACACCATGGAGCAAAATCGTAGGTGGTGACATCACAGCCTCATATTGTTGTGGGGCTTAATAATGGTTGGAGAGTGTGACAACAAGACGAGAGAAAATAATGGTTAAGGTGATACCTGCCTGCATATATATCCTTCACAATTGGCTAATATCTTACCAAATGCATAGGCGCTGACAACATACAATACAACCTCGTACAGACTCGGTAAAAAAATAGAAGCTTCCTTAAACATTCAGAATTGAATTTTCTGGAGCTTATGGATCAAATTGAACGGTGTTTCCTTTCTGTTGAATAAAAACTATTTTATGGGTACACAAAGTCAATATCAACTTCAACCCTTGACTTTTAGTCAGATTAAAATTGTTGTTTCATTAGTGGGCAAATTGTTATTTCAATCAAACTACATGAAAATCGAATCAAGGAGTAAAGACATACTTACAATTGGAGCTGTTGAAAATGCCGGAGTACTGGGAACCAATATTCGATTGCTCGGAATTCTGAGGAAAAACTTTAAATACAAAAATAAAACCCTAAAGATAGGAAAGTTATGACACTCGCAATCCTGGTCAGTGATCTTTAATTTCCTTTAGCAATTTTTACGATAATGAAAAAGGCTGGGTGATTATTTCCTTGTTTTATGAATTTTTTTGGTTGATTTGTTTCTTTTCCTATGAAAATGTTGTTCCATTCAAAGCTACTCATTTTTTTAATGGATTCTAGTCGTATATTTTAGAAGTTTCTATATTCACTTTTTCGTGGAGGAAAATGATCAGGTACAAAGTTGATATTTTGGTACAGAATACAAACTAATCATAACCCTTGATCTTGAGATTAAATCTTGATTTTTTGGTGTTTTTTTGGTGACGAACTATAAAATGAAACTAACGAACTATGTCGTCTTTTCATTTTTCGGCCCGTCTTTTGACGAACTATAAAATAAATTGAGAAACTATAAAATGATTGTGCCGAATTTTATATTTCGTACCAAAAATTAACTTTGTACCTGATCTTAACCCATTCGTGGATTTATTTTGTCTCGTTGAACTTTTTTTCATGGAAAAGTCAACTACAATTATTCCATATGAGAATTTTTATAAATTGGGAAAAATTAACCCTTAAATATAAGAATGATATACATTGCACTCAAATTAAACAGAGTAATAAAAATACGAGAATGGATCAAATAAAAACCACATTTAAGTATAAAAATTATAAATCAATTAGAATTCGATACGTGGCACTCTCGACCAATCATAATTGGGGCACTTTTTGTAAATAAAAAAATTAAAACAAACTTATTTAAAATACATAATATATGCGAAGGTATAAACGTCCGAAAAAATAATGTTAAGTGTGAACATTATGTTAAGTCTGAACATTATCAAATAACTCTGAACATTATCAAATAACGTTAAAAAATAATTCTGAACATTATCATATAACTCTGAATATTATCATATAACTCTGAATATTATCAAATAACTCTGAACTTTATGCTTTGAATTAAAATTAATTAATTACGAAAATACGTAAATACTTTTTTACACTTCCGTGTTGGATTACGACATTTTGACAAATATGCCACATGTCAATTTTTGAGGAGATTTATAATTTTTATAAATAAATAAATAAGGTTTTTGCCCGATCTCTATTCAAAAAATATAAGTTTTGTTAGCGGTGGTAGAGATCGGGTAAAATCCCTATTTATTTATAAAAACTATAAACCTTAATGTTTAGAGTTATTTGATAATGTTCAGACTTAACATAATGTTCAGACTTAACATAATGTTCAGACTTAACAAAATGTAAAAGTTCAGACTCAGCATAATGTTCAGACTTATTTGATAATTTTCAGCTTAATAAAATTTAAAAGTTCATACTACTTTAACATAATGTTCAGACTTATTTGATAATGTTCATACTTAATAAAATGTAAAAGTTCAGACGTAAGTGGTTTATAGTTTTTATATTTAAATTTGATTTTTATTTTATCCAAACCCTTATTAGCGGTTCGATTATGGTTGTAATATATATGTTTTAGGATAAAAACTTAGATACAATGTGATTCGTTGATTTAAAAACTTCAATGAATTTTTATTAATTGCTTAAATTATTGATTAAATACCTATTTTATTAACAAAAAAGCACATCAAGGGAAAATGAGGTAAAATATGAATTTATAACAATATAAAATATCCTAAAAATCGGGCTCGTCAACATGGTAGTGGTATGTTGTTTGAAGATCTGCAAAGCCTCAAGTCTCGGGCTCGATTCCTGATGATCGCATTAATTTCTTTTGTTGGCTTCTGTCCATTTTGTTGCTACCCTTTGCTTCTGTTTGGCCCACATGCCTTATCTTGTGCGTGCAGGTATGCCGTCTCAATACTTTGATGGCGATAGTGTAATCGATATAAGAGACATGCGCTTCAATTGATAGAAAGTGTATAAGTTAGTAGCTGTACTGATTCTGTATTGACTTGTAATAAATCCATCAATAAAAAAATCGTGCTGATTTCAAAAATTGCTCAAAACTTCTAAAATAGTCTTAGAAGTACATTGCAATATCCATAAGTTTCAAATAATACTGAGTTAGATGTCTGTTCACGTTGTATTTTTTATATTTTATATTTTTTATTGTCTGGACTGATCCCAATTTGGATGTTATTTCGTAGCTTTAAATCATCTGTATGTCTTTGGCTATGTAACTTACAGCTTATCAAAAAAAAAAAAAACTGAGTTAGTTAACCATTTTTTTCGATGGTAGTTAATTAACCATTTAAATTAGTGTGAGTTACTATAGAAACTAGTTAATCTTGTTGTTGAGTCAAAATAAAAACAGGAGAACAATTATGGATAACAATCTTTAAACAACAAAAAACGTGGGTAGTTTTGTTACTGATAAGGAAAGGAATATTTAAAGAAAATAAAAAAAACGTGTAGCATCATCTGTATCTAAAGTCTAGCGTAAACAAAAAAAAACGTGTGTGGTTTTGTTACTGATTAGGAAAGGGATATTTACAGGTTGTGTTTGTTAAAGAAAATAAAAAAAACGTGTAGCACTCATCTGTATCTAAAGTTTGAGAAGCGATCAAATGAGGCAGGGTAAATAAGAATGAGGTGAGGCACGATTTCGACCGTCCATCTAACTTCCCGTGCATCTGAGGTGCGCCACGTGTCCAAATAGTGTGAACACGTTTGATGGCTCGTGACATGTGGCTTCGACACGTGCGTCCGATCAATTCCATCAACGACTCAGATCGTGCCTCACAGCCTCTTTCTGCCAACCCTGCCTCAACCGAGTGCTCCCCTCTAAAGTCTAGCATAAGTTATATATAAATATAGATCGGGAACTGTGAATGTCTCTAAGTGTTAGGTTTGATTTTTTTTTTTCTATCAAAAGTGTTAGGTTTGATTTGAACTGTCAGTAATTAACATGTTTATTTATTTATGATACATTATTTATATTATATGTGATATTGAATTATGAGAGTGATAACAAAATTGATGAAAGCTTTATCTTGCAATGAGGTTAAATATAAGTGACGTATATTGATATGTTCGGTTTATATGTTTAAGTGGTTTATGTGAAGTATTTTGGTATATATACGTGTATCATTACATACACGACATGCATCATACTGACATGAGATGTGATTATGGCAAGGCTCAATCGTTTGCGATGATTCTGGCAAGGTTCAGTCCGTTTGTGGTTTTTCTGGTGTGACAAAGCTCGTTTTATGGTTATTCTGACGAGGCTCATTACACTTGTGATTTATTCTGACGAAGCTCAGCCCGATTGTGGTTCTTCTGTCGTGACTCAACCCGCTTGTGATTTGATGGTCCGGACCGATAGTGACAGACTGTAATATATAGTTTTGACATGACATTTCATGCATATGATATAGAGAAAACGAAGGGTTATAGTGCAATGAATTTAGAATTTGTAGAGTGTTTTGTTTTCTCTTCTTCTCCTTTTTAAGTGGTCGTCATCTTTTTTTCTTTGATTCATGTTCTTCATTTATAAAACTGTTAGATTTAGTTGCAATTGTTTTGGCGAAATTATGTGAAGTTGTTCAAACTGTCAGACAAGGAGATGTTCAAGACCAGAGAGCCATGGGCGTGCACGTCTGACACAATGTCGATGATCCCGTCCAGGTGCCACTCACAGCCTGCGCGAAATGAGCCAGCAATTAGCAATAATTTACAACATATTCTTATTGTTGAAAGATATTTACATGCAGAAGGGTAGTGGTCTAGCGGTCATAGTCTTGATCAAATGACCAGGAGGTTTACGGTTCAAACCCCTTCAAATGCATCTAAAGAGGAGCACTCAAATGAGAACTCATCCACATTCAAAGATGCAACTTGATTCAATTGTGAGATTTGAAGTCTCAGGTTCTCGAATTTTTTGGGTTCTCAACCGAGCGCTCCCTTGCATCTAAATGCATGAGTTTGGCTGTACCTAATCTCATTCAGTGTTCTAAAAATCTCCGCCTAGGCCCCGAAATTTACGAATCTGCCCGATTAATCGATCCGCCTAGTCGTCGCCGTCTAGACCCCCTAGTCTCCCTCTAAATGCGCCTAAGCGTTAACCAGATGACCAACTTCTTGATCAAAATGAAAAAATTCCTTTATTTTTACATAGTTCACATATGTCTATATATATCATTTTAATATTTGATAAACTATTAAAATATCTTTATTATCAGTTTGCTTTTTATATATATATTAAAATACAATAAAATATATACCATAATAATATTTATATGATTATTAATTATTAAAATTATTAAAAAAATACAAAATTATAAAACCGATTAATCCCCCGCCTGGCCCCGATTAATCTTCAAGAACCATTGCCGCCCGACTAGCGCCTAGCAATATTTACAACCTTATTTTTTACTACTCGAATAGATATAAGTTATGAATCTGATCTGATAAATATGTAGCTGCATGTCGACTCACATACCCAGGAACAAATGGATGCCAAGAATATCCCCAGTCATTTTTGATAAGGTGCAGATCAAAGTGACATATTCCACAGAACAACACCTTGATCTTCACGTCATTCTCTCCATTTGATCTGATTCAAATAAAAAGAACAACAAATACCATATCATCTGCAAATCAATCCGCGAACCAATAGTTTCACTGATCTACTACATACTAATCAAAATATGTAGTGAAAATTACCTCCGGGAGAAACGGAAGGGTGACAAGATGGCCGAGTTGTCCATAGCCGCCCATCCGAAGGCCCGATTGCCTCCTTCGATACTTCTTCCATTGTATAGATTCAGAGATTGTTGATTGTTAGGTGAGCTTCAAGTTATGTTGTTTGTCAAGGATAACGAGGAAAATGCAGGTGGCATCATTTAACATCTTGAGCTACTTGTGGTCCAAGAAGTAAATGAGACAGGGCAGGCAGTGGCTTATAAAATCCTTATCATACTTATATAAAATACAAATTTATTGGTCTAGCAGCTAGTGCTGAGAAGAAGAAGGACAACACATAATTGTTCTGCAAAATGATGGAAACAAATGTGATCTCATTTGAGGTCAATAGCAATGCCTAGAGTGATGCTGATCCAATGGAGTTCGCCACATCAATGACAAAACGATACTTGACATCCGCCTTAGCAAGACGAGCCATAGCTTCGTTCAAGTAATCAAATTTTATGAGCTCGATATCAGCTAGTATGTTGTGTTTTGCTGCAAAGTCGAGCATCTCCTGAGTTTCCTTCATTCCACCAATGCAACTTCCAGCTAGAGTCTTCCTTCCTGTAAACAGTATGGCGCAAAACATGAGTTCAAACACTAGTCAAGCATAACGAAAAATAATGCTAAAACAGAATGGAAGTCTTCTTACCTCCGACAATTGAAAAAGCATGAACCTCGAGTGGCTTCTCAGGGAGACCGACCAAAACAAGCTTACCATTGCTCTTGAGCAACGCAAGCAGTTGCATAACGGAGTGCATGGCAGAAACAGTATCGATAATACCATCCAAAGTACCAAGGGCAGCCTGAATTCAAACATTATAAAGGAAGTCGTAAATATGCTGATGACATTGAAAAAAAGACGTGCATGAATAACCAATTTGTTGTGTTCCTTACCCCAATTTGGGCCTTGTCGTTGCTGAGAAGGAACTCATCAGCGCCAAGGCGTTCGATAGCCTCGGCTTTCTTACCAGGGGAGGTACTAATGACAGTAACCTTACATCCCATAGCCTTCGCAAATTTCACAGCTGCATGGCCGAGGCCACCAAGCCCAACCACACCTACTTGCGTTCCAGGCTTATCAAGGCCATAATATTTCAAGGGGCTATAGACCGTGATTCCAGCACAGAGCAATGGAGCGGTGGCATCAAGAGGCAAGCTTTCAGGGATATGAACAGCAAAGTGCTCATCAACAACCATTATGTCTGAGTAGCCTCCATAAGTTTTGGTCCCATCGAAATTGATGCTATTGTATGTGAAGACTATTTTTGGGCAGTAATTCTCTTCGTGGTTGCCGCAGCTGTGGCAAGACCTGCATGATCCAACCATGCAGCCCACGCCTACTCTGTCGCCCACTTTGAATTTCTCCACCTTGGGTCCAACCTCCGTCACAACACCAACGACCTCATGTCTGAACACAGTTACAAATAAACATAAACCTTATATTCAGCCAGCCATTCATCTTAACAATTTTGAGAAGCAACAACACTAAAGACCACATAGGCTTTATATCCACTTAAAAGAAGCTCAATTAAAAGTCCTAGTTTGGAGAGTCAACAATAACTAAAGTGTTTCCATTCGGCTTTGGCAATTTTCATGACTCTAATCACATTAAACCACAAAAAAAAAATGAACACATCCAGAATAACTAATTGTACCCCTATCCTTGTTCCCAGCCACATTATTCACATTGCAAGAGAGCAGAAGCAACACCTTGCAGACGCTCACTTATAAATTCATTGCATTGTTATAGTAACTATAGTATAAAGTCAAATACAGACTTGACCGCAAGACACTAAGTTAATTAGACATTCTATGTACATCCACATAAACACACATCAAGTTTCACTTTTTTTCCCATTTCCATGTACCATCTTAACCAGAGAAATACAAAGATGGCAAATATAAACATGAAACATAACCCAACCTTGAAAGATAATCACATCTACAACATTAAACATCACATGATTATTTTATCATCATAACTAATGAAATTCCCTGAGACACTATTAAACTAACAAAATTCCACTCATACATCCCCAACGGGCAATTATCTCTTGAATTCATTGTTTAATAAATTGTAAATACCCCCAAAAATTACAAAGAAATATAGAATTAAAAAACAAAGAGAATCAGAAAGCTATCCAAATAGTCCACTGCACAACAAGTCAACAACATATTCCCAGATCTAATTAAAAAAACATAATCAACTCAACATAGAGAGAGAGAGAGAGAATATCTTAATTAATAGTTAATACTAATGCAAAAACATACCCAGGAACGATAGGAAATGAGGTGTTGCCCCATTCATTCTTGATGCTATGCAGATCGCTATGACACACTCCACAATACAAAACCTTGAACTGCACATCCTTCTCACCAGTCTCCCTGCAAAAATTCAATAAAACCCACAAATCGATACTCATTTCCAGCAGATTCACACATAGGAACCGCCTTTGACACAAACACTGATGTGTTCATACCTGCGGGAAAACTTGAAGGGCGACAGGACGCCTGAGGTATCGCTCGAAGCCCATCCGACAGCCTTGATGGGATGTTCTTCTTCTGGAGATTTGGCCATTGTTGTTCGGATCGAAAAGCTTGAGAAACGCGATGAAAGTTCGAGGCTCTTTTTGGAGTGCGGAGCAGTAAGTGGGATGTGGGGTATTTAAAAGAGATAAAGTGACGTTTCCAGATCCATGTAATTTATTTTCATTTTATTGATTATTTTATTTGTGGTAATAAATACGTAACTCTTTTGCATTATTTGTTCATTGGAAATAGAAATTTGAATGACCCAATTAACAAATAATAATGGAATTGCAAAATAGGATTGGGAAATAATATTTTTATAAAAATACAAATCAACGACGATCCTTGATTTTGTTATTTGGACGGATGCGATTAAATCACTGCGTATGAATGAATTTTCGGCAACGAATTATAAATCACTTTTGATGAAGCATGTCGTACTTTTGATTTCTGACGTTAAACTATAATCCACTTTTGATGAATTTTACAAATTTAGACCAAAAATATGATTTGCACCCTATTTGTTCCTACGAAGAAATAATAATACCATATGTGTATTATGAGATTTCACTTATTAAAATACTAAAATAATTTAGATTGTTGATATAAATAACTCTTTGAATTATTTGTTCATTGGAATTTGGATTACCAAATTGATTATGGAATTGCGTAGGAGTAATAATTCATTATGTGTATAATGATCTGATTTTCACTTATGAAATACTAGAATTTGGATTACCAAATTAATAATGGAATTGCGTAGAGATAGTAATTCCTTATGTGTAAAAAATGATCTGATTTCACTTATAAAATACTAAAACTATTTAGTTTGTCTACTCTAAAGAAGTAAATGTTCAGATTTGGATAATTATGTGAATTTCACATGTAAAGTAAGTAAAAATCTCGTTATCTTAAACTATTATAATTATTTACGTTTATATAGTTTCAGTGGATTAGGATCAGGTGCAAAACTCATATTCTTGTAAAAAATACAAAATAATCACATCCCTTGATTTTGTAACTTCGATGGATGAGATTAAGTGAAAATAAATAAATATAAATTCAAATTGATATTAGATTAGGGGTAAATATGAAATACAACATCATTACTCTCTCTCCTCCTCTCGATTAAAAAATTCAGATCTGTGGACGACGACGACACCATGGACGACGAAGCCGACAACGACGACGCCGACGCTCATCCATGGACGACGACGACTGCTGCTACGAGAAAGCTTTTTGACAGAAAACCCATCATTCCCTTTGATCGATGGATTCTTCTCGGGATAAATATGGTTGCAGCATTTCCCTTGATTCGTTGTCCGAGATGAAGGCGCATGAAGCTGGGTTGTCACACAATGTCATTTCGGCCAAATACTCATACAAGCTGTAGGGGAAAACATTGACGAATTATAGTCCACTGTTGACGAATTATAGCATAATTCGTCGAATTTACACTACAATTCGTCAGGGGTCATGCAATTTCGACGAATTATGCTATAATTTGTCAAAAGTAAACTAACATTCGTCAAGAATTCGGTAGTTTCATTGTATAATTCGTCATCCCATTTTATAGTTCGTCATAACCATTATATCATTCGTCATGACTATTTTATAGTTCGTCATGTCTGGGACGACGAATTATGTATAACTTTGATGAATTATTCACTGGATGGTGATTTTAGGGTGATTTTTGAATGAATCGCGACTTGGTCTTCGAGATTTTAGGGTTTCCTAATTCGCGACTTGGTTTCCTATTTCGTCGGAATGAATCATGACTTTGTTTCCTAATTCAACGGGCTGTTTTTCTAATTTTTTTTATTTTGTTGGTCGATTATACCCTTCTTAAGAAGTGATACACGAATTATGTTCAGTTATTAATTAATTTAATTCAATTAGATTCAGCCTTTGGATTAACAAAATGAAGGGATAAGATGAGTTTGTATTTTGCACAGGATCTGGGCTTTGCACCAGATCCGGACTCTAGTTTCAGTTAGGAAAAGATCAGGTGCAAACTATAAAATTCGTCAAAAGTGACTTATAATTCGTTCCCGAGAAACTAACCATACGACATGGTTCGTCAAAGTGGCCTATAATTTATCGCCGAGAAACCAACCATATGATACTGAATTAATCTCATTCGTCCAGATGACCAAATCACGGACTGTCCAGTTTGTACGGAATCCTTTATCTAGTTTCTAAAACACTATTTAGTACTTAGAAAGTTCATATATTTATAGGTTCAATGGCTTCAATTAACGTGAATTCTACTTTCTCCTAATTTAAGAGTTTCTCTATAATCTACCCCTTTCGAAACTCAAATATCCAAAATATACCGCCTGAAACTCAAATATCTAGAATACCCCATTTGAGTGAATACCGGTTCCCGGGGAACCGGGATCATGCATTTTTTACAATCCCGGTACACGAGGAACCAGGATCTTGCATTTTTTACAATCCCGGTACACGACGAACCGGGATCATGCATTTTTTACAAGCCCAGTTTCCCAGAAACTGGTATTTAAAAAAAAGCAGATGTGTCAGATATCGTTTGGTCCACGTAGGCCACAAACAGAGCCACATAAGCAATTTTTACTCTTACCGGTTCCTGGGAAACTGGGATTGTAAAAATTGATATTTCCGGTTCCTCATTTATCGGGATTGTAAAAAATGCATGATTTCGGTTCTTGGAAAATCGGTATTAACTCAAATGGGGTATTTTAGATATTTAGTTTCAAGCGGTGTATTTTGGATATTTGAGTTTCGAAATGGGTAGATTATAGAGAAGGGAACAGATCAAATACAAACCACATTTATAAATAAAAACTACAAACCCAATAAAATATTGTCACATGTCTATTTCGACCAATCACAATTCGGGGTACTTTTTGTAAATAAAAAACATTTAAACGAACTGATTTAAAAATATATAATTGACGCGAGGGTACAATTGTCCTTAAAATTGCTACAGTAATAGTTTAAGTCTGATCATTCGCTACAGTAATAGTTTTAAGTCCGATCATTCGCTACAGTAATAGTTTAAGTCTGATCATTCGCTACAGTAATAGTTTTAAGTCCGATCATTCGCCACAATAATAATTTAAGTCCGATCATTGCTGTTTTAAGTCTGATCATTGTATTTTGAAGTGTGATCATTCCTATTTTAACTCTGATAATTGTTACAGTAATAGTTTAAGTCTGATCATTGTTGGTTTAAGTCTGATCATTGCTCTTTTAAGTTTGATCATTTTATTTTTAAGTCTGATCATTGCTGTTTTAAGTCCGATCATTGTTGGTTTAAGTCTGATCATTGCTTTGTAAATGATGTGGGGCGAATGGCGCTACCTTACATGCAGAAATTGGAACATCCGAAGTATTTTACGCAAAATTTGATGTTTAGGCGCCCGTGCCAGAATTTGATGAAAGCCTAGTGTTTTTTTGGGTGGAAACGGCATTCTGAGCAAAGCTCACGGCTTTTCCGTGAGCTCGGCGTTTTAAGGCGAATTCCTTCATCTAGATGGTCAAATTCGTGTTTTATTCTTCTTTAGTTTTAAGTCTGATCATTGCTTTGTAAGTCTGATCGTTGCTTGTTTTAAGTCGGATCATTGCTGTTTTTAAGTCTGATCATTGTTGTTTTAAGTCTGATCATTCTCAATTTGTAGTCTTTTAGTTACCAATGTTAAGTCTGATCATTTTCTCTATAAGTCTGATCATTATCGATTTGTAGTCTCTTAGTTACCAATTTGAAGTCTGATCATTCTCTCTTTAAGTCTGATCATTCTCAATATGTAGTCTTTTAGTTACCAATTTGAAGTCTGATCATTCTCTCTTTAAGTCTGATCATTCTCAATTTGTACTCTTTTAGTTACCAATATTAAGTCTGATCATTCTCTCTTTAAGTCTGATCATTCTCAATTCTCAATTTTTAGTTAACAATTTTAAGTCTGATCATTGTTGTTTTAAGTCTGATCATTCTCAATTTGTAGTCTTTTAGTTACCAATGTTATGTCTGATCATTCTCTCTTTAAGTCTGATCATTCTCAATTTGTAGTCTTTTAGTTACTAATATTAAGTCTGATCATTCTCTCTTTAAGTCTGATCATTCTCAATTTGTAGTCTTTTAGTTACCAATATTAAGTCTGATCATTCTCAATTTGTAGTCTTTTAGTTACCAATGTTAAGTCTGATCATTCTCTCTTTAAGTGTGATCATTCTCAATTTGTAGTCTTTTAGTTACCAATTTTAAGTCTGCTCATTCTCTCTTTAAGTCTGATCATTCTCAATTTGTAGTCTTTTAGTTACCAATATTAAGTCTGATCATTCTCTCTTTAAGTATGATCATTCTCAATTGGTAGTCTTTTAGTTACCAATATTAAGTGTGATCATTCTCTCTTTAAGTCTGATCATTCTCAATTTGTAGTCTTTTAGTTAACAATTTTAAGTCTGATCATTGCTACGGTAATAGTGTAGTCTGATCATTGCTACAGTATAATTTAAGTTTGATCATTGTATTTTTAAGTCTGATCATTGTTGTTTTTAAGACTGATCATTGCTGTTTTTAAGTCTGATCATTTCTGGTTTAAGTCTGATCATTGCTACAGTAATAGTTTAAGTCTGATCATTTCTGGTTTAAGTCTGATCATTGCTATTTTTTTAAGTCTGATCATTGCTGTTTTTAAGTCTGTTCATTCCAAGTTTAAGTCTGATCATTAACAACTCGAGGACTAAATTGAAAATAACATTATTAGTTTTTATACCCCTCATTGTAGAATGACTATAATACCCCTCCGTGTGTTTGTTCGGAATTTCGATTAAATGAGACACGTGTCAGCTTGAAATTGAGTTTGTAATTTTTATTTATAAGTGTGGTTTGTACCCGAACCACACCCTATCGAGAAACTCCTAATGTAAGCAAACCTCATATTAATAGTGTTTCATTTAGTATTTATCTATTTTCGTAATGAGGGTGTGTGTGAATGAGCAATTTTTATAGGTGAGACATTGATCGTCATTGGTAATGTGTTGCAAAAAAAGTACCTATGAATGTAGAAAAGTCTGATTTCAACTGCCAACTTCATGTTCATTAATATCAAAAAAATATATTAATTGCTCTTTAATTCAACCCATGCATGTCTACAAGGTTTTGGTTGGACCAGCAAGCCAAGCCAAGCCAAAATGCTGGTCACTGTTGGTCCCAATAATTGCTGATTTTATTGGTTTAGGATCTTGTGTTTGATTTTGTTGGTTTAGGTTCAACTTTCAATTGTGATGGTGTCACGATCCAAAAATGCAGGTCGAGACTGGCGCTTGATACTTATGTCAGTGGCTAAGCAAGTTTCTATTTCAGTCTCAACAGTGAAATTGATAAGTTATTCATATAAGAAAACATAACTGAATAGCAAATAACGAAGAGGAAGTAAAATAACAATTATCCAAAATTCTGCTCAAAGTACTACGGATACATTGAACTAACTGACCTAATAAAAAGACCAAGTGTTCGAATGAAAAGTAAGACAATTGGATGGCACACTACGTGAATTAGAATCCGTCTCGCGTAACTGGCTGACGACCTCCCAAACTAGCAGCTCGCCGATCTGAAATTATTTGGGTAAAAATAGAGTGAGTCGAAATGACTCAGCGAGTAAATACACACTTAAGTAACACAATTATTCTTATATACATAACATTTCATATGGGCTCAAATACTCGTATCACATCAATAACTCATTATGTCACATGCATATATAAACGCGGGGATGCATGAATGTGTGAATGCACAGAGTCTATGGGCAGTCGTCACTGCCGGTCCAAACCATCATATCAGAGTGTGGGCTGAGCCTCGCCAGAACATCTCAGAGTGCGAGCCATGCCTCGTCAGAATCGTATCAGAGTGCGGGCCATGCCTCACCAGAACCATCTCAAGTCGTGTATGTCGTGAATGCAATGATGCGTGTGCAACGACAGCTCATCTCCACAAGTTTATCAGTACGTAGTAATATTATCATATATCGATACTCATAACGTGTTTTACGTCTTTGTAAAGACTAGGGGAAAATATCGTTTCTCTACTTCTCTTATTTTTACCCAAGTAGTAATATATGTACTAAGAGGAGCGCTCAAATGAGAACCCCTTTAAATTTCGAGAACTTGAGACCCCAATCTTTACCTTCCAAAATGCAAGATGCATTTTAATGGTGACACGTGTCCTATGCATTTTTCAAGATGCATTTAATGCAAAGTCAAAGCCACATTTTTTTACTTTGCTTTTTGGACATGTGACATGCGGATTCAAAGATGCATCATGATCAAATGGTGAGATTTGGGTTCTCAAGTTCTAGAATTTTTAAGGGTTCTCAACCGAGTGCTCCCCTACGTACTAATATAAGATAATATAAAATAAATATAACCATATTATTTACTCACCTCAAAGTTTAGTCCAACAAATAAATTTCAGTCCAACAACTCGGATTGAGGTCACTGCCAAAAATTAGATTTCCCTACAAAAATATGGAATCATTTGTCAGCCAAATTCTTTTTCTTAGTTCCTGTCCACTTGAACTTACATTTTTGATGGTTAAGTTAAGTTAGTTTTAGTTAATGTAAGTTAATATAATTTCAGTTAAGTTAAGTCAAGTTCGATTTAAATCGATTATTTTATCAATTCCATCATCATCATCACACCACCACCACCACCACCACCACCATCATATCATATCAAATCATCATCATCATCATTATCATCATCATCGTCATCATCATCATTATCATTATCATCACATCATCATCATATCATCATCAGCATCATTATCATCATCGTCATCATCATTATAATCATCATATCATCATCATCATCACCATCATCATCAATAAATAATATACTTATATACTCAACAAACGGGGAGTGTTCGGTTGAGAACCCTTAAAAATTCGAGAACTTGAGAACCCAAATCTCACCATTAGATCATGATACATCTTTGAAGCTGCATGTGACACATGTCCAAAAAGCAAAGTCAAAAAATATGTCTTTGACTTTGCATTAAATGCATATTGGAAAATGCACATGGACACATGTCACCACCAAAATGCAACTTGCATTTTGAAAGATGAAGATTGAGTTCTTAAGTTCTCGAAATTTAAAGGGGTTCTCATTTGAGCGCTCCTCTTCAACAATAAGTACAAATATTATCAAAAAAAAATTATATTTTCCGGCCGATGTCAAAGTGAAGTTAATTTCAGTCAAGTTCAGTTAATTTCAGTTACAGTTAAGTTCAGTTCAAGTGGACAGACCCTAAGTTCAGCTAAAATAAACTAAATTCAGCTAATATAAACTAAATTAAATTCAGCTAGCTAAATTTCAACTCAAACGGACAAGCCCTAAAGCCTCGACATTATAAGAGATGAACAGTTTGTAATTTATAGTAAATGATTTCTTGAACAGTTTGTAATTTATAGTAAATGATTTGTTAAATTAAAAGTGTATGTAATACTCAGAATTTGTTTTCATGACTACCGTCCCAATTCTATTCACTATGGCACTTTAGAATCTAACTTCATCATGACTGACTCAAATGTTTTGGTCCTCAAATCCTAAAGGTCCACTCTCTCATCATGTTCATTCTGTCTTTACCTTGATAACATCAACAACTAACAACAAATTGATCGTGTGAAGGAAGAGTTGCATTCGAAAAATATCCCATTTGAGGAAATTGCAATGGAACATAATTCAAAATCTGGTTCAGGTGATACACTTTTTTACCAATCGTTAAATATATTACAATGCATGAGTCCCCTACGAATATATATGTTAAAAACTACACATTATATGTAATGCATGCAGTCTGAGTCCACTACGAATTTTATATTGAAAGCTACGTGTTAGATTTAGTGGCATATGTTTTGGCAAAACAATGTGAAGTTGTTCAAGCTGTTGGACAAGAAAGAGTTTAAGGCAGAAAGAAACAACCGACGAGGAACAAGCCTGACGCATGAGATGTTTTCTAATTCATATTAGGCAAGACGACGCTGGAGATACCTTGAAGATATGATGCAGATATTGAAGTCGGTTGACGCATATATGATGCATATCTAAAAGTCGGTTGAGAGCTCTTAGGAAATATATGCGCATGGAGATTATTTGGGAAGAAGATAATCGAAGATCTAAATTGAAGATTGAAGATATTCTAGAAGATTATCAAGATATAGAAGGCGCATGGTTTTAAGAATGTTTCCTAAAAATTCTAAGGAAATATTTCTTAAAGGATCTTTGGCGGTTGAAGAAAGAAAATCTAGATATCTTAGGTTTTCTCCACCCTGTATAGTGAGGGTTGAGACATTCGCATTACTCAGCACTCACGAAGATAATTTACACTCATATACTCAGATCGGGAGGTGGAGGCAAACGGTCGGTGAACTTATTATTCCGATAAGATCACAACGCTTGGAATCAGTCTGTGTTGGGTGTTGTCTAGATTGACCGTGGAACAACTGAAGACACACACAATGTTCGTTGCTCTTGCGCATTCGGAAGAAGGCGTTGATCTTCATGGAGGATTAATTGGCAGAAGCAGAGGAGAGTCTTTGATCTAGGGGGAGCCTAGATAGCAATCGTTGGAGTATTAGAGGTACTAGTTGTTTAAGAGGGATTATGTAAACATAAGCTTCATGTACTCTAAACTCATCATAGTGAATTGCTTTCCGCCGGGCTAGGGATAAAGCCCCCCAGACGTAGGCTCGTTAACGCCGAACTGGATAACCATATCACGTGTCTTTTCTTTCGTTACTGCACTTAAGTTTGACAACTTAAATATTCTGCACGAGTTGTTCTTGTAGTTATTCCATACACGTCCAGAACAACATCTCAACATACACTGGAATATTTCACTACGCATAATATGCATTGCATGCAATCTAAGTCCATTACAAATTTTATGTTAGAAAGCTACGCATTATATTTAATGCATGCAGTCTGAGTCCGTTATGAATTTTATGTTGAAATGCATGCAGTTTGAGTCAGTTACGAATTTTATGTTGAAATGCATGCAGTTTAAGTCCGTTACGAATTTTATGTTGAAAGCTACGCATTATATTCAATGTATCAACCCAGGACGTGAAAAAAAATGCCTCAATGACGATTAATCCCCCTTTCCGCTTAATCATTTTTGTTCCTCAATCAAAAACCCTAATAAAATATCTCCCCTTTCGATCAAAACCCCCCATCCCAAATCCGACCTTGAATCGAATATCTGCTAAGTCTCCTTTATCAAGACTAAAACCATAAACTTGCGAATTCAAATTCTTGTCCCCGCTACCTCGCCGACCTCATTTCGATTCTTGTCCCCTTCATCGTCGTCGTTTCCACCATTGCTGATTTTCGATTTCGGTATGATTAATAAACGAGAAGAAGAAGATCGTGGGTTCGTAATAGTCCTGAAATAAATAGGGAGTGGAATAGAATTGACTAGATGGTAGAGTCATGGAAACGCTTGTTTCTTCCAAATTTTAGACCTTAGCTCCATGGAACAGTATGCCACTGCTGAAACATGGAAGAATTGAAATCTTGGATCAAAACACTACGGTACGTATGGATGGCATGAACTGCCTAAACAAGAATTCTTGAACAACGAACAACCATGGATTATAATTTGTGTATATTGACATGTTTGCCCTTATTTATAATATTATATGTATTTTGATATACAAAATATTCCGAATTTGAGGGCCGTCCGATCTAAGATCCGACGATTTCGAATATTTCTATTTCTCATGAGAATTGTTATTTCGCATATGATCCTACCTCATCAGATTATAACTCAAAAATATGTAATTGATGTGATATTCACAAGATTTTAAGTGTAAGTCACAAAACTTCTGTGTAATGGTTACAAGTTTTATTTATAATTATAACATAAAGGTGGAGCGCTCAGTTGAGAATTCTTTATAATTCGGGAACTGAAAATCAAATTTTGGAAACTGGATCAAGATGCATATTCTTATGCGCATCTAACGCGAGTCCCACTAGCATAGTCAACTTGATGACTTTAACTTTTCATTGAATGCAAGTTTAAATATGTGATGAGTGGGAGAATTCATAGTACTTCAGTACCACTAAATGATTTCCCCATCTAGGTGATGGGGAATCGTAAAATTTTATGAAAGAAAAAAATTCAATTCAAAGAAGTAGATTTTTCTAGAGATCTATAGAGAAGTGTCGATGAAGAAAGGATATGTATGTGAAGTCTTCTAGATGTGCTATTGTCATTGGATCAAAGTAATATTAGCCATTCATTTAAAATGTAGATTAGTATAGATAGAGGTATTATTTAATGAAGCACTTTAAGTCAAAAGAATGATATACGCCGTAAGTAAGTAATGGCGGACCCAAACAGATTACTAGGGTATGAATATTTTTATTTAAGTAAACTCAAAATATAAACTATTTCAAAACTAATGAAAATTTGCGTGTAAAAATATTTCAAAAATTTGCTTGTAAAAATATTTCATCAAATAAAAAATTCATCAAAGCAAGAAATCATAGGGTTGTAATTGAGTCATATTAAATATCTTTTCAAAAAACTAAAACTCTAAAAAAAAGCATCATAAATACGTGAGATCAACTTGTGCTAGAGTTATACACATATTGTGTCATAGGTCAGCTTAATGTCTCCGCGCTGATACTAACTGTAACTGATACTACAATCTTGAAGAATGAGCTGAACCGATATAAAAGGTTAAACAAACGATTAAAATCCAAGATACTCACAGTGGTTGAAGTATGTTACGAAGGATTAGATGGTTCGAAACATGCCATAAACATGGCTGCACAGTTTATCTTAGTCCGAGGCCGAAGGCGACGCCGCCTCCATTTTTCTCGCTGACATTATTCGGTGTTATAGAACCATCCTCGTTCGTCCTAGATCGATCAGACGACATCGCTCGTTCGACAACAACCGATTAAAACAAACCTCGCGACCTATACACTACGCCAATTTACAGATTAGGACACTTTTTTCACGTCGCGTAAACAGCAAAATTTGTCGCATGTACTTTATGTGACTATCAGTGTGTCGCGTAAAGTTGGTTGTGTAATCGAAGTAGCGAAATGTTTACGCGACAACCGAATTAGGGATAGTCGCGATATGTTTAACGTTTATGCGACAAATGTTATATTTTGTCCCGTATTCATAGAGCTGATGTCCACTCCTAATGAGCATATATAGAGTCCCCAGTGGTGTGAAAGGGCGTTGACGACAACTAGTAAACATAATATTGTCGTATAAACTTGATTTCGCGACATACAACGAATAAATAAACGTCGTATAATATTTGTTTTGCGATTAATTATGACCATATATACATCGTATAAACTGGATATCGCGACGTACAATGAATAAATACACGTCGTATAAACGTTGTGTTGCGACCAATTGTGAACGTATATACGTCGTATAAACATGTTTAAACGACATTTAGTAAACGTATATATGTCGTATACATCTTTTTACGCGACTAAAGGTGAACATTTAGATATCGTATTAAAGGGATTTCGCGATTCATTTTGAATATATACATTCGTATAAAAGAGTTTTGGCGACTCATATTTAACATATAATTGTGGCAAAAACCTGTATACGCCGCATATATGGCAGAAAACATTATGGTTTAAAATGGCATACCTGATACCAAACACCTAATAGTTTTGATTACACACAAAATAGAATCCAACAAGCAAACAATCTGGATTGCACTGGCAATCCAGAATCCGAGCAAAAAACAGCAAGATGTTTACCAAAACACAACAGTTTGGGGAAAAAGTTAATCAACAACTTAGTTTCTAGCATCAGGTCCGTAACTAGTGGCACCTTCAGAAGCATTCTGGCTTGCCAAATTTGCTGAACCACCACGCACCACCAAGTCCTCGAGCACACGTATCCTTTCTTCAAATGCCGCCTTCAACTCCTGAAATTCATCCTTTTGCTTTTCCATTTGTTCTTTCAGATGGGAGTTTCTTGGACCTCCTCTAGGAAGAGGTGGTCTCTTGAAGGCTTTACCAGTCCCGGTTACGTATGTTCCACGCGTCTGCCCAACCACTTGGCTTATGATGTCAATCTGAGTATGAACGGGAAGGGGTTCATGATCATCGAGTATACTGTGCTCAGATTCTTCACCATTCTGATCTGCTAACGCTTGACGAACCATTGATTGCATTTTTTCCTACAAATGTAAACATTGTATAGTGTAAACAAAATCACCAAAAACACTTAAGAGTCTGCCAAGACAGCAGAATATAACAGAGAACATTTATCTTTAACAAATAAAGTTGACATGAATTACATGACACAAAACATGTACATGACCCAAATAATTTTGACCAGGATAAACAGAACATGGCAGATAATAAGAGCACATGTTTCACCAGGATCAACAGAACATGGCATATAATAAACACAAAAATATGGCAGGATCAACATCATACCCCAATCGTTATACACGTAACATACATGATAAACAGATACAACCAAGTCAAACATCAACAAATATGAATTCGAAGTATGTAAAAATGATTCTAAAGAAACTTACTGCAAGGGCAGCACCCTTGGGATCACCCGAGTAAACTTGGGAAAACGTGGCTATAAAGTGTGCCTTATCTCCTTTGGCAGCGAGTGCGGCAGCCCTCGCGTGGAATGGACGTTTTCCAGCACGATGGTTCAATCTATTTGGATCATTACGCACGTCTGACATCTATTTGTCCTTCACAGCACTACCAATCTCATGTATAATTAGGCTTCCCACAGCTTCCACAGCAGGCCCAGTCCCGCTTGGTAAAAACTCGACCTTGATCGCCAACCCTTTATTATGCGTTTGCTTATAGCTTGCCAACGTCGAACCATTCACGACTCCACGTACCTTCCTCTTCTCCCCAGTTTCATCCCCTGTCATTGAAAAATCCATTATGTATCTAAAAATATATAATCAACAACAACAGACATCATAATCAAAAAACAGACATTTCAAACAACAGACACATTTCATCATAATCCCCTGTAATTGAAAAACTATATAATCAACAACAAACACATTTCATTTTTCATCATAAAAATACAATAACAAACACATAATAAGAAACAGGCTTGGTACCTATTTCCACATAACCTTCGCTCTTGCATCTAATGCTTGGAATATTTGCCAAATTGTCTTCAGCACCATCGTCATCATCTGATGAACTGTTGTAGAACGCGTGCATTGGCTCAAACTCTGGAGCTGTGGGTTCAGTAGCAACCACCGGAATAGGTTGGGATATTGTAGTAGGGGGTGGACGAGGAGGGTTAGAAGGTGGTACTGGAATTATCGTAGCAGGGGGTGGAGCAAACTCTGGAGCTGTGGGTTCTGGTGGTGGGGGATTAGGTAGACCAGCTGATTTTGCTAAACTTCTAGGGGACCTACGAGGTAGTAAGGGATTTGGTCGTCGTGTAGGGCTTGAGTTGGCGGGTGCTGGAAGGTTGTTGAGTTGATGAGGTTGACTGCTAGTGCCGGTAGTTTTTCTTTGTTTCTCAGGCCTATTGCCTTGATCAGTTGCAGTAGTCGTCTTTCTTTTCACAGGAGGAGGGTTCTCAATTGCAGTAGTGGCTGTCTTCCTTTTCAACTGGACGTCTGCCGGTGGTTCTGGCTCGGGCAGGGCTTCATCAGGTACTTTCTTTGTCTTGCGTTTGGGGGTTTGTCGAACTGGAACAGCAGGGCAATCATTTTTCTTCTTTCGAGTTGGAGTGGCTACGGGCACGGGGACTAGGTTGGTCTTCTTCGGCAGTGGTGGTGTCTTAATAGCATCCAGCTTCTTCATGCGCCTTGACTGTCCTTCCTCCGCCATTGCATGCAAGATTGCCTTAGAGCGCTCCGTCGGCCTGACATCAGGAACAACAAACAGATGCTGTTGTTGTCGGACAATCGGAGAAGACGGTGGAGAAGAGAGTTCAGGTGACTCAGCGGGTACGCAGTCGGCAGTGGGCTTCGGTGGTGGAGTGTTGAACTTGGTGGATGGGCGACGGGCGGAAGGAGACCTAAGTTTCATCGGGGGCGGACGACTGGTTACGGTGACATCGTCGGGACGTCTAGAAGCATTGTTCTTCGATTTGGCCATGGAGAATCGATGGAGTTTGAGTGAGGTGAGAAGCGCTCATGCGGCGGTGAGAAGCGAACGAGGGAGAGAAGGTTAGGGTTTGGATGGTAAGTGGATTGGGCCTTGAGTTTTTTGGGCCAGGCCGTCAGTTAATGCGACACAAAAATGTCTTTGACGTCGCATAAAGATTACGAAAATTGAATTTTCGCCAACTCCTTCGAAAATTTTAAATTCCCTCCAATCCCTCCCCCCTAAATGAAATTGTATTTCGCGACACTCGTAACCTACGTTTGTCGCATAAACAAAACAGAACAGATTAAAATCATAAATCCAACACTTTAACTCCCTGCTGTTTTCCCCATCAAAAAAACTCCCTGCTGTTTTCATAACATTGTGAGCAACACCACAACAAATTTGACAACATTGTTTTGACATGTTCTAAATTAGACAAAAATAACACAACAACACCGGCAGATCAACAATCATCATCCGTTTCATAATTCGATTGCATTGAATCGTCACTTCGATTCATTTCACCTTCGCCCACTTCATCATCTTCATCACATATACTATCATCATCTTCTTCGTCCCCTGATTGATCATCATCATATGCATCCCCTACTATATCATCATCTTCATCCCCAAGTTCATCATCATCTTCATCCCCTGCTTCATCTTCATCCTCATCCCCTGCTTCATCATCTTCTTCTAAGTACAATTGCCTCCTTGCTCTTGGAATATGTTCATTAATATGATCTTCATTGGAGTACTGAGTTGAAGGTTGTACATCACTTGTAATGTTAGTGGGCATTTGCTCTTGATAAGGATCATCGTCTTCAACCGGTAGGTAGGTGTCACACAACACATTTTCATCTTCTCTTGCGAGGGAGCTATCACTATATATTCCTCTATGCGATACAACATTTACAACCTTCCAGTTGTCACCCGCTTTTAGATCATCCAAGTAAAAAACTTGTCTAGCGGTAGTGGCAATACAATATGGCCAATCTTCATACCAAGTGGTGGAAGTATCAACTGAAAGGACATGCTTTGTAGCCCTTACACTTTAGACCTCCCAACATTCCCAAACCGGGAAAGTCACTGATTGTCCATATCACTGCTGCTTTCAAGCAGAATGTCGATCTTGCATGTCGATCATATGTAAGTACTCCTGTATCCCACAAAATATTCAATTCATCTATTAGGGGTTGCATGAACACATTCAAGCACTTACCGGGAGATTTTGGACCCGAGATCAACAAAGCAAGAATATTAAATTCCTTTTTCATGCACATTGAAGGTGGTAAATTGTAAGGCATCACCACGACTGGCCATGTGCTATGAGAAAGAGCTGATGCTCCAAAGGGATTGAAGCCATCTGTAGCCAATCCAAGACGCACATTTCTTGCGTCTCGCGCAAATTCAGGATATTTATTATCAAACTCTTTCCATGCTTCGCCATCTGCGGGATGTCTAATATGACCATTTTTCACTTTTCTCTCCCGGTGCCACCGCATCTCCTTAGCTATATGCGGTGACATATAAAGACGTTGTAATCTTGGAGTTAATGGAAAGTAGCGAACCACTTTTCTTGGAATTCTTCTCTCAACATCGCCGTCTAAGTATCTCGACTCATTACACATCGGACAATGCTCAAGGTCCTTGAAGTCTTTATAGAATAGCGCACAACCATATTCACATGCGTGAATAATCTCATATCCCATTCCCAAATTCTTCAAAAGTCTCTTAACCTCACTATACGAACCGGGGTAATTATTTGGGCTCGGAAGGAGATCTTGTGTGATCCTCAAATGATCGTTGAAGCTCTTGTCGGACCATCCATTGTCGACTTTAACTTTCATTGCACTTAAAATCGTACCCAAAACAGTTTTGTCACTACCCACATATATGGGAGTTTGTGCTTCCGCAAGAAGTCGTTGATACTTATCGTATGCCTCCTTGCCCAAATATTCATTTTCAATGTCATCTTGTGGTTCCGGAAAAGGGAAAGCATCATTAAGCATCTCTATTGTCGGATCCATGTAATAAGCACCACTTTCTTCAACCGTGCCACAACTTTTTTCCATAACATATTGTTGTCGTTGTGTGTATATTGATGATGAAGCATCATCTTCTTCCCCATGATAAGTCCAAATCGCGTACTCTTGCATTATACCATTGCGAAACAAATGTGATTGGATTTCATCCAATGACAACTTCGCATGATGCAACCTACAACGCCTACATGGGCATTTATGTGTAGTTCTCCGGGGTTTTTTTTCTTTGACGAAGTTTATGAAATTCATAATACCCTCTGCAAATCGCGGATCACATTTGTCCGACAAATTCATCCAAGTCTTGTCCATGGTTTCCGATTGCCTATATAACCCATGCAAACATGAGACAAATAATTAGGGGAGTTAAGCCAAAGCATATTCCATCAAAAGGATGCTGAGAAATACATAAAATGCAGCAAAAATGCCTAGCTAATTCAAGCATATATGTGTGACTAAATGCACCAAAATTGCTGCTGCTATAATACACTGCGCAGTGTATGCACTATATGCTGCCTCAACCAAATTGTGTGTTGTATGAGCTGCCCTTTAGCCCAAAGTGCTGCTGCTAAATGTCGTGCTGTGTAATGCTGCCTATCTACACACAGATCCCTGCTGGATTTATACCCAAAAAGCCTACCAAAAGCTCAACTTTTGGCTTCCCCTGCTAGCTGCTAGATTTGAACCCCAAAACTACACTCTTTGTACACACTCTCATATCCGGCCTCCCCCATATGTACGTACTAGTCTCTATCATCTTCGCAGCACAAATACACAGCCTTAACTCCAACGAAAAAATGTGAAGAAACTGGAAACAAAAAACATGAAAACCTATACTTAATTGTATGCGAATGTGTGTGAGTGTGAGAGTATACCTTCAACAATTGTGGCGTTTAAACGTGAAGATCTGAGCAAAAACGGATGGAAAACCCCACCATATGGATCTTGCAGAGTATATTTGCAGACAAATCATGTTTTCAGACAAGATTTAAGGTTGTTGGGTTGAATTGAAGACAGAGTACGGACTGAGGGTGTTCTGTTTTTCTGCATTTACTTTGTACACTTACGCGACTTACATTGGATACAAATGTCGCTTAATCCAAACACGGTAGGTCAACTCTGTTTAATGCACAGAAAATTTGAAACATTGAGGGTTGTCATGCCACACCTGCTTCGGGATTTTTAATTCGTACTATTATGCGGCATATTTTTAGTTGTCGCAAATGTTAAGTCACATAATAGGTTTAACGTGACATATTTTCCGTGTCGCTTAAGATAATGCCGCAAGAACAATATTACGTGACATAAATTTTGTGTCGCGTAACCATATGTCGCTTAATCGTCTTTATGTGACACTATGTTTGTCGTCGCGTAAAATTATGTCGCATATTTATGTTATTGCGACAAACACATCAAACTGTTATCGTATAAATAGTTTAATGCGACATAGCATTTGCGACGTCCTTCAAATTTTGTCGCGTAGGATGTAAAATGGTGTAGTGATAGATCGGAAAATAAACGACACGACGATGCTGATTTTGATGACTGATTTGGCAGAGAGGGTGTGGGTTAGGGTTTTCACCATTGTTTGAATAATAAATGAGCTAATTAACCATTGATTTGAACCGATTAATTGACTCCGCTTTGATAGTAGTAATGCTCGGTTCAAAAATACGATTTGATTAAATGATTGGATTTGTAGATAAAGCAGGTGTATTACGTTTTTTTTTCAGGAACTATTCTCTTGATTATAAAACGATGAGTCTAACCATTTCCAGGAGCCACTCAACACTTGTTGTGGCCTGAAGCAAACAATTTATGTGTGGTCTTTTATATGTTATTTTTATGGGGAGCACTCGGTTGAGGCAGAGTTGTTAAAGTGAGGCACGATCCGAGCCGTTGATCGACTCGATCCAACGCACGTGGCGAAGCCACGTGTCACAGCCGCCATTGGCGTTCACACTACAGCGTGTGAGACACGTGGCACGCCCACAATGCACGGGGGGTTAGATGGACGGTCGAGATCGTGCCTCACTGCCTCATTTGAACGCTTCTCTTACCTTTATAATACAAATTTTGATTATTGATAGAAAGTAAGGCCCACAGATATACTTGAGATGAAAATAGGCATTTTTCTATCTAAATTTTACAAAAAAAATTTATATGTGGCCTTTTTGTACAAGAGGATTTTGTGAATTGGGCCCGAGGGTTGAAGTCTTTGCTTCACTGGTTTCACTATTGGATCGGCGCGTTGACCATTCAATATTAAATATTACATTTTTGGAAAAAATGTTTGATTTCGTATATTTAAATGTAATTATAAATTCAACAGGGGTGGTGGTCTGTTGGGTTAAGGAGTCCTCCTTAAGATGGTTGGATCCTTACACCATCGGTTCGAGTCTTGGGGCCACCAATTTTCTTCTTTCTTTTTCCTTTTTCTCTTCTTTGTCCCGCCTCGCGTGTGGATTCTTCCTACATCCCTCGTGGATGCCTTCCTCCTCCCTCGTGAAGGCCTTCCTCTTCACGCATCACGCGTGTTGTGTTCTTCCTCCCTCGTGGAGGTTTGCTGAGTCGTATTTATACGACTCGTCGAGTCAGTTATTCCCATTTATTTCGACTCATTTTATGCGAACAGTTACTTTTTAGTGTTGTTTTGCATTTCAGGTGTTTCGAAAGCTCTAGGAGGAAACGCGCATAAAAGACGGCATTTAATGCTGAAAACATCACAATGGCAGAACAGACCTTTGGACGCTCGACGGAGTGCTGGAAATGGACCGCTGAGCAGAAAATTAAGATCCACGCGTCATTACGTAGCTGACCCGATTCCCCACAACTTTCTAGTTCACACCGAGAGCAGCCGAGGTCATATAGAAGGTCAAATTCAGAGTCGAAGTCGGAGCTGACGCGCAGAGAAGAGATGCCAACTCAGTGGCTACCGCGTCCTGTAGAAACATTAGCGTTAACGCCAATGCGGTGGTAACATAAAGAAAATAACACATAAACAAAACCACTGACATAGGTATGACCTGGAGAGACGAAGATGATGAATTGATTATACAACAATTCGGAAACAGCATATGAAGGATGCATATATTCGGATTCATCAGAGTGGTTGGATCGAAGCAGCGACACAACTTGAAACAGCAACAGGACATATTGAAGCAACAATAGGGACAAATTGAAGCACCAGACCATCGGATTGAAACCGAAGTAGTAGCAGATTGATCGGATTGTCGGATTGAAGGGCATGTCAACCTTGTCGTGCGATGGTCAATGCGTGAATCAATTGAAATAGTGAAGATTTTAATATTTTGAGTGAATTATGATATAACAAAAATTTTAAAAAAAATTAGGCTGAAAAGTATTTGGGCAATAGCCCAATATGCCCCCTTAGTAGATCCGTCCCTGCTTGTATGAGAATTCTCTTTATTGGGTTACATGTGAATATTAGACTCTTGGAGCATAGATCACGCACGGTACCATCCAAATTTAATATTTGAATTGTGTTCATTGAAGCACGGACCATAAGGCACCTATGCATGGACGGAACTACGTGGAGAGTGGGGTGGCTGATGTCACCCACGTGTTTTCCCAATTTTTTTTATATATAATATATATTATTATTAAATTAGATTATTATATTTATAAAACTTACAAACCCTAAAACACAAAACCAGATATGAAAATCACCGATTCAAACACACGACTCTGGCGGAGGCGGGGATGCCGGCGACGGGGAAGGGGCCAGAGACGGGGATGTCGACGTTGTCGAACAAGCAATGCGCAGGAAGGACTTCTTGGTGCTTATGGCGAGGCTGTTGCTGGTGGAGTTGTTATTAAGGTACGAGTCTTTTGAGATTCAGGTGGAGAAGTCGGCGCTGAGTCGCGTGTTTTTGGATTTGTGTGTATTTCGGGTTTTTTGTGTTGTTTTGGTTGGTGAAATTGAGACTGTATTGTCTTGGCACTGATGAGGAGGAGGATGGTAGGATTGAGATTTTTATGCCCGACCATTTTCATTAGATGAAACAGGAACTAGTTGTTCATATCTCTGCTTCCCTCTCAGCACCTATTCTTTCATTTCTTTGTGTAAATCCAAACCCATTAGGATTGGTTTTTGAGCAAGTCTTGTTTTGTTTTTAATGTAATAGTTCTTTTTAAACCATGATACATTTTTTTAAGTGTAAAAATTTTTTTCTTTGTCACCCCCTACCAAAATTTCTGGGTCCGTCCCTGCACCTATGACTTTATATTACTGAAATTATATATTTTAGTTTATAGAGGAGCGCTCAAATGAGAACCCCTTTAAATTTCGAGAACTTTGGACCCCAATCTTCACCATCCAAAATGCAAGATGCACTTTTCAATATGTATTTTGGTGGTGTCCCATGTGCATTTTCCAAGATGCATTTAATGCAAAGTCAAAACCACCTTTTTTTACTTTGCTTTTTGGACATGTGTCAAGTGCAGATTCAAAGATGCATCATGATCTAATGGCGAGATTTGGATTCTCAACCGAGCGCTCTCCTTAGTTTATAAATGTGATATTTATGTATAAATAATTTGATTTACAATCTTATTCATTTGTTCCCATAACGTGATGGGCAGGCCTGACTATTAAAGCACAGTGGCCCTGTTTTCAAAAGAATTGATATCAATTCTACATATGTTTTCCTATGCCAGCCTATCTCACTTTTGTCAACGAACCATTCTTATGCTCTATGATGCTGGACCTTCGAATCGGATGTAATCATACATTAGACCGTGAAATGGTCCGGTGGCGACCGTTTGTGTTAGGAAAATGGTATTGTTACCCTTCACAAGTTTCTCTCCCGGAACATCGATGTTGAATAGCCAATACAGTCCGAATACCCCGTGTCGTGCAATGGCATTTTCCTTCCCAATTTCACCGGTAGTAAAGAGAGGAGGATTTGCATCTGGCTCATTTATCCTCACCTTCAAAATCGTAGTTTGTTTATACAAAAACAAAATCGTAGTTTGTTTAAAGCAAGTAATAACACATCTGATCAATTTTAAATGAAATAGCCAACAAAGAAACCTTAAGCCTAAACTGAAAGAGAAAATATTTACACTTACTTGCAACTCTGCCGCATGTATAGATGCAAAAGCTATTCGTAGTTTATAAACGGCTGCAGTGTCGACGTTGTCGAGTGCATAATTGACCTTCCATGTCGTGGGAGCATATTGATTATCACCAATTTTCCTGCATGGAGAAAGATTATTATTTGTGTTGAGTCACATGATTAATAAAATTGCTGGTGCGGTCCAAATTTTCTTTTGTGAAAAAGAAAAAGAAAGATTATCTACGCTAAGTATATATATATTAAAAATGTTAGACATCGACTTATAAGAAAATAAAATGAAAGCTAATATTGAGTTGGGCTATAGAAAATGTACTTAACTAAACAGTCAATATAAAAGAAGGTAATAAACATATTCTATTTTAATTTAAACTATAGGTTTTTATTTTGAGTTTGCATTTCATAAATTTTGAAACTATATTTTAGAAAGAAGTTTTACCTTGTCACTTGAGCGAAAACCCAGTCAGTAGAGTAATTGTTCTCGTTTATCGTAAATGAGATATCATCACCAGGATAGAGTTCAGAGTATCGTTTCCATAATCCGTACTGCTTGTACCTAAATGGTCGAATGACATGTCAGTCAGCGATATTTTGATCCGTGTCACGGAAAAATAATAGACGCGATAAATAAATGTGAATCAAACATCAGGGAGTTGGAAGCAAGACTGACTTTTGGTCACTTAATTTGTCATAAAGAAAGTTCCTGAGGTCGGAGTCCGGGTCAGGGATGAAGAACTCAGCTGCAGTTCTATCCGGAGTGCCTATTTCCCACAGCGTTGGACCGTCTCTAGGGGGCTCATATGTTAGAACACCAAGGCTGATGTTGCCACCTGCAGCAGTGACATCAAATGTGAAGAACAATTAATTAACTTTTGATATACTCAAATTTATTAAATTTATGTAGATCGCCATGCAAAAAATAAAAGTAAAAGTCGCATTTAATCAGTTTCAGACCTGCTGCTACGGTGACAGTGTCGTTATACACGTAGTCTCCGATCACACCGGGCACATATGCATATAGGATATATGACCCTGGCAGCACATTATTTATAACAAAGTTGCCCTGGTTATCTGCTTCCACCCAAAATTGATAGCCCTGAAAAAAAGGAAAATTTTCAACATTATTTTTTCATCTCTCAGATGAATTTTATGGTTGGATTTTGATGATAACCTTACTTTGGATTCCCTTTGCCATGATCCTGCCTCTCCAGGTGCAGCCAAGCCGACTTGGGCATTGCTCGCGGTGGAACCATTTTGTCCAAACCTGTAAGTACATTTTTGGTAAAACTAATTGAAGTCTCAGAGACGAGCAACAGAATTAGGGTTTACAAAAATAGAATTAGGGTTTTAAAGACAGAACTAGGGTTTAAAAATAGAATTAGGGTTTATGACTGAATTACTGGTACCTGTCATAAAATTGCAAGACACCCGAGACAGATCCTCTTTGGCTTGATTTTAGATAATCACCGGACGCTGGAAAATCGTAAGGCCACTTTCCTACTTCTGCTAACATCTGTAGTTCAAATCAAATGTGAGTGAAGAGACATGATAATGGTCTTATTAATAAATTTTGTTATGTTGTAATTTTGGCATACATATTACAGTACCTGATTCTTAGCATCATCCCAGGCTGAAGCTCTATCGCCGGAGTTCAAATAAAAGAGCACTGGTCCGAATACTTTCTTCCATGGTTCACCATTTCTGAAGTTGATTTCTAAGTCTGGTCCGGCATAATGGGTGCATGTCAAGACCTAAATTTTGTCAAAAAAATTGATTTTGATCATCTATACAATATACAGAAAATTAGAAGCCCTAATCTGCTGAATAATCTCTCTAATTTCTGATTTGAAATAAATAACTCTTACGTTGAGCATTGTTGGACCAGTGTGAGAGTGCATTCTTTGCCTAGTTGGCCCTCCATTTTTGAACTCGTTGCTAGGTGTGATCATCCAAATCCCAACTCCTGGATTATCCGATATCCACCCGTGAACCCTAGAATCTTTGTATTGAGCCGAATACTGGTACTTGTCATCCACCTATATATACCATACCATTTTTTAACTGATCTAGCAAATTAGGTAGCAAGTCACGAATAGAATTAGGCAGTAATAAGACATTATCTTTTGTTGGAACCCTAACTATTTTGATGAGAATCAATTTTTGGTGTACGTTCTTTTGAAGTGAATTATTGACATTTGAACAATCAAATTTAACTCATAGTTTATATAGGAAAACGAAATTGAAAACTTTAACTTATAGCCTTAATATAAAGGTAGTTGATTATGACACTTGACGTTTCCATTTCCACTATTATAATAATTTAAGTAGTTGATTATGATACTTAGACGTTTCATCTGATAAGACATGATCTTTTATTGGAACCCTAGCTAACTATTTTGATGAGAATCAATTTATGGAGTCCGTTCTTTTGAATTGAACTAACAATTGAAAAATCAATTTTAACTTTGCTTATATCGGAAAACGGAATTGAAAACTTATCTTAGTGAGACTCAGTTTAAGTAGTTGATTATGATACTTGCCGGTTTCAGGTAAATTATGATAATTTTAAGTAGTTGATTATGATACTGAACAAATGAAATTTTGACTGCAGAACAGACCATTGATCAGATAGATCCACTGTCTCATTTAATAAGTAGCTCGAAATGTAAATATTCTTACCTCTCCTTTAAGGTCAGGATCGCTAGGGTTTGTCAACTTCACAGCCTCCTTATAGTCTAATACTTGTCCATTAAGACGATCCTCCGCCGTGGGCATAACTCTTTGCCTCTCATCCGTTAAAGCCACAAATGTGAACCTGATCCATCAAGTAAATTCAATTGATCATGGTGTCACAAATCTCTACATTCTAATTCACATTCAAAAAGTTCTATCACCTGTCTCCATCAGGCTTGAAAACAATTCTTGTCTGAACAAAATCCAAATCCGGCCAGCCTTTCAGCCGCTCGTAAACTCCATAAATGTAGATGCCGGAGAGACCACGAAGTACAACATATCTGTTTATATTGGGTTTCGATAAGACCAGTATTTTATAAAATGACCAAACCAAGAGATTAACGTAAGGTTTATTTGATATGACCGACTTTGATATGACGGACCTTTTATCGACATTAATGGGCAAACTCGAGCTTCCCTTCAAATCCCATGTGTAAGTAAATGATAACTCAACTTGGTCCTCAGTTTGCACAGTCACATTGTAACTGGATGCTAGTATTCTGTAATCAGAGACACTAGACGAATATATATATGGAAAGTAAATATAAAAAGTAAATATAAAATCATTTCTTTGAGTTTATGCAAATATTCATATAAAACACTAAAACATCTTAAAATGTAAAGGAAGACAATATAGAGCATACTTGAATCCTCCATAACCCGGCCAGACAGCATCAAAATACCTACATTAGTAAGAAACCGGGATAATATATAAGAGGTTAATCTTTATTTAGTTTTAAAAGGAGGAAAATTAAAAAAAACATTATTTCACTTATTGAACATTATATTTATAAAATTAGTAAATTATGGATTAATGTTTCAAAATACGAAAGTCAGTCATAAGAAAGAAATATATGTATAATATGTGATTTTATTATAAACATATTTTTTTATAAAGTTTTTTGTAAATTTAATGATTATGCAGAAGCACATGGAAGGTGTGCCAAATTTATTCCAACAATAATGATTTCATGAAAAAAAAAGTCACATGAAGAAGAAAAAATAATTAACAAGGATTGAAGGGGTTACATTCTGGCGTTTAAATCCTCTTTTTCATTGAGCACATTGTTAATTCCCTTGTATTGGATTACATTTATCATTCCCTCCGGCACAGAAAATGTCGCCGCAAAAAGTCCGTTATCCACCGTGACCTTTCGAATCATCAAAACAAGTAAATATCACATACATCATATAATTTCCAGATCCAAAAACCAAAGATTATATTTGTGCAAAATGGGGTTTATAATTTATTTACTTGTTGATCTCCTTGTGTCAACATCACAGCTGGAGCTCCTTCATCAGCAAGAATTTTCCTGTTCAGAGTTTTGAGAAATTAAAGCTCAACTTTGAGTTACATATATGCAGATAATTAGTATTAAATACCAGAAGATTTATCATCATTTTCATCAGATTTCAACCAAGCCATATAAAAGTATATATAATACATATTTTATTTTACAATATCTTACCATATACATGAGCCCAATAAATTTCGTTTATATTTTCAAATTATGTTACTCAAATATATCAACGTTGGATAAAATCCTCAAATGAATAAATTAAAAACAACTCTGTATATAATTAGTGTAAAATAATTGTTTTTGATGTGATTAGTGTAAAATAAATTGAATGTAGAAATTCCTGTGAGTGCTGCACGCAGTGAAAAGTGCAGATGAGTTAGGCTCTTGTGACTATTTTTAGGTGAGTAATTAGGCCACCAGTAAATGGACTTTTACGTAGCCTGAAAACAACAGGTTCAAGAATATATCGAAAATTGAAGCTGAGTTCTAAGCTAAATTGTCTTCACATCTAAAATATATACCTAAGACCTTTTGTTGCATACTAATGGAATGTGATATCAGAGAAAGAGCTGCACCTGTGCGAAGCGGAAGACGAAGAGGAAGAAGCGAATAAAGCGACCAATACGAACACCAACTTCATCAAATTTATCCTATGATTCATCCTTCTGCATTTGCTCTATCAAAACACATAATCGAATGTTAAAATAGAGTCCTGAGAATCCCAGAATAAGCGTGTGTAATATGATGTTTTCAAAGGGTGTAAGATAAGAATTGTACCCGAAGATAATTAATCCAAGAGTTGTGAATTATGCAACTTCTCTGGTTGTTGGATTTATAAGTAAAGAATTTCATAATTGTTTGTGCATATGTGGAAGGCAAGTTTTGGGAAATTAACAATTGTCATTTTTAGTAAATGAAAAAAAATATGTTTTGCTTATACTTGAGCAACAAATCAAGCCAAGACGTCTTGGCAACCAATTTTGTAATATTTGAAAATATATATTCATTTCCGTTAATTCCTTACTAGAATCTTTTGACTCGAAAATTTTAATTATATTTGTTTATGGGAGCCGTGCACGGAAGTATAGTTATCGTTTCAAAGCATAGATGAGGACAATGGAGGCACTTTTTTTTTTGTAGGTTTAAGGGATTTGAATCCGGTGTTGTGCAACGAAATAAAACGAGTGTGAAATGATGTCGTTTTAATCAAAATGATGTCGTTTTAAAAGTTACTCTAAATAAATCGACATCAATTTGTTATAAACAACGTCATTTTCGTGCTCACAATATTTGACTGCGCTGCACCATGTCTTTTTCTAAATTGAGGTGGTTGTGTTTCAAGTTGATGACCGTCTCCCTAAGTATATCCTATAAAATAAACTTTATATCATACTATTAGTCAATTTTTTATTCCCCTCATATAAGGGGTCTGTCCATTTGAACTGAAACTTAACTGATCTTAATTGATCTTAACTGGTATTAACTTATATTGACTGAAATTAACTTATGTTAACTGATATTAACTTAACCGAAACTTATATTGGCTGATATTAACTTATCATCATCATCATCATTATATCATCATACCATCATCATCATATCACCATCATCATCATACCATCACCATCATCACACCGTCATCATCAACATACCATCATCATCATCATACCATCATCATCATCATACCACCATCATCATCATCATACCACCATCATCATACCATCATCATCATCAGCACACAAGCATCATCATCATCATACTATCATCATCATACCATCATCATCATACTTTCATCATCATCATACCATCATTATCATCATACCATCATCATCGTCATCATCATACCACCATCATCATCATACCATCATCATCATATCATCATCATACCATCATCATCATATCATCATCATGGTGGTATGATGATGATGGTATGATGATGATATGATATGGTATGATGATGGTATGATGATGATGATATGATGATGGTATGATGATGATGACGGTATGATGATGACGGTATGATGATGATGGTATGATGATGATGGTATGACGATGATGGTATGATGATGATGGTCAGATGACGATGGTATGATGATGATGGTATGATGATGATGGTGGTATGATGATGATGGTATGATGATGATATGATGATGATGATGGTATGATGATGATGGTATGATGATGATGGTATGATGATGATGGTATGATGATGATGGACAGATGACGATGGTATGATGATGATGGTTGTATGATGATGGTATGATGATGATGGTATGATGATGATGGTATGATGATATGATGATGGTATGATGGTATGATGATGATGGTATGATGGTATGATAATGATGGTATGATGATGATGGTATGGTGATGGTGATATGATGATATGATGGTGATGGTGGTATGATGATGGTATGGTGATGGTGATATGATGATGGTATGATGATGATGGTATAGTGATGATGATATGATGATGATGATGGTGATATGATGATGATGTTGATGATGGTATGATGATGTTATGATGATGATGATGGTATGATGATGATGATGGTATGATAATGGTATGATGATGATGGTATGATGATGATGATGATATGATGCTGGCATGATGATGGTGGTATGATGATGATGATGGTATGATGATGATGGTATAGTGATGATGATGATATGATGGTATGATGATGGTGGTATAGTGATGATGATGATGGTCATCATCATGATGTTGTTGATGGAATTGATGAAAAAATCGATTTAAATTGAACTTCACTTAACTTAACTGAAATTTATATTAACTTACATTGACTGAAAGTAACTTATGTTAACTGAAATTAACTTGTATTAACTTATATTGACTGAAAGTAACTTATCTTATCTTAACCATCAACAATATAGGTTCAAATGGACAGGGCCTTATTAAGAGCTTACCTCCTCATGTTTGATTACGCATGTGAAATCTACAAACAAAGGATTCAATATAAATTTTCCTTATTTATTTTCAATGGGAAAATGAGTTTCCCTTAATTTTCCATTCCATTTTCTTTCTGCCTATTTTCATATGATCCAAACAGAGGGGAAGAAAAGAGTTTCAAACACCATCCTGATCAATTGATATTGAGAACCAAATATTGAAGATGCTCAAGGTTCCATTCCTGATTCCTCAAATGGCTTAATATGGAGTTTTGATGGGCTAAGAGCATCGTCATTCACCATGATAAAAAAAAACATATCATCATTCTCTCTCATCCATTTTCTCTCTCATCTTGTCATGCCTCATGACTATTTTGATCAAGTGCACCCCCACTCATGACCAAATAAAAAGTTCATCCTCAATCTCTCTCATCACTACATAAATTTTAGCTCATAAATGTTAAGATTAATAAAAATATATCAAAGTGTGTCTCGTTTTATAGATCTCAAAAAATTATTAATATTAGTAATTATTTTGATTTTTTTAACTTTATAATTTAGAAGATATATTCGTTGCAAGATCAAAATATAAACTGAAAAGTTCTTACACATGACACGTGTCGCGTTGCAATTGGTTCAAGTCTCATGACCAAATCATCTAGTTTTTGGTCATGAGATGATCTTTTTTGCACTTGGTCATGGGATGATCATTTCTATGACACATTTGGTCATGGTGGGAGAGCATGTTTTTATCAGTCATCCCTCATTACACTTTCCTATGATTAAAAAGATCATGGTGGCGATGCTCTAAAGAGGTATATTAGAAAAAAGAATAAAAAGAAAACCAAATCTAAATGGGTTGTTCGTTAATTTACATATTTTTTTATGCATGTCATCCTTGTAAAGGGCCACGCTAATTTTCTCTGTATCGTTACAGACAGTGTTATTAAAACCGGACCGGTGATCGAACCGATCAAGTCACTGGGTCAATGGGTCAGTGGTTCAACCGGGTCGAACCGGTTTGACCCAAATTAAATAATAAAAATAAAATACTTATATATGATATTATAATTTAACATATTTATGACTTGAATAAATATTATATGTTTATGATCGGATTACAATAACATACCATAACAAATTGTCAAATTTAGAATTTGATAAAGTACAAATCAATAGTACAACAATAATAGAACAACAATAACAATTTTAGTCTTAATTTGCAAGTCACAACAATAAGATATTTCTAAGACTAATTGAATTTCTAGTTAAATTGATAATAAGTAAAAATATTTATAGATTTGATAAATGAATATACATTAATGAAACAAATAATAAAACAAGAATCATGTTTAACTTGGTGGAATGAAAGGGGATAATTATAGAGGAAGACTAGGTTCGAGTCTTGTCCAAATCAAAATAAATAAATATTTTTTCAGACCAAATCGAACCGATCAAATCACAATTTTAATGCAAAATTGAGTCAATCAGCGGGTCAACCGGTTCAACCACCGGTTCAACCGGGTCTTGACCGAATTTTGACCGGTTCAATTGCAGAATGGTCTGATTACAGAACCGGTCCGATGACCGGTTCCCTGTCCAACCGGCCGGTCCGGTCCGGTTTTAATAACACTGGTTACAGATGTTCCCGAAGGGACCGTTAACTTACATATTAGCCATTCATTAAATGTTAGCTCGAGACAGGGACGGATCTATTAAGGGCCGGGGGTGGCACATGTCACCCCCAAGTTTTTCGGAAAATTTTTCGGGCGAGCAAGTTTGCGTTCAAGAGGGCGAGGCCTGAGCGGGTTTCCAGCGGCTTTTTCACAATCTTAATGTCCGAATTAGGTCTTGGAGTCTACTGGAGAGTTGTAGCCATTTGAGTTAGCTTTCCAACAAGCTTTGAATCAACCAATTCGGACACCGTATGCGATCTGGGCATGCAAAATACTCCGGCAAGTCGGTTTGCCCTGTTTCGAGCAAGTTTGCGTCAAGAGGGCGAGGCCTGAGTGGGTTTCCAGCGGCTTTGTCACAATCTTAATGTCTGAATTAGGTCTTGACGTCAACTAGAGAGTTGTAGCCTTTTGAGTTAGCTTTCTAACAAGCATTGAATCAACCAATTCGGACACCGTATGCGATCTGGGCATGGAAAATACGCCGGCGAGGTCGGTTTGCCCTGTTTTGCCCGAAACTCCATATTTGGCTCAAATTCACTCAACTTGTGCTCCATTTGATCTTTGAGGCTCCGAGTAAGACAAAATACATTTTGGGACCTAATAGACCAAGAATGGTATGAAATGACATCAAAGTTACTTGGAAACGAATCAAAACTACTAAGAAAAATAGAAGAAAATTAGTCAAGTATTTGACTCATCAATCTTATATTGAGTTCATGACTCGGGCAAAGGTACGCTAGGAAGCATAACAACAAGAGCGATGAAGGATCTGCCTCTAAGGAATAGGCTGAGTTCATTGGGATATAACATGTTAGGCTCTCTCTGGTTTGATATATTAAGTTTTTGTATCAGTTGCATTTTGTTTCATGTTATTCTAGAGATACTTGTTTCATTTTGACAAACCAATTCTATTAACTTTGATTTCCAAAAAAAAAATCTTGGGCTTTTGGCACCAATTTTTTTATATATAGAATTTGAAGTTTATTTTTCAAGAAATTTATACAATTTTTGTAAAATGCCCAAAGTAATTTCAGAAATTTTTTTTTGATGATGCCATTATTTTTTTTGTCTGTCACCCCCTACCAAAATTCCTGGATCCGTCCCTGGCTCGAGACGGACAGATATTATACTAACCAAAAGGCTTAAGAACTGTACAAATAGCCCTTATGAAATAAAAAAAAGTGTTTTTCTCTTTACGTTTTATCTAAATGCAGAATTGTACTTAATTAAAATCGTCCGATGGCTATTTGTTAAGGTGTCAATGCAGATGTATCTAATCTTGCCAAATAAAATAGAGAGGCTTTTAGGAATAATACAATACACCTAGCTATAATTGTTGTTTGATTTAGATGGAACAAAGGAAATAATTAAAGCACGTAAACTCGTCGAGTCTCATGGATTAAAGCTTAAGAACCTCCTAAGAAAAGGCGAAAATCAATACAAGATTCAAATTAACATGAAAATCTTACAATCTCAGAATTTTGACACAGTTGAATTTGTGAATCGTTACTGGGTCCATTTAGTAAAAAAAATCTCAGTTATGTCAATAGTGACTTTTTTGATCGATAGGTACAACTAATTTAGTACAAGATTCGAAGCTCACAACTATTAACTAGAGTGTACAATTTTTCAAGTAATACAAGTCTTCCCAACATATATTCACTGATCGGTTGTAAATATAGTGATTGTAATGCAACTCGCGATCAAACAATTAATCTGAGTGTGACTCAGGTCGAATCCTCAGGGAACTAGTTTGCTACTTTCTGTAAATGATTGTTTATATTAGTACTGAAATTGGGGGGTTTAAAATAGAAATGCAGTACAGTAGAATAGATAAATTGAACAATAAAATGAACTAACAGAGAACTAAAGTTTTAATTTGTTGTTGCATACGATTTGTTGTTTGGTTGTCTTTAAATTTGATGAAACATTGGGAATCAATGACTCCCCAAAAACAAACAGATTATAACACAAAGTTACTGCAGACTCAACTTTCGCTTCTTGCCTAACAGTAGATCTTGATACATGATAGTGAATTATTTCTCTAGGTCATTTGCCTTATTACATGCTCAACTTTCGCTTCTTGCATAATAACAAAACTAGATGCACAAATCATCAAGACTCAACTTTCGCTTCTCGCCTATCAGATTTTATCTCATTACATGCATAGACTCAACTTTCGCTTCTCGCCTATCATGCAACTATATAGACCTACTGTGATATGCTACTGCAAACACAGACAATAGGTACAAACAATCCTCATACAAACATTATTGATATCTCGCGAAAATACCAAATACAGGATGTACGAATTGAAGTATTCATATCTAATGTAAAGAAATAAATTGCAATCATATAAAAAGACATGTGTTACAACTGCAGATGTTTCTGGGGATCCATTGGATCCCAATAAGTGGACTACTCACTCATGCTGAGTTGATACATGACAACAGATCAATAAAAATGGAAGTACAAGATTAGGTTAAGAGAAACCCTGATGTTGAACTCCTCTGGTCTGATGCTGTTGTTGTCGCCAAGTATCTCTGTGATTTTTTCTGATTATGTCTGATGATCCCTTTCTTCACTGATGTGGGCTCTTTCTATAGTGTTGTTATTACTTTGTCTTCTGGCTTCCCGATGCAGGCTTCTCTATCTCCGATGGCCTCTTTGTGTCCCCATAAAATTCACACTTCTCGATGGAAGGAAATAAATGCGCCGATCGGATGCACTAGGGTTTTAGGTCGGGTGTGCGAACAGCTGGGGGGTGTCGGGTGGCCGATCGGGCATGAGGATGGAGCTCGGTCATGCGACCGTGCATGGCATTTGGTAGCTCGGAGGTCCGGTCGTGCATTGGCCTTTTTAGCTCGGAGGTCCGATCGTGCATACGAGCATTTCATGCACACTTTAGGTCGGGGGTCCGAGCGGTTGCACGAGTGTTTTAGCTCGGAGGTCCGAGCGGTTGCCCAGGCATTTTCACGCAGCTTTAGCTCAATTTTGCCATTTACTTCTCAAGCTGATTTGTCACTGAAACACTAAGTAAAACCATCAAATCTGCGTAATATTATATGGATATGGAGCTCAAAGTGTGTGAATTTGTACATCAAAGATCATGCAAATAATCGCTCATCATTCACCAAATGTGCGGGTCTCATCGGACACCTCTTCCTGTCCAAGTCTTTCAGCTCTATATATCCAAAATTCAAGCACAACTGACTCTGTCAGATGCTCCAGCATTCCAAATCAAAATCTACAATTGAAACAAGCACTTAAACTGCAAATGCAACACGTTCATGAGGGACCAATATTAAGAAAGTGCGGGATTAATCGTAAATCCACATCAAAGATGGGACCAGTAAACATTTCCAACAATTAGGAGAGTAATATGTCACGGTGGCGGTTGAGCCGTTGACTTGTGATGGACCATAATTATACGAATCAAAAACACAGTTAAACCCACTAAATTAGACTGTTTGTCTATTTAACTTTTGCTTGTTAGTTCCGATATATTTCTACAGGGTATTTTGAAGCTTAGAGAGAATACACGCTAAGGAGAGGATTTTACGCAGAAAAGATGTTACGAGTCATTCCAAGGTCACGATCAGACGCTGACTGAAGAAATCTAAAGATCCTGACATGGAATCATTCAAAACAAATCAAACCGAAGAGCAACCAAAGTCAGTCCGGGGTAGGAATGGACCGATAGTTTTGTGAAAACTTCTCAAAACTCACAAAACCTCCTCACAAGGGAGGCTCCTCCTCACATGGGCGGCTAGAAGGGGAGGAGCATCCTCCTCACATGGGCGGCTCCTCCCTCTCCCCTCCCAAAGCCGCCGGCGGCTCCTCCTCCCCCCCATGTGTCATCTCCTCCTTGCTCCTCCCTTCTCCTCCCTTGGATCAAAAACACATGCCCCCCATCTCCACCCTCCATTTCTCTCAAGTTTGGCTATAAATACCAAGCCAAACCTCATTTGTAAACATCCCAAAAATCATAAACACTTATCTCTCTAAGTTTGGCAATTTGTAAGTTTGGTTTTGAAATAATACTCATGTTGGTTCTTGAGTATTATAACAGTTTTAGAGAATACTCCTGTTGGTTCTTGAGTATTCAAGTAGGAATTGGGAATACTCCTGCTGGTTCTTGAGTATTCCCCTTTACTTACTGTCTTTCAAAAACCCCCGAGTATTTAGCTATGGTATCCACCTCTATGAATATTCGTAGCTAAACTCTTCATTCGGTTGAAGGGGTGTACTTGTATCATAAAATGTTTTAGACTTGCTTTAGTATTTTTTCTCTGTATTCAAAACTTGTTCTATGTGCCATATATTAGGCCAGAACTTCCAAGGTTGAGTGGATGCTTGGAATGGCAAAGCTCTTCCGTGGAAGTTCTTAAACATACTCGGATAAGTGGATGCTTGGAATGGCAAAGCTTATCTGAGGAGTTTGACCTCTCTCAAACACCATTTGATTGCTCGGGAATGACTGATCAAATGGATGCACACAGGCTAATATACCTTGGAATGGGGTATTAGTCTAAGTAGAACAATGGCTCTACGTTTTTTGCAAAAGTCTAGACAGTGTGTGCAAATCGAGTGCTTGGAATGGCCTTGATGCACGTTTGAATACTTAGAAGGATCACTAAAGGTCAATGATAAACAGGTTATGATACAAAGCCCCCGAAACTGAATGTTTTCCTTGAAATCAAACAACACCTGCACTTACTTTCTTAGTATAACTGCCTTAATCAACTGCACTCATCATCCGGAGGACTTGCCAATCACGCATCACCCGCTGTAAGTCTTCTTTGTATTTTCAGTATTTAATTTTCTGTCATTTACTTTTCGCACAAAAAAACCAAAACCAACCAAAAAGTCACGTAGTTACTAGCTCTAAAACCTCAACCAACCTAAAACACGCTCCCTCGCTGTACAAATCACCTCAAAGAACAATCATCCCCCTAATTCCCTTGGGTTCGACCCCTACTTACCACTTGCTACCCAGTAGTGTAGTCGCGAGTAGCGGACTATTATAAATTTATTCTTGACGTTTGCACACAACGACTGTGCATCCATCAACTTGTCATTACAAAACAAGGTGTGTCAACCAACTCAAGCATCACCTCGTTGGTTGTGGCCTAGCGGTCATAATTTTGACGGTTCAAAATCTCCTAAGTGCTTCTTATGTCATGAGTTAAGGGATTTTCCATCTCTTACTAATCATTTGAGCTGACAAAGTTAATATTTAGGGTCTGTTTAGGGATGCACAAATTTGGACCGGACTGTAAACCCAATCAGATCGGATCGAAATTTTACAGTCCGGTCCACGGTCCATACTTTTGGAAATTTCCGGTTCACCGGTCCGGACCGTAAATTTAAGGTAATTCGGTCCAGTCCGGTCCACTTTTTACAAAAAAATCCGGTCCACTTGTCCGGTCCATATAAACTCCGGTCCGATCCACGATCCATATTTTTAAAATTTTCCGGTCCGGTCCGGGTCGGCATGATTGTGCATCTGCATCTCTAGGACTGTTTATTAATGAGTATACAAGATGAAAAACAAGTACAATCCTAAAGGTTAGATGGACTGTTTGAAGGGAATGATCGTTATGAAAGGATACAAGAAGAAGTCTGATATTGATTATTTGAGGCATTCACATTAGTTGTAAGATTGGATATAAGTCGAATGATCATAACACTTGAAGCCCGTAATAGATGGAAGGTACGTCAGATGGGTGTGAAATAAATATTTTCGAAATGAGTTCTAGAACAGGAGGTGTATGTGATCCATCACTTGGCTATGTGCAAAAATGAAAAGAAAACAAGTGTTTACAAGTTGATGAAAGCACTAGATGAAAGCACTATACATACTAAAGGAAGCCCTACGAACATGGCATTGAGAATTTTTCTATTAATGATGAAGAAAATAAATTCATTAATTACTTAATTGACATTTGTGAGCACATTAATGTCATACCATAATGGGGGAAGCAAATTAGGCAAATAAAAATGCATTAAATTTCTTAACTGATATTTTTTTTATTGGAAATTTCTCAATTGATATTTTTTTTACATCTAATATATGACATATCAATTGAATACATGGCATACACGATATTTCTCGGGTACATATATATTTCTAGCCTATTTGAAGCACGCACCACCCGGATTTGAACTTGAGTCACTCGATGAAGAGTAGGCCATTTCGGCACCTCCAACTTTTGAACCCGCGAATCGACAAGCACCTCAATAGAAGGACCTTAGTGTTGTTTAAGCACTCCTTTGCGAGTGGATAGTACATGCAAACGCGCACAAGAGAAATTTCTCAATTGATATTAGTATGAGCATTTATGTCAAACTTATTAAGGTTGACTTGTCTATGATTTACCCAAAAAGTTAATGCTCACAAAAGGGGGAGTACTATAGTAGCCCCTTATGAATGAGGGAACAAAAAACTCCAAACAAAAAAATCATCACTCCACTCTTTGAAGTCTGCCAACATGAATTTTTTTCTTTGAAATTTTCTTTGCGTATGTGAAACGGTAATAGTTGAAAGCATAAGTTAATATGACATAGCTGAAACTTGTAGTGCAAGGATTACAAATATTTAATTGTATTTTAGAAGGTTGTTGGTCAACATTCACTCAGTGACATAGAAATTATGCTCTAAGAAAAGCATCAAACTCGCCTCAAATGTGCTCATTTTGACTTGATCCTATCATTTCATTATTTATCAATTTTCATTATAATGTTATGTTAAATATTTTATGCTATGTACATTATCCCACTGTGATTATCTATGTATAATATTATTTGTCACATTGTGTATTACCGAATTTATCGTCCATTGAATTTACCGAACCAATTGTTTTTATTTTGATTATCGAACTACCAAAATGTAATCGTTAAATTCGGCAAATTGTCAAAATTTATTGAATTTTTTTTTGGTAATTTTTGTTTCAATTTTTTTTTAAAAGATAGACTAATCATCCAGTAATAAAAACACAACAAGCCTGAATGATTCAACATCAAAGATATTGATCGAATAAAATTTTCATCACTAAATGTTGTTAAGAAGTGTAGAAAAAAATTGGGGAGTGAAGAGTCGTTGATGAAGATCATGTGAGGGAATTTCAATGAAAGCAAAACACTGATTAAGATATCAAAACTTACATATTGCTTAAAAACTAAACGCATTCATGTTTGGATTTTGAAATTAGATTGCGGCTTGCTGCATAATATGAAGGGAAAAAGAAGGGGGAAATTGCTGTTTTTATTTTATTTGTTGCAGCTATAGCTCCTTGGATGCCCAGAGAAACAAAACAAGAGATCACGTAATATATTTTTTATTAGAAAAATATTAAGACGACGTAGTATTTATTTTGGCATCATTTGATTGCGTATGTGATATGAGTAACAATAATCAGTGTACATTATACGTAAAGATAATAAGCAATTTCATTTCCAAAATTATTTATGGACAAGGAAAAGATATATTTTTAACTTTAAATTATTCTAATAGGGTAGTGTCATGTTGGTTGAGGTGTTATCTTGCAATGTATCACGTCACAGGTTCAATTCTCGGTGACCGCACTAGTTTCATTTGTTGACTTTTTGTTCATTTGGTTACCACTATTTGCTTCTGTTTGGCCCATAGACCTTCTCTTGTGTGTTCATGTGTTCCGCCACGACTTTGATAGCGATAGTGAAGTTCCAGAACTGCGCGCTGCGGACATTGATACATCGCTAAAGTCTGATCTTTGGATGAGAATTGAAATGAGAGACATGCGTTTCGAATTGATAGAAAGTGTACTAGACAATATCAATATGTAATTTTGTATAGACTTGTAACAGACTCATCTAGGGAGAGCATTGTTTGATAATTTTCGATTTACCGAATTAATTTACCGTTCTCGAATTAATTCAGTTAGGTAATTTACCGATCGGTAAAACGATAAAAATAATTCGGTAAATCGGAATGAATTTTCTTATTCGGTAATTTACCGATTACCGAATAATAATATTTTTTATAAATATAAAAAATTACATATTTTAATTAGGTTATTTCTCATCTATTTTAATAACTTTTGTGATGAAATTTTGTTGATCAATCCTTTTGATGTTGAATTGTTCGATTTCTTTTATTTTTTTTGTCACTAGATGATTAGTCGATCTTTATATAATTTATTTTTAATTTTTTGCAAAAATATTATCAAAGTAAATTCGGTAATATATCGGTAATTACTGATAAATTACCGATTTACCGACTTAATCGGTAAATAGACTTATTCGGTTCAGTAATCGGAATAAAAAAATGAATTCGATAGTTCTAAATTACCGAATACTCTGCCCACTCATCTATCAAAAAAAACTTTAAATTATAATTGGTAAAAAATCCAATAAATCAATGAAGAATCAATATACAATTAATTCATATCTATCTTTTCACTAATTATAGGACGAAATCTATTTAATTTTAGGAACAAATAATACACCATCATAAAAAATAGATATCTATACCCATAAATAAATATTATTTATTTTGATAAAATTTATAAGTTTAGTAGTGGAAAGACATTATTCGGAATCTCTGCATTTTCGAAGCATTATTTATACCTTAAAAAACAAAACGAATTTATTCAATAAATTTATCTTGAGGGCCACGTCAAGACAGTTCAGAGAGAAGAATCACATAAAGATTCCCTCAACCAAGTCGCCTCGTATACGCGACGACTCGATTGCTCATCGTACCGCCTATAAATATCCACATCTCTTCGTCTCTTCAACCTAATCGAATCCTCGCGTATTCAATCCCCTTAGTCCTAAAATGGATCATCATCCGAACCCCACCAAGGATTTCCTCACTTCTCAATTTTCAAACGACGAAACACCACGTCGCAAACTGGAGAGGCTCACAGAGTACCTCGCCGGGATCGAGGCCGAGAGGCGAAAGATCGAACCTTTTAAGCGCGAGCTGCCGCTCTGTCTCGACTTGTTGAACGATGGTGCGTTGATTTTTCCGATGGTGATTTTGAGATACTTTGGGGGATGTTTTGTATTTTTACTGAAGTTGATTTTTTAATATTTGATCCTGGTTTTGTGTGTTTTTCAGCTGTTGAGAGATTGACGGAGGAGTTGAAGAATTGTAGAGAGGCTGTGGGTTGTAATTTTGAGAAAGTGGAGGGTCTGAATTCGGAAAATGATGATGGTGATGACATGAAGAACTGGATGAGTTCTGTCAAGCTCTGGAATAATCATACTGATGATTCTCATCATCTCAATCAGGTAATTGAAACTTTTAATTAGGTCTGTTTTTTTTTTGCACTAAAAAAAAATTCAGTTTTTAAGATGAACATTATGTTTAGAATCGTTGTAAATGAGCACTTAGAAGAAATTATCTCACATAGCCAAAGAGTGAAATTCTAGCTTATATTAGATTAAATTTTTTTAGCTTTTGAGTCAATATGTGTATGTAATTCCAATTGAACTAACAAATGCCAACAATGATGCTTAAATTTCAGTACTTATTTTAAGTTATATATCCAAAAAAAAACTCAGTTCAAAATAACACCCTACTCATAGAACAAAAAAGTAAAATAAAATAAAAAATAAACAGAACATGTAACCTCGGATACGGTGTTTCGTTCATAAGTCAATTAACTCAAGAATTGAGATTTCGCAATTTTGATTCTTTTTTATTTATTGTTGCAGACAAATGAAGAAGAGAATGCTGCTAAGGAGGTAATGGGGGATGGAAAGGAAATCAAGGAAAGCCCCAATGATGAGTTTTTACTAATCAACCCAGTGGCTCCTGCCGCTCTGGTGGTGGAATCAAATCAATTTTGCGCTAAAAATGTGATTAGTTTGAAAAATGGGAACGTGTTGAGTGATGAATCTAAGATGCAGAAGGGGGGGAATCAGAAAACCCAGCAACAGGTTCTCCGGAAGCAAAGACGGCACTGGTCCCCTGATCTTCACCGGAGGTTTGTAGATGCTCTTCAGCAACTTAAAGGGTCTGAAGGTAAAGTTGAAATTTTTTGAACGAGAAGTTTTGATGGAATTGTAATTCATTCAAGGCAAGAAACTGAAGTTTTTGAGTTTTGAGGTGTAATTAATTGATTGATTATATATTGGCTGATCCTACTAGAGATTCCAACTATAGATTATGATATAAGTTGAGAAGTCTACATTCTGATTGGTTTTCGAGTCACGTTTTAATATTGTTTCATTTGATTTTCATGCAGTTGCCACGCCGAAGCAGATCAGGGATGTAATGCAAGTTGAAGGCCTGACAAACGCAGAAGTGAAAAGCCATTTACAAGTACGGAATTTCTCCTCACGAGTTGAATTTACAATATTCGGTGAATTTTACCCCATAGATGACTGATGCACTATTTTCATCACTTTTGCAGAAATATAGACTCCATCTCCGAAAATCCCCTTCCCTATCGTCAAGCTCAGGCACATCAAATGGCCTAACTCGAAGCCCAGATGATCATCAGACGTACGTAAACCAGCAGAACAAGTCTCACACAATTTCTCCACAAGGGCCTCTCGACAGATCAGCTGGGTCTATGGCCAAATGCAATTCCAACAACACCATGGTAGATGAGGATGAGTCAGAAGGCCACAGCTCACGAAACCGTCTCATTTTATTGCGATGCATGCCCACATGTTGAATTTTTTTTCTAGAAAGCAAATGAATAACCCAGCTTCCAGGTCGTGGATCGTCTCATTTAGACCCACGAATTTTCCAAGGAAGCTGATGGATGGCATGTAAGACTTTGCTTCTTTTTATAATGAAACTGCGAGCACATAATGTTCGAATCTCAAATGGAATATGAGTGTAGACTAAAATTTTGATAGGAATCCAATTGTTCTACTCCCTTTTTATTAGATGATGAATTGCTTGGGCTTGCTGGAGACCTGCAGATTCATCCTGTCTTTGAAAACCGACATATGTCAATATGGACGTACTCTGTTGTTATGGCGCGAAGACAATCCCAGGTACGTAATTGTTTTACTATCTGTTTACAGTAGATGCTTTTATTCCTTATGCCTTTCTGGTTCAGATTAATTTTTTGCTGGATGCATTTCTGTTATAGGGTATCCTTTAAGACTTTAAGTATACTCCTTGCGTAGTTTCAATTGGTTTTCAAGGTACACGATGACGCCACTCAAACATATACTTAGTTGTGAACGTGATGTATGTGATTGATCTCTTGTTTTACTGATTCAGTTCGTCTGCAATGTAGCTATCGGTTATTGCTCCTTCGATGAAACAAACAATTTTAGATTCACTTCGAATAATGTTAAGTCCAACTTTTTCAAGGACATTACGTATGAAACTGTGTATTCAATGATAAAGTCTGGGCTGCGTCTAGTTAAGTCAAATTAAGATATTTTGATTTATAGTCACTTAAAATATGTAGCCTGCAAAACTTGTAAGTAGAACTCGGTCTGTTCTTTTGGTATTGGAAATTTAGTTTGGGTGTTTAGCTTAGTTTAACTTGTTTTGAGCTTAGTTTAGTTTAACTTAGATGAGCTTATTTTAGTTTAACTTAGCTCATGTGAGTTAAATGAGCTTAGATTAGCTTAGCTTAAATTAACTTATCTTACAATGAAAAAGGTATTTAACTTTTTAATATGATAAAGTTTGTTTTTATAATAATTATTACATACATATATATAATTTTCAAATTAGTTTAAATGAATTAATATTAACTAAAATACATATCAATTTAATAATTCAAGATTAAAAATAACATAACAACACAAAGTAACAAAAACAAATTCATAATATAACATTAAAAAGATTTGGGCCCTCACCAAGATCATCTTACATAATTTAAGACGCTACGAAGTCTCGGACATGTTCATTTGATCCCTTGAGACATCGGTCTTAAGGGTCAAATTAAGAGATTGTGGGAGTTTTTTTCCAAAAGTTATTGCAAAGTAAGGTAAGACGCTTTAAAACTTTTTTTCGAGACATTATGGGGGAGAAAAGAGTCTTCAAAATTAGTCTCTAGCTTGACGGGCACACTCTCCTTGAGTTCTTCAATAGTATCTTTGGGCACCCATTCTTCAAAGGTCTCATTCGAAACTATGTTTACTTCTATGCGAAAGTGTCTTTCACTCAAATACAAATACACATTAACAAAGTCTTCAATTACTTGAGGTCTTGGTGGCTTAAAGTGTTCCCCTTATATTGTCTCGTCCACAAGAGCTTCAAGCTCACTTGTTACGGCAGGGAGTAGATCTTCTTGATGAAAAAAACTTGCATCTTCCACGGATGAATCATCACGGAAGAAATCTTCAAATGAAATTGGATGTGGAAAGATGGTTGTTTTGTGCTCGCAATCAATTGATCCTCAAGAACCTTGGTAGTGGGTAAAGAAGGTTCGGTCTCGGGTGAAAAGTAGTCATAGTTTGTATTTGAATTGTCTTTATATATCTCTTTGTCATAGTTTGTAGTTGAATTGTCTTCATATATCTCTTTGTCATAGTTTGTAGTTGAATTGTCTTCATACATCTCTTGAGCATAAGTAGGCATCACATGAGCATTCCCAATAAGAGTTTGATGGAAGATAGCTTTCACTTTCCGTCCAAGCTTGCCATTCACACACTCTCACTCTATTGTGGTCATTATTATCCGAGAAGTCCAATACATGTCCATTTGTATTCATGAGCATTTCCCTTGAGATTTCTTGTTTTCCTCCACTTGAGTGTGTGACTTATTGATAGTAGTTGTTATCCTCGCAAAGAGAGATACACGAATATTAGCAAATGGAGAAATTATAAGAAGGATTTACAACTATAAGAAAATGAAAAATATCTATACGAATAGTTGGAACTTCCACACAATCTAAGCTAGTAATATGTTGCTCCCCGACAACGACACCATTTGACAAACTATTCTTTTAACCTCTAAATAATGTCAAATGTAGAGAGGATCGAATGTAGTCAGAATATTTATATACCGATAAGTACCGGATCGATCCAAAGAGAGAAAGTAAAGCACATGCACTATATAAGATTATGTGTTTCGTTCAATTATTCTAACTAAAATGATGGATGTGTGAATCTAGATCAATATGTGATCCGAAATGTAGAAGAATTTAACAAATGCACGAAGGTGTTCTAAGGTTGTTACTTCATCCAAATGTACCATTCAAGGAATATCGAGCAATACATGCATGTTATGTCGAATAAGAAATGGGAATAGACCATGTATGTATCCTAGTAAGACAAACTTTCGTTGCGCCTTTAATCCTCAAACATACATCTTAATTATGAGTCCCCTATTTCGAGGTGCATACTCGATTAATTCTACCTCGTGCAATCACACCAACTTTAGTTTCACAATTACATGAGATAGAACTCCTTTAGTCCTACTATTTCAAGCACAAAATGCCAACTTCCCTAATAAGATAATATGCCACCGTCGGTGACTACTTACTTTTTGTTGATTCAACAGTTAGTCGAGTTTTCTACCGCACCTTATTTATTTTAGTTTAGTTTGTCTTAGGTGAGCTTACTTTAACTTAGCTTTGTTTATCTTTGGTGAAATTAGTTCAACTTAGCTTAGTTTAAAATGACTTATGTAAGCTTAATTTAGCTTAGATTAGGTTATTTGGTTTAAATCCAGCACTTAAAGAATAGAACCGATGTGTTTTGTAATGTTTTAAGCGTGTATCCATTTATGCGATAATTATATGTTTAAGATTCTAAGCGTAACTTTTTTTTGTACGACAATAAACTGTTTAAAATTATAAGCATATGTCGTTTTATATGGGACTACCATGTTAAAGTTATAAGCGGATGAAATTTTGTGCGACTAATTCAGAAAGTACCATGTATGTTAGTTAATTCGAGCATGGTTGTAGGGCTGCAAGCGAGTTGATGTACTCGTGAGCAGCTCGCGAGCATACTCGGTCAAAATTCGGCCAAAGTTTGACTCGAAACGATTCAAGTATGAGCATGATAACGAGCCAAGCTTGAGCAAAGTGATGCTCGGCTTGTTTAGACTTGTGAACAACTCGTTTATAAACTCGATTATATACTCGTTATACCACTGTCTAGGAGATTGTTTAAGACCATATAGAGATTTATTTAACAAACAAACATCAATATCAGCATCACCAACAGTAAAAAGTTCAGGTTGTTTCAAGTATATTGTTTCATCCAAATCTCCATATAAGAAAGCCGTTTTCACATCTAATTGTTCCAATTCCATATCAGCATGTGCAACCAAAGATAGAACAATCCTAATAGATCTGTGTTTCACAACAGGAGCATATATTTCATTAAAATCCACACCTTCTCTTTGAGTAAACCCTTTAGCATAAAGTCTAGCCTTATACCTAGGTTTCTCTACCCCTGGTATTCCCTCCTTATACCTTAACACCCATTTACTGTCTACCACTTTTACTCCATAAGGTTTCTTGACAAGCTTCCAGGTATTATTTTTACTTAGTGAATTTATTTCATCTTGCATAGCTTGATACCACAATTCTCCATGTTTAGAGTTTAAAGCTTCCTTAGCAGTTTTAGGCTCACTCTTAGGTATATCAGCATCTACACTAAATGCAAAAGCTACCACATCTTTATAACCATATCTTACTAGTTTCTTAAGGGCTCTCTTTTCTCTATCCCTTGCCAGGTTATAGTTTTGGAGGGACTTGTGAGAATTATCAGGGCTTGGTGTATCTATCTCACTCTGATCTATATGATGTGGGGCAGGGGACTCAGATCTTTTGCACTCTTGCACCACTACATTACCCTTCTCCACCTGAGTAATCACTGCCAGGTTCATCTACCTCAAGTTCTATGGAAGTTCCATGTTCAGAAGAATTTTCTGGCTTAGGCTTTTTAAATGAGAAATCCAGTTCATTCAATATCACATCTCTACTGATAAATGTTCTCTTAAGATTCTTTTCAAGGCACCATAATTTATATCCTTTCACACCCTCAGGATAACCAAAAAATACACACTTTAAGGCTCTAGGCTCTAACTTGTCATGTTTCACATGAGCATAAGCACAACAACCAAACACTCTTAGTTTACTATAATTAACAGGATATGTAGACCACATATGCATATGTGTTTTAAAATCAATAGCAGCAGATGTACATCATTGATTAAATAACATGCAGTACTAGCAGCTTCAGCCCAGAAGGATTTAGGCATACCTGACTACAGTAGGAAGCATTTTACCCTTTCAAGGATGGTCCTGTTATATCTCTAAGCCAAGCCGTTTTGCTGGGGTATACTTGCAACTGTATGGTGCTTTTTAATACCACAACACTTACAGAAATCCATGAATTCCTTATCTAGATACTCAAGGCCTTTAGTTGTTTTAAGTCTTTTAATGTGTTTACCTGTTTGATTCTCTACCAGTGTTTTTCAGGTTTTAAATGTATGAAAAGCCTCAGATTTCTTAGCAAGGTAATAAATCCAAACTCTTCTTGAATAATCATCTATGAAGGTTATAAAATATCTCATACCACTATGTGGCTCAGTTCTTGTTGGTCCCCAAAGATCTGAGTGTATGTAATCCAAAATTTCAGTGGTAAATTTTACTGTGCTAAATTTTACCACTATGAATGACCTTATTGAATCCAGTATAAATTTTACCACTATAAATTTTACTGTGCTAAATTAGCAAGGTAATAAATCCAAAATTCCAAAATATCTCATACCACTATGAATGACCTTATTGAATTTTACTGTGCTAAATTTTTCCATAACACAATTTTCACAAAAGACCATATTTCCCAGTTTACCATTACCTAGATGACCTTGTTCGTGCAATTTACATATTTCTTTTTCACTTTCATGACCTAGTCTCAAATGCCACAGGGAAATATCAACACTGGTTTTCTGTGTAATTAACTACAACTCCCATAATTGTGTTACGTAGCAAAACATAAATTCCATTCATCCTCACACCTTTCATAATTACTAGAGAACCTTTTTGTAACTTTCACAACACCATTTTCAGCCTTAAATGTGTATCCCTGTTTATCTAGCATGCCTAAGGAAACAAGATTTATTTTGAGTTCAGGCACATACCTAACCTCATGGAGAATAATCTCTTGTCCATCCTCGCTCCATTCTCAATCTCACTGTGTCAATACCAGCCATGGTGCATGACTTGTTGTTCCTAAGATGAACTGTCCCTTGCTTTCTTTTCTCAAGCTCTTGAAACCAAGACTTATTTGAGGTCATATGTTATGAGCACCCACTATCCAAGATCCACATAGAGTTAGACTCTACATTCATGACTACTAGCAGGTCAGCACTCGCATAACCATCTTCTACCATGACAGCATCACCTTGCTCCTATCTTTTCCCACCAAATAATTTCTTTCTGTCTGGACAATCCCTCCTGAAATGCCCTTTCTTATGGAAAAAATAACACTTCAGCTTCTTCATATCAGCCTTGGGACTTTGTGGTGTACTAGGTCTTTTTTGAAATTTCCCTTTGTTATTTTTCTTCTGAAATCCTGGCCTAAAAGGTCTCCCATGGGCCACTAGGCTATCCCCTATCTCATGACCCGATTTAGATTCAATTTGTTTTGACTTCAGGGCAGCAAGAACTTCCTCCATTGATAGTGTTTCTCTAGGATACTTCATGGTCTCTACAAGGGTAGCATATTCTGATGGCAAAGCATTGAGAATCATTATTGCTTGATCCTCATCTTCTATCTTCTCCTTGATGTTTTCCAGGTCAATGACTATTTTTGCAAAGTCATCCAAGAACTCATCTATAGGCTTGATGTTATCCATTTTCAAGCCAAATAGCTTTCCATTCAGAGAAATCCTAATAGTCAATGTATTTGACATATACAATGACTCAAGCTTTGTCCATGAGCCAACATCAGTCTTTGCTTGGCAACGTCCCTTAAGACCGTATCCCCAAGATGCAAGATAATTGTACTTTAAGCCATCTCAATTATCTCATCCTTCTCATCTTGAGTCAGTGTTGCTGGTAGGTTCTTTTCGCCCTTCAGTGTTTTAGAGACCTTCATTTAAACCAAGATTGCTTCCATACGCCGTTTCCACAGTGCGAAATCCCCCTTTCCATCAAACTGATCAATCTCTACTTTCGTCGACACCATTGCGCCATAAATGGCTCTGATACCAATTGTAAAGTCGAAGAATAAAAAATGTAGCGAGTAGAATCAACGAAACAAAACTCAACACATGATTTTCCCTGGTTCGGAATGGCTGGGGTGACCAAACCTACTCCAGCAACCACGATCGATCTTTATTGATGAAATCAGTATAACAAGGAACTACGCCGCAACGATCCGAGCTACACGCCTCAAGCAATTACAATCTCTCGACCTCAATCGCTTCAAATTGGCTCCAAGACTTATAATCTCTCACCTCAATCACTCTTTTGAACTCTAATCCCAAATCTTTGATTCTAAATACAAGTTTCAAGCGCCTTTCAAACTAGTCCCTAAAGTTTACAGGACTTACAAAACAACCCCCTAAGTTATAGAGCTTACAAGCCCAACTAGTCGTTCTAAATACTTTAACAGACATTTAAACCTATGCTAAACGATGTCATCTCGTCTTGAGCCTTCAATCTTGAACTCCGTTATGGCTGATCGTTCTGCCTTCTTTAGCCACCGTTTTCTCCGCCGTACGCCGTCGCCTCGGCCCAGCCTCCACCTGATTGTGCTCACGTGATCTCCGATTCACTTTTACAATAGAAATTTCGGTTCTATCGCGCGATAACAATCAAGTAACGTTTGAATGCATGGGCGTTTCAAGGTTCTGTGAAGCTTGAAGCAAAACATAAAAATGGATCTTTTTAGTTACGACGACGCATAAAGTTTCAAAGCACTCTTATTTCACAAACTAGCACATACAAGCGCCACACAATTTCAGCAACCCATTGTAAGATGAAGGAATGAATTTGAGTTATTTGTATTGATAGGTTTGACAGTATAAATAGTACATGAGCGGTGCTTATTTAGGCAACCGAATCGGATATGATACAAGTCAAATATAATGTTATCATTATAGAATATATAACTAGCTATACTTGGTGTGCGTATCTCTTGGATGATGAGGATCAAGGCCGGCTCATCCTTGAGGCAACTGAAGCCCTCGCTTCAGGCGTCACCAAATGTTGATTTTTTTAGCTAGTGAAATTGAGTTTAAAAGGCCTCATTTGATAGAAAAAAAGCCATATTTTGATGAAAAAGGCCTCATTTTAATGAAAAAAAGGCCACAAATCCTTCAAATGAACTTTATTTAAGAACAAAAAAGGTCTCAAATTTTCAAAGGAAAAAATTCACTTTAGGCTTCGTAATAACTTAAGCCGGCCCTGCTGAGCAGGGGCGGATCTACTTGAAGGTAAGGGGGGGGGGGCAACTGCCCCTAGTGAATTTACAAAAATAACCCTAGTTGTAGTGTAATTTTCGAATATGCCCCCAGTCGTTTTTTAATTTACCCCCTATATTTTTAATTGCCCCCACTGATTTGCCCATGCTGTTTTTTAATTTGCCCCCTGCTGTTTTTTTAATCAGTCCTTCACTATCAAAAAAAGAAGAAGAGAAAAAGACCAGTCCTTCATCCACAACCACAAATCCACCAACGGAGTAAATGAACAAACAAAGGCTTGCCTATATCGCTATTATCCCACATCGCCCATTCAATTGCTACCGTTAGGTTCGGAGTTAATATAAAATATGACAGAGGCAAGCAATGTCTCCAAAGCAGATGCTAGTGGGCTGGTAGTGTTTTGGGCTTTTGTCATATTTACAATGACAAGCTTACGCAACCGCATGGCAGATTCTTTTTTGTGTGACGGTCTCATTTGTTATATTGAAAAGGATTTATTTCATTCCGTTAGTAACGGAGATGTGATGGGGCGCTTTATGAAAATGAAAACTCGAAGAGAGAAATTATAATAATTTTTTTTTTACTTTTACATGTTGCCCCTAGTCAAAATAAATCCTGGATCCGCCACTGATGCTGCTGAGGATGCATAATATCAGGTATCATGATGCATCCGAAGGCGATGATATGCATGGTCTGACACCCATAATGTGGGTTGCACACTTTAGGTCGCACAATCACCCCTAATTTGTGGTGTCATGACTCGTATTTACGTTTAGCTTGTACTTACATTGTTTGGTCAATATTGCTGTGCAAGGGCATGCATTTAAAAACGGAGAGTCACTGAGCTACCAAATCCATTATTTCTTTTAAATCGTAGATTTACCCTCATTTGTACCACGTAATAGATAATTGACGTGTGGTATTTTGCATATATAGTCAAAAACAATTTATAGTGATGACCGGTAAGACCGGTGTCGAACCCAAGGGAGCAAACGTGATTATACGCTAGGGAATCAAATTTTAACTCGGCTATTCCTTCAGATCAATTATGAGGTGATTATCAAACAAGAAACAAGTAATGAAATATTTTCAAGGGGTTTCAATTCAATTAAAGAGAGTTTCGAGGGGATACTCCCCTCCTTGGCAATTTCCCGATGATCATGCACACAATAGTTAAGTCATTCATAGGTGTCAATTGGCTTAAAACCTAGGTTGGACTAAGGTAGATAAACTCTCGTTTGAATCTAGTCCTAATCAAGCTCTCTCCATTAGAATCTCACTTTCTCAATTTATTGATTCACTTTATAGCACTATTATCCTTGGAATCTCTCCCTAAGGCAATAAATGTTATATGCATTAAGTTCTGGTCAACCTCACACCATGCATTTACTTTCATAAACACTAGATATGATCATTTTCTCCTTATCCAAATCATCACTAAGCTCTCTCGATACTTAGATCAAAATTCTAACACTAACTTGTCACTTAGACATTTTCTCAAACACTTGGTGACATGTCATAGAATAAGCATATGAGGAAATGAAATAAACACCATAGATTACATGTTCAATGTGTATACATGATCAAAGAGTACCAAGGAGGGTTGTAAAACCCTCAAAACACAAGGGAACTACTCACACATCATGTAAGACAACATGGTGTGAGTAGGGTTTTTGCACAACAAATGAGAATAGAAGAGGGATAGAAGAAGGATGGTTAATCCTAGTGTCTCCCTTGATCTTCACTCCTCCTTAGTTGGATGATGCTGGCTGACCTTGATTTGATCTCCTTTTCTTGTATTTTTCCCCCAAGATGCCAAGTGTCTAGGTCAAACTTGTCTCTTTCTATTTATAGCCTCGTAGAAATTTCATACTGTAGCAGTCACAGTCGGTGGACTGGAAAGTGCTGGCGGCCCAGTCGGTCGATAGAAGGTTGAAAAGGCAATCTCGAGTAGTGATCTCCCAGTCGACCGACTGGTGCAGGGGAGCTTCCCAGTCGACCGACTGCGAAAATGAAGAAAGTGAGGCTTCTGAGTAGCTTGGCCAGTCGATCGATTGGTGACCTTAGTCGAGCGATTAGGCATCCGAAGCTCCTGGTCAGTCGACCGACTGGAGGGTCCAGTCGACCGACTGCGCAAATGAAGAATGTGAGGCTCCTGAGGCCTTTCGCCAGTCGATCGACTGGAGGTCTTTTTGCCCATATTTTGCTCTAGTCTTCGATTTTTCCCCGAGTTTTCGTATTTTGGCTTTGACACTGAGATATCTTGTTTTGTACCTGAAACGTACGAAAAGAGATCAAATGACATCGAATTATCGCCGGAAACGAACTAAAGCTATAGTGAAAACGGGTATTAATAAGTCGAAAACTCGACTTATCAATAATCTATGAGAACATTGGTACAGAATGATAATACAGATAGAGTGTGGTAATATATTATTATTGTAAACCAATAAATAGATATATAACAAAATAATTCGAAAAAATTATAACAGGCACTTTTTTGTTTGTTGATAAACTGCATAAAAGCAGATACAAAAGCGACATAGAGGACTTAAAAAGTTGGGAAAAACATCCATCCGGGACCAGCTCCGACAATATAAACGAGAAAGATAAGATAAGTATGCCGCTGCTCCACTTCGCCTCACGCCTAGATGAGTAATCCACTTTAACTCAGAAGAACATAAAAACATTAAACATAAATTGAACAGGCCACACGTGTCCTTAAGCCATCCACTTGCGTACAAGGATTGCCAGCACAGCACAAAGCTGTAGACGGCTGCAGCATCGTATGACAGCCACACAGCGGCTCATCCTCATGGCATCCACACCACTTGCTGGCAGTTTCTTGCATCATCGACGACGAAAGTAGCCGGCCAAGCAAAACAACACCGCGGGTCAAAAAAACCCAAAATTGAAATCCAGTTTTCCCCCTCGTGAGTAGCAGTGATACCATAAACCCGAAAATGAAAATCGATCAACAACAGATGTCGAACGAAAAACAAACAACAGTCTGACCTAGTGAAAACCAAACAACAGTCTGACCTAGGTTGACTCAAAGAAACCATCTTAGGCAGGAAAACGCCTAGAGGGAAGGAAGAAACAGAACCCTAAATTGACCAATTGAAGGTCACTTGATCCCCTCTCGTCGCCGCTAAGTTTGTAAAAGATGAAATCTCGCCGGCGAGATTTGAAGAGAACGGGCAGAAGAGAGAAGGGGGATAATAAGCTTAAAGTTGAAAGCAAAATAAATTAACACTTTGTTGAATAGCAATTACAGAGGGAAATGAGCAAATAGACAATTTGCAACAATATGCTCGTTTCGAATTAAATATGATAGCATGCTCAAATTCAACAATAATTTGGACCTTAGCAAAAATAAAGATACTTCAAATATCCAATAATAAATTACTCCATGAATAAATAATCCAGCTATATGTTAAACAACATAAATTTTTTTTTTTTGCCGCCACCACATTTATTAAAAGATCAAGGTTCAAAACGCCAGAACCGGGGCTTAGTCAAGCGAGATAGGAAACCCTATCAAAAGACTGAACGGTCCTCAAAAGAGCAACACCCTAAAAGAAGACCTAGAAGGTTAGCAACTCCGAGCAAACGACCAGGAGAGCAGCTAACTCAAGAGGGCGCCTACAAGGCATGATGAGGACAAGTAATGCACTGGGCCGCTAGCCTAATCCGATCGCCACGTAGGGCTTGACGGACTGCAGCAGAAGTCGGTAACTCCTCAGTGGAAGCGAGAAGGAAAGCAGGAGCATTAGCTGCCCTGCAAATACGAGAGAACAAAATACCATGCACGAAGTCGGACACCGCGTTAGTGCTGCTGCACAGCTTGGCTTTGAGAGCGGGTATGTCTGAGTGACAAGACTGAATGGCATCCACTTTTAGCCCAACATCTTGCATGTCACGGAGGGCCTGAGCTAGACCTGAGTGAGTGTGAATATGATAGGAAGTAGAGCAATGAAGGGCACAACCTCTCTCATCCCGAAGAATGAAGGCGCCTTTAAGACCTGCACCTGCCATCACCCAAGCCACATTTAGAGTCGTGCCATTAGGGAAAGTAGTCCAAATTTTCTAGCGGGCCTTAGGGGCGTAGGGGATAGGAATCCGGAGGGCCTTGAGAGAGGCACTGTTGAGCACGGACGGAGTATATGGAAGCTGAATACGCGGAGCAAGAGTGTGCATCCACTGGAGTATTTTGCTTGAGACATTATAAAGAGTGCCCTCATGAATGCAAATATTTCGAAAGCGCCAAACTTCCCAGAGACTACAACAGGCCCATGCTATACGAAGGCCATCCATGAGATTCAGCCGCCCTCTAGCACTACAAGAAAACACGTCATAAGCTACGACTTAAATTCAACGGAATTTATTTTGTTAATAATATATATATAACCTTCCAATTTTGGTGGTAAATAAATCCGTTGATATTTATGTGTTATAAGTTACAAATTCACCTTGACGGAATAAATTTTGTTGATAATGTATACATAAAATCTTCGAACTTTTGAAGGAAATAAATCCGTTGATATTTATGTGTTATAAGCTACAAAATTAAACTCGAGGGAATATATTTTGTTGATAATATAAATACAAAACCTTCAAATTTTGGTGGTAAATAAATCCGTTGATATTTTTGTGTTATAAGTTACAAATTCACCTTGACGGAATAAATTTTGTTGATAATGTATACATAAAACCTTCGAACTTTTGTAGAAAATAAATCCGTTGATATTTATGTGTTATAAGCTACAAAATTAAACTCGAGGGAATATATTTTGTTGATAATATAAATATAAAACCTTCAAATTTTGGTGGTAAATAAATCCGTTGATATTTTTGTGTTATAAGTTACAAATTCACCTTGACGGAATAAATTTTGTTGATAATGTATACATAAAACCTTCGAACTTTTGTAGAAAATAAATCCGTTGATATTTATGTATTATAAGCCACAAATTAAACTCGACGGAATATATTTTGTTGATAATATAAATATAAAACCTTCGAATTTTTGGTTGGAAATAAATCTGTTGATATTCAAGTGTTATAAGTTACAACTGAAACTTGACGGAATATATGTTGTTGATAATATATATATAAAACCTTCGAACTTTGGTTGGAAATAAATCCGTTGATATTTATGTGTTATAAGCTACAAATTAATCTCGACTAAATATATTTTGTTGATAATATATATGTATAACCTTCAAATTTTGGTTGGATATAAATCCGTTGATATTCATGCGTTATAAGTTACAAATGAAACTTGACAGAATATATTTTTCTTGTAGTGTAGGCTTCATAGTGAAGAGCGCCCAAAGTTGCGAAAACGTGCGAGGGATAGGGATATCCAGGTGCCTCTTCCCCAGTGACCACACTTGCAATGCCACCTCCCCTTGAATGAAAAGATGCCACACTTGCAATGCCACCTCCCCTTAATTAAACAACATAATTAATAAAACAAAGTATAAACATATGAACCAGCATAAATATAAACAAAATAAATACAAGCAAATCTAGGGACAGGAGTTGAGCTTATTCTCATTCAATTATTTCCAAGCAATTTTAAAGCTTTTATTCCAAAACGATCACTGCAAACTTCTTACTAGCTAGGTTTACATTCGGACATTGCCAATATACATATCCCATAAAAGATCATAAAAATTCATGTGGCTCATCAGCCCATAACACAAACTTACTTATATTTATATATCTTATCGTCACTTTCGGACTCATAATAGACACTTAAACCAAGTTTTCCTCACTCTCTTCCGATATATTCTTCGTTCTTTGCCTTTTCAATAGCTGCCATCTTTATAACCTCCAAAGATTGCTCAAGATCATTGCATAGTTCGTGCGGATTGGGAATGATATTATCATCCGAAGATAGTATGAAGTTCAGGTTGCCCGCATAGCTCATCACATGAATCATTAATGCCTATTTATCAATATAGTACAATTCAAAACGTTATTCAAAAGTTTAATTTCAGAATTCCTTTCTAAATTTTGAAACCATTATATTTGTAGAAAACCTATTTTTCAACACATATTCTACGATTAGAGAATAATAAACAAACGACGAAGAAACATTATTAATAACAAAATATAGTGAAAATAAAACTTACAACAGTCTGGCCAAAGCAAGTGCAGCCCAGGACTGCCAATGGGTATCCAAACATACTTATCTCTTCTTGAGGTCCCACCATATTGGACATCCACATTGTTGGGTGCACCGGAAGGCTTGCAAGCTATATAATTATAAGTCAATACGACGTATTTATAAATAACTGCGACTTAAATGGATAATCGTTACGTTTATGTGCGCATAACTCCGTTTATTACCTTAAAACCAAAGGTATTCAGGAAAAGTCTACCGATGTGGTATGAAAAATGAGATTCCAAAGATGCTTTTTTCCGATTCATGGCTGACTGAGCTCGATAAACATACTCTAATGGATTATTGTGACGCATCATGATTTTGAAAGGGTAAAGAACATAACCAATTTGATTTCCCCATCTCGCCAACGACTTTTTACTTGTCATATCCTCTATTGCCTGCGTTCGATCAGTAGAAGTTTACGCTCTAGGTGAAATGTCTCATTATACACTACAACCAAATTAGGATATGTCTCTCATAACCAATAAATAAGTTTCAGTCAGATTGAAGCTAGCAGCTAGAGTTCAATAATAATTGTTCTAATATATGAAATTCAACAATTAAAATTCAGTACACATAATTTTAGACTTCCATTAATGGCATAGGGTTGCGAATTAACTTCAATAATACGAAGTATTTATTTGTAATATCAAAAAAAAATATCGCAAAAAATAGTTGATTATACTAATCCGACTCACTTGAATTCCTGGAATCGATCTAATGTTGAAATACATAGTCGCTCTAAAACGCAGCTTACGCGGTAGATTATTGCTTCCATCATTCTTCTTCACCTTCTTTCCACTGTTCATTTCCCCTGAACAGTCAAAGTAATTAACACTCACTGTTCAGTGAAAGTTAGCTAATATTGAATTTTTCATGTTTTTGATGGAGGCTGATTAATACGTAGTTAATAATTAAGCTCACCGTATCTACGATTTAAATAGCGACTCAGCCCGGCTTCTATCACCCCCATCACAACATCATTAAGAGTCTGAGACAGGAAAACAAATGTGTCATGGCTACGTACCATTAATGTGAGAGAGAGATGTGATCACTTACTGCTTTTGTTATATTCTTCACCAGTTTTATGTCTTCCAAACGAACTGAACTGATTACGATTCGACGGGGAGTTTGTCCAGCACTGTTCGGGCCCTTGATTGGATTCGGAGTATCATCCAAGAAAAAGGCAGTAGCCAAGAGATTCAAAATATCTACTAGGGTATTCCAAAGGAGCCTTACAAATGATAGCCATTTTCCATACATAGAAACACCACTAGTATTATCATCCTTCTTCCCTTTTTTGCTGACAACAGGAAAGCTTGGTAGTGCATTTGGATCCGCAGTTTTACGAGTGAAGCTCATAAATAGGGACATGAGAGAGGTACCATCACCGATCGAATGATGGAACCTAAATAGGGCAACAGCCATGGCACCTTTGGACGTCATTTTGTCCAGATTGAGAACATGCACATCCCATAATGGCTTTGACATGTCTAGAGGAACACCAGTTAGGTCACGAGTGTAGTCCTCCACAAACTTGTCAACGCCAACTTTTGCAGTTTCCTCGGAATCAATCTTGGGAAAGAAGACGTGATTTTCGATATCAACCTCAGTTTTCACCCATCTCATTTTGGCAGATACTTCCCCGATCGCCTCGTTGTCAGTCACCTATAAAACACACCGAATTGTGTCAGAAGAATATATATATATACTAATCTAAAATTACAATAATGTTTCATGGACTGAGAAAAGGGTGCGCATGCATGCATGTCATCACAATATTTCTTAAATTATTAGTTTATTTATTGGTATTTACTTTCGCAGTTAGTATTACCCGTATAAATATCGACAGGAAAAAGATTATGTGCAAATTATAAATCGACGAATTATGGTACACTTCCTACGAACTATGATATAGTCCAGGAAAGTGGTCTATAATTCATTTGGATAAAATCATGGCATATAGTTTATAGGAAGTGGATCATTTACACCAAAAAAATCAAATTTGCACCCGATCTTGACTCAGTATCGACATAATTAAAAGGGAAAATGACAAAGAGGGGGTATGAACTACCACCAATTGACAAATCACGGTCCGAACTATGAAAATTGAAAATTAAGGGCAATTTCAAAATATTTTACTTATCAATTTCAAAATTAATAAGGGCAATAAGATTTTTTCAATTCATTCATTTAGTTAACTTTGTTAATGGACGGAGTGATATTCTGTCAATTAAGTGCAATTAAGTGTTATATGAGGATTAACATATTTTGAAATTGCCCTTAATTGTCAATTTTCATAGTTTGGAACTGTGATTTGTCAACGGGTGATAGTTCATACCCCCTCTTTGTCATTTTCCCTAATTAAAATACAAAACTTCAAGTGATCAAGTAATCAAAAATTTCTCTCAACTTTAAACACTACGCTTATAGTGCATAACAAAATGTACCTGCAAGCTCGAGAACCGAGGGAGGGCAAGGAACGTAGAAGAAATGCCGGCTTTAAAATGGTCAGGATCGATGAGTGTTTTTGTGCCAACCAACCCCATGATGTAGAGACTGCTACCAGGTCTGTGAAAAAGTCTAGCCATGGGGCTCAGTGGCTCATCACTGGTAACATCCTTCGGTCCGGTAGTCTTGATAGGGTTTGGAGCCCGGAACTCAAAATCAGCATTTCCCTCCATATATCTCGATATTCAAAAGAGTACTCCAATAATTAAGGTGTGTGCGTTATTGAAACAGTACACTGTGTCTTGTTACCAATTTATAGACTTTTTTGTTCGTTGAGATAACTTCAGATCCGAATGAAGAATGAAAGTTAGTAGCATTCCTAGGCATTCAGGGTGTGGGGCTCGAGCGGGGGTAAGGGGGGCGTCAAGGGGTCACCTAATTAATAGAGACAAATGTGCCTTATCCTCGTTTTACAAGCAACTTGCAGATCATTAAACACAACTCTATGTATAGATAAAGGTTTGTCTCCAGAATAACTCACGTTTTGTAATTGTTTTTAGAGAAAATGACAAAAAACGATTACAAATTTACCATTTTCTGTCAAATTATGGTCCGAATTATAAAAATTGACAATTCAGGGGGCAAATTAAAATTGATTTGTCACTAATAAAACTTACTAATTATTAAGGTTAAGGGGATCAATTAAATTGAAATATGCCCTTCAATTCTATCATAACCTACAATTTTTGGTGATAAATTAGTTTAAAAAAATTCAATTTATCCCAGAATTGTCATTTTTGATAGTTCGGACCTTGGACAGAAGGTGATAATTCATGACCCTGTTTTGTCACTTTCCCTTATTTTTAAGCCAACTTACTTCAAATTTGCTTCTACTCACTCTCAAGTTGAACTGTTAGTTGGTTTGCCACCTCTAAATTTAGGAAAATTTTCCATTTTAGCTCCCAATCTACTTAATTTGGCAAATTATTTTTTGTGTTATTCACTTTTCATGAGCCGTTCTTAGCAACAACCCTAAGGCCTAAGAAGCCCTAGACAACAGTGTCTAAATCATAGTCATTTAAATTATTTTGAGTATAATCAACCTCACGAACAGTCGAAAAGTAAAGATTGTTTCAAACGGTGGCTGAACATAAAACGCTCTACTCAACAACGTCTCATAACCGAGTAGATTGGGAACCAAATTGCTCAATTTGAGCAAATTAGAAAATTTTCCCTCAATTTAGGATGGAAGTTGGCTATTGAAAAATTTTATATGACAATACAAGAAAAAATGTTATTATTAATGGTCTTTTCGGTTGAGAATTGAACACAAGCTCATGTATATATATTTTATTTATGGATAATAAACTATAATAACTAAATAGTGACTCACCTAAAATCATACTTCACCCAATGCCCAAATTCTTTTATTGATTTTTTCTTAAATAAAATTATACGAACTAAAATTATATTTAATATGAATACTGCAGTTTGTGATTCTTCAATTATTTGTGGCATTGGTGGTTATATTGGGTCAATTCAGGGGCTTGATTGGGATGTTGACCCTATTGAATTCGAGTTAAAATCAGTCACTATTGAGACTATTCAACTAATATTTATTGCACATGTGGTTTTTTTGAGGACTTTTTGATCAATCCTAATCCCCGTCCTTATCTCAGCTGTGTACCGCCTCAGCCTATTCTTGTCTTCAATGCGGATGGTATCAGAACCAAAACTCTGCAGTAGGTGACCGTGAGCGGTCTCCGAATGGAGGGACGATCCTGTGTGTCTCTGTCCTGCTTGATCATAACGAGGACGTTAGGATTCTGTAAGTGGGGTGTATGTAACACCCCAAATTCTGAATGAACTATTGTCCCACATCGAGTGTGAGTAGTGCTTGTGCTAGTTAACATGTCACCAATCTACCATGGTCTTTTGTGATAGAATCCAGGTTGTGGTTACCTAGTGGAGGGAGGTGACATGACAATTAGGACAAGCTAGGATCTGCTGCGGGTGGAGATAGTTGCAACTATCTTGGGCTGGTGGTCGCGTCGGCGGGAGACAATTGGAGGGGTTTAGGAGGCGTTGTGGGGGGAGTCTTCGAGTGTCAATTTGGGGCTGTGGTGGTCGCGTCGGCGGCTCTGGCTGCGGCGCTGGATGGAGGGTGTTTAGAAGGGGAGGAGGAGACATGGAGTTTGTGCCCCTTTTGGGTGTCTTTTTCGGTGTATATATCGATTGTTGATTTTTTTCTCTCTAAGTGTGACTGTGTCAGCTTAAGGGAGTCTTTTTCAGTCGAATTCGTTCAGAGTTCAGACTGTGTTTTGGGTACTCTTCTGACTGTGTTTTGGGTGCTCTTCTAGACGTCGTTGAAGGAAGGAGCAATGAATGTTTTCGTTTCGTTATCTGTATGCATAGGGTTCTTATTTTACTTATGCTAGTTGTTAGTGATTAGCTGGAGGGCCGGCCCACTACGTGATGCCTAGCGGAGCAGTACTCCATTTATCTTTTATGCAGGCTTGTATTGTTGGAACAGATACTCTAGCTCTAAGTCTTCTATATCATCTTTGTAACTGTTTCAAACAATTTATCAAAAAAAACCAATATTTATTATGAGGTAAGCTGTGGTTGAGGCGAAGAATGAATATCATAAGACTCGTTACAATAATGCACTAAAGTCCAAAGTTCTTGCAGAGCGCAGCCCCTATATACATTTTGAACTTAATGAGACATTGTGATTTGTGGGATCAAACTCACTGAACACAAAGTGAATGCTTTTTACCAGTGCAATGCATAGTGAGAATGTATGCTATATATTTATGTTTTATTCGTGCAGTTACCCTTTTTTTTGCATATGTATTAAGAAAAAAATCAATTTGATTTATATAAAATACTATTTTTAAGTTTCTTTCGCAAATCTGTGTACGAAACGTTTTGTTCTGTCAATATGGATTTTGACCTGTTGGTTGAGGTGTCCGTCATAAATCCTTACACCCTGAATGATCACCTATTTAAAAAAAAACGTTTTGATCACCTATTTTAAAAAAAACGTTTTGTTATCATAAAGTTATAGCGTCATCACTCGTGCGACAACCATACAACAATATTACGATAAGGTGTCGGTGTACAACTATCCCAAAGCTAGCCCACGTTTTTCTCGCACAATTATCTCAGAAGTTGTATAAGAAGGACATCTGTGAGACAGCCAATGGGAACATTAAGGCAAGCCTGCGCAGGTTATGGTTGCAATGACATGTAAAAAAATAAAGTGTTCATACACGAGGAGCGTTCAAATGAGACAGTGAACAGTAAAGTGAGGCACGTGAGGCACGATCTCAACCACACATCTAACCCCCGTGCATTTGTGGCGCGCCACGTGTCCCAAATAGTAAACCCCACTAACTTTTGAAAAGTCAACAATTGCGGCTGTGAACGTGGCTGCGCCACTTGTCACAATGAGTGGCCCAGATCGTGCCTCACTGCCTCATTCTTACAACCCTGCCTCAACCGAGTGCTCCCCGTTCATACACATGTCAACTAATTGTTATATAATCACATCAACATTGATGTTCTTATTTCATCGAGAATATGCTTTTTTGAACCTTGTGATTCCCAAATTACATTCTTTGTCTTCTCAACAGAACTTTCACTTGACTTCACTTTCCTAACTATCAGACATTATACACGAGACTCTAAAATTCGAAGAATTACAAGAGTATCAAGGCCAGTCACGGAGTCAGAATTGAAAAATTACTAACACTGACTCTAAAAATAATAAAATGACTATATTTAATTTTAGGCTTGAAACTCAAAGCCAGCGTAATACTCTTATAATTTTCATCCTATTTTTTAGTTTTTATACTCTGACCATAATTAAAGCTCACTTTCACCCATCATCAGTCAAAACTATTAGACACCTTCAAATTAAAATTAATTAAAAAAAAAACTCTATTTATAAGTGGCACAGCGGACCAAAAAAAGTATAAGTAAAACGGTTTTCAAATAATAAAATGAAATTTTTGTTGTTAGATTGTAGCAGTTCTAACAGACTCCTCATACTCTTCAGGCCTCCAACAAAGTACCACACAACGCCACCGATCGAAGATCTCCATTCCCATTTGTTGGCTCTTGCGTAGTTAGCAAACCAATCCGCAGCTCTGTTGCTTTCACGCATGACATGCTCAATGCTCTAATTCTTGAAAGTCTCTAAGACAGTATGTGAAGCACTTCAACACCCAATTGTGTCTGGGACCTCCACTCGAGTATTTCCCTTCAGGATTGCCTCCAAGCTGTCCGACCTGAACACTACCTTTTTGTAATTCCCATAGATTCCGCTATCCGCATAGCTTGCAGAATGGCCATGCCCTCCTACACTACTGCTATTAACCTGCAAAAACATTGTTGATGGTTCTACTGTGTCTTTAAATAAGACAGTAAAGCCAGACATATTTTCCCATGATCCATCACAGTATGCAAGAAGATCTGATTCCCTGGACTCTTCATAAGCCCTCTAAAAGTCTCTATTCTTGCCGTTCACCCACCTATGACATTCGAGCAAGTATGATTTAACTCTCACCGCAACTTCTAACGGACTGTAATCATATACATTCTGATCTTCATGAATTTTATCTTGTTCCTGTAATACCAAACAAACCAACACATGCAAGCCAGAGCTCTGAACTCCACCATGGACAACTTATGGGCGCAAAACCAAACCCACGACCAAGTACAGTTCAACTCAATCACCTCTACTTGGTGACTGTCGGTGATTGCTTTACTGGTAAGCCAGGACAACTTAGGGAATACTGGGGATTCACAGTTCAACTCAATCACCTCTCTACTGGTATCCCTAACTCCCTCCAACCAGCACAAACCCACCAACAGTCTTTAAATACATGTGTATCATAGTCTTATTTTGCATGCATTCCACAAAAAACACAATCTGCATTATTCACTTCACAACCTTTTTCGCATCAGGGAGCCCAATGTAGAATAATCTCCATATAAAGAACTTCACCTTATTAGGTAAGTTCATATTCCACACCTTGGCGCTAGAAGTTTTTAATACCTGTTTGGTCTGAGGTCTCTCCCATATAATGCCCATTCTCTGTAGTTACTCCTTTTGCCACCAGTTCATATGCTGATTTACAGTCAAATTCTCCGGAATATGAGAGTTTCCATCTATAATCTCACCCGCACACAATCCTCGCTTAAATATGTCCTTGATGCATGCTGCGCCACCCGTGGGAAGGCCTCTGACCCCCAAGAAATTTGTCTTCTCAAAATACTTGGCTTTAAGTCAGGTTCGGCATTTTCAAGATCCTCCAGGCTTGTTTCATAAGGAGAAAGTCCCTAAGTCCTAGCCTAGCCCTCCTAATTCTTTACTTTTTATATGATAACGTCTCTGCTAGTCCAGTGAATAGGTTTTGCCTTTCCATTATTTGACCACAGAAAATTGATTTCACTAGCTAAGATTCTGTTAAAAAGGCTTTTAGGCAACCTAAAACACTGCATAGAAAAAATAGGGATGGACTGTAAAGAACTCTTAATCAGTATCTCCTTACTAGCAAAAAAAAAAAAAAAAAGGCTTTTAGGCTTTTTTTGCATTTCTTCCTCTACTGTTTAAAGGTTTCAGTCTTATTAAGCTCAATAACAGTAGGTAACCCAAGATATTTCGTATGCCTCTCTACTATTTTAAGTCCCAGTGTATCAGCAATAATTTAGCCATTTCAAGTCTAGTGCTTGGGCTAAACACAATTTAAGACTTTTCATAATTAACTTTCTGACATGAGATATGCTCCTACCTATCCTAAACCAATTTTACCACGTTAGTTTCATTAAGGGCATATGCAGCGGTGCGATTCTCACCAGGATTTGGGGACGTTCGACGATGGATTTTTGTGCAGCGGTGACATTCTTGGGGAGATCGCATGCTCGGCGAGGATTGGGACACGGGAACGCCTGCTCAGAAATGCTGGACGAGAACGCCTGAGCGAACGTCCTCCACGAGTGAAGCTGTGCGAGTGAGTCGCGTGTAAAACCAATCGAACGAAATCGATCAAATTGAACATTGAAAACTTGAAGGCTCACTTGCTAGATGATTTTCGACATCAATCGAACTCAGAATATAATTCAATCGACAGTTTTCGAACGCCGAAACAAAATCAAAAATAGACCTTCCGCGCGCCCGGCATTGACATTGCCGTCGCGCCCGACGTAGACATTAGGTCATAACGAGTTAACGTCTACGTAGAGCGCACCAACTAATGTCCAGACTTGACGCGATCGACACTGACATGCTCCTTTTTGCACCGACCTTTCCGGCTTATTTTGAACGCACAGATCACATATGGTGTCCAAATTGGTTGTTTCAAAGCTTGTTAAAAAGCTAACTCGAAGGCCTACAACTTTGTAGTTGACCTCAAGAGCAGATGCGAAGGTTTAGACATCTAAAAAGGCATCGTAAATTGAAAATACAACACACAAATTGAAATACAACACACAAATTCAAATACAACACACAACTTAAAGTGTAAACGTGTCAAGTAATAATTGGATGAAATCTTAGCGAAATCTGGCTGCATTATTGATCAATAATTCGCATAGGAGCAAATCGGAAAGGAAATTTTTTTTGAAAATAATAATTTTTTATTCATGAATAGTAGTAGGAAGTTTTCTGTAGGATGACATTGCTGCACAGAACATACAGAAATGTTGTTAATGTTCAATGAATGGTAATAGAAATTGCTCCGTGAGAAAGTTCTCGAGGAGATAAAATGCTTCAACGGGTGCGGATGCCCTAAAATCCGCGGTCATAAAGACCAAGCTGTCATCAGCAAACATGTGGGAAATAGAGGGAGCAGTAGGTGCAATTTTAACACCCGAGATCAAGTTCGCATCCCTACTGCTCTCAATACATCTAGACAACCATTCAAAGCAAAGTGTAAATAGATAAGGAGGTAAGGGGTCTCCTTGCCTTAGCCCTCTGCTCGGAATAATTTGTCTAGACCACCTATTGTTTACCTTAATTTTGTAGCTCACACTGTGGAAACAATTTTCACATTGTGTATTCAATGATATTGTGTAGCCCTGTGCAGGATGACATTGTGTATTCAATGATAAAGTCTGGGCTGGGTCTAGTTAAGTCAAATTACAATAAATTGATTTATAGTCACTTAAAATATGTAGCCTGCAGAACTTGCAAGTAGAAGTCGGTCTGTTCTATTGGTATTTGGAAATTTAGTTTAGGTGTTTAACTTAGTTTAACTTGTTTTGAACTTAGTTTAGTTTAACTTAGTTTAGATAGATGCGCTTAGTTTAGTTTAACTTAGCTTATGTGACTTAAATGAGCTTAGATTAGCTTAGCTTAGCTTAACTTATCTTACAATTAAAAAAGTATTTAACTTTTTATAATGATAAAGTTTGTTTTTATAATAATTATTACATACATATGTACAATTTTCAAATTAGTTTAAACGAATTAATATTAACTAAAATACATATAAATTTAATAATTCAAGATTAAAAATAACATCACAGCAAAAGTAACAAAAAAAATTCATAATGTAACATTCATAATATAAAATTAAAAAGATTTGGGCCCTCACCAAGATCATCTTACATAATTTAAGACGCTACGAAGTCTCGGACATGTTCATTTGATCCCTTTTGACATCAGTTGACCTTAAGGGATTGTGAGAGCTTTTTTCAAATGTTATTGCAAAGTAAGGTAAGACGCTTTAAAACTTGTTTCGAGACATTGTTGAGAGAAAATGGTCTTCAAAATTAGTCTCTAGCTGGACGGGCACACTCTCCTTGAGTTCTTCAACAGTATCTTTGGGCGCCCATTCTTCAAAGGTCTCATTTGTAACTATGTTTACTTCTATGCGAGCGTGTCATTCACTCAAATACAAATACACATTAACAAAGTCTTCAATTACTTAAGGTCTTGGTGGCTCAAAGTGTTCCCCTTATATTGTCTCGTCCACAAGAACTTCAAGCTCTCACTCGTTACGGCAGGGAGTAGATCTTCTTGATGAAAAAAACTTGCATCTTCCACGGATGAATCATCACTGAAGAAATCTTCAATTGAAATTGGATGTGGTAAGATGTCTGTTTTGTGCTCGCAATCAATTGATCCTCAAGAACCTTGGTAGTGGGTAAAGAAGGGTCGGTCTCGGGTGAAAAGGAGTCATAGTTTCTAGTTGAATTGTCTTCATATATCTCTTTGTAATAGTTTGTAGTTGAATTGTCTTCATATATCTCTTAACCATATGTAGGCAACACATGAGCATGCTCTTCCCAATAAGAGTTTGATGGAAGATAGCTTTCACTTTCCGTCCAAGCTTGCCATTCACACACTCTCACTCTATTGTGGTCATTATTATCTGAGAAGTCCAATACATGTCCATTTGTATTCAAGAGCATTTCCCTTGAGATTTCTTGTTTTCCTCCACTTGAATGTGTGACTTATTGATAGTAGTTGTACCTCCTCGCAAAGAGAGATACACGAATATTAGCAAGGGGAGAAATTAAGAGAAGGATTTATAACTATAAAAAATGAAAAATATCTATAAGAATAGTTGGAACTTCCACACAATCTAAGCTAGTAATATGTTGCTCCCTGGAAACAACACCATTTGACAAATTATTCTTTTAACCTCTAAATAATGTCAAATGTAGAGAGGATCGAATGTAGTCAGAATATTTATATACCGATAAGTACCGGGTCGATCCAAAGAGAGAAAGTGAAGCACATGCACTATATAATTAAGATTATGTGTTTTGTTCAGTTATTCTAACTAAAATGATAGATGTGTGAATCTAGATTAATATGTGATCCGAAATGTAGAAGAGTTTAACAAATGCACGAAGGTGTTCTAAGGTCGTTACTTCATCCAAATGTACCATTCAAGGGTATAGCGAGCAATACATGCATGCTATGTCGAATAAGAAATGGGAATAGACCATGTATGTATCCTAGTAAGACAAACTTTTGTTGCGCCTTTAATCCTCAAACATACATCTTAATTACGAGTCCCCTATTTCGAGGTGCATACTCGATTGATTCTACCTCGTGCAATCACCAACTTTAGTTTCACAATTACACGAGATAGAACTCCTTTAGTCATACTACTTCACCGTCGCGGTGACTACTTACTTTTGGTTGATTCAACAGTTAGTCGAGTTTTCTACCGCACCTTATTTATTTTAGCTTAGTTTGTCTTAGGTGAGCTTACTTTAACTTAGCTTAGTTTGTCTTAGGTGAGCTTAGTTCAACTTAGCTTAGTTTAAAATGACTTATGTAAGCTTAATTTGTTTAAGATTGTAATGTTTTAAGCGTGTGTCCATTTATGCGATAATTATATGATTAAGATTCTAAGCGTAATTTCTTTTATACGACAACAAAGTGTTTAAAGTTATAACGGTATGTCGTTTTATATGAGACTAACATGTTAAAGCTATAAGCATATGAAATTTTGTGCCACTAATTCAGAAAGTACCATCTGTAGAAAATGTCATGTATGTTGGTTAATCCGAGCATGGTTGTAGGGCTACAAGCGAGTTGATGTACTCGCGAGCATACTCTGTCAAAATTCGGCCAAAGTTTGACTCGAAACGATTCAAGTATGAGCATGATATTTAGGTCCGTTTATTAAACGAGCCAATCTTGAGGAAAGTGATGCTCGGCTTGTTTAGACTTGTGAGCAACTCGTTTATAAAATCGATTATATACTCGTTATACCACTGTCTAGGAGATTGTTTAAGACCATTTAGGGATTTATTTAACAAACAAACATAAATATCAGCATCACCAACAGTAAAAAGTTCAGGTTGTTTCAAGTATATTGTTTCATCCGAATCTCCATATAAGAAAGCTGTTTTCACATCTAATTGTTCCAATTCCATATCAGCATGTGCAACCAAAGATAGAACAATCCTAACAGATAAGTGTTTCACAACAGGAGCATATATTTCATTAAAATCCACACCTTCCCTTTGAGTAAACCCTTTAGCATAAAGTCTATACCTAGGTTTCTCTACCCCTGGTATTCCCTCGTTATACCTTAACACCCATTTACTGTCTACCACTTTTACTCCATAAGGTTTCTTGACAAGCTTCCAGGTATTATTTTTACTCGGTGAATTTATTTCATCTTGCATAGCTTGATACCACAATTCTCCATGTTTAGAGTTTAAAGCTTCCTTAGCAGTTTTAGGTTCACTCTTAGGATATCATCAGCTACACTAAATGCAAAAGCTACCACATCTTCATAACCATATCTTACTAGTTTCTTAAGGGATCTATTTTCTCTATCCCTTGCCAGGTTATAGTTTTGGAGGGACCTGTGAGAATTATCATGGCTTGGTGTATCTATCTCACTCTGATCTATATGATGTGGGGCAGGGGACTCATATCTATTGCACTCTTGCACCTCTACATTACCCTGCTCCACCAGTATAAATCACTGCCAGGTTCATCTACTTCATGTTCTATGGAAGTTCCATGTTCAGAAGAATTTTCTGGGTTAGGCTTTTTAAATGAGAAATCCAGTTCATTGAATATCACATCTCTACTGATAAATGTTCTCTTATGATTCTTTTCAAGGCACCACAATTTATATCCTTTCACACCCTCAGGATAACCAAAAAAATACACACTTTAAGGCTCTAGGCTCTAACTTGTCCTGTTTCACATGAGCATAAGCACAACAACCAAACACTCTTAGTTTACTATAATTAACAGGATATGTAGACCACATATGCATATGTGATTTAAAATCAATAGCAGCAGATGGACATCTATTGATTAAATAACATGCTGTACTAGCAGCTTCAGCCCAGAGGGATTTAGGCATACCTGACTACAGTAGCAAGCATCTTACCCTTTCAAGGATGGTCATGTTATATCTCTCAGCCAAGCCATTTTGCTGGGGTGTACCTGCAACTGTATGGTGCTTTGCAATACCACAGCACTTACAGAAATCCATGAATTCCTTATCTAGATACTCAATGCCATTATCTGTTCTAAGTCTTTTAATGTGTTTACCAGTTTGATTCTCTACGAGAGTTTCCAGGTTTTAAATGTTTGAAAAGCCTCAGATTTCTTAGCAAGAAAATAAATCCAAACTCTTCTTGAATAATCATCTATGAAGGTTATAAAATATCTCATACACTATGTAGCTCAGTTCTTGTTGGTCCACAAAGATCTGAGTGTATGTAATCCAAAATTTCAGTGGTTCTATATATGAATGACCTTATTGAATTTTACTGTGCTAGATTTTCCCAAAACACAATTTTCACAAAAGACCATATTTCCCAGTTTACCATTACCTAGATGACCTTGTTCATGCAATTTACATATTCCTTTTTCACTTACATGACCTAGTCTCAAATGCCACAGGGAAATATCAACAATGGTTTTTCTGTGTAATTAACTACACCTCCCATAATTGTATTACCTAGCAAATTAATTCCATTCATCCTCACACCTTTCATAATTATTAGAGAACTTTTTGTAACTTTCACAACACCATTTTCAGCCTTAAATGTGTATCCCTGTTTATCTAGCATGCCTAACGAAATAAGATTTCTTTTGAGTTCATGCACATACACCTCATGGAGAATAATCTCTTGTCCATCCTCCATTCTCAATCTCGCTGTGTCAATACCAGCCATGGTGCATAACTTGTTGTTCCCAAGATGAACTGTCCCTTGCTTTCTTTCCTCAAGCTCTTGAAACCAAGACTTATTTGAGGTCATATGGTATGAGCACCCACTATCCAAGATCCACCTAGAGTTAGGCTCTACATTTATGACTACTAGCAGGTCAGCACTCTCATAACCATCTTCTACCATGACTGCATCACCTTGCCTATCTTTTCCCACCAAATAATTTCTTTCTGTCTGGACAGTCCCTCCTGAAATGCCCTTCCTTATGGCAATAACACTTCAGCTTCTTCATATTTGGCTTGGGACTTTGTGGTGTACTAGGTCTTTTCTGAAATTTCACTTTGTTATTTTTCTTCTGAAATCCTGGCCTAAAAGGTCTCCCATAGGCCACTAGGCTATCCCATGTCTCAGGACATGATTTAGATTCAATTTTTTTTTACTTCAGGGCAGCAAGAACTTCCTCCATTGATTGTGTTTCTCTAGGATACTTCATGGTCTCTACAAGGGTAGCATATTCTGATGGCAAAGCATTGAGAATCATTATTGCTTGATCCTCATTGATCAGTCGAGTTTTCGACCGATTTATGGTCATTCTTCACTATAGTTTTGGGTCGTTTCCGACATTATTTTGATGTCATTTGACCTCTATCTCTACATTTTAGGTAGAAAACAAGTTTCCCCCATGGTCAAGGCCTATATATGAAGATTGGTTGAAAAACAGAAGTTTCGGCTCAAAACAAGGAGTTTCGGGGCAAAACCGAGCATATTGACCTTTGCAACTTGTTTTGAACGCAAAGGGCGTATACGGTGTCCGAATTGGTTGATTCAAAGCTTGTTGGAAAGCTAACTCCAAGGGCTACAACTATCTTGTTGACGCCAAGACCAAATTCGGACGAGAAGACAACGAAAAAAGTCCCAGCCGGTCGACTGAAAGTCCAGTCGACCGACTGTGTAAAAAACTCAGCAGCTCCTCAGATTATTTTTCTTTGTGACCTTTGCGACTTGTTTTGGACGCCCAGGGCGCATACGGTGTCCGAATTGGTTGATTCAAAGCTTGTTGGAAAGCTAACTCAAAGGGCTACAACTCTCTAGTTGACGCTAAGACCAAATTCGGACGGAAAGACCACCAAAAAGGTCCCAGTCGGTCGACTGAAAGTCCAGTCGACCGACTCGATTAAACTTCAGGAGCTCATCAAATCTTGCACATTCCAGTCGACTGACTGGGAGTCAAGCTTAGCCCATTCGACCGACTGGATGAAAAACTCAGATTTGAGGTCCAGATTTCAGCCGAATCTATAAATAGAAAGCAAGGGTTTTGGACCAAGTGTGGAGGTTTTTGGGGACAAGAAGATCAAGAAAAGAGGTCAACCAAGGTCATCAATCATCATCCAACCAAGGAGAAGATCAAAGGGAGACATTAGGATTAACCATCCTATTTCTATTCTTCTTCCATTCTCATTGTTGTTGCTATAAACCCTACTCACACCATGTTGTCTTACATGATGTGTGAGTAGTGGATCTTGCGTTTTGAGGGTCTTATGACTCTCCTTGATACTTTTGATCACATATATACATTGATATTCATATGGATGATTGTTGATTTCATTTTCTCTTGTGTTATGAATGTTATGCACTCTAGGTGTTTGATAAAATGTTTAAGTGACAACTTGGACTAAAACTTGAACTTAGGACTTCGAAACCCTTGGGGATAGTTCTAGGATGGAGAAAATGATCTATATCTTAAGCATGAGAGTGAACCTTAGGATATGGTCGCTTGCCTAGGATTTAATGTTTGATTTATTGGAGTTGGTCATTAAGCGAATCATCAATTAATCCCATCAAATGGTGTCAAATTCATGTTCACTATGCTCTTTATACATGCCATGCTACTAAGTGTTTGAGGAAATGCCTAAGTAACATGTTGAACCTTAAAACTAGACCTAAGAATCGAGAGACCTTAGGGATAGTTTGGATGTAGTGAATATGATCATTTCTACGGGATTGAAGTGAACTTGGTTCAATACTATTTGACTACCATGAAATGTTTGAATATCGTGTATGTGATCATTGGGAAATGCCAAGGAGGGGAGTAACCCCTCGAAACACCTCTTACTTATCTTTTATCCTCAATTACTCACCACATAGGATTTAGATATACACACCCCTTTATACATTTTGGATTAGAATAGCCGAACGGAAACACAATCTTAAATAGTGCATGTGCTTGGCTTGCTCCTCTTGGTTCGACCCGGTACTTTACCGGTATTATAAATGTTTTGACACTACATTCGATCCTCTCTTCCTTGATACTATTTAGAGGTGAAAAAGAATAGTTCGTCACTCATCTTCTATCTTCTCCTTGATGTTTTCCAGGTCAATGACTATTTTTGCACAGTCATCCAAGAACTCGTCTATAAGCTTGTTGTTATCCATTTTGAAGCCAAATAGCTTTCCCTTCAGATAAATCCTAATAGTCAATGTATTTGTCATATACAATGACTCAAGCTTTGTCCACGGGCCAGCAGCAGTCTTTTCCTTGGCAATGTTCCTTAAGACCTTTCGCCAAGATGCAAGATAATTGTACTATAAGCCATCTCAATTATCTCATCCTTCTCATCTTGAGTCAGTGTTCCTGGTAGGTTATTTTCACCCTTCAGTGGTTTAGAGACCTTCTTTTGAACCAAGATTGCTTCCATATGCCGTTTCCAGAGTGCGGAATCCCTCTTTCCATCAAACTGATCAATCTCTACTTTCGTCAACACCATTGCGCCACAAATGGCTCTGATACCAATTGTAAAGTCGAAGAATAAAAAATGTAGTGAGTAGAATCAACGAAACAAAACTTAACACATGATTGACCCTAGTTCGAAATGGCTGGGGTGACCAAACCTACTCCAGCAACCACGATCGATCTTTATTGACGAAATCAGCACAACCAGGAACTTCGACGCAACGATCCGAGCTACACGCCTCAAGCAATTACAATTTCTAGACCTCAATTGCTTATAATTGGCTCCAGGACTTATAATCAATCACTCTAATGAACCATAATCCCAAATCTTTGATTCTAAAAACAAATTTCAAGCGAATTATCCCCAAGATGCAAGATAATTGTACTATAAGCCATCTCAATTATCTCATCCTTCTCAACTTGAGTCAGTGGTTCTGGTAGGTTCTTTTCGTCTTTCAGTGCTTTAGAGACCTTCATTTGAATCAAGATTGCTTCCATATACCGTTTCCACAGTGTGGAATCCCCTTTCCATCAAACCGATCAATATCTACTTTCATCGACACCATTGCGCCACAAATGGCTCTGATACCAATTGTAAAGTCGAAGAATCGAAAATGTCGCGAGTAGAATAAATGAAACAAAACTCAACACAGGATTTACCCTTGTTTGAAATGGTTGGGGTGACCAAACCTACTCCAGCAACCACGATCAATCTTTATTGATGAAATCAACACAACCAGGAACTTCGCTGCAACGATCCGAGCTACATGCCTTAAGCAATTACAATCTCTCGACCTCAATCGCTTCCAATTGGCTCCAGGACTTATAATCTCTCACCTCAATCACTCTTATGAACCCTAATCCCAAATCTTTGATTCTAAATACAAGTTTCAGGCGCTTTTCAAACTAGTCCCTAAAGTTTACAGGACTTACAAAACAACCCCCTAAGTTATAGACCTTACAAGCCCAACTAGCCGTTCTAAATACTTAAACAGACATTTAAACGTATGCTAAACGATGTCGTCCCGTCTTGAGCCTTCAATCTTCAACTCCATTATGGCTGATCGTTCTGCCTTTTTTAGCCACCGTTTTCTTCGTCGTACGCCGTCGCCTCGGTCCACCCTCCACCTGATTGTGCTCACGTGATCTCCGACTTACTTTTACAATACAAATTTTGGTTATATCGCGCGATAACAATCAAGTAACGTTTAAATGCAGGGGCGTTTCAAGGTTTTGCGAAGCTTGAAGCATAACATAAAAATGGACCCTTTTAGTTATGACGACGCATAAACTTTCAAAGCACTCTTATTTCACAAACTAGCACAATTTCAGCAACCCATTGTAAGATGAAGGAATGAATTTGAGTAATTTGTATTGATAGGTTTGACAGTATAAATAGTACATGAGCGGTGCTTATTTAGGCAACCGAATCGGATATGATACAAGTCAAATATAATGTTATCATTATAGAATATATAACTAGCTAGCTATACTTGGTGTGCGTATCACGTATCTCATGGATGATGAGGATCAAGGCCGGCTCATCCTTGAGGCAACTGAAGCGACCAAATGTTGATTTTTTAGCTAGTGAAATTGAGTTTAAAAGGCCCCATTTGATAGAAAAAAGCCATATTTTGATGAAAAAGGCCTCATTTTAATGAAAAAGGCCACAAATCCTTCAAATGAACTTTAGGGCATCCACACCAAGGGGAGCAATAAGCAAGTGAGCAAAAAAAAGAAGAAGCAAAAAATAATGCTTGATAGGTGAGCAATAATGGAGAGGGTGTGAGATAGGAAAGCAATAAGTGTGGCCCAAATATATTTATGTAAAAAGACAAAAGGAAACTACTTTTTGTTAGTTTTGAAAGAAATAAAAAAAATGTGAACATTGGAACAAGTTCAATTATTCAAATTCAAACCCTCAATAAAAATACTATAAACTAAAAAAAAATCAGAAAATGTCAAAAAATCAGAAAAATTAAATAAGTAGGTGGGAAATACCACAAAATACTTCAGAAAAATTAAATAAATATGTAGGAATACTAGAAAATAAATTACAACAAAGAAAACACAACAAGAAAATACTTCAGAAGAAATGCAATTACATAGAAATACAACATATTTATGGAAGAAAATGTTGTATTTAAAATGTTGTATTTTGACTGTCTCAAATATAAAAAAATGTTGTATTTTGACTATCTAGGTAAAAAAAATGTTGCATTTTGCTCTTAGCTCTTTGCTCTCTTGCTGCATTGAAATATATAGAGTAAAGAACCATTTTTGCTCATTGCTTTTAGCTCTGCTTGCTACATGACTTTTATGAGAAAATGTTATTTTTGTTTATTGCTCCCTTACTACGGATGCCCTTATTTAAGAACAAAAAAGGTCTCAAATTCTCAAAGGACGGGTTTAAAAGGCTCAAATTGTTTTTTTACTTCAGGCTCCATAATAACTTAAGCCGGCCCCGATGAGGATGCATAATATCAGGTATCATGATGCATCCGAAGGCGGTGGTATGCATAGTCTGACACCCCATGCATAATCTGGGTTGCACACTTTAGGTCGCACAATCACCCCTAATTTGTGGTGAAATCTGAATTATTTTGTCATGACTCGTATTTACGTTTAGCTAGTACTTACATTGTTTGGTCAATATTGCTGTGCAAGGGCATGCATTTGTCACTGAGCTACCAAATCCATTATTTCTTTTAAATCGTAGATTTACCCTCATTTGTACCACGTAATAGATAATCTATGAGAACATTGGTACGGAAGGATAATACAGATAGAGTGTGTTAATATAATATTATTGTAAACCATTAAATAGATATATAACAAAACAATTCGAAAAAATTATAACAGGCACTTTTTTTTTTGATAAACTGATAAAGCAGATACAAAAGCGACATAGAGGACTTAAAAAGTTGGGAAAAACCCATCTGGAACCAGCTCCGACAATATAAACGAGCAAGAGAAGATAAGTAGGCCGCTGCTCCACTTAGCCTCACGCCTAGATGAGTAATCCACTTTAACTCAGAAGAACATAAAAAACATTAAACATAAATTGAACAGGCCACACGTGTCCTTAAGCCATCCACTTGCGTACAAGGATTGCGCGCCAGCACAGCCCAAGCTGTAGACGGCTGCATCGTCGTCATGACAGCAACACGGCGGCTCATCCTCATGGCATCCACACCACTTGCTCGCAGTTGCTTGCATCATCGACGACGAAAGTAGCCGGCCAAGCAAAACAACCACCGCGTCAAAGAAACCCAAAATTGAAATCCAGTATTCCCCCTCGTGAGTAGCAGTGATACCATAAACCCGAAAATGAAATCGATCAACAACAGATGTCCAACGAGAAACAAACAACAGTCTGGCCTAGCGAAAACCAAACAACAGTCTGACCTAGGTCGACTCATAGAAACCCATTTAGGCAGGAAAACGCCTAGAGGGGAGGAAGAAACAGAATCCTAAATTGATTAATTGAAGGTCACTTGATCCCCTCTCGTCGCCGCTAAGCTTGTAAAAGATGAAATCTCGCCGGCGAGATTTGAATAGAACAGGCGGAAGAGAGAAGGGGGATAATAAGCTTAAAGTTGAAAGCAAAATAAATTAACAGGCACTTTGTTGAATAGCAATTACAGATGGAAATGAGCAAATAGACAATTTGCAATAATATGGTCGTTTCGAATCAAAAATGATAGCATGCTCAAATTCAACAATAATTTAGACCTTAGCAAAATAAAGATACTTCAAATATCCAATAATAAATTACTCCATGAATAAATAAACCAGCTATATGTTAAACAACATAATTAATAAAACAAAGTATAAACATATGAACCAGCATAAAAATATAAACAAAATAAATACAAGCAAATCTAGAGACAGGAGTTGAGCTTATTCTCATTCAATTATTTCCAAGCATTTTTAAAGCTTTTCTTCCAAAACGATATATTACTGCAAACTTCTTTACTAGCTAGCTGGTTTACATTAGGACATTGCCAATATACATATCCCATAAAAGATCATAAAAATCCATGTGGCTCATCAGCCCATAACACAAACTTACTTATATTTATATCTTATCATCACTTTCGGACTCATAATAGACACTTAAACCAAGTTTGATTCTTCGTTCTTTGCCTTCGCAATAGCTGCCATCTTTATAACCTCCAAAGATTGCTCAAGATCATTGCATAGTTCGTGCGGATTGGGAATGATATTATCATCCGAAGATAGTATGAAGTTCAGGTTGCCCGCATAGCTCATCACATGAATCATTAATGCCTATTTATCAATATAGTACAATTCAAAACGTTATTCAAAAGTTTAATTTCAGAATTCCTTTTTAAATTTTGAAACCATTATATTTGGAGAAAACCTATTTTTCAACACATATTCTACGATTTAACGATTAGAGAATAATAAACAAACGACGAAGAAACATTATTAATAACAAAATATAGTGAAAATAAAACTTACAACAGTCTGGCCAAAGCAAGTGCAGCCCAGGAATGCCACTGGGTATCCAAAAATACTTATCTCTTCTTGAGGTCCCATCATATTGGACATCCACATTGTTGGGTGCACCGGAAGGCTTGCAAGCTATATAATTATAAGTCAATATGACGTATTTATAAATAACTGCGACTGAAATGGATAATAGTTACGTTTATGTGCGCATAACTCCGTTTATTACCTTAAAACCAAAGGTATTCAGGAAAAGTCTACCAATATGGTATGAGAAATGGGATTCCAGAGATGCTTTTTTCCGATTCATGGCTGACTGAGCTCGATAAACATACTCTAATGGATTATTGTGACGCATCATGATTTTGAAAGGGTAAAGAACATAACCAATTTGATTTCCCCATCTCGCCAACGACTTTTTACTTGTCATATCCTCTATTGCCTGCGTTCGATCAGTAGAAGTTTACGCTCTAGGTGAAATGTCTCATTATACACTACAACCAAATTAGGATATGTCTCTCATAACCAATAAATAAGTTTCAGTCAGATTGAAGCTAGCAGCTAGAGTTCAATAATAATTGTTCTAATATGAAATTCAACAATTATAATTCAGTACACATAATTTTAGACTTCCATTAATCGCTTAGGGTTGCGAATTAACTTCAATAATACGAAGTATTTATTTGTAATATAAAAAAAACCGCAAAAAATAATTGATTATACAAGTGAAATGTAATCAGACTCACTTGAATTCCTGGAATCGATCTAATGTTGAAATACATAGTCGCTCTAAAACGCAGCTTACGCGGTAGATTATTGCTTCCATCATTCTTCTTCACCTCCTTTCCACTGTTCATTTCCCCTGGACAGTCAAAGTAATTAACACTCATTGTTCAGTGAAAGTTAGCTAATATTGAATTTTTCATGTTTTTGATGGAGGCTGATTAATCGATAATAATTAAGCTCTCACCGTATCTACGATTTAAATAGCGACTCAGCCCGGCTTCTATCACCCCCAATACAACATCATTAAGAGTCTGAGACAGGGAGAACAAATGTGTCATGGCTACGTACCATTAATGTGAGCGAGAGATAGAGGGATAGAGAGGGGGAGAGAGATGTGATCACTTACTGCTTTTGTTATATTCTTTACCAGTTTTATGTCTTCTAAACGAACTGAACTGATTACGATTCGACGGGGAGTTTGTCCAGCACTGTTCGGGCCCTTGAGAGGATTCGGAGTATCATCCAAGAAAAAGGCAGTAGCCAAGAGATTCAAAATATCTACTAGGGTATTCCAAAGGAGCCTTACAAATGATAGCCATTTTCCATACATAGAAACACCACTAGTATTATCATCCTTCTTCCCTTTTTTGCTGACAACAGGAAAGCTTGGTAGTGCATTTGGATCCGCAGTTTTACGAGTGAAGCTCATAAATAGGGACATGAGAGAGGTACCATCACCGATCGAATGATGGAACCTAAATAGGGCAACAGCCATGGCACCTTTGGACGTCATTTTGTCCAGATTGAGAACATGCACATCCCATAATGGCTTTGACATGTCTAGAGGAACACCAGTTAGGTCACGAGTGTAGTCCTCCACAAACTTGTCAACGCCAACTTTTGCAGTTTCCTCGGAATCAATCTTGGGAAAGAAGACGTGATTTTCGATATCAACCTCAGTTTTCACCCATCTCAATTCCCCGATCGCCTCGTTGTCAGTCACCTATAAAACACACCGAATTGTGTCTGAAGAATATATATAATTAAACATTGACTGAGAAAAGGGTGTGCATGTCATCAAATTATTTCTTAAATTATTAGTTTACTTATTGGTATTTACTTTCGCAGTTAGTATTATCTGTATAAATATCGATAGCAGGAAAAAGATCATGTGCAAATAATAAACCGATAAATTATAGTATACTTCCTACGAACTATGACTTAGTCCGGGAAGTGTTCTATAATTCATTTGGATAAAATCATGGCATATATAGTTTGTAGGAAGTGGATCATTTATACCAAAAAATCAAATTTGCCCCCGATCTTGACTCAGTATCGGCATACATTAAAAATACAAAACTTCAAGTGATCAAGTAATCAAAATTTTCTCTAAAATTTTAAACAATACTTATTATTTATAGTGCATAACAAAATGTACCTGCAAGCTCGAGAACCGAGGGAGGGCATCAAGGAACGTAGAAGAAATGCCCGCTTTAAAATGGTCAGGATCAATGAGTGTTTTTGTGCCAAGCAACCCCATGATGTAGAGACTGCTACCAGGTCTGTGAAAAAGTCTAGCCATGGGGCTCAGTGGCTCACCAAGTTCATCACTGGTAACATCCTTCGGTCCGGTAGTCTTGATAGGGTTTGGAGCCCGGAACTCAAAATCAGCATTTCCCTCCATATATCTCGAATATTCAAAAAAGAGTCCAATAATTAAGGTGTGTGAGTTATTGAAACACAGTGTCTTGTTACCAATTTATAGACTTTTTTGTTTGTTGAGATAACTTCGGATCCGAATGAAAAATGAAAGTTAGTAGCAATCCTATTCAAGGTGTGGGGCTCGAGCGGGGGTAAGGGGGCGTCAAGGGGTCACCTAATAGAGATGCATATGTGCATTATCCTTGTTTTACATGCAACTTGCAGATCGTTAAACAGCGTTGTCATTTTAGGTGATAAATTAGGTGATATATTAGTTTTAAAAAATTCAATTTATCCCAGAATTGTCATTTTTGATAGTTCGGACCTTGGACAAAAGGTGATAATTCATGACCTTGTTTTGTCACTTTCCCTTGTTTTTAAGCCAACTTACTTCAAATTTGCTTCTACTCACACTCAAGTTGATCTGTTAGTTGGTTTGCCACCTCTAAATTTAGGAAAATTTTCCATTTTAGCTCCCAACCTACTTAATTTGGCAATTTTTTTTTGTGTTATTCACTTTTCATGAGCCGTTCTTAGCAACAACCCTAAGGCCTTAAGAAGCCCTTTACAACAGCGTCTAAATCATAGTCATCAATATGTAAATTATTATGAGTGCAGTCAGCAGCTCACGACTGTCGAAATATAAAGATTGTTTCAAACGACGGCTGAACATAAAACGCTCTACTCAACAACGTCTCATAACCGAGTAGAATGGGAACCAAATTGCTCAATTTGAGCAAATTAGAAAATTTTCCCTCAATTTAGGATGGAAGTTGGCTATTGAAAATTTTTATATGACAATACAAGAAAAGATGTTATTATTAATGGTCTTTTCGGTTGAATTTAAACTATTTTCGTTGAATTTACATATAAAATCTCATGTATATATATATTTTATTTATGGATCAATAAGCTATAATAACTAAATAGTGACTCACCTAAAATCATACTTTACCCAATGCCCAAATTCTTTTGTTGATTTTTTCTTCAGTAAAATCATACGAGCTAAAATTATATTTAATATGAATACTGCAGTTTGTGATTCTAAAATCATTTGTGGCATTGGTGGTTATATTTGGGTCAGTGCAGGGGCGGGTTACATCAGACATATCAAGGTATACATAACATACATATCGGGTACATATATATTTCTCGAGCATTTGAAGCAGTGCGGAAAATAAATGACACGCAAAGTTGTTACCCAGTTCGGCGTTAACGAGCCTACGTATGGGAGGTTGTTTCCTTAGTCTGGTAGATAGCAATTCACTAATAATGAGTATTGCGAGTACATGAGTTTATGATTACAGAATCCCTCTTAAACAACCTGAGCCTCGGACACTCTAGCAATCGCTAACTAGGTCTTCCCCTAGATCTGAGCCTCACCTCCGATTCCACCAGAATGATCCTCCACGAGAATCAGCGCCTTCTCTCGAATGCGCAAAAGAACACCAGTGCGTGTAGCGTCAATGTTGTTCTACGATCAGTCTGTTGAGCACCAGAACAGACTGAATCCGAGCGCCGTGAGTAATCAGTGACGATTAGTTCACCGGCCGTTTGCCTCCTCCTCCCTTCAGTGAGTATGAGCGTGTACAATATCTCCTTGAGTGCTGAATAGAACGAGTCCATCAGTCCTCATTATATAGTGCGGTAGAAACCCAAAAGCGACTAGCTTTCCTATCTTCAACCGCCTATCTCATTAGGAAATCTTTCCTAATCTTTTAGGAAATCTTTCCTAAATCCTTGCACATATCTTCTTGTAGATAATCTTTCAAATATCTTCAACTCCGTTTAAGAAACCTTTGATTATCTTCTTGTAGATAATCTTTCAAATATCTTCAACTCCGTTTAAGAAACCTTTGATTATCTTCTTTGCTAAGCGCAAGTCTTCCCTAATCACTCAACCGACTTCTTTGATATCTTTGATATGCATCTTAGCACCGACTTTCCAAATCCGTTCTAGGAAATATCTGCTGCGTCTAAGTTGTGCTACGTCGGTTGAACAAGTTGCCTAAACTGAATTAGGAAACTTCCATCTTCTGTCCTTCCATATGCAACCGTCATGATCTTCAACGGTCGACTATGTTGCCTAAACTGAATTAGGAAACATTCCATCTGCTTTAACTTGTTCCAAGACAGATGTCTCTACCTGTCTTGAACTCTTCCTTGAACAACCGCTTGAACAACTACACATAGTTTTACCAAACTACATGCCATAAAACTAACAATCTCCCCCTAGGTATTTTTTGGCAAAACTACTACCTGTAATATACATGTTCTACTATTACAGTTGAATCTTTGAAGGAGGTTTCAATCTCCCAAGCTGTGCTACGAACTAAGCTACCTACCGAATCTTTGAGGAGATTTCAAACTCCGAAAAATTGTAAGCACAAACGAATCTTTTAAGGAGATTTCAAACTCCAAAACATGTCTAACAACTAGCACATATGAATCTTTTAAGGAGCTTTCAAACTCCAAAACTACCCCCCCTTTTTGCCACAAATTGACAAGGGAGTGCACAAACAGTAGCAATAGTTCGACAATAAAACTAGAGTTCAACAAAAAGATAAAATTGTTTGAAATAGAGAGCAGAAATATCATCACCAGGAGCTAGTAGTCGGACACCTCACTTTCTTCATCACCAGCCGAGTCAACTTCATCTTCTTCCTCGGGATAGTGAAGTCCCACCAATAGGTTTGTGATCTTTTTCTTCCTCGCCATGAGCAACACTATTCTTTCATTAGCATCTGCAAGGTCCTCTTCAAGATGTGAAACGATTTTTCTCCGAGTGGCAGAGGGAACATGAGCACTAAGTTCTTCCAGAGCTGGTTCAGACAACTTCTTCTTTGGCTTGACAGGTGCGTCCAGGTCCAGATCCAAAATATGCTTTCCAGAGAACTGCTTGTGATCTGCAAGGAATACCTTAGGAGTACCATTCAACTTGTCCTGACTTGTGATGATGAATGGATGTTGTGCTACCACAAGCTGATGAATCAGCGAAGGAAATCCAATGGGATGATTGACTTTGAAAGAGGTTGCGTGAGCAACAATTTGGTCAAATATAAGACGTCCAAGATCAATTTTTTTCCTATCTTCAAACGCCTATCTCATTAGGAAATCTTTCCTAATCTTTTAGGGAATCTTTACTAAATCCTTGCGCATACCTTCTTGTAGATAATCCTTCAAATATCTTCAACTTCGTTTAAGAAACCTTTGATTATCTTCTTTGCTAAGTTATCTTTAAGCGCAAGTCTTCCGTAATCACTCAACCGACTTCTTTGATATCTTTGATATGCATCTTAGCACCGACTTGCCAAATCCGTTCTAGGAATATCTGCCGCGTCTAAGTTGTGCTACGTCGGTTGAACAAGTTGCCTAAATGAATTAGGAAACTTCCATCTTCTGTCCTTCCATATGCAACCGTCATGATCTTCAACGGTCTATTATGTTGCCTAATCTGAATTAGGAAACATTCCATCTGCTTCAACTTGTTCCAGGACAAATGTCTCTGCCTGTCTTGAACTCTTCCTTGAACAACAGCTTGAACAACTACACAGAGTTTTGCCAAACTACATGCCATAAAACTAACACTAACTTTAAACAATACTTATATTTATAGTGCATAACAAAATGTACCTGCAAGCTCGAGAACCGAGGGAGGGCATCAAGGAAGGTAGAAGAAATGCCCGCTTTAAAATGGTCAGGATCGATGAGTGTTTTTGTGCCAAGCAACCCCATGATGTAGAGACTGCTACCAAGTCTGTGAAAAAGTATAGCCATGTGGCTCAGTGGCTCACCAAATTCATCACTGGTAACATCCTTCGGTCCGGTAGTCTTGATAGGGTTTGGAGCACTACGCCAGTTTACATCTTAGACGACAGAGTTTGTGTCAGTCATTTAAGTACCAGTCACATAAGTGACTTTATACGACAGAGAATAGACGGTCAGTCGTCTAAGGACACTTATGTGACTAGTACTTATATGACTGACCAAAGTTAGTCACTGAAGTTTACTTAAGTGACAGGGACTTATATAGCTGACATAACTCAGTGATGTAAGCGTACTTATGTGACTACATCTTATATGACTGAATCAAGTTAGTGACTTAAGTGTTCTTATATGACTAGTCCTATTTGTGTCATATAGGTGAGTCACATAAGCGAATAGTAGAAATGCCACGTCGGATCTGACATTTGAAAATGTTGACTTTTTTGAAGGTTCACCTGCTTTTATTTAATTTCAGAGCGCTAGGTGTACTTAAGCGACTGAGATACGCAAAGTTAGTCGCGATAGAACGTAGCATTAAATGAAAATAAATAAACACTCCACCAGTCTGGACAAGAGGAGTTCAACCGCAGACTAGAACTGAAGTAAAGCGTACAAGAGACGCAGGAAGATTTGCGTATCCAGAAGATCGACTAGATTATCTGATTGGAATCAATCGACGAGTCATCACAGAAGATTAGATATTCAAATGAATATCTTCAGCATGGATTCGAGAATATCGGATGGCTTGGCGCGGAAGTAATCTCCGAAGATTGGATACGTTAGGATATCTATCAAATATTTAGGAGCATCTCCGAAATATTTGTCAAGATATTCTGATTGGATCTGGACTTCACCGAAGCTTATAAAAAGAAGGCTAGGGGGTTCAGAATGATAACCACTTTCCTGAGAGAAAATACACACGAGTCCATTCGTGAGATTGGAGGAGAAGAGCGACGGCCGGTTGAATTGTTTCCCCACTGGAAAATCACCGGCGCTGTAACAGTCTGTTCAGTGTGCTGATCAGACTGTCCGTGTTGAACTAACCGCTGCACATACAGTAGATTATTGCTGGCTTTCGAGAGAAAGAAACCGAGCTTCAGGAGAAGATCGAGCACGTTCGGAAGGGAGTTTCGGATGAAGGGGATCGAGGGGGAGTCGAGATCACAAATCTGAGTGAAGTAGTGATAGTGGCTAGGCGTCTTCTTTCGGGAGATTGTAAGAGTAAGTCCTCGTGTAGCTCTATACTATTCAATAAAGATTTGCATCCCTTTAGGGCGTGGGAAGCCCCCCAGAGTAGGCTGCTGCCGAACTGGGAATTACATTGTGTCTCGTCTACGCATACTGTCTTAGTGTTGTCTCAGCTGTGTTCTAAGTTCAGTTGGAACACTACCTCGAAGAGTGCTTGAACAGATAACAGTATTTCAGAGTGGTATGGAGAAACAAGTAGTGGTGTGAAGAATCATCAATCAAACCCGACTGAAGATAGTAGGGTGGTTTTTGAAAGGTATAAAAGTCTCGTAGGTGAAGCTCACACACCTTTATACAATGGTTGTAACATAACCGTTTTTGAAACTATTCTGAGGGCAATGCAAGTGAAAGTAGAGAGCCGAGTGTCGGATAAGGGTTTCAATAAAATTTTACAGATCACTAAAGAAATTCTGCCTCTCGATAACAACTACCATAGTTGTTATAAAGATGTGAAAAAGGTTTAAAGAATATGGGGATGGGTTATGAGACCATACACGCTGGCGAGCATGATTGTATACTGTACTACAAGGAGCATGAAAATCGTATTACTTGCCCCGTGTGCGGTGAGGGAAGGTACAGAGAAAATGAAAGGAAAAGCAAGGTTCCAAAAAAGACACTTAAGTACTTCCCTTTGACTCCAAGATTGCAGAGTCTCTATATGTCATCGGATATTGCAGGCCAAATGAGGTGGCACGCTTTAAGAAATGTTGATGATCCGGAACACATTTGACAGCCGGCTGATTATGAATCATGGCAATTATTTGACAAGGAATATCCAGAGTTCTCAAGTGAGATAAGGAATGTCCGACTTGGCTTAGCAACTGATGTTTTTAATCCATTTGGGGCTTCGAGACTCTCACACAGCACATGGCCTGTCGTTGTTATACCTTACAATCTGCCACCCCATATGTGTATGAGAAAAGAGTTCAATTTACTATGTATGTTGATATCTGGACCTAAATATCCTGGAAAGTGCCTAAGTGTTTTTATGAGGCCTCTTATCGACGAGTTGAAAGTACTATGGAATGAAGGAGTTTGTACTTTTGATAGACGTGATCGATCATCTTTCATTATGAAAGCAGTGATGATATCGACAATTAGTGACTTTCCTTGTCTTGGCATGTTAGGAGGCCTTAAGACAAAAGGGTACGAAGCTTGTCCCTTATGTCTAGATGACATCGATGCTACCCATTTGACTGGAAGGATGTCGTATCAAGGGCATCGAAGATGGCTCCCAAGAGACCATCACTGGAGGTTTGCATCCCATAGATTTAATGGGCAGATTGAGTGTAGAGACCCTCCACCACCAATTGTCGGTCATGACATATTCAATGTCATTATGTCACACGAGTATCCTACTCTTAGTCTACATCCTCAATTGAAGGCGAGAGGCAGCACTGAGAGGCTTTGTTGGACACACGTGTCTATATTTTATGAGTTACCATATTAGAAGTCATTCTCCCGTCCATATTCACTTGATGTTATGCATATTGAGAAGAATGTTTTTGATAACATCATTGGGACCATACTTGGGATTGAAGGTATGAAAAATATTTGTACACATTATACATTAACATATTTATAATGAAGAGAATAGAAGTACTTGTTCACGTTTGTTTTAAATTTGCAAGTAAGACTAAAGATTATATCAAGGCTAGAAAGGGGTTGGAAGAGCAGAAGGTACGTAGAACATTATGGTTCAAACCATCCGGGTCAAACTCAAGGAAGGAAAAAGTGACTAAAGCACCCTATACAGTGACTTCTAATGAGAAGCTAGAGATACTTGGGTACATAAAGGATGCTAAGTATCCATCTGGGTACGCAGGAAGCTTGAAGAATAAGATTAATCTTGAAGACAAAAAGTTTATTGGATTGAAGACACATGATTGTCATGTTATGTTACAGAGACTTCTGCCGGTTTACATTAGACCTTACTTGCCTAGAAATTTGGTTGACCCTCTCATATCACTATCGCATTGGTTTCGTAGAATATGTTGCAGAGAGTTCAAGAAGGATGAGGTGCGTCACATGAAGCTAGAGATAGTTCAGATTCTGTGTCAGTTAGAGAGGATTTTTCCACCGGCATTCTTCACTATAATGGTACATCTCATGGTTCACCTTCCAGATCAAATTTTGTTCAAGGGGCCGGTACACTATAGTTGGATGTATCCTATGGAAAGGTATGGAAAAATTCGATGAGTACATTGTAATAATATTTATTGTGCGCAAATTATAAAGTTATATGTTATATGTAGGCAACTTGGAAAGTACAATAAGTTTGTGAGAAACACAAGGTACCCTGAAGGTTGCATTGCCGAGGAATATATTGCCCACAAATGTGTGATGTACTGTAAGTTGTACATGGGTGAGATTGAAGGTAAATCTCATACTGATGAAGGTGATGAGAAAGATCACTTTGACATATCAGTGGTCTCGAATGGCATAAAGCCGACGGGCTGCTGCGATAGGAGGTTTAGGCTCAACAATAATGACATGGACGTGATACATTGGTGTGTCATGGAAAATTGTGAAGAGGCAAGGGAGTATATTCAGGAACATGCAGAGAACTTTTACAGTGAAAATCCAAACGGTGACAATGATTCCCGTATTGAACATTTCCATTCTCATTTACTTAAAAAGGTAAAACTTTATTTAACACATAGATTCATTTGAAGTAATTTTGTGTCATTGATTTAGTACATTGATGTGCAGATGATATTCTTACGCGATGAAGGATCTGATGCGTACTCTATCGAGCTTCACATTTTGGCATGTAAGCCACATTTTCACTCATGTTACACTCATTGTGTTGTAAATGGGTTGAAATTTGTTGTATGGGATAAGGACCAACATTTGAGGACAGAAAATAGTGGAGTAATGGTACAAGCAGGTTAGTCATTTGCTTCATTTTGATTTTGATCTCATATTGCAATCTGCATCATGGTTTTTATGCACATCATTTTCTGCTAGTAGAATTTCATATGGTATAATGTGTTTTGGTAATCATTTGATGAATCTGCATCCAACTTTGTCAGCATCATTTTCATTTGGTTAGCAAATCTACATAATTTTTATCAATCTGCCACATCATTTGGTTCATCTTCTTGTTTTATGTTTCTGCATCCTTAATTATGTTACAACAACCTATTATGTAATAATGGTTCAAAAACTTGATTCATTGTTTTATGATTTACAGGAGAAAATAACTATTATGGTGTTCTACAAAATGTTATCAAACTCAAGTATGCCGAGGGAATGCCGGTAGTCATATTCCAATGCAAGTGGTTGAATACTGATGAATCTGAGGGTGCAAACATAAAAATGGAGAATGGAATTCTTTCGATTGACACATCTAACACGTGGTATGAAGATGCTCTTTATTGTCTTGCAAAACACGCACAACAAGTGTTTTACTTGGAAGATCCTAAGTTTGGAGATAATTGGAAAGTTGTTAATGTCGTCGCTCAAAGAGGTACTTATAGTCACTCATGTGTTGGTACATCAGAAAATGCATATCAAGAAGACAGCACACTAAATATTCCCCCTTACAATAATTGCAATGTAATTGATGAAGACAATCCGACTTCATATAATGATTTTTTCAAAGTAGATGAAGAGCAGGAAGACGAAGAAGCTGAAGATGAATTTGATGAAACAGATGGTGAAGAGGAAGATGTTGATGAACTCCATTATTCCAGTGATCATGAAGTAAGTGAGGAAGATGATGAAGATGAGGAAGGGTTAGATGATATTGACGAGGAGGATTGAAGATTATCATGTGTTTCAACATCATGTGTTTTCTAACATTGAATGCTGTCAAATATGTTGTCCATTTTGGAATATGCAGAGTATATGAACAAAGTAAAATGTTAGTTTCATTTTCAGGTTGACTTTCACTTATGTGACTGCCCATGTGTTTATCAGTTACGCAAGTACTGTTTACTGAACGTGGGAAATTCCAAAACGAGGGGCGGGAAACCTAAATCCGAGGGGAAAATCTAATTTCACTGAGCGCGCATCTGAAATCCACCTATGCGACTGACTTTAGTAGGTATGTCATGTAAGGAAAACACGATCAGTGCCTTACAAGTGTCCAAAAAACGAACACGTGTATGTTTTGAACCACAACTCTAAAACATCTAAGTCCGAATTCGTTCCACTTCACTTCCTCTTTCACTGAAAACATTTAGGGTTTCCAAATTCGTTCCATACACTCCGATTTCGACCTTTGATCATGCCACCAAAGAAGAATAATTTGACCGACGTTGTAACCGCAACCAGAGACGGTCGTAACATGAAGCTCCCCTCTCCAAGTACTCGGCATCCGGTCAAAATACATACGCCGGGGCCTGCGGTGAAGAAGAAGGATCGACTGGCCAAACCTCCGAAGAAGCCATCTGCGGCTGTGACCACTCCCAAGCACCTTGATTGAGCCGAAGAAGAAAAAAGTTCGTGTTGAAGGTAATGTTACTGACCTCACTATCCCTACGAGTGACGATGTTGTTCCAGATCCGGTTAGTACTCCAAAGAAAAGGACTGTTTCAGTGCAAACAATATTGCGTAGAAGCCATACTCTACAAAACTGAGAGTAGAGAAATCCTTCAAAAATGATACAAAAAAGCCCTAACATACCCTGTCACTGAGTCTGACACCGACGCTGAGTGTCCTTTGTTAGTACCCATGCTAGTTGATCCCCATGCTGCTTCTAAATACCCAACAAGAACTGTCTCATCCTCCCACCAAACCATCAATCGCTACCCCTCACTTACACCATCACCTACAGTTTCTGAAAACCCTCCTATTCAAACTCATACTAATCCCTCAAATGAAGAACCTCCTGCGAATCCCTGTAATGAAGTACTCAATGATTCACCAAATGAAGAACAGCCTGCTAATCCCTCAAATGAAGATCTTCCCGCTAATCCCTCTCAAGTGCCAAATGATGCTGACCATACTGATGACAACACCGAAGAGATGGAGGAACTGCCTCTGAGTATCCGCGTGACTAAGCAGGAGAATTATTTCGGTATAACATTAATATTATTTATTTAATAATTTTTTTTATTAATACATCTTCTCATACCGATATAAATTGTTTGTTACTTGATGCTAGAAGACGAGGATGGCAATGTAAGTGAAGGTGAAACCTCAAAGAAGAGAAAGCGCCGGGGAGTTGTGTGTGGCACCAAGATTGCGACTTTGGTGACTTCATTGGGGACTAGGATCAAGGTTGAATGTTCTGAAGAGGCAATTGGCCAAGTAATAAAGCAAATAAGGAGTATGTGTGCCACCAAATCGGGGCGTGTACGAGACAGAAGCTGCCGATGTTAGCACCGACGTACAGTGAGCTAGAACCTAAGCATTGGGATGTCGTGGTGAACTATCTCAGTGTAAGTTGTAAACATCATTTAATTACAAATTGTTTTGTTTATCTCAAGGCAAATTTGACACACGCTGATTTTATATTTATTGCAGCCTCATTTCTTTTTGCCAAAGAAAGGCGCTCTACTTTGGGAGTACACTACACGAATAGCAAATAACCGCTACAAGGATTGGAAGTCAACTTGCCACAAACATTATCTGAAGCACGGGAAGAAAGTACCATTGGAGTTTGTTCAACGCAAGGAGGAATGGGCATGGCTGGTTAAGCACTTTCAAGAACCTGCATATGAGGTGAAGTGTGGTGACCAAAAACAACTGTAAGTTTAATTTTTATTATAGTTATTCATCTGTTTCATGGGCATTTATTTTTTGAAGGCTAAATCAAAAAGGATGAAGAATCATCGTGGAGGAAAGACTCCGATGGCCATCAGAGCAATAGACCACCTCCAAAAAGGGCACAAAGCAAACCATGTTGCAACATATGCTGAAGTCTATTCCCAAGAACCCGAATGTGCTGAGATAGTGGTATTTCTTTTACTCTGTTTCTTTTTTATTATGTCTTGCTAAATATATGGTCCAATAGTGGCAATTTGTTTGTTGAATATATGTCACTCATGTGTTGGAATATGTAGATTAATTGTTGGAATGTGTATGAACAAGTATTGAAGTATGCATGTCGATTAAATGATGTATTGTGTAATCAATTTGATGTATGAATTTATTGTGGACTTGTGCATGTTGGAATGTGTAAGAAGAAGTATTAAAGTATGAATGTGGATTTAATTTTGGAGCCTCTGAATATGTGTAAACAATTTGATGTTTTAATTTATTTTGGACTTGGGCATAGGAACACATGAATGCCGAGGTGCAAAGACTTTTTGATGAGTAGCAGTCCGATGACCCCAGCAGCATTGCTGACCCTATCCCGACGAGCACTCAGTTGGAGATAATTTCTAAAGCTGTTGGACAGAAGAAAGGAACTCAGATATCTGGAGTTGGGGGAAATATGAGGAGGCCTCCTCGCCCTAGAGGCGAGGCTTCAAACCATGCCCTGAAGGAATAGATCATTAGGGCAAAGGAGGAGGCTGCTAAAAAGGATGATGAGTTCGAAGACAGGCTGAGGGCACTCGAAGAAATGTTGCAAGGGGGTGGAGGTGGTGGCACGGGAATTGGTTGTAACGTCTCTGATGGTGCAAGTTTCGGTCTCGGTACTCTTTGAATTCTATATCACTTCATGTTTTAGTTGGTGAACATGTTTTGCTACGTTGTGCTGTTGGAAACTTTTGTTTTGGCTTGTTGTAATGCTTCTTACTGTTGCATTCCTTGTAATGCTCGAAACTTTTGTATAAATCCTGAAATGTTTCAGGTACTTTTGTGTAGGTCATGAATTTCAAATTAAACAGGGTTGTTTGGTTATACTCTTATGTGACACAAAAACAGTTCTTAAATGATATATCTCAACTTACGTGACACACTCAACTCAACAATTTACTTCTACACACACTTATGCGAATGGGTTTCCTTATCACCTGAACTTTTAAATTACTCTTACGCGACTGATATTCGTACCACACGTCTTCTTCTAATCTAACTTATGCGACTGCGTTTCATGGCCGTGCATGACTTCTTACATGACAGAGATTGTAAATTTTAGTTTGCGTGACTAACCGACTTGCACCGTTGACTTTTTCCTGGCACCTCACTGTACCACTTATACAACTGACCAGTGTCCTTATATGACTATTTTGTGCACTGTCGCATAATGTTTAATGTGATTTAGATCAGTCACCCCAGACCTAATGCGACACAACTTATGTGACTAGTCCTTATGTGACTGAGTGTAGTCACATAAACCCTTACGCGACAGAAAACGAACTTATGCGATTAATTTGGGTCAGTTACCTAAGATGCAAACTGGCGTAGTGGAGCCCGGAACTCAAAATCAGCATTTCTCTCCATATATCTCGATATTCAAAAAAGAGTCCAATAATTAAGGTGTGTGAGTTATTGAATCACAGTTTCTTGTTACCAATTTATAGACTTTTTTGTTTGTTGAGATAACTTCGGATCCGAATGAAGAATGAAAGTTAGTAGCAATCCTATTCAAGGTGTGGGGCTCGAGCGGGGGTAAGGGGGCGTCAAGGGGTCACCTAATAGACACATATGTGCCTTATCCTTGTTTTACATGCAACTTGTAGATCATTAAACAGCGTTGTCATTTTAGGTGATAAATTAGGTGATAAATTAGTTTTAAAAAATTCAATTTTTCCCAGAATTATCCTTTTTTATAGTTCGGACCTTGGACAAAAGGTGATAATTCATGACCTTGTTTTGTCAGTTTCCCTTGTTTTTAAGCCAACATACTTCAAATTTGCTTCTACTCACTCTCAAGTTGATCTGTAGTTGGTTTGCCACATCTCAATTTAGGAAAATTTTCCATTTTAGCTCCCAATCTACTTAATTTGGAAAATTATTTTTTATGTTATTCACTTTTCATGAGCCCTTGACAACAGCGTCTAAATCATAGTCATCAATATGTAAATTATTATGAGTGCAGTCAGCAGCTCACGACTGTCGAAAAGTAAAGTTTGTTTCAAACGGCGGCTGAACATAAAACGCTTTACTCAACAACGTCTCATAACCGAGTAGAATGGGAACCAAATTGCTCAATTTGAGCAAATTAGAAATGTTTCCCTCAATTTAGGATGGAAGTTGGCTATTGAAAATTTTTATATGACAATACAAGAAAAAATGTTATTATTAATGGTCTTTTGGTTGAATTTAAACTATTTCCGTTGAATTTATATATAAAATCTCATGTATATATATTTTATTTATGGATCAATAAGCTATAATAACTAAATAGTGACTCACCTAAAATCATACTTTACCCAATGCCCAAATTCTTTTGTTGATTTTTTCTTCAGTAAAATTATACGAGCTAAAATTATATTTAATATGAATACTGCAGTTTGTGATTCTAAAATCATTTGTGGCATTGGTGGTTATATTTGGGTCAGTGCAGGGGCTTGATTGGGCTGTTTTTTTATGATGGGTTACATCAGACATATCAAGGAATACATAACATACATATCGGGTACATATATATTTCTCGAGCATTTGAAGCACAGCCACGCAATGGGCAACAATCCGAACTTGAACTTGATATCACTCGATGAAGCGCAGGCCTCTCGACACCACTAACTTTGAAACCCCTGAATCTATTCATGCCTCCATGGAATGACCTTAGCAGGCCTCCGCACGCTACCACGAAGGACCTTAGCTCTCGCCTCTGTGAGAAGATAGCACATTGACGTTGCAATATTTGCACTTCAATTGATGGGATTAAAATCAAGATATTTGGTCAATAACAATTTGTAAGACCGGTAAGTACCGGGTCGTCCAAGATGCAATTGTAAACTTATATGCACTATTCGATTTTACACTAATCTGTCAATTCCTTAAGCGATGGTTTGAATTGGTTAATTATCAATTACTAAGTAAAAGGATGAAATAAAGAAAGAGTGTTTTCAAGGGTTAAAAAGGCGTTTCCTAGGGTACTACGTCCCTCCTTGGTGCACAAGACTCTTGATAGGCACAAATTTATGCAAGAACAAGCATTGTAATGGTTAGATTAAGGCGTGCGACTATCAAATCAAATTCCATCTCTCGATTACTTCTTTGATTTAAGGGAGAGGCACCTCGCATGTGAGCTTCAATCTCTCGATATTTTTAGCTCACGTCCAACTCAAGTTTCTCAATCATCAACTCTCGTTGAATGATCGATATTCAAGAGTGGTGAAGACTGATAGCGCTAAAACATATGCATTTTAGGCGACCTCTATGCTTATTGTTTCGATCATTTTATTACGATTTCTCTTGCTATTTGATGCTTTGTGGTTCATTTCAGGCATATTACAGAGTTTAAGCTGAGAACACAAGTGAGTAGCATTTTGGAGCAAAACCGAGCAGTTTCGGAACAAAATATGGTGTTTCGGAGCCAAACCGAGCAATATTGACCTTTGCACCTTGTTTTGGACGCCTAGGGCTCATACGATGTCCGATTTGGTCGATTCAAAGCTTGTTGGAAAGCTAATTCAAAGGACTACAACTTTGTAGTTTACACCAAGATCAGATTCGGATGGTAAGAGGCTCTGAGGGTCCGAACCGGCCGGCTCAAATTCGTGCACACATCTCAACCGGCCGGCTCAAAACCTCAGAAAGTTTAGGTCCTCGGAGCAATCTCAACCGGCCGGCTCAACTTCAGGCCAAATTCCCAACCGGCCGGTTGGCCCCTGAAGGCAGATTTGCCTATAAATTCAGATCAAAATCAGGTTTTTTGGGGGACTTTTGAGAGACTTTTTGGGGGACTTTTGGGGGATTGGAGCTAGGGTTTTTGGGGCACATCATCAAGGGTTTTTGGGAGAAAAGATCAACTTCAACAACATCAAGGATCGAATCTCTAGGGTTATTGGATCTCCATATTGGTTCTAGACTTCTAAACTCCCTTTTCCATATGGGTTTTTGCACTATTATTGACTTTGTTTGTAAACTCACCATGAGTGAGTAGTGACCTTGGTTGGGGATCTATGAATCCCCTAGACATGTTTGTGACATTGTAATCACCATGGATGCTATTGATGAATGATTTGCACATGTTTCTTCTTCATTTGAACTTAACTCTTCAAGTTGCCTATAAGGTGTTTGTGAAATGTCCTCAATAGGAACTTTGCTTGATTTCATGTTTGATGTAGCTCACGTTGAAAAGCATGATTTCAATGAACTAAATGAAGAAGCATTAGGGTTTTTGTGTTACATGGCGACACTCTAATCTTAATGAGAATGGCTTGAACTTAACAAGAGCATGATTATCTAGCCAATAGAGCGCGAGTGTGAGGCTAGACATTCATATTCTATAATACCAATAGAGCGCGAGTGTGAGGTATTATGCGAGATGTAACCTCTTAGTACTAAGTTGTAGCGCGAGTTGAACTTAGCATTAATGTTGCATGGCTAGATTCTAAGAATGTGCATGTGATTTCATCAATGGTGTCCAATTTTACCGTCACAATAATTATCTAGGTGGAGAAATAGATCCCTAGTCATCCTTTAATCGATTGTTCACCATCTTTAATATTTCAAACCTTACTTTTGGATCGAAATTCCCTCCCCAACCTTAGACAATCTAGATACATCTTTGGCATCATTAGTTTAATCACCTATCTTTTGGGTTCGACCTCGGATCTCCCGAGTCTTTACAAATGTTTTGATAATCGTGACTTAGCAATAGTGTTCGAATTCTATTTTAATATTTCCGCTATATTATCGACCGATCAAATGGCGCCGTTGCCGGGGATAGGTTAATTAACTAGGTGCTAATAGATTGTTTAGTTTGTCTATTCTTGTAAATATTTTTCTTTCTCTTATACTTGTATATTCTTCTTTTTCTCTCATATCCCTTGCTAACTTCGTTAATCTTGTTTTGCGAGGATGGATCACTATAACCAACAAGTCATGCACCATGAAGATTATTATGAAGAGGATTTTTCCAATTATGCGACAAAAGATCAAGTCAATGAGTTGTCAAAGAGAATGGATAGCATGATAAGTATGGTTAATGCTTTGATTGACAAAGGGAAGTACGAAGATGATGAGGATGGATATGAAGATGATCAACCAAATGCCCATTGTGAAGACTATTGGATGAATAACCACAACCAACAAGTCTACTCAAATGAGGGATACTATCAAGAGGAGGAGCACATAAATTCTCATTGGAAAGAACATGGTTATCCGACAAGTTATTACACTCCAAATTGGGATGATAGCCAATGTTTTGAAGTAGAACACTCCTACCCTCCATACCCTCAACCTCCTCAACCATCAAATCATTCACACTACCCTCCATACCCTCAACCTCCTCAACCATCAAATGAGCCCTCCACTATGGAATCCATGATTGCCACATTCCTAGCAAACCAAAAGGAGATGGATGCTCGCATGGATAATCTTCTAGCTGAAATGGCACATCAAGAAATTGACTTTAAGAACTTGGGTGAGGAAGAGGAGGTCTTCGAAGAAGAAGAAGTCCTTGAATCTAATGCCTTAAGAGAAGAATGGGATCAAGAAAGGGAAGATGAATTTTGGAAAGTCGGCACCGCAACTCATTACAACCAAAAAGATGGTGAATCTTGTGACGAAGACAAGGTGGAATGCAAGAGTGAAGCATCCTTCACTACTAGCATATCTCAAGATCAATTGGACGAAAACACACAAGAGCTCACCATTCCATCAATGCCTTGGCTCTCCGACGAGGAATTCTTCAAGGATGATGCCTCTTGCATAGAGGAAATGACTTTTATTGATGAAGAAGAACTCCTCCCTCCCGATATAGAAGAGCATAAATGTGAATCCCAATTCCTTGATGAGGATAAGATGGAGGAAGGGCGTATAGAGACTCAAAATCTCCAAGGATATGAAGACTTTGTTGAGGTTTACATGGACCAAGCTAAAGGGCATTCTCGCATGCAAGAAGACACAAGTTCAATGAGGGATATTGAGGAGTGGGCACCCATGGACATCATTGATAAACTCAAGGAAGGGATGCCCATCATTCTCGAGACAAATTTTGAAGACCCTTTCTTCATTATGAAGTCTCGAGACAAGTTTTGGAGCTTCTTGCCATACTTTCAAAGATTATTTGAAAAAAGCTCCCATGGCCCCTTAATTTTTAAGGGATTTTCATACTTGAAGGGGTCATGCTCCCAAAGGAAAGTCCATTGTAGGCTTGATGGGAGGAAATTCAAATGGGATTTGAAGGTGGTTTGATACGATCAAGTCCAAGACCCCGCTCGAGGAGGGATCTTAGCAAAAGTTAAGTGTGGTGTGGTGTGATTTGATAGCGCTAAAACATATGCATTTTAGGCGACCTCTATGCTTATTGTTTCGATCATTTTATTACGATTTCTCTTGCTATTTGATGCTTTGTGGTTCATTTCAGGCATATTACAGAGTTTAAGCTGAGAACACAAGTGAGTAGCATTTTGGAGCAAAACCGAGCAGTTTCGGAACAAAATATGGTGTTTCGGAGCCAAACCGAGCAATATTGACCTTTGCACCTTGTTTTGGACGCCTAGGGCTCATACGATGTCCGATTTGGTCGATTCAAAGCTTGTTGGAAAGCTAATTCAAAGGACTACAACTTTGTAGTTTACACCAAGATCAGATTCGGATGGTAAGAGGCTCTGAGGGTCCGAACCGGCCGGCTCAAATTCGTGCACACATCTCAACCGGCCGGCTCAAAACCTCAGAAAGTTTAGGTCCTCGGAGCAATCTCAACCGGCCGGCTCAACTTCAGGCCAAATTCCCAACCGGCCGGTTGGCCCCTGAAGGCAGATTTGCCTATAAATTCAGATCAAAATCAGGTTTTTTGGGGGACTTTTGAGAGACTTTTTGGGGGACTTTTGGGGGATTGGAGCTAGGGTTTTTGGGGCACATCATCAAGGGTTTTTGGGAGAAAGGATCAACTTCAACAACATCAAGGATCGAATCTCTAGGGTTATTGGATCTCCATATTGGTTCTAGACTTCTAAACTCCCTTTTCCATATGGGTTTTTGCACTATTATTGACTTTGTTTGTAAACTCACCATGAGTGAGTAGTGACCTTGGTTGGGGATCTATGAATCCCCTAGACATGTTTGTGACATTGTAATCACCATGGATGCTATTGATGAATGATTTGCACATGTTTCTTCTTCATTTGAACTTAACTCTTCAAGTTGCCTATAAGGTGTTTGTGAAATGTCCTCAATAGGAACTTTGCTTGATTTCATGTTTGATGTAGCTCACGTTGAAAAGCATGATTTCAATGAACTAAATGAAGAAGCATTAGGGTTTTTGTGTTACATGGCGACACTCTAATCTTAATGAGAATGGCTTGAACTTAACAAGAGCATGATTATCTAGCCAATAGAGCGCGAGTGTGAGGCTAGACATTCATATTCTATAATACCAATAGAGCGCGAGTGTGAGGTATTATGCGAGATGTAACCTCTTAGTACTAAGTTGTAGCGCGAGTTGAACTTAGCATTAATGTTGCATGGCTAGATTCTAAGAATGTGCATGTGATTTCATCAATGGTGTCCAATTTTACCGTCACAATAATTATCTAGGTGGAGAAATAGATCCCTAGTCATCCTTTAATCGATTGTTCACCATCTTTAATATTTCAAACCTTACTTTTGGATCGAAATTCCCTCCCCAACCTTAGACAATCTAGATACATCTTTGGCATCATTAGTTTAATCACCTATCTTTTGGGTTCGACCTCGGATCTCCCGAGTCTTTACAAATGTTTTGATAATCGTGACTTAGCATTAGTGTTCGAATTCTATTTTAATATTTCCGCTATATTATCGACCGATCAAAGACCAAGCCTAACTCAATGCTAGGATGAGTCACGCTAGTGAACACCACCTAACAAGAGTGAATCTACTTGTTTTCTAGAACCCTTAGTCTCATTCTCTCGAATATTCAACCTCAAGTTCATGTTTCTAAACCACCTAGGCGTTTTATCAAATACTTAAGGCATAGAATAAACATTTGATCAAAGTAATTCACAACCATGTCATAAACTTCATTCAAGCATGTATTCAATGAAAAGTAGAGTTATGTTGCACCAAGGAGGTCCATAGGACCCCGAGAAACTAGAGGGACTACTCACAACTCACAAGTCATATTCAATAATAAGCAAAAGTAGTTTTTACTAGGGTGATGAAGAAAACACAAAGAAGAAGAAGGAACTAGGACGCATAATCCCCCGGGCCCTATATCCCTTGAGTATCTTCAAACTTGATGTATTGATCTCCAAAAACCTTGTCTTCTCTCTAAAACCCTTGATACTTGTGTCCCAAGCTCAGCCTTTCTATTTATAGCAGGTGTAAAAAATCCTGGCTTTGCAATAACACTCGGGCGAGCTAATCCGAGCTCGGTCGAGCTCCATGGTGTAGGGGTTGAGGAGTGGTCGAGGCCCGGGCGAGCGTGGCCAAGCTCGGTCGAGCCAAATCGGGCAGAGAAAATTCATGGAGGTGAGGCTCGCGCGATCTTACTTGAGCTCGGGCTCTCATTTGCTTGAGTAGATGAGGTGATGGCTGAGAGATCCGGGCGAGCTCGATCGAGCTAAAATGGGTAGCTTTTAATCGAAGGGTCAAGGCTCGGTCGAGCCTCTCCGAGCTCGGGCGGTGGTTTCCTTAAGTCAACTTGATCATGTCCCAAGGCCTCGAAGCTCGGGTGAGCTAATTTGAGCTCGGTCGGGCTAATTCTCGCAGAACCATTTGGGCACACGCGGGCTCAAGCGAGCTCTTTCCTCTTTGCAAGAGATTTCTTCATGTTTTTGCTAAACTTTGATTTTATGTGAGAATTGATCTTCTCAAGTCCGGGAAGCGTAAGGTCGGATTCTCATCTGAAATAGCAAGGAGGAGGGTCAAATGGCATCGAAAGGACACTCGAAACTGATCAAAACATCTAGTAAAAATATAGGAAAGATAGTCAAGAATTCGACTCATCACATATGCAAACGTCCACAAGGGACGAGGAAGAGAAAGAGGAAAATATCCGCGAAGGATGTAGGAAAGTCCACACCATAGGTGGCACTAGGAAAATCCACAAAATTGTGGAAGGAAAATTCCATGGTGGGGTTTTGAACCCTTCACCCTGCTATTGCAACGCAAGTGTTCTACCAACTCAATCACCACTAAAATCTTCCCCTAGTAGTTGAGATGTTGTTCTGGTCGAGTGCAGAACAATTTCTAGAACAACTTATTCTAAAATAAATATAGTGCGGAAAATAAATGACACACAAAGTTGTTACCCAGTTTATCGTTAACGAGCCTACGTCTGGGGGGCTGTCTCCTTAGCCCGATGGATAGCAATTCACTAATAATGAATATTGCGAGTACAGAAACTTACGTTTACAGAATCCCTCTTAAACAGCCTGAGCCTCTAATACTCTAGCAATTGCTAACTAGGTCTCCCCCTAGATCTGAGACTCGCCTCCGATTCCACTAGAATGATCCTCCACGAGAATCAGCGCCTTCTCCCGGATGTGCAGAAGAGCAACATTGTGTGTACCGTCAAGTTTTTCTACGATCAGTCTATCGAGCACTAGAACAGACTGAATCCTAGAACCGTGAATAATCAGAATGATTAGTTCACCGGCCATTTGCCTCCACCTCCCTTCAGTGAGTATGAGCTTGAATAATATCTCCGTGAGTGTTGAGTAGAACGAGTCCACCAGCCCTCATTATATAGCGCGGTAGAAACCCTAAAGTATCTAGGTTTCCTATCTTCTACCGCCCATCTTTAGGAAATCTTTCCTAAATCTTTTAGGAAATATTCCTAATATCTTGCACATATCTATTGTAGATAATCCTTCATAGATCTTCAACTCCGTTTAAGAAACTCCTTTGATTATCTTCTTTGCCAAGTTACCTTCAACTCCGTTTAAGAAACTCCTTTGAGATGTTGGTGAGGGTCCTCATTCATCCTTCCTGAAAACTGATTGTTTTGCACCATCTGAATGAGTCCTGTTTTGAGTTCCCATGTGTTGTTGGCAATACCAGGTGGTGCAATGGCAGATTGGAATCCTGAGACACGTGGAGCAGTATAATCTCCAAGGGTCCTGTGCACTGGCTGCTGCACGGAACGCTGCTGGTCATCTTCGACCACCTCATTCAGCAAAGCTGGGTTGTTTTGATTCATATCTAATGCTGCGAAATTGCGATTCAGTGCTCGGAGTTGTCGAGCTTCGTTTTGGACCCTGCGAAGAGTTCTTCGTTGGTCCGGTGAGTCCTCGTCTGATACCTGAACCTACTTCTTCCGTCGGGTTGTTTTCTTTGGCATGAACTAGCTAGTACCTGCGAGAGCCAAGAATCACCGTGAGTGAAGAAATTTAGGCAGAAAAATTCAAGTAACGAACAAGGTGGAATAGTCTAAACTACACACGTTAAATCTAATATCACACTAAACGCTATTCCCCGGCAACGGCGCCATTTTGACAAGCGTATTGTTAACCCTTTATAGTCGTCAAGTTATGAGTTTTAGGGGTCGAATTGCAGTCAAACTAAATTTAAAACCTTGGTAAGTCAAGGGTCGATCCAAGGAACAGACGTGTGTGAGTACTAGTTAACAGGCGACCTATTTAGCTATTCCGATTAACAAGAGATTTGGTTGTGTCAGAAACAGCAGAAATTAAATGCAGAAAAAAAAAGTTTGGACTTGATCAGAGAAAGAATTCCAGAACCATACTTCACCCGTGCCGACCCTACTAATCATGCAATCATATCACGTAAATTCATCATGCTATCGAATATGGAAGTAAACCAAAATAACACTAGACAAGCCGCCCATCCACGGATCATTGTCTAGATTAATCTCAATCAATGAACGCCGCCCATCCACGGATTATCAACGATCTCGATTTATTAAACTTAAGGTTTTTCAGACGAAAGTCAACTTTCCTATTAATTCATGTACTACCTTTGTAGCTACCATGACTTAATATCAATTTCATGCGATTCCGATTAACACCTAGGACTCATCCATCTTTCGGTAAATAACCTAAATACGTTCTAGCATGTAAACATGTCATTCAATGTAAAACTTACAGGAACCATAAAATTAAGCACGATGAAATTAAATATTCGAATTGCATTAATGAAAAACGTTCAGTTGATCACATGAAGAGTTGGGTACATAGCACGGGATCCGTAGGATCCCAGAATTAGAAGACTACTCACTACTCATGGTAAGTTAACCAAGAGTAGTGTTGATAAAGAGATTAAGGACGAGGAAACCTTAATGACGCGGGTGCTCGTTGAATCCTCCATCTCTCATAATGAACTCTATCTTCTCTCCCCAAGTTAGGGTTCTTTAATCTCAAGTTAAGCACACTTAAAACACTCTGGTCGTTGCCCTTTTATAGCCCAAAAATCCATTAATTCCCAAAAAGGATCAGAACTTGCCAAAAATGGATTAGAAAATCAACTGATTTCCTGCCTTCCGACGGTGCCGTGACATTCGAACATGTCACGACATGCCCAAAAGTTACTGAGTAGAAAAGGTGTTGTGACACCCGTGACACTGGGAGGATGTCACGGCCTGGGCAAAACTCACTGAGCTGAAAAGGTGCCGTGACACTAGGAGGATGTCACGGCATGGCTGGAAATCACTTGATTCTTTCTAAGGAAAAGTCTACCTTGACACCCGTGACACTAATTAGATGCCACGGCTGTCACGGCCCACTGTTGGTGCAGAGCTCTTTTCGACCTTTTTCGTCGATCTTTCCGTTCTTTCAGTACTTTGCGTCCAAAGAGCGATGATATGTCTTTTTGTCCTGAAACACTCAAGGAAGACATCAAATAGAGACAATTTGTCCGGAGAACAAGTGATAGCCTTCATCGAATGTAGTGAATAATTAGTCAAAATATCGAATGATCACTTATGCAGTAACAAGTTGAGTTGATATACTAGTAATTCTAGTACTCATTGCTGGGAAGCTATAAGGCGGGTGCTTAAGTATCTTAAGGGATCCATGAATTTTGGTTTGACATATGTTGAATTTCCCTCGGTAGCGGAGGGATATTCTGATGCAAGTTGAATCACTAATTTATTTAGATGATACTTCTAAAAGTGATTGAATATTCTTGCTTGGGGGAGGAGCCATCTCTTGGGCCTCGAAGAAGCAAATTTGCATCTCTAGCTCAACTATGGAATCTGGGTTCATGGTTTTAGCTGTTACCGGTAAAGAGGCAAAATGGCTAAGAAATTTGATACATGAGATTCCTGTGGTCGAAACCGATAGATATATATCCATTGTGATAGTAAGGCTATTTTGGCTAAGGCATATAGCCAAATGTATGATGGAAAATCGAGACACCTACGCGTTATACATAGCGTGGTCTGTGAACTGATCACTCACAGGGTGACATCGATTGACTATGTTCGGTCACAATAAAATCTAGCTGATCATTTGACAAAGGGATCAGCTAGGGACTTGGTACACAAGTTGAGTATAGGGATGGGCTTAAAGCACATTTAAATCTTTAATCGTAGGACACCCAATTGCCTCTTAGTATGACGCTAAGAGCTGAATTCAATGTGGAAAGCCTACACTTAGAGATTTGAAGCACATGTTTATATACATCCCAAAGTTGTGCTTGTTTCCTGCAGAGAAAGAGAGGTTAAAGTTTATCTTCTTAATATATCTTTTGGAAAAGTGCATTGCAGGTGCATGCGAAAGGAATCTACCTATGTAAGTGTGAAGTGAGCTGCTTCAATTAGCTTGTGCTTGGCTAAGTATACACTTATGAATGGATAGGCACACATGGCTGAAATAGTGTCAAGTTGTACTTGGAATAGTAGTAAACTTGTGTGTGTTTTATTTTCCCGTATTCAAATGGGTTGAGGGGTACAATTCTTAGAACACCCTGATTCTCGAGTATTGGAAGATACTACACTATGTGAAATTCAATCCTAATGGACATTTCACTTATGCACAAGTTTTGTTCGGTTTGAATGCTTTTAGTGTTCAAGAGTTCAACCCTAAAAGGGGGAGGATTGTTGGAGATTTTAGGGTATATAGTGTTTATACCTATTAGGGCAATCGACCCTAAAGAGTTGAGGCGATTCGGGATGAAATTGAGCTCGATTTGAGACTCAAATTCAGTGAGTGTCGCTCCGAGTGTGTATTTTATGGTCCGGACGCGGACAATAAAGTAAGCAAAGGGCGTGTAGCTTAAACGTTATGTTGAACGTGGCTTTGACACTCGAAGTCCGAGAGTATCGCGCCCAACGTTAACTTTAATGTTTGGGCGCGCGGTATAAAGTCTGATTTGGGCGCGGCTCTAAAGTTGGAGCTGGACGCGCAGAAACTTCAATCCTAATCTATTGAAAACCGACATCCCGAAAGAAATTGAAAGGAAACAGAAGTTGAGATGATTTGAGGAGTTCCTGGGGATCGAAGAACTCAGTGAGAGAGCATCAATCAACTTCTCTATTTCTTTCAAAATCTTATTCCAAGTATTCTCTCGTTGGTCTTATCCTGATTCAATTTCTGGAGCAGAAATATTGAATACGGAAAGTGAAATCACGATTGCATCGATATCCAAGTTTCGTCCATTGATTTGAAGCTGTGATGAAGACCCAGATCTAACATCCAATACTTGCCCTCTTTTCATGGTCCTTCCAGGACCCATCAGCATTTAACTTCACCACGACTTAAGTCGGAGATACCCATTTAAACGAATCTTGCTGAATTTTGATAGTGTACATAGAATGAGCTCTAGAAAACTGATCAAATAAAATTTTAATCTTCCAAGCTGCCTTACTAACCTCCCATAGATGGCCTCCATGGCAGATAAAATTCCCGTGAAACCAGAAAAACCATAAACTGCATAATATGAACCCAAATTCATCTTTATTATAATTTTGCAGGCCAAATTTCGGCCATTCCCTAATGCTGCAACAATCATAATCAAGAAGCTATGACTACAGACCCACTTGAATCCATATCGCCCTTGACCACCAACATTCCTTAAACAGTTGTATTCTCGATTTTCCTTTATATCCGCATATCCAGCAATTCATTTTATGAACACTACCTCTTCTAGCAAGATTAGTCCCATGATCTACAAGACAGTTATTCACTACCCTCCAGCCAAAAAGTTTTATTTTATCTGTCAACTTTAAGCTCCATTAAGTTTTTCAACTCCTACTTCGTCTGAGGTAATCCTTGTTGTATAACATGTTTTATTATTTCCAAAATCCCAGAGCATGAGAACCTCCACCTCCACCATTGATGATCAATATCAAATTCAACCCCATACCATAATATGTCTATAGACTTAAAAACACCTTTCCATATATAAGATGATCGAGGTCTCAGTCTTGAATCTAAAAGACAGCTGTTGAAAAAGTAATTTGCTGTAAATTGCGTGCTTACTAGAAGAAGATATGGGCAATACAAGTATACAACAACCTCCAAGCCTGCTTAATCATTGAGCAATGAAATATTCAAATCTCTGAATCCCAAACCTCCTCTGCATTTCTGTTCTATCAAAATGGCCTTCCTAATCCAGTGAACTGACTTTCCTCCTCCTGACCACCAGAAATACACAATTGCACTAGATAGTTTATTTAGTATAGATTCGGGCAGATACACACAAGACATCATATATTGTGGAATGGCTTGCAAAACTGCTTTAATCAAAATCTCCCTCCCTCCAACAGATAACTTCAGATTCTCTCAATTTTGTAATTTGCTCCACAGCTTCTCTCTACGAGCTCTCAACAAACAGCAGATAACTTCTGACCAGCAACTAATGGAAGGCTGATGGACCAAGCCCAACACCACAGACTATTACGCACGCAAATCAGGCAACCAGCCACGTGGATGGATCAGAAATGGACCGTGAACTGCCGCGCAGGGATCCCGAGCACGAGAACCCTCTAGAAGGTTGACAGCTGGAGAATACCCGTTGGGATTGTTAGCTGCTGATGCCTGATATTCTGTGTGGATAATCATTTGTGTGATGATTATATACCCCACCTCATGTACGTTTTACGCAGAATTAAATAAACAACTTTCTCTACCTTCTCCCTATCCCTATCCTTTCCCCCATCAACTGGTGCTTTCATTGCACCATGCCCACCCACGCCGAATCCATTGCAAACCTCAACACCTGCATGAAAGCTCTTGACAAACGAGTAGCAACGATGGAGGAACATAGCGCTGCTGATATGCAACAGGTCCTGGCCGCCATCGAAAAGCTCTCAAAGTCGATGGAGGATATTGGAGCTGACGGCCGACGGAGCAGCCAGCAAAGTGGTCAGAAGGATCAGTCATCAAGGAGGAGCAAAGCGACGCCGTTTCAGTCTGGCGCGAGTTCGAGTTTTGAAGTCCAACTGCAGACAACTTCGTCTTCATGGGGTGTATGTGTAATTATGTCAACTTGATTTTGTTCTTGTGTGAACCTAGGGGGTCATCTTCTATTTGGTAAGAACTACAAAACGCAAAGCTTCTGCGTGTTCAATGTAATTCGAAAATTTCCCAGAAATCTCCTCCGCGCCTTCCTTCCGGTTCAGCTCCGATCATCTCTAATCGAGCTCCGTTTTGTATGTTTCTATAGGGGACATCCAGATCCGTTCCACTGAACATGCCGACCCAACTGAGCAACACCGCCCTGGCAAACAACCCCTGTTTTCTAGCCCACCCCTCCACCAGCACCACACACAACCGTGATGCATCACCCCAATAACTCCGGAATGAACCAATCAAAGGTATAATGGTCTCATTTAGATCATCATTCACCCTAGATAACCACATAAGTCACACTTCTGACACAAATCATAATCTTATGAACCCAACTTTCCTCAAAACCCAATCTTAATAACATATTCTCTATAAAAAAAATCCCATCAAATTATAACTGAATAATGTATTATTAACAATATTTGATCGTAGCTGAGATGGTTACAGGTGATTATGTTAATTAATTGAGAAATGCTAGGTTCAGGCTTTAAATTTCGCATCGTTTTTTTTCTTGCTGAGTTGGAATAAAATCCCAAGCAGCGCAGCTATTTGCGGCCAAAACAAAAACGACGCAATTTTGTAGGTTTTAAAATAAAACTGCGTAGTTTTATAAAGGGTTCCGTTTTTAACTTAGGGGTTATATTAATGAAACAATGCAGTTTTAATATTGTTTATCAAAACTATGTCGTTTTCAAATGGCTATTTGTTGCTTGGCTGCACGGGATACGAATCCTGCTGAATTCTAATTTTAATTGGAGCCCAAGTGATAGGACCGTGGTTAGTAGTCAAAGACTTCACAATGTTCAGGAACTGTTAGGAACCTGACTTTGTGTGCAGATAAACAAATAGACAAAGAACGCAGCGGAATAAACCTAAATAGCCTTTTATTACTATTTAGTCTGTACAATCTTTACAATAAGTTTGTACACAATTGCCTATTCAATGTAGATCAAAAGTATGATCAACACAAGCAAAACCCGACTATTTCCCTGACTGACTTCTTGACGTCACAGTAGTCCTTGCACCTCCACAGCTTTCCGGTCACAGATCAAGAGTAGCTCGATCACACGAATATCACACACACTGGATATTCTCACACTGGGTACACCCACTTGGAAACCTCTCACAAATATGGAAAACACACACCTGCTGAACAGTAACTGCCGGACTTATATAAGTCCTTGAGATAACCGCCATAGTTCATGGCTTGTAACTGTCACTCCATTATCTCCTTGTCAACTGTTCTGGAAACGTGTGGAAGTAGTCTGGTACGTTCCACTACAATGGGAAACTACATTTGTATCTTGACAACTGCTCTGTTGACTTGGCATTGACCAATTCTCAGGTCCTTGAGACTCAGCGACTTTCACATGTACTTGAGTCCAATATCACGTTCTTGAATTCTTCAGCAAGTTCCTGACTTACATATACTCAAGCAAACCATTAAACCGGTTTGTCAACATCAAAACATTTGAGGCCATTGCCTCAACACCAAGTTTCTCTCCAATTACCACTTGCCTCCGTCCTAGATCAATACTCAAACTATGTCGTTTAAACCCTAACGAACTAATAAACAAAAACCCTACTAGCCGTTAACTACCCCTGCACTTATTTTAATTCTACCTGTTACGAAGTGACTCAAATATAGCACAAGACTTACAAAGCCACTCCTATATATTTGACGCGAGCACCGCTCAAATGAGAATTTCGTTTCTTTTTGAAAATTTGAAAGCTCGATATTCACCTTTAAACAAGGTTACAAAAAGCGCTAGGCGCTTGTCGAGCGGACATGATCTTGGTGGATTAATCGGATTTATATTTTTATTCTATTTTTATATTTGTATTTGAAAATTAACTATATAAATATATATATATATATACTATTTAATGATGCAGTAGTTGAGCTGTAATCAAAAGAAAACAGGGTGTGCATGCCAAAACTACTCTTTAGTGCGCACTAAATATGTTGAAATATTGCTAGCAAGCGATGATCTTAATCTTAGTACTCTAATGATTGTCTCAAGTCCATTTACCAATTTAGATTGAAATTCAGCAACAACCTCCTTGAGAACCGCAGTGCACTGTGAAATCAAACTAATAAACAGCATGACTAGTCTACAACAACATTAATTAAAAAAATCAGCAGCCAAAGTATTATGAACTAGGATCAATTAATTTTTTTATATATGCTTGAAAAACTAAAACAACAGCATAAAAAATGAAATCAAACTGATAAATAGCACTACAACAGCATAAATAACATCCTCTAATGTATGTTATAGGTACAAGCATAAACAGCAAGCAATCACTGATGTATGAAGTCTCCAAGTTTAATCATTAACATTTAGCTGCCCAACCGATTAATCACCGTCCAAGCCTATTAATCGCTGCCCACGCGCCGATTAATCGCTCACCGAATTATTCATCTGATTTGGGTAAAATCATATCGGATTCAATAAAAAGGCTGCCTAGGCGCCAATTAATCGGCTCAGGCGGCCGATTTCTTGAACACTGCCTTTAAAAGTGCATCATCAAATCATTAGTGGTGATACGTGTCTCATGTGCATATTCAAACTTGCTTTTAAAGTAAAGACAAAATCACAAAATGTGACTTGTCAGATGCACATTCAAATATGCATCATGATCTAAATATTCAAAATTTTGAATTTTAAGGGATTCTGAACCAAACACCCCTTAAACTAAAGCAAATTTTAAAGTACAGGGCTTTACTCAAATACTGGGAACTATTCTGAACCGACCGCTCTTTTATTTGACACAAATACTCAAATTGTAAAGTGCATCAATATGCAAGGCTTCATGGGGTGGATCTCTTTTTGCCTTGTATACATAGGGGCGCGCTCAAATGTTATGGCTTCTTAATGTGTTATGTGTTATGAGCTTCTGATTGGTTGATGAAAATCAAGGAACCAATCAGAGGCGAGGAACACGGGCTTACGACGCACCCTCACAAGCACGGGGGTTGTGTGGGTGAGGTTGCACCGTAGTTACGGTGTTCCTCGCTTCTGATTGGTTCCTTGATTTTCAATAACCAATCAGAAGCTCCGTAACACATAACACATTAAGAAGGCCATAACATTTGAGCGCTCCTCTGTATACATATATATTATAAGAAAGTTTTATTTATCTTTCATAAAATTTAGTGGGGACATTTCAATTTTCATGCAAAACCCTAGCAGTAGTATATATGTTTTCCCAACATTAATTTGAATTCAGATAGTAACCAATTTTTTTTTATTTTGTAGGTAATGTTGAACAACTAGTTTATAAGCCGCTGACATTATATGTTGTCTTTATTCCCTAGTCGTACTATGATTTCCTATAACAGCTATTACTACACTTAGCTACCTCAATCGAAAGAACGAAGACCAATAAGACTTGGCCGATTAGCCGCGCCTCAACATACCCCTTCGACTCTTCTTGATGTCTCCGCATCTACTTATAACATCACCTACCTCTGCCTATCACCATTCCCAGCTTTGAATCCTGACGACGCCATCTCGTATGTAAAACATGTTCTTGGGATTGCACCCTGTTCTGCATGCTGCTGTTGGGAAAATGATAATGCATGAGATGGCCTGCCGCCATTTGAATAAAACCAGTAGACGCAGCTACCTCCTCCTATATATTCTCACCACCATTATGATCAGAAGAAATATACTGATCATATTGCTGATCAGTTGCTGCTACAGCCTGGCGCGTATTGTTGGGTGTAGTCCACTCCAAACTCATGTTGATTATACAACTGTTCTTCAGTGGTCAAATGTGGTTGTTGAGAAGTACCAGCGCCGCCATAGACATCTGACGTAGCACCCGTCCGGTTGGTATATGGAAGCAGAACAGATGAAGAAGCAAGACCACCCTGTTGTTGGTTATGCAATTGGTAACTATAATTTCTCGCCAACTCATCATGGCGCTGTACTTGATCGGTTGTTACGACATATCCACTTCCATATTGTTCACCAATCAGTTGTGATTGAGACGACGGCGCTAAATTAGTAAAAGGAATTAGTCCTGACAAAGGATCATTACCCTGCACTCCCATCATCTCTGCCTGTTGAGAAGTCCCAGCACCGCCATACACGTCCGAAGTCATCTGTGCCTGCTGTGTCATTCCATAAGGAATGGCTGCAGATGGAGAAGCTAGCTGAACACCCGGCTGGTGCTGATGATGAGTTGCTACTACAGCCCCATATCGTTGCGTGTCCACCCCAATAATCCCATATCGCTGTTGTTGTCCTGAAATGGAAGACGAATAAGGATCACCAACTCCCATCATTATCTGTTTCCCAGAGCGGCCATAGACGGCGGGAGCACCCATCTGTGCAGCTAAAGAAGATAACTGAACACCCGGTTGGGGTTGCTGCTGATGACTTGCTACTAAAGCCGCATATTGTCGCGCGTCCACATTAATCCCATATTGTTGTTGTTGTCCTGTAGTGGAAGACGAAGGATTACTAAGACCAACTCCCATCATTATCTGTTTCCCAGAGCGGCCATAGACGGCGGGAACATCCATCTGTGCAGCTGAAGAAGATAACTGAATACCCGGATGGGGCTGGTGCTGATCAGTTGCTACTACAGCCGCATATTGTCGCATATCCATCCCATGTTGCTGTTGTTGTCCTGAAGTGGAAGAGGAAGGATTATTACCGACTCCCATCATTATCTGTTTCCCAGAGCGGCCATAGACGGCGGGAGCACCCATCTGTGCAGCTAAAGAAGATAACTGAACACCCGGCTGGGGCAGGTGCTGATGAGTTGCTACTAAAGCCGCATATTGTCGCGCGTCCACATCAATTTCATATTGCTGTTGTTGTCCTGAAGTGGAAGACGAAGGATTACCAAGACCAACTCCCATCATTATCTGTGTCCCAGCGCGGCCATGGGCGGCGGGAGAATCCATCTGTGCAGCTGAAGAAGATAACTGAACACCCGGCTGGGGCTGGTGCTGATGAGTTGCTACTAAAGCCGCATATTGTCGCATGTCCATCCCAATCCCATGTTGCTGTTATTGTCCTGAAGTGGAAGAGGAAGGATTATTACCAAATCCCATCATCTGTGCCTGGTGACTAGCAGACGTCGCAGCGCCATAAGGAACGGCAGCTGGGGAAGGGAACTGAACGCCCATCATCCTCCGCTGCTGCTGTAAAGGATCATAGACCCTTTGGCCATAGGCGGCGGCGGGCTGTTGACGAGGCATCGTCCCAGTAGACGGACCAGAAAGGCTAGCCAGTTCTTCATAAGCACTTGCCAATTCAGTATTAAGACTTTTAAGCTTCTGTTGAAGGTGGGCAACATAACCCACACATCCATAAACAGGTTCTTTCAACCGAATCTCAGCCTCATAAACAAGAGATGTAACAGCAGCGGCTCTATCCTTGGGATCAAGAGCACTCAAAATCTCTTTAACATTGTTAACACCATAAACCTCTTTCACATTCAGAAAGTTCTGCTTCTGTTCGGGTGGGAAGTAAGGTGCAAAAATGCATTGCGGAGAGCATTTCATTCTCTGATGCTTGCAAGCCGCGCACGGCCTTCCGTTGTTGTATGCCATATGTTTCTTCACTAGCTATAGTACTGCAAGCCATTTCAAGACAAATTCCAAAAAATGGCATTATATATTATTGTGTAATTAATTATTACTAATCCTATCATACAAAACGCGCTCTTCAATATCAAAAGCAAAGCCGAAGCCACTCAAAATAAGATCAACAAAAATAGCGGTGACATCTCACCTGTGTAAAAGAACTGATCAGATTCTTGAGGAAAGAAATTAAACGTCGTCGCCTGATCACCAAACAACCGCGCTGGTGTGGTTTCCACTGCAACACTTTTATTCGCTTCCTATATGTACGTAGCTAGCATCAGAGACGAAGCAAAATTCACCATTAAACGAAAAAACTGGCATAATCTCCGCAGACAGAAAACTCCAGCGACGATCACTATTGGAAGAGAGGAATTGCTATTCGTACAAAATATGAGGGAAGAAAGATGAAGTGTTGATACAAAAAAGTTGCGGCGTACCTCCGATAGCTGCGATTAGAGAACTTTATCGAGAACCAAATGCTGCGGTTATATGAGAGAGAGAATTCTCGATCGATCGGATCTTATACGATATTCTCAGTGAAGGACGAAGAAGAAGGAAAGTGCTAAATCTGGAGAGAGAAAATATGAAGAAGAAAGAATCGACTGAATGAACGTGTTGATTTTTATAGTGTTCAGTCAAACGATATCAGCCGTCGATTTTGCGAGAGATTTTGGAGCGTTGGATTTGGATTTAGCGGGAACATGGATTTGAAAATTTGGAGCGTTTACTTTTACGTAAGTCACTTATGCTATTGCCTTGTCAAAAAAAAAAGTCACTTATGCTATTTAATTGATTATTATCCAAATAGTAAGACTATTATGAACAAATCTATAATCAGATTTTCACACTATCAAATATATTATGATAAATCGATTTCGGCTGTTTTCATAAGAAAATTAAATAGAAGTTATACTTACTGTGTACTTTTTTACAATCTTGTTATAATGAGGCACACACAACACTTAAGTACACTAATTGAAAGATATCATAAATTTTATAAAATTAATTTAAATTAATCTTTTTATCTATTCCCATATAAGAAAATAAACCTAATTTCGTGGTCAGTTTACATTAAAATGAAATGTAAATAATTTAAACATTATATTATTTAATCAGCTATGCATGCAACTCATCAACTTGTAATTAATTTATCTACGCTCGTGTCATGTGGCTCATTTTACTTTTAGTTACGTACATGCATGCATGTGACGCCCCATATTTATTTTTGTGTAATTCAATCTGGGATGCATTAGGTGATCTTCTATTACGCTTGTTCAATTGTCACATACTAACACAGACGTTTCAATTTTTGATGCAAAACCGTAACAGTGATTCGATCATCACTTAATTTTTCGATATATCTCTCTTATTGTTTTCCACATGCTGACAATATTAATAGTGCAATGGTAATATAATGCCTCAAAACACTATTTATATCTTCTCTTGATCTTCTATATAGGCTAGAGAGATGAGTCCACAATTGTATTAATATTTGTGTATGTATGAACATGACCGAGGTGCTGGCGTTAATTACTCGCTAACCTCCTGCTCCTCCTGGTCGTCCTTGCACACCTTCTCATATAGATCTTTAACTGCATGCCACCATATATAGCAAAAACAAACTTTTAGTTCACTTGGAATAATCAACTACAACCATAACTCATGATCAATTAACATGTGAAGAGAGATTTAGCAGGAGGATCGGATTTCGGCGCTTGTACCTTTCTCAACGTCCCAGCTTTCTGTACTTGTTGATCCTGATGCCGTCGCGTCTGTTGTTGGTAGTACTGCAGTAGGATCATCCTGATGTTGCTCTGGAGAACTGCTTGTTGCAAGGGCATTTTGGCCATGCTGAATAATTTGGTTGGAAGAATTATCATACTGCGAGAGATCAATATTGCTTGGCGGTCCTCCAATAAGCTGTTCTTGGTTGTTTACAACCAACTGCTGCCGGTGACGATCAGCCAGTTCTTGTTCAGCAGTTTCCACTGTCTCCTTAAGGCGTGAAATTAAACCCGCACAGCCATAAATTGGATCATGCAGCCGAATCCGAGCCTCATAAACCAGAGATTTCACGCATTCGGTTCTTTCGTCCTGAGTATTAGCTTTTCTCAACATCTTTTTAATGTTGGCACCCCCAAAGACCTTGTGCACATTGCAATACATCTCGGGATTGTCAGGTGGGAAGTAAGGCGCCAAAAAGCAATCCGGAGTGCATTTTTTTCTGTAATACTGGCAAGCCCCGCATTTGGAGGATGTTCGTCCTGTTGGCGGCATTTTAATTCTTCGAATAACTGCAGCACCACAGGCCATGATCAATATCTCAATATATAATTACTAATTTTACCACAAGCGATGTTTAATCGTTCTTAATATGCAACTCGGCTAAGAGATCATGAATGAGAATTTAAGAAGGATGCAATTAAGAGAACACAACACTTTTGATTAATTTCCACACGCACTGATCTTCCATTATGAAATCAAAGCTTAAAAATAAATAAAAAAGATGATGATAAATGAAATAATGCATACGCGCGTTTCAGACATCTCACCAGAGAGTAAAAGAACTTGATCAAGATTCCTTGGGCAAAGACGAAAAGAACCGTCGTCGTCGCCGGATCACCGATCGAACAAAAACTGCTACTGGCCTGTTTCTCTCCGTCAAGAACGACGTCCAGGTCTTGTGAATTATCTATCGCTGGATTATCAACACGCTTTTCTTCTTCCTTTGTAGGCCGATCAGTGATAAAAGAAAACTATCGTCAAACGGAAGAAAAGGACGACGAAAAGGAAAATGAAAGGAAGACGAGAAGTTGATGAGATAATTAAAAACGAGTTCGGGCGTTACCTCCGATAGCCGGAATCTTTTCGAGCCAAAAGCTGCAGTGAGAGAGAGAGAGAGTGCTAGCTTAATAGTATCTTACACGTACGATTTCAGCGGAGAGGGAAGAAGAAGAAAAATATTATTAAATCTTGAGAGAGAAAATTTGCAGAGGAGGGAAACGAATGCGTGTACGTGTTGGTTTTTATAATGTAAGAGTCAGACTGGCGAGGGCATTTTAGTAATATAACCAAATTTTAGCTCAGTCTCTCTCTAAATTTTATATCTTACATTAATGATATATCATTACATCACTATTTTCACTATTTACAGTTTTATACGTAACAAAGAAAAATAATAACCAATCATATTCAAATAGTATTTACACATAGAGCCCGGAATAAAAAAATATTGATATTAATTTTTTTCATTTATGCCTTTTTTGTAATGAAAAAATAATAATTTTTTGACTAATCAAAATGTGACACGTGGCAACTTTGTTTATTAATCCAATAAGAAGAAGGCTGGTGTGATACAAGTTGAGCTAATAATTGGGTTGCTCATGACAAACCTTTATGGCACAATCAAAATTGTTTTTACTATTAAGAACAAAAAATATTAAGAATGCATGGAACTACAATCTTTATTTTCTTGATCTATTAAGGGTGCTCTTAAAAGTTGGATATAAACATAATTTTTTGTCTCAACTCAATAAGAACAAATAATGTAAATCTAAATCCATCATTTTCAAAATTAAAATATTCAATCTTTACATTTTAGTAATATTAAAATATCCATCGATCATATAGTAAACTTTAATTCCTTTTAATTCCTTTTTTTTTTATAGGGAAAGTGGAGTAGCCCAGTGATTGGCGCTCCCACCCAGCACAACGAGTGCCCGGGTTCAAGTCCTTCTAAGCCCCTAACACCTAACCCCATCAAAAAAAAACTTCAATTCCTTTTATAAAAGGACCTTGTAGGTCAAATAGTCTTTGGGTTAAAATACAAAACTCTAGATGATCCAGCATCCACAGGATGGTTCTATTTTTCTTATATCTCATACAAATCGGGTACATAGCATTATAAATACAATCACGTGAAGGGCATCGACATTTGGACATCTTTAACTTTGAGAACCCACAAGACGACACATACCACCAACATCTGGACACTTTTAACTTTGAGAACTGACAAATCGACACACACATGCAACACGTACGAGGAAAGGGAAGACGAGAGAAAACATCTACGAAAGATCCACACCATAAAAAAAGATAAGGCAAATATTTTACTAACTCAAACATCAACTTGTGAACCACGTGCTAAACCGCTCTAATTAACCACTATACTGATCTGACTTAAGAAACTCGACCCCAACCCCTCCAAACTCTAATTGATTTTGCTAATGGATCGACACTCAACTGACGTCGCTAAGGAATTCCCCACACCGCCAATTTGTAATTGTAATATATGTTAACCAAAAGGTGTTTTCCGGTACTGGTATATAGCTGGATGAGTTATCTACAAGCCTACGCTCGTCTCATGTGGCTCTCATTTTACGTTTAGTTACGTACATGCTGCATATATAACGCCCCATATTTTGAACATATTTATTTTTCTGTAATTCATTCTGGATGTATTAGGTCTTTTATGTATGCTTCTTTTTGTCACGTTGACGCTTCAATGTTTCATGCAAAATCGTAAGAGTTAATATATTTTTGCTTTTCTGGATATACCTGTATTGAAAAATCGTAATAGTGATTCATGAAATTAAAAAAAAAAAATAGTGATTCATGAAATTGAACAAATTAGGCCAAGACTTGCCTCGACTTGGATCTCTATCCTATATGCTCTCTCTCTCTCTATCTTTTCCAGTTCACAATATTAATGGTGCTGCAATTGCTAATATAATGCCACATCTCTATATATCTTCCATCTCTTGATCTTCAATTATACACGCGTGGAGCAAGTGAGATGAGTCCATCATTGTATTGGTTTATATGGCCCAGGTGCCGGCGTAATTACTTACTAAAATTAACCCCCTCCTGCTCCTCTGCTTGCACCTTCTCAATCTCATATAGCGCCGCCTCAACAACTGCATGCCACCATGCATATAGCAAAAACACACACTTAGTTGAGATCTGACTTGTTAATTACAAAAATAATGCATGTCATCATGCATATTGCATATGCTACAAACGAGGACAATATATACTAGTTAATATTTTAAATTGATCACTAGCTACTTTACTAAATTATCCATAATAATATAGTGAGCAACGAAAACCCGCATGCAGCAGCAAAAAAGATGGACTAGGTAGAGAGAGATCACCTACAATAATAATGCATGCAATCAACTTGAAGATATATTTAGCAGGAGGGATGGGTTTTGTACCTTCATCAGAGTCCCAGCTTATAATTTCTGTTGTTGATCCTGGTGTCGTCGCGTCTGTAAAACCTGGTCCGTGTGCTGCTTTTGGGACTGCAGTAGTAGGATCATGTTGCTCTGGAGATCTTGCAGTGGCATTTTGGCCATGCACCTGTTGCTGCAATATGAGATCATGGCTCGACTGCCCGCTATCCAGCTGTTGTAGTTGATTTAACAACTCATGCCCATGATCAGTTGCCGCATAATATTGTTGGGTTTCCATCCCAACTTCATGTTGCTGGGATTGTTCACGAATCAGTTGTGTTTGAGACGGCGCTAAATTAGTAAAAGGAATTAGTCCTGATGCAGAAGAGGAAGCAGGATCCATCTGTGCCTGTTGACAAGTAGTCCCAGCAGCGCCATAGATGTAATTGGAAGAAGATGACTGATGATGAGCACCAATCATCATTTGCTGATGCTGATCAACATGATGATTATTATAATTCATTTGTTGGGATAGCAATATGTTCTTGCCAACATTAACATAGGTAGCCAGTTCTCTTTCACCATTTTCCACTGCCTGTTTAAGGCGGGAAATATAACCCATACAGCCATAAACGGGATCCTGCGACCGCACCTCAGCCTCATAAGCCAGAGATCTCATGCATTCCCTTCTTCGATCCGGATCATTAATTCCGCTCAAAATCCTCTTAACGTTGGAAGTCTTAAAGATGTTGTGCACTTTGAGAAACAACTCGGGATTGTCAGGTGGGAAGTAAGGTGCCAAAATGCAATCCGGAGTGCATTTCCTTCTAAAATACTTGCAAGCCCCGCAAGAGACGGTTGGAGGCATGTTTTGAATAACTGCATGCAGCACCACAGGTCTCTATGATCATCAATATCAATATATAATTACCACAATCAAGCGATATTCAGCCACGTTGTTCTTTATATATATGCAACAACTCCGAATACAGTACTTAATTAAATTACCACCTCAAGAGAGATCAGAAAAGAAAAAGAGATGAATAAAGCTAGCATGCAAGACGTACAAAATAAACTTAAACAGCTTTAATTTCCACAAGCGCACACTCTTCCAAATTAAACCAAATAAGCCTAAAGCTGAAAATAATAAGATGATAACAAAATTAAATGCATAACGTGCGTTTCAGACATCTCACCCGGAGTAAAAGAATTGAGATTCTTTGGCGAAGAAAGAAACGTCGCCGGATCACCACCGCCGTACCAAAACAACTGCCGGTGGCTTAATTCTCTCCGTCGGGATTTCAAATCAAAGTCTTGAGGACAATCGCTGGAACACTGCTTTTGTCTTCCTGTTTAGAATCAGTGACAAAATCAAACTATCGTTGATGAGATACAAACTAGTTCCGACGTGCGTACCTCTCGATAGTAGCCGGAAACTGGTCTTTTCTAATCAAAAGCTGCAGTGAGAGAGTGACGGCTCGATCCGATATTCCGATCTTAATATCTTATACGATTTCAGAGGAGGGGAAAGAAGACCAAAAATATTAAATCTTGAGAGAGAGAAAATTTGCAGAGGAGGGAAACAAATGCGCGGACGAGTTGACTTTTATAATGTACGACTGCTGCGAGAGTCAGACTCAGACCTCCTGACTGCGGAGGGCATTTTTGTCATTTACTCAAATTTAGCTTTATTATTATGTTTAAAAATTAGTTATTTAGATTTAGTCGCTACGAGGCGTGAGAAAGCGACGCGTGTTATTCCAAATTAACGTCCATACGTGAGAGGAAGATATCAGAAAAAAAGACGAAATAAATAACCAAAATTTTCTTTTTTTACATCCAATCGGAAAGAGAAGCAGGTAATAGTTGTATCACTTTTTTTTTTTGATCAAGTATAGTTAGGTGAATTTTTGTTTAGAATATTACTTTGAATTTTTGTCCAACCTCAATAAGAACAAATAAAGTAATCCTAGATTATTTTTTTTTAAAAAAAATATTAAATCTTGAGAGAGTGACAGCTCGAACCGATATTCCGATCTGAATATCTTACACGTACGATTTCAGCGGAGAGGGAAGAGAAGAAGGGAAAATATTAAATCTTGAGAGAGAATATTTTGCAGAGGAGGGAACGAACGGTGGACGTGTTGGTTTTTATAATGGTACGAATCAGCTAGACGTTCTGACTGCTGAGGGCATTTTAGTCCTTTCACCAAATTTTAGCTTCAATTAATTATTTAAAACTTGGTCATTGGAGATCAGTCGCTCCCTGAACGATGCGTGAGAAAGCGACACGTGTCTATTCCCAATTAACGTCCCTGTGATGCGGTTCTAACCGTTACAAGTAGTGGATAAGTTATTAGAAGTTAATTACTATCAGTGGATATGTGGCGTAGTAGTAGGTTTTTACTTTAATCTATTTAAATCATGTAACTGAGAACAGGGCAAGAAATGAATCAGTAAAACTTCTCTGAAATTCTCATCCCAAAATCATCTACTCCTCATCTCAAGTTCTTCTATTTCCTCCCCTAAATCCCTGTTCTTCTCATTCTCTGTTTCTATCCGATCAAGGCCATATGCCTGAGAGGAAGATATATCAGAGAGACGAAATAAATCAACAAAAAAAAATTACATCGAATCCGAAAGAGAAGCATATGCATGTGTAGTTTTTTGTTTTTAATTTTTTTGTTGTTGATAAAGTGCACGTACCACATACAAAGACGAAATAGCTTGACTTAGAAAGTCCGAAAAAGAAAGTAAATTTAGATAACAATACAGTCGGAGCTAGTTCCGATAATACAAGCGTGCTTGATTAAATAATTAATATATTATTTCAATTAACCTCACGTCTAAATAAATACACTCTCCACACCTTTTCACTCACAACATCATAATAAACGCAAAATTTATGAGAAGGTTCATCGGCAATAATGACATGTGCATACATGCAGATTATCAGCTCACAGTCGGTCAGCTCAGAAGTCATATGCATGCAGACGACCATATACTTGCAGCCAAGAGTTACCACAAGGAATGCCTACTGATTCCACTATTTGCATTATCGACTAAATCACCCGACATAACGGCCTATTCCGGAAAAAGACGTTGGCTCTCGTAGCATTCCATAGCCATAGTTTTCGACAGCGTTGAACTATCTGAGAATTGCTAAGTTTGCAAGAAGTTGTCGAATAGAACCTTTACTAGCTTTTGTAATGAGTTTATATCGTCGACACCACTCAGAAAAATAAAATATTCACTCAACACAACCATTGATTTTTCCTCTCTTTAAGAAGACCAGAAAAAACGATCTGAACGAATTCGACTCAAAAATCAAAAAAAAAAAATGTCATTCTTGAATTTGGGAATTAGTATATTATTAAATAATTTTTCTTATTACGTATAAATAATTAAATATTATGATTGACATGGTGCTCAATTTGGTAAAATAGACAACGGAAAGAAAAAACTGAACAATACGCGGGTGAACACAGCAAAGAGAACGAGGACGACGATCCCTCTCGCCCAAAATCTCCATCTTCGCTAGGGTTTCATTTTTCGTCACCGATCAACCAATCCGATTGCTAACTCTAATCCCGTCATGCCGTGGTGGGCCCCAACCGCTCTCCTCTCTTCCTCTCCCCCTTCCTCCATCAACGACAATAACAACAACAACGGTTGTCAGGGCGATTCGTCCGCGACGCGGCAGAGGAAGCCTAAGCATCTGCGGGATGCCGACAATGCTGCGGCTGTATCCACCGTTTCCGGATTCAATTCGCCGGATTCAGAAATGCCGCGTTTGGCGTCGTACAACAGAGGCTCTTCTTCCTCGACTTCCAACTCCAGAGGCTGCTCGGTCATACCGGAGCCGCAGCCGCTTCCTTTGCCCGAGCTGTTGCGGACGGATGGCTTTGCGGCCTCCAAACGTCTTCTTACGCCTGGAGAGCCGCCCACCAGGCTCACCGAAACTGGGAGATGTTCCGATCTTAAAATTGGAGGGTGAGAATTTATTTAAAGCAATTAAAATGATTGAATTTCCAGCTTAATGTACTCAACATTAGAGATTAATGACATTTTGAAATTATTCCTTGTTTTAGTTGTTGTCGTGGTTACTTGCTAGAATTTTATGTTTCGATGATGGATTGGACGAAGCATTGATGAAATTATTTAGCTAGTGTCTTTACTGCTGGTTTTTTTTGCAGCCTTAATGAGGGAATCCATAGTGGAATGGAGCACTTTTCTAGAAGACCAAGCCGCAAGGCACCACAAAATCTTAAATTTGTTGATGTCGAATCCAACAAATTCAGCCTCCCATTTAGGAGTGCTCCAACCAGCCCGTATGATACTCCGTTGCTAAGTCCGCAGAGGAGAAGTACAGAGGAAATGTTTTCTTCTTATTACAAGTCTTCCCCAGAGATGCCTTTTTCGGATGGATACACAGCTTGTCCTTCTCCAGCCTCTTCCGAACAAATTAAGTATAGTCCAGATACTTCTGGTGTCCGTTGTAGTAACGATCACTATAATTTGAATGCGAGAAGCCCTCAGCATATTTCTCGAAATCCAAGCAGATCTACATCACCTTTGAATAAGAAGGCAGCTGGTGATGCATTGATGTCTCCTCGAGCTAGTAGTTACACTAATGTTCACCCCTTACCTCTTCCACCTGGTGCTTCTTCGCCATCGTCAACAGTAACTCCTCTGCCCACACCGCCATCATCACCCTTGCCCACACCATCAGCTCCTTTACCTGCACCATCAGCTCCTTTGCCAGCACCAGCATCCTCCGCACCTCAAGTTACTGCTAGACCCGAATTCTCATCAGCAAAAAATTGGCAAAAAGGGAAGCTCATTGGGCGCGGTACCTTTGGCAGCGTATATGTAGCAACTAACCTGTATGCTGTCATTTACAATTTTCGCCTGCTTTTATATGATACACAAGAAATTTAAACGTTTGACTTTTTATGATTGCCTTTTTTATATGCAAACAGCCAAACTGGAGCTTTATGCGCAATGAAAGAAGTGGAATTGATCCCTGATGACCAAAAATCTACAGAATGCATGAGGCAGTTAGAGCAGGCAAGTGTTTCTGCATTCACTGGACATAATAAGTATCTATTAGATGGACATTTATTGGTTTGAAAAAGTATGGTTATATCGATTAATTTATCTTCAGAATCTCCCTCTCTTTATTGGCCATTGCAGGAGATAAAGTTGCTCAGTCAACTTCAGCATCCAAACATTGTTCAGTATTATGGCAGTCAAATCGTGGGTATCTAGAATCCCAACAATTTCCCATGTACTACAATGTTCCCTCGAATGTGTCTGATGTTGATTCCAATTTGCTATGAACAGGTGGAGGATAAACTGTACATCTTTTTGGAATATGTCCATCCTGGTGCTATCAGTAAGTACATCCGTGATCATTGTGGAGCTATAACAGAAGCTGTTGTACGGAACTTCACGCGTCACATCCTTTGCGGCCTAGCATATTTGCACAGCAAAAAAACAGTACACAGGCAAGTGGTGCAAATATTTTTATTGATGCTATAGTATTAGTATCCCACCATATGATTAATATACGGAATATGATTTGTTTAATTATTTGTTATGTGTCGTACTTCAAAACGAAATCTCTTATTTATGGAAATTGAAATGCGCTGTAGTTCTTGGATCCCAGTATCTGAGAATTCATGTTTGGATTTGTAGGGACATCAAAGGGGCTAATTTACTAGTTGATGCAGCCGGAGTCGTGAAACTTGCAGATTTTGGTATGGCAAAACATGTAAGTTTCACATCCTAATAACAGTTTGTTGCTATCTGCAATACCAACAGAAAGAATTACTGAGTAAGGTTCATGAAGGCTATATTTTATCTGCGTGGAGTGTGTTAATGAAGAACGATATAACCCAAAAAAACCCGTCTTACAACTACTAGAAAACATGCCACATATAACTACTCTCCAGAGGTGCAATGCACATAACCTGTTTTGAGAGTATATATTATCACAGATGCAAAAATTTATTGCAAGTAGTAGGTTTGTATTCTGCTGAATGAAGTAGCTGGGCCATCTCTTCTTTCTTATGAATTATGACGTAATTTTTGCTTTTCAGCTTACTGGACAAGCGGCGCATCTATCATTGAAGGGAAGTCCGTACTGGATGGCCCCAGAGGTTCGTGGTTTTCGCCATTACATTAGTAACAACATGTAGTGTTTCATTTTAACATTACATCTTCATTACAGCTCATGCAGTCAGTGATGCAGAAGGATATGAAACCTGATCATGCCTTTGCTGTTGATATATGGAGTCTAGGCTGTACTATTATAGAGATGCTCAATGGGAAACCTCCTTGGAGCGAATATGAAGGGGTAAGCTGAAACATTCTAGTAAACCGACAGTGTTTATTTTTTGTGTAATTTTTTTTAGCAAAACCAGTTGCAGGTAGTCTAGTTTTTACTTGAGAAAATTAACAGATATACTCGTCAAATTGTCTTGTAATCCTGTTTTTGGTATCGCAGTACATTCTTTATCGGTGCAAAGAAGTATTTTAATTTGTTTTAACACATTTTCGCATGATTGTTGACACATGTTTCTATTAATGCAGGCTGCAGCTATGTTTAAGGTCATGAGAGAAACCCCGCCCATACCAAAAACTTTGTCGCCAGAAGGCAATGATTTTCTGCAATGCTGCTTCCGCAGGAATCCTGCTGAAAGACCTACAGCTAATGCCCTATTAGAGCACCCATTTTTAAGAAACTCGAAACAAGATGTCCAATCTTGCGTCAATGGGCTTAACGTGATGAAACTCAAGGTATATCTGCAAATACTACATTTACTGTCTTTCAGTGGGCCAAAATTTTACACGTCTTCTACATCAGTCTTGCGTTTATACAGGATAACATTTTTAGCTCAGAAGCACCATGTAGTCACAATCATGAGCAGCAGCTTCCTGGCATTTTGGGAGCGCAAATGAAACCTCTAAGACCTTCAGAGGGGTAAAGCTATTTCAACGTTTTATAAACATATTATTATATGTTTTAATATCCTTCTCTTCCTAAATATGCATCCCTGTGAACTTTGGATTTATGGTATGGTTATTTTTGGACTTTTGACTCCAGCTTTGCGACAAGTTCTTTTTATCCAGTGAGAATGGCTGCCAGCAGAGCTCTGACATGATGGTGCCACCTCATCATTCTCCAAGGTCCACTCTCAAGGCCTGTCCCCGCGTTCAGAGATTGCCTCCATCCACGGCAGGGAGGAAAAAAATACCAATTCTCACAAATCTCTTAGACAACAATATTGGTCCAATTGACAATGTGGCACCGGTAGATGAAATGACGTTAAACTGGCCAGCAGCAGCAAGTTAGTGGCTCAGACTCTTGATGTAAATTATCTGACATGGTAGATCCAGGGGACAACCGGACAAGTCGGGGCTTTTTTTTTTTTTTTTTGCGTAAAAGTAGAGATGGTCTCTTCTTTTGTTTTATGGTATGATATAATTTGTATAGTTTTTTTTTTCTTTACCTAGAATTTATATAGGTTGCTGACCTCTTATCCGCGACGATCATTATTATTTCTCCCTTGACTTGTAAATGTCCACCTTGATCAGGATCTCAATGATGTTGTAATTCATTTTTGAATCTTATCAAAGAAAAATTGTACAAAACGCAAAACAGTATTTGTTTGTCAGTTTATTACATAACTAGAGAAAAATATATATATAAAATCAATAAATTAAAGTCTTGCCTTTCAGGATCAGTTACAGATAAAATAGTAACTATGGATCTAAACTTTAATACTCATTCCCTAAAAAAAATGTTACACCATAAACTTTTGGGAAAAGTAAGAAAAAAAAAAGAAGAAGGCCACAACTACCTATGTTTTACCAGTTATAGTCAGAACTATTGAAAATTTTAATTCAAGGACAAAATAAAAATAGCCTCCAATCTTTTTTTGATAAATGCAAGTAGCAGATACAAAGGCGAAATAGAGGACTTATAAACTGAAAAAAATTTCAGCTGGGACCAACTATGACAATATAAAGATAAATCTGCGTGATTAAATAATAGTCTGTTGCTCTGCTTGACCTCGCGCCTAAGTAAGTGAGCCCTGCACCTTTTCACTTATCCCATTATCCCAAGACATTGCCGGCCGCAATAACACACAGCCTCCAATCTATTGACTATCTGGGTCCTGTGTGATTTGGCCAGTTTATTTTTCTTCTTTTTGACAGCTTTAGGCACTTTGTGTTTCCGTGCCTCCCTCTTCTCTTATTTCACTTTCTTCTTGTTTTCCTTTCGAGGACGAGCTGCCTTTTTATCAACAAAATCTCCTGAGTTCCTATCTCTGTCCGGCTTCTCTTCATCACCATCGTCATCCTCCTCGTCTGACTCGGAATTCGATTCGCTTTCAGCTGAATCCATCTGATCTCGAGGATCAGCTGTAGTTTTAGTATCACTACTCTTTTCACTGAAACAGGGTTGACTCTCGAGAGCCTGCTTGAGTCCTGTGATGGTTTTGTAATACATGTCTTCAGTTCCCTGTCCGCTGGTGATTTTTTTGACATCCTCCTCAACGTTCCTGACATGGTCTAACGTTTTTGGAATATACGATTGGACAAATAGAGCATCTGCTACTTCATCTTCTGGGGAAATCTGATTCCCTCTCGCCAAAATCTTTGTTTGAACCTCTTCCAAGTAAGCTATCAACCGAATCGTCAGTTATGGACGGATCAACTATAAAGTCAAATAGTTCTCTGATTGTCATAACAGCTACACCTTGTTTTCTAAAAAAATCAGAAACATTCACACAATCTCTGCGGAGAAAATCAAGAGCATGGGGGTGATCTAAATCAACTCCTTGAGAAACATCAATAATGTACAAGTGCCCCTGTGGATAAAAAGAAATAGAGGAGTCAGACATAAGAATATTATATGGGATTCGGATTTGGCGCAGCGTAGCAAAATACTGCGAATGTCAAAACGAGGGCGTTTAATACATTTGTAAAAAAATTATCGACATTCACACACTCGCAGCATTTAGCTATGCATGAGAGTATAGTATAATGGATAGATTGATACCTCATAATAAAGCATGTTAAATTCACTAAGGTCCCCATGCACCAATTTGCACTTCTGATACAATGTCCTCATTGCTATTACCACCTCCATGTAACATTCACACAACTTGTCAACGGTAAGCGAAACTTCCTTCAAACGAGGTGCAGCCCAACCGTTCTTCCCAACGAACTCCATAAAAAGAACATGAAGTTTCAGATGAAGAGGAGTCGGGCACCTAATTCCTGCAGCTTTCAATCGCATTAGATTCCTTCTTTCCTTTTCAGCCCACACTTTCACCATTTTCCTCGGATTATGGTGAGAACTTCCGTGCCTGAAACGGAAGTCTCCTTGAACTCAAGAATAGAAGTTTTATACACTTTAACGGCAAGTTCCGCTCCATCATCTCTTGTTGCGTGATAAACATTTGCTTCTTTTCCGGTTGAAATGTAGCCATTCATATCATTGAATAATTTGCGGTTTATCATCTTGAAAAGCACCATAAAGGTTCTCGGATCAAAGGCTTGTTCCACTGTGGCACGATCTGCTTTCTCATGAGTTCTTGTTTTGCCAATAGCCATACCTCGATTGTTTTCGCGCATCTCGATGTTGACCGAATTGGACATGTTGACACTCACCCTTCCTTCCCAATCCTACGCACTTAAAGTACTAAATAATGAGACAACAATAACTGACACAAATACATAAAAAGGAACTCCTGCAACAAAAAAACAAAAAAAAGTCTGATTTGCTTTCAAACTGGTAGCAGCATTGATAACAATTCATAAAATAACTGAAGGAGAAAAGCACAGACCTCGAGTGGAGAAGCAGCGAATTTCTGAGTGCCATTGGAAAGGGGCTGAAGAGCGGAAGCATTGCGTTGAGAGTGAATGCCTCCATGAGCATTAGGACGACATGAATTGAGCGTGAAAGCCCCCATCTAAAAACACGTCATCATCTCTCGAGTCCAAATAATCCAACGCATCGCCAATTTCCGAATCCGATGACAAATAGATTTCGTCATCTTCGTTTTCAACCACCTCCGCCTTCGTTACAAGCGTCATGTCGTCGCAGAGCTAGGGTTTGGTTGCAGGGAGATAAAAGCTAAAACTTTTATTTTTTTGTTTGATGATGCCTTGGTTAAGTTAGTGTAGCACCTGCTTATGAGGGAATGAGGAGTCGAACCCGGGCATGGCGTGGATGTCGGACGCACTTGCTCCACTGAGCCAAAGTTCTAGCCCTTTGCACATTAGTGTCCGTTCGAGCGTTGATAAAAATCATTAATTCTAAAATTGTTATCGGTCTTTTATTTTTTTGGACTTCTCGGACTATGGTCGGGTTCGGATTAATTTTGGCCCTAAATTAATGATTAAATAACCAACAAATTCGTTATGAATATGTAGATTTCTTAGCAAAGAATCAACAACACTTGACATATTATTTATCATTCCACATTAATTGTACTATTCTTAGTGTAGTTGAACCCCAGAGATAGTCATGCTTGAATTGTAAATTTTTGTGAATTTTTTTATTTTTTTAATAACTTTTTAAACGCAAATGCTACTAGGTTGGGCGCGTGTGACATATGATGGATGTGAAAAAAACACATTCTTTTTATGTCAAGAATGTCTTTAAATTAATGCATATATAACATTAAATCGGACTCGTATTTCGAGTAGGGTATAATAATTGAAACCTTAACCCGACTCTAAATCATTCTGGCAGGGTCATAATAGGACTTGCGTAGAGATAAGGTCCTATGACTAGGATGGGCCGCCCTAAGACTTATTCTGTGGTAAGGCCAAATGCTAAGACCTACTTATGAGGAAAGACAACAGTCATAAGATAGATATATTTGTCTAGAGTGTTAGGAAGATATGCAAAGATAAAATATCTAACAAGATGAATGTTTCTAGTAGCGGTTTGATATTCACTTGGATCAAATTCATATTTATCGTTCATTATGAATTTTAAAGAGTATAAGTTAAAGAGTATTGTACACATTGGGATTTATCAAAGATAAAATAGTCTGTTAATATTTACATACCAATACAAACTCTTTATATATGAAGATTATATTACCTAAGTAATTAAATCTTTTCAAAATAAATAAGATGAGTGACATCTATGAATAAAGAGAAGAAGAAGTACCGAGTTAGATGGTTGGGAGGCCTGCTGGAAGGAGTATTTTGACAGCTCCAACTCATAATGACTGGGTTAATGACATTTTATTCATACAGTCGTGAGTTTAATTGCAAAGTGTCACACATACACCACGAACATTTATGATCTACTTGACACATATACTAATTATGCTTATCCCAATATGTTATAAGACTGCAAAATAAGTTAACAAAAGTCCCTATCTGTTGTTATCACACTGCAAAATAGGTCAAGAAAGAGTGACATTCAATTTTTTTATTTTTATGATTCTTAAACACCAATACATAAATAAATTAAAAGAGGGGAGACTTTGTTCATAAAACTCCAAACCTATGCAAGTATAAAGAAAAAAAGAAGAAAGAAAGATTCAAATCCCAAACTAAAAAGACACAAGAAAAGCCGATGTACACATTTTTTTGAAAACTATTTTGATTTACTACATCCCTATTAGACCATGTACACCAGTTGGCGATTCCAGGAATTTTTCTGACCGGGGGCGAGATACATATTTTATTTATAAAAAAAATATTTATTATATTTTACAAGTGTTCATTTTCATGAAGCGCTATTTTTATATTCAACTAGAAAAAATATCTTTTAACAATTACGACGGTGAAAGGTTATATCAAGACTAGCTTTAAGAGTTGAAATACTAAAAAAGATGTGTGATCTTTTGTCGTATCCATCATCACACTCTAGCAAGAGCACAAAGATCCTCCAAATTCAAAATTAATTGGTTCATTTTTTAGAGTAATTCGTTCTCAAAAATCAAAGTCATTAGAAACAAAATTAAGCCAATCTCACATTAACTTTAAAGGATCAAAGTGATAAAAGAAATCAATAGGAATAAAGAAAGCATACAAATAAGATTAATCATTACCTCTTTTGTTTTAAGATTTACTCAATTTAACGTAATTTTATTTTCATTAATTATATAATCAATCTTATTTTGAATAATTGTATGTTTTTATCATAACATTAATATTTACCCTAAAATTTTACGAATACGTTATATTACTTTTCCGATCTCTCCCCCAGAATAATAAATTCAAATTTATTTTCATACTAGAAGGGGCATATAATCAAAATGATTGGGGGCGAAATGTAAAAATCATTCAAAAATATATTGCATTAGTCTAATATTAAAGGAATTTCGGAAAATCTTCAAGATAATTTTTTTTTCATTCTTACTCTAATTGCAAAAGTTCATCTACTTTTTTTTTTTTCTAAAGTGGATGAAAATATATCAAAATGCATTTCTATTTATAGATCTCAAAATATGATAAACATTGATAAATTTTTTTTGTAATTTGTAAGATAAAATCGTTATAAATTTACAATCAAATACTGCTAATGAGATATGTGTCTCATTACTATTGAGTGATTCAATTTTCAGTGGATCCAATCTCCCATGACCAAATCTCAAAGTTGGTCACCGGAGACTAACTTTAAGTTTAGTCATGTGTGATGTCTGAAAGGTCAATAGTGTAGTCATAATTTTTTTAGTTACCCAATTTTAATCATGATTGAAAATGTCATTTGTCGGATGCTCTTACATACGGGGCGTTTTTTTGTTTCTCCCATATATGAATAAATATCAATTTTGTTTTTGTTCCTAGTACGATTTTAGTCTTTCTCCGGCAGCTACGCCATTCAAGTTTTCAAGATCTTTGAGAAAACTATCGTCATCTCCGACATTGTCTTCATTGTGTGGTTGACGATGCACTACCATCTTGCAGCCATGCCAGCTTCCTATCTTTTGAGTGATAAATGCAACTTCGGTTTTTGCACTCTGTAAGCTGCTGCTGGTTGTATTCACACACACAAAAAATCCCATACCAGCAATTTCATAACCTTTTGTCTTGTAATCTTGTTTCGGTAATCTATTCTCTGTTCCTCACATCATATACTTGGTCGAGAAAACCTGGGTGATATACCTGAACCACTGCAATCTCCAAGAGCAAAACCCTGAGACCTATACTTGTCTAAGAAAGTAAAGACCATAAGTGTCTGAACAAAGAAATTTCCGTCTGTCAGCAAAGAAATAAAAATACGTCCACATCTAGTTTGCATTACTTTCCTACATGCCCGTGGAATCCTAGATGCTTGGATAAATGAAGCACTGCCAAGCAAAAGAGGCCAGTATAAATTGCTTTGAACTCCATTCGCCAAGCTTCAGAAATTAATAAGCATTGTACACCAAGATGATGTCGATGAAAATGGCAATTACAAACATCTTTGTGCTTCACTAGTAAAGTATGAAGATAAATATCACTAGTGACTAGCATAGTTCATGACATTGAAAAATAAACATCAATATACAAACGTGTCCAGAACTTTCACTATCGAAATCACCAACAAGCAGGTTACCTCACCTCATATTACTTCCAACATACGCACATTGCAGATCAAACGAAACAAAATACTAGTACGGTAGTACCACATACAAAATATACGGCACATACAGTACAACAGACCTCCAACATTTGCACATTGCAGATCTAACGAAACAAATAAAGAGCAACTAGCAACTAGCTAAGGGAATAACAATAGCCTGAATATAGTGTAAAAATACGCAAGAATGTGGAAAAGAGCGAGAGAAATACCACATACGAAATAAGACAGAATAAAGGCAAAGTGTGAGACACTACAGCTTTACTAAGGGACAACAAAATGGGACAGCCAGCATGTTATGGTAAGAGTTTAGCACAGCAATCAAGTTTATATTCATCAGAACACTGTTGTCCTCAACTCTGAAAAAAGGAAAATTAAGAACAATGATTAAATCAGCAGACACCAATGCAGTTCTCATCCCAACAATAGCGCTGAACACTATATCCACTATCCCTATACTACACAATAGCATGGTGCTAAAATGAATTAAAATGCCGCGTATCAGTCGTTACGACAGCTATTTCCTACTGCAACTATTCAATATACTAAAAAGTGGCAAGAGTTTACAAGTATTTCTCAACTATTGTAATGCATGGGTCACTGAAGGAATTATACATGCACTAATAAGAACATTGCAGAAATTTACATCCTATTATGACAATTCAATGACAATGCATGAGTCATACCCGACCTAATATGTTATCGAGTCATTATGAGAATTTTGACCATGACCGGATGCCTTTCCCCAACAACTGACAATCTAATTCAGGTAATTCAAATGAACTGGAGTTGGAGACGAAAATATTGGTAATAGATGACTTATCATTTACCTTCTGAATTAAAAGTGGTGCTTACATATCTTGGTTGAACCTTTTGCAACAGGGTAGGGCCTTTTGCGAAAAAGCTAAAAGAGTCACTGTCATTACCAGGACATATTATAGAAGGAGCTTCTTTCAACCTACCAATAAGATCAAGGCTAAAAGGATGTTCACCCCATATATCGTATGTGAAGTCATTGATGACTTTCTCTTTGACTACAGCAATCTTTTCATGAGCTTGATAACTACTCGGCTTACAGAGTTCAGGCCCAGGAGCACGAGCATGCAAAGGAATAGAACATGGAGGTAAAAAGTAGGGAGGGTAAAGATTCTGCGCAGAGTGACCATCAGCAGGGAAAGTAGCAGACGGAAACATAACATGTTTGCTAACGGTCTCTTTTGTTGCCACTTTTTTGGGAAATGAAAACTCGATATCATTTGCATGAGAAGATGCTTCCAGGACTACAGACTTCTCGCATAGGTGACTTGTAAATGTCTTGATTGGGCTTATGGATTTCTCCATTTTTGCATACAGAGCGCTTTTATTTGGCAACAGAACTGTTGTAATGGGAGACAACGGTGATGGAGGTGTAGAATATCCACTTTGACTGCCTGAAGATTCAATAGAAGCAGCAACTCCTGCACGAGGACCCTTCCCCTTTCTTTTCCTTCTCTTTTCTTTTCCAACCTTCACTGCAATAGTCCCTATATCAGTTGCATCCCCACTATCGCCGTTAAGAACTACTACAGATTTTGTCCCTGGTGAAGTTACTAATTCTTCTTTTTTGCTTTTTCCTGGTAATTTCACAAGCTCCGACTTAGCACATTGAGAAACAACACTATCTGCTGCAGCAACAACACTATGCTCAGTATTACCAAAGCAATCCAGCAAAAGAGGTGCATTTTTCTTTTTCAAGCTATGTCTGACATCCATTTTATAAGAAATGGAAAATCCGGAAGGTTTCTGGTTCAGGTCCATGGATGGAGACTTTCTGACCGTACTATCAGCTGGCGTCAAATTATTCCCACCGAGGAATAAGTGAGTTTTTTGGATCTGCTGCAGTAAAGGGGGTACTGCGAAACAATAATTCAGGAAAATCAACGACACTGCAAGAAAAGAAACAACATATATCTTCTTCACACTCAACCAGCGTAGTATTTTCTTAAACAGACTGCGCATGGAATCAGGGAGACTTGATTTGATTTCCATTGCATAAACAGTCACATTCAGCGAATATATCAGCGACATAATTTTACCCCACCACCCACTATAAGGGATCCCAGGCATCTCTATGGTTTCGTCTTCGATTGGGTGGATAACTGCAAAACCTTTACCCTGAACCAAAAACCCACCAATACTTGTCTGAATGACAAGCTTAGTTGAGGACATACCCAACTGTTTTGGATAAAATACGAAACAAATTGAAGCAACTTCACCTGGATCTAGCAATGACCCGCTGTAGTTACAAGCAAAGAACTGTGGGTCGGTACTGAAGGGCTTGTAGACATGTAACACATTGTCCTTCTGCCTATTTGTCACTGATAAGAAAGCTAATGTAGGCCAGTGCAAATAACTATGCCCCCAGTCCAGTAAATGGGGGTTGATTTCGAGCATAGGCAATGAACACTGAGAGGCGTCCAAATTGATCATGTCACACTTCTGGCTCTTCAATGAGTTTTCTTCTTTCTTTTTTATAATGGACCCTGATTGACAAGAATTTACACCGTGTTATTGCTAAATAATATCATAGCTTGTATGAATGTCCGAAAGAGAGGGCACATTTAGATCTGATGACATAATCATACCGATGTCCAATGACCGCAAGAAAGCCTCCCTTGAATCATGCTCTTTAGACAAGAAACTTGATGAAGGCAATGGCACACAAAACATGTTGAATCTATAACATGTGTTGCTAAGACCCAAGTAGCTCATTGGATTCACATGCAGACATTGCGGATCCAAATCTGATATGAATAGTTCTCGAAAACTTGCATTATAGGTGTCCGCATACATCTCATGACTTTTATAGTCTACGTTCATCGGCATCTCTTTTGTGTAACAAGGTTCTAATGTACCATTGCAGAACCAAGTGCAGGATAAGATCAGATAAATAATAAGCGCTTCTAGTAAGCGGAAGGACCCCCTGCTTTCAACCAATAGAAATCAGAATGTCAGTCACAATATTCCAAACATTTACATGAAAGCTAAGTTAAAATGAGTGTTATCACGGACAAATTGAGATAATGCAACACGGAGTAATTTTGAGTACAAGGATTCAAGTTAGTCAGTTGAAGATGATGGATGCTTCTGATTTTCTAAGTATCACAAAGTTGCAAGCCTATAAAACAAAATAAAGCCTTACAACTACAAACCATTTACTGGCTATCGCTTCCCTTAAACACGCCAATTAAAGAAAAAAGGAACTTCAATGCCTTTTTCATTTTCACAACCCTATTAAACCAAACATTTCAAGAATAGAAAGTTTGTAGCATTCACCCATTCAGTCTTTTACTCTAAATACAAAATTATTGTCAGCCAGAAACTTGATGTAATTATCATTACCCACATGACCATCCTTCAAACTTGTCAAAGTTTCTGACCCCAAAATGCCAAAAAAGGGAGGAAAAATAACAAAAAAAAGCCATTAATTTGTGATATCCCATAACAAACTGACACAAACGTTACACACGACAACACTCCAATACCTAAGCATGCTTCAATAAGCAAAAACCTCAAAATTTCCCAAAAAGTTGAGAATCCATCATAATTCAGTGCAGCAGAAACACCACCCACCCATCAGTCTGCCCAACAAATCCAGCCTAATTTCAACAGCTCAGGCTTCTAACCTCCCAACTCCCATTAAAACCCCACTAGAGCCACAAACCCCCCAACACTCACCACCATTTTCAAACCAAACACAAAGACAAGAGAAGAAATTTTGGGGGAAAAGATTCAAACAAGACAGCCATCAAAGTAATCAAACAAAACAAGAGCGTATCAAACTAACCGTAAGGAGGCGGGGAGAAGGAAGGCGAAAATCGTCATCGAGCTGCTCAGAGTATCAGCAGAGAAGGCGACCGGAGTTTTCTAGGGTTTATGGGAATCGGAGCGGATGCGATTGTTGTTGGCTTGGAAGCGAAGCGCACTTTCTGAAAATTAAAAATTGCAAAATAAGAAAAAAAACCATACGCAGCTGATAAACCAACGATGAGATATAAAAAAATAATATACAATACAAGGGAATCTCGAACATTATGAAATGACCTTTTTACCCCTCAGAGTTTCTTGGAACTTGCTGCGTGATGGAAATGGGTGTTTTGGGAGATGAAAAGTTTGGGGGAAATCTCGATGAAATAATGAATTTTGATGTTTTGAAATCGAATAAATGGAGTTTTAGAAGAAAAATTAAGGAATCGGATTTAGAGCGAGGATCATGAATAAATCTTTCTTTTATGGGCAAACTGTCACGTCCTAGTTTTAATAGCAAATTATATTTGAAATTATTTAGTTGTATTGAAACATGATCATGAATATGATAAATTATTTAGAATATTATCAAATTATTCAATTTGCATGTGAAACTTAATAAATTATTGAGGAAATTCACAAATTAAGTAAATTATTCAGAAAAAATTTATTTAGGATAATATCAATTTGTTCGGTACTATATGAAACATAGCAAACTATATTTAGAAAATATCAAATTATTTACACATATAACAAAGAGTTAATACCACTTTCATTAAATTATTTTGAAATAAAAAGTAAGCTATAAAATAAAAGTAGCTTTTGTGTGTACTAAAATTATATGTTAATTTGTAACTAAACAATATTAAGTTCATTTCATTAAATCGGAGCATGTTTGTTTTTGTATTTTGTCTTTAGAAAGACGATTAAGCGTGCAATATATGAGTGAGGTGATGATCTAGTAGTTGAGGTGTCTGTCAATATATTCTTAGGTTTTCATGATCATTTCAATTCTAGGTAAACACACTTACTGTTTTTGTTGACTTTTTTTTTTGTCGATTCCATTGCTCCTGACGATTAAGCATAACAAGTACGAATTTGATACTGGTTAAGAAAAGTTCTTCTATTTTGTATTTAGAAAATAATCTTATGCAAATTTGGTCGTTTATGTTGATAATCTATGTCATGAGAGTGGTGATCAAATAGTTGAAATGTTAGTCTACAATGTATAAGGTCATGTGGGTTCAATACCTGGTGACCACATTGAATTCTTTTGTTGGCCTTGGTTAATCGTGTTGCTTCTATCGCTTCTATTTGGCTCATATAGGCCGCCTTCTATTGTGTCATTGTGCATGTGTACTGTGCTTCAAGACTTTCATGGTGATATGGTAGAATTCTAGAGCTGCGCGTTGGCGACGTGCGCAACGTTGACACATCGCCTTAAGACTGATAATGGTGGAATTCTGGACTTGCGCAATGCAGACATTGGTACGTTACTAAAGTCTAATATTTGGATAAAAAGAGCAGTTCGATATGACAGACTTGCGCTTCAATTGATAGAAAAGTGTATTAGATGCATATATGTAATGATTTTGTACCGCCTTGTAACGAACCCATCAATAAACAAATATTGATAATCTACTTAAGTCGAACCACATCTTCTCTCTTATTTGTATAATCGGTGTGCACGGTTCTATGAAATGGAAAATGGTTGAAATAAATTTCTATTTTTAGGAAAAAATTACTTTTTTAAATTGGTATTTGTTACACATTTGTTTTACTTTTACTAATCTATTTCAAAAAAAGTTATACCAGAAAGACTGATGGAAATAATAGTTTTGTTTAGATCATTAATAATTTTCTTAAATGATTATATGTTGTTGGATTGTAGATGATGATTAGGTTATTGGACTAGTCCAATTTAGATAGGCTTAAGGTTTGTAAATTTTAATTAGATTAAAATTTCGATGTTTACACTATATGTAGCTCGTTGAATATTGTAATTGTATTCATCATCTCGTTGTGAAAAACTCCGACTTGTTAATGTCTCAAGACATAGTCACATTTGAGTAAAGAATTGGGTGAACAAATGTTGATATATATCCCCACATCATTTGTTCTCTCATAATCGCTGTTTGCGTATTTCTAACAGCTGGTATCAGAGCTTGAGTTCTAGTAGACATGATGAGAGATGAAAAAAAATATATAATGGAGAATTTCGACGGATCTGATTTTGGATATGAAAGATGCAAATTGAGAATTACTTGTACAATATTGATTTGTTCCTACCGTTGGGTGAGAAGTCGAAGGGTACGAAGGAAGACGATTGAAAGCAGTTATAGAGAATAGCGATGAGTGTGATACGTTTATCGTTATTTAGAAATATTATATACCACAGGGTCAAGGCAGAGACGAAGAAGCAGATGATGGAAACATTATCTGCGTTGTACGATAAATCATAAGCGGCAAATAAGGTTCACATGATGCGGATGCTTTTCAACCTTAGGATGGAAGACATGACAACTATATATGGTTGGACACCTACGTGAGTTTAATATGACAGTCACATAGTTGAGCTCGATTGATATTACTTTCGAAGGTGAAATACAAGTCCTAATTTTATTATCTTCTTTGTTAGAGAATTGGAGCGAGTTGGTTATGATTGTAAGTGCTGGAGCGGGAAAAAAAAATCAAGCTTGTTGAAGTTAGAGACTTGATAGTAAGTAAAGAAATTCGCACAAAGAAGTTGTGAAAGTCTACTTCGAAATTAGAAGCCGGTCAAATTTCAAAGGGAATGACTAATCTGTAAAAGGAGATAGCAAAATTAAGTGCTAAAAGATTGATGGATTTAGTCACCACAAGAGTGAGTGTAAGAATCTGTCACAAGATTTGTTGGGAAGTGCGTATACAGAGGATATTACAGATGCATTGATCCTAAGTGTGAACAACACACTAGAGACTTCTGTGTTGGATTCTACAGATTTGTTTCATTTGCGTAGTAGTGTTATCATAATAGAATACTACATCTCTAGAGATTTTATAAAGGTATATCTTGGTGATGATGAGCCCTTGCAAATCATAGGTAAAATAGATGTTCGAATCCAAACACTAAATGTATTAGTGTTGCAATTGCGTAGAGTAAAATATATCCCTTGTCTGAAGAAAAATCTGCTATCAGTTGGAATTGGACGATAACAAATCATTAAGGTAATAGCTCGAGGCAAGAAGGGAATGAATGTGACACGACGAGCATCGTTGTCATTGTGGTCAAGTGAAATAGAAAAGAAAGGTTTGCTACAAGGTCTGGACTATGTCTTTGGAAAGTGTAGAAGAGTGTTAATTTTTTGAAGGGTGATAAAACTTTCGAAGAAGTGGAAGTTGAGGTTATGCATGACTTTAGCTAGGCTTGACACGTGAGTAAAAGGTTTGTCACTACATCTTGTATGAGTTGTTAAGGATAAAGACAATTACGATTGACATAAGTCACAAGATGGGAGATTGTTACGTAGTGGAGCCTGATTAGATTGCTAGTCCACTTTAGGTAGTCATTTGTACGCATGGTAACTATTGTAATTGTATCCAACCTTTATTAGATTGGTAAGAACTAGACAATCCCCAGACTCTGTTGGCAAATGTATACAACATCTCATAGTGATAAGTTATGTGGTAGTGACTTGAAATATAATCACAATTTGGGTGACAATTAGGGAAAAGTGCAGTTTGGGGTCCTGAACTAACACTTGTTTCCCCTGTCGTTGATTTATGTTTCAATGACCTCTTCAGAGTATGCATAATGGAACTTCATATTTTGTTGTCTACTGTTTAATGTTTTTCAACCACTAATGTCTAATGTTTTGTTATGTAATAAATAAGGACTGCATATTTTTTTCAACCACTAATAATGTCTAGTGTTTTGTTATGTAATAATATAGTTGTTTTACTGTTCAGTGACTACTTTTATTGACTTATGTGCAGCAAATAATTCTGAAGAGGATTCCTAACTGTATTGATACGTACAAACGTCTCGAGATTGGGAAAGAAGGGACATACTTTGACATTAATTCAGTACATTTCAGAAATTCTTAAACATATTGATTCATATATTAGTTTTATTTATGATTGACTCTGTTATGTGCTTAAAAAGATGTATATTCTCTTAGTATTTTATCTTTAATTCATTATGAAAGATGTAACTCATAATTTGAATTTTTTTGGTTCAGTCACAGCTGGAGGCTAACTGATAAGTCGAGAATTCGACTTATTAATAGCCATTTTCACTATAGCTTTTGTTCGTTTCCGACGATATTTTGATGTCATTTGATCCCTTTCCGTACGTCTCAGGTACAAACAAGATATTCTTAGCGTCGACGATAAAATACGAAAAACTAGGGAAAAACTGAAGATTTGGAGCAAAATATGGGTAGATAAGGATCTCAGCCGACCGGCTCAGGATCCCCCCTGAACCAGCCGGTCGGCTGACTAAAGGTACCAGGAGCCTCAGCAATCGCCCAAGCCCAACCGGTCGGCTGAGAAGCTCACCCGGTCGGCTGAAGGGAAACAACAGATGACCTTCAACAAGAGATTTCCGCAACCGGTCGGGTGGACTCACCAGCCGACCCGCTGACTAAAATCTCCAGATAGCCCTGCATCAAGAACATCTCCAACCGGTCGGATTACAAGCCCAACCGATGGCTGACTAAGTTCTCAGAAGAGACTGAATTTGCCATGCACCAGCCGACCGGCTGGACCTGTTAAAGTAGAAATTTTTACCCGAGGCTATAAATAGAAATTGGCATGTTAGACCTAGGGAGCTGGCTTTTTGGAGAATAATTCTCATCAAAGGAGATCAAATCAAGGTCATCAATCAACATCCAACAAAGGAGAAGTGAAGATCAAAGGGAGACATTATGATTAACCATCCTATTTCTATTCCTCTTCTTTTCTCATTTGTTGTGCTTAAACCCTACTCACACCATGTTGTCTTACATGATGTGTGAGTAGTCCCCTTGTGTTTTGAGGGTGTTGTTACCCTCCTTGGTACTCTAGATCATGTATATACATGTTGGGTGATTAATCTATGATGTTAAATTCACATTTGCTATGATCTTCATTATTGCGTGCCACTAGGTGTTTGATGAAATGCCAAAGTGACTTGTTTATCCCAAAACTTGACCTAAGAATCTAGCGACTTTAGGGATGGTTTACATGTAGTAAATGTGATCAAATCTACGGATTTGAAGTGAACTAGGACTCGAGTTCATGGTATTTATTGCTTTGGGAGATATTCCAATGCTAATAAATGCCATGGAATGAACCAATTACCTCGAGAGAGTGAGGTTCGAGCTATAAAAGAGCTTGACTAAGAATAGATTCGATTAAAATGTGATCTACCTTAGTCTAAGCTAGGTTCCACACTATCTAACACCTTGAATGTGTTTAATTCTTGTATGCATGATCATGGGAAATGCCAAGGAGGGGCACAACCCCTCGAAACTCTCTTTTGATTGATATTCAACCCTTTAGCGCTATCTCGTTGCTTGTTCTTCATTGATAACCATCTCATCATTGAATTTTAGGAATAGCCAAGTTGAAAACTTGATTCCCCTAGCGCATAATCAAATTTGCTCCCTTGGGTTCGAAACCGGTCTTACCGGTCATCACTATAAATTGTTTTTGACTATACCAAATTTAAAATTGTCACTAACCTTAGAGTGCTACAACAGAATGGCCAGCCCATTGGCACATCAGTTTCAGGATCTTCGCGTGGTGGTAGCGACACAGGCGCAACAACTACATGATCTTAAGCATGTAGGGAGTACCAGCTCCATCCGGTCACTTGATGATGACGAGGTGATCTCAGAAGAAGTTTTTGATTAGAATTCCTATGTTTGTTATCAGAACTTGTTTCAATTATCTTTTGGGGAAAGTTTTTTTGGTTTGTTCCACACTGGAGGAATTTTGTGGAAGTTTTTTGGGCGGGTTGTTGCACTAGTTCCAATGTTACCTTTGATGTTCAACGGTTGTAAATTTTATCAGCAATAGGTTGTAAACTTTCTAATCAACCAGATCAAATTTGGTGTGCAAATTTTTGTAATATATAACGTGATTTTATTTTAAAATAATATTATTTGCAAAATTTATTTATTTATAAGTTATAATAATTAATGAATAAATTTAATTGTAATTAATCTGCGTTTAGTTTCTGACGCATGGGTGTCTCACAGTCGTAGCACAGTTATTTACGATAGGAGTGCGATGCACTGGTCTTTGTGACGTACATTTATCGGAAATGTGTCGTATAGAATGTACGACGGAGAGGAGGCAGTTGTGCGACGCCCAATGTCTTTTGACGCAAAATCATCGTATAGCTATCGCAGATCTGTAACGCAAGACTGTTGCACATTTGTGCAATGCAGTCGTAATGCGCCACATACTTGACGTACTACGACTGATTTTCAACGGTTTTGCGTCGAATTTACGTTGCCGTACACTTGTGCAAAAATTTGTAGTGCCTATAGGGTCATGACGACTTTTGAGTCATATAGTGGAGCTATATTCCTATATGAGCGTGTTAAACTCAACATGATATCATAGCTAACCGTGTGATAGTTGTGCGATCTGAGACGAGTACTCAATATGTGTATGTGTGGGACAAAACGTGGTTTAAGTGAGTAGAGGCATCTCTAGAAAAGGATCACAAACTTTGGGACAACTCGAAAGATTCACAAAAGAGTGACAGTAACTTTGACAACTTGAAAGACTCACAAAAGAGATCGAGAAACTGACTGAGACAGTAAAAGCCACTATGTCACGGAGTACCGTAAAGAGTTAAAGACTCCCAGTGAGAGAGGAGCATTCTTTATTATAAAATCATAAATCCCAAACTTGAATTTTTGAGTAACAGCGGGCTACAAGAAGTAGTTGAAATTGGATTTTGAGTTCACTTTTACTAACTTACTTGTAATTTAGGTAGTTTAGTGTGTTACAACCCACATCGGCTAGATGGGAAGTCATCTAGTGGTACTTTAAGTACAAAAAGTTCTTTCCCTAATCAGACTATTCTTTTATGGTGGATTCTTTCTGGCTCTTGGGCATAAATACATAACATTCCGTGCTTTCACGGAGAGCCAACAAGGAGGGGACGACCTGGCGGGAAAATGACTGATTACTAAATGAGGCAAGAGTGAGTGAAGCCGTTCAGAGTAAGTCGTCGTGGGCATCACTCGGAAAAAGCAATCTAGAAAGGAGTGTGTAACACCTCACATTTTGTCCCACATAGGTGGAACTTTCATGTATGTAAAACTTGATAAAGCTAACTTACTAACTAGCTAGCAAGTCACCAACGTACTATAAATTGTTGTATCATGACTTAACACCTCGGGGGAGGCAATGATAAGATTTTAAGGAGATAGGCAAACAAGCCTGAACTCACTCCTATCCACTCCTAATTCCTTTTTTTGTGTGAATAAATGCGTTGGTATTAAAAAAAGGTGAAACTGGCAAACAGCCACTAGACAACCACACTAACAGATACTCCCAGCTGAACAAAACAAAAACTACTCTAACCACAACCAAACTGACACCAGCTAAAACACCAAAAATTAGCTGGACAACCTGCTACACAAACAAACCAAGGCACCACCACAAAAACAGTCATAACATCTAAACATTTAGACCTATATTTTCCTCATTACACCATTTGTAAATTGTACTCCCTGTTTTGTTGTTCCTTATTATCAGATTTAACTTTCCATTAAGAAGCCTCAAAATGCGGTTCCTCAGCTCCTCCGGAGATGTAGTGTCTTCAACAAAGATGCGCTGGTTTCCTCGCTCGCCATGATTCATAAATTGCTGCATTTATAATGAGGCAGCATAACGTCTTCTCTGCACTACTCCTCCAGCGTCTTCTTTGCAGCCACCTCATGCAGATTTATCCAAGAACTCCATCTCACTTTAATGCCCAGAATTTCCAAGTATCCACTCCTATTCTTATTAATTGTGTACATAGTTTAATATCCGTTTAATTATCTTTTTCATTCGAATTACTCTTAAGTTAATTTTTTGATATCATTTACTGTTTAAATTTCGCATGCTGTACAATTCCATATATACTCCTAATAGCAAGGGAACTACTATTCAACAGAGATGAATGCATGCATTTTTAGGTCATATAACTCTCAATATAGCAATTGCAGATCTCTACGAGTTCGAGGATAAAATGATGAGCATGGCGATTCTGTACCAGGTTCTATACAATTCACTACTATTCAATATGCATAAATCGATTCGATAATATAATCATACCACCGTTGATGAATGCTTTAGGTTTTTACAACAAACTTAAGCCAGAAATCACCATGCATGGTACCTTAAATATTATTACTTTACAAACCACTAGGGGAGTGCTGAAGCTGCTTTAATTGAGTAATAATTCAAATAGTGCTTTTGTGCATGAGAAGAAAGCTAGTCTAATGACAAAGCTAGCTATTTTCTTGCTCTGGGTTCAGCATGCTTTTTTTGAATAGAATGTCCAACACCAGGGCTGTGACTGTCTATTGCTAGTAGCCCTTCATTTTCCAACTGTTCATCTCTTCGACCGTCTTTGTTCTTCCACGCCACCGCCGCGGCATGCTCATCAGAACCTGGGACAGAATGGCCAACACCTGGGCTATAGTCACTTGGCTTTCCTCCTGCATTACGTTTATCGGCCACAGCGGAGGTTCCACCGGCTGCCTCAGGTTTGGTATATCCATCAGTCGATTTAGGTACCAAATGGCCAAATCCAGGGCTGTAGTCATGTGTTTTGCCCTCCATATATTGAGGTTGTTCCTTCTGTTTGGTAGCATCTTCTGATGGTATAAAAGGATGCCCTACACCCGGGCTGTGGCCTTGTTGTGTGTTTTCTGAATTGTATTTGTCCACTGAACTCAAAAACCGTCCTTTAGTAAGTGTAACCTCTTGACAGGTTATGAGCACATGTAGGAAGAAACACAAAAGTGAGGATGGAATAATCACTGCCATAGTAAGAGAAATATTTGAAGTGTACTGTTTTGACTTGAAAAACAACACATACAATAATGTAGAGAGAGAGAGAGGATGGGAACACTGAGCTGTATGGTAATTGCATTGCATCTCCTCTCTTCTTGTATATATATAGAAAATCTGTAGTGCACAGACAATGATTATTACGCCGATTCTATTTAGTAGAAATGTGAAGTTCAGAAAGAATATATTTGAACGGTCCATAGATAAGTCAATGGCTCAACTCAATGCTACCATTTAGATTCGATTCTAATGTGCTTTATAATTAAGGGGTCCGTACACGTGTACATATATTAAACATAAATTACCCTCCTGCCATTTTTATTAGGGAAAAGTACAAAAGGGTGGTATGAACTACCACCCCTTTACAAACTCTTGTCAGGACTATCAACATTTGCAAAACACAGTCAATTTATACTTTAAGGACCAAATTGCAATTACAATTAATTCCATAAAGTACCCCAAACTATAAAATCTGCTAAACACAATCAATTTCTACTTTAAGGACCAAATTGCAATTACAATTAATAACATAAACTACCCAAATTTAAAACAAATCTATGTATATGTATTTTTTTTTTGATGGATCTATGTATATGTATTTAGTTCAATTTAAATGTATATTTTGTTCTAAAATATTTGGTTCGATCTAATGATAAATTTTTGAATCAGTCAATTTTTTAAATTGCCTAAATTTATACAATAAATTTCTAATTTTACAATAATTTATACCATAAATTTTTTTTGAATAATTTATTATACCATAAATCTTTAAATATATAAATTTTGATCTAAATTTATACAATAAATGTTAAAATCAAAATTATTTTCGTACAACCGTATCAAATGACCTAATTGTACGATATGCATCTACAATAATAAAATTGCTTGAAAATATATATTATCATAAAAGTATCACAATTGATCTGAAAATATATGAATTTAACAGAATATTAACAAGGATCAACATCATCATAATAATAAATTATTGATATTTTCACTTATTTGTGATACTTTTATTATATTTTATCTGAAAATTAGAAATTTACTGATTCAAAATATATATTATATGGTATAGTAAATTATTCAAAAAAAGATTTATGGTATAAATTATTGTATAAATTTAAGCAATTTAAAAAATTGATTGATTCAAAAAATTTATCATTAGATCGAACCAAATATTTTAGAACAAAATATACATTTTTTTTGAAGGGATTACAAAATATACATTTAAATTGAACTAAATACATATACATAGATTTTTTTAATAATTTGGGTAGTTTATGTTATTAATTGTAATTGCAATTTGGTCCTTAAAGTAGAAATTGATTGTGTTTAACAGATTTTATAGTTTGGGATACTTTATGAAATTAATTGTAATTGCAATTTGGTCCTTAAAGTATAAATTGACTGTGTTTTGCAAATGTTGATAATCCTGACAAGAGTTTGTAAAAGGGTGGTAGTTCATACCACCCTTTTGTACTTTTCCCTTTTTATTACTTATAGTTATGTTTTGAGTTTCGCTAGTTCGGAAAGGATTAATTATAACATTTTCTATTTACGAAGTTCGAAATTGTGAGTTATAATTACAAAATTATTGAAGTTTTCCTGATGTTTCCGAGATGTTTTAACTCATGTACCTTAACATTTCATCACATGTCCCACACCTCGCACATTTTGTCCAAACTACACCACCCTAATAATTGTTGTCAAAGTTTTAACAGGGCATGCAGGGAGGATTATAGTCCATTCTGACACATGAGAGTAGTAACAATTCAATAGAAATATATATGTATAAATTAACATTTTTCCTTCTAAGAGACGTGAGACATTTCTTTAGTGGTTCTTATTCAACATTAAATATATTGTCTTCATTCAGGAAGTATATGTTTTCATTCTTCCTTATGCCCATAATTATAATGATAAAACAATTTTGGTAAGATTCAGAAGTTATTGCTGTTTAAGAGGATGCGCCCTAAACCATGAGTTTGTAAATATGTCTATTCATGTAAACAATTAGAAAGATCAGATCATCCACAAACATTGGATGAGTAAACCCTAAACCATGAGTAAACTGATCTGTGAGATGCATATTAAGCTTCCTGTAAAAACAAAAAAACACAAGTAGAGAAGATCTCCTTGAGAGATACGTGATGAGATCTGCATTGCTATATTAAGAGTGATGACCTACAAATTATTGAAAAGCGGAAAACTTAGCATATGATAGCTGTTTGACCACCTTTTCACTGTATGTATAAGGCAACATCTCTAAGTATTCTAATTCCTGGGCGAATGGGAATCAGGAACTGTGAAGTGTCAGTGAACTTTTAAAGGCATACCCATCATAAGCTTGCTCCAAAAAAAAAATGTAGGAGACCCATGTACTTTTCCACTTACAGAATTATTGTATTTTATGTTTATTAATTAAAGGCTATATATATTGTCCGCATTTATAACTCTTTTTGGTCGACAAATGCAAGTGACGCACATCTGTCTTTGGTCAATATATACTTTGTATAAAAGTTTGTAGCATAAGCATGTTTTAGCCGTTAAATGACTTGAATGATTACTTTCTTGTTAAAGCAAAGATTCTATGGAGATTTTGGGCTTAAATTTGTATGTGCAGAATGTAAAGACCTGGCCAAAACCCATCATTCGAATCGAATGAATTTATGTAACCCTTGCTACCCGAATGTAAAGACTTTCATTTCCTGTTCAGTACGAGATAGTTGAAGCAATATCAGACATCGCCTGCGAGAAGATATACAAGTAACTATATATGAGTATATATAATATCACGGGGGAGGCACGTTGCCAGCGACTCATTTAGATGATGTGGCAGGTAATAGTGCAGGAATAGTTGTTTGCTGTTTGCTTTTTGCTCTTTTTGATGGATTTTTGGTAGTGGGACACGTGGTGCGCCCACAAAGCACGGGGGTTTGAATGAGACACGTGGTTGGCTCAAATCGTGCCTCACTTTAAGAAGGGGTGCCTCATTTTGAACGCTCCTCTAATATCACGACTCACAAACTTTGTATATATAATCATTAAAATAAAAAGAAAAGAGAATATATATAAGCATACATCCGCTAGCAAAATTCAACACTTCTACATTTCGTAAACTATTTTGAAAGCGCGCTTTACATTGGAAATTTGACGTATTCGTCGACTTGTTTGGTGATTTTGATGTAAGATACCTGACTTGTAATTACAAGTTCAAGGGTTCAAATTTCAGTGTGACATATTTACGTTATGAGTAAAAAGGTTGTGTCGTCCTTACCATTTTTTTAAAGGGAAAATGACAAAAAGGGGGTACGAACTACCACTTACTGACAAATCACTGTCAGAACTAAAGAAACTGAAAATTAAGGGGCAATTTTAAAATCTTTTAATTAGCGTATAACAATTAAGTACCAATTTCAACACATAGTTGGACAATTACGGGACAATTTCAACACATAATTGATGCCATAATTTTTATATGTCAGTTAATGGTTATATGTCAAATAAAAGATTTTGAAATTGTCCTTTATTTGTCATTTTCTATAGTTCTGATCGTGATTTGTTAGTAAGTAACTACCCTTTTTGTCATTTTGTCTTTTTAAAAATAATGTACTTTGATTCTTGCGAAAGCGTGCAACTATTCCCACCTATATGTGATGTGAAAAGCACCGAGTATCTTTTTGGTGGTTTGAGCAAACTCAGCAGACTTTCCTTACTAGTGGGTGAAGTGAAGCCTGAGATTTGCAATGGGTGGTTTTACATGGTAGCAAAAAATATGACCAAGTGTCAGGGTTGTTGCCTCTCACTACAAGTCTGATGATTACTCTCTGAGGCACTTTAATGGGAAAAAGATCGCTATGATTATCACGGTTTTAAGACTTTCGTTACTATAATGTGAAATAACCTCAAGTGTGGAATCGTCTTACATTTGTTTGTTGTGTCGACGGAAAAGAGAGATATGGTCGACCAACAAAAAAAGAAAACACAAAACATAGAGAAGGAACTGTACAAATATTTAATCGATTCATCAATAGTGTATTGGCTGTAGATTCTACAGGTATGATATGAAAAAATATTAATTATTTGGAGAGGAGAGTGTTCTAATGCTGTTTTACCGATGTAGCTTACAAACACATGGTTACAAGGGTATATATAGTGCAATCTCAAAAACTCCAATAAGGGTAACTAAAAAATTGTAGCCATAATTAAAGTCATGCTACCAAATTTATACCTTGAGTTGATTCCTCTCGGACATACTAGATGAATTGAATTAGATATACCAAAAACTATTAGATAAATTAGATGCATCAAATGGCCAGAAGTACCAAATGCATCAAAAATATTTGATGTACCATGTGCCCTTAGTGTCCAAATAGCCCAAAGAGCCACAAAAGTTCGAGGACGGCCCAAGGTTTGGAGGGCCAAGAGCCCGGCCCGAATGACAAACCTAGGGCCAGAATAGGGTCTTTCATTTGAAGTTCTGTCCGACCCGAAAGCCTAGCCCAAAAAATCCCTTCGACCTAAATCCGGCCCGACCCGCATTAATTGGCATGAAAATCTACTAGTTCCTACAATGATAAATTGTATTAGTTATGAATATAGTGATGTTATATGATTATAATAAATTAAAGTTTGAATCCAAGAAATATTATCATATACTAGTAAGAGTTTGGATCAAATACAAACCACTATTATAAATAAAAACTACAAACCCATAAAAAATTTGACACGTGTAAAAATTAACCAATCAAAATTCATCCGAACTTCATCCCGTCGAAGTTCTTTTTGTAAATAAAAAAAACACACGCAAACTTATTTAAAAATATATACAAGATAGGAGGGGTATAATCGTCCTAAAATTCGCTACAGTAAAATTCGACTTTCGCTACAGTACGTTTTTAAGTCTGATCATCATGCGTTAAGTCTGATCATTTAGAATAAATTTTGACTTTTGCTACAGTAAAATTGATTTCGGGAACCCAATCTACCACAGAACGTGTGTACCTACTCTTCTGGTACGTCCAGGATACTTAGCGTCCCAATCGCCTCAGTCGGTATATCATGAAAAAGATCCTTGATCTTTCCACTAATTGATCCTATTATCAAGAAATTAGTACCAAATGTTAGTTTATGGAAAAAGTTAACTACTGAAAAAAAGGTTATCTACTCACAATATTTTCAGCCACATGCCGAGCTGCCGGGGTGACGAACTCTTTATTCTTCTTGAGGCGTGCCCTCTTCCACACCTCATATCTCTCTACAGTGATAGAATGTGTCTCCCCCTCTTCAATTACCGCCCTGTGCATATTCATTCTTAGCAGTTAGAGCCTTATTCGGAGCAGATAGCTTCTTCGCATCTTCACTGAGTCTATGCTCCACACATTTCTTCCACGGCACAGAATTAATGAACTTATACTTTTTTGTGGGATCTGCATCCTTCCGTTTACCGAATATATAGTCGGTTGCGAGTCTCGTTTTGAAGTTCCTCCATGCACTTGATGCATACTTGACCTCCTGCACTTTGTGTGTATCTGGTCCAAGAAACACTTCCTGAAAAAATATATAACAAGTTATAATTTAGTACAGTTGATGAGTCGAGTTTTCGATACATTAATGGCCATTTTTCACTATAGCTTTGGTTCGTTTCCGACAATATTTTAATGTCATTTGACCTCTATCTCTACGTTTCAGGTAGAAAACAAGTCTCCCATAAGGTCAAAGCCTAAATACGAAAACTCGGGGAAAACCAAAGATTTAGAGCAAAATAGGGCAGATTGACCTTTACGGCTTATTTTGCATGCCCAGATCGCATACGGTGTCCAAATTGGTTGATCTATAGCTTGTTGGAAATCTCACTCAAAGGGAAACAACTTTCTAGTTTACGCCAAGACCCAGTTCGGACGTTAGGACCACGAAAAAACCCAGGGAAGTATCAGCCGACCGGCTGACTAAATTCTCAGAAGAGCCTGATTTTTGCCCTGCACCAGCCAACTGGCTGGAGCTGCTGCTGCTTCAGAAATTGCCACCCGAGCCTATAAATAGAAAGAGGGCTTTTGACCTAAAGTGTGGAGGTTTTTGGGGAGAAGAAGATGAAGAAAAGAGGTCAAAGCAAGGTCATAATTCATTAAAGATCCAACCAAGGGGAAGAAGAGAATATCAAAAGGGAGTTCAAGGATTAACCATCCTCCTTTCTTTACACTTTTCCATTCCCTTTGTTATGTGCTATATAACCTACTCACATCATGTTGTCTTACATGATGTGTGAGTAGTGATCTTGTGTTTTGAGGGTGTTGTAACCCTCCTTGGTACTCTATGATCATGTATATACATTTGATTCAATAATCTATGGTGTTAAATTCATGTTCTCTATGCTCTTCATTTATGACATGTTACTAAGTGTTTGATGAAATATCTAAGTGACATTTTGATCTAAAAACTTGACCTAAGCATCGATAGACCTTAGGAATGGTTAGGATAAAGAGAATATGATCTTATTTAGTGTTTATGAGAGTAAATGCATGGGTAGGAAGTGAACTAGTCCTTCATGCCTATTTCACTTATTACCTTAGGAAGACATTTCAAGGCTAGTAAGGTTATAGAGTGAACCAATATCTTGATAGAGTGAGGTTCGAGCTAAGAAGGTTTGGCTAGGCATAGATTCAATGAGAATTGATCTACCCTAGTCTAAACTAGGTTCAAAACTATTTGACACCATGATTTGCTTAATTCTTGTATACATGATCATTAGGGAATGCCAAGGAGGGGAGTAACCCCTCGAAACACCTCCTATCTATCTTTTATCTCTAATTACTCACCACTTAGGATTTTGATACACCACTTTATACATTTTTGGTTTAGAATAGCCGATTGGAAACAAAATCTTGAATAGTGCATGTGATTGGCTTGCTACTCTTGGTTCGACCCGGTACTTTACCGGTTAATATAAATGTTTTGACTACATTCGATCCTCTCTTCATTGATACTATTTAGAGGTGAAAAAGAATTAGTTCGTCAACAATCAACAATTAATGTCACTAACAATATGATAATGGAATTATAAAATATATTACCGTTGCTTCGTTCCACATAATTAACATCCTTCAAACTTTTAGGCACCTTCCTCCCATCAGTGTACTCGATGGCAACTCAAGTACGGACCACAACGCCCAGGTAACTCCTCCATTGCTCACCAGCCTCCCCTAAGGGATAACATGTGGCGTTAAATTCGAATGTGATCTTTGTACCATTCTTCATGTGTCTCATAATCAAATCGAGCATTAAGGAGGGGCCCCTCTTAGTTTTCTTAGTGGTGCGCTATTCCACATGGAAGTCTTCCTCGCCGCTGCTACTACTATGTGCCATGATACCTGAAATATCACATAAATGTTAGTTCAATAGATATGTAAAAACATAGGTGTACACAACAATAAAAAATAAAATGACGTGTGAGGAACATCAGTGATAAACTAACATACACATAAGTTAAGTTTGTTTATCAATCCATATTCCTTCGTCGTGATCTTATCTTAATTGCATTTCGTCATCAATTTCAATGTCGGCGCTTTCCACGGGAACGATCGTACAAACAGGTATGCAATCTTCAGCGAGGTCTTCAGATGTGGCACTTATAGCATCATTGGTTACTTGTTGTTTGCCGTGGAGGACAACAAACAGATTTTTGTCCGAAGGGTCTTTCACGTAAAATACTTGTCTTGCTTATTCGGCCATAATGAAGGGCTCATCCTTATAGCCCTCCCTTCGAAAATCCACAAACGTCATTCCGAATTCATCAATTCGAACCGCAGAATGGTTAACCCATTTACATTTAAAAACACGGGTACTTGTAGTATTACATAATCCAACTCCCATATTTCTTCGATGTCCCCAAAATAATTGACAGGAGCAGATATTGGATTTCGATCTCTAGCGCTAGAAACATGAGTGGTTTCAGCAACAAGTGTGACATACTATTTTGCACAACGCTGCGTTCGTCTTGATCTTTTGTTTGAAAACAAAATCCGTTAATGTCAAAACTTCTCCACGTGTATACAATTGGTCTCGGACCGACCATAAGCCACTTAATTAAGTCATCATCAGACTCTTCTTCCGAGTTCGCTTGATTACTTAAAGCTTCATTAGTTCTAATCCATTTACAAAATGACCGACGGTGTTCTCTTTGCACCCACTGCTCATTTTCCCCCCGGTGTGCACTCCTTACTGTGTTTAAGTGCGGCTCGATGTAAGGCGTCATCTCAAGTATAGGTTGCAATACATAAAAATGAGATTTTGTTAACTCATCCACAGGTTTAAATAATTGTTTCATTCCACTTGTTCCTTTCCCTTGAAATCGATCAATATGACGTGGCCTTGGAATCCCAATTGCAGTGGTATTTCTCAAAAAGTTAATGCAAAATTCAACCGCGTCTTCAGCTATTATCCTTCTGATGAGTCGAGTTTTCGACTCATTTATGGTCATTCTTCACTATAGTTTTGGGTCGTTTCCGATGATATTTTGATGTCATTTGACCTCTATCTCTACATTTCAGGTAGAAAACAAGCTTCCCCCATGGTCAAGGCCTAAATATGAAAACTCGGGAAAAACTGGAGGTTGAGAGCAAAATATGGGCAGAATGAATCTCACCCGGTCGGGTGAGAATTTCCCCTGCACCAACCGACCAGTTGGAAGGAAAAAAAAGGCTCGAGTCAGAATTGCACCCCAACCGGTCGGGTGGGCTCCTTCCATCAGCCAACCGACCGGTTGGACAAAAGTTCGAGTCGGTCGACTGGGACCTCGAGTCGATCGACTGAAAATACAACTCAGGAGGCTCCCCAAGTCAGTCCATTGAGTCGGTCGACTGGACCCTCCAGTCGGTCGACTGGGCCAAGATCGACCCCAACCGGTCGGGTGAGATTTCTTCCAGATTCCCACCCGGTCGGGTGGACTGCTACAGTACCGGATTTTTCACCCGAGGCTATAAATAGAAATCAAGGGTTTTGGACCAAGTGTGGAGGTTTTTGGGGAGAAGAAGATTAAGAAAAGAGGTCAACCAAGGTCATCAATCATCATCAAACCAAGGAGAAGTGAAGATCAAAGGGAGTTTGAGGATTAATCATCCTATTTCTATCCCTCTTCTATTCTACTTGTTGTGTAAAAACCCTACTCACACCATGTTGTCTTACATGATGTGTGAGTAGTGGATCTTGTGTTTTGAGGGTCTTATGACTCTCCTTGGTACTCTTTGATCACATATATACATTGATATTCATATGGATGATTGTTGATTTCATTTTCTCTTGTGTTATGAATGTTATGCACTCTAGGTGTTTGATAAAATGCTTAAGTGACAATTTGGACCTAAACTTGAACCTAGGACTTGGAAACCCTTGGGGATAGTTCTAGGATGGAGAAAATGATCTATATCTTGAATCATGCAAGTGAACTTTAGGATATGGATGCTTGACTAAGGATTGAATGTTTGATTTATTGGAGGTAGTCATTAAGCGAATCATCAATTAATCCCATCTAATGGTGTCAAATTCATGTTCTCTATGCATTTCATATATGACATGCTACTAAGTGTTTGTTTAAATGCCTAAGTAACATGTTGAATCTAGTTTGGATAATAGAGAACATGATTCTATCTAATGTATGCATTTGTTGATAACTAGGAGTCGAGTTCATAGTAGTTATTACCTTAGGAAGACATTCCAAGGATAATGGTGCTATGGAATGAACCAAATCGAGAGAGTGAGGTTCGAGCTATAAGAGAGCTTGGCTAAGACTAGATTAACATAAACATTAGTCTACCTTAGTCTAAGCTAGGTTTTCTACAATGCATGGATAGGAAGTGAACTAGGAGTCGAGTTCATGGTATTTATTGCCATGGAATGAACCGAGAGGTTCGAGCTATAAGAGAGTTTGCTAGGAATAGATTCAAGTGACGTTGATCTATCCTAGTCTAAACTAGGTTCAATACTATTTGACTACCATGAAATGATTGAATATCGTGTATGTGATCATTGAGAAAATGCCAAGGAGGGGAGTAACCTCTCGAAACACCTCTTACTTATCTTTTATCCCTAATTACTAGCCACATAGGATTTAGAATATACATCTTTATACATTTTGTTTAGAATAGCCGAATGGAAACACAATCTTGAATAGCGCATGTGCTTAGCTTGCTCCTTTGGGTTCGACACCGGTCTTACCGGTCAAACTATAAATTCTTTTGACAACTATGCGAAATCTACAATTGTCACCTTCCACTATACATCCTTCAGGACGATGCCTATTTCTCACGTAGCTCTTTAGAATCGTCAGTAAATAATCTTTAAAACCTGGGAATCGGTGGAAGATACCACAATACTTTGGCCGGAGTGCCTTTTGAGGTATCTGTCGGTCCTTTTTTTAACTTGTAGCGAGAAGACTTGCACACCGGACATTCAGTCAAATCTCTATGAGCATTACGATACAATATACAATCATTGGGATAAGCATGTATCTTCTTGTACTCGATTCCCATGGGACACATAACCTTTTTAGCTTCGTTAGTACGGTTAGGTAAAGTGTTTCCCTCGGGAATCGTATCTTTCACTAACGTTAAGACTTCACTGAAACTCTTATCACTCCATCCATTTTTAGCTTTCAAATTGAATAACTTCAAAGTTGCTGATAACCTTGTATATTTGGAGCAATCTTCATACAATGGTAATTCAGAGTCATTCCTCAATGATCCACAACTTGTGGTCTAGAAACAAACTCATCGGCAACGTTGTTAACCATCTCAATTAAATTGTCCTCCTCCCAATCATCATTATCTTCAGGCAAACTTTCTACGGGTTGAGGTTCAACGTCTTGCGGTTCAGTCTCACCATGCATGTACCAAACCTTATATAGTGGATCAATTCCCTTTGAAAAAGGTGTTTACGCAAATCCTCCACTTTGACCTTTATCTTATTGAAACACGCCTTACACGAACAGAAGACACGTTCAAGTGCATTTTTTAATGCATACGACGATGCAAATTCACAGAAATCCATTATCCCCTTTTCATACTCCACTTAACCTATTACCGGACATCCACTCTCTACTCATCATAAATCCACTACATGAATCATTGTAAATAATATTATTAGACTGAGAACAAGTTAAACAAAGAACAAATGGACATGAAAGAGAGCAACCTAACCAAAATGTTCATGTTCAAAAAATAAACATAGTAAAAATAAAAGAGTACATAAGGAATATAGACAAGTATCAATTGAAAGAAAAATTAAGTTTGAGAGGGTGTGAACCTTGTGTGAAATCGAGAGTGGAGAAATGTAGCAGGAGGTTGAGGAAGGCAATGAACAAAGTGTGAAGTACACGCTGGATTTGAAAAAACACAAGTTAAGCAAGAATAGGACAAGCAAAAGTCGTGAAACATGAACAAAAGAACTAAACATATACATTTCTTATGTGATGGTGCTCGAAGAATCAAAAGAACTATCACCCAGATGCAAGGGGATGCGAATGCAATACAAGACCTAAACCAATAAAATTATTAAATTAATAAAGGAAAACTATAGCAAGTAAAAGGATTAATATACGATAGTTGATAATGGTGAAAGTAGATATGCTTACTTAAAAAAAATAAGTGGTCGATCAGTAGCACTTAATCGACTGTACTCCTACAAAGACAGCGGTAAAACTGAACAATGCCAATGAAACCAAACATCAATAATCAATAGGTAAAATTCTGTGACAGCACTTTAAATTATATGAAATATACACCATAATTGATTAGAATCATCCTCAAAGAATAGATGAGAAAAACCCTATACACCCTAATAAATCCGTCATATACATCATCAATGCATACCCTTGACTGTTGCTGGTCAATAAATTTATGGGCGCTGCTGGAGGAGTCGTTGTTCGGTTGCTGGTCGACGGGCGAGACACAGTTGCTTGTCGACGGCTGCTGGAGGAGTCGTGTTCGGAAACTGGAAGCGAGACAGTTGTTGTCAACGGGCGAGACGAAAACGAGACGACAGAAAGCGAGACGGAATGGTCAGAAACCGGACAGGCGAAGGCGCGCAGGGAAGCTTTTGAATATCGAAATCGATTTTGCATCGGAGGATGAAAATTGCAGAAGTAAAAACGAAACTAGGGTAAATTTGTATTCAACTTTATGCATCGGTTCACTCTAAACCGATGCATAATCCTCACCATTATGCATCGGTTGGTCCAAAACCGATGCATAATCTCGACCTTATGCATCGGTTTTGGTCCAACCAATGCATAAGCTCGAATTTACGCATCGGTTGGTCCAAAACCGATGCATAAGGTCGACATTATGCATCTGGTTTGGACAAACCGATGCGAAATGTTGGACACGTAATCGATGCATAATCCTCTGTCTGTAATAGTTTATATTAGCTACATATATAGGTAAGAAGAGATGTATTTTTATTTGGAGAGGAAAGTATTCTGATGATGCCCTAATGCCGCAACTTACAACATGGTCACACATGGTTACTTGGATACATATAGTGCTATATATAAAAACCCTAATCAGAATGATCCAAAAGAAAAAAGCAAAATTATAATCGTAATTTGATTATTACTCATAGTAGAATTAGTTTATTCCGATTGTTGGGGTATGCAACGTGTGTATAAAAATAAATAAAAATAAACTTATTAGGTCTGTGTAGTAGGTCAGCGCCCAGACAACTGAAGGTCTGAAGCTTACCAAACCCTTCCATGGACTGATCTTGTATGGTCAAGAATAAAAATCAAGCCAAAGACTCAATGACCGACAATTCACTTTCGTCAATAGGGGGGTCCTACCATTTGATTTTGTCCTGCCAGTATCTTTTCTATTTTACAATCTAGCAAATGATTAACTTTATTGACAAATGCCACTCATTAACCCTAGCCTGACCTCACACAGTGGCCTTATTCCAATTTTAGAAAGGAGCTGGAAAAGGGATCTCACAAGCGACAGCCTGTAATTGGATCCAGGATTTTTGGAGAGCCCTAGCGCAGCCTTTGCCCACTAAGGTATATAAAAATGTACAGAAAGTGAGAAAGTCACTCAGTTGTTTACTGAAAAGTATAGAAAGAAGAATAGTACTATGATATAGGGCTGAAGGAAAACCCTAGCTAGCTAGGGGATTTGATTAATACTGTACTTGTGCTAGCTAGCTGTACTGCACATACTTTCTCGTTGATGGTTGTGGTTACTACCCTGCTAGTAACATGCAAATCATCAAAAAGGGGTTTGTTTGATAGCCCCTCATGGTGGTTAAAGACAGGATCTTGCCCTAAAGCCTTTTGGATCCCAAATAGTAAGGGTTTTTAAAATATATATATATATCGCTTTGTTGTCTTTGTTCATTATTCCTTCACTCATTTTGTCTTTCACTTTTTTATAGAAATTTTCTTACACATGTGTTGAGTGTTACCAAATTCTATTGGAAGAGGTCTTCATGTGTGCCCACCAAACCCTAAACCTACTTGTATTAATGAAACTGAAGTAGGCGAAGACTACTTTAGACTATTCACCAAGAATCTTGAGCATATAAAGGGAATCTCTTTATTTCCAAGAAAGTCGAGCACAAGAGGACTGGCATTTTTGGAGCTTAAATAATTAGCTAGGGTTTTTGGAGAACTCTCGGGACCTTGGCTCTCTTAATTGTACAACAGATGCAAGAACTTAAAACACTACAAGAAAAAGCTTTATTATCAACGCCGGTTTCCGATGAATTTACATATAAAATCAACGGAAAATTCCATTAGAATGCTGTTGGTTATATTGTCGCGAATTTTAACAATCCGTTGAAAAAAATATATTTCCAACAGATATTCCATTGATTATACTGAGTACAAACAAGAGAAAAATAATACAAAAGCGTCTGTTGATTTTAATGTTCGTCAATATTATAAATTTTGAATGAATTTCCAAATATACCCCTAGCTTTATTATTGACAGATTATCCGTTGGTTTGATTGTCGTTGATAAAACTAATTTCAAATAAAGATTTACTAATATACCCTCACAGGGGGCGCTCAAATGAGGTTGGATACTATTGGTGAGGTCGTGAGGCCCAATCTCACACCAGATGAGTATTTTGCTTGAGATGATTGAGATTTAAAGGTGCAGGGAATAGTATTTTGCTTTTTGCTTTTGATGGATTTTGGTAGTGGGACACGTGTCGTCACCAGATGAGTTTGATGGAGTTGATCTAATGGTTAAGATTGGGGCCTCACGACCTCACCAACATGAGGGTCTCATTTGAGCGCTCCTCTAACCTCACATTTATTAACGACGAATTTTTATTTATATATGACAGACATTTTTGTCGATTATATGATCTTACAAAACAGATTTATTCTAAAATCAACGGATATATTGTAAGTTTTATCCGTTGATAATAATAGTTTCTTAATGTAAAATTACTTTCTAGTCCTTTTGTATTAATTGTGACGAATAAATTCCGACAAATTAATCGTCACTTTTACCAATATACACAATTTTTTATTGTTTTAAAAATGACATAGTATCCGTTAAATTTATTTTGTTGGTTTAAAATATCAATTAAAAATTTTTTCCAAATTACTGTAAATATGTATTTTATAACTTTTTTCTGATAATATATTTTATAACATTTTGAACGATAATATATACTAATACTTTTGATAAATTAATAAAAATATGTTTCAATTGACATAAACTACCTTAACCAAATGTTGCCAGTAAAAAAAACTACATATTACTGGATAAGATCTAAATGACTTCAAGAACTTTGATAGAAAACTTCTCTATTCTTCATCATCTTGAAGAGAACTGGATGCATTAACTTGATCACCACACTCTTTTTTCTGTATTTCAAAGAAAAGAAAATTGTTGTACTAAACTGGAAACATATATATAAATCAACATAATAATAGTCAAAATTACCTTCATAGAAAGATGGACTTTTGAGAATATATCTTGTAATGTAATAATCATCAATCTAGTCATTTCCTCCTTTTTCTCTGTATCAATATCATCCTCAGAATTCGAAGTATTTCCATCGACGACATCTTCAGCTAAGGTTTCCACTTGTTCACGGGAAACAGGTGTTTTGTTGAATAAAGTACTTGAAGAAGCAACTTGCAAGGTGTCCCTCATAACTTTAAAGAAGAGATCATCTGATACACGTGGACCACTTGAAGATTCATTTGCAGTATGCTTATCATGATAAGAACTAGATAATAATTAAGTCACTTGCAGGAATGCGCGGTTCACCAAGAATGCGGTTCTTTTTAGCTGGTCCTGTGACTTCGATCCACCATTCAAGAGGTTCCTCCTCTTGCTCTCCTAACGTGTGTAAGCGTTCTTCTAAAAAAAATTATACCGCTTCTGTAAAAAATTAATGAACATATGTATATATAATGAACTAAGTTATACAACATTCAGTATAAAACATGAAACAATTGTTTATTCTTATGCACTCAAATGTGGAAACTCACCGCGATTTCTTTTGCTTCTTGCGAAGTATAAGATTGAGTGCCTTATAGACATATACGTGGCTTCAAATAACTCTAAACGTGTAGGGTTTCACTGTCCCTTTCGAGTGATATCCTAGTACAAAGCACAAAAAGATTCACACAGTGAGAACATAACAACTTATGCATGCCGTAAACATTGAAAAAACTTATGACATAAGGAGTCCATCATGCCAATATTGCCCACTGTTTCAAATTCATTATAGGCATTGTGGAAAAAATTCACATGAAGAAAAGCATGTTAATTGTGACACAAGCTTGACAATTTATCAACAAAAGTATAGCCCGTTGATTTTAAACCGTAGATTATAACACATTTTCTTGTAGTGAAACTCATCACAATATGTGACACTTATTTCACACTAAGAATGACGATGCATTACTGTGTACGTAGTGTAGGGTATTTTGCTAAGTGCTGGAATAATGTTGTTTCAGTAACCTGTGATGCGGGTGGCACACTGATTATTTTTCATGAGATTATAGTGATTAATATTGGGAAATCTGAAAGTATATATGAATCATATCTGTGTATTATTTACTCAATGTGAATGATCCTAAAATGCTATTTTTACTCCTCAATGCATGAGTTATGGTGAGACACTGAGATGCGAGAGTGAGTGGAGATGTGCAAGAAATCCAACAAAAACAAGGTTTCCGTCATCTTCGATATGATGAAAGCTAATCAATATCATATTTCTACATCACAGCGTATATCGCTCACTCAATCTCCATGGTGTTTTCCATGTATTTATTGAAGCGAATGGATTGATTGATTCAAATATTTATACAAAAGTTATCACAAATTCATATTTACATAGTTACATACAAATTACATGCATCCATAATATAGGAGGAACGCTCAAATGAGAACCCTTTATTTTTTCGAGAACTTGAGACTCCAATCTTCACCTTCCAAAATGTAAGATGCATTTTGGTGGTTACACGTGTCTCATGTGCATTTTCCAAGATGCATTTAATGCAAAGTCAAAGCCATCTTTTTGACTTTGCTTTTTGGATGTGTCACATGCAGATTCAAAGATGCATCATGATCTAATGATGAAAATTGGGATCTCAAGTTCTCGAATTTTTAAGGATTCTCAACCGAGCAAATATAGTATCCCTTTGGTTTCCGACTCCTAGTTTTGAATGGAATGACCAGCTCCAGGGCTGTGTCCAGGTTGTGTCGGTTTGAAGTCATCCGCACGTCTAGTGGGTGATGGTGGAGGCGGCATTGGTGGTAAATTAGTGACATTTGCATTTGGACTTGGTGCATCAGGAACAACTTCATCACTGCTCACTATTTCATGAGTGCTCTTAGCAAGTGAATGACTGTTATTCTTCTTATCATTAGCACTGCTTGCATCTTTCACCAAGTGTACACCACTATTCTGCAGCTGTAAACTGTGGCCGGCACCAGGACTGTGGCCTGGAAACGTGGGTTTAAAGTTGTCCACGTGCCCGGAAGGTGGTGGCGGTGGTGGTGGTGATTGAACAGCATTGGAAACCTGAGGTGGCGATCCAGGTACCAACGGCTGATCACTTGTCATTACAACATGTTTACCGTCATTTTCCTCTCTCAACCTCAGCTGTCTACCCTCAGAAATCTGACATGCAGACGAGATAGACAACAGCCACACACATGCAGCAATGAAGCTTGTTTTGGCCATATTGACACAATGAGGAGAACTCAACAAACACAAGGGAAGAGAGAAGACTAGCAGAGATCTCAAGACTAACAGTCTGTATTTCCTCTATTCTCGGATGCTCACAGAATTTATAGAGCTTTTCAAAGGGCAAGTGTAGATATAAAAAAATTCCAAACATTGAGGGAGATCCTTTTTGATGCATAGAAAAGTGATTTCTGACTACTCTTTTTCAGATTAGTGCTCTTCAAAAGCATATTGCCAGTTTTCTAAAAGCTAAGGTTAATTTAGGGCTCTGCATGCTCCATGCAAAGATGCTCTAACCAGGCGCCTCCCCATTTGTCTGCCCTTTCGGAATATAACAAAGATGAACAGTTGTAGTTATATCTGTGGACCATCTGGACGGCATTTGGGTCCGAATGCGCATTTCACAATCTGGCTCAAATGGAGGAACTTCCTGCTGATTCAAAGGTGTTGCATTAGAATTTCTATCAAAAAAAAAAAGGTGTTGCATTAGAATATTTGCTTATGGTGCTGATCATGTTCTCCTGTCTAAAGTGTCCTTGTGGTCTGTGGAACTCTTCTATATCTATATATTTCTGTACCATCTCACCTCAGGCAAGCTACTACAGATACAGACAACTGAAGCCACTTTCCAGCCCACAAGACCTAACAAACTTATCATGGAAAGATACAAGTTTATTCGCCAGTGTCCAGCACCAAACACTAGCTTCAGCTTTTCTTACAAATAGTTTCCTTGGAGATAGATGGTGGCCGTCGAGCGGAATAAACGGTATTGTCATTTGTCAAACACTACTTACGTCTGGAGTATGATTTTCGAAAAAGAAGATCGAAGTGTTATAAACTAAAAATTTAGGGGAAAAAAAAGATCGATGATGATTAAAGTATGAATTAGGGTTTTCGTTATCAATCAAATTAAATCCAAGGGTTGGATTTAGTTTACCCATAAGCTATTTTACTGTTCATTAATTCAGACATATGTTGTTGAATTTCGCTAGCTCATATAGAATTATATTCTCATTATTGTAACTTAAAAGTTCAAGTTTGTGATTCATGGTTCAATAAAACTATATAAGTTAACTAATCTTTCTTCTTCTTAGCGATGTGAGAAATTTGTTCAATTAACTTTCACTCAACAATCTCTCCCTCAATTTGAGAAATGTCACATGCTCCCCCTCGATCATTAATTCGCTACACCTCTTCGTAGTAGATCCCTCTTCGTAGGTGCGCCCTTGCAAACCCCTCTCACTTTGGGGTACGCTTACGGCTCTGTCGCGTGTCCCACGTCTTACATACTCGTTCGAGATCGCACCATGAACTTTGATATATACCATGTTGAATTTCGCTAATATGACTCAAAAGGTCAAACAATTGAGTCATATGATTCTATATAGGCCCGACCCAAGCCATACGAGGGCCTGAAGCAAAAACAAATTCATGGGCTTTTTAAATCCTTCTTTTATAATTTTGAGGCCGTTTTTGTTCTTGAAAATAGTCTTTTTGAATTAAATGGGGCCTTTTTCATTAAATTGTGGCATTTTTTCACATCAAAATGGGCCTTTTATAACTCAAAATTAGTAATAAAAACCTAAATTTTGTGTGTATAAGCGGCCTCTCATTGGAGCCGACACTCATTCTATATAACTATGTAAGCTAACTAATCTCTTCTCCTTTCCTTGGGAAAATTGTGACATTTGTACAATTTACTTTCACTCATCATATGTATGTGTATTGGATCTTTGAATGACACAAAAGGAACTAAGAAATGAGTGAGACTGGGGATGGCCTGGGTTTTGTTTTTTTCAATTGGGATTGCCTTGGTTTATGTAGTCCTCTGAGAGCGAGTTTCCTCTTTCCTTTCCAATGCCGTAGGCCGATTTGTGTGAAATTGGGCTGGGAGGGTTGTATTGGGGGCTTGCCCAATCACATGTTACAGGATGCAACACCAAGCAACCCAACACATAAAAATATAAGAAATATCACGAAAACAAGTTATATGGAGGATATATATTTGATTTGAAATTATAATTTTAATAAGTTCTTTTTTTTTATTATTACAATTTTAATAAGTTCTTAGGCACCGCTTGTGCATGGAAAGATTTTGGTATGACCGGAAGTTTTTTGGTGTCATGATGGTGGTTGTAATGGTGGATTTGTTGGTTTATAATAATTTAGGTTTCATGTTCGATTCCTAATGATCGCATCATATATCTTTATTGGCTTCTGCTGCTTCTGTTTGGCCCATAAACCTTTTCTTGTGTTACCGTGCAGGTGTGTTGACTCAAGACTTTGATAGCGATAATGAAGTTATGAAATTCGGTACTTCTTTCCATCATGTTTCCTTGAAGCGGAAGAACGATTTTCCTCAGTTATCAGATAAGTACGACATTAATTGTACGTGATTAAAATTTCTATATCATAATTTTTAAATGTACTATAATCAAAGTCTAAGTATAAATTAGTGCCTCAAACTACACCTTCTTTCCAAATTACGATACAAACTATATTAAATTTTATAATCAGGGGCAAATTTAAAAATCGATTATTCAATCGTGTGAACTGCATTGAAAATAACTCCGCGATTTCATCATAAATTCTAAATGTATTGAAATTGGTTTTTTTTCCTAACACCTCATAGGCCTTTTTATGACGTCATTTATATGAAGTTTACTTTATTAAGTAAACGATAAAATAACGACTTAACTACAACTTTTGGACGTCCGAAAATTTTAAAATTTATTTAGTATTTATCCCCTAAACTATCCCAAGGGTTTCCAAGTCATAGGTTCAAGTTTTAGTTTAAGTTGTCACTTAGGTATTTCTACAAACACCTAGAGTGCAATAACATTTCATAATACAAGAGAAAATGAAATCAACAATCAATCATATGAATATCAATGTATATTGTGATCAAAGAGTATACCAAGGAGGGTTTAAACACCCTCAATACATAAGGTCACTACTCACACCTCATGTAAGACAACATGGTGTGAGTCGGGTTTAATGGCAACACAAAGAGAATAGGAAAAGAGTAAAGGAAGGAGGATTTGGAATCCTTGAACTCCCTTTTGTGCCTTCTTCTTCTCCTTGGTTGGATTGTTGATTGATGACCTTGGATGGACCTCTTTTCCAATCTTCTTCTCCCTAAAAACCTCCACGCTTTAGGTCAAAAGCCCTCTTTCTATTTATAGGCTCGGGACTGAAATTTCTGTGTTTTAAGCCCAACCGGTCGGCTGGGACTTGAGCCGGTCGGTTGGGAATTGAGCTTGGGCAAGCCTCCCTGAATCTTTATTCAACCGGTCGGCTGACTGATTTCAGCCGACCGGCTGACACTTCCTTGGGCTTTTCGTGGTCTTAACGTCCGAATTTAGTCTTGGCGTCAACTCGAAAGTTGTAGCCCTTTGAGTAAGCTTTCCAACAAGCTAAAACAATCAATTTGGACACCGTATGCGATCTGGGCGTGCAAAATAAGACGAAAAGGTCAATCTGCCTTATTTTGCTCTAAATCTTTGGATTTTCCCAGAGTTTTCGTATTTAGGCTCCGACCTTGAGGGAGACTCATTTTCTACCTGAAACGTAGACTCAATTACGAAAATGGTAAATTTTAATTTGGGTCATGAATATGTAATACAATTCACTTATCCCTAATCTAATAATTTACTCTCAACGAGTTGAGATCCCACGAGAAGCTTAGTTTAAGTGAGAAACGAGAAATTATCTCACTCATCCATCTCAATACATCTATGGCCAAGAATAAAGGAGATTCGTTTTCAAATTCATAATTATTTCACGATCAAATACCACATAAGGGCAAATTAGGTAAAAAAATCAAAACTTTAATCTCGTTATTCTCATACACGCTCCCACGACCTAAATTGTGCAAAATCTCTACAAACACGAGTGACTCAACGATATACCTTCTTCCGCGTCCACTCTCTGCGACTAGCGTCGACAATGGCTGACAAATCGAAGACAGAGCACCTTACGCGGGGGAAAGTTCCCAAAAATCTCTCTATGAATCTGAAATAATCATTGAACGAATCCTATTTCGTCCACGTTTGCAAATTAGCTTCTACAATGGACGATAATACGAACGCCGAGCAGAAAAGAGTACTTGCTAAGTTTGGTACCGAATTCACGATAAAATTCGTAGCTTTTGCTGACTAACATTGGCTCTGTGTTTATGATAAAATTCGTAGTTACTAAATCGGAATTCGTAGCTTTTACTGATCAACATTCACTACTACAGAGAGACAATATGCATCGGTTTAAAAAAGGCATTATGCATCGGTTTTATCACTACTGCTGAGGAAAACCGATGCATAATCCACGTTTGCAAATTAGCTTCTACAATGGACGATAATACGAACGCCGAGCAGAAAAGAGTACTTGCTAAGTTTGGTACCGAATTCACGATAAAATTCGTAGCTTTTGCTGACTAACATTGGCTCTGTGTTTATGATAAAATTCGTAGTTACTAAATCGGAATTCGTAGCTTTTACTGATCAACATTCACTACTACAGAGAGACAATATGCATCGGTTTAAAAAAGGCATTATGCATCGGTTTTATCACTACTGCTGAGGAAAACCGATGCATAATGTATGACATTATGCATCGGTTTTTCGAAATAACCGATGCATAAAGTCTGAAATTATGCATCGATTTTCCTAGAACTGAAGCATAATGTCAGAAATTATGCATCACTGCATTATGCATCGGAACCAAAACCGATGCATAATGTCTCGACCGTAGTAGTGATTGGTTCTGGATTCATGATAAAATTCGTAATTACTAAAGCCAAATTTCATGGCATATTTGACACTAATTTTGATCGTAACTGTTACGAGTTTGTAACTGTTACGAGTTTTGCTCATCATTGGTGGTTATGAATTTTGTTTGTAACTATTACTAAATTTTTTCATTGGTGATTGTTATGAATTTTGTTCGTAACTGTTATACACTTTGGTTATCAGTGATTGTTAATGACTAGAGTTCGTTATTTAAATGTCAAAATTCATAACTTTTATCAGGATATGTATCAGCTACATTATAAAGACGTCGAATTCTTCACTACCATCAAATCTCAAATATGAATCCAATGGCAAATCCTACCGATCGATTTTGATTTCCTAATTTGTAGCGATTACGATTTCAAATCCAATCATTCTCACAATTCTTCCCGATAAGATTATACCAAAAAATATTTGAAATCGATTTTGATTTCTTAATTTGTAGCGATTACGATTTGATTTGAAACAAATCAAATTAAATTAAAGATTATAATGACGATTATAACCTTTTTGTTATTATAATTCCAATTAAATAATTTAATAAAAATATCTAATCTGGACCATTGATTGATTTAATCAAGCTGTTGATATAACTTTTCGTTTCTCATGAAACTTAAAAGTTCTCATGTTATCCTTACTCTCAACTTTAATCCTAATTAAAGTTAATATATATTTGGGCTAATTCTATTTAGGCTGGCCCATGCCCTTTTAATATTAGAAATAAGGGTTTCATTTCCTACAAACAAGCAGCACCTGCTACTAGAGTTGCTGCTGTCGTACTTCTGATAGCAGCTCACTCTATCCCAGTAACTCTTCGTCTCCGTTCCATCCCAAATCGCAGTAGCAGATATTCGACGTCGACGCTAGCCCAACAGCAACTCTTTCAAAAGTCAACTGGTACGTATGCTCTAACCATCTATACATTTCTGTGTGTCCATATTTATGGGACGCTCATTAGATACATTCCCTGTTATATGCATGTTCGAATCAAATGATTTAAGAGTATAGATTTGTCCTTAAATTGTATTTCTGAGATAGAAAAAGATGAAAGTGCATTGTAACACATGCATTTTATTGATAAATGAGGCTTATTGGATAAAAAAGAGGCATCAATACTTCTCAACAATTAAGGTACTTTATTTGAGCACTCATCTCCATGTGCATGGAGTGACGGAGCTACATTAGAGTTTTTTGGGCTCAAGCCTAAGTAGCGATTTTGCTTGCAATTTTTATTATATAATTTTATGTGTAATGTAACAAATATAATTTCAATTTTCAACTCTAAAACAAGCAATTTAAGTATGATTTGAAAAATAAAAATTTGACTTCTATGTACTATATATGTTGGGCTGCAAACGAGTCGTGGTGATCAGTTGCAGAATTGAAACTCGACTCAATCGATTATATATTTTACTCAGCTCGAATATTACTCGAACTCATCGAACTTCAAAAATTCTTATTCTAACTCGATTGCATAGTTTTTTTGTGACTCGGAACTTAATCCAAGCTCTAACCAAAATCAAGTATATAAACGAGCTTCTCGTTTAGTACTTGTTTGATAACTCTTTATAATTTAACAAAAAATATTTTTTTTTATGGTGGGCTTACATTAGACACGTATCAAGGAATACATCTCGTACATAACGGGCACACATTTATATTTATAGAGCATTTGAAGCACAACCACGGAAAGGGCACCACCCGGATTTGAATTTGAATCACTCGATGAAGCGCAGTCCATCTTGGCACCTTTCAACTTTGAAAACCTACGACTCGACACACACCTCTATGGATAGACCCGAATAACACATGTAAATTGTGGAAGGAAAATGCCACAGTGGGATTTGAACCATTGACCTTGCTATTGCAAGGCAAGTGTTCACCAACTCAACCACCACCTTATTGGGTAAAATTTGTTTTAGTAGTTTATTTACTTATAAATTTCTTAAGAGGAGCGCTCAAATGAGAATTCCTTATTTTTTCGAAAACTTGAGACCACAATCTTCATCTTCCAAAATGCAAGATGCATTTTGGTGGTGACACGTGTTTCATGTGCATTTAATGCAAAGTCAAAGTCACATTTTTTTGAATTTGCTTTTTGGACATGTGTCACATGTAGATTCAAAGATGCATCATGATCTAATGGTGAGATTTGGATTCTCAAATTCTCGAATTTTTATGGGTTATCAACCGAGCGCTCCCCAATTTCTTAATATATATATTAATAAATAAGAATTTTAAGTGAGTTATTATAATTATACGAATTGTAATCGGATTTTTAAGGACTTTTAATCGAGCTCAAATTACTCACGAACTTAAACGAGTCGAATATCAACTTATTCGTTCAATGCTCGTTTAATAAACGAGCATTGAAGTTATATATGCCCGTACTCAATTTGTTTATTATCCAACGACTATTTACACGACTGGGTAGATTAACTATTTTGCAGCCCTACCCTTATGCATGTGATCTCTTATATCCATGTATATTATATATCCTATCTGCCTAATTCAGGTTCAAATTATATATGTATCATAATATATTTGTTCTTGTATTGAAGCTGTTTCGCTAGGATCTTAAAATGTCCTTTGGGCACATTCCAACAAATATATCTTTATGATATTTCTGTTTAGTACATTTGGCCTTTCAGCGTTGAGTAACGCCACTGATCAGACCATACCAAAATTACCATGATTTATTTGTCAAAGACTTAATTCAATAATATTACATTTAAATCACAAACCATAATTACCAATTTAAAGTTACATGATCCTAACTTAGGTATAGGTATAATAGTATATAGAGGAGCGTTCAAATGAGAACTCCTTGAAATTTGAGAATTTGAGAGAATTCAAATCTCACTATTAGGTTAGCGCTCGGTTGAGAACCCTTAAAAATTCGAGAACTTGAGAACTCAAATCTCACCATTAGATCATGATGCATCTTTGAATCTGCATGTGACACATGTCCAAAAAGCAAAGTAAAAAAAGGTGGCTTTGACTTTGCATTAAATGCATCTTGAAACATGCATATGGGACACGTGTCACCACCAAAATGCATCTTGAAAAATGCATCTTGCATTTTGGATGGTGAAGATTGGGGTCTCAAATTCTCGAAATTTAAAGGGATTCTCAATTGAGCACTTCTCTATAGGTACGTATAGGAAGCCAAACATATATATAGCTCTAAATTAAATATAGTGAGATTTCGAAGGTGGCATTCAACTACATATATAAAGCATTTCCATTCTATAGGGGCCGGTAGGTTGGACAAAGCTAAATATATTATTGATCAAAAGTTATCTAATTTTATAAACACATGAGCTGGAAACTTGACCCTCAATATGAAACTTATAACTTTGAGTTACAAGCTATCCAATTCAACTAAAACAACAAAAAAACCAATCAAAGAAGAAATTATTTCTCAATTCAACTAAAACAACAGAAACTACCAGCAGAACTTGTTAATGAGGGTTATAAAAAAATTGTTCGACAATTATCTACACGTAACCTTATCGAATCCAGCAGGTGACAAGTTTTTTTTCAAATAAGTAATAATATGTGTCATACCTTTCTTAATATATCTTCTAAAAGTGGGTTAGTTTTCACCAACATGGTTACTGAGACGTTTTAGGTCTAAGAACTTCCTTGACCTAGCTAAAAATAAAGAGGTGGATTGATGCTATTCGATCGAGTTATTGGTAGGGGGGGAGGTAAAAAATATATTGAGCTTAAAGAAAATGATTGAGACGAAGATCTAACAGCTGACATTTTTCCTATGCTGTTCACAGAGATATATATAGTTGAATCAATAATCAGCATAACCTTGTAAACAATAACAAAAGCAAAACCTGAAGATCTCAACTCACAAGCTAATCCTATGATTATTTAATTAGAGTTTCAAAAATCAAAGCTACAATGAGATATGCCAACGGGACATATCTGAGAAGTTTCACAGTACTGTACCGAACTATAATAATTGATAGGAGAACCAAACTCCTATAAATAATTTAGCATGATGACACCTTAACTATCACTTCTTATTAAAATCGAATCATAAGATCGAGCTTAGTGTTTCTATTCTTCTATTGGTGGCCTATAGGAAAATAATGTCAACCTCGCCCGCATATGGAAGCCTGGTTACCATTCTGTCAATCGATGGCGGTGGCATCAGAGGGATTATTCCGGCAGTTATGTTGGAGTACTTAGAGGCTCAGCTGCAGGTATAGCTAGCAATTAAGCTTCCAATGCATTTTTCTGATAAGGGTTTAATTTTTTTCCCTATTAATGTAAATATATCGTAACGATGTTTGTTTTGTGTTTTTGTGGTGTTGGAAGGAGCTAGATGGACAAGATGCAAGGCTTGCAGATTACTTCGATGTGATTTCTGGAACGAGTACTGGTGGCTTGATAACAGCCATGTTAACAGCACCGGACGAGCATAATCGACCACTATATGCAGCTAAGGACATCAAGCCCTTTTACCTCGAGCACTCCCCGAAAATATTTCCACAGAAAAAGTATGTAAATTTCTTAACAATAACCTTATCACATCGTTGAACTCTTTTGTTTCATCAGAAAAAATTATCAGATTGATCGATCATAACAAACTTCTTTTCATTCCATTCTTATCAAGGGGAATCTTTGCGCCCATAGAAAACTTTTTCACTGCTGTGACGGGACCAAAATACAATGGCAAGTATCTACACAAATTGGTGAAAGATATATTGAAGGATACAAAGCTTAGTAAAACCCTAACAAATGTTGTGATAACAACATTTGACATCAAACTTCTCCAACCCACAATATTTTCTTCCTACCAAGTACGTTACAATTTATTCCGCACATTTTAAATTTGATTTTCTGCAGCATTGGATTTTATCCCAAAACCCTAGCAAGGATTCAAGTACTAATGGTTTCTTAATTTCAGATTGGTAGCAAGCCCTATTTGGATGCAAACCTGGCTGACATATGCATTTCAACTTCAGCAGCACCAACATATTTTCCAGCTTACTACTTTGAGAACCAATCCAAAGAGTTCAACTTGATCGATGGCGGTGTTGCTGCTAATAACCCAGTTAATATTTTTCCGAAAATTATCAGTAGACATTCAATCCGTCAATTATTCATTACAAAGTAATCCTTAAAGGTCTATGCTGATAATCTGTTGCTCTCTCTCTCTCTCTTACTTGATAAAATCTTCAGACAAGGGTGGCAATGAGTGAAGTCACAAAGCAACTGATCATGAAGAACCCTAACTTCTTTATAATGCCCACACCCATTGATTACAAGCACTTTCTAGTCATCTCTCTTGGGACTGGAATGGCTAAGAATGAATACAAGTACACCTCAAAAATGGCCGCTAAGTGGGGCGTTCTAGGGTGGCTCTACAATGGGGGTTCGACTCCATTGGTTGACATTTTCACTCAAGCAAGTGCAGACATGACGGATTATCTTAGTCTTGTCGTTTTTCAAGCCCTTGATTCGACCAAGAACTATCTCCGCATCCAGGTATATATATAATCTCTCACTATGCCAATGACCGAACTCAGTGACAAATTAATAATGGGATATATAATTAATTCCTTTAAACCTAAATGCTTATGTAATTATATATAAACTGTTTGGTAAACCCTCGCTAGCTTGAAATTCTTATAGAGTTGATCATCTACTTTACATGAACAGGATGACACATTGACAGGGCAAGTGAGCTCAGTTGACCATGCTACTCAGAAAAACCTGGAAGCTCTAGTGAAAGTTGGTGATGAGTTGCTGGAAAAACCTGTTTCGATGGTCAATATTGAGACAGGGATTTACGAACCTGTAACGGACGGTGGCACCAACAAAGAAGCCCTTACGAGGTAGTATTTGACACATCGGTGTTTCTATACATATCGTGCATAACTGTACTTCATATTTTTGTAATACAATATTTATGCAATTCTATTACCAATGAGGAGATGAATATTAACATGTGTTTTTATATTAAATGTGGTTTGTTGAAATGATCAACAGGTTGGCAAAGCAGCTTTCCGATGAGAGGAAACTGAGGCTTACCAATGCTCCAAAGGCTGAAACCCTTCAAGTTAATTAAGTTTTGGGAATTCATTTGTACACATGTACAATATATGATTGACAGATTGATTCATTTTCTTCTTCTTTTTTTCTTACGACTTGTGTGATTTATTTGTATCTGTATTGTATTCAAGTTCCCTTAATCCAATTCCAATATTAGTCAATTTAGGCCAAGTTTTGGGTATTGTTAGATCGAGCAAATTCTTGTATGGAAACTGAATGTGTAAAGAACAGCTAGACTTTTTACAAGCTTCGGGTAAACCCTACTGTTTGGAGCCTCAGATCGGGAGGCTCGCCCAACGTTCCACTATAATCCCCAAAGAGTTTGCACAATTACAAATGCCCTAACCAAGCCAATAAGCCAATGACGGACAAATAACCTAATTGAGAACGTAGACACGAACGAATGAAGTAAACTGAGACTTCTCTGAACGAGAAGAAGCGCGCACCACCGCAGGACAGCCGAAGTCAGTCGACCAGTCGTCCGCACCAAGTCACAGTCGCGCCTCGGTCAATCATTGAGTTCCGAGCCGCAATAGCAATGCTCCGAAATGCGCCTTGATGAATCGAACCTCTCGAACTTGCTCTCGATTATGATCGCTTCAAGAATCGCTCCAATTTCTCTCTAGTATTTCAAAATCAATCGGTGCCCTAATCCCCAATTATGGCGAGCTTTTATGCAGCTGAAGGAGACGAACAAAACGACGACGCAGCTTCGAACTCAATCCGTCTTCGCGCTCGTCCAAACGACAGCATTCCAATTAAGCGTTCTCAATGAAACGCTGCGTTGAGCTTAAGTCGAACTCCTCCGGCCTTCGTCTAAACGACGCCGCTCTTTTTATAACTGCAATAACAGCTTTTGCCTCCAAACCAAAACGCCACCGTTTTGGCTCTTCAGCAACTCAGTTCTGGAAAGCTTCCGCAAGCTTGATCTGCTCCTTCCGGCTTCCATGGCTCAACCTGCAACCCTAGAAAATCTATACAGAATCCTCTAAGGACAGCATCCTAGTATAGGACTCATTAGCTTGGTGACCTAACCTATAGGAGCACAAATGGAAGATTAGAGTCCTCACAGTATCTTTTTTCCCATTTGGTGACTTGAAAGTCACGGAATCGGTTGTACACCTTTGAAAATAATTTCATATATACTTCGAATTTAAAACGATATGGCTTATATCATAGGGAACTATTAATGTAGTACTTAATTATTAATATCGGGACGATCAACGCTTCGATTTAATGAAAGTCCAGACTGAACCTGCAGCACATTATTATCCGGATAAAATCAACTCAATAATAGGGTTAGGGCTTTTGCGATAGCGTAATCGTAATATATATAGTGGCCGGCAACAAATCAAGATCATATATTATATAAAATCGGTTTGACTTCTCTGGTGATTAATTTAGTGTGAAGAAAATAATGCATAACCAGCTAATCGTGTCATAAGCAGAGATATTAATAAAATTATAATCATAATCATGGAAATTTGGGAGACAAGTCGTCTCATTTAAAGTTTCAAGCAATGGAAATAAACCCACCCTCTAGCACAATGAACCCTAAACTGATCTAATGAACTTTTTTTTCTATTCAGTCCAGTACACATGGAGCGGATCTTCAAGCTAGCTGGGACTTAATATGCGGTGTGAGAATCGTTTCAAATAATCGCGTAAATTGCGAAAAAGCTGTTGATCATATATAATATATAACAATAGGATGAGCGATCAAATGAGGCAGACCTTGGTAGAATGAGGTAGTGGGGTACGATCTCGGCCGTTCATTTAACCACGTGCATCTGAGGCGCGCCACGTGTCCAAGTGTTGCGTTCACACTACTTTTGACAAAAGTAGTGTGAACACAAACGGCGGATGTGACGCGTGGCTTCGCCACGTGCGTCCGATCAAGTCGATCAACGACTCGGATTGTGCCTAACTGTCTCATTCTTACAACCCTGCCTCAACCGAGTGCTCCCCATAACAATAGGAACTAATCCTAATAGTTATGTATATAAAACTTGGAAGAGATATTCAATATAGAATTGTTGAACGTGTTTAGAATGTTTAGTAGACCAGGCAACATGTCATTGGATAATCTATATTATTCTTTACTTATTAGAAAATTGTATTGACGTGAAATACAAGTTGTCAATGGTGTGAACAAAAAAAAATCCCGTATTATTATTACCTAAGACACAATAGACGCCCGAAAAGCGATCAAATGAGGCATCAAAATTAGAATGAGGCACGTGAGGCACGATCTGAGCCACACATAACCCCTCGTGCTTTGTGGGCGCGCCACGTGTCCAAATAGTAAAACCCACTACTTCGTAGTGTGAACGCAAATGGCGGGTCAACTCAGTGGCTTCGCCACGTGTCACAATGAGTGGCCCAGATCGTGCCTCACATGCCTCATTCTACCAATCCTGCCTCAACTGAGTGCTCCCCATATACGCCCTTTATCTAAAGAAGTTGGCAGTGTTTGGGGTTGTGTTTTCTATCCAACTGGTGTGTATATTATCTAGCACTAATTAAAAAACGCCTTTTATTTTTCACTTTAGAAAGCGTTTAACAAGAAAATGCCGACAAAAGTGCGAAAAATTTACAAAGTTCGCTTCAATGCTCAAATCCACCCGGAAGGTTTTTAACAACTATAACAACTATATATACAATGTCCATGGGCACGGTAAAGTTAGGGTAATAATGACGGGTAGGGTCGGGTAGGGTGAATTTAAGCATAATTTGAGAAAAAATTATAATATGAATGAAAATGGCAGGATACGACAGGGTATGTTAGGGCAGGAGGGCATGTAAGATGATATGATATGATAAGATAAGGTAGGAGGGCAGGGTAGCGTCTATTTTTTTCTGACCCTTATCCTTACTTAGGCTTTGTGAGCAGCATTAGAGTATGAGGATAGGACAGTGTAAAGTACGAATCGGACAAGATAAGGGTGACATTAAGAGCATTTTGACCTTGGGGTCAAATTGGTTGAATAATTACTAAATAATAGGAAGATTTGATATTTTGACCGTGTTTTGAATTGACCGAATAATTGGTAAATAATAGTAACTAGTAAGGTTTGCTATTTTGACCGTGTTTTGAATTCTAATTAAAATATCAAAAGACATGTATGCCCTATCAACTATTAAATTTTTATTCTTATAAAAAAACTATTAAATTTTTATTTATTTGAATTTTTTTTTGATACAAAAAAAGCAGCCAAACAGGCTGCTAACAAAAACAAACCAGCATTATAGGAGCAAGACACTGACGAGGACCAACAACAGGCACACTACAATAACCACCTACGACACACGACACAAAACTAAACTAAAACAAAATGACCAAAGACTCTAGCTAGCTACATGTAACAGACACAAAAACAAAGGCCCCTACACACTTGCACCAATTGTGATCAGGTCCTCCATAAATTTTCCGCACTACATTGTGTTGAAAAATGTGTTTAACTGAGTGAAGAAAATGGTGGTGTGCCTAATTGAGTGTGGAGAACACCTCAAAATAAATTGATAAAACTTGATATCCAACACATTGGAATGGCATCAAACCTCGCCCAAGTCCCAGCGTGCCATCCAGTCTAGTCAGCTCCTATATTCTCTTCTCGCATAACATGCTCCAGCTTTTGTGCGACTCCAAAATAGCAAAACACTGCTCCACCGAAGCTGCGCTTATTATTTCCTCTGAAGATATCCGAGACTGCTTCCAAATAATCTGAAAGCATCCACACAACATTCATCTTAGCCATTAGGATCAATCCCTCACGAATGGCAAGGGCTTCAGCCTCTAAGTATATATAAAGGGATCGAGCTCCAACCTGCGTGAACAATATTAATAGTAGAACAACCTGAAAACTCTCTAACACGGCAAATCCCATCTCCTTGCAATTACTCACGAAGGATGCATATCACAATAGAATTTCCTAACCTCTCCATCCATTTATCACAATATTGCAGCAAGTATGTTTTTACCTTAAGCACAATCCAAGCCCTTTGCCTCATGTCTATCCTGATTCCTGCTATACCATATAACCACCATGAGCCACAAACCGTACAGTTCTTAAGATCCAACTCTTGCGCACAGATCAAATCATTTATGCCAACCTCCCTCCACACACTGCCTTGGCCTTCCAACAATTTTTCACAATGTGCAATATATTTTCCCTTTTCCATCCACAAACCCCACATCAAATATTTTCAGAGTCAGGTAATCCGTTATAGAAAAACCTCCAAATAAATAGTTTTACCTTATTTGGCAGCATCATTTTTCAAACCATTCCCCAGAACTTCGCTAGCTTTCCTTTTATCTGATGATTCCCCAGAAACACTAGCAGCACCTTCACGATTTTCGCATATTATATTATACGCTTTCCTGCAAGAAAAGCCCCCTGACCCAGATAACTGGTTATTCATCTCATCAGCATTTCTTCCACAGTTTTTCAAGTAATCCTTAATTAGCCTTGAAAATGCCCCTCCACGCGTGGGAAGGCCTAGTTCCCAGTTTTGAAGTACCTTGCCTTAAACACCTTACTCAAAAGCAAATCATCAGGTTCATTAAACTTTCTCCAAGCTTGCTTCAACAAAAGATACATATTATATAGTTCCATAATTTGAATTTTAATCCTGAAAAATCTTAGATATCAGATTATTTGTCTATGTAGTTTCCTTTGGAACTAGTCATGGCCACAAACGTTGATGTTTTTCGCAGTTAATGATGTACAAGGGAGGGCCAAGATTTGAAATCTTGTAAGGCTATTTTTATGAAAATTCTTTTCTGAACTCGATAAGATCAGGTTCATCATCACATTTTTTTTGTTTGAGGTTTCAACCTAAGGCTTCAAAAAATGTATAATGATAAATAGCATCCAAAGAAAAGAACTTTCATCGAGGGTGAATCTCGAACACGAACCAGTTTATTTGCGCTTTTTTTCTCGAATTCGAAATGTGTAGTGGTAGTAACTAGTAACTACTATCTATTACAAATGAGAAAGTATTGAACATGACAATGTAGTCAGCTGCTGACTTGTGCCTCTGCAGAAAAGAAAAAAAAAAGGCTCATATGCCAAAATGCCATCTCAAGTGAGGGACTTGATTAACAGGGAATTATAGGAAATGTACTACTAGTGATCCAACGCACTGCGGACGGAAACAGGAGTTTCTTGCACTGAGCCTTCGGCGATAAGGTCATGGTTGAGGAACAGAACGATAACTGTTATGTCATCGTGGAAATTGCGCCGGGCATTCTTGCCAAGTTTGCGGAGATGTTCGTAAGAAATATTATGATTTTTGGCTGCTCTTTTAAGGGCTGCTTTGATGAGCTTCTTGGCACTTCCCGGATGTGGATGTTTGCGGACTATTTTAACAGCTTCCTTGTTACTGAGAAACTCCCAGAGACCATCTGATGCAAATATGATGAAAGAATCATTTGGCTGACGTGTATGGGTATTGATATCTGGCTGGGCAGACATATAGGGCATACGATGTGGTGGAGGCAGACGAAATCTAACATTGATCGCCTCCGTGTTATACTCTGCACGTTTCATAAACGCGTCGCCAATTGATTTTGAAACCTGACTGATGCCTTTCACTCTCCAAGAACCTCTATTAATAAAAACAATATTGGGATCTCCGGGATGAAGAAGTTGAAGTTGAGTTCTAACCGCAGGAATACTAGCATTATGCTCTGTCGATAACTGCGTAAAACTCCCATCCTTCCTTCCAAGAACTGCCCGCGAATCGCCAGCATTCGCAACAAATAGCGTGTGCTGATATACAACACCAACCAGGCAACAAGTACCAACCGTAGCTATACTAGGCCGCGCATTCCATAACTCCCTAACATGATCAAAGAACTCTTCCTCCATTCGAAGAAAAGCCGTTCTGATGGTCTGAGCCGTCACACTCCCATTATTTCCAGCAGCAAATATAATCTCTTGAAAACGCTGAAAGATACGATCGCAAACGAATCTTGCAGCATCAGGCCCACCATGGCCGTCGTAAACTCCAACAAATGTCCCAAACTGTGCTGACGACTCAAACTGGCACTGATCTTCAAGCACCTGATTTCCTTGCAACACCGCCATCGAATAATCGCCACAACCGCACCGACCATAATTCTTATGCCACAACAAGTCATCCTCTAAGATCGCCTCAGTCTCTTCTCCCACGCCACTAGAACACGCCCCGAAGCAGGAGGCAATTTGATTCGCCATGGATCGTCGGAAACCCTAAATTCCACTGTATGTTATTCTTCCAGACGCAGCAAGAAAGCAATCGCGATTTTGAAATTTCTATAGCGCGGGTGTAATCTCATAACTGAAAATTTTGAGTTTTATAGTATTAAGAACAAATATAATAATTTATTTTTAAAAATAAAAAAACAAATATAATATTTTCAAATTGAGCCGGAAGAATCGGTGTTCGGAGAAGGCTATTGCGTCTACAGATGGAATTGGCAATCTGGATGTTCGTCAGTCGATTGATTATGCTTCTGAGAAGCAGGTTTGTTGTTTTATTTTGATCTGTAAAATTGTGTGGATAGAAATTGGGAATTTGAATTTGAAGATAGGGTCAAACCCTTCTATTTAGTGTTCAATTATTTATTTGATTCAATTAGAATGAATAAACATCACATGAGAAGTGATATGTTTTGTGAGAAATGAGAACTAATCTCATCTATTCATCTTTGTTAATCAATGGCTAGGATTAGATTGAATTAATTTACATTATTCGTAGCTTTTCAAAGGATAATGCGTAGTATTCATATACATAATATTACACATTATCCTTTGAAAAATTACGAATTAATGTAATGTTACACATTATCCCTTGAAAAACTACGAATAATACGAATAATGTAATACTTTTACTGCTTACGACAAATTGTAAGCATTTCCAACACATGGAGGTACATTGTATTTGTAGGTAAACAGTGTCTTGGTGAATGTGTATCAGTTTACAATGTTCAAGTGGAATGCTCTAATTCGTTATATACGCTCTCTGAATATAAATCTTATTCTGCAGTTAGGATACCATTTTACTGGTAGGGTAGTTATTACTGTAACTTATCTTGGACGCTTATACCAACCATACTAGGGTAATTCTTAGAAATAAGTAGTTCAATATTTCATGACATTAATAATTTTCAAATCAAGAGCGCTTCGTAGGACTTGGAGCCGGTGCAAGACGAGCCTAGACCCAGTCCTGGCCTCACAGGTTGTTGCTCAAATGCGAGGACCTGCCTTTATAGACTTACCAATAAACAAGAAAAGTGAAACTGTGCTTACATAATTGGACTAGGGCTGCAAACGAGTCAAGTCTATCACACTTAGAATCGAAGTATCTCAAGCTTGAGTTCATTTTTCAATTGCCTCTTCACAGCCTAAAATTATGGCTCAGCTAGCTGCTTGTCCATATCTGGGACGGACAACCATATTATTTCTTTTATTTGTACTGATCAACTCTCTCACTTCTGTTTTAGCGATGTGGAACTGTTGAGTTCTTCGTATTTTTTTCAGCCACCTATATCATTTGTTACAGCAAACACCAAGACTCAAAAGAGTGCAGAGAGTAGCTTGCCATTACGGATCTAGTTGAAAGAGTTCCTAATCATTGTGTTTATTTTCTGGCAGCCTTACTACAATTTTCTCAGCAGACCATGAATTTTTGAATATAAAAAGAACTGCCTTATTTTTGTCAATAAACACTATTTGGTGGCTGGGTAATTAGAGCGTTACTCTTCTAAATTTTAGTATGATACTTTTCTCTAATCAAGTTCAAAAATTTGTTGTTAACGAATTTAAACGAGTTGAACATCATTTTATTCAAGCTTGACTCATTTTTATAAACGAGACTAAATATCGTATTTGTACGTTTATAATCAAATCGAGTTTTGATTGAATTTTCACCGAGTAAACTCGGTTGCAGCCCTAGGCCGGACAGTAAACGAATCACATGGCTCAAATACATGAGAATTGAGACAAACATATCCGCCACGTCATCAACGAGTCCCAACGTTTCGTGCCACGTCACGCATTCCTCACGTCTTCTGAAAATCAAAGAGTTGGATGTCTCTCTCTAGGGATCGCTTATCCCTGTTGATCAAAATTCAACTGGCTCGAGGACGAGAAAGGAAGAAGGTAGACGAAGATGTGGCACGAGGCGCGGAAGTCGGAGAAGAAGGTGCACGACATGATGGACGCGGCGCGGAAGAGAGCGCAGCGGAGAGCGTTGTATTTAGCGAAGCGAAGAGGCGATCCTCAGCAGTCGATTCAAGTGATTGGGTCGCGTTGTCGGACTTATAGAGACGATGGAATGTATCAAGCTACTGAGGATCAGCAAGGGCTGTAAGTAGCAGCAACATCGTTCTCCCAATTTGTGTACTTGTTCCATATTTTTGGGATCGTTAGTATTTTGAGTGAAATTTGTGCGTTTCGGAATCTGAGCATATCAGTTAATTCAATTCTTTTTGTGGCAGGATACCATGGAATGGTAAAGAGGATAATTTGATTGATAGGTATCGCATTGCTTGTTTGATTTAATTTATCTCATCCATTATTTATTTGATATTGATACATCAATGTTGATTGTGTGGAACTGAAGAGATTACATTTTTCTGTATTGACAGATTTGACGGGAGAGCACTTCTCGATTTCATTCGAGAAGCTGGTGTGCGCCGTCATCAAGTTCAACAGAAGACTGAGGAAGAGGAGGAGCTGGAAGAATTTGTTAATTTTGAGCGTTATCGGGATGTAATTAAGCTTCGGCGTAAAGGATGTCGGTACTTTTTGATTTTACAGCATGTGATGTATTCTTGAAAACACACAGTATTATATTTTCATTCTAGTAATTCCATTGCCACTTTGAGTTTGATGATAAGGCTAAGGATAATTTTTTGAATTGATTCAGATTACAAACTATTGCATTATATATTTACAGTTAATGATGCTGATGGCCTTCAAAATGTTAACCAAGCGATGGAGGCTAAGACTATGCCTTTTACACTTGATAGGTCAGTAGACTCCATATATGTCCGACCTTGTTCTTCAATTGTCTTTATTCTTCATCCCAATCTTGATCAATGTATTGTTGTTCAAATAATTTGTTCAGTGCATTTACCCTTGGTAGACATCTTTTAGCATACCTTGACGAAATCATTGGCAAATATCTCTAGCTCTCATAGTAATGGGCTTTTTATAATAGTTTTTATTTGTGAAAGTCATTCTTACAATACTTTCATTTCTGTGTATAGCTGTAACATACTTACATGTTTAACAATGCACCTCATACGTTGACCTAGTAATGTGATAACAGTATTCTTGGTATCGCATCCTGCTTGTGTTGCTCACCTCTGCCAGTTTGATCTTGCCATAGATCACAGCCTCAGCCTGCCACCAGCAAAGGTTCGTACTCTCAAGTTGGATTCTCTTATGAAGGTGATGGAAAAGATGACATACATCTTTCGGACGATGAGGATGATGATGAGTATGCAGAAGAAGAGGAAGAAGAGTATAATAGTGATGATAGCAATGATGAAGGAATGGAAACAATAGCTAAAGATTTTGGGATTAAACGATTTGGTTGGCTTGTTTACATGGATAAAAAGGCTAAAGAGGAGGAGAAGAGACAGAAAGAAGTTATCAAAGGAGATCCTGCAATTGTAAGTTACAAGTTGTTAATGGGAGCATTTTTTGGTTTATGCTTTTGGGACTGCTGCTTAATTACATGGTGTTTTCCGAAATTTTCAGAAGAAGCTAAGTCGCAAAGAAAGAAGGAAAGCTTCTCAGATGGAAAGAGAGAGAGAAAAGGATTTTTCTCGTTATGGTGGATCGAGGATTTTGCATCACGATCCATACCGGTTGCTAATTGATTCCTATTAGCTCATTTTGTGTTTTGCTATAAACTTTGAAGCAAGAAACGTGACTTATATCTCCTGAACTTTTTTTTTAATTATGTATTTACAAAATGCACGATATTGTAGGGAATCAAGACGAAGCCCCACATATGACGCATATCCTCGTCCGAGAAGGTAAGTTGCGGTTGTTTGTTGGTTTAGTGTGTTTACATGTAAAAGTATTCCTACTATTTTTTACTGGAGAAGTATTGAAGCATTCCTCTCATCTATTTCAGGTCCAGATCACGGTCCTTTTCGCCCTCGCACTCCAGTCGGCCAAGGGCTCCTAAAGTAGAATTCATTACTGAATTTGGAGGATCTGCTGATGCGGATGATTTGACTCTGGGAGGATTTTCCCCTCCATCATCCCCACCCTCCCAATCTGATACATTGAGCCGGTCGGAGCACTGGACCTTTTACTCTTGCAATGATAGATTGGACAGTCTTTTTACTCTGCTGCAGCCTACCCATAATATGACCTCAAGAAAAACTTCTCTGATTGTAGTCAGCCTTCCAGATGTGGTTTCTTTTTCTCATGCATATTTTTTGCAGGCCTTCAAATGGTTACATACTTGAAGCATTGCATGTGGACCCTGCATCTAGTATAACCCTGGAGAAGGATAAAAGCACCAAAATTGGGAAGCCACCAATTAGGTGACTTCTATTTCAGTGATATATCGTAGGGATTTTATTATCAGCTCTTAAGTTTCGAAGATACCATTCTGAGTTTCTTTTGTATCATTACATGTTTGTTGGTAGCGTGATATTAATCGTAGATGTATTACACTACATGATGACATTGTCATATTTGCATACAGTACATCTTCTGCAATTGCCAAGTTAAGTAAGGCAGCTGCATCGGGGACTTCCTCGAAACAAGGAGAGAAGAAAGAAACACCCCAAGAGAGACTAAAGAGGATCATGAGCAAGCAGCTGAACAAACAAAGTGTGCATCTCCACCCCCTTTTTTGTATTTTTGTATTACTAATTGTGCAGTTAGTGAACTGATTTATGTTACTTGCACAGTTAAAAAGGACACTGCTGCTGAGATGGCTAAGAAACAAGAACAAGACAAACAGAGGGTGAAAAAGCTTGCAGAAACTGAGAGATTAAGCCGACATGGGCGCCGTAGTCGAAGCAGGAGCTACAGTTCATCTCCTCCCAGGTAGTTCATTCATGTTTTTTGGAAGAGAAGAGACTGGTCAACAATAAACAGACTTGTTGAACATGAAAATTGATTCTTGGTATATATGACTTCAATTGCAGACAGCATAGTCGAAGTTCCAGAAGACGGTACTCTCGTTCAAGATCAAGATCGGTATCTCGGTCTCCTCGTTCCCGTTCACCTAGGTACGTGCTACGTCTTATACCAAATCCAATGCATTTGTATATATTTTTATGTGTTTTGTAATTTACTGGTTTGATGAAGGCCAAGGAGCCGGACAAGATATTAAATGCTGAAGAATCAAGCAGTGGGTGCATCATGGGGCGATTAGATGATCAATGGAGATGGGCCAGTGGCCAACATGAGTTCACATCTTACATATTTTGATGTGATGTTCCCTTCTGATATATGTTCTATTATAATTATCAATTTGGATGAAACATGCATGTCTGCAGCATAAATGCACGTTTTGTTCTCACCTGTGCTCTTCTTTGTTAATCTAAGTAAGTTTTATCCTCGCCTAATTTGCTGCCCCTGAAAATGGGATGGTTCTGTATAGCAATGTTGATCGGCATTGGAACTGAAGTGTCGGGTTTCCTTTCAGCTTTCAAGGTTCCAAAAGTAATAAATAGCTAAACTTTTCAAAAATAAATTCGAGCGTACCAGGCAGTTTTCTCGACTTCTAAAAATAAAATAAATAATATTCGCACCCGGTGGGACTCGAACCCACAATCGCTTGATTAGAAGTCAAGCGCCTTATCCATTAGGCCACGGGTGCTGTAGTTGTTCATATGCTAAAGGTTATAAATATAAAAATACTTTTCTATCACAATCTACTCATGGGCCGAGTTTTCATTCGAGGACATTGGGGGCTAATTTCAGCCAATGTGTAGATTGGGCTGTACCAATAACTTGCTGATTTTGTGCATCTGCCGAAAACATTGACATTTGAAACTCCTCCTGGACCAGGAGTGGTGAAGATCAATACTGATGGTTCTTGGCTAGGCGCTGTTAAAGTGGCAGGTATCGGTGTGGTGGCAAGAGACCATATGGGGACAGTGCTCTGGTCTTGGGCCGAAGTTTGCGGGAGCTGTTTTTGTGCTGGTGAAGTTGAAGGGAGAGCTTTGTTGCAGGGGATGCTGCTGGCTAACAGGATGAATATCAAGAAGGCCCTCTTCGAGATTGATTCCTTGGAGGTCTACAGAGCTGTAGTATGCTGCAATGGAGTTTCTGAATGGTGCGAGTCCTGGCTGCAAGAAGTTTGGGTTCTGCTTCGTCAGTTTCCTGGCTGGATCATCGGCTTCAAGCGAAGGGAGTCCAATATAGTGGCTGATGGTTTGGCCTATAGAGCAGGTTCTCAAGGCTGGAATTGGAGACGGCTTGATGCTGTTCCTTTTTGTGTAGTTGGTCTCGTGTAGTTGTTTTGTTCCCTTGTTTCTGGTTTGTGTGCGGTGGTTTGTTGGTGTATGTCGTTTCAATCAAAAAAAAAAAGAAACTACAATATTTTTTCACAGCGTGCGTACAAAACTGATATGATATAATAAAGGTCATTCCAACTTCATATTTATCATCTACTGTAAGTTATAGACACTTTTATCCATCCCAAGTTTTTCGACACTACAAGGCATTTACAAAGGATGAAGAATGCGTTCATGCCGATTGGTGTCACTACCACAAGAATTCAATCTCGGGCTCTAAAGGTCTCTTAACTGAATTCCTATCCATCAGACCACAATCTTTAATGACAACTTAAAACTCACTAATTAAAACAAACACCTCAATTTTCATAACTAGTTTTTTATACAGATTTTCGCAATCAGTTTTTTGTTTTATTGATAGGAATAACTGATATAGTACAAATAATGAAAGCTATTATTAAGTACAATTATTCCAACAAATAAATCGCGAGTCTCTCCACAATTGCACCGGGCACTACCACTACAAGTCAAAACACACATCCACGAGGGACAGAGAACACAAGCAATACAAGAATGCAAATATCACTGAGAATTGATGAAGCACGATCTGATTCGGAGGTTTAAGGATCCTCTTGTGGGCTTCTTAATTATCATATCACCACCCTTTTGATGGTCACATTTTTGTAAATATTTTTTTTTGATTGAGGGGTATAGTTGATTTAGTACAAGATCATCTATTCATAACTATCATCTAGTATAATTTTTCTAGAAATTGAAGTGCGGGTCTCGTTGGACACCTCTACCCATCCAAGTCTCTCGGCATCATATATCCACCACTGAAGCGCAAGTCTCATCAGACATCTCTGCCTATATGCCCCTATTGAAGCGCAACTCTAAACTCCAAGCAACTATAAACTTCATCATGCGGAATAAAATACACGACTCAAGCAATCAAATAACCTGCAAGTTGCAACTCACTTCCACGAAAGACGAATAACAAATTCACGCATAAGCGGGATTAATCAAATATAATACTAATCACACTTCCAATAATTGGAAGAATATATAATATGTCACCAGTAAGGTTTGAACCCTTGAATTGTCATTACAAGACAAAGATCAATGAGCTCAACCAACTCAACCACCACCTTATTAGTCATTTTCGTAACTAATAATTAATGCAAATGATATTTTTGATTATTAATAATAACAATAATAACTACATCGTTTTGTGTAATAGTCATAAGATTTCGGTTTGTGATTGAATCATAGAACTATGTTTCAACTCTTGTTAGTGAATATGGAATATCCAAATGAATTAATGTCAACCCAAGGCCTATATGTGGTTGACCGCTAGACCCAGTTTCGAAAAAAGGGCTTTGGACTTGTTCAAGTGAGTCTATTGATCATTAGAAGCATATCATACAGGTGGCTTAAAGACTTTAAACTCCTTGCTGTCCTGGTGGCCAGTCCAACTGCCATCCAGCAACAACCTAAACGAAACCCTTTCAAGCAGGCATATAATATAAACAGGTCAACAAAAACACATCTTTTAATGGATCCCAAAGGTCAAAATTATGGCGGCCATTCACACATTCACACCCATCTCTCCTTATGTATGTGCTTTATGACCCACAGCCACAAGCAACTACTACATCAAAGTTGAAGCAGCCAACTCTCTCTGGCCAGGATCAAACAACTACACAAAATTTGACTTTGTATCAATTTCAGCACCTTCCCACACCTACAGACTTATACGAAGTTTATTCACTTTCACTTTGTCTTTTCCTCCCCTATAACTTTTTTTATATGCTAAGTTTCATCACTAACCACTGATTATGGGGTATATTGCTTGTGACCATCCTTATTATATGTATACCTACACACTTATTCTTACATATATAGTCTTACACATGGATATTATATTGCACCAGTAGATTTTAACTTGAATTAATTTTTGTAAGGGAGACCTTAGAATAAATAGCTATTGGAACTTTCAGACGTCGCTCAAAAATATTACGCTACTACTTGATCCTGGCGTACTCCCAACGGAAGAAAAAAAACGACATTCCTAAACACGTCAACGAAATATAAACCGGAGCAAACTGAATTTATGAAACTGAAATATCATTTAGTATATATGGTTACCCAAAAAAAATTGATAGGGTAGCACTACAAATTTTTAGGATTTTACCGCCTCCAAATTCCGTCACTACATCGTCACATGAAGCGCTGATGGAAAGTAATCCGTTATATTTCCGGCAAATTTCCGTTATCGAAATAATATTCGTTATATTTCCGTCAAATGTTCGTGAAAAGAAGTTCCGTCTGCACACTTGAGAAGGAAAGTTGCCGGAATTCATTAGACGGAATATTGAGGTAAAATTAAGGGAAATTTTGTGAGTGTTCATTTCGTGAACTTTCCGGCGATATTCCGTCATTTTATTACCGTTAATTGTCCCCTTATATTCCGTCATCAACGAAATTTGGTTCCGACCATACATTTTTTTAAAAAATGATTCGTTCAAATCGACAGCGCTTACATAGAAAGCGCTGTGTAATGTTAATATATAACAGCTTGTTTGACGTAAGCGCTGTGAAACTGTTAAGTATACAACAGCGCTTTCTCGGTAAGCGCTGTTTTAAAAAATTTTAACAGCGCTTAACTGGAAGGCGCTGTATGACACGGAAAATAAAACAGCGCTTAACCGGAAAGGCGCTGTGGAAAAGGACAAATCAGACAGCGTGTAAATATGAACCGCTGTCTTCTGTCCAGCATATTTTCAATTTGTTTCTTCTGAGTTAGGTCAATTAGCCGTTGCATTTATATTACCGTTATTAGTTATGACCGTTGATTATTTAAAAATGTTCAGAGTATATTTGCACTATATATATATGCCACACCTTTTACGACACTTAAACAACAAAAATCCGGTCAGAACGTGGTTCCTTGGAATTCAGAAATTGCATAAACATGTCTCCTTCGTTTGATCGCGTCGGTTACCGTGGACGTTATGTCAATCCTAGACAGCATGTTATACCTGTTGGAGGAAACTGGTGACAACTTACTGTAAAACTCAGTTTGTTGGATTTGATAAATTTACTAATTTTGTGATCTAAACTTTGTTACAGTTTCTTCCCGTTTGATGTTCATCAAAGGATTGCACGAGAATGCATATCAACATGCTGGGATTCAACGTGGAGATCATGGAGCTTGATCCCACGAAATGCTAAGGAAATTTGGTATGAGGAATTTCAGGTACTAAGCGTTAACTCAATAAATGTAAACAATGATATATTGTGTTCAATGATATAGTTGGTATTTAAATTTTTTTGATTGCAGAATATAGCTACCTGGGATGCTCATCAAGAGAGTCGCGTTCGGCGTAATTTTATGAGGAGATGTAAAGCGATCGTCGATAACATGCTGTATTCGCTAAGGAGAGGAAGGATTTCACGTTCCCCACAGTCGCCTCATCCGTAAATTATTTGACATGATGTTTTTAGTCAACAAAAGTAACATCTCTGTATTCGGTGCATAACGTAATTTATTGATGACGGCACTAGTCAATTTAACTATATACCACTTATGTTTTGAAAGAACACTTCTGATTCAGATTCACTTCAAACTCTTTCTACTCTTTCTAATTCACTCCAAAAACGAAATTTACATACATTGGTCAGTAATATACATAGCGATCTAATAACAATATATACGAAATAAGGGATATTTATAAAATATGATACACTTGCCGCAAGTACGTAATCAAACCATTTGCAAACTCATCCCGAATACCGTCAAGCACATTGTTACTATATGATTGTACTCCAAAGGGGAAAGACTGTAAAATTAAACAAATTTAGTGTTACCATTTTTAAGGACAAGTCTGAATTCATGAATAATAAATTTTATCTTTGTATATACTTACTTGTCTGATGTCGTCCTCGAGCGATGCGTTTGTATCTTGAATAAATTTGATAATGTCGTATATATATTGCACGACGTAGTAACCACATAAATCCGACGGTACAGGCTGGCTCGGGCACTGAAAAAATACACATTCCAATGAAAAAATGCTAAAGATTATCACTTGTGGCTGCAATATTTATTATTCTATATTTGTTATGTGAATACCGTGACTGTCTTCCACATTATGTTATTTGCCGACGGGATGTTTAAGCACATGCACATGCTACTGCAATACAAACGTTAGTACTATCAGCAGTTTGTAGTTACTGTTGTACGGAGAATAGAAACGTGGAGTAAAAGAATTCATTACGTGTTAACAAAGTTAACCGCATCAGTGGAGGGCGCCTTCGCCATAGGATCAAGCCAAAGGACAATTCGTTTTTTAGGAAAGATTACAATCAGCATCCAATGAAACCTAACAAACGTTTCAAACAATGTATAATATATTCATACGCATTTAATGAAAAATACAGAACGTAAATTATAAAATCCACTTACGCTTTGACATCGATGTATGGAAGGAAGTAGCATAATTTACGATCGTAGTTCGGCATTTTCAATCTCCTCTGGAAGAACTCGACCCTATTATCGAAGTCCTCTGATGGCGTCACATAGCTCGGTCTGAAGAATCCAAAACGAACGCCCGGTCGCAGCTTATCGTGGATAAACCTGTAGCCATACGATAAAGTTATTGACATTTGTTTTAATCTTGTAACCATATCCCTACGAATTACCTTATGTACACTTCGACTGCTGCTGCACCGATAGCTTGGAAGGTGGTGAACTCCTTAATGCAATCATTGTTCAATTCCACATAGCAATCGTCACCAAACACGTCACTATTGATGTACACCGAGTATAGAGTTGACTTGGCCATCCCGCAAGCGTGCTCGTACAGAAATCGGCATGCCATACTCATTCTGCTGATATCTTCGTTGTCGAAACTCGAGCATTGGAGTTTAAAGAAGCGGGTCTCGTCATATCGCTGAGAAAACCAAATGTGTATCACATGATTAAAAAAATCCCATGTTTGTGTATTGTGATAAAAACAAATTTTGTGAGGTACCTCTTCATCAACGTCTACTAGCCATTTCGGCCATCCCACAAAGGCATGCAATGCATCCTGTACTGTCTCCATGTAACCGAACTTCTGTGGCAACTCAGCAGTTAGTACGATCGCATCGTCTATAATCACCTTCACCATGTCATCGTCCAACTCTTGATATTGGACGATTCGTCCTGGCATCACTTTGCCAATTGCGACGATTTCTTTGCCAGTCTCCAAACCTCCAGAAACGTGGAGTATGCATTTTTTCCCAATCTGTTGTGATGATGAGACAACATTATTACACCAAATTGAATGAAATGCATTGTCATTTATGGACAAAAAGAGCTATGAATTCATAAAACCTCGGGTATATCCGTAAACGGGCATGGATTCGACCCACTATGATGGCTGAGCAGGGTAGGCGCGTGCGAAGTTACAGCGGAGCATGTGCTGCACGTAGGAGACTGCCTACCAAATACATCAGTCCAACCTACGAAACTCCCTACCGCCCGTGTGCGGCCGGGGTACTCGTCCTTCCCCGTCGCCTCTGTCAGTATGTCTTTCCGTCCCCGTGACGTAAATCGTCCTTGACTAGACAAGACTTGCAATTCATCCTGTAAATAACATATATATTTCAGCATAATCACATCAGTTGAAGTGCTATAAATTAAAATAGTAACATACAATTTTCTCAGCCACCGTCCTCATCGAGTCATTGACGTACTCCTTATTCTTCCTTTGGTGACCCTTCTTCCATACTTCATGCCTCTCAATGTGGATGACAGGCTCTTCCCCTGTCGATATCAAACCTTGCTCAATCATCTGCGCTTTCTTTTCCATTAGAAGCTCCACCTTTGCCTTCTTGTAGCCGCCACGAGACAATGTGTGCTGGTACTGGTTAGATTTCGCTCGATCAATGTTCTTCGCCCTCATTTCTTGTGCCTCGGGAGTCGATCGTTGTTCGACAAATGAATTCCAGCCTTCTGTACCAATGAAAGGGTACTTGATATTCGGATCCTCTCCTTGTTTCGGTCCAAATATATACTGGTTCGCTAGCTCACTCTTGAAGTTTCTCCACATTGTAGCCGCAGCCCGCATCTCCCTCGATTTAAACTTACGGAATAGCTCAGTCTGTGGGACATCAAACAATGCCTACCAAAATCCCCAATGTTAATAATTGCATTACTGTTGAAAAACAGACTGTGATACAATACGATACACACCATCATATCATCCCACACCATATCCCTCAGCTCAACTGGTACAGACTTCCAAGTTCCATATGTAATTGGAACTCGTGATCTTACAACAATGCCTGCATGTATATATCATATTGATTGCAACTGATATCTGAAAATATTCGTTAATCGCAGGGTATATGCACCTCAATTAAGATATAACGTCATTACCAAGGTACGTTGTGAATGAAGTGGATACTTCACCGGCAATAGTTCCATCTTCCTCTAACGTAACCGGCTCCTTGGTGCCTGTTTCCCTATGCCGCTGGATTAAGCTTTTCAGAGTGCTTCTGCCTCTTTGCTTACGCCTAGAAGAACTTCCCGCATTATCAGTTTGTGAGTCAACCATCGTCTGTCAATTAAACATTTCAGCTGTATTGAAATCAGTTACATACCAGAACGCCTTCTATGGTTTACACTGACTCCTAACTAAAAGTACACAAATCGGGATTGAAATCAGTTACAAAACGATGGCGACGGCGGACGGCGAGTTGACCATATATACGTATAATCGGAGACGAAGAGAATTCAATACAATGAACATCCAAAACGAACTTACCTTTTACCAGGCAGTCAGTTAGATCCGATGGGGCCCGAATACGGCAGTGAAATTTTCAGAATCCGGGACCAGCAAATAGGACCAGAATGAAAATAAGATAGGGTTTTCAGACAAGTGATATGTATGAGACCCAAAAACAGCGTTTCCATTAAAAGCGCTGGCATTGTTAACACAAAAACAGCGTTTATAATAAAGGCGCCGTCTTAGAGTAACCAATTACTGCGTTTACAGTATAAGCGCTGTTGAAATGGCTGCCTATTTACATATGTATGAGACTAAACAACAGCGTTTTCATTAAAAGCGCTGTCATTGTTAAACCCATACAACAGCGTTTCTAATATAGGCGCCGTCTTATAGTAATGAAATACTGCGTTTAATGTGTAAGCGCTGTTGAAATTACTACGCTGTGTTCCGTGTATGTACGACATCGTATAAGGTGACACGTAATATAAATGTCAATCTCATTCCCTTTATAAGTACACATATACATGTTTTTGGCTACTCAATCATCCAGACCAAACTTAAATACCAGTTCATCATAATGTGTTCCAATTCGGAATCTGACCGTATATTTGGTTCGAGCTCCGGAGATGAATCCGGCGGTACCGAAGTGTATATTTGCTCACAACAGGGTGGCATATACTCATGTGACAACGGCTCTGCGTGTAACGGAGTTCACAGCTATAGTGCGGAAAAATACCGACACGATGCGGAAAAATACATAGACGATGAAGATTCCAGTGTAGAAGGACCGTATTGGAATGCAGCCTCACCTCATGGTGATGAAGAAGTTGACAAACCTCCACCTCATGGGTCTCCTACAACTAAGTCACCGCCAAGTGGTTGAACTCAGGTAAATGTATACCCCCGGATTAGCTTTAATGTTTGACCATATTTATTATGGTAATATACGGCTATGTTCCTAAGTGGTTGGATACTCAATTAAGGCTATCGTATCCAATAACAGGTTTCTATTGTGGTGGGATCCTCAATATGGTCTACCTTTAATATTACTGGAGCGAAGATTCCCTTGTTTGCGTTGAGGACATCGTGGCCTCCTGTACATTCCAGCTTTAAGTACTATTTCACGTTGAAAATAACTCGCACTCGTGTTCAGCTTTATGTCTTATTTGACGTTGAAATTGGGTCCCAATCCTGTCGAATTTCAGCTTTATTTTCTATTTCCCATGTGATTCTGACTTCATTGTTCAGCACTTTGTGTATATGCAGTAATTATTAAATATTTCGTTCGAGCAACATTTTTGGCTGTATGTGAAGCATATTTGTACTTAATTGTTTTCTTAAAATATATATTGATGTTCTTATCCAACACTTAAACTATAATGATGTTATATAATTGTAAAAACAGCGCTTACGAAGAAAGGGTTGTGCCAATTATTAGGTATTACAGCGCTTATGAAGAAAGCGTTGATGAATATATAGGATAATACGGCCCTTATAAGACGAGGCTGGAGGTGATGGGGAAGGTAATACAGCCCTTGTTCAACTACAGATCCTAATTTCATTCCGTATCAAATTGTTGAATTTGTGGCATGGAATATTTAATTGAGGTAAGGAGATGGATGTACGAGGCTTCTGGTGATGGTGCGTCGCACTGTAATGATGTTTTCATCGCCGGAGTAAATCAATTTGTGGAAACCGCTGTGGCTAACGGGCATCTTTCATCCGACAACAAAATCCGTTGCCCTTGTACAAAATGTAAGAATCGTCGTTTTATTAATATTAGAATGATGGAGGAGCATTTGTACAAGTACGGGTTCACACCAAATTACTATAACTGGACGTTGCACGGCGAAGATCTATTCACTTACGGAGATCCGTGCACAAACATACCTGGGCCGAGCACACATCACATGTTTGGTAATACCCACGATGTTGGAATTGATAACAATGAAGATGACGATCAAGATACACATCTCAGTGATTGTATTCCAGATTCGACGGGTCTGAATTGGCAACAATATGAGAATCCAGAAGCGAGTAAATTCTTCAACCTCTTAAATTCATGTTCAGAGCCAGCATACGAAGGTTGCACGACTGAGACACAACTATCGATTAACATGAAAATGCTTGCAGCAAAAGCTAACTATGGCCTTTCTGCAGGGGCATTTAATACCATTTGTGGAACAATGAAAAACATGATTGGTGGAGATAACAAGATCCCTGGTTCTTTCAAACAAGCAAAGAAATTGGTATCCGATCTCGCAATGGTGTACAAACGGATTGACGTATGTGTTGCAGGGTGTATGATATACTATGGTGAAGATGAAATGTTGACACACTGTCGTTTCTGCAAGGAACGAAGATATCATCGTCCAAGACGCGCTGAGAGTTCTTCATCGTACCAACGGCGGGCGAGGTGTGAGATGTTTTACTTACCGATTATACCGAGAATACAAAGACTATTTTTATCAGAAGCTATAGCAGCAGATATGTCATGGCACACAAGGCCACGGGAGGACGGGTCTCGCATGGTTCACCCCTCAGATGGACAATCTTGGAAGCATTTCAATCGTTGCCATCCACACTTTGCTTCCGAGCCGCGTAATGTAAGGTTAGGCTTATGCACCGATGGATTTAATCCATGGGGCATGTCAACCAAACAATACTCTATTTGGCCCGTAATGGTGACACCCTACAACTTACCCCCGTGGCTGAGTATGAAGACGCGATTCATTTGGTTAACTATACTAATACCTGGCCCATCAAATCCAAAGAAACGTTTGGACATATATTTGAGGCCTCTTATTGATGACTTGGTACATCTTTGGAGTGTTGGGGTCGAAGCATATGATGCTAGTCGGGAAGAATGTTTTACCTTGCGGGCTGCTTTGATGTGGACTGTATCCGATTTCCCTGCGTATGCAATGCTTTCGGGGTGGTCAACCCAGGGAAAACTCGGATGCCCGTGCTGTATGGATGACACTAAGACATTTGTGTTGAAGAATGGAAGAAAAGTGTCTTATTTTGGTTGTCATAGACGGTTTTTATAGCAGAATCATCCGTATCGCTTGAATTCTAGGAATTTCTATAGAGATCGAACGGACTTCGACAGTCCAGTCCCATTTCGCTCTGGTCACGAAGTGTTTGAAAGAGTTCGTAACTTAAAATATATATGGGAGCAAGGTATGAACGAGGTGTTGGAAGGCCACGGGGTGTGCCACAATTGGACGAAGAAATCAATTTTCTGGGAACTTCCATACTGGGTTGACATCAAGCTTAGGCATAACCTTGACGTTATGCACATTGAGAAGAATATTTTTGAAAATTTATTCAACACTGTCATGGATGTGAAAGGGAAAACAAAGGACGACGGTGTAAAGTGCAGAAAAGATGTCGGGTTATATTGTCGGAGACCAGAACTAGAACTGAAAACTATTCGAAATCGTGTGGTGGCTAACAAGGGTAAGTATCAGCTTACACGAGAACAACAAAAACTTGTACTTGTTTGGCTCAAGAATTTGCAGTTTCCTGATGGGTTTTGTTCGAACTTGGGGAATAAGGTTGATTTGAGTACCCTAAAGCTAGTGGGGTACAAGTCACACGATGCACATATATTCATCGAGCGTCTAATGCCCATTGCATTCAAGGGTTTTTTACCAAAATAGATATGGGAAGCTGTATCAGAGTTGTGTACATTTTTCCGAGACATTTGTGCATCTTCACTTCACATTGAACTAATGGAACATTGGCAGAGGAACATTGCTTCGACACTGTGTAAGCTAGAGACAATATTCCCCCCGTCATTTTTTGATTCAATGGAACACCTCCCAATTCATTTGGCTGATGAGGTGCTGCTTGGCGGTCCAGTCCATTATCGTTGGATGTATCCATTTGAGCGTTTCATATACCGTCTTAAACAGTTGGGCCAAAAAGGAAATAGAGCTGAGGTTGAAGCAAGCATTGTTAACGCTTATATACAGTTGGAGACTTCATATTTGGGATTGGATTACCTAGATGCTGAGCTAACAACAAACTTCACAAGTTTGAAAAGAAATGAAGTTCTGGCAGAAGATTGCAACGACCCTCAGATTTCTATTTTTAATTACCCAGGAGCCGCTGGGAGCATCGTAAAGCGTAGGGTTCTGGATAGCAATGAATTTGCTAAAGCGACGCATTACATCTTCAGCAACACACCTGAGATTGAACCATATTTGGCATTATTTGAGAGCCGCGTAAGACAACCACATCCCAGGCGCAATGACCGACAAGTATACGAAACTATATTAAAGGAATTTCCTGGGTGGCTTCATTCACATGTAAGTACTATAGATTGTAGACACATATATTGAATTAATTCCATTTTCAAACATATACAGTGACATTGTATCTTATTTTGTCCAGATTTGGGAGCTTGGAGAAACCGTGGCACTACCACAATGGATTCACTACTTGTCATCTGGATTCCACTCTGACATACCATGTTCGGCAACATACAAAGTTAATAACTACAAATTTCACATCGAGAGCCACGGCGAAGGGAGGAATACAGTGAACAGTCATGTTTACGTGAAAGGGACGGAGGGATTACACTACTACGGTGTCATTGAAGAGATACTTCACATTAGATGCAGGACTCATCCTGGGCTAAGGGTTGTCTTGTTCAAGTGTCGTTGGTATGATCCTCAATATGTTAAGGCGTACCCTGCTAATGGGATTGTCATCGTCAACACTCATAGGCCGTACATGCATTACGACCCATACATTCTCGCCCAGCAAGCAGTTCAAGTATACTATGTTACATTTCCGGGACTAGGAGGACAAAATAATCAGGGATGGGTAGCAGTTTGTCCTGTAAAACCAACGAACGCAATAGACATGGAAGTTGCTAATGTTCCATTCCAGGATGACGGTCAATTTGGAGCTGAGATGCCTGTAATTAACGAAGTTGGTTCATATGGGAACCTCGCCGATGATGAAGTTTACGAGTACACCGAAGAAGAAGTCAACGAAGATAACTTAACTGATGCTATTGCAGATATCCAATATGAGTCTGATGAATCCGACGAATCATCGTGAAATCATACATTTCTAATATACTCATGTAGACAGTCCATACTACAATATCAAACACAAACTCAATGGTTCGAATGGATTCAAAACAATCAAAATGCTTCGAATTGAATGAATTCACTGAATTCAATTCATGACTGAGGAATTGGACTAATTGCATAGTCTTGAATCAGAACAGTATAAATATGTGGTCGTTTAAGTGAACGGAAAACTTAATAAGATAAAATTAACATTCGACTCGTTTTTAAATTAAACATTTCAGATGTAAATTAAATGGAAAGAAAAGGCGCGTAGAAACGAAAATGAAATAAAAGGCGCCATGTAACAATTTTTAATAATGCTACTAACAAAAACGACAGCGTTTAAACACAGAGCGCCGCTGTTAAATATATATTTAACAGCGCTCTTCTTATAAACGCCATGTTACGTGACATATACAACAGCGCTTAATCCGTGAAGAGCTGTGATATATATTAAACAAGACAGCGCTTATTTTAAAAGCGCCATCTTATGTTCTATTAAACAAAGCGCTTTACTAAGAAGCGCTGTCATAGAACATATGTGACAGCGCTTATATTGGAAGCGCTTTATATTTGGTTATTTTATGTGGCGCTTTTTTGGAAGCGCTGTCAATGTAACACCTTAAGAATGACAGAATCCCAGATCTACTATACTGGAAAACATCATCTTTCTTCTAAACTCGGCCCTCGTCGAAAAAGGTCGACCCTTATCTGCCATCCACATCGTGACTTACTGCGTGATTAGAACACGCCTGTTTACTAACCCAGGTAAGGTCATACCAAAATCGTCTTACATTCATGTTGAATTGTGAGGCAACACACTGTATTGTGTTATGTACTCTTCACCCAAAATATATGTGTTTTCATTCCAGTGAACTTATGATTTCGTTTTCATTATTTACTCAGAGTTGATTAAATGTGTGAAAATGGCGTGTGGGTTGTTGTACAGTACATATATATGGCACCACTGAAGCGTACTGGATGTGGTAAAAGGAATATGCCCCCTGCCAGAAGGCCGCCTGGTTTATCACAAACCAGGCTAACTGAGTTGCGGCAACCGAGGACATTGACCATGGGGCATCAGACAGCATCAGCCGGCGACGCACGTCAGGGCCCGGAAGTGTACAGACCAGCTATGCCTGTACCAGAGAATCCAATACCTGTTCAAATGGACGAGGAGAGAACATTCCCACATAGTAATGAATACGAGTTGGACGAACTTATGAATTACAATGAAGCTGTTTTCCAGGATGGACAAGGAAACGACCTGTGTGATAATGAGGGAGCCCATGAGCATTCGGGGAATGATGACGATGGAGATGGCACACCGGGTACGGCATTTAACATAGGAGTGACATCGGGCAGTGACGGAGTAGAGGATATGACAGGGATAGATCTGGTGTCAGATGATGGTCGACCGTGGATTGTTCCAGCGGGCGATGACAAGTAAGGAATTTATTTGTTTGCATATACTACTTGACATTGCATTATAAACATTATTGTACATTATGCTTCTGATTTTTTCAGCTTTGACCCACCATCGGCTGTTAAAAAAATCGGGTTGCAGTGTATCGCCCCTGGTTTTAAGGTTGGGTGGACGACAATTGGCACGTGTGATCCAGATGCCCCGGTGAAATGGTTTCGACATTTTAAGGTAAATGATATTAAAATTGTGTATTCGACAGTTGGTTGTTTTGTTTGTTCCGACAGTGAGTTCATTTCGTATTGTGATACAAATTAAGATAACATTGCAACTTTCGTAACGCAAATATGCAGAGCTTGTACCGTTGGGATCCAAGGCACAACGATCAAATTGAGGCAAATTTCAGAAAGAAGGCTGGGAAGATACTCCAAGATGCTTGGAAAGGCATGCGAAAGGGGACGACTAAAGGACCGAAGTGGTTGACAAATGATCACCGACTTGCTGCAAAAGTGCGGTTCGACACAGATCCAGTATTCAAGGCCCGGAGTGAAAAGAAAAAGCAAACATATTTAGCCCGGCATGCTATAAACGGACCGTTGTTGCACGCCTTTGGGTCGAGACCAGCACATTTTCACCATGCGAAAATGGTAATATAAATATTGAAAAGACTTTTAATTTAAATTATCAAATAATAATACACTAACAACATTTGTTATATTTTCAGAGAAAAAGTAATCAACGACCAGTGTTGCCTACTGATATGTTTGATCGGAAATTCAAGCGGAAGGATGGGACATATTTGATCCCCGATGCGGAAACGAAAAGGGTGTGTGATGACCTAATTTTATGTATACGCATCACTACTTTGACTATGAATATACTGTCAATCAAAATGTGATGTGTGAATACATGTTTATATATGCTAGGGTTGAATATCTTAAAGATTTGATTTATTTCGTAACAAAATTTTTTTATGTTTATTGGATAATGTACAGAAAGAGCTCGAGGATGCTGAAGCTGTGGTCATAGGGAAATATGAGAAAGGGAAAAGGGTACCAGAGGAGGAGCTACTGGAGGCCGCTGCAACTGTTATGGGTGTTAACCCCAGATCTGGGATACCGTATTTGTACGGGCCATCAGCGACATTAATATCGGACAAGTTCTCATCAAACAGCAGTCATTCAAGCGCGAGCTCACACGTATCATGGTCCCAAGAATCGAACGAGTGGATATCCCAGGAGATGAGGCCGCGATTAGAGCGCATGGACGAGCTTCATAGCTCTCAGACGCGACAAGAGGATGAAATCAGAGATATGAAGGGAAACATAGAGCGATTGATGCAAATGATGCAAATGCAATCTGACATGCTTAGGATGTTAACTCCTGCATATCATCCGTCTCCAAGTCAAACTCCGCACGTAAACAACCGCAGTCAACCTACTCAGAGATCCAATGAAGAGAGAGGACGTCGTTAGTTAGGGTAATTTCGCACTAAACATGGCTAAATTACTAATCAATTTCGAAACAATATTCTGTTTGTTTACGAATAATAATTTTTAAAATGCAATTAAATTGTTTTTCAAACTGCAATAAATTATTTTCAATTCAATTCCAAATGTTGTATCAAAAAAAAATTTAAATTTAAACTGGTATCTGGGTTATGTGTAGGCTTTATGTCGGAATAGATGGGCAGTATTGCCAGCGCTTCACAAAACACCGCTGTCGTATAGGTCCATTATAACAGCGCTTGAACTGAAAGCGCAATCTTATAGCTGCAGTATTGGCAGCGCTTCAAAAAAAGCGCTGTCGTATAGGTCCATTAAAACAGCGCTTAACCTGAAAGCGCAATCTTATAGCTGACGGGATTTTGCAGCCATATTGACGGAAATTAACAATACTGGAGTTTTGCCGGATAAGTGATGGAAGTACTTGGTGACTGACTGTTATAGGAATAATGACGCATTTTATTTATGACGGAAATGTGTTGGAAAAATGAAGGAAATATTTCTTGAAGGAAGTATGCAGGAACAAACACGGAACTTATGCATGCCGGAAATGTACCGGAATAATGATGGAATTAACTATGACGGAAATGTATGGGAAAAATGAAGGAAAATAATTGGTGACGGAATACTGATGGAATTATGATGGAAACTTTGCATAATGGACTTTTGTGGGTAAAATCACGGAAAATTACGACGGAAAAATAACGAACGTGTGACGGAGTTTTGGATGACGGAATGTACACGGACTGTATACGATAATGTGACGGAAAACGATGACGGAAAAATGCCGGAAACAAGTTTCCGCCAGGAAAAATGCCGTCACATGGGTTGTTGACGGAATGTTACCGGAATTCCTGTCTTTTCCGGCAACATTCCGGCACTGTTCCATCATTTTTGAAATGACTGAATTTTTCAGAAAATTAGTAGTGTAGTATGGTTACAAATTGAAATAAGCTATATATATGTTGGTGTTACATATGCTATTGAAACAAGCATGCTTGTAATTTAGTTTGGATAAGTATTGGCCGTGCAATTCCTATTTTTTATATGTTAATGGTCATGCTTTGACTTTAGGCGTGCGCTTAATTAGTATGCTAATTTTGATTCCAATATAACTTTAGCATGGTTTGAGATATTTGAATATGATACTTTGATAGCTACGCACTTCGATTAGCGATTGGAGCTAAGTATATACTCTCTTCTTCTTTTTAATTTATAAAACCCAGCCTAATTAACCTACAAAGCTTAAATAACAAGCACACAATTGAGCCCGTCAGCTCCACTACTACTGAAAAATCTCTACCTTAAGCTCCAGGAGATGGATTAGGATATAAAGACATAGATGATCAGTTCATCCAACAAAAAGTCGACAACCACCACACCATTAATTGTAAAAGATTTTACTTTAATACATCGGTCAAGCAAAGTTAGATTCAATAGAAGTTGGCCTCTTGACGATTCCTCATATCATCAAAGAGACGAACTACTACGCAACTAGTGTATCTTTTTGGGGTCAAATTATGTCTATCATTGGTGGATATTAGGGTTTGGTTGATTTGGGTCAAATTGCAGTGGATATGGGTACATGTATATCTCTCTAGAAAGCTCACAACTTTCACAAACAATAATTCAATAAAGGTGACGAATTGTGGTGGTTCACTCATCTTGGCAAGCTTCAAAATGCACCATTGGTTGAATGAGGATAATGATGATCCATTTAAAAGGGCATCAATAACAAACAAGTTCAAAATCAATGAAGTGAAAGGCTCAAAGTTTGGTGGGTCAATTTGGAGTCACTTGGGATGCATTCAAGGGCTCAAACTTGTTGTACTATATATATGCTTCTCTTTTGAATAAAAATTCAGGCCATGATCATCATCAACCTTTAGTTAATTTCCCTTTAAGTCAGACACGTCACACTTGGATTAGGGTTTTCTTCCTAGTTAACTTTATGGTCCACATAAAATAGCAGGGACTTCTTTTGCAGGTGTCACACACACTCCGTCCCAAGATTCCCATTTCATGCCCTTCTTCAATTAATTAGTTAGCCGGTCGATGAACACTAAGGTCAACCAAAATACCCTAAGGAAAATATTAACAATCCTAATGTTTTTTTACACCATTAGTAACTTAATATTAGTATCTTCTTTGTGTTGATGACAGTTGAATTACTTAATTTGTTTAATTTTCGGATGCAGTTTAATTCAGTTTTTACGAGATTCATCGTTAAATTTATCGATTGTCTGATCAACAAAGTTGGAACTAAAAATCCATAGAGTAAATGATAACATCTTGTCACTAATTAATTCAATGGTAAAAGGGTGTTCAAAATTTGAATTTTATTTATAAGAAAAGATATGCATATATATATAAGAGTGGGGGAGCACTCGGTTGAAGCATGGTTGGTAGAATGAGACACGTGAGACACGATCTGGGCCACTTATTGTGACACGTGGCGAAGCCACGTGAGTTGAGCCGACATTTGTGTTCACACTACTATTGGTAGTGGGTTTGCTATTTGGACACGTGACGCACCACAAATGCACGGAGAGTTAGATGTGTGATTGAGATCGTGTCTCACGTACATCATTCTAATTTTGGTGCTTCATTTGATCGCTTTTCTAAGAGTGGGCATTGAGAGATGCAGGGATGCGTGATGGTGGCGCATGGTAGTTAGCTGTTATTTTAAGTTATCAGTTAATTGATTGAATGTCGGTTGCAGTTGGCAAAAGGTGACTTTGCTTGAGAATGACGAATTCGGTCAGATTCATCCGCATGACATGACATTGTTATTGTGTGTTATACCAAAAGCCATGGTCCATGACTCCATCTACCGTTTTAGGGTTGGTCGGTCCATTTTATATATATATATTACCGCCACCACCCTCCTCATCACACACACACACTCAACTTTTCTTTTGTACTATTTAAGATTTAGAATTCTCGATATCTAAATTAAGTAAATAATGTCTTTTCCTTTTTATTTAAAGTACAAATTATATAAGCTGACATTTCATTTAATTTATGCTAAATGATAGTTCATAAAAAATTATTAAAAAAACTCAAAATTATTCTGATTCAAGTTTTCAATTAACACGCAAACGAGGAAATGTTCCAAATTTAATTGAAAAAGAAGATATCAAACAAGTCAAGTTGATGACACATTGACATTTAGGGTTGACATAGTGATACATTTAATTAACAATAAGGCAAACAAAACAATATTCAACTAAGTTCACACTGGAAACATCTATCCACCGAGAGCAAAATGCCCAGTTCTTTGTATTTTAGCACTCAAACAAATCATCCACATAATTATTTTAATCTGACTCGAATCAAAGTCAACCCGATTCCAACAGTGGATCAACAACTTGCTACATCTCTCGTTTGTCAAACTATAAGAAAAATGATTAAATAGAGCTAGCCTAATCACAGCGCTAAGATAGATTAATTAATTAAACCACGGCTTATGACTAGTTATTTAATTATTGTACAATTTTGACTCCGCGAGATTTGAATCGGCATTTATGGTTCGCAACTTGGAATGTGCTGCACTTTCCATGTCTCACAAGCTTTGGCACGGTGATCACGTAACATGATTAACAAAATTAATTTTAAAATAAGGATATTTTGTATCAGATTTTTTTTTTGATATTCGATGATACAACAAATAGGAATATTGCAATGCATATGAATTTTTATCATTTAATACATATATATTGATTTCCGGAGCTCTTAGCAAGACATCTTGATCGGATCCGCAAGCACTGGTACATCTCTCTACTTCTGAAGAGCATGTCACGTTCGGCACCTATAGCTCCGGAACTCAAATCCAAGACGTAAGAATCCAACGATCTTAAGATGGATTCCTTACACTACAAAAAAAATGCTTATTATCAACAGCCGATTCCGTTGCTTTTACACTTTTTCCGTAAGAAATGTTATTACAATTGACGGAATATTATTCCGTTGGAAAGTTGTTGATTATAAGGCTGTCGATTTTATCAAATCCGTCGATATTAACATTATTTACAACGGATATTTCTGTTGATTATATCCAATTAAATGAGTGAAAAAATCAAGAAAATCGACGCATAATCCGTTGATTTAAAGGTTGTAGCAATTAAATTTATTACTATTATACCCTTTGCATTATTCACGACGGATTTATTCCGTTGATTTAATAAGTTGTAGGAAATAAATGTATTTATTATTTTACACTCGCCGGACGCCGCCACCTCGGCGGGAAGTCTCCACCCGCCGCCTCGCCGGACTTCCCATATCGGACCACCACATCCTCGTCGGACCACCACCGACGCCGCATCGCCGGACACTCGCCGGACCACCACATCCGCGCCGGACCACCACATCCGCGCCGGACCACCACATCCGCGCCGGACCACCACCACCGCCGCCTCGCCGGACCTCCCCTACCGGACCACCACCTCCTCGCCGGTCAGCCGCCGACCACCTCGTCCTCGCCGGTCAGCCGCCGACCACCTCGTCCTCGCCGGACGCCCTCCCCTCTCTATTCACTTTTAAAAATTTAAATAAATATTGCATTTGCTAGGAATTGAACCCTAGCTCCCTCTACCATAACACACTCATCTAACCACTAGGCTACAATAGTTATCTTGTCATCCTATGTTTATTTATGTATATATACTTTATTTATGAATCAGTAAACTAGTCTTGTCATCTTATGTTTATTTATGTATATATACTTTATTTATGAATCACTAAACTAATATAATAACTAGATAATAACTTACTTGTTGAAGTTTAATCAAAATAATAAAATAATAAACCAATACACAAATTTTTTGTTGAATTTTATTTTTACTAGATTATACGAGGTCGAATGCTACAAATCTATTTGATTTTGGTCATCATACTAACTGATAACAATGGACAATTGTAAATTTGTTATTACATTTTTAATTTTGTGTGATTATTTGTTGTAAATGAACATTTTTTTGTAGTAGACGGTCTTTGGTGAAGTAGTTTTGTTATGAGCATTATTTTCATCATTAATAGCATATAACACATCAATCTCAATTAATTTATTTCTAACACAATTTTGACGATTTTATATAAATATTATCAACAAATTATTTTCCGTTGTATTTAATTTGTAGCTTATTACACATAAATCGCAACGGATTTATTTTCAACCAAAGTTTGAAGGTTTTATATATATAATATCAACAAAATATTTTTCGTCGGATTTAATTGGTAGCTTATAACACGTAGATTTCAACGGATTTATTTCCAACCAAGTTTCGACGGTTTTATTTATGTATTATTAACAATATATTTTCCGTTGAATTTAATTTGTAGCTTATAACATATAAATCTCGACGGATTTATTTTCAACAAAAGTTCGAATGTTTTATATATATTACCAACAACATATTTTTGTTGAATTTAATTTGTCGCTTATAATTCATAAATTTCCCACGGATTTATTTCTAACAATTTTTTTGAAGGTTTTATACACATTTTCAACAAAATATATTCCATTGGACTTAAATCGTAACTTATAACACATTTTCTTGTAGTGTTAACCAACATGACAACACCCCTCTTGGCGATCTTTGGTATCATGTTAAATTGAATATATTAAAATTATACTATTGGTAAAATACTTTATTTGGCATTCAGTTATAGTGATAATGTGGGACCGGGAGAGTAACGTGGGCGAAAGTGCGGCGCTGCTCCAAAAGTTACGGTTAGGAAGGAGGTCAAGACGTCAAGTTGTGGTGTGGCTGTGTTCGATAACTGTACGAGGTAGGACCATGTCCTTAATTTGTCATTTTAAAATTTTCACTAACTAATTACTAATCCTCTCCTAATACATGCAATTTCCTTTCTTTCTTTTTTAAATAGGAAAAATATTGTGTATTTCATAAAATTAATATATTAAATGAATTTATTTAAAAATAGTAATCTGATGATTAAGGAGTTTGTCAACAAATCCTCATGTCTTGAGTTTAAATCTTAATGACCGTATCAAGCGGACATTGATACATTGTCATGGTGAAAAGAAATTTAATACGTATGAGATTTACACTTCAAGTGACATAGTATCAATACGAACTTGAATCTATACCGGCTTATAATATGACTGAATTATTATTTGATTTTGGAGGGAATAAATTATTAGAAAGAGAAAAAAAAGAAGAAGAAGTGGGGTAGGACTTGATTGAGTGAAGATTTGGGAGTTTGGAGAGTTGCAGTGGAAAGATGTGAATGAGTTTGTTGCGAACGTGAGGTATAGCATGTGGTATGGTTTTCCAATCAAAGACAAGAAACGTGGCTCCGCAGCGCCCCCAGCCAAGCAAGCTTATTCCAACTTGCCCACAACATAAATCAGATATTTACTTCTCACATGTTACCCCCCCCCCCCCCCCCCCCCCCCCCCCCCCCTATATTGGGTTCACAATCATATCCAGAACAATAATAAAATAAAAATTATTCTCTAATTAAAAAAATAGGTTCAAAGAAATTGACATTATTAATAGTCTGGTATGTATTATAATAAAGGAAATCAATTTTGTAATAAAATACATCACATAAACTCAAATTTTGTTTAACTTTTATTTATAATTTATCAAAAATATTCTTTTTTAAGTTATTTGATGTTACGGAAAGAAAGAAAAAAGAAAATAAACATAAAACCTTTATTTAACCCTCCACAGAACTGTAACCAGCTATCTCACTAAATTAAGAAAAAAGAAAATAAAGTGCCGCCTGTTTTGGCCAAACCAATCAGATTGCTTCCTTGGAGTTTGGTATGCTTTGGCGGTTTGGCCTTTGCTTGCCTTTTGTGGTTTGGTTCATTGATTTCTGTGCGGATCTCGATTTTCATTCAATCATCAAACCCACTTGTGCAAATATCACTCACCAATAAATTAACGTGATAAGTACAAATTTGACACTTCAATTATCTAAAATTCAACATTTACTAACGGCACATGTCACCCAAACAACATCATTATTTTGAATTTGAGATTTTGAATCTTCAATTGACATGTCTTGAAAAACTATACGAATGCGACTTCTACAACTCTTCATAATTGCAATGCGGCTCTATATAGACGAAGAAAAAACCTCCACGAGAGAGAAAAGAAAAACGTCAAAAGAGAATGTAGGAAATACGTCCATGAGGAAAGTAGGAATGGAGAAGAAAAATTCAATAAGCGCTACAGTGCCAAACATGCATTTAGTGCAAAATACGTGTATACAATAAAATAGAAAATATTTTTTTTGATCGTGGGTTTACATCGAACAAATCAAGGAAGACATCACATACATAGCATGTTTCGGGTATACATTTATTTCTAGGTCGTTTGAAGCACAGGTCATACACAAAGAGCACTACTGTTGGATCGTTAGGTTAGCCGTCTATGTGAGAGAGATCCCAGAGTGGTATCCCTCAGACAGATGGCAGCGGAAATTATCTCTAGTACAGGAAATAATGCGGAAAGTAAACGCTCACAGATTTATAGTGGAAACCTTATTGCAATCCTTACAACAGGCTGAAAACCACTCTGCCTTCTGGACGATTCCAGAAGGGCTTCAAGATCGATGTTATTGATTATGAATATGCTTGTAGAATGTTACAACCTGTCTCACTCAGTGACAGTTTAACAATCCTACTCAATTCAACTATCAACTAACAGATCTTCTCTTGTCCGCACACAGCAGCACTTCGTCAGCTCCGGAATTGATCGTCTCTTCAATCTCCGGTTGTTCTCTCCAAAAAGCCGAACTTCAAACTGAATACTCCTCCTCCTTTTATAGTAGTCTTCAAGTCGGCAGGTCTGATCTCTATCCCAGATCCGATTGCTATCCAGCAGATGTGATATGGTTAAGATATTTCCATATCATAACCCTGTCACATATTTTCTTTCCAATTCTGGCGTGTATCTTCTCTTTATATATACGAGGCGTATATTCCTGTATATCTTGACATCAATGTCCCCCATCAAATATTACATTCAAATACTCGTATATCTTCAATATATATCACGAGTATATTTCCCCCAGATCCGATCCGGTCATAATGTCGGTGTGTCTCTCACACGGAACGCATCTCTCTCGCAGCTCTGCTCTCTCTCAGAGATGTCCAGTAAACTTAACCTGTCAGACAGTGATTTCTGCATACTCAAGTGGATTATTAGTTAAGTGTTTGTTATCATCAAAACACAAAGGGTCCAACAACTACCCCGCATTTGAACTTGATCTTAAATCACCGTCGAAGCACAGACCATCCGTCACCTTTAATCCACGAGTTGACACACATTCATGGTAAGGTCATAGCAGCGCGCCTAAGCACGTCTCCACGAGAGGGTAGAGCATAACACATGTCATGGGTGCTGCTTGAACCATCCACCTTGAAGATGCAAGATGAAAATTCAACCATTATGTCACACCCTAATATATTAGTGTACACTCTTCTTAACTTTAAAATATAGTTCATTAATTTCTCTACTTACAAAATAAATATGTGATTAAATTTACATTAAAGCAAGACTCTCTCCTAGAACTAATAGCCTATTAGTAAAGCTGTCATTCCGAGGCATACACTGAACTTTTAAGTTTTTCATTACTAAATGTCATATATATTTTGTGTTATAGAAATAATAATAATTTTTTTTGACAAGATATGTATAAATAAAGTTTGTGGTGCGGAGTGTGTCGATGTAGGCTGTATTCTTTAGATTACTAACGTAACATGTAATGTTATGTGATTCCCAAAGTAGGTATCGAATTTTGAGCGGATGTCTATCTGAGGGGGAACTATGCCTGCTAGACGTTAAAATAAAAATCTCAGAAACAGTTAGCTGTCCTAGGGAAATGAATTTGATATATGATATGAAAATTCCATGCCATAGCTGTGTGTGTCTTCTTATCTGTGAAAAAGTGTTTGTCATCATCAAAAAGGGGGAATTTGTTGGACCCTTTGTGTTTTGATGATAACAAACACTTAACTAACAATCCACTTGAGTGTGCAGAAATCACTGTCTGACAGGTAAGCGTACTGGACTTCTCTGTGAGAGAGCAAAGCTGCGAGAGAGACGCGCTCTGTGTGAGAGACACACCGACCTTGTGACGAGATCGGATCCGAGGAAATATACTCGACACAAATCAGAAGATATATGAGTATATATGCTGGATAATTGACGAGAAGAATTGATATCGGTATATATAAATCTGTATATACGATGGAAAGATTGAAGCCTTATTTGGAAAGGAAATATGTGACATGGTTAAGATATGGAAATATCTTAACCATATCATATCTGCTGGATGCAGTCAGATATCTGATGGAGACGAGTTCCAGCCGACTTGAAGACCAGTATAAATAGAGGAGGAGTCTTCAGAGTGACGTTCGGCTTTTGGAGAGAACGAATCGAATATTGAAGATCAATCAATACCGGAGCTGACGAAGTGCTGCTGTGTGCGGACGAGACAGATCGTGTTAGTTGATACTTTGAGTTGAGTAGAATTGTTAGCTGTCCCTGAGTGAGACAAAGTGTAACAATCTACAAGCACACTCTTTTCATCAATAACATTGATCTTGAAGCCCTTCTGGAATTGTCCAGAAGGCAAAGTGGTTTTCAGCCTGCTGCAAAGGTTGCAGTAAGGTTTCCACTATAAATCTGTGAGTTCTTACTTTCCGTACGATTTCCTGTGTTAAAGTAAATTTCCGCTGCCATCTGTCTGAGGGATACCGCTCTGGGATCTCCCTCACATAGTTGGCTAACCTAACGATCCAACGATTACCGGTTTTCCCCCTTAGTGTATGCACATATAGTTCTTCCCCCTTTTGGCATCATCAAAAAAGGTAGGCAAATAAGAACACAGAGTAATGGAAAGAAAAACATTGCATTCATGCCGGCAAGTCAAAAGCGTGTCACTCGGACACCACACATGCGGCAGAGAATTCAAAGAGCATAGAAGTCTAAAACATGAAATTCAAGGCAAAACACGTCAAACAAACTGGGGGGCAGATGTGGGAGAGGATAGCAAGGATGGGAGTTCCATGAGACAGTTAAGATGAGGGATCAATTGTGAACGAGGCCTTCATCTGTTCAACAATCTCTGATGCAAGGTCCTTCATCTGATCAGGGAAACTCGCTACTGCCACCGACATGGCACCCGAATCAACAGTGATGGCCAACTCCAGGGCGATCATTTTGTCCTTCACGTTGGTCACCTCCATCTTTGTATCTACCAACTCGGTTTTCGCCTCCCTCAAATCAGCCTTGGCATCTTTCAACTCAGCTTTCAACACCTTTAGCTCATTAAGGACCTCTTTCAGCATTTCCACCAGCACACCGGAACTCTCAGAGGGGGGAACCACTCCATCACGAACAGGAGCAACAGTATTCACAGGAATCACCTCAACCACATCCTCATCATCAGCCTCTTCCTTAACAATCGGGACAATCCAGCCAACCTCTGCCTTGTACTCCAGACCTAATTTGACAATCTGTTCATCACCAAGGTCAGACGATAGCACCTTCTCAGACACGGGGTCATATGTCTCCCAGTACTTTAGTATCTCCTTAACAAATCCAGGAAAGGGTAGTCCGTTGGAAGGATTCTCCTTGTTGTTCTCCATATGGCGCATGACTTGGAAGGCCAGATTGATTTGTTTCTTCTGCAGGATCTGATCTATGAGTAGCATGTCCTGGAAGGTCACCAGATTATGCTTGTGACGTCTTGGAGAGATGTTTGACACAAGGATTCTGTGGAGAATCCTCGGAAGCACAGCCATGCCGTAGATCTCCCTCTGGCCTTTTGCAGCGGGATCCAGTCCAAGTCGTTCAAACACCTCCGATTTGGCCACGGAGCTGGGCCACGTTCCCTTGGAATATGTAGCATATCCACCTTTGGGAACTTGTAGGATGGTGGCCAGCTCCCTTATACTTACTGTGAACACCTCCCCACCTATGACAGCCGACAGCTCCCAGTTTCCCTTTCCTTTCTCCTTTTCCACAACTTTCAGCTTTGAGTAGAATTCCCTCACCAACTTCTCGTCCACTAGGACAGGCTTCCTGAACAGTGCACCCCACCCTTGGGTCTCCAGTAACACAACAATCTCTTCCAGCTTATACTCCACCAGCCACTCATAATTTAACACCAACTCTTGAACAAAGCCCTTCCCGACTTCTTCCGATTCATTGGCACTGTCGTCCGACTCACCTTCTTTGTCACCCAGTGGAGCGGAAGACTTAATAGATCTGTGACTTTTCCGGGCAGAGGGAGTTGTAGAATTCCTTGCACGCTTGCCAGCGGACCGAGCAGCAACGGAGGAGTCTGGTCGGACAGGGCGCTGAGAGCAGGAGTCACCCCTATGTTCTTCGAGCAGAGCGCAGTCCCTGGCCACTGCAGAGTTTGTCGGAGTAGATTCAGTTGGCGTAACCGACTGTAGAATGTTTTCCAGACTGAGAGGATCTACTCCCTTTGCGATCAACTGTGCGGCCATAGCGGCGGCGGCGGTAGGAGAAAGGCTGGATTTAGGGTTTGAGGAAGCCATTAAACTTTTCGGAAGTACAAATTTTGGAGAGAGAATTGACCTGCCTTCAATTTGATTTTCTGAGTTTGAGAGACGAGGCACTCTACTGCGTGCTTTAAGTACCCCTTTCAAACCCTAGGAGTTGTGAGGCACTAGAATCCCCAAACGTCGCCTTTTTTCACTAAATAAGCTGCATTCAATTTTTGGTAATTTCCATCTTTTTCCTCCTTCCAAAAGCGGTTTCGGAATAAACACTTGCCAAAATTGAATCAACTGAGAGGGCATGCTCTAACAATCAGGGGAGTGACACGTGTCCCCAGGCCCAACTTCAACAGAAGACGCATACTACCTCTCTTCACAACTGGCGCAAAGACCGTATCCCAGCCAAAGGTGATCCGTTCACAGTGATGCCTCAATCTTACTGTCTCATGGATACACAAGGTTGTGGTATGGTGCGCGAACTTTACCCGAATGGTACAAATAACACCACACACAATCAATCAGAAAGAAATCAACCAAACATGTTAAAATGTCTTCATACCTCATGTGGAAGGGCTCCCGAAATGTAACATCACGACGGGCTCATAGGAGCATTCCACAGGAGGACAGGCTAAGGTTGGTCTAGAGTACCTCCTGAGCTTATAGCGTGGGATCAACTATGGAGGTATCTTTTGGGCAGAAAGAATTTAGAATTTCATGTTCTTCGATCCCTAATGCAGTTATCGATCGCATAGCAAGCATGCATGGTTACATTATGAACACAACTTACTTTCTTGCTAGCACAGAACAGTCATGTTAAGCTCACCATCAGACGTGACTCATATGTATCTAGTCTAGCCAATCACTGAGGGAGCACTATTTGATCATAGCTTTAAGGGAGAGAGACCATACCGAGTTCGAGCCTCAGCTTTTCGTAGGGTTCTCTGTGCAAAGCTTTTGTGAATATGTCAGCAATCTGTTCCTCAGTTCTACAATACTCCATCTCAATTGTTCCCTTTTCTACACAGTCTCGTAGGAAATGATATCGAATTTCAATGTGCTTAGTGCGTGAGAACTGCACTGGATTTTTAGAAATATTAATAGCACTAGTGTTATCACACAGAATCTTAGCACAATTAGTAATGACACCGTAATCACTTAGCTGTTGCTTGATCCACAGCAGCTGCGCACAGCAAGCAGCGGCGGCAATATATTCTGCCTCTGCGGTGGAGAGAGCAATTGAGGATTGCTTCTTAGAAGCCCAGGAGATGAGACATGGTCCAAGATATTGAGCCATCCCTGACGTGGACTTCCTGTCTGTCTTGCACCCAGCATAGTCTGCGTCAGTGTATGCTTCCAGGCGCAATTCTCCTCCCCTTGGATAGAACAAGCACAAATCATCTGTTCCTTTCAGATATCGTAATATCCTCTTTACAGCTTTCACGTGGGTCTCCCTGGGGTCAGCCTGAAACCTGGCACACAGACAAACACTAAATAAGATATCGGGTCTGCTAGCAGTGAGATAGAGTAGTGAGCCGATCATTCCCCTATACAGAGTTGGATCCACTCTAATTGAGAATTCGTCCTTTGTCATGGCATCATTTGGGGACATCGGTGTGGCACATGTCTTGGCGGACTCCATCCCAAATTTCTTCAGGATTTCCCTTACGTACTTCTGCTGATGGATTCGGGTTCCATCCTCCACTTGAGTGACTTGAAGTCCAAGGAAGTACTTGAGCTCTCCCACCATGCTCATCTCGAACTCGCTTGACATCAAATCTGTAAACTTCTGGACAAGTTTAGGGTTAGTTGAACCAAAAATGATATCATCTACATATACCTGCACCACCAGAGTGTCCTTCCCTTCCTTCAGAAGGAAGAGAGTTTTATCTACCTCTCCTCTGATATATCCGTGAGATAGTAGGAACTGTGACAGTCTCTCATACCAGGCGCGAGGGGCTTGCTTCAGTCCGTACAGCGCCTTCTCGAGGATATGGACATGATCTGGGTGAGTGTGATCCTCGAATCCTGGTGTCTGACTTACATATACCTCTTCCTTTAGTACTCCGTTCAAGAAGGCCGTTTTCACATCCATTTGCTGTAAAACAAAGCCATGGTAAGTCGAAAACGCAATTAGTAACCTGATTGCTTCTAACCTTGCAACTGGGGCGAAGGTTTCATCGTAATCTATCCCTTCTTGTTGGTTGTATCCCTTGACTACCAGGCGGGCTTTGTTCCTTACAACGATTCCCTGATCGTCCATCTTGTTGCGAAAGACCCACTTCGTTCCAATCACATTCTTGTCCTTCGGCCTAGGGACCAGGCGCCATACCTTATTCCTCTCGAACTGGTGAAGTTCTTCTTGCATGGCATTTACCCATTCCGGATCCTTCAATGCTTCAGCTGTCGTCCTTGGTTCTGTAACAGAGACAAAGGATGCAAACTCACAGAAATGACATAAGTCATCCAGACTTACTTGATCCTGCGACGTATAGCATTGGTAGTCCCTCATCCTGGACGGGGGCTGGACGACTCTTCCGCTCCTTGTAGCTCTGGGTTCCACCGCTGTATCTGTAGGCGGGAGATTATTGTCATTTACCTCTTCGTTGTGAGTCTCAGCAGTGATGTCTGTTACAGGGACATCAGGAACAGGTCCTTGAGCGGGCAACCTGGCTTGATCATCTGTGAGTTCCTGGCCGGCTCCCTGAGCAGTCTCTTGAACTTGTTCCATGATCTCATTTTGAGGAGGTTCCCAGTCGGGGTCAACCCTGTCGGTGAACTGTAGTTCTCCATCGTCCTGTGATGAAGGATCACTCACTTTGTGACCTGTCATAAAGTTCTCATCAAAGGTTATGTGGATGCTCTCCTCCACTCTTTCCATCCTCAGGTTGTACACCTTATAAGCTTTGCTGTGGCTTGAGTAGCCGACAAACACACCTTCATCGCTCCTTGGATCGAACTTTCCCAAGTTATCCTTTCCGTTGTTATGAACATAGCACCTGCAGCCAAAAACTTTCAAATGGGCAACGTTAGGTTTTCTGCCTCGCAGCAGTTCATACGGTGTCTTTCCTATCAGAAATCGCAGAGATGCCCGGTTCAGGATGTAGCTGGCCGCATGCACAGCCTCTGCCCAGAACCCTTTGGGAACGCCACTGGCTATCAGCATTGTTCTGGACATGTCTTCCAGCGTCCTATTCTTCCTTTCTACCACTCCATTCTGCTGAGGAGTACGTGGTGCTGAAAAGTTGTGATCAATTCCTGCAGTTCTGCACAGCGAGAGAAACTGGGAATTCCGGAACTCGGTTCCGTTGTCAGTACGAATGGATACTAGCTTCTTACTCAGCTTGTTCTCAGTTAATTTCAACCATGAAACAAATTCAGAGTATGTTTCATCTTTAGAGAATAGGAAAATTGTCCAAGTATACCTGGAGTAATCGTCTACGATGACTAGTATATACCTGTTACCTCCTCGGCTGACGACATTCACTGGACCGCAGAGATCCATGTGGATCATGTCCAGAGGACCTGACGTACTCACTGATTGTTTTGACTTGAATGAAGTGCGTACTTGCTTGCCCATGGTACATGCGCTGCACACCTGATCAATCGAGTTCTCTATCTTGGATAATCCATCCACTAGCTCATTCTGATGAAGCTTATGAATCAGTTTCGTGCTTGCATGTCCAAACCTTTTGTGCCACAGCAGTGTGTTGGCAGCTATGCTAGCCAGGCACAGTTCTCCCTCAGGAACAAACTCTGGGTCCACTGTATAGATTTGGTTTTCACGAATGCCTCTGAGAATTACCTGTCCTGTCTCAATGCACTTCACAAAGCAGTCATTAGAATTGAATATCACTTGATTTTTACCATGCTGACACAACTGTGATATGCTCAATAGATTGTAGTTTAGATTCTCAACAAGACTGACTTGTCGAACTTTGATTGTGTCGGAAATACGTACCTCTCCTGTTGCAACGACCTTACCTGTACTCTTGTTTCCGAAGATAATGCTTCCTCCGGAGTAGGCTTGGAGTGAGATGAACCATCCTGGATCTCCTGTCATGTGTTTGGAGCATCCGCTGTCCAGATACCATGGCTTGCTCCTCACTCCGTCCTGCAAGAGAGAAATCAGTTTTTACGAACCCAGACAAGCTTGGGCTTACTGGGCTTTGGTGCAGTTTTGACAGCAGAAGGAAACTTTAGAGAGTGTGAATCGTTATCATTTGTGAGATCGATTTTCTTCCTAGGAGTTCTCCTGGGTCGTCCGTGGGTTGCTGTGTTATGATAATGGCGACCCAGTTTACCCCTGTCGTCCTTGCTGTGAGAGGGAACTTCCTTCTGATAACGGTAATTCCTCTCGTAGGAGTTTTCAAGTTCCCTGCAGTTTGATTTGTAGTGGCCAGTGTGACCACAGTGCCAGCAGACTCGATAGTAGAGGGCACCAGTTTTCCTTCTCCTTTCTAAGGGGGTGGGTCTCCTATCTCTTTTGGCATGAGGGTCAAGAGTGAGTGGTTGAGGGTTGGAGCTCATCTTCTTCCAGATTTCAAAGGCTTTGCCAGCCTTGAAAGCCACGGAATCTCTGTCAAGGAGATGGCTCTCTTCTGGGAATGTCGCCGCTTTCTCCGACTGTCTGGTGGCTTCCAGCTTTTTCTCCTGGTGCGAGCTCTCGCCGACTTCAGTCGTCACTCCCTTTCCTTTGGCAATCCTTCTGTTTTCCTCTTCTTTGTTGGTCACATCAATATACCCGAGTCCAGGTCTGACAAACTTCCTTTCGTAGTCCTGTCTTACTTCGTTCGCCTTCTTAGCTTCTAGCTCTCTTAGCCAGATTTTCTTTCTTTCAGTCTCCTTTTGTCTGAGATCTGCGACTGTCTGACGGAGTTCCTCGTTGTCTAACTGGATCCTGACAGATTCTTCAATTGAGCCTGCTGTCTTAGTTCTGATCTCTGTCGGCCTGGTATCGTCAATCTTCATGCACCTCAGATCGTTGCTCAACCTGTCCATTTGTGTGTCTCCGACGTCGCAAGTATGGCATATGCAGATGTGTTCCTTTGCTTCCTTCTCGAGGCGCATAGCTTTAGTTGACCAGAGACGATTGTTTTCCATATCATCTTCATGTTCTTCCTTCATGATTTCAAGCTGTTCCTTAAGGCTCGTGATCTTCTTCAGTAGTTCGGCAATGGTTTCTGCAAAATCAGATTCACTAAAGACTTCATTGACAAAGGAATCAGAATCATTTACCTCATCGTTCGTGGATCTTGCCATCAGACATGGCTCCTTAGCTCGCTTCCCATCACTGTGTTCCTCGTCTGAGTCCCCCCAGGCAGCGAACATGGCTTGAGCTTCCTTTGGGGCAGGAGGTTCACCCTTCTTCTTACTGTAGCAGTCTTTAGCAAGATGTCCCTTCTTCTGGCAGTGATAGCAGGTTCTCTCCTCCTTTGTTCCTGCCTTTGTTTTACTTTCCTCTGAGGTAGTTCCCTTGTTCCCCCTTTGGTTATTTCTTCCTCCCCCAGAGCCACCTCTGTTTTGGAATCTGCCTGTGGTTGCCATCTTGAAGGCTTTTGAAAGAAGAGCTATCTCCTCGTCCTCTCCTTTGGATGGTAGACTTACTTGAGCTATGTCCAAGGCTTTCTCCACTTTCAGTGCTATAGCTTGAGATTTTCCAGCTTGTCTTCTGGCCATCTTTCTCTCTGATATTCCAGCTTGACTCTGCAGATTTGCCACCAGCTCTTCCAGGGTGATGTCTTTGATACCCTTTTGAGCCTGGAGGGCTGTAGTTACAGTATCCCATCTGGGGCTGAGCGCTTGCATGAACTGATGAGTTATCTTCCACTGTGGAAGTTTCTCATCCAGGGAGTTCAGCTGAGCGATGATTACTTGGAATCTGGTATAGAAGTCCTCCAGCGATTCGTCCTTTCGTTGCTCAACTGTTTCATAGTCCTTTGTGGCAGCCAGGATTCTGTTTCTCTTTATGTCTTCGTTTCCCTCATACAGTCTAGCGAGTCCGTCCCACTGTTCCTTCGCAGTCTTATACACAGCCATCTTCACCTGATCTCCTGGAGAGAGGGCCATGTACAGGACCTTCTTAGCTCTGGCATTTTGCTGGAGAGCTTTGTAGTCAGCATCTGTGTACTTGTCTTTCTCCTTCTCTTTCGGCTTGTCAGGATCTGTCACATCCAGAATAGGAAAGTTCCCTTTTTCGAATACCTGCCACAGCTTCCCATCCAGAGAACACACATGTGCTTCGAACTGATCCTTCCACCAGTCATACTCTCCCGAACTGAGCACCGGCGGCTTCCAAAACGAATCGCTTCCGTTAGACATGATTTCCTGCAAAGGCTAACACACAATCTAGAGCCTCGCTCTGATACCAATCGTTGGATCGTTAGGTTAGCCAACTATGTGAGGGAGATCCCAGAGCGGTATCCCTCAGACAGATGGCAGCGGAAATTTACTTTAACACAGGAAATCGTACGGAAAGTAAGAACTCACAGATTTATAGTGGAAACCTTACTGCAACCTTTGCAGCAGGCTGAAAACCACTTTGCCTTCTGGACAATTCCAGAAGGGCTTCAAGATCAATGTTATTGATGAAAAGAGTGTGCTTGTAGATTGTTACACTTTGTCTCACTCAGGGACAGCTAACAATTCTACTCAACTCAAAGTATCAACTAACACGATCTGTCTCGTCCGCACACAGCAGCACTTCGTCAGCTCCGGTATTGATTGATCTTCAATATTCGATTCGTTCTCTCCAAAAGCCGAACGTCACTCTGAAGACTCCTCCTCTATTTATACTGGTCTTCAAGTCGGCTGGAACTCGTCTCCATCAGATATCTGACTGCATCCAGCAGATATGATATGGTTAAGATATTTCCATATCTTAACCATGTCACATATTTCCTTTCCAAATAAGGCTTCAATCTTTCCATCGTATATACAGATTTATATATACCGATATCAATTCTTCTCGTCAATTATCCAGCATATATACTCATATATCTTCTGATTTGTGTCGAGTATATTTCCTCGGATCCGATCTCGTCACAAGGTCGGTGTGTCTCTCACACAGAGCGCGTCTCTCTCGCAGCTTTGCTCTCTCACAGAGAAGTCCAGTACGCTTACCTGTCAGACAGTGATTTCTGCACACTCAAGTGGATTGTTAGTTAAGTGTTTGTTATCATCAAAACACAAAGGGTCCAACATAAGATATTAAATTTTGTGTGTGCCACTGACATTCAGTTAACCTCAAAAGGCATCCATTCCCCATTCATCCAACCATCCAATTGCTTCGCCTTGCAGCCACTCCAGTCCAATCCAACCCTCTCAACTTGTGCTACCATTCCATTCCTCAACTCAAACCTATCACTACTTGTATTATATTCGCATTTTATTTTATTCAGAATTATTATTTTATTTGATGTAATGGGGAGAACGAAAAAAAAAGTACAGTACCAAACAATTAAGATAAAATATAATTGATATATTTCTTTTTAATGCATATATGATTACACATGACCACGTCCGGTAAACCTTAAATTAATTATCGGGCACACACGGATCATCGGATGTCCTAGGCCTACTTATAAAATACTCAATTAATTCATTTATAATTACATTTAATCTTGATGGTATGAATATATCATGCATACACAAGTCATGAACATTAAATAGGCAGCCATTCAGCTATCCAAGTTCCCAAGCGGGTCAACATGCCCAAACATAAAATGAATTGGATAAAATCAAATATCTCATACAAACAACAAACCTTAAAATCTTTCTTGTTACAAAAATCAGTATAGAAAAGCGACACACCACATGCCAACAAACCCCGAGAATCTTCACCAATTGTCTAACAAATCTACTATTACTTAATTTAAAAGTATATATGAATACAGAAAATCGAATGTGGAGCTAAAACTAATTTAAATTAGAGGAATTTTTAATCTTATAAAAGGATATACGTATTTGAATTAGTGTCTGCTGATACAAAACAGTAATTTGAAATTAATCTGCAATTACATGATTGGATACATTTACATTTAAAGATGCACTTATGTTGAAGCAAAAAACAAATGCACCTTATGTTTTTTTTATGTGTACGAGTTTGAGAATGGATCAAATACAAACCCTATTTTTTTATATATAAATTACAAATTACAGGGTAATATTGTCTTATTCGATTTCCGGGTTTATTGTTCAGTAATTTAGCTAAATGTTTAGTGATCTGACTAAATCGGTACTTTTCGCTTCAATTCATCAAAAAACATTTATTCATGAACATTTTGTCTTACCACAAAACATTTTGCCTTTATTACTGTTTCCACGTATTTTGGCTTAATGTTCTATATGTTACTGGATATTATCGAGTAAATTTTTTCAAATTATCCACGTATTTTGCGATTTTTCAGTGATTTTAACTAAATGTTCAGTGATAAAACTAAATGTTCAGTGATCAGTGATAAAGCTAAATGTTCAGTGATAACGCTTAATGTCGAGTGAATTGTACACGTATTTTGTGAATATTCAGTGATTTTACCTAAAATGTTTAGTGATAAGGCAAAATGTTCAGTGATAAGGCGAAATGTTCCGTAAATAAAAACTTATGTTTTGATGAATTGAAGCCAAAAGTAACGATTTTTAGTGTTCTAGTCGGTTTATCTCTTAAAGTCGTTTTTATAAATGAATTTCGTCAAAATTTACAGTATGACCAAATTAAATTACGTAATTTCATTAATGTGTCACGTGGTTTATAGTTTAATTTATATAAAATATAAGGTTTGTATGTGATCCATACTTTACGAGTTTAGCTAAATAAGAGTTAGGAGATACTATTTTGAACTTAAACTTAAGTGGTTAAGTTAGTTATGTACATCCCTGGTTTGAGACCTTTAATTCGTTTATGTTATTTTTATTGATGATTTCATTACAAGGGATATCAACAAACGGAACAAAAGCCAACAAAAAAATAGATATATGAGGCATTGTAGTGTTAGGCAACACCTCAATCAATAAGTCGCCACCATGTTGACTAGTTTAAAATTCAAGTAATATAATCAAGTACTTAAATTAAGTTTAAGATCTCTTATTTAGATGACACCATTCATTTTCGTTAAGTTGTGTTCATTAACGGCTTTTAAATTCAAAAGGCATCACCCTTTAAAAAAGGGAAAAATATAAAAAGGTGGTATGAACTACTATCCTTTTACAAACTCTTGTCCAAACTATCCACATTTTTAAATGGGAGTCAATTTCAAGTTTTGGACTAAATTACAATTTACATTTCTAGAATAGAAATCAAAACTTAAAATTTTTATATAACCATATCAAATAATCTATTTGTATAAGGATATACGAATAATGATAAAATTGTGATAAACACGTATTAAAATAAAAGCAAGTCATATTATATTCACTTATATGTTCAAACTCATTTTACGTTTGATTCCCTAATTTAACATATACCCGATAATTATTCGTTTTATACTAAAAATATAATTTTATGAGTATCAATATTAGTCCAATGTCACCATAAAACTATTTATTTTTTAGAAAGACTAGAGAAGCGAAACAAAAAAAACAAAAAAAGTTAATACTTTGACGTGATTTTTATAACATGTACCGAATAATTTAATTTAGAAAATTCATTTTGTACTAAAAATTTAACTTTATGAGCCCAAATATCGTTCGAATGTCACCATATAACCATCTGCTTACAATTCTAAATTTTCCTATTATTAAGGGGACTAAGGAAGCGAAACAAGAAAATAGATAAATATTAATATTTTGGTGTGCTTAAATGATGAATCCTTTTGATTTGAATATAAGTTTGAAACAATTTTATCAATGTCTTCCCATAATACAATATATAATTTGATATGGTTCTATAATTATTTTTAGTTTTGATGTCTATTGTAAAAATGTAAATTGCAATTTAGTCCAAAAACTTAATATTGACTCCCACTTAAAAATGTGGATAGTTTGGACAAGAATTTATAAAGAGGTGATAGTTCATATCATTCTTTTACACTTTTCCCTTAAAAGAAAAAGTCAGACATGCGGATAATCATAAGTAAACTTGTTATTTGATATTTATAAGGTTAAGTTTGGACGGTCATGGATGGTTATCCAAGTGGCTGTGTTATCTCGCTTTGTTGAATCCAAACGACCCGCAACTCTTTTTCTTTATGTGCCTTATCTTAACATTTTTATTTTCTTTTTCCAATTACATATCTACCGGTTCTGGTCTGGTTGGATGTTTTGTCGAGTCAATAAATTATTAATTTATTGTTTGTTTGTTAGACTTCGGTTCGGTTTAATTTATTTACCTTACACGGTTTAGGTGTTTCTTACCCTATTTAGAAGTCAATTGCGGGGGTTAAAGTTGGTAGACCACCACCTTTTTTAACTGTCGTTGGAGACTGGTCTAATGTTCGGTTCTTGGTCTGGTCAGCTGACTGCTCGTCAAAGTTGGTGTTGGAAATTTGTATATAATAATATATGATTGCAATATTTTTTTTGTGCGGAATTTGGATATCGGATTGATATGAGAAGATATATCCGTTTCTTAATTCCTCAATTATTTGATCAAGAATTTCAAATTAGTAGATTCAATCTGCTTTGTAGTTACCTGATTTTATTTTACTAAATGAGTAAGTCGGTTTTCACTCCTTGAACCTTATTTGAGATAAATGAGGATAAACTCACAAAAACATTTTTAATGAATCTAATACAGTTACGTATTTGTAAATTATTTTTTGATTCCGTAACACTACAAAAAATTTCCCAAATGTACAATAACCTTTATTTATAGTAATATTATCACAACAAGCTTTTATACCATAACTTTAAGATAAAAAGCACTGTTAATATTGTCGTAAGAAACCTACGATAACATTGTGGTAACGCACTACGGTATACCGTAACTCTGGAATGAGTGGTTATCGCACTGTTATCTTAATGTTATGGTACAAAAATATTGTAGTATAAGGTCGGCCAACAAAATTTCAAAATATTTATTCTAGAAAATTTTAATGTTCAATTCAATTTCAAATGAAGTAGTTACGTAAATTTTGTTTAATTTAAAATAAAATTTGGACTCAATTTTTTTTACTGACCTTATATTTTGAATTTTCATACAATATTTAGAACCTTATTTATTGCCAAATATTCACAAACTATCTGTAAAAACGCAAATCCACAAAATCAAATACATCCTGGTCGCCCCTCCTCGTGACAATATCAAACGATACTCACATTTTTCCATTACATGCCACTGAATCTCATCGAAAGAAAAACTCAATTTACAAATCACTCATATGCTAGATTAAATATAATTTTAAACTAAATAAAAATGTATAGTCAATACAATTTTAATTTACGGATATCATTTATTACAAGACTCCGAGTCTCTTTTTTTATTTGTAGAAACCGAGTCTTGTATGCATCTGAAATATAAACGATGATCATATATACATTGTTTCTTTTTTCCCATAAAAAAATACATTGTTTCTTTTAAATGCACAACTTATCTTTAATTCAATATACTGAATTAAATAGATGCATGAATCAAATTCGAATTAATGTTTTATCATATGATGTTAATAGTTTTAAATAACCACAAAAATAACTAAAAATTTGAAGTTTAGAAGTTAGTTGCAGTACGGTAATAAAGTGTCAACGAAAACGAGCCGCGTTCGGCCTGGATTGTGAGAAACACACAAAAAAATCTGAAAAACAGACACGTGTTTTCCTCGTTGCTTCACATTACGACCAAATTAGGAAACCTCAAGGACTCGCTTAACACGTGCTTTTTAGATTTTTCACTAAATCAATTTTCTTTTTTACGCAAATATCTTCACTTATTGACACTTCACACGGAAATCAGAAACTATTTACAAAAACCGCCACCACACGATTCTAAATTGCAATTTCAGAGTATATAAATACCCAAAGCGGCCTTTCATCAACAACAACAACATCCTATCAAAAAAAAAAAAAACAACAACAACACACTTTGGTGCTCTGTTTTTCATCTCCTCCTTCTCTCATCTTTACCAAAACCCTAAAAGCAACGCAATCGAAGCAATCCGAAAACGCAGAAGCGGATTTCAGATTTATGGAGTGGGTACGAGGCGAGACGATCGGCCGCGGCAGCTTCGGCAAGGTCGATTTAGCAATCCCGAAGTCCAGCGCCGGCGTTCCGCCATTGATGGCGGTGAAGTCAGCACCTGTTTACAATTCGCAATCGCTAAAACACGAGAGGGAAATTCTTGGCCTCTTTTCGAATTCGGAAAACGTGATTCGGTGCTTTGGTGAAAGTTTCAGCTCCGAGAACGGCGAAAAGCTTTACAACATCTTCCTCGAGTATGCCTCCGGCGGAAGCTTGTACGATCGTGTGAGGAAGTGCGGCGATCGGTTGAGCGAAGGAGAAGTGAGGAGCTTGACGAGATCGGTGTTGAGCGGATTGAAGGATGTTCATTCGAATGGGTTTGTTCACTGCGATGTCAAGCTGCAGAACATCTTGCTCTGTTCTGAAAACTCCGATGACGAAAACGACATCGTAGCGAAGATCGCAGACTTTGGATTGGCCAAGAGGCAGAACAGAGTCGTCGGAAACAGAGACGAGTTCAGAGGAACGCCGCTGTACATGGCACCTGAGACAGTTATGAGTGGTGAGTTTGAGTCCCCGGCGGATATCTGGGCGGTTGGGTGCGCGGTGGTGGAGATGCTCACTGGAGCTTCGGCGTGGAAAAACGAGTCGAGCATCGCCTCTCTGCTTATGAAAATCTCACAACAGTCGCCGGAATTACCCGCGAATTTGAGTCCGGAAATCAGAGACTTCCTGGAGAAGTGTTTCATTCGAGACGCATCAAAAAGATGGACGGCGGACATGCTGCTGGAGCATCAATTCATTACTGCCGGTGCCGAAACCCTAAATTCCAAATCATCAGAAAAGGCGACGACTTCGCCCAGATGTCCCTTCGATTTCCCGGAATTTGTTACACCCACTTCAATTTCGACATCTAAGTTCGATTCCTGGACCGAAAAAGACGAAGACTGCACCAGCTTCGATTGGACTGTCTCGGCGGCGAGATTCCGGCAACTCGCTCCCGACCAAGTACCCAACTGGGTCTTCTCCAACAGCTGGTTGACCGTCAGATGAGCTTTCAATTTCAGAAAATCAGATTTAGTTTATCGGTAGAGATAATCCAACACCTATGACCAAACCCATTCATTCATTCAATTTGTAAATACAAGTAGATTAGGGTTCTTGATCACTCCAAGATTTTGGTGGATTCTGATTTTAGGAATTTTTTATAATACATTTATTCAGTATATTATATACAAATTCAGTGACTCCGATTTTATTTCACAGATTTGATATTTCATTTAACTTTTTATATACTAAAATCTTTACAAATTACTTATAAAAAATATTGTCAATCTGAAAACAAACATTTCTTGTACATGGCAAGTTGAGCAAGAAGCTTTACCATTCATTCATTCACTCACCTCAACTTGCTTCTCTTTGATTTTTCTTCTTCTTTAGTTCAATAGTAACTTCTTGCCTCTTCTATTCGTTTTACGGATCTTTTTGATGCTTCATTCGTGTCCCAATCCCTACTCATAAAACTTTCTCGTGTTGATTGTTTTGATATCATGTTAAATTCGATACATGAAAGATTAAGTGCGATGAAGATTTAGCATGTGCGATGATTAGGGGAAAATACAATGTCACGGACAAATTTAGAATGGAGGTTTTGTCATGTGTAATTAAGGTTGCTTCATGTGAAGAAGAAGAACATGGTGTGTAAAGACTTTTAGAGCTGTAGATCCAAATCCTAATATGGAGATGTTTGGCCTTTAATGTTTTTAATTCAAATTAGCCGTCACTACATGCTAATCTTAAATCTAATCGGTGTGTTCACATTGGATGTATTAAAGTATATGACTATACTTTTAAAGCATGGTTATACATAAATTATACAACTTATTATACAGATGATGTTCAAGTACTATTTAAAGACCGTAAGTTGGTTAACTGAGGCGAATGTGAACTCTCTAATTGACTTTCCAAAAGTTATGAATTTTGAAACTTAAGGAACATGTCTTAGAATGACACAACATGTAATGTTAAGCTCTTTTTTGAGCGTGTGAAAACTCATCTTGTTTCACTTGATTTAATGTAGCAACGACAATCACTTCTGCTAGGATAGGAAGAAGCATAGAATTTGGCCGATGACGTGGTTGGTCGGTCTTGAAATGTTCACATTGAGATTTAGAAACTTCTTTTATTCAAATTGAATTTAAATGTTGACCAATAAGTCAGTCATCAAGAATGACAATGTCGCGAGATTCCAATTTGATCACCGGCTTTGCTCATTAATATAGATCGATCAGGCTCGTACACCATTCATTGCTTCTAGTCGATCTATCAACATCGACAATGTGAAGGCTCAACTGCTAGACTTTTGAGTGTTGACATTGAATGTTACTTGAATCATTGGTTAGTATGGACGCACATTGACTTATCATCACGTCGATGAAAACGTGTTGAAGGAAATGAATAGAAGTCAATTGCAGCTGGAAATGGGATAGCTTGGAAGATGTGGTCACAGCAAATGCCAACGAAGTTGACAATGGATCATAATGGGCAATGCTGATCACTTCCATCTTTTTGTGGTAGTAGGTGAAATTGGTCTTAAAGACGGCCATTTATCACCGCCTTTTATTGCTGCCGAGTATTTATATGCCATGTTTGGTTCATGAAAAACTTGGGTACGAATTTGGTTTCATGTTTGTTTTGTAATGCGAAATCCAAACAAATGCAAATAATTCGTTCCTTAACCCCCTGTTTGGTTGCAGGAAAATCCATGTGAAAGTGAAGTTTTGGGGAAAGAAAATGAATCCAGACTGTTTGGTTCCATGGAAAACATATAAGAAAGAAAAATATTAAGAAAATGAGTTGGAAAAACAAACAGTTTTTCTTTGAAAAATTTCCACCCAAAAATGAGAGGAAAGTCACAATCCACCCATTGATGTCGACCACCTGAAAGGCCGAAACCCTAATTCGACTCAATCGCGCCTCACTGATCAACCGACGATGGTATTTCTGGAAGGCCGAGAGTAGTAGTTGAAGAAACAAGGTGGCGTTTCCGACACGGAGGTCATGGAGAGAGAGATGCATGTCACTGGCTTGCGCGGCATCGTCGGCGAACAGCTTGCTTGCGTCGAGATCGTCGCCTTCTGGGGAGGTTATAGGGAGGAGGATGGCGTCGTTGAATCTGTCGATGGGTTGTGGGTCGAAAAAGATAAGATGAAGCAATTTTTTTTTTTCCAGATAAGATGAAGCAATTAATCGAAGATTCAGAAATAAAGAATGGCTTTTAAATTTTAATTACGGAGCATATAAAAATAATTAATTACTGATTTTTTTGTGTGAAGAGAATTACTGATTTTTTTAAATTGATTCTTATTTTTTATAAATAAGAATTTTTTCATTATATACATAATATTATTATGGGAAAAGTATATTATTAAAAATTAATTTTATATTTTCTTGTAAACCAAACATCCTCTTATTTTTTGTTAAATTTTCCATTCAATTTTTTATGTATAACCAAACGCAAAAAAGAGAAAAATCTATTTTCCATAAAAAAAAATTCTTATTATTTTCCTCACTATTTTATTTCCTCCTTGCTTTCTTGCAACCAAACATAACGTAAGAGAAAACGACTTTTCCAATTATTTTTCATTTTATTATTTTTTCCACATTCTCCAGAATCAAATGAGAGTTAAAGTTGTCAATTTTGTGAGATTTTCTTTTTTTCTTCCTCGTCCTTTCTTTAGCATGCTTCCTTCATTCATCACGGACACTCAAAATTAAAACTGTATAATTTCTATCGATTCCATCAAATCGGCTCGCTCGCCCGGTCATAAAAACGGGGTTGGACAAGAAGAGTAGTCTGACGGCTAGCCCGATCCGTCCCATATTTTTAGTCGGGCCGGACACCGACACAGATTCTAGCATGTCAGGCTAATTGGCCCTCTCGATAAACCATTAAATATTTTAATATTAAATATGAATTTAGTTGGTCCGACAATAACCCGATGTAACAAAAACCATCTATTACCTTATAATTGCACACATCTAATAAATTGGATCGACGAGTAACCCGGTGTGGGCAAATTGGGTGGGTTTGGACAAAAACTTTTGCTACGAATAGACCGGACAGGTTTGGCCGGCCCGATCATTTGGGTTAGAAAATAATCCGACAATTAGAACTTTGGTAAGTGCACAAGTGAAAAAAATACATTTTAGAAATCAAACTTAATTTTCAAACTTCACAAGTGAATCGATCAATTTATCTTATTAAATATGCATAGTTAAACTACATTTTTTACATCGATTTACCCATTAAGGGGTAAACCCGTGACAAGGAGAATTCAAAATATTTACACCAACAAAAAGGATATTTACACACGGTCAGCCACAATCTTTAAGGCATGTGCAGCGGTGAGAAGTGACAACACCTCCTCACCTAATATATTATTCCCTCATCTCCAAACCAAGTACAAAATTAGTTGAGAGGTGCTATCTCAAGTGCTACTTCAGCGGTGAAAATAAATGTTACGATCTATAATGAGTTGGAAGAGTATGGATCTTATACTAATGAAGTCTCAGAACTCGAAGATGCATCTCCCTCCACTATCAGCGCTTCTAAAGATCTTTTAGATGGATATGCAAAAGAGTATATCATTCCACTAGTGTTACTAAACACAAAACAGTCATTGAATGATCACAAGTACGAAGACTTCGTTGAAGTGTAACTGAGCTCGATTATAGAGGATATTTGCACACGTTGAAAAATGTTGGTGAAGAAACGTTTGGAAGAAGGGTCACTTGAGATTCGAGCTGAAGAGTATAGAGGAAAAAGGTATTACAATCCCTTAATCTTTTTAATTTTTAAGAGACTTAATCTTTTAAAGAAATTGTATTCTTGGCTCGTCATATGAGACTCGATGGATGTAGATTTAAGTAAATTTGGTGTATTGATATTGGGAAGGGAACATAACAAAGAACTTATCCGAGAGCCCAAGAATGACGAGGACAGTTAACCACTTCTCCTCCTCGAATTCCACACGACAGGAAGGTCCACGTCGAAAAATCATCCCACAAAATTCAACCTTGTCTATTCTCATCTTCTGTGTCCTTTGGGCGACGAGTAACTTCTGATGGCAGAGACTGAAATCGATCGCTTGCCGGATGACGTTCTGGCACATATCTTCTCCTTCTTGTCATCCTTCACTGATTTGGCGCGGTGAGTATTTTTGAAAATTGTGATTTTGATCTCTGATTTTGTTGCTATTGATGTATCTGTGGTGCGTTTAGGGCTAGTAGGGTATGTAAGAAATGGAAGAGTGGGGTGGATGAGTCGATGGGAAGGAGGTGGAGATTGAGCTTTGATGAGTGGAAAATGGATGATGAGTCCACTGCCAGGATTGTGGGGCTGGCTTATAGCCTTAAAGAACTTGACATGTATGTCATTCTGATTGCTGCTCTTATTTTTGAAGCCTCTGTTTCATGAAATCCTCCCAGGTTGCTTTGCTTATTGTTTATGTAAGATTAATATGTATAATCAACGTCAAATTCCTTATGAACTCAAGTTTACTTAAGGTTCAATTCAAGCTTTGAAACTTAAAAGGAAAGTTGACAAACAAGATTTACGTGGTTCGGGGGGCTGCCCCTACTCCACGGGTGCCTCCAAGGGAGGAGGTGAGGATCAATCCACTATAATAAAACAGTTCGGTACAAGCAATTGTCAAGAACCCTAACTTCACCTATATCGACTTAATTCAATCAAAGCTACGCTAAGACAAAATTGACCGATAATAATGGTTACAAATAAGGGCGAAAGCTTCCCTGATGTATGAATCGAAGATTCCAATTGACCCGAGGCTCAGGCGTGACCGGCGATGAAGAACAGCTCCGGTGTGGCTCCGACGAGGCTAGCAGTGAAGGAGCACTGCGTTGGGCTCCGTCGCTCCAATTGATCGCTCGAACGAGTAGCACTGCTCTTCGAAGATCGAACGCGTGCTTGAGTCGCTCCAAGAATCGCCTTCGCTCTTTTGATTTGAATCGAATGCTCGGAATGCCCTAAATCCCAAAAGCAGCTCGACTTTTGACTGAAGGAGGAAGACGAACAAAACGACGTTGGTTGGACCGACTTCGAAACTTATCGCGCTTTACGAAACTTACCGCGCTTGACGTCGGTTGGACCGACTTCGAAACTTACCGCGCTCTGTTTCGCGTCGAATATTCTCGCTCCGCACGAAACGATGCCGTCCTACTTACTCCTCAAATCCGGACTTCCGCGCCAACAGCAAAATGTCGACGTTTGCTGAAGCTCAAACCCAGACTTACCTGTTTGAGCGCTGATCATCCTCCAACCTTTGCAGGCCTCAAACTCCGTCTTCATGGTGTCACACGAGCATACAAATACAACAGAAATGTTCTACTACATATGCTCTACAAGTCTAAGACTCAAACCAATCCAAAGGAGTCCCTATTGGACCTGACTCTAAGCTTAAAGACACTAGGATACTATGGCAAGTATGAGGCACCAATCCCTCACAGTTTAGTTAGAGCCTGGATCAGTTTTGAGTTACAAAATTTCATCATCGTGGAGTTGGGACTTGGGATTCGCTGAGGATTTTTTCTAGCCTGAAAAAATATTCGGTGCAAACAGCATATTTTTGTAAAAAAATATAAACTAATGACAGTCCTTGATTTGTTCATTTGGAAGATTGAGATTAAATCTCATCGTATGGATGATTTTTCGGCGACGAATTATAAATCACTTTTGACGAACTATGTCGTACTTTTGTTCGGCCGAATTATAACCCAGATTTTACGAATTTTATAATTTGCACAAAAAATATACTTTGCACCTGATCTTTCATTTTTTTTCCAGCATATTGAATTGTTGAGTGTCTGAACTTTTCAGTCTTTTCTTTTAGCTGACTTGGTGATGTTGTTCAGTTCGAAAATAAGAGGAAGCGAGATAACTGATGAAGGACTGGTCAAGATATGTATGGCCAAATGCATACCAAACTTGACCAATGTATCACTTTTGGGCATGTCCAAAATCACAGATCTCAGCCTTATTCAACTGGTATGTCATTACTGAGCCAAAACTAGCTCCTCTGTCGTAGCTTCCAGTTAAAAATGAGTACATTTACAGATCACGAGGGCTGATTCTCTACAACAATTGAACATCGGTGGAACACACATCACAGATGAATCTCTGAATGCAATTGCGCGCAACTGCCCAAACCTGAAGGTGAGTTCATGACAATGAAAAAATCCTAAGAATGTCTACTTTCAATCCTTGCCATCTGATTATTACTATTTTCCGATTGTTGCCAGAGTATTGTTCTTTGGAGTTGCCGTCAGATAACTGAGAGTGGACTTCTTGTTCTGGTAACTCAATGCCGCGAACTGAAAGCAATAAATCTGTGGGGGACAAGAGTACCCGCCGACTGCTTCTCCAAATTGCTTGCTGTCAGCCCTGCTCTGCAGATCAAGCCGCCTATAAACCTGGGAGCCCATCCATTGCTGCAAGTTGTATGAACTCGCTCCAGTTCATCAACTGTTGTCTCTTTATATTGAATAAAACCAAATCATATGTGTGTATATATAAATTGCCAAATCCAGTAACCTTCAGAAAGTGAAAACATGCATTGATATGTTGCTGATATTTTCCAAAAACATGAGCTCTCACAGGGTCTCATAATTACACAGCTCAAATGTAATTGAGATTGAGAAGATGAATTTTTCAGTCTTTGGCTTATTGTTGTTTCAGAAAGAATGAAATGAATGTGAAATGAATGGCAGCTTAAGCCAGTTTTTTGGCGCGGCCAGTTGAAGGAGTTATTATATCATTCTTTTTTGAGCCGGATGCCTCAGGTTTCTTTGCCCAGGCAGGGGCTCTGTCTGGCTCATAGCTGTAGTCGTAGAATAGTTCCTCCCCTGAGATAATCCGCTCCTTTGCAAAAATGCCTACTCTATGATCACCCGCGACCATCATCACCTACATACAACAAGCATTTTTCCAACTATAATTTTCTATACCTTCGTTAAGTACTCTAATCACTATGCTCTGATAGGTACTTCGACAGAGATGCACAGGTGAACTGCAGTAGCGGATGTACCTTAGCGTAGCAATTTGGAGTTGGTGAATGGTTAGCAAACTTCAACTTGTCTCCTTTGCGAAATGCATCAAGAACAAACTGATGCATAAAACCATCATGCGTGGTGGTTATCAGTAGAGGGTGTTCGGCAGGTCAATGATACAAGAATTCGAACCCTTTGGAGACATACCTGGTCATTCAAGTTAAAGAGGAATGAGGAATTTTCGCGATCATAAATCTTTCCACGTTTGTCCGCTTCCCTATGAGAAATGAGCTCTCCAGTGTATTCTCCTAAGAATTCGTTCTTACTAACAGTATTCTGAAGAACAGAATGTAGCAGTAACGTTTGAGAATTTCAACATTGCAGAGAACAAGCCACATATAAAGTTATATATGGAGTACCTTCAAAAAAGCACCCCAACCTTGTACATCGGATCTTCCAAGTATAACCTAATAATAAGCATGATCAGTGAGTGCCTTGATGTTCAAGCGGAGAAATTAAACAGCGCAATTTGCTGAGGACAAATACATTTGACATTGGACACACGTTTTACTACTTATCTTCTGAGTTCTGTGATATGTATATTTGGAGCAAAATTCGCCCTTGATGAAAAAATAAAAACATATTACTTGTATTCTGTTTATTTTCACAGAAGTTCTGATAAGAGAAAAAAGTGGGAAGCAGATACCGAGTATATAGACTATCAGTTTGAAGGTTGAACTGAATACTCTTGGTAGTGAAAAATTTACAATATCACGTGAAAATGACATTTAAAACTATATACCCTTTGTTGCTGCTTTAGAAGAAGCTTCATGTTGCGACATTCATGATTGTCACCTCGTTGATTAGGCGTCCCTAAACTGCCATCTCCGCAACTGCAAAGCCAAGTCGAAACCCAAGGGCTCAATGACAGAAATCTTGTATAAAATTAAATATATTATTTTGTTTGCTGAATGGTATACTTATGGTTATTACGAGAGACAATGAGCTCTAACTGAAGACATGCTTCCATACCTAAATTGTTTAAGTTGATACCGTATTTATACTATGGTGTTAATGTTCCTCCTGCACTTTATTTTTTTACATAAGTCGAGCATTTTCGACAAAGCTGATACAATTTGTCCCATCTCTTGGCAGCAGCATTTTCATGAAATTGTGAAAATAGTTATGTCAAGAAATGTGTTCAAGGTGCAAAACATAGCAAAATATTCGACGTGCAAGACCATGAGCATTTTCTAATTAAATGGCTGTCACTATATGAGAACAATGCATCAACCGAAAATTTTGATCTGAACAGGATCCTGAAATGGACCAGGAACTAACCTGACCCAGCAATTCCTACAGACATCTGGATCACATTCTCGGTTTGCAGCAAAGCAAGGGCATTGACGGCTTCGACATTGACTTTTTGCACAGTGACAGCCTCGAAACCTGTTCTTGCAAGTCTTCGGACACCTGAAGAGAGATGACACCAATGTGAATCCGATTAATGCTAGGAGGCCAAACCAAACCTAACATTCTCAATGCTATTAATATCAACAGCCAGATGGTCATTGAGCCAAAAAACACTAACCCGCAATACTTTTCACAACAAGTGCCATTAACAAGACAAGGACAGTCTTTACTACAAGCTGTTTGGCAACCACACGGGTTGTACTGCCGACATGGCATATTTTTGCTTTCGGAAATCCTCTTCCTATAGGATTGGTAGGCAGCAGATTTTCCACTATATTTAAGTCGACGAATTTTCCCCCTCCTCCGTAAGAACTTTGACCTTCGCCTTACCGTATTACCCTGAGAAAGTAAATGATGAAATACAATACAATGTAATAACAGTGAATATAAAAGAATGACCACATAAGTTTTCTAAAAGTGACCACCTGATACCTCATTTACGTCAGTCTTGGAATGCCCTTCAGTTAATATCATAGCACCATCTCCTACATGGAGGGATGAATCACTTTCAGATCGTCTCATGTACTGATATATTTCTGAGCATGTTTTCAATCCACTCAAAGTATTCCTTGCAATTAGACAGCTGCGAAAATCAAAAAGAATCTACTCAGGGACATAGTTCACTGTCAAAAAATATAAAATGAGGAACACCGAACACATTGCAATGTTGACCAATGTTGACTTCAATAAGAATGGTAACAGCAGCAAAAGTAAATAACAGTGACAACTGACAAGTGTCTATGAATGACAAAGTAGAAACACGCACAAGTTAAGACCTGATACAGCATAGCCAGAGGTATCTCTATCCCACTAATTTAACAATGTATAGGCTTTAAAAAGTAAAAACACTCTAATATAGAGTTGTATACTGTAGGAGATAACCGACCTGTGTCTTCCAAAAATCTCAATGCCCTTGTCAAACAGATTTGTTTCAATTGTTCTCCAACATTCATTATTACTTGCTTCACTTTTAAAGATGTTTCTGTCAGGAAACTCTTCTCCTTGGGAAGTCTCTTGGCTACTCATTTTTGGCAAATATTTAATCGACTGGCAGGATGGAATATCAGGAGCTTTACCCAAAAACAGTTCATCACTTTCTTGCACCAGTTGGTCCTTGCTTCCTGATTCTTCATCACCAGGAGACCCATTTTCCTGTGAAGATGACATAGCATTTTCATTTTGATCACGTACATCAGACCTCAGATTTATACCCCTTGATCTTGTGCCTCTACATATCGAACCAGAATCAGATGTAGCCACTTTCTTCTGTCTTTTTTGACTGCTAAGTGAAAGACACCCAGGAGACCTTTTGGAGTTTTCATTATGATCCTCAACTTTATCGAAAACCGTCATCTTGGGAGGTGAAAACTGGATGTATAGTGAACCGGTGTCATGCCCATTTTTGAACTCTGAATAACCAATACCTGATATGATTCTCTCATTTGAAGAAATGCCTTCATATTGATCAACTTTCTTTCCACTGCGAGATGAACCAGTTTTCTTCTTCAGCTTTCGGCCCCCATTATCATCAGTAGAAAGGGCATGCTTTCCATCGCTATTGTCATGATGTGAGCTCACCTCAGCAACAGAATTTTGCTTCTGATCATGAGATGAAATGTAACAATAAACCTATCTTTAAGAAAAATGATTTGGATCCTTGTGCAACAAACATAATGCATTATATTTACCAATCGATAACAATGCGGACCGCAATGAGTAATTTCATCATCTGGAGGAGACCATGGATTCTGTTTCTCATTCTATTGTATTGAAAATATAAAAGAAACAGCAATCAGTGTCCCGCTAAAAAGTATTAAAGGAATATTCAAACGACTATAAAAGATAATCTTACAAGAAGCACCAGATCCTGTGAGCATCCATGTAATTTACAATCAAATACCTGGCGATGTGAACAAAAATTAAGTCAGTACAAGGTTCTGAAAGAATAGGCATAGATAAAGGAACTATCATTAATAATTACCAGGCATCGGCGACAAAACAAGTTGTCAAAGGAATCAAGAGCAGCATCAAGATCTTTCTCAAGAAAAAGATCTAGAGCATCTGAACTATCATCTGTACCATTTTGCTTAACCAAAAGTTCATATCTCGCCTGTATAAGATGTTGATGGTGTTTCAAATCTGTGTCAAGCAAGCAAAAAAAAAAACTTCGAAGCAACTGTACCAAAGTTCCTGCTGATACATGTGTCCAGACATAGCAGAAAAATATCTTTAAAAAAGGACCTTTATTTCAGAAGGTTTCCTAGACAAACAATTTGCTAATGAATCCAGCACAACATCGGATAATCCAACTTCTTCAATGGTGTTGCTGGTAAGTAAGAAAGATTAAGCGGTATCAGAGGTCTATCCGAATCAGATTTTTTCTTCATGAAAATTCACCTTGAAACACTTGATTACTAACCAGAGAATAAAATTTTCAGAGTCAACAAATTCCCTCTTGTATTCTTCATCTTCTACTGCTTCCTCCTCACTATCACTGCAGATCAGAGCTTCACCGCCAATCTGATCATAGTAGATTCTTCTTCGGCCGACAATAGACTGATCTTCAGTCATTCTCTGATTTCTGATTAAATATGACAAGATGGTTACTTATTTTTCGAAAGTATACTCTTAATGAAATAGCTCAATTTTTGGAAATTTAATCAGTGCATATCACAGAAGATCCTGTAATAGGGGCAGTCGAGTGTCTTTTTCAAAAACTAAGTAAATGAAAAAAGGCAGCATGTATTACACACTTGTCCAAGAAGATCCATGTTGTATAGGGAGGCAGTCGCTTAACTTCTGGTAAATTGATAGGGGTAACTGAACTTTTCACTGTGATACCTGCTCCCAAAAGAACGATTGAAGGAGCGGGCTTATCATCTGGGGAACTACAGGCTCCATCGTCCGCAGTGTCATAAGCATCATTAAGCAAGTCAATGGCCTCTTTTTGTCTTTTTGTCAACAGATTCAAATTCACATTGATGTCAAAGGATGTTGCTTGCCTCCTGTCTTGTGACAATTCAAACAAATAGTTTGCGACACTGATCATCTTTTTCCTGTTTTCTTCAATTCGTTTCTGTAACAACTCAAACAAAATGTCAAAGGAGATTTCTCCAGCGATGACTAAATAATCTCACTTCTAATCGAAAATCACCTTCACTAAGGAGTGCCGGTTGATAGTTAACTGTTGCTTCAATGTTTCAATGACTGCCAAAACAGTTGGGTTTGTGTCTCCTGATACCACCATCTGCCACAGAATCAGGAAAACCCCATCACTATTAATCAAACCAACAAATTCACAAATATAAAAACCTTCACCCAAAAATATACAGCTGTCTCCAGCTGGAAAAGAAGTCATAATTCTCAACAACCCAGCTACACCGATCAACAACAGGATAATCAAGAACCGACATTGCAACTGATTCACGTAAATTAATATTTTTATAACCTGAAGGTCGCTTCTTGGCGCCGATCCGGAGCCAGACGGCGACGAATTGGAGGACATGGCGACAAGCGGAGCTCGTTAATCGATCGGTGTCATGCAGGAGTGAGTGGATGGGGTGTCTGGCAAAATGCGGTTCGGATTGGGAAACCCTAGATTGTGAGAGAGTTAAAGTTGGGGTCTTTATTGCAAAAACAGAATTGGGGGGCTGAAGAGAGAGAAGAGGAAGAGATTAGCAGTGGACAGTGGTTGCGTTAAAGACTTTAAGAGAGAGATTTTGGGGTATAAAAAATTTGGGGGGAAGGGCAATGACAAAAAAAAAAGTGACCTTGTTTTGAAATTGTAGGCGTGGCATAATGAGACGAGGCAGAGGGTCACTGTCCTAGAGACAAATAGGCATTCCTTGTTTTCCCTACCAGCTTGGGCATGGGGCGATGTTGGAAGAAATAGCTGCAAGGATCGTTGTCCGGTAAATCTGGCCAGGATGTCCTACTTCATCTTACTTGGTAGCATTATGCGATCTTAGGAGCTCCAATAAGACCATAATTCAAATCGTTGAGAGAGTTACTTTAAAGTGAAGTTGGATTACTGCATACCTTCATTAATCAAACATTGTCTTATGCGGTAATGCCCAGTACTGCTGCGTATACCATTCTAAAAGCATTACAATGAGACAAACCGACATGCTTTCTCCCGAGTAATGCATTACAATGCAACATGTTGGAGCCAAGTGGTTTCATGACATAGTCAATACAGGAGTGCGATACATATTAATCGAGCTTAGGGAATAACTTAAAAACAAGAATTTAACATGAATTAAGTCACCTGCCCAAACAATTGTCTCTAAAGATCAGACTCATAGAAAGGAGTAACTAGTTAAATAGAGAGTAAAATTCAATGAGAGCCTTGATAATACACTAGCCTTGTAAAAAAGAATTAAATATCTCAAGGCCTGCAATAAGACCCAGTTCCTAGCAGCCAAAGTAGCTCAAGGAATTCCATCATCATTAACAACAAAGACTAAAAGATAGATTGTCAATGAATTAAGCAGGCTACCAACCATCTAACTTTTTGTTCAAAAGGAAACTACGTGTCATAAACTACTATATATTACTCCAAACAAACTCAACTGGCTTTGTGAAGCTTCGATCTGAGCAATGAAAAGCATACACCAATAGCTTCTCAACTGTGTTACTAAATTCCAAATCATAAAGCAGAACACTTATTTTCTGATATTGTATTTATCTCAACCAGGTTTCATTTTTCATTGCTTCAGCTACAGTTTGAAGTTGAAGCATCATGACAACAGGTCTATATTAATGGCCTCAGATCTGATCCCAAAAGGATAACAATCTGAGGGGAGCTTTATGAGAAAGGAAAAAAAAAATACAAGGTAAACAAAAGCCAAAATTTTCAAGCTTAGCCCGAAGCCTCTAAGTGATGACCCTCCAACTAGAACAACCTTTAACAGGCTCATAAACATGAAAAAGGAACAATATTTTCAGAATGATTCTCATAAGTGCAAGTATAAGGATTGTGAACAATCAAAGATAAGAAGAGATAAATAAGTAAATGAGAAAGATGCAGACAATACACATATATACAACTCAAATGTTAAAAACTTTCTCATTTCAATCCACAATCTTCAAAATCAGCACAACCAGATCAGTTCTGCAACAAACAGAACAAGACATGCAAGTAAAAATTACATAACATGTGAACAACAGAGTTATGCAGATACAGGTGATGTACTCGATTCAATAAACAAGCCACAATACGCAAAACCATAACAAAAGACTGGCTGACCAACAATTTCTAGTGTAGTATTCAACAAAAATAAATTCGAAAAAGCGTTCACCAGCAACACGAATACTAAGCCTCACCAAAAGACACAATTTTCAAGCCACTAACTCATCAAAAGATACCCAGAAATCTCAAGAAGCACAATAGTCAGTGCTATAACATTAATATATCCAAACTTATCAAAGTGCTTAAGATCCAAAACTTAACAAAACATCATTAAGCCTCTCACGACTAACTAAAAGCATGTCTAAATCAAAACAGAGAAACAGAGAGATCAAGGAATCTGAAACCGGGATTTTTAAGTTTGGGGCTGATTCTGATTCTGCGGATGAGCGCGCATGTAAGCCATAATCTCCCTCTGCGCCCGCGTCACGTTTCTCAGCTCGGCTCTCATGGCTCGAACCTCCGCGTAAACTTCGTCAATCGTCCTCTGAAGCGGACGCGCCGCTTCCTCCGCTTCGCGCTCCGCCTTCTCCTGAACTGACATAGCCAGCTTGTACCGGTTCGTCGGGTTGGAGATCCTCACCTTCGGTGCAATCGGCGCCATCACTTTGCGTTTGCGAGTCTCGCCGGAGATTAATCGGGAAATAATTGAACGGATTTCCGAGAGGGGAAATCGGAGGGTTTCGTTTCAAATTTTTATTTTAATTTTTTAAGATCTGGAAAATTGAAGATGAGGAGATTTTTCTGGCGGTCGAGTTTGAATTTCATCCTGTTTGGGCTTCATTTGTAGCCCATTAAAATGGGCCGCTGAAACATGGCCCTTACCCAATTTTTTTAGTCAACCCGGTTTGATGCAAAATTGTTTGTTTTAATTTTCCAAGAAAAAATATATACTTCGAAAAAAAAAAGCAAGCAGCACTATGAATTATGAAAGTCTTGAGGAGTGTTCAAATGAGGACACCCAAATTTGGTAAGGACGTAGGGACAAATCTCATCCATTAGATCATCATCCATCTAACCCCCGTGCTTTGTGGGTGCGCCACGTGTCTAAGTACCCAAAATCCAATAAAGTAAATAGTAAAATCCCACTACCAAAAAGTAAATAGTAAAACCCACTACCACATGTGACACGTGGCAGCTTGTGGATCATTGGATGAACCTCATCCAATGGCCAAGATTAGTCCATACGCCCTCACCATAAGATATGTCCTCAATTGAACGCCCCCTGAAAGTCTTAATTAATAAAATATATATATATATATGTAAGTCAGGTTAGCAGGAGACGAACGCCGCCGTTTTCGTCTCGCAGCAACAAAGCGTAGTGCAGGGTTTAGGGTTTATCGGATCAACGCTGGTCGCTAATCCCCTCATTTCTCCTGAAATTCAGCTCGCTCACTCACGCACCGTTTCCAGGTATGATTACGCACGAATTCGAATCCTCCTGCAACTGGGTGTGAATTTTCAATTCGAAATTCTTCCTATCACTCGACAGGTTTATTTTGCTGGGTTTGAGCAAGCTTAAATGTGTTAATGGCGAGAGGTCCTGCAGCAGCTCTATTTCGAGCTTATTCGTGTAAGAGAAGTTTTAACGGGAGGGCTAAAGTTTGCATCTTTAATCGAATTTGGCCGGAAATTGGAGGAGGAATTGCGGTGGACAGAGATGTAGTTAGTTATAATAGTTTTAATTTCGGAAATAATTGGTTCACTACAGGCTGCTTTATCAGTAAAAGCAGCAGCAATTTTCGACACGATCTGCAGATTTTTGGTGTTGAGAGATTTAGTGTGAAGCTGTTTTGTTCCTCGGTTGAAAATGGGGAAAGTTTGGAGGTGAAGGATGAGTTTGCTGGACCCGAATGCGACTATAATGTGGATGCTGTGAGTGTCGGGGTTGGAGGGGATTCTGATGAACACGATGGTTGGAAGCAGGCTGCTGCTGCTTCTGTTATTGAGAAGGATTCGGAAGAGCTTTGGGATAATTATGTGGATGATGAAGTTGAGACAGGTGATGAAATTGAAGATGAGGAAAGCATTGATTATGATAATGTTTCGTTTCGTGATCCGGTTGAGTTGTATAAAGAGATGTGTAGTTCTGAATCTGGTGCTAAGAAAACAAGGGAAGAGTGGGATATAGTGAATGAGATATTTAAATATTTTGTGAATTCGGGGTGGGCATCTAATCAGGCTCTTGCGATTTATATTGGGAAGTCTTTTTTCCCAACTGCTGTTAGCAAGTTCAGGACATTTTTCATGAAACGGTGTCCGCGAGATGTCTACAAGTACTTGGTATCACTTGGTCCAAGTGAAGAAGCTGAGAAATTCATTTTCCCGATTTTTGTTGAGTTTTGTTTGGAAGAGTTTCCAGATGAGATAAAGAGGTTTAAAAGCATGGTTGAGTCAGCAGATCTGACAAAGCCTCACACATGGTATCCGTTTGCACGGGCTATGAAGCGCAAGATTATTTATCACTGTGGTCCAACAAACAGCGGTAAAACATATAATGCCTTGCAAAGATATATGGAGGCCAAAAAAGGCATATATTGTAGTCCTCTAAGGCTGCTGGCCATGGAAGTTTTCGACAAGGTGAATGCTCAGGGTGTTTACTGTAGTCTTCTTACTGGTCAGGAGAAGAAGTATGTTCTATTTTCAAATCATGTCGCATGCACTATCGAGATGGTATCAACTGATGAATTGTATGATGTAGCCATTATTGATGAGATACAGATGATGTCTGATCCTTATCGAGGGCACGCTTGGACTCGAGCACTGCTTGGATTAAAGGCTGATGAGATACATTTGTGCGGAGACCCAAGTGTTCTTGATATTGTAAAGATGATTTGCTCGGAAACCGGTGATGAGTTGGTTGTAAACCAATATGAAAGATTCAAGCCTTTAGTAGTAGAAGCTAAGACTTTATTGGGGGATCTTAAGAATGTTCGCTCTGGAGATTGCATTGTTGCATTCTCGAGGAGAGAGATATTCGAGGTAAGAGTGGCTATTGAGAAACACACTAATCATCGTTGTTGTGTTATCTATGGTGCCTTGCCTCCTGAAACTCGTAGACAGCAAGCTAACCTTTTCAATGACACTGATAATGAATATGACGTGTTAGTGGCAAGTGATGCAGTCGGAATGGGCTTGAATCTCAATATCAGAAGGGTTGTCTTTTACAGCCTTTCTAAGTATAATGGAGATAAAATTGTTCCGGTTGCCGCTTCACAGGTAAAGCAAATTGCAGGTAGAGCTGGCAGAAGAGGCAGTCTTTATCCTGATGGACTTGCAACAACTTTGCACTTGGAAGATTTGGATTATCTTATTGAGTGCCTACAGCAGCCGTTTGATAATGTGAAGAAGGTTGGACTGTTTCCTTCCTTCGAGCAGGTTGAATTATTTGCAGGAAGATCACCTAATGTAACCTTCTGCCAGCTTCTTGATATGTTTGGGGAAAGTTGTCGTTTGGATGGATCATATTTCTTATGTCGTCATGATAATGTTAAAAAGGTTGCCAATATGCTGGAAAAGGTCCAGGGCTTGTCGTTGGAGGACAGATTTAATTTTTGCTTTGCGCCAGTAAATATTCGGGACCCAAAAGCTATGCACCACCTAATGAAATTTGCTTCTTCCTTTAGCAATAAGCTCCCAGTTGGTCTGGCAATGGGTGTACCGACAAGGCACGCTGGCAATGACACGGAGCTTTTAGAGCTCGAGACCAAACACCAAGTGTTGTCTATGTACCTATGGTTGGCCAACCAATTTGATAGGGAAACATTTCCTCATTTTAAGAGGGCAGAGACAATGGCAACTGATATTGCTGAATTACTTGGGGAGTCTCTCACTAAAGTACGCTGGAAACCAGCGCCAAAGCAGGCTGACAAACAAAAGACTAACCAGAAGGAAGCTGTTAAAAATAAAAAGGAATATGAAAGGCCAAGATCTCTCATTAAACTTCGTAAAGAGTAAGTACATTGAGCCGACTCAGAGTCCTTGATGAATTCCTACTGTTCCCATTTTTTTCTGACCGAGCTGCTCAAATTTTTTTCTTCTCGAGTGACTTAAATTACTGTATACCATTTATTTGCTCGATTGGCAGGATGCCTTTACTATAGAATTTGAGATGATAGTGTAGAAGGCCCATGTCGCTGTTGTTGTTTATTCAGGCCATGTTGTATCCTTGAGTGTGTTTTAAAATTCAAAATAAAAGTGGATTATTGCTAAAAATTGTGTAGTCATGTTGGAACTTGGAAGTTCGTAATATACTTCATCGACACAATTTTTTTTGGGTACTTTTTGAGTTTCGGGGCTAAATTGATACAGTACTCAGTCGTGAAAAAGTAATAGTTAGTGCCAGCCTAGGTACTATACAGTATCATAAACTTTGTTTTGTCACTTGCAACCGCTGTAGTTTTTGTTGAGGTTGATGTCATTTTTGGTTGCTAAGACTTCAAAAACTTGTATGAACTTGACGCCATTGATAGATATTTTGTGGGAATTGTTTGTGAACTGCCCTCAACGGGTTTCTATTCCATTTTTGCGTACCTGACATTGTGGACACATCCTTGGAATAATATGTAGTTTTATATCGACCAATAGGTGACTTAGTGACGCTATTGATTGGATGGTTAACCATGCTAGGTTGTAATGGGTGTAGATATTGTTTTTTTAATCTGCAATGTCCGTACGGCCTACGCATCGTTTGTGTAGAAAGTTTTATACTGTGAAGAGATGTTCACTTCATTACCAATTTTGCTTATTGAAGATTGATGCCTTTTTACTGTATTCTTATTTTTACATTTAGGGATAGAAGCAGTAACTTACATCCAGGAGGAGTGTCTAAAGATTCGTTAACCAAGAAAACAAAAAAGAACGCAGCTACATGATACTGCTCTCAGGTATGTTTCCAAACTATTTTACAATTTATATGACTTAGTAGACCTGTTTATATTGTGAGAAATTGCGCAAGTCATGCATTTATTGGATGTGCCTGAAGGCAATTGCGGATGTAAATAATTGAGAACCTGAACTGTGTTTATAGTATAATAACGTACTGTATTGGTTTATGCTCCCATTGCTCTCCTCTTCAAAGCCTATCGTGATTGTGGTTATTGATATTGTGATCTGGGTTTTTGAAATGATGTATTATGATAGCCTTTTTTTCTCAGTTTTTAAATTTGGGTTCATGTGGATCTGTATATGATTACTGTGAGGCATATTGGTTGGTGCTAGCAATCTGAGAATGTAAAATGTGTCCAAAGAGTTTCTGTGTGCTTGATAGTTTTTGCTCTCATTATAAACGTAGCAAATAATCATGAGGCTGCCAAAGTTCAAGAAATCGGTTTGCTGTTATGATTATTATTATTAGAAACTTTCCTGTTTGTCATGAGGCTGCTTCGCTTCGGTTTTTCTCTGCCCGGAGCTGAATGTGATTTGAGGTGGTTTTGGGTGTTCTGCTGTTTTGTGCTCAATGTGATTTGGATTGATAACCCCACTGGGTTTTGGGAAGGATTTTGTTGATGCTGTTGGGAGCATTATAGACAGCCGCCACGAGGTATAAATTTGAGCAGTCTTAGCTGCCAAGAACTCGCATGTGACTGTTGCTGGTGTTATTGTTGGTGGATTCTGTTGTTTCTTCGGACTGCTAGTAACACTTGTATGTTTGTGTTGTTTCTTGATAAGACATTCACTGATGAGTGGTTTGTGTCTGAAGGGAATATTTTTGTGTTGTTTACCAGTTAAAGAATATCCATTTTGACCATAAACTTTTATGCTTATTGAGACCAAAGTGTATTATGTTAAAATTTTATTACACAGGGTCTAGGAGTGCTTTGTAATAAAAGAAGATATCAAGGAATGGAAGGTTGAGCATGTTAATAAGAGAAGACAATGAATTGGCAGATCCTGGCAAAGGATAAATCAAAAAATGGGAGTGGAGCTTTTTGAATGCAATTCCTCTGAGACCAACAATTCTCAGGACCTGTTGGTGACTGTTGTTATTCTTTGGTTTTTTTTTTCCCGACACTTTTACTTCTTGTTGAGTAATTATCACATCAGCCTAGTGTTTTGTATGCTTTCCCTAGGCTGTAGCCATTTTGTGGTCTATGGGCTCTGAGCATTTTGTGTTGTATTGCTGTCAGCATTCCCTGGAATAACGATTAGGTGCAAACTATCATTCTTTTTCTTTCTTTTTTTGAACAAAATAGAATCAAAGTACATCCCTTGATTTGGATGGCTATAAATAAATGCATAATTTTAAATTTTTGACGAATTTTATATTTTGTACCGGTTTGGACCTGATCTTAACCCTTCAATTTCACAGTTATTGCTTTGAACCAAAAGAAAGTTATAATTGTCTTACAAATTTTTGCTGACTCAGCACATTGCACGGCCGTCCCATTAACATTCTCGCCGGCGTCAACTCCCCACAAATGCACCATTCCCACCAATATTTGATGAGGAATTTCCTTCCCTCAAAGGAGGTGTTTCCCTCCCCTTCAGGAGGTGCTTTCCTCTCCTCGCCGGAGATGCTTTCCTCCCCCTCAAAGGAGGTGCTCAAGATGGCTTCGCCTTCGCCAAGATGCTCGAGAAGGCTGCTCGAAGATTTGCTTCAGAATGGGATAAGACGCCGCATTAGGCTCGTGCTTCAGTCAGATGGAATGTACTAGACATAAACATTGAATAGATGATGTAATGCTCTTGTACACCTTGTAATCCCTATCAAAAAAAAAAAAAAACATTCTCGCCGCCGCCGTACACACTCCCTCACCGGCCATCGTCATCTATCTCTCAGATGCAGACTCTATCAACTCCAGTTACCATCCCACACTCCCTAAACCCAACCATATCATTTCACCCTCAAATCCAACCCCAATCCTCACGCCACACCACCGCGTCTCAACCGCCAAGCCTCAAAATCCGCAGCAAAGCGAAAAACGAGGATGCGTTCAAAGAGACGAAGCAAGTGCGTGTCGACTACGACAAAGGCGTTCACGACGTGTCACTCAATCTCAGCGGATTAAAGAAGGACGATATCCCCAGACGGTACAGGCTTCGAGTAGAGAGCGATAAGTTTCAGAAGGATTGGGATGTTTCTCAAGTTGTGAACAATGTTTTGAAGCTTAACCATTGGGAGGATGTCGACGGGTTGCTTAATCGCTGGGTTGGGAGGTTCGCTAGGAAAAACTTTCCGGTCCTGATTAGGGTATGAACTCTCTGCTTTCATTACTTGCCTCGCTTGTCTGGTGTGCTGTAGGGAAGAAACTTTTGTGATTAAAATATTTATTTTTATGTGAAGGAAATCACGCAGAGAGGGTCTATTGAACCCAGTAATCATGTCTTCCGCTGGATGAAAAACCAGAAGAATTATGTTGCTCGAACTGATATCTATAATATGATGATAAGGTTGCATGCTCGCCACAATAGGACAGATCAAGCTCGTGGTTTGTTTTTCGAGATGCAGGAGTGGAGGTATGCCGAAAAAAGGGGAATCATCCTCCATCTTGTGCTCTAATCTGTTTTCATCTTAATCTGAACTGATGTTGAATCTTGACTTAGCCAGAACACATGACCATTCTTAAATGGTAATTGGAAAAAAGTAGACATCTTGATCCATGAAAGTTGCTCTGGTTCTGGTGATCTTTGTTAACTAAGGTGCTTGTATGATATGTATAATGTACCATCTTTTACTTTGTCAGAAATGTGTTAACAAGACTGTCTTTGCAACTCATACAAACAAAAAGGTTCATGTATTTTTTTGTTCTTGTTGATTTGTTGCGGCTAACATCTTGAATTTCCCGTTAGGTGCAAGCCTGATGTTGAGTCTTACAATGCATTGATAAATGTGCATGGTCGAGCTGGTCAATGGCGTTGGGCTATGAATATTATGGAAGATATGCTTCGCGCAGCTGTGTGTACTTGTATTCTTCCTTAACCTATCGTTCTCCAATGATGTTGCTTATACCATTTGATGCAGTTTCATTATTACTTCTGTTAGTTGATATGCTGTTTAATTCGCTTGACAGTTTTCACCATATAATGAGATTGAGGATGTTGCAAGTGCAACTTATTGAAATATTTTGTACTCATATATGTGGTCTGAAAATAGTTAGTAAAATATTCTTAGGAAGTTAAGTGGTTACCCATAAGAATGTATGACTAAAAAATGTTACGAGCATACTGAATTGGGGGCGCTTTGGGGTGCACCATGTAGAGAGGAAAGATAAGGAGTAGATGCTTATACTTATACACCGCAGTAAAGGATGCTAAGGGAGAGAGAGAGAGAGAGAGAGAGAGATTATTGGTACTAAGTCGAGCACCGTAAACTAGTTTCACAATCATAAAGCTATAACATGACCTTAACTTGTTGTTATCAAAAAAAAAAAAAAAAAAAAACATGACCTTAACTTGCAGTTACATATGTCATGTAAGCAAACCTCTTTTTGCTTGACAATTTTCTTATTGTTTGTCCTTGATTCAGCTTCACCGTCATTAGCCCATTCTTTGTTCTTATTCCTTATCCTGTGTTTCTGTTGTAGATTCCTCCAAGTCGATCAACCTATAACAACTTAATAAATGCATGTGGATCTAGTGGCAACTGGAAAGAGGCGTTGAAAGTCTGCAAGACAATGACAGACAATGGAGTAGGGCCAGACCTTGTGACTCATAATATCATTCTGTCTGCCTATAAAAACGGGGCTCAATATTCCAAAGCCTTGTCTTATTTTGAACTCATGAAAAGGACCGGCATCCGCCCTGATGCTACAACCCTCAACATTGTCATATATTGTCTGGTGAAGCTGGGAAAATATGAAGAAGCAATAGATATTTTTAAATCAATGAGGGGCAAGAGAGCTGAAAGTCCCCCTGATATAGTGACTTTCACAACTATCATTCAGATGTATTCCGTTTGCGGTCAGATTGAGAATTGCAAGGCCGTTTTTGACACCATGCTTGCAGAAGGTTTAAAACCTAGCCTTATATCTTATAATGTTTTACTTGGGGCATATGCTTCACGTGGGATGAGTGAGGAGGCCTTCTCAGTGTTTAATGAGATTAAACAAAAAGGACTTCGTCCAGATGTTGTATCTTATACATCTTTGCTTAGTGCTTATGGACGCTCACGGCAACCAGAAAAAGCCCATGAGATATATAAAATGATGAAGAACAACAATTTGAGGCCTAATTTAGTGAGCTATAATGCACTTATTGATGCTTATGGTGCCAATGGAATGCTTGCTGAAGCTGTTGAAATTTTGCGTGAAATGGAAAGAGAAGGGGTCCAGCCTGATGTTGTCTCCATCTGTACCCTCTTAGCTGCTTCGGGACGCTGTGGCAGAAAAGTGGACATTGACACAATACTGTCTGCAGCCAAGCTGCGTGGCATTGCGTTGAACACAGTAGCATACAATGCCGCTATCGGCAGTTTTCTAAATGTGGGAGAATATGACAAAGCTTTAAGTTTATACAAGTCTATGGGAACCAAGAGAGTCAAACCTGATTCTGTTACTTTTAATGTGCTCATTAGTGGTTGCTGTAAATTTGGAAAGTACGATGAGGCTATTGAGCTATTTAATGTGATGGTTGATCTAGCAGTTCCCATATCGAAAGAAGTTTACTCATCTGTCATCTCTGCGTATGGCCAACAGGCAAGTGCTGTATTCTGTAAATGCTTTTAATTTATACCGCGCATGATCTGTTTCTTCCCTTCTATTTAATTTGTTTTTTTTTTTTGCTTTTACCATACATAATGTGTAGGGCCAACTTGAAAAACTCGAGTCTGAGCTTGCTAATATGAAGATGGCTGGTTGTATTCCTGACGTTATTACGTATACCTCCATTATTAACGCGTACAACGGAGCTGGTAAATCTTTGAGCTTCATCTTTTCCTTATTGTTTTGGTGTCAGTTCTAATGAATCTATATCCGTGCAGAGAATTGGGAGAAAGCAATTGCACTATTTAATGAAATGGAAACTAGTAATGTACAACTAGATTCTATTGCATGCTCTGCTATCATGAGAGCCTTTATCAAAGGAGGCAATCCAGCCAATGTACTTGTGCTAGCAAAGCTAATGCGTGAGAGAAATATCTCTTTCACTGATGCTGTGTTTTATGAAATGATATCTGCTTGTAGCATGTGAGTTCTTGATAATCCGCTTTAGCCTCTCTTTAATTATGTGAATATCTGAAGTTATTTTGCACCTTTTATCTTTGATGCTTCATAATAATTTGGCATCATTAACCTATACTTCTTAGTTCCTCCTTAGGACATTAAGAGGGGTTTTAAGTTATGCGTGTAACACAACGTATCTTCTATGTATCGATAAACGCATATAAGAGATTGAAATGCTCTTAGACACGTGTTGTATTCTCTAGTACTATATTTAGTTTTGTGCTTGTTATCACACACTAGGATACACTAATCAAGTACTCTGCACCTAAGTAGTTTTGCGTGAGAGAGACTGCATAAATGTAAAAAGTTACTTACATTCTTGTTTCATGATGCGGGTAACTTTCTAGTTGTCCCCTAATTTTTGCTTCGTCTTGTAGCTGGATGCTTGCAGTTTCTTTTCTTTTTTTTAGTTTCATGCAAAGATTGTTTAAATGAAGAAATGTAACTTCTTGAGTCTTACTCCACAAATACTAGGTTGTCATTAAGCATATAATATTCAAATCAATGGGTTTTGTTCTCATACACCGTGCACAGTAATTGTTCATTACATCAATTCTCAGCGTCCAGATTGGTTGTGGTGTGTTATCTGTCATAAGTGAAAAACGCACATAGTGAGAGTTTTTGCCCCAGTTTATAGATTGTTTCTTTGGGGTTTGGATAATTCTTGTAGCTGTGAATTTCTCCCCTTTTAGAATCGTTTTCAATGAACGGAATGTGATACTGATTCTTTTGAAGGTTACGAGATTGGAAGACAACAATTGACCTTGTTGAGTTGATGGAGCCATCCTTTCCTGTAATTTCTGTTGGGCTTATAAATCAGCTTTTGCATATCCTTGGAAAAAGTGGGAAAAGCGATATTATGGTTAAGGTACTTGCTCATCTATATTGTTTTGTGTCCACTGATAGAAGCTAATTGTTTTAGTGGTTGGAATCATGTGCATTAGTTATGTTGTGTCACTTTTATCTGCTTTAGCAAGCGTCTGGTAGAAAGAAGAAAAAAAAAGACATTTCCAAAAGTTTATATACATACACTTTTCTACTCATGTGTATTGCTGATTTATTCTTCTTCTGCTTTCATGGCAGTTTTTCTACAAGGTGGTCGCTTCAGGTGCTCAAATCAACAGTTTTACATATTCTGTATTCCTAAAGAATCTATTAGCAGTGGGAAATTGGAGAAAGTATATTGAGGTAACAACTTTGTCAGTATATTTGGTAAAAACATTTCGCACAAGGTGGTAGGTATTCAATACTAATGCTTTTGATTTAAGGGGTCGGAAATGAGATGAAACCATTAGATGAGAGGTTATTATAGTGATGACTATAAGTGTTCCATTCACAGCTTAATGGCTTATTAAATTCCTCCAATTACAAATCACCGCTGTGATCTGCTTACAAGGCTTGTGTCAGATTTCTCGTCATAAATGAATACAATCGCTGATATGGCCTCTTTAATGACGCCTCTATTCAGAAAGAAGAATTATTATTCTGAACTTCAGTGTATCTTTCATTATTGTTCCAAATTAATTAAATAGTTAATTTTCAAAACAATATGGACTAACGATGCAGTTCTATGTTCCCTTCTGTTTTTTTTGGCTGCTGGCTGTAAAAACCAAACTATTGTTTGTGTATCACCATAACAAGGATGTTTAATATGATATATAGGTGCTCGAATGGATGAAGGATGGAGGACCTCAACCTACATATGATATGTATCATGATATAGTGACTTATGCTGAAAGAAGTAGTGGGCCGGAATGTGCTGCTTTCATAAAACAAAGACTAGGTAAGTTGGTTTTCACTGATTATAGCAGTTTTTGTTGTAGGGCTAGAATAAGGAACATAGCACATTCATCACAGTTAGTCTTAACCTGTCGAACATAACTGAAAGTGTTTTTGGCTTCTTTGTCATGTACCCCTTGGTAGATGCTCAAGATTATTATTTAGTTTCAGGATGTGGCAGCACTTTACTTAATGAAGTTGGATAGTCACTACCTTGTCTTTTACACTCTTCTGAGTTTTCTTAATGGATAGGATGTTCCACATTTTGTTACACTCACATAAATAAAGCACAGAAGATGTCAGAATTTATATATATTTTAATGTACCTTGTTCACAATGTTGGCAGGATCCATCAAACAAAATGCGCTGGCTGAAGAATTTAGCCAAGCACTTGCCCCTCCTTGACCGTGGCCTCCACCCATATAGGGATGACTGGTTCAATATGTGGATACAAAAAACACAATTTGTGAGTCTCGGGCAAGGGGAATGTGTGCAATCTACAGCGGTGATGTTTTTGACAAATGTAGAGAGTTAGACGAATGTGGGAGACTTGGCAGCTGAAACTTGTGGGTTAGAATTAGGGTAACATGTATTTACATGTGTAGAATAGCTAGCATCCATTGTAAGAGCAATGTTTATATTGTAATAGATGATGATGTATCTTATATAATGAAAAGATCAGAAAAGAAATGATCTTAGATACTTGCTTGCTTTTCAAATAAGCATCTCTCTGGGTCTTATAAAAAACCGGATTTCCGGGTTCCGGGCTTACGTGGAAGCCACGTATTCGACCGCGTCCACATCATCCTAATCTCCCAAAGACCGGATCCTGAGCATCCGGTCTGTTACAAAATGTAACTGACCGGATCCTGCGAATCCGGTCTTTTACAAAATGTAACTGACCGGATCCTGGGAATCCGGTCTTTTGGAAAACGGGAAAGACCGGGTACCGGGGATCCGGTCTCTTTAAAAATGGGTCAGTTTTGAAATGTGAAACTCGCGTGGGTTATTTTTGAAATCGGAAACTCGTTTTGGGTTACTTTTAAAAAAAACTCGGTATGTTTTGAGAACCAGATGGGTTTCAAATAAATGTTGTTTTTTGTTTTTTTGATTAACTGTTGTTAAATTGACTACGGGTGTCCAAGTGAAAGGAGCATGAGGTGATGTGCCGTGATGTGATGTGATGTGATGTGCCGTGATGGAGTCTAGGACACGGAGGACAATGGTAAAAAAATTCTTGTAATAAAAGGGGTCATCGATGATCAAAAAGTCATGACCCTACTCTACTTATGGGGCAGGTTTTAAAAAAATTCAAGCTCTATCCTGCCCGTAGAAACCATATGCGACTTTACTCTTATTAGGGCATCAGCACCCGTTGGAGCATATTATCTCCTTGAGAACTTCCTCACGGAGCAATTTCTATTACTATTTAGTAAACAGTAACAGCATTTCTGCATATTCTGTGCAGCAATGCCATCCTGCGGAGAACTTCCTATTACTATTCCTGAATAAAAAATTATTATTTTTGAAATGAATGATGTATTTATAGGCAGTTGTTGATCACATTTGTTTGAAATGTTGCCGTTGGTGAAATGTTACCGTTGGTGAGAATCTCTGAGTGTCGTGACTACCGTGACATTTAGACATGTCACGGCAGGGGCAAAAACCACTGAGTCATTTGGGGGGGGCGTGACTACCGTGACATATAGACATGTCACGGCAGGGGCAAAAATGACTAAGTCATATGGGTGCCGTGACTACCGTGACATATAGACATGTCACGACATGTCACGGCACTCGCGGAGATCGTCCGCTCAGCCGATCTCGTCCAGCATTTCTCGGAGGACGATCTCGTCCAGAAATCCTCGCTTAGCATACGATCTCGTCGAGCATTTACCGTTGCACAAGAATGTCGCCGAGATCGTCCCCAAATCCTCCCAAAAATGTCACCGCAACATATGCCCTTAGATCAGGGTCATCGAACTCACGTATTGTTACATACATCGACAATTGATACTTGCTAATCTCATCAAAAGACGAAACTACCTTTAACCCTCGTAGAATAATATAGTTATAAGGTAAACAAGTAACTTTATACATATTAAATACATCAACGGACCAAACAAAATTCTTGTTTATTTTTTTACTTGTAAAAATTAATCCGTGTTGTAGGGTACACAAATAGCAATACAATGAGTTTAATGGAAGCACGATGTGTCTCATGTGTTCGTTCTTAAATGCCAAAGATATCACTATTTGGTGTCCATTCCATTGATGATCTTATTTCAATTAATAAGATGTCTTGTCTTGTGTGTCGGTGGAAAACTTTAATTCAGTTCATTGTGGAACACATCTTTCCCCTCCACACGAAAAACATGCATTCTTCAGTTTTGGGAGGTCACTCGATATATTTAGTTACTTTTTTTTTTGTATCTAGACTAAACTCAGCAAGGGCTGAATAAAATACTCCCCATTCAATAAGTATTTACTTCTAGAAAATCATGTATTCGTTGCATAAATAAAAGATTTTAGACCTTCATGATGGTTAAGTATAAGCAAATATAGAGAAAACAAATTGTTGATTGTCAAGCATGGAAAATTTGTTTTCCAAAATTTAAAGATTTATTGAGAATTTATCATCTCTTTCCAAATGCACTTTTGCATAAGCATTAATTTCAAAAAGATAAACTATTCCATTTGGCTGTTTTGTGACACTCGTTACCCAAGTCGTATTTACCCTCAGCCGGTTTCGGTCTGAACTGATGGTGTTTTAGTTTTTAGATCTCAGGAGTTCGACTCCTGTTGTATTCGAAGGGCACGGCGGCGCGTCATTTGGTTCTGTAGTGTCGGCCACTGCGGTCGGTCGGCCGTCTTGTTTTGTCGTGGCCTTCTTGGGAATGGTGCCCTTGTTAGAAATCAGAATACGAAAAGCGATACAAGAAAACAAAATTACAGAGCCGTAGAAAGTTCTACTGCACTTGAGTGAAAAACCGTCTAATCCTGGGTGCAAGATAACCAAGAAGGCTCACTCCAGGGTTTACTCTGCTCTCTTCTTCAGTTGTGCACTCAACTAAGAAGAGATGGAACTCTTAAAATATGACTGTGGGTGAAACTCAAAAAGAACATAACCCTTATTCTCTTTTCTCTCTTCTTCCCAAAACGTATATCATCAACTTCCTTTCAAAGAGAAGATGTTGTAACTTTTTAGAGAAATTTAAGGCCCAAGTAAGCACGTTCATCCATAAAGACCCGTTCCTCTGATTAAATAAAAGAAAATTAAAAGGCAATAATAAATATCTGCCGTTTAATACAATTAAAATATAATCAATATAAAATAAAAGCATGGGGTGTTTTATATAAAGATATAATTTTAAAACATATCCAACACTTAGTGGCAGCTTGTTTCCCTTGTTGACGTGTTGACACTTGTACTAATAAAAAATAAATAAGAGTGGCAATGTGTTTTTTTTATTATTATTACCGATAAGAGTGGCCATCTTGAGTTTTTATTCTTGACAAAAAAAAATGTTTTCCTTGAGAGTCACCTTCATTATGGAACTCAAATTAAGGCCTACCGAATTTATTTATTTTTGATGCGAAAGGCCTGCCGAATTTTAAAAAATAATTTTCTTGAAAGCCGTCTCTGGCAAGGATAGCATATTCACAAATCCTTCCAGCTGTCTTCAAAAAAAAAATTATATTTTAAAAATCCATATAGTTTTAAAGCAGGACTAAATTTAAAGAACAAAAAAAGTCAAATTTGAATGGATTTCAAACTCAATGAGAGTCAAAATAATTGAAATAATTAAACTATGAACCAATACAGGTTGAACAGCAATCAGCGTCCTTATGGAATACATTATCTAACGTAGTCAATATTGTAATCAAAATTGTCTTTCTTGATATGTCTGAGTAAAAAAAATAACTTTTTTTGTAAAATGAAGAGATACGTAAAATGTGTGGAATAAACTAATTGTAGTTTATTAAAGTATTTATTTATATTTAATAGTTCAAGAATTGGTTTGGAAAATTCCACACACTTATTGGCAAGAAATTTTTTCAATTTCCTCATATTGAATCCTAATTGGAAATTGATTCGCAATTTTCTCTTTTCTTAGAAAGGCGATTTTTGTTGATTGGGAGTTACAACATCTCATACAAATCAAGTACTACACGAAGGGTATAATTTCTAGACTCTGGAGCATGGCCACGCAACGCACCAACCGGGATTGATACTTGAATCGTCCACATTGAAGCACAGGTCATTAGGCACCTATATATTGAAACCCCATGATCGCATACACGCACATGCATGTCCTCCACGCATCAAGTAAGCAAACACCTGCGGATTTGAAGGGCACAACACGTCCACAAGGGACGGTGTGCTTTAACCAGCATCTTGTATATACACGTTGAAGACACTCCTACCGACAAACCTAAACTAAAAAGTAAAAATGTTGTCAACAAAGGTGGTGGTTTGTTGGTTAAGGAGTTCATTATGGATCCTTACATCTCGAATTTGAATCCTGGAGAGGTGCCGGACCTGGCCTATGCTTCAAGATGCGGTATACGTACTTCATAAAAATATAAAGTAAAAATGTTGTTCATAATAGTATCAACAAAAAAATGAATTTGATAGTCAATTCTCTCCAAAACTATTTTAATTTTAATTTCTAGAGGGAAGATTAGGTGTAAAGCACATTTTTGGTGCAAAATGTAAAGTTCGTTAAAACTGTGTTATAATTTGCTACCGAGAAACCAAAAGTATGACATAGTTCGTCAAGAATATTTTATAATTCGTCGCCGCGAAATTAATCATAAATGGGATTTAATCTCATCCGTCCAAATGATCAAATCAAAGACCGTCATTTGTTTATATTTTTTATAAAAATATGTACTTTTCACCTTCTTTTTTTTCTTCTCAATTTCTAATTTCCAACTTTCCCTATCAAAAAAAAAACCTTTCATATTTTTTTTCGCCGCACCAAGCAACACGTTACTGTGAACTGAAAAGGCACTTTCCCAACATTGATATTCCCCTTGTTTTTCTAAGTACTGAAATCTTTGTTATGTCCATGTAAGATGTAACTATTGTTGAACCAAAGTATCAATAACACACAGATTTTACTACCCAAAATTTACTACCCAAAAAAAACAACACGTTATTGTAAATAAAAATATTATAAAACGCGTAGCAGTTTGTCTGAGTGATGAGTCGTCGAGAGATTCATCCATATATAAATCTCTCTCGATTGATTCCTTCTTCTTCATCCTCTTCGCCCGTGATCCATCCGCATCTCTCGCGTTGCACATTCGATTGTTTGGTTTTTTATTTCTCTGTTTCCATCGATTTCATACATAAAACTCAATTCGTACGCATCGGATCTGCTGTTTGTTTCTGGTAATATATTTTTTATCATCTTCCGACGCTTCTCTTTTCATTCGTTGATATCAGATCACATGCGCCACTGAATTGGCCTTTCAGGTTTATAATTGCTTCTATAATTTGTTAATTACATTTCTTAGGGCTTTACTGGTTTAGCGTGTTTTTGCTTTGTTTATGAACTGTGGTTGATTGATTTATTGTTTAATTTTGTTTTTTTATTTTTTATTTTGAATACTTTTTGTGAACTGCAGATGAGCTCATGTGCCTGCCTGGAGAAACAAAGCTGAATTATTGTGATTTGACTGTGTACAATTGACGAGAGTTCTAGTGTTTGTGGTGGCTGCCAGTTGTAGAGGAAGTGCGGCATTCGCGCACTGGTTTATACAATTTGAATCTAGAAGTGGGATGTTCTGGTGTTTGTAGTAGTTTAGTTTAGTGTCGGTGGCGCTATCTTAGTTGATTGATTGGAGGTGGGAGCAACTAGGAGTACTGGGTGCCCTTGTAATGGATCGAAGTAATTCAAATGGAGAAGACTTTGCAGTTGATCTTGAAAGCGGCGGGAGTGGAAGGGAAGACGATAGATCTGTTAACGGTGACTACCGGGCTGGCTTGTGTGGCGCCTTGGTGAATTATGATGCTGATTTGGTAGAGAATGTGGTAATTGATGTAAAGCTGGAAGGCATGGATGCGGATGAGAAGAAATCGGTGAAAGAAAAATGTAAGAAAACAAGTAATAAGAAGGCTCCTAAGCCACCTAGACCACCAAGAGGGCCAACACTTGATGCTGCTGATCAGAAACTTATCAGGGAGATTGCAGAATTAACTGTGTTAAAGCGTGTCAGAACTGAACGAATCAAGGCGTTGAAGAAGATGAAAGCTGCTAAGCCATCCTCTTCGAGCAATAGCCTGTTTGCCATGACTTTTACTATCGTCTTTTGTTTCGTGATTCTTCTTCAAGGTAAATCTCAAACCTATCGTTAGTTCGTTACTCTTAGCTTTAAATTCTTTATATTGGGCCAGTAACATTAAATGACTTAGTTTTGTTTTGCTGGCTAACATTTCTTATTAAGTACTTCAATGTCCCTGTCGTCTTTGCTGAACATTCTAATCCTGTAAAGTAGGATGCCTTTCTAGCCCCAAATTATGATTGTTGATCTTCTACATATGCCAAAAGTGATCTGGCTGATTATTGAGTTTTTTTTTATTTTTGCCCTGTTTTCAAAACTCAATCTCGATTTTGCCCTGTTTTAAACTCAAATATCGATTTTGCCCTGTTTTTAATAAAACCGGTTTGGGGAAACCGGTTTCGCACATTTTAGATTGAAACCGGTTTAGTTGATTTTCAACGAAACCGGTTTGATGACTGTACACGTGCGTGACAATATTTGGTCCGTGGACTCAAAGAAATGTAATTATGGCCACGTGTAAAACCGGTTTGGCGGAAACCGGTTTCATGCGGAATAAAATTAGGGTTTCTTCTCTTTTCTCCTCCGCCGATTCTTTTCTAATTAGATGGTAATTAGTTGAATTGGGTAGTAATTAGTTGAATTGTTTGTATTGAATTGTTGAATTGGGTGTTAATTAGTTGAAATGTTTGTGTTGAATTGAGTGGTAATTAGTTAAAATGATTGTGTTTAATTGTTGAATTGGGTGTTAATTATTTGAATTGTGGATAATTAGTTGAATTATTTGTGTTGAATTGTTGAATTGGGTGGTAATTAGTTGAATTTTTCAAAATAATTGTTGTTGACTAAAGAAAACCGGTTTTATTAAAAGAAAAGAAAACCTAATTTTATTCCTGAAACCGGTTTCCGCCAAACCGGTCTTACACGTGGTTACATTTCATTCGGTCCACGTATGACCAAATAATGTCACGCATGTGCACAGTCAGTAAACCGGGTTGGGAGAAACCGATTTGGTTGATTTTCAACGAAACCGGGTTCCCCAAAATCGGTTTTTATAAAAAATGAGCGAAACCGGTTTCCCCCAAACCGGATTTATTAAAAACAGGGCAAAATCGATATTTGAATTTAAAACAGGGTAAAATCGAGATTGAGTTTTGAAAACAGGGCAAAAATTAAAAAAACTCCTGATTATTTTGGCAACTCATGTTTATATTTTCCGGATTGTACCAATCATCTAGACCGCAAGATATTATGGTGCATTCAGTAACTGTAGCCTTTCACTTCAGTCCATTCATTTCTGTCATTCCATAGCTTTCATATATATACAAGTTGCACACGATTTTTGTTTTATTCAGTACAAGTCCTACCCGGCGTGTCTGTTTGTTCACTGTTCACTGTTCACTGTTCACTGCTACTTCATTCTGCAATAATTTTAATTTTGAACCGTTATGACAATATATTTGTTCAATGTGTACATCATCTATCATCAAAAGATAGTTGATGAAACTGGATATTGGTATTTTTCTCATATATAACTATTGACGGTGGCAAGGCTAACTTGGCAGGAACTATTAGTATTATCCAATCCCGTAAGTTAAACTGATTCGGACCAATAACCACTAAGCAGTAACTCTTGTATGTTACTTTTTATTGTAGTCCTGTCTCATCAGAGACCCATTGATAACACAAACGTATATATACTTCAGCCCGTCTAACTCTTATTCTATGGCAGGTATTTCTAATAGAAGTAGTTCACATGCAATTGTCAATGGGTCTCCTAGTTCATCGGCACCAGAACCTGGTCTTATTTCAGTTCAATATAGTCAGAAAGCTTCTGCAACATACTCTAGCATGCCTTCATCTGGATCACCCAGGTACAAATATTTTGTAGACATTCAGGAGTGTTCGGTCTTGAGTTTTCCACCTTTTCGCTATTTTAAAAAATTTTCAACTGATAGACAACTCATCGATTTACTAACATCTTTGCAACTGCAGGCTAGTTGAGCAGGTTTCTGGTCAGGACCCACATGATATAGCTCAGAGGTTTCAGGATGAAGCAAACAGAATTTTTCAGTGACCCTGCAGCACCCTCAGTTGCTGGGTGTTGTGTATATATCGGGAGAGCATTGAGGTCTACCAGTTTACATCTTCAACATTCTTTGTTTTGTCAGTTTATTAATACCACAAGTAAATTAGCACCGAGAGCCATTGGGTTGAGCAAATAGGTGTGCTGGGTTTGAATCGGCTTGAACATGTATATCAAGTATTTCTAGAAGCTATTCAATAAAGCAGATGAATATGGAAGTTGAGCGATATAGGTATGCTACCTTGGGCAAACATACAGAAGTGTTATCCGGAGTTGCAGTGAGGGAACTTGAACTTGTGCCTAGATCTTTTCAGATGTGCCCTTGGGCTGTCGAATATGATATGAGCCATGGGCAAGAGTGAAAGGCATATAGTAATTAATGATGGTGATCATAGGGGGACGGGGCACTCAAGCAACCACATAGCATAGTGATATTCTAAGCAATCTAGCAACCTCAAATATCATAATATTACCAGAAGCTCATCATGTATCATATGGTGCAGACACAGAAGGCGAGGAAGAAGCAGAGCATCAAAACTAGAGCAAACGGCATGACCACCGTCCATAGCTAGCTATCCACGAACGAGATGTCCAACCAGCTAAGGCTGTAAAATCATCTTCCTGGTATCCATCCAATATGACAAGTCAAGTTCGTGCCGCCGAAAGCTAGGCAAGGAAAATAGAGATATCTCATATCTCGAACATCTGCCAGCTAAACATGGAAGCCAGCCATCCCCGATGCACCTCTGATTCTCAGCACCAGGTTGGAGCCTCTTGGGAGAATTGGGTGTAGTTTGGGGTGGAACTTGACTCATTGGTGGCTAGAGGAAACATTATTTTGATGATGTGAATGTGCTAAAGATCGTTTATGTCCTATTTCTCTTTATTTGTTTCTTATGGAATTCGTTTCATTTTTGTAAAGTCATTGCTTTTGTTAATAATTGGATAATAAAATCATCTATTTCAGAAAGAAATGGTGACAATATAGTGAAAGCAAAATTTACTAATTTTTGTAGTTCTTGGCCTATCCGAAATTACTGGCACGATTTTCTTCTTTACGTCAACGGTTTTGATATATCAATTAAATCTAAACTTATTGTGGGCAAAATCATAGATCAACAATGTAGTTCAGAATTCAGTGTTAATATTATGTAGTGAAATTTAATATTATGTAGTGAAATTTTTACCGACTCCTAAGTCCTAACCCTTTGCAATTTGCATCAAATAATCCCACGTTAAGCAAATACGGCGTCGTTTTGTCAACCGTAGAATGAAACAAGGGAAAGGAGTAGCCTGAGACGTTTGAGGACGGGAGAGTTTAAGGAGCAATTGGCGAGGCGAGGATAAATGTGGTGTCCTGCAATGGTGAAATTTCAGCACGGTGCCGATTTCTGTGGTGGGTTGAACTGTTGATGCAATTTTTGTATCAAATGTTAGGGTTTGGGAGAATTATTTGAATTATGAGTGTCAAGCTCCGCGATCAGCTCCAGAATGCAACATTGCAGACATGATATCATGGAATAGCGTGAGTGGTGGATCTAATGGTTGAACTTTCAAAGAAAAAAAAAAGAAGGTGAGCAGCCTTTCGCAGTTGACTTTCATTGAGTATGTTTTTTCGTTTGCCTCAAACGTATATTCATTGGGTATGCAATGTTCTTTCTTATTGAAAATCAGTATCATATGTGTTGAACTAGTTAGTTTTGTATAAGTCAGAGTAATAGTAATACTGCTCCAACCGTTATCATCACTACATAGAAAGATCACTTGGAAACTTAAAAGATGTTATCAATAATCTACTTGATTATTCACTTAATCCAGTGTGTTTAGAGGCTAGTTCTGAAGTTGAGATGTTTAAGCATCCTGATCTTCAACAAATTCACATAAATATTATGGACAAGAAAAGTGAGCTTTAATAACTGGGGATTATGATATTCATTCATTTAGATGATAAAAATAAGATGTCTTTTCATTTTCTTTTTTCGAAATCCATTTTGTTTGCTTGGAGAATATGGTAAAAAAGAGTCTTTCATGATCCTTTCAGTAAATGGTACAAGTAATTTTGAGGGGTTTGGCTCTTAAAATTCGAAGCCATTATCAGACACTAATGGCTTTCACAACATTGCTAGCCACAATTAAAGGTCCATCACACAGTCCATAACTCAACAGAGAGTACCACTGATATTGAGTTAATTTCTCTCCCTGGGAAATCAGTTAAATGCTGACAGATAATAACATGTCTTGGAAAGACCAACAATTTTACGATAAGTAACTGGGAGATGATAGATCTGTTATCTTTTTTCTAACTGAATATGTTGCTCGTTCTAATTGGTCTGATTTTGTCTTTTACTTGTTTGTTCATAATTCACCCAGCAGTAATGGGAACTGTCAAACAATTACCAATCGTGAGTATATGTTGCCAAAAATATGGGCTTAATCTCTGATTCAGTTCCTTTTATTGTTTATTTGAGCTTTTTGTCTTTGTTGTTACTGGCTATATTGTTTTCAATGGTTTGATTATGTGAAATATTATAGTTACTGTTTCTCTAAGTAATTGTAGAGATAATTTTCCAGCCCAGTTGACCGATAAACAATTAAGTTTATATTTTCTTTATGCTACACTTTTATTGGTTCTTAGAACATCAACTGTTGGTATTAGTTATTCTTGGTTGGTGTACTAAGTCTGATAAATAAGTAATGGACTTATGTTCTGTTTAGTACAAAACTTTGTAAGCCAGTAAACTTCCTTTAATAGCTCACTGAATTTTCATGGTAAGTATTTTAAGGAAAATGTACAAAATGAGGTATGAATAACCATCATTTTACAGATGTTTGTCTAATTTATAATCATTTCTAAATGAAAGTCAATCTGAAACTTTAGGATGAAATTGAAATATTCTTATGCACTAAATGACATCGGAAAGTTATTAATATTAAAAAAATATTAATAAGTACTATCAAAAAAATAATATTAATAAGTGGTTGATGTCGTTTCATACTATATTAATTTCTTACAAATTTTTTGTTGAAATTAACTTTTAGTGGTAAAGCTATTACTAGAACTTGTTTTGCTTAAGATATTTATCAAAATATATTTCTTGCCTAGATCCGCACTTTGTCCTCATCTGCTTACTTTGTTTGAGCTTATGTTTTAAGAAAAAAAGCTTATTTATGTTTTGTTTTTTTATTTTATTTATGTAATTTCTCATCTGGTCCTTGAAATGATGTTGTGCAATGGTAATCCTTATTCGACAATTTCAGTCAGAACAATGAGCTTAAATTGAGACGCAAATATAATATTTCTATTATCATATTGTACTGCTTAAAAATGGATTAACACAAAATCTTCATTTTCGTGTCATACTAGGATACATAAAGAGGCCTGATTGGCGGTCTCACAGACCAAGTGAATATGGGAAGCCTGAAGCACCCAACCAACTAGCACCAGCAATGAAACTGCCCGGTGTAAACCCTGCGGCCTCAGTGGCACTGATTATCCCCCTGTAGCCTTCCCAAGTAACCCTCTGAGAGGTGTCAGCTCCAGCCCCTGTATTCCCATACTCTGCATAATACAATGTGCTCAAAGCAAACGTCCCACTCCACGGAAACCATCCAGCCGGGTTGATCACATTCGAAATCGCGCTTTGCATCACGACAGTCCTGGAATATTCTCTCCAAGGCCTGCCGAGATACGTGGGGAAACTGCTTTGAACAGGGAGTAAATCAGAGGTAGCTCCTATTCGGCATTTTTGGATCACAATGCCCGTGTTCTGATTCGGGTCGCTTCGACCTTGAGCGGTGACCATGTTTCTTTGACCTGGATTAGGCCTACGTGCGTGTATGTCGCAGTTTTGAAAAACAGCAGCTGCGTTTCCGAAGATGAAGTCTACTGAACCGGCAATGTAGCAACTGATGTAGAATTGACGGTTTGAATGTACGTAGAGGGTGTCTTGGTAGGCAAGCATATCACAACGGTAAAATGCAGAAGTGTCAGATCCTACTCGTAGCGCAACAGCCTGATGCTTGGATGGACCAGCTGTGTTTTGAAAGGTAATTTCCTTTGCCAAAAACCCCGCTCCAACAGCAGCTGCATTCATTATCATTATTAGTATTCATGCCTGTTCACGTCATTAGTAATAACTTCAAATGTCTCGCTCGTTGAAGACAGACAACTTAAATAAAGTGCTGTACTAGCTAGTAGTTGTGCATGTACCTGCATTATGATATTATTGGATTTGCTGTTCAAATATTGGTGAGAGTTGCTATTTATGGCCTTAAATAAGATCACATGGTTCTTAGCTGGGTAACAGTCTCTGTGTCCTTTTTAAGTTTTGTTTGTTTATAACTATTTTTTGCTTAGTTTTAAACATAATTAAGTTGGATATGTACATGGAAGATTTCAGAGGCGGGTCAAAAAGTCTAGCTTATCTAGTTGCTTAAGAATCAGTCACAAAAGCCCTAATCAACATATATACTGTCATCTTCATCCAGCTACTTAATTTTAGCAACATGCATTTATTTCTTCAAGTGGTCCTCTAATGTCTAATGTCTGTCCTAATCTAACTTAGCAGGCTTTTTTGAACAGGTCACCACAAATATCAACCTAACAGACTAGCGGCAACAGTAAGAAGCAATCTTACCGACGGTGGCGGAGTTGAAGGTGGTGCTACCATCAACCACATTTCTACTTCCAGTGATAATGGTGGTCAATCTACTATCTCCCACCAACATGATGTTCGGTTTCGAGCTTGGTATGTTCACATTTTCCGTATAAACACCTGCTTTGATCAGTATCACGTACCTAGTGCTGCTCCTCGACGGTGCAGCCGCTATAGCCGCTGACACCGTCGTAAAATCCCCACTCCCATCTGCCGCCACCACAGAGTTGAAAGTCACATTCGTCGACTGTAACAGCTTCCTATCCCCTAAAGATATCCACTCCGGCCACTGCACTCGCTCCTGATCAGTCAGTTTCCTTTCGTGCCCAGTCCGTGAGGCGGTCATGTTAGTGATCATAGCCAGAGCGTTACCGCACAAGCGCTTCACTCGAACCTGCCCAGCAATCAAGCCAGAGCGGACTTTCCTATCATTCTTATCATGCGAAAAGCCATCCAAACAAGTGTCTTGGTTAGTCATCGCAGCGCTCATCAGCATCTTGAGATGGTCAGCGTGTTGCATAAGTGCATCTCCCGAATTGCTCAGCCTTCTCATCCTGCTGCTGGTGGTATTTGTGGACATTGCAGCCAACGAGTAGTAATGTGGCTATTAGGAATGCACAAGACAGGATGATGAGGGTTGGTGTAACCCTTGTAGTTGTTGTCATTTTTTTCCTGTGCGGCTAGAGAAGAAAGGTGTTTTGAGCTGAAGGCTCTTGATTGACGTTGTTTTATACACAAATATAGAGGAGCGTACAAATGAATTCTCAAATGGATGAATCGTGTACTAAATGATAAAACGCGCTACTGCTATAGTAACCGACGTATATTTAGTTCAATTAGCGTACATCCCAATGTAAAATGCTTTTTCCTACTGGACCTACATAACACGCAGCGGTTTATCGGTACCAATTTTACTCAAATAATCACGGATTCGGATCCAGTGCAGCGTAGCATTTTACTGCGAGAGGTAAAATAATGTCGATTTAATCAAAACAGTATTGTTCTGTTATTTTTCGAAAACCAAAACAACGCACCAAATTGCATTGGATCTTTTTCCAATAATCTGGAGGTTTAGTATTTGTCTTTATTTTATTTTTTTTAAAAGTTGGACAAACTTCGTGGGATTGGGCTTCAAACCGAATTGACTGTGACCTGCTCTACAACTACAACCCACTAAATAATACTAATATATTTTGCTTTGGATTTTTATAGTTTTATTTCAACTGTAAAGTATCAGAGATTGGGGCAAATAAAAAAATATTAGAAGAGAACGCTCATAATAGTTATTAATGCGAAATAATTTGGCATATGCCACATTTTGAAGAGTTTGAATTTGGCATATGCCACATTTTGAAGAGTTTGTTGGGAAAATTCCATCTGATTTATGTTCATTTGGATTTTGCCACAAACTGCTAATGGGTCAAACTTAGTGTCAACGTGGTTCCTACGTATCATCTATGTAGAAATTTTGTACATTAAAACAAATCGTTATCCCTATTAGCGGTTTCTTGTGAAATAATAATCGAAGATTTGTTTCTTGGGTTTCTTTTAGACAAACCACTACTATGGTCAGCGGTTTGACGTGTCACTCCACGTAGGCGTCAGGTCAGCTCCACGTAGGCATTAGATTTGACTCCACTACAAACCGCTATCTTCATTAGCGGTTTGTGGTAAAAAAACCAAATAAAATTTAACAGAGTGATATTTTTCCAACAAACTTTTCAAAATGTGGCATATGCCAAATTATTTCTATTAATGCATATCCGAATATCAACGGGGAGAAAGTGTCCACCGTAAAAGTAAGAATGATTCAAGTCTGACCGGGCTCATTAGATAGTGACATATTGAGAAAGCTTTTTTATTTTTTAAATTTTATTACGAAAAATAGGGAATAGATAATTTCAAAGTCATATTATAATATACATTCGGCAGAGTTTGACCTCATTTTAATAAGACTATACCGGTTAAAGCATATATAAAACTATCCATTTAAAAAAAAAAGAACGTTATAACTAGAGTTTGTCATTCTTCCAAGTCAAATAGTTCAAAAAAATTAGATAAATGAAATATATAATCTTGCCAAGTAAAGATGAATCCAACTCCAATTCCCATACACCGACCGTGGTCATAATGTAACATTAAATTGGGCTCGAATGCTTACACATTCATCCACACTTATTCCTTTACACAACCGGCCCGTTTGTACAACCGGCCCATATTCAAATGCTAGGAGCAGTTGGAAGAAGAAGAACGGTAGTTAGTAGGATTGAAGCTAGTACAAAAATGCAAGATATGAATGTTAGGTGCATCCAACAGCTTGCTCACTAGCCCATACCCTGAAGCTTATCATATATTTATGAACAACAACCACAATGCAAGAAAAGATAAGGTTTCAAGGTTAACATTATTTGATATTAATAATCTTTGGTTACTAATATTCTCCAGCTAGGTCACCATAATTTACAATTCCCTTTTAGAAAACCATAATAATTTGACTACAACATTACAAGCATGCACACCAGCACAAGTTTTCATTTTTGTACGAATTTGGTAGATCAATTGAAATTACATCTCCTTATTAATTTAAAAGTTTGGGTCATATAGTTTTCTAATTCATATTCTTGGTTGAATGATCAGCAGGTTGATGGTTCAAATCCTCTTAAATGTACATCATAATCATCGAATCTCTATGAAAGAATAAAATTATGTCACGGTGTTGTCTCTGATCTTCCCAAAACTGCAATTAGTCTTGCATTTTCAGCCATGTCGTAAAATTTGTAACTATAACCCTCAACCATTGGAATTTGGACATTATCATTCATCACAAGTTCACAACTAACCAATTACAAAACAAAGGTTGTGTGAAATTGACTGGTAGGCGTTTTCATGAAAGCTTGACTGGTAGATTTCCGACATCTGACAGCCCACATTTGTAGGTGCCCATGGGAATAAGCGACGTGGCAACTTATGACCGACTCCAAATACATTTCACTCAGGTCCCTGAAATATGCCATTTGTACAATATATCGACCTATGTTTTAGTTTAGGTTTGATTTTTTTACTTAACTCATCCAAACCTCAGGTTTAGACCATAACTCGAATTTTGGGGAGGGTTGGTTCATGCTTATCAGACAGTTTTGAAAATCCAATATAAACTAGTAATTCAATCTTGCACTAGGCGGGATAATTTATACTTGAAGCTTCTTAGTAAGTGCGCAAGCGACCTCCCTCTCCACTAACGACTCCGCTTCTACTTTAGTCCTACATCAAGTGTCCCTCATCCCTTGCACTTGACCTGCATCGCACCAAGGAAGCTCATACCCATGTTTGCTAGCTCAATTGGAATTACATGATTACATCTCTATATTTGACTAAAAAGTCTATGCTTGTGAGTCACTGATTTTAAAAAATAATAATTAAACTTCACTATTATAGACAAGAAATGGACAAGTCTTGATCATTCGACCAAGACTATGACCGCTAGACCACTACCCATAATGTGTGAGCCAGTGATTTTATAAACCAATATAAGCTGATTATTCACTCGTTCTCATTAGATTCTTATGATACCTCCTGTCTTGAACAAACTATTTTCTGCACTACTCAATTGAAGCTATCACGTTCTCATATGCCTTTTCAAACTCTTTAAGGATGTGTTTGGTTGAAGCTATCACGTTCAACTCATGTCTCAATCACATAATTAATAGCAATTTAGAGTTCATCCTCTAAAATTAAAAGTGAATGCTAACTTTAAATTGAAATAAAAGACAATTGTAAATGAATTGAATTTTTTTATGTTGATGATGAAGAATGATTCTCACTTTGTTCTTAAGAAAACTATAATAACATGATCAATACGTATGGGTTGATTCTCAAGGGGCTTAAATCAAACAAAACTCAACTTTAGGAGGTCCAACTTTATTTTCCAAAATCTAAATTTTCGTCTCACCATGAATAAAAAAACAATACTATCCTCCTTTATAACCACCCCGAGAAACCTCCACTAAACTCATTCACATTTTCATTCCAACATCCAACCATGGCACCCATCACAGCTCTAATCCTCGTCACCTTCTTTGCCTTCTCCTCCGCCCTTGACATGTCCATCATTTCCTACGACCATCGCCACCCTGACCATCCTCGAACCGAGCTCGAAACGCGTGAGCTATACACCGAATGGCTAGCCAAGAACAAGAAAAGTTATAACCAATTGGGAGAAGAGGGCAAGCGCTTCGAAATCTTCAAAGATAATCTTCGGTTTATCGAAGAGCATAACTCGTTGAACCGAAGCTACAAGCTTGGATTGACCCGCTTTGCGGACCTGACTAACGAAGAGTACCGAGCCTTGTTTTTGAGCACCAGGACGGACGCTAGGAGGAGGGTGATGAAGGGTAAGCGCGCTAGCCAAAGATATGCTTACAGTGGCGAGAAGCTGCCGATGTCCGTCGATTGGCGAGCTAGCGGGGCCGTCACCGGAGTCAAAGATCAAGGAATGTGTGGTAAGCTCTAATTAGAACCCTTCATTCAAACATATTCATAACAACCATTCATACATGTTAAGTTGAAATCACAACAAGTGGATGATGTTGACCTTGGTAGTTATGTTAGTTACAAATTGCAAGCTTCATATGGGCCGGGGTGAGAAATCCAACTAAAAGCCCATCAGGCCCGAAAAAAAATCAAAGGCTCATGAGGCCCAGAGAGATTCATTAGCGTATTTTAGTAAAATAATTATTCATGTTTCTAACGTGCGCGAGGATGGACAGGGAGCTGTTGGGCGTTTTCAACGGTGGCCGCGGTGGAAGGGATCAACCAGATCGTCAGCGGAGAGTTGACCTCTCTCTCAGAGCAGGAGCTCGTCGACTGCGACACCGATCAGAACGCCGGATGCAATGGAGGACTCATGGACTACGCTTTTGAATTCATCATCAGAAACGGCGGTCTTGAGACCGAAGCCGATTATCCGTACACCGCCGTGGACGGCGAGTGCAGCCTTTCTTCGGTTCGTCTCACAAATCCTCCTAATCGATCTGATGAATCGATTCATTTTTGTCATATTCTGAGCCCTAAATTGCTGAATTTTGTTGCAGAAGAAGAAGATTTCGAAGGTTGTGAGCATCGACGGTTATGAGGATGTTCCTCCTTCTGAGAAATCGCTGCAGAAAGCTGTGGCTCATCAGCCAATTAGTGTCGCCATTGAAGCTAGCGGCCGAGCTTTCCAGCTCTACCAATCGGTATGTGCTCGTATTTCCCTTTTCTTACATTTTAATTGAATCAGTTGGTTAAAAATCTGTTTAATAAATCTTAAGCAGTATTGAGCAGATTCAATTCATATAGTTTATCAAATTGCTCAAACCAGATGCTGAAGCTTTCCCCAATTTACTTGACAAATGTTCGACACTTAGTGAAGATAATGTGCTGAAACATGTCCGGAAGAAATTATTTGGATTGTTAATTAGGGTTTAGATTTTTTTTGTACATTGTATTGGAATGCGAGATCGGCGTATAAGGAAGTAAGTGGTATTGCGCATTTTAGGCTCAGTGAAGTGGTTGAATAGTATGTTGATATGGGGCTTGTGGGTGTTATGCAGGGTGTTTTTACCGGTGAATGTGGGCAAGAGCTAGACCACGGTGTGGCTGCAGTTGGGTATGGTAGTGAGAATGGCCTGGATTACTGGATAGTGAGGAACTCATGGGGCACTGACTGGGGTGAGGAAGGATATATCAGGATGGAGCGAAATGTGGTTGGGAGGAGGCTCACTGGCAAGTGTGGTATTGCAATGGAACCATCTTACCCCACCAAGAACAACAATCCATCAATTGCTAGATTTATGAAGAACTAGAAGTCGACGAAGTAAGAGGGGCTAATGCGAAATTGCAAAAAATGGTAAGAGGCAGTTGCAGAGGCTGCTTGTTTGATTCTTCTGCTGCATCCCTCTGGCTTGCGTAAAGGAGCTGCAGAGAAGTGTTGTTGTGAATATAAGTTGTTTTTCATTCTGGTTTCAGACAGCATTTTCAAAAAAACTTAAAACTGTGTTACACTAAACAGTTCCCTTTCTATTAGAATAAAAGCATGTATCACACGCTTGTGTTTGATTTATGAAATGAAGTTCAATTGCAACATCATTCATTTTGATCGGAAGTCTGAATTCCAGTAATGTTCATTGTAATATGAAGAATGCTCTTCACATCTAAATTCAAATTTATAGTAGGGAGTAGATACTGAAGTATAGGGCCCCCCGTATAGCTTCTGTCGTGCCACTGTACATGTGCACCCCGGCGAACGTTGGTTAAACCTGTTTTCTTGATGGAAATGGGAGATTGATAGAAACCTACACTTCAATTGATATAAAAAATATACTAGGTAATTGTACCAATCTCTAATGATCAATGAAAAACACCTGCCCAAAGTCAGGGCAGTAACTTGTAAAGTGGCATTTTGGCATATTGGAATGCATGCCATCCCTCGCAATACGACGTCGTGCACAACGCTACAAATGGTTCAATAATTGAATTGGATATAGATCATAAATACCAAAACGCACCGTTTCGTCAAAGGAAGTGCAAGTGGACTTGGACCTCTCCATTCTACATCGATTCAATTGCCATATTCGCAAATCCGCTTCTGACAAGCTTTGATCCTTGCCTGAATCGGCGCCTGAAATCTCATCGGAAAACCAGCAGCCGGCAGATCATTCCGTTTTCGATTCGAATAGGTAATCCATCCTCCGAACCAACGCGTAAGTTTAAGCGGTCACCGACATGATTTTTGCACACATTTTCATCGATTTCTTGAATGTGATGAGATCCTTCAATCTCAAGTTTGATATGCCTGATGATGGATCTCTTTATTTTCTATTTGAAAATGCCATTCTACGCTAGCCAATTTGCTTTTTAAGGATCTACCGGTTCAGATTGCTAGCATTTGCAGAAAGGGATACCGATTCGATCGATCGATCTTAACATCTTATTTTGTGCTGATTCATGTGAAATATGATACTTCTGAGATGCGCAAATGTTGTGGTATGAGTGCAGTCAACTTCTCAGGTTGAGATTGATCAGGATGCTTGGTATCATTTTATGTTTTTATTATATGAGTAGTTTAGTTTAGCCCGGCTTGTTTAAAATATTAACTAGTTTTTAGCTTCGGATGCTCTGTTGTCAATTGCCAATGCTGTTGATATTGCTGATGCCTGATACTATAATTAGAGTATGGTAAAGTAGTGCATGTCTACAGATTCACTTATTTATTCCTTTGAAGTAACATCTTCGTTTAAAAAAGGTTCGGAACTCGCAATAACTGAAGTTGTAAAACTTTGAGCGTTCTAATGTTGTGGTTGTTTTTCAGAATGGATTCAAGTACACCTGACTCGTCGGCACAGCCTCAAGCTCAAGCTGTTGAAACTGATGCTACTCAATCTACTGTCACCGCCACAGCTGATAGTGGACATGCCAAAGAAAATATAGCCCATGAGCCACCCTTAAATTCTACACCTGAGATCCAAGATTTAAAAGATTCACAACCTGCAGCAACATCTGGTCAGAGCCCATCAAGTAAAACTGGAGTCTTAAGTTTAGCAAGCTTAACTAGTAGGTTAGGATTGAAACTGCCTTTAGGAAATTCGGCATCAGATAGTACCGCTGAAAATGGCTCTACAACACCTCAAGGTGGAGTGCTTGAGTTATTTACAAAAGGGATAGTTGACTCATCAAAGAATGCAGTGAAAGCTGTGCAGGTTAGGGCACGTCATGCTGTATCTCAAAACAAACGAAGATACCAGGCAAGTGACCAACTAGTCTTGTAATGATTTTGTTAAGATCATTTATAATATATCACTATTTTTTCTTTCTTCAGTTTTACATTCCAGTGTCACTACTTCATCCTTATCTCTTTCGTTACTAGTCTTAATTAAAACGTTTTAAATAGTGATCACAATGCTGTTTTTGTACAGCATGATTGTTTATCATTGATCTATGGTTCCAACATGGGGATTTGATTCAGTATTTTGATTTCAGGAAGGAGGATTTGATTTGGATTTGACTTATATCACTGAGAATGTTATAGCTATGGGTTTCCCTGCTGGTGATATGAGTTCTGGCTTCTTTTTTGGTTATGTGGAGGTACAGAAATGATGTGTCGCCTGAAAACAGTCAATAACAAAGTGCTGCATTGTAATGATGTTTCGTTTATTGATCTTACTAAATTGACTATTAATATAATTGGTAACTGCAGGGTTTTTATCGAAACCATATGGAAGAAGTGATCAAGTTTTTTGAGACCCATCACACTGTAAGTTTGTTCCTTTGTGAAATCGAGGATTTATAAGACGAACAGTATATGCTTCTTTTGAGTGGAAGTAATGATCTCAATCGAATGGTTTGCTGACAAAGATGATCACGATGCTCCCAAACTAACGTCATCTAGAGTAGGATATAATAACCTTTTCATTTAGCAATTTCAGTTAGAATTAAGCTGTGCTTAATTCTGTCTGTGATTCGTTGACACAGTGCATTGTTCTCGGCAGCAAAAATTACACAGCTAGTAATTATGGCTGATATTAGTGATCTGTTTACTTGCAGGGAAAGTATAAAGTTTATAACCTGTGTTCAGAGAGACTGTATGACTCAGGCTTATTCGGTGGGAAGGTAAGATGCTTTTTTGATTGAAGTAAGGTTGAGTTGGTAAATACAAATGTGGAAAATGATTTTGTGTAACCACTATCTGATAAGATCATAAAAATGGTCAAAAGTTATACTCCCGATCTTTCGTGTGCTTTGTTTTGCTTTTTTAGTGACTGTTGTATGAGCTCAAAAGAACTTCTCTCAAATTTTTTGCAGGTTGCTTGTTTTCCATTTGATGATCACAATTGCCCCCCTATTCAAATGATAACCTCATTTTGTCAAAGTGCATACTCATGGTTGAAGCAAGATATTGAAAACGTCGTGGTAGTACATTGTAAGGCTGGAATGGCAAGGACAGGACTGATGATTTGCAGTCTTCTTTTGTTCCTGAAGGTGAAGTTTGACAACAAGAGTATTTAAATTTTTATTTCATGATCTGAACTATCATTGTAACTTATTGTGTCCTGTTTTTTTCCAGTTCTTTCCAACGTCCGAGGAGGTCATTGACTACTACAACCAGAAGAGATGCGTTGATGGGAAGGGTTTGGTTCTACCCAGTCAAATTGTATGTCAATATCAGTGACTTACCAGCTCTCTTGATCAAACAAAAACCAGCAATTTGTTTATAATTTGGAATCATTATTTTTGTTTACTAGAGATATGTCAAATATTTTGAACGCGTCTTAAAAGACCATAATGGCGAGAATCAGCCTCCACGTAGGTACAGTCATGGGCTTTCTCTTCAGTAGTTCAGTACTTGTTTCATTTTGTTTTTTATCCAAAGAAGCAGATGGATGAGAAGTTCATAACGAATCCCTTTTATCATGGCAGGTGCATGCTGAGGGGATTTCGGCTTCATCAGTGCCCTTACTGGATAAGGCCAGCCATTACTATCTCCAATCATAATGGTTTTCCAGTACCCTTTTCCATGTTTAAACCTTCCTTTACAATGAGTCTTTAATGACTTGGATCTGAAATCCAACTTGTGCTTGATTATACTGCTTACAGAAATTGATAGATAATGCTTTGTTCATCCATAATGTCTGGTTTAATCTTTTTTCTTTTCTTTTCAAAATGGTCGTTCACAACAAATAGTTGCAACAGTTTTTCATTTAGAAAAAGTAGGCCACCAGCCATCCCCTCAGAACACTCCACAGAAGCCTCGGTAATTGTTGATATGTCAATGATGGAGAACATTGTGTCCAACTATATTGATTTTTATTCTTTGCATTGTCACAATCATATTATGATGAATATAAGCCAGTTGACATAGGAAATACTTAGTTATGCATTTATTATGTATCCATATAGAACATTGTGTCCTCCTTTATTGATTTTCATTCTTTGCTTTGTCACAATCATATTATGAATGAAATATGTCTAAAGTAGCATGAACCTGTTAACTATGTTTTTTCCTCATTTTCTTCAATTTGGCATTAATGCATAACTAGGTTTCTTTGTCATATGCAGGAATTTTGTTCTCTACCAAAAAACATCCAAAGACTAAGGATCTTATGGTAATATTTATTTTATGCAAATAGTATTTTCAGTCTCACGGTATAACTTGAAACTTAATTGGCTCAACTTATTTCAGCCTGAAGATTTCTGGATCCGCGCACCAAAGAAAGGTCTTGCAGTTTTTGCATTGCCCGGTGAACCTGGTCTGACAGAGGTAGCAGGAGACTTTAAAATTCATTTTCAAGATAACCAGGGAGACTTTTACTGGTTTGTGAACTGCTCATTTCATTTTTACTTGAACTGTTTCATACAACCAAGCGCTTTCCTCATAATAATGCATGAACATGACACTTGAGCACTGCCTGTAGGCTATTAATTTAAGTTAATATCCGGATTTCGGCAATGTTTCTTTATTGTGAGATAACTTTTGTTCCATATTTTGCAGTTGGTTGAATACAACAATGATGGAAAACAGACATACTCTGAACCCCTCTGACCTTGATGGCTTTGACAAGGTAATACTGATTATGTGTAACCTTAATTTGAAGCGCCTCTTCTGCTGTCACAAATTGTTTTAAGCCCCGTCGCCTGTGTATCTTGATATTGTCTTTCCAGAGAAAACTACCTTCTCCTGGCTTTCAAGTTGAAATCGTCATGGTAGATTACGATGGAACTACTCCAATAAAGTCCAAAGCTAATTCCAGTAATAACGCATCTGGTGGTAGTCCCAGCAATCCTCCCCTTCAAAAGAACGAAACTCCTGCAACTTCCAACAATAAAAAGACGCCTGTCAGTGATGACAAGGATGATGTTTTCTCAGACAGTGATGGGGATGTGACTCCTAAAACCAAGACACCTCGGGGTGATTCTACAAGCCGCATGAGGCCTGACCAATTTGAAACTGCAACGGACAGTACTGCAGAACAACATCACATCAGCAACAAAGAACCAACTCGCACCAATCTCTCAAGTAGTGAACAGAGCCTCCATGCAGCAAAATCAGAAGCTCATACTGAAACGCCAACCGCAGTGAGTGATTTCAAACCTATTGCTGCTGATGCTTCTGTCTTCACTTTCGGAGATGAGGAGGATTTCGACAGTGAATAAAATAAACTGATCAATGAAGCTCATATCCAGTTGTTTGTAACAAGGAAAAGTACCCTTATAAATTAGCTACTCCATTATATGGATTACCCAAATGCGCTATTTGATCTACTACGTTTTGACTAAAAACATTATTTCGTAAAGCTCTACTTGATAACGCTTTGGGTATGAGCACCAAACAGTTTCACCCTTACCACAACACAATATTTGAAGCCTGAACATAGAAACCGCACCACTTTCCCCCTCAAATACATACATTAGCACCATGCGACTATGGACAACAGAATGATCATCCAATTAGAATGGTCATCAAGTATTTCGAAATTGATTGGGTCACAATTTTGATGCCTCAAATTTATAGTTTATTCATATGTCAACTTTATAAAATTCAATAACACTAATATGTATACATAAACGCAAAAGTAAATAACCTATGAAGCTAAATATTGTTACCTTTACTGCATCCTCAAGTTATACGAACAAAGACAAGAGCATTAAGCTTTTGATGCTCTAGTCTATTGCACATTTTTGAATGAATGTGCTCAAACGCACTCCATTGAATGAATGTGTTCGCAACATGATCGACTCAAAATGCGAATGACAAACTTTTGCACATTTGGAGTATCACATCTATAAGATCACAATTGATCTTGAATATTTCAGACATATAAAAGCAATATAAACACAACTAAATAGAATAATATGACTCTGAATGTAAAATAAAATAATTTTTTTGACATCACCGTTATTTCGATCATGAATAGCAATTTAGCTTTCAAAATCACATTCCACATTTTTTAGTAGTCTCATCACATTTTTCAACTAAGCCTGCAAACCTAGATCTGCATAATAATACCTTTTAGTGACATCCAAAAGGCCAAATATGGTGTTCTGGTGCTAATCAAATTCATCATTATTGAACCGGATAGCTAGACTAAGTCTATAAGTCGCGGCGTAAAGATTTTTCCAAACCTGTAAATCCCAACATCTATCTAAGATTTTTAAGTAATGCTCTACTTTCTTCTAAACCTCCCCATAATCTCCTCTCTAACTTTAAATATAGCTCTGTAGAGAATTTCATCGCGGGTTTATCTTCGCTATCAACATCACGTAGCACCCAAACAAGTGGCTCAGTAAATTTTACAATATCACCACATTGTTTCAAGAACAAAGTGTCCAAGACTTGATCCACAATTTTTTTTTGCCTTAGTGTCATTAGCATAAGTTTAGCTTGTCCATCTCTAGATGTTATCATTGCTCTCAATGCGTCTTTTTTTTACCCAAAATACTTGCATTGCAGTAAAATTAGTAACAAAGGATAGGGGATGGCAAGAGTATTTCTCTTTGACAAGACAAAGAGAAGAGTTCAACATCTACCACATTTGATGAGGCAACATACCGGTGGAAGAAAAAATACTTCATCCAGTCCCTATATCCGCTTAGCCGCTACTTTTATTTTATTGCAGAAGTTATTGGTCAACAAAAAGCGTTGAGAGCAATGTAACATCTAGAGAATGCAGTGAAGAAAACGGTGACGCCTAGGCGCCCGCCTCTTGCCTAGGCATTCGGGCGACCATCAAAACGCCTTACATAGGCTGAAGTGGGCAGTTTCCGTAAAGCGTTCGCCTTTTACCGCCTAGGTAAGGGCCAAGGAGGCGAGAGGCGCTCTCCTTTTAGCAATCTGTCATTTTAATAGCTAAAACCCTAGAATTTAGGCTGGAGCAGCCACGGTGTCGGTCAGAAAAGGTGACAAAATGGACTGATGGATGGATTCATGGATGGATTAAACGGTTCGCGGATTAAATGGATTTAATCCGTTAGGATCCATTAGTGTTAATGGATTAAACGGATGGATCACTAATGGTTGGTGGATTAGCGGATGAATCCATTTAATCCATTTGATCCGTTTCATCCATTTAACCTTTTTAATCTATTTAGTGCATTTACTCATTTAATCCATTTATTTTAAATGTGTATCAAAACTTTTTATGACTGGTAGAATGTATAAAGATCATTATTGAAACTAAAAAAAATTAAATTGAGTTATTTCTAAACACACAAGATCAAATTGTCGTATTTTTCTAATTAATTTTAATTCAATTTAGACCTTTGCTGCTTTAAAACAGTGCTGGGAGCAAATAAAAAATCCGATGGAAGCAAGCTACATATCGTTGCGTAGATAACTCAAAGATCTACAACTCTCTAGTTTGCACCGAAAGGAGAAGGGGTCATTTAGAAGGTCGAAACACGAGCCGAAGTCAGATAGAAGTGTGTATCGCTACGAATTCTGCAGTTGCGCCGACTTTGGCTCGTGTTTCAACCTTTTAAACGACCTTTTCTGTTCTCGATGTAAACTAGAGAGTTGTAAAGCTTTGAGTTAGCTACGCAACGAGGCATACCTCGTCTCGATCCGATCTTTCGTCTGTTTTCAGCACTCATTTGAAACATCAAAGGTCTAATCTGCCGTTAACAGTGTTATTACAATAATATTATTATTACATATGTATTTTAATAATTTAATTGAAAAGATAAAATATAAAAATCTGTTTGATGGATTAATGATAAATATTTTCGATGGATTAATAATTGCTTAATGGATTAATGGATGCTTAATGGATTAATGGATTAAACCGTTTAATCCGTTTACTAATGGATTGTTAATGGATTTGGATTGATTCAATCCATTAACTAAATATATGGATAACGGATGAATTTTCATGGATGGATAAGGGACGGATAATGGATAAATTTGCCACCTCTAAGAAAACCTTAGAATATGCTAAAGTTCCCAAAAAAAGATGTCGTTTTAATTAGTTAAAACTATCTTTCAAATGCAAAATAGTAAACTGAAAAATGAAAAATACAACTGGATTCCAGCAGAAAGGTTTTAATTTATTTATATTTATTTTAATGATTATATGATATTAGACTGACTGATTAAATAGTTTTACACTTCTAAATTGTACTTTCTTCATTATTTTATTTATAATAAAGAAGAACGCCTTTATCGTCTTTTCTCGCCTTTTTCTCGCCTTCTTTTTTTTTTTTACTGAGAGAATGAACAAGCTAAGCTTATGCTAAAGACAGTACGGCAAAAAAATATATTACAAACCAAGTATTGAACGCTTTGTTCGGGAATTAATGCGGTGATATTGTGAAACTTACAAAGCACAAGATTTGGTATGTGATACAGTTAGGATACCAATATCACGGTCATACTTGCAAGGTCATTGTGTAAAGCATCCCCCGTTCATTAGTTACCAGTAGTTAAATATGGTTACGACACCTCCATCACCTCATTAGAATGGTTATACCAAGTGTTTCAAAATTGATTGGGTCATAATTTTGATTACCTAGATACAACATTGGTCAAACATACCAATATAATAAACTTACACCACATTAATCTCAGCACATTAATCATTACCTAGATACAACATTCAGAAACTTGAAACTGAAATAAGAAATGTGATACAGGAAACTCCAATATTTTAATCCTAACTGTAGAAGTAATTAGTATCCTCGTACTGGTTGAAGAACGCTAACGACATGAATTTATAAGTCAATATAAATAAAAAAATAGATCACATAGAAATTCACATTTTATAAAGCACCTTATTTTCAAGCAACTCCATGAACCTGACTGTGCCATCCTCCACAGAAAACCAGGGGTGTGTGTGTTGCAACCAGGGTCAAAATAATCGACCGATCAGGGTGCCAAATGAATAGAATATATCTCGAACATCGAGAAAAAAATCGACCGATCAGGGTGCCAAATGAATAGAATGATACACAATGCGAGCAAAAATAGAGAGCATAAACAACATATCTCGAACATCGAATAACATGTGAAAAGTAAAACATGGCCAAAAGTCAGCATATAATATGAAAGTCATGAATGCGCAACAGCTGACTAAAACAACAAAAGGTTATGAAGAGAAATGCATGAGGAGCTAAACAGCGTCTGATCTCCCCTCGGCATCAGTGGAACCGGCAGAGCCGACTGTGCGAGAGGGCCCAACCTGGTGGTCAAAACCGGTAGGAGGCGCATTATATGGAGGGCACAGCTCGTCGGCCTGAGGGAAATGCCTGTAGAATCGACGAGGGCCAGCAAACTGGGGCGATGGTGGGTGTGTGTAGGCAGAAAACTGATGATGCTGGAAAAACTCACACCAAGAGTCCTAGGCGCACTGCTGTGCTCTGCAAGCCTGATACCAGAAGTCGGAGATGCTCTCCGCCATCTAATCTTGCTAATAGGCAAGACGACTCCATCCGGCGATAAGCATGCCCTGGTTGGCTAATATCCGACTCTAGTCAGCTAAAATCTGGCGCTGTCCCTGCTCGAGCCTAGTAAGGCGCTCCAATATGATCTAGGAAAATGGGACGTCTTGGGTGCGCGTTAGGGGCTTGATGGGAAATTTTCTTTGGTGGAGGGTGACTTTGGAACGAATGCTCATTGGGTGGAGTTGTAGGAGCAGATGATAAGCTGGAGTATGATTTAGAATCGGAAAATGGGTAGTAGACTCCATTAGTTTTGCCTCTCCTCTTAATGAACTTGTTTTTCTTTGCTCTAGCTATTCTCCGAAGAGGTTCGGTGGAATGGACCCAAGTCCGGCTTAAGCATGGTCATACCCTTCAATGTAAGCGCTTTCGTCTCTGGTGGTGGACAATTATTGTCATTAAAAGTGAAGTTACACTTTATAGCCAAATGAGTGACAAACGAACCACCACCAAGTGCCAACACTTGCGAAGTCTCCTTCAAACCGTTTGGCGAGAATTGAGAACCAATCAAGAACATTTCCTACATTAATTGCCAGCATGATATCCAAGTCATGGTTAGTTACCATCCGTCCTCACGAACATTAATCCCCATGGCAATTAAACGATGAATGACTTTCCAAACCGTATTCTTGATAGTGGTGGCCGAATAACCTGACACAAACCACTAATCCCTGGCCGAGATTTCTCGACAAAACAAATACCTATCCACATCCGCGTACTTGATCTTATTCTCTCCATTCATAGGTAATCCCAACATTTCACAAACAACATCCTTAGTGAGCCACCCAAAACAAATTTCCGATGGATAATTTCTTTGCCCACATTCCTAACCGCTTCGAAAGAGCTAATGAATTCCCTCACAAGCTTCGGGTACATTCCCGGATCAACAGTGAATAATATCTGTAAACCGCATTGAGAAAGGCGAGAATGAACCTCATCCCCAATTTCTAAGAGCATCCATGTCGGGGTATAGCGTGATTGCCGGCTCCTTGTCCATTTTTGTGATCAATGCCAAGTTATCTGAATGTTTCCTATTTATGAATGTTAAGGTCCGATCATATGGATAGAGAATAGGCTCAGTTTTCACGACTTGGGTAGGAGGAGGAGGCATTGATCCTATTCCCCATCCAAGTCGTGCAAACTGAGCCTATTCCATATCCATATGATCGGACCTTGACATTCATAAATAGGAAACACTCAGATAACTTGGCATTGATCACAAAAATGGACAAGGAGCCGGCAATCACGCTATAACCCGACATGGATGCTCTTAGACATTTAGAAATTGGGGATGAGGTACATTCTCACATTTCTCAATGCGGTTTACAGATATTATTCACTGATGATCCGGGAATGTACCCGAAGCTTGTGAGGGAATTCATTAGCTCTTTCGAACCGGTTAGGAATGTGGGCAAAGAAATTAGCCATTGGAAATTTGTGTTGGGTGGCTCACTAGAGAGGCTCACTAAGGATGTTGTTTGTGAAATGCTGGGATCTCCTATGAATGGAGAGAATAAGATCAAGTACGCGGATGTGGATATGTATTTGTTTTGGCGAGAAATCTCGGCTAGAGATGAGTGGTTTGTGTCAAGTTATTCGGCCACCACTATCAAGAATAAGGTTTGGAAAGTCATTCATCGTTTAATTGCCATGGGGATTAATGTTCGTAAGGAGGGAGGACGGATGGTAACTAACCATGACTTGGATATCATGCTGGCAATTAATAAAGAAAACGTTCTTGATTGGTTCTCAATTCTCGCCAAACGGTTTGAAGAATATGTGAAGGAGACTTCGCAAGTGTTGCCACTTGGTGGTGGTTCGTTTGTCACTCATTTGGCTATAAAGTGTAACTTCACTTTTAGTGACAATAATTATCCACCACCGGAGACGAAAGCGCTTACATTGGAAGCATTGAAGGGTATGACCATGCTTAAGCCGGACTTGAAGACTCGGGTCCATTCCACCGAACCTCACAAGAAATCTCTTCGGAGAACAGCTAGAGCAAAGAAAAACAAGTTCAACCTTAAGAGGAAAGGCAAAACTAACGGAGTCCAGTGCCTATTTTCCGATTCTAAATCATACTCCACCTTATCATCTGCTCCTACATCTCCACCCAATGAGCCTTCGTTACAAAGTCACCCTCCACCAAAGAAAATTTCCCACCAAGCCCCCAACGCGCACCAAGACGTCCCATTTTCCCAGACCATATTGGAGCGCCTTACTAGGCTCGAGCAGGGACATCGCCAGATTTTAACTGAACAGGGCCGGATATTAGCCAACCAGGGCATGCTTATCGCCGGATGGAGTCGTCTCGCCTATCAGCAAGATCAGATGGCGGAGAGCATCTCCGACTTCTGGTATCAGGCTTGCAGAGCACAGCAATGCGCCCAGGACTCATGGTGTGAGTTTTTCCAACATCATCAGTTTTCTGCCTACACACACCCACCATTGCCCCAGTTTGCTGGCCCTAGTCGATTCTACAGAGATTTCCCTCAGGCCAACGAGCTGTGCCCTCCATATAATGCGCCTCCTACCGAGTTTGACCACCAGGCCGAGCCCTCTCACACAGCCGGCTCTGCCGGTTCCACTGATGTCGAGGGGAGATCTGGCGCAGACAATGATGATGACGCTGTTTAGCTCCTCATGCATTTCTCTTCATAACCTTTTGTTATTTTAGTCAGCTGTTGCGCATTCATGACTTTCATATTATACGCTGACTTTTGGCCATGTTTTACTTTTCACATGTTATTCGATGTTCGAGATATGTTGTTTATGCTCTCCATTTTTGCTCGCATCGTCTATCATTCTATTCATTTGGCACCCTGATCGGTCGATATTTTTGCTCGATGTTCTATTCATTTGGCACCCTGATCATTTGGCCCCTGATCGGTCGATTATTTTGACCCTGGTTGCAACACACACAGGGGCGGATCCAGGATTCAAAAGTAACCCAAAAGTAACCCTGGGTAAAAAAAATTTGAGCGGTAGCGAGCTTGCAAAACTCTGCTCCCCTGCGATTATTTTGTAGTTCTTACACACACGGATAGACAGGAAATATGTTTAACTTATTTTGTATCGAAATATGTTTAACTTATTTTGTTTTACCTTTAGCGAATGGACAGGAACTCAGTCTTCCTTGGGGCTGCAAGGTTCTAATAATAGAGCGATCCTGAGTACACAGAAGAAGTCGAAAAATTAGTTTCAGAGAGGTTTTGCTGTAAATTTTAGAAGTGTAGGATTATCTATCTACCTTGCCACCAATTTCCTCTAGAAGCTCCCTGGGAATTGTTTCCATTAGGATCACCATCTTCCTTGTCCTTCTGGTAATCCGTCAAACAAACAACATAAACACGCGAAACATAGACATTAGAGACAACCTTAATTTCATGTTCCAATCATCAGTGTATATAAACTTACAATTGAGCGCTGTCCGGCGGAACTGGTGGTGGAGGAAGTGGAGGAGTATATATCCTGTCCACCATAGTAAAGTGATGAACTCAGGTGACATGGCTGAGCTTTCTCTTGCTGACCCATTCCAGCAATTCCCACAAAATTAGATTTAAAGAAATTAAAAGGCATGTTTAAAAAATTGATCAAATCTAATCTGGAAAAGCTACAAAAAAAAAAAGAAGCTACAAGAAATATAAAAAGAAGTGATCTTTAGCAACCTGGAGATCCCTTCTTGGAGCCCCAATCCTGCTGCTGGCTCCCTTCAGCCTGAAAACCCAGAAAAATTAAAAATTCAAATCTGATAACACCACACAACCTAGTAGGAAACCCAAACAAACCTCCATCCACCGCAGACAGCTCAGCCGCAGTGATATTCGGAATGGCCTCATCATCTTCTCCAACACATCATCCGGCAACGTCTCCAGAACCCTAAATCGTACAGTCTCGACTCCATCCAATCTGACTGTCTCTCGCTCCCTAGCTTCGAATCCAGTACTACTCTTCTAACCCGCCACCGGCCCACCGTCGTCTCGCCCCTGGGATCAATCGAAGGTCGCCTGTCTTCTCACAATTCGTGCGATGTCGTGCGCTTACAGGTTTTACAAAAAAAAAAAATTAGACCCAAATTCTACCCGGGCTGCAGCCCGACCAGCCCACCAGCTGGATCCGCCCCTGCACATAATTGAGGGAAGGTTTCTCGCCGATCGATTTCGTCAGCATACTTAAAGATATATGAAGTGTCAAAGACTCTGGCATTTTCTAACTTCATTACTGCAGTCATGAATACAATAACTCAGAGCCGTGTAAATGGGATATTGATTAATTGTTTGCGATGTAAAATATTATGCAACAAACAGGAAGAACACAGAGATGCTACAGTCATGATAAAACGAAAATATTAATTTCAAGGATTGCTACATTTAACCAAATTAGTTTAGAGAACTGTCCAATGTGAAACTCAGAATAATATAACACAAGCTTATGCATTACCTGTGCATGTGCCTCAGCCAATGTGAAATAAACTACTTTCAATGTTACGGCTTTGACTCCGGTTGTTGTAGGTTCTGTAATCTTTAACATTTTTCTAAGGATTCACAAGTTCATCAAGCGTAACCTGGAAATTTAAAGCAATTGAGCATGTAAATACTACTCACCATCTTAGTTACAATTGTGTTGGGTTAGTTGATTGAAGGCACATTATGACCAAAACAGCCATCAAACATTGGCAGCTTTGCCAAACGAAATTTAAGAACCACAAGGCTAGAGCAAAGATTTACCCTGGATTATTTAATGCTTGCAGTTTGAACCTCCTATCACATATTACATTAGTCTCAATCACATATCCTTCAGGCCTTTTTCTCTGCCCACGAGAGACAAAATCAATGCGAGTGTTTAAAAGAGGAGGATATCAATGTGAGTGTTTGAAAGATGGTTGTTAACTCTTAACAAAATCAACATTTCAACGGACCTCCTTATCATAAACCTCCAGAAAGGCTTTCTATCCACCTTGACTTCCTTTCATTCCTCGTAGCTGAGTCGGCTTCACCATCGCAACCAAAGCCTGTCACAGAGAACAATCACAACGCCATAAATTGAAACCACTACATCTCAAATACGCATAATCAAACTCCAGAAGACAACTCCTACTCCATGTCTGATTCAAGGTTTAGAAAGTTATGAACCGCTTACAGGCTGGTCAGCTTCGGCGATTACGCTATCCATTTGACCGTCCGTTGAGCAACGTCAAGGCTGACGTGGCGATTGCAGAAATCGACGAGTTCGCCACTTCCTACGGAAAGCTCTATTGATGACGGATGACACCGAAGACGAGTGAGAAGAAACCCGAATTTCGCGAGTCTGTCTGAAACCCTAGATCAATTATTACCTTACTGAATATTTAAAAAAAAAAGAAGGGAAAATGACGTGTAACTATTCCCTATTGAAAATTAGGTGAGAACTATTAATAATGACAATTAAGAGATAATTTCAAAAAAAATTATTTGACATATAACAATTAATTGTCAATTTCAACTCAAAATTGATACCCCTCTCTCTTTTTCCCTTTAAAAAATTATAATTATTCAATATAAATAATTATACTTATTTTGACAATAAAACCCCAAATTTATTTCAAACGAAAATATAAATTCAAACAACTTCACAAAACCTGCTGGCCATGCCTCAAGCTTACAAACAAATTTATTAACTTGACATTAGCATGATTTCATTAGCGTTGAACCATTTTAGTAACGGGCAAGGGAATGACAAAGAGCCATTGATGCAAGCATCTATAGTTGCGATATATCTATCCTGGATGTATCATGTCTCAGGTTGGATCAGAAATCATCAGCGTCAATCTGCACAGATTCGATAATTCCTACAGCCTCATCCTCAAATACTTGATCAGGTTCTAGCACGATAAACAGTGATCCACGATTTTCTTGCAACCAAATTCCTGCATCGCTATTCACTCCCCTGCACTTTGTGACCTTAACCTTTTGAAGACTAGGAAAGCCATGAGCCAGCGCTTTCACTGCGTTATTGGAAATAGGACACCCCTTAATACAAAGCTTCCTCAAAGATATGCATTTATCAGCTATACACGCAATTGTAGCATCAGCAATGGTTTCGCTCCCACAAAAGACTAATCTTCCCAAGTTTCGGCAATTGGTAGCTATAGCGACCAAGCTTCGGGGTGTAGGATTCATACCTACTAGAACAAGTTCCTGAATGTTGGGACAATGTTTGGCGATAGCAAGCAACCCATCATCCCCGATTCGATTAGTTCTCCACCCGTCAATGTGAAGCTTCCGCAAATTCTTACAGCCCTCGGCGACTGATATAACTCCAACGTCTGAGCACTCTGGCGTCTTCACAATGTGAAGCACTTCCAAACCAGCACAACTTGCTAATGCACTGAGACCCACATCACCGACTCGAATCTTCTCCAAATGCACATCCACCAAATTATTATTGTTCTTCCCGATTGACACCAAAATTCTATCCCAATCACCTAAACACCGATACAGACGCAAAGTTTTCAACTTCTTCGCTCCAATAATGAGCGGCGCAAAGCACTGACCATTATAAAGCTCTACCAGAGAGATGCTTTTAAGAGAAGCAGCTGCCATGCCCGGTCCTATCAACTCGGCAGACCCGGGAAGCTCCTTCATGCTTCTAAGCCGCTTCACAGACAAATCTTCAAGCGACGAGCAATTGTTCAACACAGAGTTCAACCCCGAAGCTCCAAACATACACGAACCAATCGACAACCCCTTCAATCCCTTACAATTCCTGGCAAAAGCGGCCATTCCGATATCCGTAATCCCTCTGCAACCGCGGAGCTTGAGCCTCGTCAGCTTCCTGCACTGTGTCGAAATCAAAACCAGCGCCTCATTGTCCACGCTGCTTGTCCTCCTATCGCATCTAAGCGAGAGCTTCGTCACCGAATCAAACCTGGAAAGCAAGGACTGCAAATAGCCACTCAAATCCGCTTCCGCGTTCAGACACAGACGCTGCCGACTCCTTCCCTCTACCTGGTACCACCTCCGACACACGAGGGAGCAGTTTTCCTTGTCGGCAGACGTAAGCGACGGCGATTGAAAAATACAAGCCAAGCACTCGTCCGGAATCTCATCCGTGTAATCATACCCTCTCACCTCTTTACACTCCGACATCTCAAAATAACAAAATCCTCCCGTATCGACGATAAACCTAAAACAAAACACAGCTTTGACGAGCGAGAAAAACGCCGTTGACTTATCGATAATCAAAATTTCAGAACCATCGTCAAATAGCCCTGCAAAGCTGAGGTTAATTTACAATTGACGAAAAATCGTGATTTTGATTACTAGGGTTTCGCAATTGGGGGAACGCAGCGAGGTCGAAATTGGATGTGAAAGATGGATAATGGAGGAGGACGAGGATGGGTGATGTGAATTTGACTGGAATAACCAGCACAGATTGAAACGGATGATCGTAAATGAATCTAGCCGAAATTCCGGGGAGTGTAATGGTTGGAATGTTCAGCTGAGATTTTTCTTCGGGTCTATATTGTTTGGCTATATTTACATTTTATTTTATTTCCAAAATAATTTTTTTTGTTGTTGGAATGTTCTGAAATAATAGAAAAGTAAAAGCAAAATAATGTTTTTTTTTATGGAAAAGCAAAATAATGACAATTGAATTTGTTGAAGAAAGGGGAAATGTCGAAAAAGCCCTTTCCTAGAGTTTTATTTTTAGTGAAGGTGAAAGTAAAAGACCATTTAGTTCTCTATCTTCTTCATCCAAACCTGCCTGAACATATGAATGATAAGCCAAGAACAAAGTTCTGCGAAATGGTAAGAGATAACCACATTGCGTATGAAATGATAAACTTGAAATTTTGGACTTCAGTAGGTCATTAGAGGCGACCCGCTGCAGTGAACATCTGAAGGATCAATGACTTTTGGCCTGGGAGATAAAGATTTAGTTGCAGCCGAGTCAAGGTCATAATTCACTATGGTCTTTCTTTTCTGAGTTTCTAGATGTGTCGGTGTGTCTTCTGGAACCTCAGTGATGGGACTCAGTGCTTCTGATTGCTTCCCACGGGACAATAGCGCTAGAGCTTCATCTACAGTGGAAGAGCCATTGTCCGCGGCATACAAAATCATTGTTATGGCTTCAACAACCTACCATGATAAATTAACAACCAATTGAGTAAAAGATAAATTTAGTGCTTTACTAAGAAATGTAATTTTACAGGGTTGAGAGTGAAATGAATGAGTTACTTACAGGTGACTTTCCAATCTCAGGACATTGGCACAGGATCTCAATATCCCTCAACTTTGAGAAATAGAAATCTCGTTCCTTCTCGAGACTATCCACAGACAGCTTCAACTCAGTAATCTGAAACAAATTCAGCATTATTTATACTCGCATTTGAAGCATAATTCAGCATTTGATGATTGTTCATATAAGTATGTAGTTAATACCTTTTCATCATATGCAGGACCTTCACTGGAGTTTGGACGAGATATCTTGTTAGTTTGAGTAGTGGTTGTTCCAGAGACTGCTTCATTTTTTCGTGGGCCATGCGAAGAATGAGGTTTGGTGGAAGCTCCTGTTGACTTGCTCACTGCAGCTGGATGTTTCTTGCCTACTTCTTTCACTCCTTTACAAGACTCCCGTCTTTCCAGAGCATTGTAACTAGATTTAATCCAAAGACCAGATTATTTAAGCACAGAAACTCAAGCCCCAAGAAAGTTTTTCAGATGAATTTGGTCATGCCTTGGTAGGCATTTTTGTAGGGTGAAAGCAGTAAATATGCAACACAACACCTAGATATAAGTTCTAAGTTAGCCATCACCTCTGCCATGGTTCTAGTCCTTTTAAGTCATAACCCAATGCTGACCCTTAAACTGAATGCTAATGAAAAATTGCGAAACAGTGTAAGTGCTTTGGTGGAAATCAGTTGATTAGCACTGTAAGAATTTATTATCCCTACCAACTCCTCTTTCTATGCACATGAAAAATTTCCGCACCTAATCAATTTACATGAGGCATATAAAAGCCTTCGGAAACCTAATCACCCTCTGTGAACACACTTTTACCTCCTTCATGTTATGGAAACAATAGTATACCAGCAGTTCTCAGTTTACGTATGGGTCATTTACAGCTCAAGATGGATGGACTCTCAGCAACTCGTTTTTACGGAATACCACCCTCTTCCAAAGAAAGAAAACCGCATGTCATTCAAATACAATTAATTACATGGCTTAGAAATATATGGTTTGGTTACGTAAGGTTACGATTGGCAAATAGTACTTAGTGGCGACCTTATGTCTCTAACTATGTTATTTGTCAACCTACAAGTGTCACCTGAAACAGTACGAGAAACAAATAAAAAGCAGAAAGGCCTAGTTTCAGTACGATGCTCAAAAGTTTTGTTACCTTTGACCACCTCCATTGATTGAATCACAGTACTTCTTCATCCATTGCATAAACTCCAGGTTATCAAGTGGCCTTCCTTTCACCAGCTTGCTGACTTCAATATGCTACAAATCATCAAAAACAAATTCTCATCAAGAAACAATTAACAGCTCTCAAAAAAGTTTTCCTGACTACAAAAATCATCTAATACGAACACCACATTTGGGCGTTACAGATCTAAACAACCCTACTTCCAAATCTGACTAGAGCAATACCTTAGTGATCTTGAGTTTGTTGAAAACGTCCTGTAGAACCTTATAATTCTGAATCATCTCATACTCACTCTTGGCATCAAAATTGACTTTATGCATAGGCACAATCCCCGGGTGCACCGAATCCATCAGCTGGCAATGAACCGCGCCAGAACACGCCTGCAATTACGCATATCCAACACTCAATCAGACAATATACCCAATCTAGGGTTTCCAATCCAATTAATGGAAAGCACAATATCACTGATACAACAAACCTCTTCGACTTTGGACAGGCTGAGTTGCAGAGTCGAATTGATCCATTGCAGAATCTCCGATCTTCCAACGAAGTAGGCCGAATCCATCATCCCGATATTCGTCGCCATTTTTTTCAAATTCTCTAAATCGCTCGGCCTAACAAATCTGAAGAGAACACTAGAATTGAAAATGGCAGAAGAGAGAGAAAGATGTGGAGTTTAAATTTCAAGGCAGAGCGGGCTCTTTGAAAATTCAAAATCTCAGCCTCAACGGTCAGTCGGCGCCTATTAACGATGCCGTTCCGATAAATGGGCTCATTTCGAGCGTATCGTCCACATTTTGGGCCATAATCTGAATTCATAAGCATTGGACCGAGCCAAGTTATTTGTTTGGCATTGGTTTGGTTCAACTATATTTGCCGATAGTGGAGCTGAGTTACAACTTTTAATTAATAGGTTTACTGTTCGATTCGTTCGATTCGTATAATTTTAGTGTATAAGTTTTTTCGTCTTGCATCGGTGTGGACATGTTCTTCCTAGTGTTGTTCTTGTTCGTCCTACGTAGGCGTGTTTGTGTCTTCAGCTTGATTTACAGGCGATACTTTGGTATCTGCCCTCCATGGAGGTTCGTATATATGTACGTGGATTTTCAAGTGAAATATAAAGGTCTCTGCTTCAATGGACTGTTCAAGGATCAAATTCGGATTGCTGCCTTTGCGTGGGTCGTGCTTCAATAATCCAGATATTCACATGTACCTGATAAACGTACACGTGTAATATGCAAGGTTATAAAAATACTGGACTCTAATCAGACAGAAAGAATCCTTGATGATTAATTATTAATCGGTTTTGTATTTTTAAAATTTTAAATCATTAATGATTATATAATTATGATATATATTTTGTGAAGAGCGTTAAAATGAATCTGCCACTCTTGTAGATACTTCCATTTGTATATAGATTTTTTTTTTAATGATGATTATTAGTAGCTTGGCCACAGAACATTCTAGTTTATTGACACATAATTTTTTTTTTTTTGATAAACGTTTATTGACACATAATAAAGACAAGATATTTTGATGGATGCTTTTAGTAATAATATTTGTAGCTGTTGAAATACATTCATATTGAATATTCATTAGCGAAATATTAATAGTAACTACTTGAAATTTGATTGAGTTTAATAGTTTTTTTACTCAAGTATAAATGATACTACATTGATACGTTCAAAAATCTAGTAGACGCATTGCCTATCAAGTTCAAAAATCAAGTTTGAGTATGAACTGATAAACTATATGATGTACATCAGCTTCAAATACGACGAATTTCTCTATCAAGTTCATAAAAAAAAGTTATTTATTACACTCACAGTAAACATAAGATTTTTTGTTTTTTTGATCTGGACTTGTTAGGGGTTAGTTAGTATCCATTTTTTTGTGTCATTTGACAGCATGAGGATTCGAACCAAGAGGGACGCAGCCTCGCTGGTGGGTTTATGCTCCACTGAGACAAACACCAATCCTCCACAGTAAACATAAGATTAAAAACTATAAAACTTAGTCTTTTTAAACTATAAAATTTGAAGTTTTCAGCAATGATGTATTAATGTTTGTAAATTTCAAGAAATTTATGCGGTGGCCGAAAATACAATCATATTGGCTGATAGATAATATGTAGACTTCACAGTTCACACTATCATATTCAGACTTTGAAGTAACAATGATTATTCATAAAATTATAAGACCCGAATTGAGGCTGTATTTTTTTCTTCTTAAAACCATTTTCACTTCAACTTTTTGGGCCATTGTTTTTGCAGTTATTGTCACTCTTTTATTTCTATATTTATTTCTTCGGATGCACAATCAAAATGCACAAAGTGGCAACATGTGACATCACTTGGGGACACACATGACATCTTCTTCTTTTTTTTGAAATGGTACTATTTATACACATATGAAACTCCTTACCAAATAGTTATGGCCAGAGTTAGACTTCATATGTTGCATCTTTTTGTGGGGGTATAGGGTAAAGCAAATTGGACATTGGAACCATTATTGTGGTGATGGCATTTGGTGTTGTGACACCTATGATAGTGAGTGTCCATGCAATAATCTATAACTCACGTATCATTGCTGACCATCAAAATGAGAAATTGGATTTGAATGCAAAAGAATGTATACCCTCTATCAAATTTGTTTTATCATCCATAAGATTCTTCGATTGTGATGAGCCAAGAATCAAAGGTTACATAACATTAGAAGAATATGACGGAGAGGTGTGTTCGCCATCATTGATGAGACACCTTATCTCAAATTGTTTCTTAACGAGTATGACTACATTTATAAGCTTGATGGACGAACTTACAGATCACATGGCTTTGGATTTGCAAATTCTCATCGAATAATCACTTATTTATCATATTTATATCTCTTGTGAGCGCAATTGGTCAAGTAGAAATGCATCCGTGTTTTTCAAGCATTTTCTTTATGCTCGCCTCTCGTGCGCAACATGTCAAAGACAATAACAAATATCATACAAAACGGCACAAGATCTATTGCACCTGCTGCTACAAGAACAATGTACATAATTTGGAGCATGTGAAACAATAAAATCTTTAGGGAATGGGAGGATGAAGAGCGCTCAAATGAGGCAAGTAAATTAGAATGAGGCAGTGAGACACGATCTCAACCACACATCTAACCCCCCGTGCTTTGTGGGCGCGCCACGTGTCCAAATAGTAAACCCACTACCAACAGTAAAAAATAAAAAGCAAATAGTAAAATCCCACTACCACATCTTTAAATCTCAACCATTAGATCAATATCATCAATGACCAAGATCATGCCTTACTGCCTCATTCTACCAACTTTGCCTCAACCGAGTGCTCCCCATGGGAGGATAATGTAATTACTAGTTATAAGGAAACTATTTGGAGGCTCAAAATGAAACTAATTGGCATTGATCATAGGGAGTTTAGTAAAATAGATAGAAATTGGCTAGGTGTGATGGGCATAATGAAGTAGGTTTTGTATTGATGTGTGCTGTGTTTTTGTGGGAGCTCCTTATGTGTCCAACTCCCTGTAGTGTTTTTCTGTTTTTTCTAGTGTGTTTGTGGCCGGTGCTCTTTATTGAATGAATATCACACAAAATTTTTTTAAAAGAAGAGATCGAACAGAAGTACTTTGAGATAGAAGATTTTCTATAAAAAAATTAATATTCTAGTGCTTACCAAATTAATATTCTAGTGCTTACCAAGATTCTTTAAAAAATTTGATGTTCGTAGAATATGTCCATATTAATACAAGAGATTAAATTCAAAAATAAATAAACTAAAATATAAAAGTAAATAAACAGAGATATAAAAGTAAATCAACTAATGTGAAAAAGTAAATAAACTACAACAGAAAACTAAATAAACTAGAAAGTCCATGAATTAATGTAAAAAGTAAATAAACTAATAATTCATATAAAAAATTAAAACTAATATAAAAAATTAATAAGTAATATAACTCAGCTTCTTTAATGCAAGAAGTTTCTTCATATAAACTCCAAGTGAGACAAGTTTCTCAAAATCTTTTACTAATAAATAATGATCCAAATGATAATTTTCCGGAAAAGATACTTCTACATATCCTCTGTTTTGGAATTCGGATTCTAGTTACTCTCTGTTCAAAACTCGACTGAAGCTTGTTGAAATCGTCATTCATATACCGGTCGACCGAAACCACTAAGAAGAAATGGACTAACCCCTATTTGGTTGCAGGAAAAATAAAGGGAAAGTAAAATTTAGAGATGGAAAATGACATCGGATTGTTTGGCTACAAAGAAAGCATACGAGAAAGAAAAATAATTAGAAAATTGATCCGATTTTCCTCGAAACAAATCCACCCAAAAACGAGAGGAAAACCCAAATTCATCCTCGACACGAACGACGCAATCCACACGCGCAATGACGAAATCAGGCGACGCACACCATAATCCGATCGTCGATCGGGTCCCAACAACTACCTCAAAACTCATGGTCCGACGGGTATTTCATCCTCCGATGTCGCTATACTCTCCGCCAAGATCTCAGCATCATACTCCACATGTATGATTCATCTGCTGAGATGTTATAGATGTTAGATTTAGTGATTTGACAAATATGATATTACAAATGGGACTGCTTCTGATTGCTGAGATGTTGTAGATGTTAGGGTTAGAAATCTGAGATGTTATACATGGTTGATTCAATCCAACTGAAGCTTACATACATGGTTGATTGCTTGGTGAAGTACTATATGGATGGTAAGAGGGTAGAAGGCCAACTATTGGTCTAGGTAATATATTCATATATTTGATTGAGTCATCTTCTTTATTTCTTAGTCTAATTTGGTTTACCTTTGAGTATCACTTTCTTTCTTTTTCACTTGATGCACTGTTATCACTAACTTTTTTATCCTTTTAATATCAAAGCAGGAAGATATAGATAATATGAACGGGTGAGATAGCATACTGAATATGATGGATGGAGGACAGTTTCTTGGAAATTCATCGCATGTATACATTGATTTTGATCATTACACTGATTTTTTATGTTATTAAGCATGTATTACGGTTGCTGATTTGCTGCTGCTGATAACGTATTTTACTGCAGCTTATTTGCTGGTGCTGATAACATATTTTGCCGATGATGATTTGTTGCTAAGTTGCTGTTTTTGATGTTTATCATTACACTGTTTTTATGCTTTTAAACATATTTTGCTGCTGTATTATGAGCAGATATACTGCTGCTGAATATTGTTATATGTTCTGCTGTTGAACATTTGCTGCCAGGTTGCTGAATATTGTTATATGTTTTGCTGTTGAATATTTGCTGCCAGTTATGTTGGTAATGTTATGCTTTTTTTTCATTATATTTCTTTCCAAGTTGGTTTCAGGTTAACCATACATGCTATTATTTTTTCTTAAATTTTCCATTAAGTTTTCCATGTGCAGCCAAACACACAAAAAAAAACAAAAAATTCCATTTTCCATAATAAAAATTTTCTCACTAATTTCTCTTATGCTTTCTTTCCTTTACACTTTGTTACAACCAAACACAGCGTAAAGGTATGCTCTTTTTTTTTTTTGATAGGTATGCTCTCTTGAGCTTAGAAAATTAGTATAGGTGTTTAGCTTAGCTTAGATTAATTGAGGTGAGTTTAGTTTGACTCAAGTGAGCTTAGTTATCTATGCTTAGCTTATGTTGACTCAAGTGAGCTTAGATTAGCTGAACAAAACTTATCTTATAATAAAGAAAGTATTTAACTTTGATTGAAATTAAGTTAACTTAGCTTAGTTTAACTTGAATTAGGTGAACTTGGAGCTTAGCTTAGTTTGACTTGGATGAGCTTAGATCGACTTGGGCGAACTTAGTTTAACTGAATTTAGCAGATTTGACTTCAATATAAGATATATAAAAAAAACATAGCCTTTACTGCGTCTAGGCTTATCTATAAGATATATAAAAAAACATAGCCTTTACTGCGTCTAGGCTTATCGGAGTCAATATGAATCTTGCTTGTCATGGGCAACAAGCTTGGCATGGACACCCATTATTGGCTAAAATGAAAATAAAAAATAATTGTAAAGCGATTTGGTTCATTTATGCTAGCATTTGGGAAGTTGCAGCAGCTAAATGATTACAACTGGCAAAAACCTTCTTGTGATGTTATCAAAATAAACTGTTATGGTGCCTTCCTATAAACTAGCATGGGATGAACAATGCAATACCAATACCATCATCCAACGAATGTTTTTTTTTTGATAGTATCCAAACGAATGTTTATAATACTTTTTGATTTTGCACCATTAATTTTTTTTTCAAAGAACAGACTAGAAAACCCAATTATATTTTCCCCAAAAAAAAAATCTCAGTTAAAATTATGACTCTCGATTTATCTTACGAATAAGTGGCTACATAACACTACTTGCTGACAATGTATAATTTGCAACATGTAAATTGTAAAAGATAAGGTATTTCAAAAACTTTCAAATAAGGGACAATCTAAATATGTTCTCAAAAAAAAGAAAGTACACTAGAAAATTCTTTATTTAAAGTACAGTTATGTATATGCTTCTCACTTGTCAGATTTAACTATCAAATAAAAAAAAACGATTTAAGTTTAAAATTAATAATGAAAGAATAAGCTGAATTATGGGAGGGAACCATCTAAAGTTACAACAGGACTAGGTTGAGTCTGAAAAGTGACTCACAGGACAATGTCGGGAAGGACTCACTCTTTAATGCTATAATACTGCAGGTTCGTTATAGATGCACAGGCTTCTTAGGCCGTGCCGCTTCCTTGTGAACTTTTGGGGTTCTCATAATTGGACAGGAAGAATGTGCTTTGGCGTTTCTGAAGAAATCTGCAGGGGATATACAGATATCATTAGCAAATACTGCACTGTAGAAACTTGCAGCTGCGTTTTATCATACAGTCAAGTTAATATAGAGTACTGGGAAATGACGTACTTGAGAAAATCCAATAGCCTCTGTTGCAACCGCATTGAGGTTTCTTGGTCAATGTTGATGTAAGACAGTAATTGAGGCAACTTAACTGCACGCATTAGAATATTAATAATACTAAGGATATCAGGTATGAGATGTTTGACATGTAAACATGACAACTATAGCGCCAAAAATAATAAAATGGGCGATATCAAACTTCCTATACGAGTAACAAACAATTGAACCGCTGTTTTCTTTAACTTGAACAAGTTATTAACCCATCCTTGATTTCATATGTTCCCATAGCAACCTGGAATACTCAAAATGAAGAGCTACCTTTTTTATTTAATTGTTTGTTAAGAATTTGTTATCAGCTTTTATACATGGTTAAGAATTTGTGATGATTCTGGACATAAGATTCACAATATAAGACTGAAATTTAAAGTATATGATTTGATAACATGAGCTTACCAAAAAGACGCAGTAAATGCTCCGCACCATATACAGTAGACGGCGAGACGTTTTCTCCAACTGCTTCATTGTACTGTAAATATTCCTTCTTATACAAAAGCATTAGAGCCAACGCCTTGTCGAAGTAACAGCGCACCCCTTTCAAGATCTCTGCAACTGCATCAGCATTTCTGCATCCCAAGTATAAACATGATTAATGATAACCCCACCAAAAGAACTATGCCCGGATGGATTGGTTGTCTAACAATTAGTCACCATAGAAGGACTTCGCAAAAGAAAGTGGCCAGATAACATTATTGATCAATTATATTCTCACAAGTCACAAAGTAACATCAAAATCTGAGCTACTATAGCCGGAAACTATTTTATAGTGCAGAAGCAACACATTCCAGTGTTCCCAGGTAGCAAACCTAGAAACAGCCCCATATATGCCATCATCAATACAGAAGGTGGGTATCATTTCAACTCCACGAATTAGTTATCCTAATTTTACAGTGTCAGTACGCCAAATAAACACGCATGAGTACTATATACTAACCCACTTGTAATAATCTATGAAACAAGGCCTTGGTGTTATAAATTAATGAGACACAACGGTAGAATTCGGTTAAAAACCAGCTAGTGAACACAAAATAAGCAGATGAAAGCATAAAGGATGCTTACACTGGATCATTCTTTGACATGTCCTCATGGTATTTCGTCAATATCTCATCAACTGTAGGAGAACGGGGAAGTTTGATAAGCTGCAGTAAATCAGCGATAAAATAATATTTAGTGTTATGAAGAGAACTATACCTGATAGCGACACCAGATATATTAACGAGGTGCAAGTGATAAATCAGGGACACAAACTGTGATGGAAGTTGATTAAACTTAAGAGCATAGATGAAGTAGAAGCCACTAATTGAGCATTATGATTTATGGTAAGAAAGAACAAAAATCAATGCCACAGTTAGTTACATCGCCACATTGGTAAAATATATGGAATTACTGACCAAACATTATTATTTAACGAAAACAGATACAAAGAGATTTGAATGTATCCCTCCTAAGTAAGTTACCTTGTTATGTTTGGTAACTGACTCCCAATCATCAATTAGTTGCTTTCTCAGAGAAGAAGGCATTTGAATCTTGATCAGCTTTATAACTGATGCATTATCCTTCTGCATTACAAATTATATAAAAAGTGATTCTATAGATATATTCTCTCAAATACAAAGCCATAAAATGACATACAGGACTTGGATATTAGAAAGCGCGTACAACATATAGATATACATTCTAATAATTTTTTTATGAACGCATTCAAAGCTCAAGACCTTAGAAACTAATTTTACCTCAATAACGGAATCACTTTTTCTCTTCCTTCCTCTGGAGACTGCAACAAATTTAATGGTGGAAGCAACACATTTGGTAAGTGCCAATAAAGAAGCCAATAGAAGCTTGCATATGATCTCGGGTTATGATGAATTTTCGCAGTTTATGAAAATTTATTAATTCCTCATCATTTGTTGACCCCATCAACTATATTCCAAACACTCCTTATGAATTACTGGCGCTGATAAGGTAAATGTTATTGTTTAGGATGAGTGGCATAAACTAAGGAATATTCAGACTATAGAAAATGTTGATCGCAGCACTCAATAAAAAATAATAATTTACCATGAGTCTTGGTGTCCTCTTTTTCAGCCTTTGCTTCTGCACAGTTAAAATAAAAAAGTGATTTGAATAAAACATTATTCAAAAGGTAAAATAATAAAATGAACATAGTGGAATTTTAAACAATAAGATTACAATAATACAAAGAACTTTCTTTTCAATAAGAAAGCATTGAAATGTGGCTATTAGTAGATCATTCAAAAAGTAAAGGCTGAGACACCTAAGGCTTTTGGAATTACATTAGCGAACAGAAAGCACTTATACCAGAAAACAAATCCACCTGCTGAGCTTTTGGGCTTCGTGTGTCCCGAACGCCCTGACTTTGTATGCTTGTCAACACCCTGTTTCTTTTCAAGTGCCTGCTGCTTTAGAATGTTCTCCTCTGTATGTTTTAATAAACGGTCTGCACCCACCCATTCATCCCAACTGTTGGCACGATATCCAATCCTCAATAAATACTTCTCCAACTTCTTGAACAGCAAAGGTTATTTCCGCACACGCACATGCAGTAAAACCCCAATTGGGGAAGTCTCAAACATAATGAAAAATAACTTACGAATACAAGTTGTTCAGGGGAAAAATAATGAAGAACATGCACAACATCTGTTACCTGACACTCCAAACAACAGGGCTTTGTTACTTCCGTAGAACAAAAATTAATATTTACCTTTTATTCCAACCCTGCAAAACAAAATTGGCGTCAACAACGTAACCTACACTAGAAATGGAGACACACAAGGGAATAGAAAACTAGATTAGCTGGTATATATAAAAATAACTCACAAGGTAATGCACAAAATACTTCCATTCTTTCTTTCTGAACTCCGTCTTCTGAACCTGAGATATAAAAGCAAATATACCCTTTATTAGCAATACACAACCAACAATACAGGCAAACCAACCAGCTTAGCACCTCACCAGTATCAAGAAACAGCTCCCATAATAGTGCGAGACACCTCAATTTAATTTTTACTTAAAAAGATAAAGAAAAAAAGGTCATATTTGCATCTTCTAATCAGTGCCAGTCAAGAAGCCTCAAACACCCAGTTCAATGACTTTCTTTCCGTCTACTCGATTTCCAATACATACAGTTTACCATTACCATCACAGATGAATAATACCGTTAAGCCTTTAAAACTACAGATGCACCAAGATACTAAAATTTGAAACAAACATTCCATGTTTAAACCGTTCACAAATTATAATCAAACTTTTTTTCAACCTCAAGTAGCTGAAAGCTCCATCCTAACTTGGCAGTGACCTTCTTTTTTCCTTTCTAAACTAACATCTATTGCAAACTAAATCACAAATGTGAGAAAACAAGTTTATCCACCAATCTTCCTATACAATAATATGATTTATACATACTCCAGAAAACATGATCAATCACAAAAATAAACTGCAAATGAATAAAGAGAGGTTTAGGATAACCATGCCTTGGCTTCATAAATCCGAGGGCCGTGATAAGCGAGGACTCGTTCGCCTTCGGAAAACACAGCGGAATCAGACGGAGGGTCGCCGCCGGAAGAATTGCGGCCTTCGTCGGAGGAATTGTGTCTGGAATGCGATTTGCTGCCCATAAATTTCGGCTTTGCCGGAAGTTTTCACCGGCGTCTGGCGGTTGAGATCTCTGGTTGCGGATTGGGTGAGTCCGGCTCCGGACTCGGAGGTCATCGAAATTCTCTATGCGTTTGCAGTTATGGTACTTCATTATTGGATATTTACAGTTTGGCATGAAAGTTTCGAATGAATCCTTCCTATGCTATTCAATTATGAGATACTCCCTTCGTTTGCTCACTTACATTTTATATTGTCCCTAATGTTTATTCATTTTCCTTTTAAACATAACCTTAACAATTAATCTCAATCAATCATATTCAATCATCTTTATCTACTTTAATATAGTGATCCACGTGCTTGAAACTTTCGATTCCTATTGGTTGTCAATTGTACTTCAACGGTATTTAATGCAATCATAAATACACATTGTACTGTTTTTCTTTCTCCTTAATTCTTGTGCAATTGATCCTTTTGAGCAAACATTGAGGAACGGATGGAGTAATACATTTCGACTTTTACCTGGCTTCAACTATTAATTAATTAACCCGGAAAGGACCGATATAGTGGATGAGCTTATGGAAAAGATTGTGTACGGTTACAAGTTCGAGTCCTCTTATAAACACTTTTTTTTTGGAACGAGAGTTTTCAAATAAACACTTTAAAAGTTAAAATACTTTAATTCAGTGAGTCGCGTTTGTCACAGTGTGTCGCACCCGATAAATATAATTTGTAAAATATTACGCTCAATCAAAGATTTATCCAGTCTAATCAGAAATTTCCTTTCGAAAAAATTGTAAAACACCCAAGTCTCGAATGCGGTCTTTCTATGGACTCAATTATGCAATAATTGCTCTAAAAAAAATGCGATAATTGCAGTTTTGGCACATAAGTTCACCGACCAAAAACCAATCCTACAAATTATGACCAGAGAGCAGACCATTTGTTGTACACATTAATATGTAAGAGAAATGGACATTAAACGTAAATATAGTGATGGAAATAAAATCAATTATTTTACATTGCATTTACAAGTATGAAAAGATAAATTTGATAAATAAACTTACATAGTTTTATTATGTATATCTTGTTATTATGACCGTCAGAATTCAAGCACATACCAAATATGATGATAAACTTCAATTTGTAGTTTACAAAAATGAAAAAATTAAATGAAAGAAGAAAAGAATAAATAATACTTAATCTATAATACACAGCCTAAAAGTGGAACCAAATGCATTTGCATCTAGTTTTTGAGCATCATGATGTTCTTGACTGCATAGAGCTGCTCACTAGTGTCCGACACCAGGGCTGGGACCAGATTCATTTAGCGTGGCACTCGTCGACCTCGAGTCTGCATTCCGGTGCCCCTCTCCTCCGGGACTTGGCCCAGAATTCTTGATCCCTCCAAGCATGTGCCTGATTGATCTCGCACTTAGCTTCGAGCCTGCGCCCTTGACCTTGATCCCTCCTAGAGTTGCTGAGCTCGGGTGCTTATGCCCGATGGCCGGACTAGGACCCGACTCCTTCACGTCCCATATCAACAATTCATTGATCGGTCGCGCATCTCCCAAAAATGAACTCGATAATAGAATTATGATCAGCATAACAAAGATGATCAATTTATACGAATGCGATCGTGACTGAGAGCCGAGACTTCCCATCGACAAATTTCTATGCGGGTGAACTCTCGTGGGCCTTTGGATTTCGTGGAAACTCCTTTTTAGGTGATACGAGAGGGAGAAAGATTTTGAAGTAAGAGATGGATTTGGAGTACTTAGGTAGTGTCTGCTTGTCGGAGCTAGCTTATTTGTAGTATCGGAGATTGGTGTAGTCGTTGTTGGAAGTCAACGAATGAGGGAGTGCCACGTAGACGAGTTTCTTGGTGAAGAGGTTGCGTGCGTGGGAAAAGGGAGCAGAACGAGGTGGGAGTTTTAAGTTGAAAAAACAACGTTTTTTGAATAGTCGGTCCGTCCATTCAAAGATTCAACGGCATAGACCAAAGAAAATCGTAATTATATTTTGTCACCCTCATTGACTTTATCTTTAAATAAATAAGATATGAGGAGCACTCGGTTGAGGCAGGTTTGGTAGAATGAGGCAGTGAGACACGATCCGATTCGTTGATCGACTCGATCGGACGGTGTCACATGCCGCCATTTATGTTTACACTACAAAGTAGTGTGAACGCGTTTGGACACGTGGCACGTCTCAGATGCACGGGGGTTAGATGGATTGCCGAAATCGTGCCTCATTCTACCGAGACTTGTCTCATTTGAGTCATTTGAGCGCTCTTCGATAAGATACTACTCAAGTATAATAATTTTACATTTAATTTGTGAGTGATAATTAATCAAAATATCGGAAAAGTTCGAAAAAGATTTTTTTTGATCAAGGGATAATATCATGATAGCCTTAATCATCTACTACATATATATCAATCTTCGAAAACTCTATCAAGGCATCTCAAGCAGATCCCGAAATCATTGGTACATATTATAGAACTACTTAGATTTGTTGTTTAATTTTAATTTGCTACAATAAGATGTTTCCTTTCCTGGATTGAATATGTAAATGTGAAATTATTACCATTTACTACTCTCTCTCTTTTTTTGTTTTTTTTTATGGGTCTCTTTTTTTTTTTTTTTGTTGATAAGCACTATTTACTACTTGTAACTCGATACTTTTAGTGGAACTTTTATTTAGTCAAACTTAAATGCCAAAATGGTATAAGGGGTTGATTATTTTAACACTCTAATCTCACCTACTACTACTACTGTGGGTCTGGGTGGAAAATTTAATCTAAAATTTGCTCACACACACACGTTTACTACATCTTAAGACCAAAGCTGTCCAATGTCTTTTGTTTCTTTTTCTTATTGCATGACGCACATGTCATCGCAAAATGCAGTGGTCATCCGTCGACACTTACGACAGCTTGATACACACCACTGCATGCTATTGTTAGAAAGTTGCTGACTTTCGACATTTAATGAAATAAAAGAGCCACGGATGTCAAACATTTCGGTTTGGATGATGAAAAGTTTTTGAGATAAAAAAGAAAATTAAGAAGAAAATATAGTTTCATGTTTCGTTTGTGTTCGATAAATAAAACTAAAGCACAGGGATAACAAATTTTTCATATCATTTTCTCATGAAAAATAACTCTTTTTTAAAATAATTTTCTATTTCAGTTTTTTGTTTCCATCATATATTCACGATCCAAACAAAGGATTAAGATTTGAAAAATGTGTCAGTCTTCATATCCACAATAGCACGCCCATTGAATATTCTCTTTCGATGGCTTCAAAGTTTGAAATTGACTACGCAAAATAAAAAAAACGAAGTTTGAACTTGTCTTAAATCTTCATTTCCTGGAAATTGTTGTTTGAGAAAACACAGCAATCTTTAACAATTTACGTCTATGTACTTAGCTTGAGAGTCAAGAAACCGGAAGTGAAAGATAACCGATTGGTTGGGGCTATTGGTTTGATTTTGACTGATTTGGTTCTGCCTCGGTGGGATTTGATTGGACCGGCTTGGCTCGATGTGCTGAGCAGAGGACAAATGTTGTCGGGAATGTCGTGGAATCGTTGGGCCGGCCCAGGACTGCTCACCTAAACAGTCCTAGTTGACTCCCTCCGACATGATACCAAGTCAACATGAGACGACAAACTTTGTTCACACAGCTGTTTTCGGATTTTGTTTAAAAATGAATATTTAAATTAAATATGTTAAAATTATCAAAAAAATAAAAAAATAAGTTAAATATGGATATTTAAATTTAAATATGTATAGATAGAGGAGCGTTCAAATGAGGCACCAAAATTAGAATGAAACTGTGAGGCACGATCTCATCCACACATCAAACCCCCCCGTGCATTGTGGGCGCGCCACGTGTCCAAATAGTAAACCCACTAACTTTTGAAAAGTCAACAATTGCGGCTTGCCACGTGGCTTCGCCACGTGCCTCGGATCAACTCCCACAGACGGTCGAGATCGTGCCTCACAGTTTCATTCTACCAACCATGCCTCAACCGAGTGCTCCCCTGTATAGATATTAGTTAAGTTTTAAATGATTCAAATAATGCTTGTATATTTATTTAAACAATTTAAATAAGAACATCATATGGCTTGTAAGAACATCATTTTTCTTTTATGAGATAATATTATCTCATTCGCCCAAAAAAACTAACGCATGGATTGTGGGCGATTTTGACCAAGCAAGATCTTAATGTGAGTATACGCACAACTTTTATGATGGATACAACCCAGCATTGCCAAAAAATCAGTAAAGCGTGAGTTGCTAAACACAATTCTGGTATCACTTCGGAATACTTTGATGAATTGAGTTTTTATCAAATTGAAGAATCGAAATAGTAAATCAGTGACTTCTGTTTTGTGTTTCATGAGGAGAGTCCATGTGTTGCATGAGTAATCATCTACAACGTTTAATAAGAATCACCCACCGCCTATCGTTGATGTACCAAAAGGTCCACATACATCTGCATGGATTAACCGTTGTTGAGCTCCATAAGGAATTTTATTACACGTTCCTCCCCTCTTTCGCTTGATATCTCAACGCGCTCAACAATTGTTCTTCGCATTATTATATAACCCAGATGGCCTAACGATCATGCCATATATGAAACAAAACTCGTGTCTATTGAATATTGGCATATCACCATATATGATTAATCTGAATTTATGAAAGTATAAAATAATATAGAATTGTATGATGGACGTTTTTCCATCATTTTTTCTTTCCCGAGACCATATAAACGTGATATATAAATATTTAACGTCATTTTCATTTGTTGTCTCAACATGATAGGCATTTCGGCGTATATCGTTGAAACGTAAAAAGTTTCTTTTTGATTTGGTTGAGAATATTACATCTTCTATGATAAATTGTGTACCACTAAGTAATGATATTTGGGCTCTTCCATAGTCTTCAATAAGATTTGATGCACCAGATATTGTATTAACATTAACTTAAGCTAATTTAAGATACAAACAATATATTCTGTCTCTCAAAATTATATGCGTTGGTGTACTATCCTGTAAATCTGAGTTCACTTTTAACCAATAAATTAAAGTCAAATTTCAGTTTATCAGTTCGGATTAACCTAAATCAACTAGTGCTGAAAAATAAAAACACAATGATTTACAAGGTTCGGGGAGAAGCCTCTACTCCTTGGCCTAGGCAGGAGGCCTAGAGATATCAATGCACTAATAATGAGCCTAATCGTCTCACAAACACAGCAATAGCAGAGACTGAAACAAAGACAAACACAGCACAACAACAGCCTAACGACCCTACGTATAACTGAAAAAGACTAGAGAAGGATGAGAGGCTTTAGCACCTCTCAAAGCCCCTGAACAAGGCAGCAAAACTCCTCTTCGTCAAAGCTTTCACAGTACCAAATGGCCAAAACGGCTGTGTCTCCAAAGAAAAAACCCCTTCGCTCAAACATTCATAAGCGTCGGATCCACACTATGGCACACCAAACGCGCTGTCACACTCTCAAAACCGAAAGACCAAAGCTGATTTCTCTTTCTCGCTCAAGAAATTCAAGTTCTGAGCAAACCCTAAGAATGTGTTGCTTTTATATCCAAAATCAGCACCTCTTAACTTGGGCTTGGACATCACAACTTGAGCCAGGCGAATATATGGGCTGAATGATGGAAATCAACCCAACAATTGCCCTCCTAATTTCCAGCATGATATAACGAACCCAGACCAAAAAAAAATACAGACCTTGCAAACAGAAAAACCATACAAACCTATAACGACTCTCAAAAGAAAAGAAAAAACCTGTACGGACTCCGTTTGCAAACAACATATACACACCCCCATGAGCTGAAAACCAAGCTCAACTAGATGCAAAAAGAAAAGACACCCTAAGCATTGATATCTCTTGAACCACCTGCAATCCTCGGCAACAGCACAGCTCATCCTCTTTGATAGATGTGCAGGCTGTCCCTGCACAAATAAAAGTCATTAATCTTTATATGGGCAAAACAAATAAGCAAAAATACATTCTCAGCAACAAAAGTACCATATATCATAAGTTCATTTATTTCCAATGGAATGAAAAATAGCATTCATATTGCATCTAACATGTGAAACATGATTCTTGCGGACATATATTAGAGTTGAGCTATCAATATGCAAATAAAAATACACAAACAAGTGTCTAATAGATAGCCACAACTCATCACCAGCTACAAGTGCTATGTTACCTTTTAATGTAACAAGCACAAAAACACAAACTGGTTTAATTTTAAACACCACGGCCACAAAAGAACCTATACTCACATTATGCAAAATGTAAACATGGCAATGTTGCATAAAACAGTATATGTGCCCTCCAAAAGATGTAAGCATGGAACTAACAGCCATGACACAAAGGCAAGTGTTACTTTTCATGATCCCAAAAATAAGCATGATAAGATCAAAGTACCATTCACTTGCACAAATATTTTTGGCAGCATGTTCACAAACAAGAATGGGGAATAATACACTCAACAATAGTGAATATAGCATGCTGGCCAAAATAAGAGGGATATGCTCAATTTTTTCAGCAAAAATAGGAACATGACCACAAAAGGCGGAGTCACTGTTGCTTACTCTCTTTCAACCATACAATGAGGAACAATATTACCTGACTTTGGTGAACCCTCCTTTCGTTCATCACTTACCTCAAAATCAGCAAAGGGAAGCTGATTCTCATCACAAATTACCTCTTTCCCTTGCTGAATTTTCTGGTTGAAGCTGACAACATCACCTGTTTTGGAAAGTTTGGTCACACTATCAAGTGTGCATAAAAACTCAAAAGAAGGGGTTAATGCTGCCATGAAATTACATTCAGATTCATTTAGGGATTTATTATCACTAATAGGGGGTCAGAAACTACAATAATATAGAGTCCTCCCTTTTTAACACATTTAACGAAACTTCCTTAATTCCATTTAAAGTGTGAACATGGCAGCCTAAATCATCCAAAACAGATTAGAAAGTATGTTTCTTCTCAAATCAGGCAGCCAACATACATTTTGAACAATTCTAATCATGCCATCATGCATTTTCAATGGAACACAGCCTATTCCTCTAATTTTCAGCGAAGTATTATTACCAAGTTTCACTTCACCACCAAAACATAAATCAAGCTTGCAAAACAATTTCTTATGCGGTGAAGCATGAACAGTACATCAAGAATCCAAAATCCATGAATTATCAAAACCGATAGCAGCAGATGCAACAAGTAATTCATGGTTATAATTAACACCAGATTCAAACAATAAAACAGTTTGTTTATCTTTAGAGGTTTCGAGCTTATCTTTTTCTTCTCGCTTTCTTTTATAGCAAAAGTTAACAGTGTGTCCCATTTTACTGTAGTAAGTACACTTAAAAATAGATTTAGCATTATTAAAATGCTTATCATTTGAAGTTCCATCAGATTTTTTTTATTATGGGACTTATTTCTGAATTTGCCTTTAGAAATTGTAACTTTATCCCTAGAATTCGTGCTAGAAACATTTTGACTACCATCTTTCATTTTAAAAACCTTAAGAGTTTGATTTTTATGAACGATGGCTTCTATTATTTTAGAGAGAGATATTTCATCTCTCCCATATTGAATCACATCTTTCAGATTATCAAACTCAGGGGGCAAAGCATTTAAAAGAATTACTGCTTGATGAGTCTCTTCTATTTTCTCTTTACACCTAGCTAAGTCTTGTGTCATCTTTAAAAAACATCTAAATTTCTTTACAAGTTCAATTTAAAATTGAACAGCCTACACAACAATGAGATTTTACTAGCAAAGATTTAGACAAAAAAAATATCATCAAGCGTATCCCATAAAGTTTTCGAATTGGTAATGCTTACCACTTGTCGGATTATGTCATCTGATAGCTTCATCCTTATTTCAGCGTGGGCCTGATCTTGCAGCTCTTTATTCCTTTCATCGGAAGTGCCGGCAAGCCACTCTTCAGTGACTGCCCTTAGGCATTTTTCCCTTGTGAGTAGAGCTCTCATCTTGACCTTTCAGATTGCAAAATCTGTAGTCCCATCAAATGGTTTGAAGCTCGATTCATACATCACGACATCTTCAAAAATCAAAGACAACAGAAAAACAATTAGTAAGCAGACCAACAAAAATTGATTTATGCAATTCCAAAAAATAAATCAGCACAGCGGAAAATCAAACTAAGGCTCTGATACCAATTTGTAAATCTGAGTTCGCTTTTAACAAATAAATTAAAGTCCAATTTGAGTTTATCAGTTCGGATTAACCTAAATCGACTAGTGCTGAAAAATAAAAACACAATGGCCTAAGCAGGAAGCCTAGAGATATCAATGCACTAATAATGAGCCTAATCGTCTCACAAACACAGCAATAGCATGGACTGAAACAAAAACAAACACAGCACAGCAACAGCCTAACGACCCTACGTATAACTGAAAAAGACTAGAGAAGGATGAGAGGCTTTAGCTCCTCTCAAAGCCCCTGAACAAGGCAGCAAAGCTCCTCTTCGTCAAAGCTTCCGCAGCACCAAACGGCCAAAAACGGTTGTGTCTCCAAAGAAAAAACCTTTGCTCAAACCCTCATAAGCGTCGGATTCACACTATGGCACACCAAACGCGCTGTCATGCTCTTAAAACCGAAAGACCAAAGCTGATTTCTCTTTCTCTCTCAAGGAATTCAAGTTCTAGGCAAACCCTAAGAATGTGTTGCTTTTATATCCGAAATTAGCACCTCTTAACTTGGGCTTGGACATCACAATTTGGGCCAGGCGAATATGAACTGAATGATGGAAATCAACCCAACATATCCGTCGAACATAGTGACTCACCACCATCTTTCATTTAATTGAGAGGCCAGCATCCATCTCTTTGAAAGATAAATAAATAATTTAGACATAATTCTAATTTGATGAGAATGCGAAACTAAACATAAAATATGAAAATATTTTAAAATAAATGGTTAAACTCTAATAAGTAAAACATCATTTTTTTTATTTCGTCTTTCGTCACTGATTAATTTATCAAATTCTCTATTGATCTCGTAATAATAATCTCCAACATTCAAAATGGTAAGATTCATATGAGGTCAAAATAGGTAACATCTTTCTTATCATCCTTTTGTTCAGTAAAATGCATCTTAACACCTTTTATTTCCATTCAAAGAGACTTTATAAATATAAAAATGTGTTTTTGCAAGCACTTTTTATCCTTTTGTTCTTCAATTGAAAAATAGTTTATATTTTTCAACATTGCGGAATTATACTCGCATACACTTTTTATAATATTGATAATGCAAGTGTATCCGGTCAAAATCAAGTTTTGGGAGATACATCCTCTTTTTTCTTGGTGATTGTACATTTCTTTGCAATCATCGCAAAGAATTTAGGGATCTTTGATTGTCAAATATTCATATCAATTCCTCATGGAGATGATGATGATGATGATGATGATGATGATAAAGGAATATCATGGCTTTTGCTTTATTTTTGATTCCTTGTTTTAAAGAACATGACATTAAGCCAGATTTGTCGTATCTACGCAAAATAATTTGATACGACCAAGGGACCAAACCAGTGTTTCATGGACGCTGCCCACGCTGCCGTATCAGGCCTGCAGGCCATACACCCCAACCGTTTTAGTATTCAGATGTTGGAGGTGGGAATCGACCCCAGACTCCCTTTGACACATATCCTTTTGGTGTGGGAATGTGACACCAATTAAGCTGCAGCTCAATTGGTGTCACATTCCCACACCAAAAGGATATGTGTCAAAGGGAGCCTGGGGTCGATTCCCACCTCACTTTTATGATACGACCAAGGGACCAAGCCAGTGTTTCATGGACGATGCCGTATCAGGCCTGCAGGCCATACACCCCAACCGTTTTAGTATTCGGATGTTGGAGGTGGGAATCGACCCCAGGCTCCCTTTGACACATATTCTTTTGGTGTGGGAATGTGACACCAATTGAGCTGCAGCTTAATTGGTGTCACATTCCCACACCAAAAGGATATGTGTCAAAGGGAGCCTGGGGTCGATTCCCACCTCCAACATCCGAATACTACAACGGTTGGGGTGTATGGCCTGCAGGTCTGATACGGCAGCGTGGGCAGCGTCCATGAAACACTGGCTTGGTCCCTTGGTCGTATCATAATTACTGCCCAAATTAACAAGAGTATTGAATTCAAGCCTTGTAACATTTGAAATTGCTACTTGATATGGCTTGAATTCAAGCAATAAAAAATATGAAAGTGTAACTTAATGGATTAGTCACTTATAATCAAGAATGACAATTAATTTAAAGAACATAATTATAATAAAATATAGGGTAAATTACAAAAACATGCATTGGACTACCGTCTGATTTCAAATTAGGTACTGTGCTTTTTCAACTTTCAATTTAGTGATTTTTGCATCAATTCACACATGTTTCATCCAATTAATCATATCTCCAACCACGATAAAAAATTAATTTGACCAAATTAGTTAACCATGTAACCAAATTCATAAGTTTTCGACCTTAAAATTCCTCAAAAAAATCGAATTCGAATACAAGATGTATGCAAATTGATGCAAAAGTCACTAAATTGAAAATTGACAAATTAAGTCCGGTACCTAATTTGAAATCGGATGGTAGTCCATGCTATGTTTTTATAATTTACCCTAAAATATACGGAATAAAAACATAAATAAAATTAATTATGTGAGTGCTAGGCATGGAATATAATTAGATGGAAATATAAACATAAGTGAAACATAAATTATGCATGACAAAGATCATGAATATGAAAGTATACCTGCTATGGGGAGCGTTCAAATAAGGCACCCCCTGCGTGTGAAGCAGTGAGGCACGATCTCATCCATTCATCTCAGCCGTCAAACTCATCTCCTTACGACACGTGTCCCACTCCCAAAATCCATCAAAAACAAAAGGCAAAAAACTATTCCTGCACTATTCCCTGCCACATCATCATAATGAGTGGTTCACAACGTGCATCACTCTAACAAACATGTCTCAATGGAGTGCTCCCCTACATGCTATAACATAAAAGAAATTTATCGATTTTGACATATAACATAAAACATGTTAATAGTTTAATTAACATAGTAATTAGATGAAAATATACATGTTGTAGACATAAAAGAAATTGATTTGGAATATATATGCTACAATATAACGTAGCCTATCAGGGTAGGAGCAAGTGGTCGAGGGATAGGTCCTAAAAAACTCGAGGCCTGAGTGGATGTTTTTGTTCGAATCCTGGGGGCAACAAAATAGAAAAAAATACTATAAACATAAAAAAAGGTTAGGCAAAATTGTGATTTTTCGAATTTGACTCAAAGTTGCCATCATCGCATCATAGTGAGGATGGGAAGGAAGAAAATCTTATATCACTACCTTGAGAGTTGGATTTCCTATATAAATCGTGCTAACGTGTTGTGAAAATATGGATGTGGATGCGGTTCAAATAAAGAAGAGCATTAAGAGAGGTACATAATTGTATAGCTTGTAGTTTGATTTCAAATCATTTACAAATGATCAATTTATATATGAGTACATGAATAAAGTGAACAGATTAACAATAAAGAAAATAGATATAAATGACACGTTATTGTAGTTGATAATTTAGCTTATGTATTTAGTTTAAATAATACCTAACCTAAATTTCTCATCCCTAAAGAACAGACCCTTAGTCATCCAATTAAATGACCATATTATAACATATCGAAAGCTTTCGTTCTAGATAAATAAATCAATTGTTTATTTCGTCATATCGAACAGCGCTCGGTTGAAAATCCTTAAAAATTCGAGAACTTGAGAACTCAAATATCATCATTAGATCATAATGCATCTTTGAATCTGCATGTGATCCATGTCCAAAAAACAAATTAAAAAATGTGGTTTTGACTTTCCACTAAATGCATCTTGAAAAATGTACATGGGACACTTGTCACCACCAAAATGCATCTTGTAAAATGCATCTTGCATTTTGAAAGGTGAAGATTGGGGTCTCAAGTTCTCGAAAAAAAATAAGGGGTTCTCATTTGAGCGCTCCTCGTATGAATACTGCTCTACTCGTATGAATACTGCTCTATATTTATTAATTAACTATTCACTGAAATTGTTAATTATATTTTTTTTGATCAATGGATTCGTTACAAGTCGATATAGAATCGATACATATAGGTACTATTTGATGTATTTTCTATTAATTAAAGCGCATGTCCCTCATATTGATTCTCATCCAAAGATCAGACAATGATGTATCAACAACGCTCATCTGTATATCTATATTATCACTAGGAACTGAAGCCAATAAAAGAAACTAGTGCGATCACCATGAATTGAATCGGGACACGTGACACTATAAGCAACACCCCAACAATAGACTATTAGCCTCTTAAGGTCAATTATAATTGTTGAAAACTATATATAAAAGGGAAAAGTACACATTGGTGCCCCGAACTACCGCCCTTTTTCAATTGAAGGTCCAAACTATCAAATTTTCCAATCAAGGGCAAAATAAAAAATAAATTGACCAATTTTCGAACACAAAGCACTGTAGGTTCACCGTAGTTAAATTGTGAACTCAATCATATGAACCCCGTTAATGACGACTCAATAAAAATGTCTATTTGTGTTAAATAAGAAAGATCGATTAATTACGTGTAGTGTTTATGATCGATTATTGGGTTATTTTCAACGATGTGCACATGATTGAGTTCGCAATTTAATCACGGTGTAGCTACGGTGCTTTGTTTTCGAAAATTGGTCAATTTATTTTTTATTTTGCCCTTGATTGAAAAATTGATAGTTTGGACCCTCAATTGAAAAATGACGATAGTTTGGGGCACCCGGATGCAGGGCGGAAGCAGCGTATCCTAAGGGTGACATATGTCACCCCCGGGTTGGGTAAAAAAAAATTTCTGTATATATTTGGTGGATTGAGGCGGCTGCACTAGGAGATAAACATTTACAATTTCGTCATCATTTTTGATTCGCAAGATTAATCACATAATTAACACCACTTTGCAGTTTGCAGTATTCACTAAACAAAGTGATTCAGTATAGTTAATTAGTTTTTAAAATATATAATAAAATCAAGAAATATTTTAAATTCAGCAAAATCGACATTCAAACGTCCGTAAATTCCTTTCCGGTCAGCAGCACCATCGTCAATCGTCATACGTGAACGTCTGTTGCCGTCTCCAGAAGCTGATTCATATGATTATCACCTCGTCACCATTATATTATATTGCTTAAATAAGGACTTTTTATGATTTTGAAGGTTGATTTTGTAATTAGGATTTCATTGTAAATCGGAATTTGGGAATTCGGACGTTGCATGCTTGTTCTCTCAGTTTCGAGGCAAAGGCGCGCTTTTGAGTGCTAGTGGCTCCCTATATTTATAACATTGTGAGCTCGTTCGATAACTTTTGGATTTTAACACTTTGATCGATGTTTCTAAATTATGTCAATGGTTGGCGAGGACGAGAAAATCAAACATGTTTTCTTTACTGTACAAGGTGATATTTCTTATCCCGACTCTTCCAATTTCCACCACTACTGTACGTTCCATCTCAAGAAAGAATATAGTTAAAAGTGCACATCGTGACAAGATAGAAAATAATTTCGTATCAGATTGATTGGTTGTCAATATTGAGAAAGACATAGTTAAAAATTAAAATATATAGCACGTATTCAATAATAGATGATTTTTGTGATATGGTAACACATAAAAGTGTAACAAAACTTTTTTAAACAATGTTATTTTTTTTAATAATGTAGTATACTTTAAGCTGTCACCCCCTGTCTCAACAGCTGAATCCGCCCCTGCCCGTATGTACAACTCCCTATATAAAAAGACTTGACTTTTCATCCTTCCAAAGTAGGCCGGTAATTGAATTTTCTGAATGTCAGTCATATCGTCATTAGATAATTGTGATTGATGAATGTACCACATTATCAATTAATTACGCACATATTTGACCATGCAGGGGAAACGTCTAACATAATACGATATCCCAAATATTTCATACAACGACTTTTGATGCTCCACACTTTTAACATGTTTTTAACATTAAAACAACTAGTTTGAATTAATACTCCATGCTTTTAACATTAAAACAACAACTAGTTTGAATAAATACTCCATATTTATATTGGCACCATATCCTAGTATATTCTTTCCATCAACACAGATTGTTATGATTGCTGAATATCTGTCATATTTATCTATCGAGAAAAGATCATATGTAAATTTAATTTTTGGTACAAAATATAAAATTCGTCAAAAGTGATCTATACATCGTCGAGAAACCAAACATATGATATAATACGTCAAAGTGGCCTATAATTTGTCATGCAGCGCGTGCTTTAATTCATCCGTCCAAATGACAACATCAATGGATCATTATTTTGTATTTTTTCCAAAAAATAGACTTTTTGCAATGGATCCTTTATCATTACGTATTTACCGAAAAGGTTAATAAAATTGTCGAAAATTTGGATATATAGACCTTTGACTTTTTATCCTAGTACGCCGGTAATTATGTTTTCTAAATCTAAGACTAATACATATCTTCATTAGATAAATGTGATTAATATTTGATTTTAATCTCAATTCACCTCAATTTATCCAAATTGAAATCTCCTCACCCGATCTCTGAAATCTCCTCTCATTCACCTCAATTTATCACCAATAGTCTGCGAACCCTAGCCGGTAAGGTAAATCCATGCGAATTTCAGATTCGTTTTGATATCATTCATCACTAAATTGGGGCTATTTTGAGCGCAAATTTCCGATTAATATGAGAAGGTAAGCCATTAAGATCAAGATTAGGTCTGGTGATTTGACGAGAACGGGATTAGGGGTTTGTTTGATTATTTTGGACTAATTTTTCCTTTATCACTAATTGATCTTGATATAATTACGATTTCAAAACAAAATTTGCTTTATGTTGATTCTTTATGAATTAAGATAGAGGGATGAGATAATTTCTTATTTATCACCTAAAAAGACCTTCTCATGAAACCTACATATAACAAATAATCATTTTGTCGAGCACATTATTAAATTATATGCACGGGAAACATCAAACATAATACGAATTCCGAATATGTCATTCATTAATATTCATATGCTTTTAACATAAAACATTAATACAAATGATACGGCGTCGTCGCGACCGTACGTTTATTCCAAATCCAACAGTTATTAACCAAGGACTAAATAGTAAACACAGAGTTCGCTTTCACTTTCAGTCAAAACGACGAGATTCGGGGGACCACTGCGGCGCTTTGGGGCTAAAATGCGTCGACACCACGCGCGAGTCAAGCAGCTCAACAATCGGCGTAAAGCTCACGCACCGCGGCGCCTTGTACTGATTAATCGACGCGCCGCGCGAGATCGCGTAGTCCATTACCTCCTCAAATGTCCCTTTTTGCACGACTCGAATCTCCAGTGGTCCGACCGAATTATCCGCAACCCGACACTGTCGATAAACCGAGTTAAGTGACTCCTCGATCTCCAATGCGCAACAGTTCAGCAACTCGCTCGGGATTTCAACCAGTTCGACCGATCCCTTGCTTAATAACTCCCAATAAATCACGTAATGACCTGGGATTGTCTTCGTGTTAGCGTAGCTAGTGTATTCAACCACGCTGGTGTTGTACGGTTTGAGCAATGCTGCTGCGTTTTCCACAGCCTTTTGTAGCTCCGATTCGTCTGTTTTGTCCGAATCGATACTGAGTAGAACGTTCTTTCGTCGAATGAACCGAAACTGAGGCGCATTGTTGTAGAAACCGGTGACGAGGAGCACATCGCCAACTTGGTACCGGTTCAAACCGGAGTAGGTTGTGATGACTAGTTCATACTCCTTGCCCACTTCGACGTCCGCCATGTCAACGAGTTTGGGCGGTGGCGAGTCAGGAGTCACAACCTTTCCAACCGGCATGAACTCGAAATAGCCCATCATGGGCATGATGGTGTATGAGACATCAGCCGGTTCAACCAGCGGTCTAAGATTTAAACCGAAGTAGCATTCTGATGAGGCGTACATGGTACATGGCTTTGGCAATCCGCCACTGTAGTAATCAATAGTCGGTATGTACTGTGCCATCGCACCGGTGACGATCACGTCGATGTATTTGGTGTTTGGCCACATACGCAGTATGATCCGCTCCCACGTGTCCTTCGAGCACTCATGTTCGATAAAATCCGCTAGCTCAGGATCGGGTTTCACCAAAATCTTCGAAATCGCTTCCCTAATGGACAAGTCAGTTATCTTGGGGCTCAAGGTACCTGTTCGGATATCATTAGCCAAATCTTGCCAGTTGAGCTGGAGAAATCGAATGGCTCGCAACAGCCCTGAGGCAAACACAGCTCCTACACGAAGCACTTCTTCACGCATTAACAGACCGCAAAGCATTTGAGAGTACATGCTTTGGAATGCATCGTGACAAAGGATGGTTTCATTCGGGCTCGTGTAGACGTTGAACGGGTCGAATGGGCGGGTCTTGAAGTGCTCGCTCCGATAGTAACTCGTTAAGACCGGTCGAGCCAATAGGCCGCTTCGCGTCTTGGTCTCTGCCTTGGTGAACAAAAAGTATAAGCCCTTGCCCTTGTCCAGCCCTGGCACGTACCTGCACATCAAATTCAAAACCACCATAAATATTCAAATATTTTGATCCAAGATTGTTTTTTACAAAAAAAAATACTCACAATTTCATGTGAAACAAATGTATACAAAAAATACAAGATATACTCAAATTTAGTAATTAGGATTTATAAGAAATAATGGCCAAAATGTAATGAATTTATATACTTTTAACTTTTTTCCTTAAATAATAAATTCTTATTTTAGTATCAAAAACCTCCCATTTATAATTATATTCAACATGCGTTTATTCAACATATGTTTACTTACAGGTTCATGACCGGCATCAGAAGACTATACAGAAGTTGTCTTCTGTCCAATTCTTCTGCAATAGTTGGCATCAGTTTTCGCTCACCGGCCGATGTTCCAGAGCTGCAAAATATCAGTCCAGATATTTCAAATTATATAATAATCAAATTACAGAATTGTAGAAATAAATATAGGACGATTCAAAATGGTCATTGTGCAAAAACAAATAAAATTAATTTAAAGTTATATTGAATTCTTTTATTCGAATTAAGTTAAATGTTTTAGATTTGTTACCTAGTGAGAAACTCGGAAATGGGGTGAGAGGACAAAATAGGGCTACGATCTCCATTAGCGATCCTTTGAATTTCCGGTAGGAGGTCCTCGTATTTCACGACGGGGATTTTGGACTTGAAAGTTGCTCTGTCGGTAGCCCCGTTAAGGTTAAACCTCTTTAGATATTCGGTATTAGCATTTCTGCTCAATATCTCAGTCAAAACCCTCTCCTGCACCGCGTCGCAGTTTTTAGTCATGTCTTCTATGAAAGCCAATGCCTTGGCATCCTTTTCGTTGGCCGGCGGGCCGAGAGGGGAGGATGATGAGCATGAGATTTGGGTTTCAATGGCCATGACTGAATTTGATAATTCGGAAACTAAAGATTTATCAAGATTGAGGTTGATGTAGCGTAGAGAGATTTGATTGATGAATTTTCATTCACCTTTGAGGTGCTTATATATTAATAAACGAAGGGTATTTTGGTAATTTGGTAGTGTAACTTAATCGTTTTTAAAAAGACACGTGGCGGAAGGAGAGTGGTGTTGTTGGGCCCACCCGAATTGGGTTTTTTTTCAACCTGGATCGCTTAAAGTTTAACAAAAAAATTATTTCTGTCGAACAGGAGGGGACACTTGGGGCCCGCAGTAGGTCAGTTACATCTAGAACGAAGGGGACACGTGGACCACTTTGTCGGCTATGTCAGCTATCGTCCGTTTAGATAAGGTCCTTATGATTCGCACAGATATATACGGTGCCGTTTTGGGAGTCATTGAAAGGGATTTTGCGCTGTAATTTCTTTTGCAAAAAGATCGGTGTAACATTTAGTTTGAAATTCACGGTGCAGATTAATCAATATTTTTAATATTCAAAATTGAAGAAAAAAATTAAGGAGATTATGGAAAAAAAAATTGAAGAAAAAAATCTCAAAATCAACTATTTATAGTTGCCTTTCATCAACAAAAAAAACTATTTATAGTTGCCCAAACCTGTTTCAAATTTTGAAATAAACTACGATTTCATTTTAATTCAAGATGGAAATTAATATCCACCCAATTAAATGTAGAATACTGTATATGTCATTGATGCAAAATATTTATTCACTCTGAGAATTACCAATAAAGTTATGATTTTTTCTCATGTAAAGGATGATTAAAATGTACTTTTTTATTGGGATTGGGAGTGGACTTTTCAATCACCACCACATTAAAAAGTAACAACATTTCCCATAAAGAAAAACAATTAAGATTTAATTTTTATCTACCCGAAAAAGTTTTAAAAGTTATAAACCATATTTAATTCTTCCTTCAGATTACCAAAAACAATATTATACAAATAATTTTCTAAACTTGAACCGGTAGAAAAAGATTCGGTGCAGCGCAGCTAAATACTGTGAGTGCCAATACGATGTTGTTTCAATAAAAACGATGTCGTTTCATTTTGCTACGCTACACCGAATCATAAACTGGTCCTGAGCGTGATAAGAGAACCGGCATACGGACATATGAGAAAGCGACTTATGATAGTGTTACTTTTAAGGGGAAACCAGGGTTTATTTTACTAAGTTAGAGTGGACTATTAGTTAGAGTTCATGACATTTAGCTTCAGACCAAATGACAATGTTTGATAAAATATATTACTGCAGCTATCAGGTGGAGATTTCCAAGTTTTGGTTTCATTCTTCTAAGTGCCCAGTGCTTAAGGACTCGTTTGTCCATTTATTTAAAATGTTAATTTACACGGTCTATTTCATATAAGACCTTGTGGACAGACATTTCTCATTTATTCGGCCAAAGTAAGATATTCCCTTTTCTCCTGAATTAAATATGGCTTTACACCCTTTAGATGCTTGACTATAATGTTTGCTCATTTTGGGATTTGTAGCAAGACTTTTGGGGTCAATTTAAGACAATAAGGACATGTGCATCAGTGATTATATCGAACGGTTTGACTTTATAAAGTTCATGATTTAATCCCAGGTCTTCGTTGTTTGGTTACAAGCTACATGGTACATGATTCACGTTGTCAAAAAAGTAAATTGGGATTTGTCAAACTCATGGGAAAGCTATAAATTTTCTATTTGACTTGTACTAATTATGAAAAGTATACAACAATTTTAGTGACTTTATCTATTTAACTTTTGCTAATCATGAAAAGTTTACAACAATTTTAGTGAAATTATCAATTTAACTTGTACTAATCATGAAAAGTATACAACAATTTTTGTGAAATCAACTATTTAACTTGGAGGTTTGGTGTTTAGCTCAGTGGGGCAACACGCCGGGGGGTCCATGCTGACTTCCCTGGTTCGAAACCTCATAAAATCATCAGAGCAGGTACTAACCTAACTCAGCCGAGCTCCATCAAAAAAAAACTATTTAATTTGTACTAATGATGAAAAGTATACAACAATTTGAGTGAAGTTGTTATGGAACCTCATAATCCGAATTCATCTCGTTTTTTGAACACAATAAAGAATATAGATTTTACAATTTTCATATATGTTGAGGCAATGGCCTCACATGTTTTTGATGTTGACAAACCGGTTTAATGGTTCACTTGAGTATTTGTAAGTCAGGAACTTGCTGGAGTATTCAAGAACCTGTCGTTGGACTCAAGTACCTGTGGAAGTCACTGAGTCTCGAGAACCTGAGGATTGGTCAATGCTCAAGTCAACAGAGCAGTTGTCAAGATATCAATGAAGTTTCCCATTGAAGCTGATCTTATCAGACTGCATGCACACGTCTGCATAACAGTTAACAAAGAGATAATGAAGTGACGGTTACAAGCCATGATCTATGGCGGTTATCTCAAGAACTTATATAAGTCCGGCGGTTACTGTTCAGAAGATTTGCATCATCCATATTCGTTAGTGCTTTCCAAAGTGGGTTTACCCAGTGTGAGAATATCAGAGTGTGTGATATTCGTGTGATCGAGTTACTCTTGATCTGTGACCGGAAAGCTGCGGTGGTGCAAGGACTACTGTGACGTCGAGAAGTCAGTCAGGGAAGTAGTCAGGTTTTGCTTGTGTTGATCTAGTTTTGATCTACACTGAATAGGTAATTTTTTACAAACTGAATGTACAGATTGTACAGACTAAATAGTAATAAAAGACTATTTAGGTTTATTCCGCTGTGTACTTTGTCTACTTGTTTATCTGCACACAAAGTCAGGTTCCTAACAGTTCATGAACATTGTGAAGTCTTTGACTACTAACCACGGTCCTATCAATTGGTATCAGGGCCACACGGCTTAGATTTTGGTTAGCTTTGCAGATATGTCTGGAGATTCGTTTTCAAATCCTCCTAAGTTGAAGCCAGGCGAGTATGAGATCTGGGCGGTAAGATTTGAAGCTCATGTAATGGCTTTGGATGGGGAGGTATGGCAAATCATCGAACAAGGGCAACAACACATCTATCTAGAGGGTAGTCAGACAGAGCTTAAGCCAAGGATTCAGTATACTACTGATGATTATAATAAACTGGAGAAGAATGCAAGAGCATTACGGGTTCTTCACAATGCTTTGGAGCCTGGAGATCTCAAGAAGGTTATACAGTTCAAGGACCCAAGTGATAATTGGGACTCTCTTAAAAGGATATATGAAGGTTCGATGTGAAAAGGAACAGAATTCGTGCTGTTCAATCTGAGTCATTACATGACTATCATTCCAGATTTCATGACTATCATCCCAGATTTCAATCTGAGACAAGTGAAGAATGAGTCATTACATGACTATCATTCCAGATTTCAAGGATGTTTGGCTACACTTAACAATCTTGGAAAGAAGTACAAGAATTGGGAAGTCACTCACAGATTCATGCAAGGATTAAGTCCGGAGTGGGATGATATCTCAAGAACGTTAGCTGCTCTTCCAAATACAAAGGATAATTCCCTGGAAGAATTGTTTGCAAGGTTGGTGAGTAACAAGTCTATTGAAGACTTTAAACTAGAAATTCGGGAACCTCAGAAGGCAGCTCGACAAAATGCCCTGGTTGGGTTGGAGAGAGCTCTAGATACAAGAAATACAAAGGAAAGGATTATCACAGAAATAAAGGAAAGGAAACCTTAAAGACTGAGGAATTGAATGTGATGTCCAAGGCTCTCAAAGTTACTGATGACAGGAATTCAGGTCGCAAACCCAGTAAAAGAAATGACCAGAAGAAGAATGTGGAGTGCTTCTATTGTAAGAAGAAAGGCCACTACAGAAAAGACTGCTATAAACTTAAGAATGATGAGGCTCGGATAGAACGTAACCAGAAAGAGAATGACAAAGGAAAGAAGGCAATGTTTGCCTGGGGAGATTGAGATGAAGATAACAATATGGGAGACTTGAGAAGAAATGTTTGTCTGATGGCTAAGGGAGGTTCTTCAAGTTCAGAGACTTCTTCATCATCTCCAGCGGCAAGGAAAACACCCTCAAAGGAATCATCCACTGATGTAAGTTCAGATGATTCACGATCTGGTTATTACTCACATTCTGAATGTATTGCAGTTATAAAGAAATTGGTCATCAAGAACGAGGAACTGAGTACAATCATTGCTGAACAAGACGAACGGATTGGGTTGATGTTCGAGGAGAATCATCAACAGGCCGTAACGATTCAACAGCTTAGGAAAGCAGCTGGCAAAAGGGTAGTTGGCTCAGGTGATCAGTTTTATGATTCACCAAAGGGAAAGGAGAAACAGAAGTCGAAGACCAGGCCGGGTCTTGGCTATGGCGAAGTGTCTATTGCAAAGCCTATGCAAGGACAGGGACAACCAAGGACTACTCCTAGACAGAAGGTGGACTTAGATGACGCCAAAACTTTTGGAAAAGGTTATCATATCTGGGAGAAAAATAAGCGAAGGAACAGTCCTATACCTATTGACTTTGAGAAACAGAAGAAGAAAGTTTCTGAGTCCAAGAAGGTAGATTTCAGAAAACAAAAGGTCTGTTTTCACTGCGGGAAAGAAGGACATAGTTGGAGACAATGCAAGGAAATGCAGAACGTCTCTAAGAAAGGTTCAAAGAACTCGAGCTTCAAGTCAGGAACCTGCTCAGTTTCCAAAAAGAATGGAAAACCTGGGGAAGTCAGCGATCCTTCAAGTTCCGGAGTAGTCAAGAACTCTTCTTGCTCAAAAGAAGTTTCAAGCCCTCAAGTTTCTAACTTTAATACTCCATCTACTTTACAGTCTAAACCCAAAGAGGCTAAGCTTATTTGGGTTAGTAAGAACTAATTGTTCTCGTGCAGGTCGGGAGAGGGATATGTTCGTGGCTTGTAGATAGTGCATGCTCGGGACATATGACCGGGAAGATGGAACAATTTTCCTCTCTGCGACATCACTCCGGTGGCTCCATTACTTTTGGTAATAAAAGTAAGGGTAAGGTCATTGGATCAGGTAAAGTAGATTTATCAAATAAAGTTAGTGTAGATAATGTAAATCTTGTTAATGGCTTGAACTTTGATTTACTTAGCGTTTCTCAATTATGTCGAGAAGGTAAAAACAAAGTTGTTTTTACTGCTGATGGTTGTTATGTCAAGTGTGTTTCCTCAGGTCAGGTACTTCTGAGAGGAACTTGTGCGAACAGAGTCTACTTCGTGGATCCGACATTTGATCCAGAAGAGTATTTGTGTTTGTCCTCAAGGTCTAATGAGTCTGAGCTATGGCATAGAAGACTTGGACATGTAAATTTCAGACTATTAAAGAGGTTACACAATCAAGACTTGGTAATTGGATTACCAAAAGTAAGTGAAGAACATGATCAAGTCTGTAGTGCCTGTGCACAAGGGAAACAGACTAGAGGATCATTCCATTCCAAGAATGTAGTTAGTACAACCAAGACCTTTGATCTTGTACACATGGATTTGTGTGGACCAATGAGGGTTCAATCTCGACAAGGGAATCGGTACGTGTATGTATTAGTGGATGACTTCTCAAGATACACATGGGTGATCTTTATTAGATCAAAGGATGAAGTCTTTGAATGTTTCAAGACTTGGGTAAAGATTGCTGAACGAAAATTTGGTATCAAAGTGAGAAGTATCAGAACGGATCATGGTACCGAGTTTGAGAATGGACTGTTCATTGCTTTCTGTACTGATCAGGGAATTGATCACAACTTTTCAGCGCCGAGGACTCCACAGCAAAATGGAGTAGTGGAAAGGAAGAACCGGACTCTGGAAGACATGACCAGAACAATGCTTATAGAAAGCAGATTAGCAAGAAGTTTCTGGGCAGAAGCTATGAATGCAGCTTGTTATGTTCTCAATCGTTGTTATTTGAGGCCAATCCTCAATAAGACTCCCTATGAGTTGTTAAAGGGTAGGAAACCTAACATTTCACATCTTCGGCTGTTTGGTAGCAAATGTTATGTTCATAACAACGGAAAGAATCAGCTTGGAAAGTTTGATCCTAGAAGCGATGAAGGAATTTTTGTAAGGTATGTTTTGCATAGCAAAGCCTACAAAGTATTCAACAAAAGAACTAGACAGATTGAGGAAAGTGTTCATGTCATCTTTGATGAGGAGTCTATGGGTAATGAACCTGGTCAAGCTTCTGACATTCATGCTACAGATGATGATGAAGGTTTTGTGCTGATTCGTCCTAGGGATGATACAGTTGTTGCTGATTCTGAGAATCTGGAAACAATTGAGCAAGACAATGGTCAAGTTGCTGAGGTTTAAGAACCTGGAGAGCAAGCTGAGGTGAATGGACAAGACCCTGAAGTTGGTGAGGTCCATGGTGAATCTGAGGAAATCCAAGAGGTTCAGGAGGTCACTGAGTTGAGGAGAAGTTCACGAGTTAAACAGCCTAGTGTTGCACTTCGTGATTATGTATGCTATGCAACAGTTCAGGGGGAAAGAGTCATGAATGCTTTTGTGTCTTTGATTGAGCCAAAGACAGTTCAAGAAGCACTGAAAGACCCGGATTGGATCCAAGCGATGCAAGATGAATTGCTTCAGTTTGAGAGGAGCAAAGTTTGGAGACTTGTTCCAAGGCCAGAGAAACGGAAGGTGATTGGCACCCGCTATATTTTCAAGAACAAGCTGGATTCCAAGGGAGAAATAGTCAGGAACAAGGCCAGTTGGTGGTGAAAGGCTACAGCCAGCAGGAGGGCATTCACTACGGGGAAACTTTTGCGCCAGTAGCAAGGTTCGAGGCTATCAGATTGTTGATAGCATATTCAGTGCAGTTTGGTTTCAAACTTCATCAGATGGATGTTAAAACGACATTTTTGAATGGGTACCTTAAGGAGGAAGTCTATGTGGAACAGACTCCAGGTTTTGAGGACCCTGATCGTCAGGACTTTGTGTATGTTCTTGACAAGGCCTTGTATGGGTTAAAACAATCGCCTAGGGCGTGGTATGAACGCATGTCGGAATATCTACTAGCTCATGGATATGAGCGAGGTAAGGTAGATAAGACATTATTTCTTTTGAGAACTAATAAGCATCTACTTATTGTGCAGGTATACGTAGATGATATTATTTTTGGGTCTACAAGTGATGAACTCGTAAAAGCGTTAGCCAAACTCATGGAGAATGAGTTTGAGATCAACATGGTAGAAGAATTGACATTCTTCCTGGGTCTTCAAGTAAGACAGTTGGACAATGGAACTGAAATCTCACAACACAAGTACTTGAGTGAGGTTGTGAGTAAGTACGGCTTTGGAGGTTCACGACATATGAACACACCCAGTTCCCCGAATGAGTCCTTGGTAAAGGATGATGCGTCTCCAAAGACAGATGCTACAAGATATCGTGGCATGATAGGTTCTTTACTGTATTTGACTACATCTAGACCTCATATAATGTTTAGTGTATGTCAATGTGCCAGGTTTCAAGCGGAACCAAGGGAATCTCATGTAAAGGCCGTGAAGAGGACACTGAGGTATCTGAAGGGTACTGAGAAGCTGGTCCTGTGGTATCCGAGAGTGAAGTCTCTCAGTTTGGAGGGATACTCAGACGCAGACTTCGCTGGGGATAGGACTGATAGAAAGTCCACATCCGGTATGGCACAGTTCTTTGGATCATGCTTGGTGTCTTGGGGTTCAAAGAAGCAAAATACAGTGGCATTGTCAACGGAGGAGGCTGAGTATGTGGCAGCAGCAGCATGTTGTGCTCAAATCTTATGGCTGCGAAATCAGCTAAGTGATTTTAATCTTCACTTTGATCAAGTTCCTATACTTTGTGATAATACTAGTGCAATTAGTATTGCTAAGAATCTGGTGCTACATGGTAAAACAAAGCATATAGAAATTAAACACCATTTTCTTAGGGACTATGTTGAAAAGGAACTTGTATCTATCAATTTCTGTAGGAGTGAAGATCAAGTCGCTGACATTTTCACTAAATCCCTACATAAGGATGCCTTTGAAAAATTGAGGATGTAGCTTGGGTTAATGAGTCCACAGTGAGGTACTTCTAAACCTTCTCTCAATGATTGGCTAAAAGATATGATGTTTAACATGCATTTTAGTCATTGTTATGAGTGACTTCTTGAAGTTCTTGAGTGACAAGTACTTTGTGTGCTTTTACTTCTTGGTTAAACCTGATATAGTACATGCATACTTGAACATGTTGTTCCTTGATGCCTTACATATCTTCCGGATTTTTGTTGCCCAATAACCTCATGAAGGAAGTATATGAAGCCACCTAACCTTAGTCTAATCTTATTTTTGTCCAATGAATCCCCTTTTAAATATTTTCTGGACATGCATGATTAGAGTATTTTATGTGTGATTGAGTGATTTGAATTGTGGTGATCTTTACATTTTATACCCTTATGGTAAGCCGATCCACCACAATGCCCCTTGTGTAAAATCCATATTTTGGGAACTGAAGGACTTTACGAGGTATTTGAGATATGGAGGAAGTGATTCAGGTGCATTTATGTTGACAAGACTATACAGTGGTCCCAGACATGCGAAGTTGGACGGTTGAGTGTTGGTTCATGTATGCGACTTTAAAGGAGATTATAACGGGATTATCCATTTAAAAGGAATTTCAAGTTATTTCTCACTACCTGCGTCTTCTCTGCGAATAGAAACCCTAAATCAGAAATCTCTAAATCCTCAAGTCTGCTCTTCTCAAATCGTTGGTATTCTCAATGGCATCCAAATCAAGCGCAGCAACGAACATGGACAACACTGGTGCAAAGATGGAGGCAGTAATAATCTCGAATGTACGTTATGAGGTTCCGAAGGCAGTAGCCGATTTGCTAATGTCAAGTAAGTCTTCTTCAGATTCGAACCTGCAAGTAGTACTTTCCAATCCTAGAACTACTAGGTTTGTAGAATATTGTGCCGGAGTTGGAGGTATTGGTGAAAAGGAGAAGATAGATGTTTCAGTGTTTAGTTAGTGATGTATCAGTTGGATTGAAGAACTCTGTGGGAGTTGATAATGCAATAGAAGAGGCGGTGAACCCAGAAGGGGTTATTAGTTCTGGTATTGATCTTGATACAGAAAAAGAAGAGTTGGATCCCCTTAACTTTGAAAGTGTTAGAGATGTGTTGAAGAACCCAGGATGGGTTGATGCATGTTTATTGAGCTCTGAGAAGACTGGCGGTGTTTCTGTGAATACAACAAGTGTTGTAGACATTCCAGGTGAGAAGAATGTTGAGTTGAAAAACCCAGGAGGGGTTGTGGACTCTGACAATACAGAGTTCTTGTTCGGATGTTCTCAAGAGAAAGCAGATCTTCCAAAAGAAACAGGTGAGCCTTCTGTTGTGGTTGAAAAATCTAAGCTGAATCAGACTTTGGATGAACTGGAGGAGCTGGGCAATATTGCAAAGTTCCAAGAATCTGAAGATGCTGATAATAACGACTGTGAGATTGTTGAAACTTCTTCTACTGCTTCAAAGAAGAGAGTGAACAGACCTACTCCACTAAGAAAACAACCAATAAGGGTGAGTAGTAAAAGAAAATTGGAAGTGAAGGAGGAAAATACCCCTAAGAGTTCAGTTAAAAGAGCTAAACAATCAAAGTCAGTGGTTGCAGGCAAAGAGATTCTGAACGAAATGGAATGCTCTGAAAAATTCCTTATGGATGAAGGATTAATGGAAGTGTATGAACTAATAAAAGCTCAAGGCTGGGAAAAGTTGTGTGAGACTCAAGAGTATGTGTGCCCTGAAGTTGTGCAAGAATTTTATAAGAATCTGTCTTTCATTGAAGGAACTATACCTGCTTTGGAAGGAAAGTTCAAGGGAAAGAAGTTTATTCTGTCCAGCATGGAGTTGGCTATGACCTTGGGGTTAGATCATAAAGGATTTGATCTGTTCTGTAAAAATAATCAGTGGCTAAAGGAGGCTGGAAACAAACAGGAACTGGTAAAAAGAATTTGTCAGTTGGAAAGAATACCGAAGGGTTCAAGTATCAGCACTCAGTTTATGGAGCCAAATATCAAGATTCTGCACAAGTTGCTTGTGAGCAATTTTCTTCAAAGAGGAGTCAAACCATCCTATGTTCAGCATGAGGATTTGCTAATTTTGGACAGGTTATTGAAGAAAGAAAAGATCAACTTACCAAAGCACATGATCCATCAAATATATCATCTGAAAAACTTGACTCAGATTGGGTTCTCTAGAGTGATCAAGAAGGTTCTTCAAGAACATGAGCTGTATGAAAATATTTCTGGAATTGAGGAGCCAATTGTTAAAAAGTTTGATCAAGATGTTTTCAGAAAAATGAATTTGGTGAAGGACTCTGTACAGGGATGGATAAGAACTTCTGTACCAGAACCTGAATTTGGGGCAAAATCAGAATTCAAGGATGATGAGAGTGATGGTGATGATTTGGAAAAGAAGGATGCTGAGTTTAAAGAAGATGTTCATAAGTGGATGGTTGTTCTGGAGGAAAATATTTCTGATGTGAAGAAGGATATGAAGGCAGTAAAAGTAGAGCTGAAGGAGTTTAAAGAAGAGATCAAAGAGGACATAAAAGGAGTGAAAGATGCACTCCTGGCTCTGGTTGATAAGCTCTGAAGTTCTTCAGCTTGGGGATGATCACTTTTGTCTTTGAGAATGCTGTGATCAGTTCCTACTATGGATTTCTCTATCCTTGGCCTCCCACCATATCATTCCCTTCTTTGTTTCGAGTGTTAAAAACTTGTGTTCAGCTTGCATGCTATAACTATCTACTTTAACCTTGAAGTCTTATGCATGCATTGTTGAGTTACTCTCAATTTCAAGTTTTTCCTCGTGTTTATGACTGCCTTGTATGTTATTTTACTCCTCTTTGATGATGCCAAAAGGGGGAAGGGTAGAAGTATTAACTGAGGGGGAATATAAACTGAACTAGGTTCCTGAGTAAAAGGGAAGGATTAGAAATACCTGTGTAGGTCTGTGACTTAATAGGATGTTTGTCAAGTTTCTGAGTGTGTAGGAACTTAGGGGGAATTTGTTCCCAAGGAGAATAAGTTCTCATTTGATGCTTTGTGCATGTTTAACATCTATTAAGTGTTGTTTTGGTATATTTTTTTTTCCCTTAATGGTTTGTCATCATCAAAAGGGGGAAATTGTTGAGGCAATGGCCTCACATGTTTTTGATGTTGACAAACCGGTTTAATGGTTCACTTGAGTATTTGTAAGTCAGGAACTTGCTGGAGTATTCAAGAACCTGTCGTTGGACTCAAGTACCTGTGAAAGTCACTGAATCTCGAGAACCTGAGGATTGGTCAATGCTCAAGTCAACAGAGCAGTTGTCAAGATATCAATGAAGTTTCCCATTGAAGCTGATCTTATCAGAATGCATGCACACGTCTCCATAACAGTTAACAAGGAGATAATGAAGTGGCGGTTACAAGCCATGATCTATGGCGGTTATCTCAAGAACTTATATAAGTCCGGCGGTTACTGTTCAGAAGATGTGCATCATCCATATTCGTTAGAGCTTTCCAAAGTGGGTTTACCCAGTGTGAGAATATCAGAGTGTGTGATATTCTTGTGATCGAGTTACTCTTGATCTGTGACCGGAAAGCTGCGGTGGTGCAAGGACTACTGTGACGTCGAGAAGTCAGTCAGGGAAGTAGTCAGGTTTTGCTTGTGTTGATCTAGTTTTGATCTACACTGAATAGGCAATTTTGTACAAACTGAATGTACAGATTGTACAGACTAAATAGTAATAAAAGGCTATTTAGGTTTATTCCGCTGTGTACTTTGTCTACTTGTTTATCTGCACACAAAGTCAGGTTCCTAACAGTTCCTGAACATTGTGAAGTCTTTGACTACTAACCACGGTTCTATCAATTTATCATATGTGCTGACTATTGTAATCGCTTCTCATTAAGTAGTGGAATTTTTTAGTTCGGTACGTAGTGTTCCAATCATAACACAGTTCGTGGCGAACGCCGAACTGCGTAACATATCATGTGTCTTTGTACTATTGTTTTCATTATTGCATGCACGGTTCTAACAATTTACTGTTAGTAAAATTAACAACGAAATTTAAACAAAGGTTGTCTTTATGCATAGTTGACAACTCTTCATTAAAAGCATTCTTTAATATCAAGTTTATTACAACTTTTTAAAAAGGGTCGAGTTCCGATGAGGATGAAAACTTTAACATAAAATTTGAAAAAAAAGAACATACTATTTTCGTCGATTGCCGATTACGAAAATCACACAGGGATAATTCTGTTACGGATGAACATATACGAGGCCATCAAATCTTGTTCGAAAATCGTGGGATTTTGTTGATATAAGATCGTATGAATTGTTTTCCAATAGACTAATATGATGTCTCTGTAATTAAATAATTATTTTATTTGCTAAAATTAAGGAACGTAGATGATTTAATCGTACAATTATTATTTTTTTATTTTAAAAACCTTAACTTTTAAAGTTTATAATAAATTAGTATCATTTATTTAAATGTGTTTTAAATTAAATAAATCCCTCTTCATTTGGCGAACATGCGAATCTAATCTGTACCTTAGAAAGTTTATGATCAAGTTCTTGTGGTGATGACATACTTGCATCTTGTCATAAGTTAAAGTCAAACATTTAAATTTTAAAGTCAGCCACGTGGTACATGTGTACAACGCTTTGATGATGCATACAGGGTAGATGGAGTTCTCATATTCTCAAAATAAATAGGGATTCTCAACTAAACATTTTCCTAATTTAGTTTATTTATAACAAGTTAATGAGAAGTTGATTATGAAATCTCACCGTTCATGTTATTTGATCATTTCAATCCCAACATGACACGTTAATATGATGTTAAGATAAATCTTTAATAAAAAGTATATCTAGTTAGACATTACTTCTACTATTTTTTTTTAGATTTCAAAATATAAACATATAACTGTACATGAGGCACTTGGTTGAGAACTTATAATCAAATAATCCAAACCAAATTTACCTATTGGATCAAATTTCATCATTGAATTTAGAGCCCACGTTTCTGAGCTATTCACTGTTAAGCGCGAGTTTGTCTTGATGCACTTCACTTTATTCTTCGAAATTGCATCAACTTTGAAAGTGTGAAGAAATTTAAGATATAATTAATTTGTGGGAGAAAATTGTAGATTGAATTCTATTCACTTGATGTGATTCTATACGACAATTAAGGTTAAAAATAAAAAATAAAAATATTGTTGAGAATATTGAAAGATAATTCTATTCATTGATGATGTATTTAGGAAGGTGAAGATTGCGATCTCAAGTTCTTGAAAAGGAAAAAAATTCTCATTTGAACGTGCCTCACATATATTAAATATCTTCTAATACTCCCTCAAGTTGGAGCATGAAAGTCTCGAATGCCCAACTTGTGAAGAATATAACCAAATTCTTGTTTTGCCGTAGGGTTGGTCAATATGCATGTCGGCCAACTATCCACACGATCGTACATATGAAGTAGTGATTGTGTTTGCTTGAAGAAGATCGCAGAAAGTGACAATAACTTTCATTGTGTTTGGTTTCCTCGTGAAACACTGGATTGGAAGCAATATGTAGAGTTGACTAATTGCCACAGAACAGTCTCAACGATGCAAATTGAGATACACCGAGGAAACGATGAAGCGACTTGAGCCAAATAAGCTCACACCACACAAGAGCCATAGAACGATACTCTCCTCTAAAAAAATCAGCAATCAAAATTTACAGGTCCGGGAAATTTTTGTGTATGTAGCACGGAATCCTCAAATTGGAAGGGGTTTCCGTTTCAGAAACTCATTTGGACAGCTGAGTATGAAAAGTACGAGATGATGGTGGCAAAGACAACGAACAATAATGTTACTAGCCAGAATGAGGGAGTTGGAGCGAGGGACTTTGGGCATCCCCACCATGCTAGAAAAAAGTATGTCATTCATCTCTCATCCATTTTATCTCTCCGCAAATCATAGCTAATGATAATTTTGGTATGTACATTCAACTCATGACCAACCAACAAAAGTTTATCACCTCTCTCCCATACCCATATAACTTTATCAATAAAAAAATAAAATTATTTAAAATACATCAAAATATAACAATATAGATGTTTATTTGTTGAGCTTAAAAAATTACGAATGTTAATATTTTTTATTTATTTGAATATTTAATTTTCAAAATAAATGAGTTGCAAGATTTGAAATTAATTTGAAAAAGTTTTAATACATCACATGTGTCATGTTTTGGTTGGGTGATTTTCATGACGTAAAACTTTTTTTTTGGTCATCTTGCGACCTTTTTTGTGTTTTGTCATCTAATAATAAGTTTATGATAAAAAAAAATCATGAGTATCTATATTTTTTTAATCATCTTTGATGACCAAATCTTATGATTGAAAAAGTCATGGTATGAATGTTCTTAGAGCATCCCCACCATGTTAAAAAAAAAAATCATATCATCCATCTCTCTCATCCTTTTTCTCTCTCATCTAATCATCCCTCATCCTTTTTCTCTCTCATCTAATCATCCCTCATGATTTTTTCAATCACATGCATCCCACTCATGATTAAAAAAAAGTTTATCATCAATCTCTCTCATCACTACGTAAATTATAACTCATTAATGTTAAGATTAATAAAAATATATCAAATTGTATCTCGTTTTATAGAGCTCTAAAAATTACGAATATTGGCATTTATTTTGATTTTTTTTACTTTGTAATTTAGAAGATATATTCGTTGCAAGATCAAAATAAAAATTGTACTGTTTCTTACACAGGACACGTGTCGCGTTGCGATTGGTTCACGTCTCATGATCAAAACTAAAAAAAAATCATGAGATGATCTTTTTTATAAAAAAATCATGGGATGATCAAAATTATGATAAAAAAGATCATAGTGAGGGTGCCTGATTTTTTTTGATCTCATGATCATTTTTTATGATTCAAAAAAGTATTGTGGGAATGCTCTTATAGACGGTCGAGTGCGGATTGGATAGGACTATATCGGGGTAAGTTGTCGGATAGACATGTGTCCATAAGTCTACTCGATGATATAGCAACACCTGTCGGCTGTCGGTAGGCGCAGACTATGGGGTATTTTGGGCCTCATTGGGGCCACGGCCCACGTTACGTTTACAAATAACGGCTACGGCATACTTCATCGTATTGAGGTTTTAAATCTTTTTGACCCTTTATTTATTAGGTAATTATGATTTCATACCTCGTGTTAAGATAATGATCACTTGTCATCCGTGTTTGAAGACGATGCATGTTGCAACTTGCAAGTATAGTGCGTGCAATGTGTACAAATGTAATACTTAAGGAACCAAACGGCAAATAATTCTCTACACATTTGCTCGGGTAGGAGGAGTATCGTATATCTTCCAATTTGACTGCAAAAATATCTTCTGCAGTCTCCGGCAACCTGCTGCAACTCCGGCATGAATTTTCCACGCTTGGCTCGAACGATTCCATTTCTTTCGAATCGCAATCCAGCCTTGATTTCTCACTTCCTACTCCCGAGTTGCAGAGCTCGTCGTTTCAGTACCGGCTCAATTGGGAACGAATTCAGTGGAATCAACGCCTACGATCTTCTTGATCTTCCGGAAACCAGTTCTTTTGAGGAAATTAAAGCTTCTTTTAGAAAACTAGCTAAAGAAACGCATCCGGATGTCGCCGGGGCGAAGAATGGGGCCACTGCGTCTCAACGATTCGTTGACATCCTGGCGGCTTACGAGGTTAGGTATTGAAATATGACAGTTGGGTTAAGTTTATGAATTTTGTGAGATGTAATTAGAGTCGTAATCGATTTCTGAAGTTTTGAGAGTTGGAATTTAATTAGTTTCTGAATTTTTCGAGTTGAAAATGATTTCTGAATTTTTGTGATTTGAAGTTGAATTCTGAATTTTGTGAGTTGAAATTGATTTCTGAGTTTTGAGAGCTGAAAGTGATGTCTGAATTTTGTGAGCTGAGATTGATTTCTGAATTTTGCAAGTTGAAATTGAATTTTGTCATTTGAGAGCTGAATTGAGTGGAAATCGACTTCTGACTTTTGAAAGCTGAAGTTAGTTTCTGAATTTATATTGTTGAGATGATTTGCAGATTCTATCGGACAAGGAGAAGAGGGCTCATTATGACAGGTACTTGTTATCTCAGAGGAAAATATTAAAGGAGTATTCTAGGCAGGGTTCAAGGTTGTATGTGTATGAGTCGCATATGAGAACAATCAAGCCGATGGAAGTTGTGGAATGGCTGAGGTGGTACAGATTAGCTGTGAAGGATATATTAGCGGCTGACAAGAATGTGGCTGTTGGGGCAGGTTATTTTGATGTGCTTGAACATGATTTTTATTCTGCTGTACATGCAGCTTATTATGGACCTGTTATAGAGGATTGGGATCTTCTTCCTGATTGCTTTGAGGCGGAAGAGAGGTCCTATGATTGGACACCCGAAGTCTTGCATTTGGTTTCAGGGCGTGATTTGTTTGGGATGATCTGCGTGGCTGATAGTGTTCATAAGTTACAACATTCTTTTAGAGAAAGATTGGATGCGTCAACTTCAGCTGGTTCCACTGCTAGTATTCACATAAACAAAATAAGCAATTATGCGGACTCAGATACAAAGATGAATGATCAGGGTCAAAGATCGACATGCAATGATAATTTATTAGACCCTTTCACAGATTTAGAGTTGCATTTTTCTGGAAGGGTGGTTGCTGTTGCCACTAGAGTCCCTCCAAAGAGTGATGATAGTGATCCTTTGAGTGAGGATTCTCATGATCACATCCACGTATACCTCATAGATGATGAATCAACCAATCACGGACCAGGACATCCCTTGGAGAACAGTCGAGTGATGATGTCAAGGACTCCATTGGGAACAATAACTGGTCTAGGAACGAATCCAGAAGAAGGGTCTTGTGATGTCTACAATCGCAATGGTAACAAGACCCATGTGATCATGAAGCATAGAACATTGCTGGTTAGTATTTTTTAGTTCTGCCACTTAGATTGTATGCTTTTGAGGTTTATATTTAATTGATATTTTATGCCAGAATTACAAGTTTGTACCTTAAACCTTGATATAGAAGGCGTTTCTGCATTTTGTTTCAGGTGAGGCACATGCATTGGTACCAACTTGGAGATGAAGTTTCTGTCTGTGAGTGTAGATGTAGTAGGGCCAGATTACCACCTAGCAGGTGAGCTACTTGAATTTGTTCATTTATCACCATGCACATACAAATTTTCATATTCAGTAGTACTAGATTGTAAATGTAGTTTTTATGAGGAGTTTCGATAGAATAAGCTGACAAGCTACCTTATAAAACCTTGTTTCCATAGGCCTAGTAAAAAAAATTATCACTAAAAGAATGTTCGAAACAGAGAATGATAGGCATGCGTTTCACTGATATCTTAAAATAGACGGAGGTTTTCTTTATGAACTATCTGTAGTGTCAAATTGCTGGATGGTGTGAGATGGTCCATGTTGTAGCTATTAGCTTTGATCATCCGTGAACTTTTTCAACAGATTCTGGTTGTTTGAGCCTAGATGTGATATGCATGACATCGGCGGTTGGTACATTGAGACATACGGCAGAGATAAGAAAGGCAGGACAGTTCCATCCCGCAGATACTGGGATGTCTTTGACTCAAATGGAGAGTTAGATAAGTAAGTTTATTGTATTTTACACTGCTTATTGACCACTCTACTGTATGATTATTACTTCTTGGAACCTTAGCTGAGGTGATCATAATTCACTTACCTTCCCCATTTTTTTTAACTCCCAGTTTAGAATTTCGAAACATAAGGGTCTCCCAAGTGGCTTAGAAATAGGATTAGATTATAGTGTTGTAGTTGTAAATTTGTTCAGCTGACTAGTACTCAAACTAGACTGAACTGCATATAATCATTCATTATTATAATGCAGTGTGTCTATTTTTGGTTGCATTTATAAATATACCTACTATATAAACAAAATTTTACACGGGCAGTATAGAACTTGTTTTGTTGGTACTCCTCTGCCCTTTGGCAGTTACCTAAGATGTAATAGATCTAATCCAACATATTCCCTGATTTGACGCCATTACTTGCATCCTTGTTTTATGGGTTTTACTTCCGCATGAAACACAAGTAAATGATGGGGATGGTCTTGATTTGGCTTGGTTTCAGGAGACTTCATCCTGCAGTATATTTATTTGGAACAGCATACGGAACATTGGATATTGAACAGTCGAGAAGAAGAAAGTTGACTTGGAGGAGTGTTTTCGAACAGCAACTTGGTCAAATTCTTAGGTGGGGCAGGCAGCTTGCTCAGTTTCGCACTTAGATTTTCCTGAATGAAAAATTCACTGCCCAACAGGGTGTCAGCTTGCTTGTTACTCTATTAGAAGTGGAATTTTGCTTCGACTTCATGCTATATTCTGCATTGCATACCGAGATTCCAAAATATGGCCGCCAAAACTTCTGGGTTTGACCGTTGACCTGGGACAAGGATGCATCAACCGACTCCTTGCTGGCAAATCAGAAAATTTCATGCTTGTTCATCAGATTTTCACAATGGAAAGAGTCTTTCCCTTCGATGTACAACCATTATCAACAAAAATGCACTGGAGTTGGAAAGTATCAATGAGGAATAGGGGCCTTGAAATATCATCTTGGAAGTACTACTTCATGACAGTGTCGGTATGTCCTCTATAACTTTCCTTAAAATTCTTTCATATTTCTGGACTTCACTTTTCCTTTGTCGAAATATCTTGAGTTATGACACTAGGATCATATTCAGCTTCTGTGCACATGATATGCAGGGAGCTCTTTATGGTTGCTTTCCATTAAAAGGGAACATGCTTATATACACCCTGATGTCCCAAAGTTGTGTGTAGTTTGCTAGTCCGATGCCATAGTAATGTATGTGGGAAGCCAATAATCAAGTGGAACTGATGGTTAGATAATTGTGCTACTCTGGCTCATGTTATCTTATTGCCGCTGGGTACTCCTAGTGTCTCATAAATATACCATGAAACACAGCTACTGCAGTGTGTGTGCAGCTTCTAGCTTCTTCCATGGCAGTAGTAACTACTGATTCTCTGTTATCTGGTTGATTTTCCCGGAATAATTTCTCCTTACCATGGCATCGGTTGACCGTCTCATAGTAGGCTACTTCATCTGAATTTCGATTGGCCTATATGCTCAGCCAGTATACATGGAGGTGAATGCGTAGTTGAACAGCTATGATTCTGTGAGCAGGACAGTTTCAATCTACTTAAGACTTGTAGATATTTCAGATTTCATGACACCATTGCTATTTGAGGTTGTTGTCATTTTCACGTGATGCAAAACATGGGAATTGAATTCCAGCATACGTATAAATGGAAGCAATAATCCCAGGAGCTTATGATGCTCCACCCGGTGTCTTGTGTGCAGGAATTTATGTCTTCGTTTGATATGGAAGCCGAAGCCGAAGCCAAATACTAAACGAACTTGTACAATTCTATTTCTACTTAGGACTAGGACAATGCTATCCCTCTTGAGTACTTATGAGCCAGAATGGCAACAGGCCGTAAAAGGACCCGTATATCATCAAACATTATTCTGTCAGCATCCCCTAAACCCTCAAAATCACATATTTTCATGCCAGATCCCAACTCCACATCATTACCACTACCCCTACTGCTAGGGGTCAACATTCAATCATAGGGCTCAAAAGTCCTGCATAAAGCCCTATGATCTTCGAGCCTTAAGACCGGTCCGGCCCTAAGTTGAAGTCCTCGAGCCCTAAAGACTCCAAGTCGAACAAAGACCATGATTTCAAAGTCATGCTCGGCCCTCGAGCCCGACCTAACTATGGCCTAATTAAGTTCGGCCATGTCCGTCCTAAACATCCCCGATCTAATTACAATCTAATAATGTTCTACTCGGTTCGACCTAAAAAAATTCGACTGTTAAGTCCTTCCATATTTTACATTCTATAAATTAATTTATAATGCACTTATTCAATTTTTTTAAAAATATACACTTAGTCGATTAGATTAATGCTTATATAATTTTTGAAATATACACTTGGTCAATTTTTTTTTGAAATATACACTTAGTCTTGAATATAAGGATTAACAAATGACAAGTTGTTCATACTGTAAGCTTAATCATTCAGAGTCTAGAGGACATTCTCCAAAGTCTAATTACTAGCAAACAAGTGAATTGATAATTCACTTGAAGTCCTGCATGTTCATATCGCTTGTTTATGCTATCATTTACATTTATTGGCTATGACAGTAGTTTCTATAACCCGTGTATATAACACGAGGTGCCTATATAAATTTAAATTTGTATATAAGTATACTATGGGGAGCACTCGGTTGAGGCAGTGTTGGTAGAATGAGGCACGTGAGGCACGATCTGGGCCACTCATTTAGATGATGTGACAGGGAATAGTACCAGAATAGTGTTTTACTTTTTGATTTTTGAATAGTGCAGGATTTGATAGTGGCACACGTGACGCATCCACAAAACACTGGGGTTTAGATGTGTGGCTCAGATCGTGCCTCACTGCCTCATTCTTAGAAGGGGTGCATCATTTAAACGCTCCTCAGTATACTATATAATATTTATTTCTTAAGCCTCCATAACAAGTACATAATGTAAAGAAGACTTCAGCCAAAAAAAGAATAGGATGAAGTTGTTGCTGCAGATATTTTGTGACTTTATAATTTTTTTTATTGATGTGCTTAATATAAAAATTGTGATTTTTTATTGATATGCTTGATAAATAATTATTTTAAGCCCGATCCTAAAATTAAGGGCCGATTGAGTGTTCGACCCTAAGGCCGGTCCTAGAGTCAAATTTTGAGCCAAGCCCGGCACTAACTTTTTAAAAAGTCTTCCAAAAATGTCATTTGTTCGGTCCTAAGCTCTTTCAGTAAGGGCAGAGCAGCCCTGCCCATTGTCGACCCCTACCTACGGCTTCGCTCTCCTCCAACTTCCAACAGCGACCAGCCTTGTTCAATTTCCCGCGCTACTCGACTCAAAGCAGCAAGAAAAGCACCCACAACACAAACAAGGAGTGGAAGAGCAGCAGCTGGTCGGTGCTGTGATTTGAATGACCGCGTCAACATAGATTACCGACAGATGAAAATCGAGGATGCAATACTGCGATGATTAAACTGAAGACATCTTAAAACAGTGAAAGAATACGAAATTTGAAGACCAGGAGAGGAAGAAAGAGTATGTCCGATTTTGCTTTAAAGAAACCAGAAAGCGACTCACCTGGCAGATTGAGAAATAGTATGTGGTTTAGTACATTAAAAAACCCCTGTTATTTGCTTACAATAATGTTCCGCTTCCATGCTAGCAATAGTACTTGGAATCTGTCCATGTCATATACCGTGATACATGTATAGCTGAAATGCAGTTGACTCGACTTGTAGGTTTCATCTAAAAAATAAAAAAATAAAACTTTGTAGGCATCATGACGCGGCCAGATGCATACACTTGGGATCACAAGATGATAATATAATAAAGGCAGCAATTTACTAGGGATGCCACCAATGTGGGAGAGTGAATTTCTGAGGCATGCAACTTTACGAAGAAATATGGAATCATTGAGAAGAAATAAATAACTCGTGAAGATATGGGTACATAATTTGAGGGCAGTGATGTCTGCTTCGTGATGCTGTCTGATATCTTGCAATCAAGGGTTCTGCGGGTTCTGCTTGTTTATTGAGTGCGCATCCTGCTACTCTCTGCTGATCTTACTTGGAAGAAGTATGGATGCATCTGTATGACAACCGTGGCATATATGAAATGATAATAACTGAGAAAACTAAGATAAATTATTTGACGGTATTAGGCAAAGCGTCACTCATGAGTGGAGAGTCGGATCAAAAAGCACTGAGGGGTCAGTCAAATACCATTGCTTCTCTTGCCGTGATTCTCTCCTGATGATCATACCTTAGTAGCTTATCAAGGAAATCAAGGGCCTGAGAGTTCAACGGAATAAAAGAAAGATCAGGCACGAGATGGTAATGTGGGCTGCAATGTAACAGAACAACATATGTGGCATAACAAGTAACCTCGGGGGAAACCAAATGTTGGTTATCTGGATTGATGAACTTGGTCCATGGTTTTTTACGGTACCTGCAGAAGAACAGAGCATGTTTTGTATTTACCAAATTACTGTAAAATACTTTTCACTGTGGTTTCTTCGCAAATTAGAAATCAAAAAAAGCTTGTTCATGAGGGGCTGGGCAGCAATAAGACGACTAGAACCACAAATCAAACTAACCTTTCAACAAGAGCATCGAGCTGTGCATCAAGCTCTAGATGATATTTTTTCAGATATGCAAACAGCTCGTCTGTACCAAGTACCTGAATCGTAGTTAACTTTAAATCCAAAATCTGATTCAGGAGGTAGCTTTATCGTCCCTTCCAATTACCCTTAATATAAATATATGAACCCTAATTATAAACTTCCAGATATATACACTCGTTGTCTCCAGATAAGCAACGCTTATGCATATTCATAGATTGGTCATATCAAGGCGTTTGGTCAGTTAGAGGCATCACACAATCTGAAGTTAGATTCATGTTTTGAATTCATAATTATGCAAGAAGCTTAGGTGGAAAGGAGAAACTAATTTGAAAATTTTTAGCTATCCTTATATACATCTGGGCGAATTACTCTTCATTCATATAAGATACTCAAAATGAGCTTTTAGATCCTATATCTTTTGAGAATTACCTTAGCAATCTTAACAAGTTGATCACGATTGTCATGACCATAGAAGAATGGTTCCTTGCGGAATATCTACAGATGAATAGTGAGGGTAACAGTTAAAACGTTTATCAAGATAAATACAACTAGCCAAAAATATTATAATAGAAGAAATTACCATTCCCGCAAACATGCACCCAAGACTCCACATGTCCAAAGAATAATCATAATCTTGCAAATCAACAAGAAGCTCGGGACCCTTAAAGTACCTGGTAAGAAAATGAAATAACAATGAGGAGAGGATTAATAAATTTCACTCTATAAGCATCATGGTTGCAAATTTCAATATAAACTATGACAAGACTTAGATGATGGTTTGTCAAGTACTTTTTATCATATTCAAACATTTTGAGTCTCTAAATGCAAATATAAGATGTGCATGATATTTATAAAGCCTAGATCCTGGACGGATTCAACAGAGCTTGAATAGGATTCCAGGAGTTAAAAAACAAGCATGAATGGTAAATTCATATAACAATAAATAGTCTGGTGGTGAGAGGAACAACCTAGGAAAAAGAATTAGAAAATGTTGCAGCATTCACGTACAGAGTATGTTGAAATAATGAAGTGATATATCCACAAAAGGCAAGAACCAACCTTGAAGCTACTCGGACATTGTACTCTTTCCCTGGATGGTAAAATTCAGCGAGCCCCCAATCAATCAATCGAAGCTTTCTCAACTCGTGGTCTATCATAACATTGTGAGGTTTGACATCTCTGTGCATTACTCCCTGGGAGTGGCAGTAATCCAGTGCCTTTAGAAACAATGACGAATATCAATTTACTCGGAATGATAAAGGTTCTCAAACATATCATCATCAATAAATAAGTGAAATGTTTTGGATTCGCCGACACTGTCAAAATTTTCTTTATTCCTTGTTTAAAGAAAAATTTTGATTTCCAACCACTGTATGATTATAAATGGTTTGCTCCTAGTAAGGTATCTATTATGGTGAATATACTCATACTGAACTACTGATTCTGGCAGCGGGACAATTTCTCGATAGAACATATTCTCTTTAAAAGATAAGAAGACAACTGTTTGAACATTGTAATGAAAAGGGTGAGCTGTTACCAAGGCAGCCAAGTGAAACTGTAATGTATAATGTCTATCTATGCACTTGTCGCCACTTTCAAAGTTTGCTAATTATGGCGTGAAAAAAAAAGGATGAGCTCAAAAACAATGATAAACTGTTACAACTGAGAAAAGAGATGTTTTTTTTTCTAAGAGCATGGGTTCGAACTTCGAAGAGAATAAGGTTAAGGAAGTACCTTTAGAAGCTCGTAAATGTAGTAGCGTATGTCATAATCTGTTAATGTTGGGTATAGAACTTTGAAATCTGTGCTGTTCACATGTTCAAATATCAAGCTAGGAGTTTTTGACTGCTGATCCCTAACAATGTCAAGAAGTTTGACAATGTTTGGCCCTCCACAAAGGTTCTGAAGTATTTTGATCTCCCTCTTAATCTACAAAAAGACGCACGATATGTTGCTTTTAGATTAAAGAGTGCCAACATAAGTGGAAAGAGGAACAAGCACCAGCGTGGTAAGTAATGTCAAGCTACATATATCCAACTGCAACGAATCCATGGTTATTCAGAAAATGAGACCGCACAATCCCATTGATCAATTTTACAGGCTATTTGAGGATCAAACACTCCTTTAAGATTGACATAAGCAGGTTTAATGAGTAAAGATCGAGCAGTAACCTTTTTCTTTTTGACAGGCTTTAAGATCTTAATGATACACTTCTCATTTGTGTTCACATTAATCCCCTCAAAGACCTCACTATACTTTCCCCTTCCAACTTTACGTATGACCTCATAGTCATCTTGTTCCCTGAAAAAAAAAGAGGAGAGGAGATGCCACAGTTAGATTTTACGAACCCTTTGACCAATAAAAAATTACACTCACAATCCAGAGTAAACATCAAGAAGACTTAAAAGCACTGATTTCCTCCAACCATTTTGGAAACTAAGCGGCAAATTCAAACATAAATCTTACTTGAATAAAGCAGAAAACTCCACATATCCTATCCACAGTCCACACAAGTCCAAGTTCAAATAGAAACTAATTTCAAAAAAGAAAAAGTGCCGTCAAAGGCACGGATTACACACTCTAAACAACTCCCTCAACTTCCTAAACATCATTCTTCACCAATCCAAACTAAATACAGGATAATGCTCACAATTACTCAAGAGTCAACTTCCTCCATCAAGTTAAAATTATTTTACCAATCTTATTCCGGTTGCTGAAGCATCAGCTCCACCAGGAGCAACCAACAAATGAACTCATAACAGCTCTCTGCACACTGAATTCAACAACTAGTTCACTCTATACGGCAAACAACAACATCATTAAACATCATAGAACCCTTATAAAACCCCTTGGGCTAAACCCTAGTGATCCAAATCACCCGAAAATCAAGTAAAATGCAAATAATTAACTAGAGATACCAGGACTGAAGCTATACCCCCACTGAACAGTCAAGGACTCGTAATCCCAATACTCCTTGGGCCTCACAACATTGACATCGGCATAAACCCTTGCTTTCGACATCGCGACGATATCAGAATCGCAGATTGACAGCGGCGGCAGTGAAGACTTACTCCTTCTCCTCCTCCGCACGAAGCAGCCGGCCTCGTTCCTATCGATCGGTGCCGTAGTGGTGAAGGGGGTGGTGGTGGTGGTGAGAAGACCGTCGTCGTTGAAATTGGGGATGGGGTTAGGTGAGGTGCGCAGGATAGGAGAGTGCGTAACCGGTGCGGCGGTGCACAGTAGCAGAAGGAGCGTAGGGAGAAATCGACGGCTAAAGATCATGTGAGATTCGATGAGTGGATGGTGAGAGATTGGATTAGTTGGGGAATGGAAGTTTTCTCATTTCGGGTGTGGTGACGTGTAGATATGTCGTTAACGTGTCAGGGTTTTATTGGTTTGTTAGAACAGGCAGGCCTTTGGCGGCCCGTATGTTTATCACTTTCTGGCCCATATGTTAAATTATTAGTCCTCGATTCTATTTGTGAGTAAAAATAAAAGGGAGTTTAATTTTTTTTTGAGGGAAAATAAAAGGGGTTTAATCGAGTGAGTCCGGATCTTGTGAGAAATGTTTATTTATTTAGAAATGAGAACTAATCTCTATTCGCCCGCTCCATAATATGTATGGTCGTGATTAAATACGATTTGAATTAAAATTCGTAATTAATTAATATTTAATTAGATTGAAAGGGCAAATTAGAAAAAATAAATACCAATCAAAAAATCAGAATCCCGCTATTCACTTGACCTAATCGCTAAAACCACAAAATCGAACTATGAATTCGATCGATCAAAAATATGCAATTCTCTATGACCACCTGCGACTCTCCACGACACTGTGCTTCACTTCCATCAAAAATCCAAATCCAAACGCAGCTCGTTCTTTCAATTTCTTGCCATACCTTTTAGTCTCCACCACTCCGTCACTTGAATGGCTCAACTCAACAACAGAAACATCAATCACGACTCTTGCAGGCACTGCCAAACTCCTAGCCGAATCCAGTTCTACGACGCACCTCTCCAACTCACCAAGTGTCACATGCTTATCAACTACGAGTTCAGTTATTGGTAGCATGATAAAATGCGTAACATCCTCAATCACTATTCTTAGCATAATATTCGTAGTAATTGAATCAAAATGCGTAGGATAATATTCATAGTAATTGAATCAAAATGTGTAGGATAATATTCGTAGTAACTGAATTAAAATGCGTAGCTATTCAAGAGTTAGACTGAGTCCGCTACGAATTATATGTTGAAAACTACGCATTATGCAGTCTGAGTCCGCTACGAATTATATGTTGAAAACTACGCATTATATGCAACATATGCAGTCTGAGTCCGCTACGAATTATATGTTGAAAACTACGCATTATATGCAACATATGCAGTCTGAGTCCGCTACGAATTATATGTTGAAAACTACGCATTATATGCAACATATGCAGTCTGAGTCTGCTACGAATTATATATTGAAAAATACGCATAATGCGTAGTCGAAAAGCACCCAACAAACTCCATATTACTAAATCTACGATTTGGGAATTTCTCATGCAATTTGAAAGAGCTAGTTCATTTTCCGGATTGCGACAATCGACGAATCGATTGAACTTGCGCAGGAGGAGAAAAAAACGCAAAAATCAATCGACATGCGCAAAAAACAAGATCGTGATCTTTCGAAGAATATTTCGAATTGCGTAAATGACTGATTTACCCTTAACATCTTATAAAACTGATTTTCAAATTTAAATAAACATGATTATGAGGGTCATTAATCTTAAAATCGTACGGTTAAGATTAGTTTTCATTTCTCATCAAATCTACTACTTCTAATTTGATCCTAAATCTTTCTCTATAACAAAAAATAGAGAATATTTCAATTCCGGCCTCATAAATTCAAAGAATTTTCACCCTTTCCTTTCAGTCATACAAATTATAAAAAAAATTTCCATTATACTCAAAATCTGAATTTGAGTTTCTTTTGTACTCAAATATCTCTTAAATTATTTCTCAATTTACTTACTTTCGTAAGGTGTTGGTTGGTAATGACGTCTTAGATATAAGTCACTCCTATAAACATCGCCTTAGTCTTTGTGTCTCTTTTGTTTACACGAATGCTGAATCGGTGTGTTGACACGGCTCTTATACTTTAAACCGCAGTTAAGAACGCGCTTTTAGACGAAGTTATATGTTCGAGCCCTAATTTCTTTTTATTATTATATATTTTGTCTCAAATCCACTCCTAAATCGAAAATCAGCCATAATCTTTCAGAATCAGACCGTCCTGTGGTAGCCGGTCGCCGTGGAGTTGCTTGTGATGTGACTCTAAACCCAAACTGTTAAATGGCATTTTGACGTTGTAGATTTTTAGCAATGCAATTAGTCAAAAACAATTTATAAATGACCGGTAAGACCGGTGTCGAACCCAAGGGAGCAAGCCAAGCACATGCACTATGTGAGATCGTGTTTCCGTTCGGCTATTCTAAACCAAAAATGTATAAGGGAGTGTATATATCTAAATCCTACATGTGGCGAGTAATTAGGGATGAAAGATAAGTAAGAGGTGTTTCGAGGGGTTACTCCCCTCCTTGGCAAATTCCAATGATCATATATACAAGAGTTTAATCATTTAAGAGTTGATAGGTTTAAAACCTAACTTAGGCTAGGACTAGACAAACTATCATGCAAGTCTAATCCTAGTCAAGTCATCTTGGTTAGAATCTCACTAATTAAAGAGTATTGATTCACTATATAGCATTTATTCTCACAAATGCTATATGCATAAAGTTCTAGTTAACCTCTCACCCATGCATTTACTCTCATAAATGCTTGATAAGTTCATTTTTACTATATCCAAACCATCACTAAGCTTTCTCAATACTTAGATCATAGTTCTAACACAAACATGTCATTTAGGCATTTTATCAAACACTTAGCAACATGTCTAAAATGGAAACCATAGTAAAATGAAATCAACTTCATAAATTGCATGGTAATGTGTATACAATGATCATTGAGTACCAAGGAGAGTCATAAGACCCTCAAAACACAAGATCCACTACTCACACATCATGTTGGTAATGTGTGAGTAGGGTTTTTACACAACAAGTAGAATAGAAGAGGGATAGAAATAGGATGATTAATCCTAATGTCTCCCTTTGATCTTCACTTCTCCTTGGTTGGATGATGATTGATGACCTTGGTTGACCTCTTTTCTTGATCTTCTTGTCCCCAAAAACCTCCACCCATTGGTCAAAAAGCCCTCTTTCTATTTATAGCCTCGGGTAGGGTTTTTGAAGCAGCAGAGTTCAGCCGGTCGGCTGGGAATGGACGATTGGCATTGAAGATGAAGTGCAGAGTTCAGCCGGTCGGCTGGATTCTCAGCCGGTCGGCTGGGAATGGACGATTGGCATTGAAGATGAAGTGCAGAGTTCAGCCGGTCGGGTCAAATGTCAGCCGACCGGCTGGAACTTGCCGAGCCTTTTTTGTTGTCTTCCCGTCCGAATTTGGTCTTGGCTTCAACTACAAAGTTGTAGCACTTTGAAATACCTTTCCAACAAGCTAAAGATCAGCCAAATCGGACACCGTATACGCCCTGGGCGTCCAAAACAATGTGCACAGGTCAATATGCTCGGTTTTGCCCCGGAACTCCTTGTTTTGCGCCGAAACTCAACCAATCTTCACATTTAGGCCTTGACCATGGGGGAAACTTGTTTTCTACCTGAAATGTAGAGATAGAGGTCAAATGACATCAAAATATCGTCGAAAACGATTCAAAACTATAGTGAAGAATGACGATAAATGAGTCGAAAACTCGACTCATCAACACTCCACACTTAAGTTTTGTTCGTCCCGAACAAAGTATGAGAATATGTCAAGGTCATGCAAATGTCGAAATGCTAGTGGTGCTATGTTTTTCGTCTATTTGCCTCACTAGATTTCACAAGGTCTCGATCATTATTTCTAAACATGTTATTGCAAGAAAAATGACAAGTATGTACAATCTAACTAGCTCCTTTTCGTAGGCGTTACGAATGCATTTAGCGTATGCATTAAGCCTTTAAACCCCTAGGCTACCCTAGTGGACGAGTTATAGTCTCGTGAGAGTTTTCAGAAAAGGGAATACTCACAAATCCCAAATGCACCTATCCCATGAGAATGAATGAAAGAGTGCTCAACCAAGGCGAGGATTTCTCAAGACCAATCCCTCACCCCAAACTAGGACTACCATCACAATATCGTCAAAAGAACTTTTGAACCATTTAAGTATCCTATGAGGTTGTGCATTCAAGATCATCAATACAAAAGCTATCAAATGTCTCATCCAAAGTTCTACTCATTTTCAAGGCAATACAATAGAAGCAAAGTTAATAGTTTTGCACAAAAGAGTGTCAACCGCTCACCTATGCTAGCTAGGGCTAGTCCATTGGCTCACGACATGGAACTCATTCCCAAGTTTTAGGCGCTTAAGCCATAATCCATAAGGGAAGAGGAGTTCGACACTAGAGTTCTTTAATAAACAAGCATAGACCAAATGATAACTCCCGTGCAAGCACATGGGTCGTCCAAAAGTCATTCTAACAAGTACACAATGCAAACGATGAATCCCGCACAAATGAAGAATGGAGGAAAACATAGAGTCAAGTTTTAAGTGTTTCTTATTTTCTTTTTGAAATGGCCTTTGGCCTACAAATGCTTTCGAGGGGGAACTTTTCTTCCTAACCCCCGGCATTTGTATCATTTTTGAAGCAAAACTTCTCTAGCGCTTTGAGAGAGTTTTTAGTCGGGGCTTTGCCCTCTTTGACCACAAAAACTTTTTTTTTTGTTGGGGCCTATTTTTCGCCCTCTTTTGACTCCACACTTAAAACTTGACAAAATGTTCAAAAAGAGTATGGAATGTGCGGGGAACAAACATGAACAAGGCACCATGTTAGAGAAACTCAAGTCACCAAGGAGCATTCAAAGGGTCTAAGTTTTTCGTGAAAAGTTTTTAAAAGTGCTTGCTAAAACTTAATCCAAGGTATTTCAACGAAAATACTTAGAAAATTAGATAGACAAGAGTTAGCAATGATATTGATTCACAAGAATGCACATTCAAGGGACTAGGTCGGTTCTAAGTTCAAGATCCAATAAAAAATGAAAAGTAGGCTAGATGTGATTTATAGGGATTTAGAATCGATAGTCACAGGCTTATGTGGTTAAAAGCACTCTCATGTTAGGGATAAGGTATGTGAATGCAAGTGCTCATTCTACAATGATAGGCATGGCATGAAATGAGTGAACTATGCGACTACCCACTCCACACTTAAAGCATAGCTTAGTCCCTAAGCGCAAACAATGAATAAAATGAGATAAAGGCGCATAGGAACTCCCCTCGTTTGTAGATGTGCCCCACCAATAGAAAAGACGCCATTGTGCTAAACGTGAGCATACATGATGCAAATAACTCCCTTGATGACAAGAAAACCATGAGAGGTTAAAAGTAACAAGTGACATACAAGGTCATGCAAAACACAAGTATGAGCAAGAGAGCATCACAAGTCACATAATAACATCATGGCATAAGTTTCATAGAATTCAAACAAGGAAGTTGACCTACATTCTCCATAATGTGCACAAGGTATCTTAAGTGCCAAGAAAATGTCAAACTAGAGTCATAACATGGCATAACAATATAGTTCCACTCTAGTAGACTCCAATAAGGTACATGAGCACTATGAGCAACATCATTAAGCATAGAAAGATCAAGGGAAAGTTGGAGGGGTGTGGCGGTGTGACGTGGAATTGGAGTTCTACTCACTCCACACTTAAAATTTGACCCACTAATCACATATATCACGCTCCACACTTTAGGGCCTTAGCTACTCAAAATCATGCCAAACACTTAAACATATATAAGAACAAGAATGAAGCACTTACAAACCGGTTTCCCTTCCGCGAGGGGCTAGTTTTTTACCGTCTTAGCAAAGACGTAGCAAAGCGCCCCATAGAATCACTCGTCGAGAAGTCCTTTGCTAGGATCCCTTCTCACGGGGCCTTGGATTTGGTCGTGTCAATCCACCTTCAAATCCCATTTGAATTTCCTCCCATCAAGTCTACAATGGACTTTCCTTTGGGAGCATGACCCCTTCGATAATGAACATCCCTTAACAATTAAGGGGTCATGGGAGCTTTTTCCGATTAGCCTTTGAAAATAGGGCAAGAAGCTCCAAAACTTGTCTCGAGGCAAAGTAGTGAAGAAAGGGTCTTCATAACTTGTCTCGAGAATGATGGGCATCCCTCCTTCTATTTTTTCAATCGATTCCTTGGGTGCCCCATCCTCAATATCCCTTCCTAAAATTTTGTCTTCTTCTATGCGAGGTGGCTCTTTCATTTCTTCCATGTAAACCTCAACGAAGTCTCTATACCCTTGAAGACTTTTAATCTCTATATGCTCTTCCTCTATCTCGTCCTCATCAAGGAATTGGGATTCACATTCAAGCTCGTTCGTAGCGGGAGGAGGGAGTTCTTCTTCCCCAATAAAAGGTGTTTCCTCTATGTGAGAGGCATCATCATTGAAGAATTCCTCATCGGAGAGCGTCAATGGAATGGCTTGATCCCATTCGTTGTAATGAACTTCGGTGGCGGCTCTCCACAATTCATCCTCCATTTCTTGATCCCGTTCTTCCCTTGAGGCATTAGATTCTAGGACTTCTTCTTCAAATACCTCCTCTTCCTCATCCAAGTTTTCATTTTCCATTGCTTGTTGCGCCAACTCGGCTTGAAGCATATCCATGTGAGCATGCATATCTTGATGGGTTTGCTTCACTTCCTTAAATTCTTGTCTCATCTCATCTTGGCTAGCAAGGAGTTTAGCAAGCAAGACTTCTATATTGGAGGGCTCACTTGTGGGTTGAGGAGGTTGAGGGTATGGAGGGTAGGAGTCTTCAATTTCGAAACATTGACTATCATTCCAATTTTGAGTGTAGGTATGTGATAGATGCCAAGAGTTTTCCAAATAGGCGTTTGGTTGCTCCTCTTCTTGGTCATCCCCATTCAAATTATAATAACTCGTTTGATAGCCATGCTCTTGGTAATTCCAATATGGTTGCTCCTCCTCTTGATAGTATCCCTCATTAGAAAAGACTTGTTGGTTGTGGTTGTACATCCAATAGTCTTCACAATGGGCATTTTGTTGATCCTCTTCATAATAATCTCCATTGTGAATGACTTGTTGGTTGTAGTGATCCATCCTCGCAAAACAAGATTAACTTAAGTTAGTAAGGGATATGAGAGAATAAGAAGAATATACAAGTATATAAAAAAAAGAAAAATATTCACAAGAATAGTCGGAACTTCCACACAATCTAATCTAGGGATGTGCTAACTAGTTGCTCCCCGGCAACGGCGCCATTTTGACGTTGTAGATTTTTAGCAATGCAATTAGTCAAAAACAATTTATAAATGACCGGTAAGACCGGTGTCGAACCCAAGGGAGCAAGCCAAGCACATGCACTATGTGAGATCGTGTTTCCGTTCGGCTATTCTAAACCAAAAATGTATAAGGGAGTGTATATATCTAAATCCTACATGTGGCGAGTAATTAGGGATGAAAGATAAGTAAGAGGTGTTTCGAGGGGTTACTCCCCTCCTTGGCAAATTCCAATGATCATATATACAAGAGTTTAATCATTTAAGAGTTGATAGGTTTAAAACCTAACTTAGGCTAGGACTAGACAAACTATCATGCAAGTCTAATCCTAGTCAAGTCATCTTGGTTAGAATCTCACTAATTAAAGAGTATTGATTCACTATATAGCATTTATTCTCACAAATGCTATATGCATAAAGTTCTAGTTAACCTCTCACCCATGCATTTACTCTCATAAATGCTTGATAAGTTCATTTTTACTATATCCAAACCATCACTAAGCTTTCTCAATACTTAGATCATAGTTCTAACACAAACATGTCATTTAGGCATTTTATCAAACACTTAGCAACATGTCTAAAATGGAAACCATAGTAAAATGAAATCAACTTCATAAATTGCATGGTAATGTGTATACAATGATCATTGAGTACCAAGGAGAGTCATAAGACCCTCAAAACACAAGATCCACTACTCACACATCATGTTGGTAATGTGTGAGTAGGGTTTTTACACAACAAGTAGAATAGAAGAGGGATAGAAATAGGATGATTAATCCTAATGTCTCCCTTTGATCTTCACTTCTCCTTGGTTGGATGATGATTGATGACCTTGGTTGACCTCTTTTCTTGATCTTCTTGTCCCCAAAAACCTCCACCCATTGGTCAAAAAGCCCTCTTTCTATTTATAGCCTCGGGTAGGGTTTTTGAAGCAGCAGAGTTCAGCCGGTCGGCTGGGAATGGACGATTGGCATTGAAGATGAAGTGCAGAGTTCAGCCGGTCGGCTGGATTCTCAGCCGGTCGGCTGGGAATGGACGATTGGCATTGAAGATGAAGTGCAGAGTTCAGCCGGTCGGGTCAAATGTCAGCCGACCGGCTGGAACTTGCCGAGCCTTTTTTGTTGTCTTCCCGTCCGAATTTGGTCTTGGCTTCAACTACAAAGTTGTAGCACTTTGAAATACCTTTCCAACAAGCTAAAGATCAGCCAAATCGGACACCGTATGCGCCCTGGGCGTCCAAAACAATGTGCACAGGTCAATATGCTCGGTTTTGCCCCGGAACTCCTTGTTTTGCGCCGAAACTCAACCAATCTTCACATTTAGGCCTTGACCATGGGGGAAACTTGTTTTCTACCTGAAATGTAGAGATAGAGGTCAAATGACATCAAAATATCGTCGAAAACGATTCAAAACTATAGTGAAGAATGACGATAAATGAGTCGAAAACTCGACTCATCAACGACCCACTTCCTTCATCCATCTTTCTTCTTTAATTAACCTAGAGCTAGGGTTTCATATATATCGACTGTCTAATGAAAATACTCGCGTAAATCGTAATATAGTGTGTGAAAGTAATTAAGCTTTTGGGTGGCTTGTGATATTTTTTATCTTCAATTATTGAAAATCAAGTTGATGGTGAGATGATTTGGCTACACATGATCATGACATGTATAAGATCCTCATAAAGTCATAATTATATCAGCTAGGGCTGTTCTACTTTATAACATCGTTAGTAGTGAGTCAGACGACGGATTCATTTGCCTAACCTAAAGATATACATACATCAGAAAGAAAAGAAAATTCAAACCTGTGATGAGGTGAAGTACATAAAAAGATTTTGATTAGGCAAACATGAAGTTGGTACCTCAAAAGAAGACCCAGTAAACAAGCCCTAGAGGAATGTAACCTTGTCTTACATGAAAGCTGTCATTCTCTTCGCGGACCCATATGCTTTGTACTGCAGTTCTTCACGCAATTCAGAATCGACATTATTACTTGTCTTAATTAACAAAAGTAGATGCCGTGTCCTACGTTGTTTATAATTCATTCATGGAATCAGTTGTTTAAATTATTTCTAGACACGACAACAACATAAAACTCATAAATCACATTGATGTCCTAATATTATCTTGGATTCTGCACATTTCATATAATTGGGTTTTTAGCAAAATAACATGATTTTTTTGTTCCCAATCTACCATTTTACCCTCATGGAAACTACATCATGATCCGTGCTGTGTAGCCAGATGCTGTAAGCACAAAAACCAACGTCGTTTCAATCAAAACGGTATCGGTTTGATAAGTTTTAAAAAATACTCCAAACAAAACGACGCTATTTTGATTAGAACGACAACGCGTTTTCGTGTTTTGTAGTATTTTGCTACGCAGTACTGAACTTTTTCCTGATAATACGAATAACATTTTGAATGTTATCTTAATTAAGTAGCTGATGAGGGAGAGAGGAAGGCAAGGCACATGCTAACATTCCTTGCTTTCATGTCTGCTTGATAGCATTGTTTTACATGGTGTCTTAATGAAGGTCATCCAAGAGAATACAATGCATATAATTGATCGACGAGAGAATGCCCTGGTGAGGTAGAATCCAAAAAGATGAATGCAAAAAGCTTAATAAAAACTCAATTGAGTGTCTTTTAGTTTTTGTATCTAAACTTTTCAGGAATCTATCTTGAATTTCTCATAAGCCATCATTTTTTTAGTCTAAAATGAGTTTAACTTACTTAATTCTCCGTATGTGCTTTCCATTTTATTCTTCTTAAACTCCTTTTTGGCTTACTCATATGCATTCAAAAAGTTGTGTTATGCATTTGTTTCGATTGCATGTATGGAGAGAAAAGTTGGTCAAGTCTTCATGCCAAAGATTCTAAACCTTTTCACTGTGTCTAACTTTTAGAGTATCCATTGTCTGTTATTGTCGATAAGATAATAATTTATACTTGAATCTGAATGTGCATATTGGTCACTCAAATAATTATCAATAATCCAAGTGTTTAGACGAGTTAAGTACACTTATTTAACAAGTAAATACAAGTTAAAAAATGATATTTGAGTAATTAAAGAGAGTTCATCTGTTTATCCACCAATGAAATTATGTGACAAACTAATTTATCTTATACAATTTGAGGTGTTTGATGCCCCCTTTTCCACTTGATCCCGTCCTGATGGGCAAGTCAAAATTAGGATTAGAGATCGATCGAGCGAGCTCATAATACAATCAGGCCAGTCGCGCTTGGAGATGCGGAAGGTATAAATTATAAGGAAGGAGGACCAAAGACATGAGATGGATCAAGATCAACCCAAGTGAAAGGGAAGTACGTTGCATGAGAGAAATTTGGCGCAGCCACACAAAAAAGAGAGGTTTAGTGCACCTTCAAGTCTCAAAATTGAGGATTGAGATTTATGAGAGTATCATGATTCACATGTGAGCAAAAAGGAGATCTTCCTAAAGACAAAAGCCATGTGTCATATGGGGGTCCGAAGCATGTCAAATGACTTTTCATTGTAGTAGAGATCACATGATTTCATTCTCATTGTACCTAGTAACAATTAACTGTATTCAAAACAAAATAAAAAAGCATTCAACTAAGCGAAGTGTTCTATCATTCCTTTCAAGTAATTGTGCAAAATTACTAGCCCTAACCCTAGAATAATTTTCTCAAAACACTCCTTTCATTCATATAAAATCATAAACCCTAACTTTGAAAATTTAGTTGAGTGTCTAAGTTAGGTAATTGTTAATTATGGTTGGAGTGACTTCTTTCATTAAAACTTATCTCTAGACAAATTCGGACTATTGCATTTTGGAATCAAGCGGACACTTTTACATTAAAAAGAATGTGAACCATTCCTTTAGTCTGCAAATAAATCCAAATGTGTGGCTGGTGTAATTCAACTGTGACTGGCATGATTCGTATTATTTGACGACACAACATTCAACATATGTACAACTCTATGACACAATAAGAGTTGGGTTAGATGATTAATTTAGTGTCAGCAAATTTGTTCATTGTCTATAATTGAGGCTACTTAAAAGTTATTTATGGGACACTCTTAATGTATTAAAGGTTTGGTTGAAGTTTACTAAGATGAAATGTCTCATATTGTTTAGTATGAGATAATGACAAATTATCTATTATATTAGCGTGGCCCGGTGATAAAAGCACCGTCGTCGGAGTTATGGTTTGGGTGGCCGAAGAACGATAGAATATGATAAAGGATGAGTACGTTTGGTGTTTGTCTGATTTATGTATTTTTTTTCTCATTCTAAAAAAACCTAGTTTCTAAATTTTTCTTGTGTTCAATATTTTCTTTAATTTTTACGAGATCTCACTTTTTTTTTTATATGTCAACTATCAAAAGTTAGGCATCTCAATATCAAAGAAAAACGCATGTCACCAAAATAACATCCAGATTATCATTTTTGCGACCATTTCGATTATTACATGTTCATATTTTGTAGTTGAAAATAATATTTTATCGTATTCAGATGAGTTCTCCTTACACACATCCCTCTCATCGTGCTGCCTTAATAGTAATAAACAACTTTAAGAAACATATGTCCAATATATACACCAAGATGTAAATATATTGTTAAAGTTTACATGTCAAGTAAGTACGAGTTATTCAATTGAACTTCACTATCAAAATGACTCTGAACAGTTACGACTCTCTCTCTCTCCTTGTATCAAGCTTTATATCACAATATACATCCCGTGAAAGGAGATTGTGAGGGAGTGGGCAGTTTAACTTCCACATGACATTCCAAAACCTCCCAACTCCCACAAAACGACAATCCACAGGCCGGCACTCCCCCATCACCAAAACCACACTCTCCTCCCTATTAATATACACACTTGATCTCATCTCCCATTCAGCCCCAAACCCTAAAACTGTCTTTTGAAAGTAAAGTGTTCAAACATCAAACTCCTAACCCTAGCCAAGATCCCTTCTAGTAGCTGCTAGAGGGTCAAAAGGCTTCAAACACACAGCCCTGTTCTTGTTCATTATCTGTTATCTTCCTTGGCTAAACTTTTCACTATATCATGTAGCCCCCCATTTTGGGTGAAAAAACTCTTTTCAGTCTCTCCACTTTGCAGGATTCTGAACTTGTCATCAAGAATAACTCAGTGGAGAACTCACTTTTAACCTCAATGTCTTACAAAACCAAAAGCTGAATTGTCTTGTTTTTTTTATTCTCTCTAGATCTACTGAGTTACGGACTTTTCTACACATGCCCTTTATGTGTAGTCTCTTTCTCTTTCTCTGGGATGCGTTCCTCTCATCTAAAATTCCATGTGTCTCACTTTTGTTGCATAAACGTTTGAGCATTTGAGCTCTTAATAACCTCTTTACAGATCTCTTTTTGGTAGTTTCTAGAGAGATAGACAGAGAAAATCATCCCACATGATGCAGTTCACTGAAGCTCCAAACCTCCATCACCACCACCAAATGATTCCTTTATCCAGCAACCCTGTGATGCTCAACAAGCTGAACAACTCCGCCAGGCCCTGGCCGGCAGGATTCCCATCATCAACCAAGCCCATCGCCACTGGCTTGGGCGATGCCAACTGCATGGAGCAGCTCCTAGTCCACTGCGCCACTGCTATAGAAACCAACGACGCAACTCTAGCGCAACAAATCCTTTGGGTTCTCAACAACATCGCTCCTGCTGATGGAGACTCCAATCAACGCCTCACATGTGGCTTCCTCCGCGCCCTCGTCTCTCGTGCCGCAAGAACTGGCTCCTGCAAGATCCTAGCCTCCGCTATTAACACCAGCACCAGCCTCTCTGTTCATAAATTCTCAGTCATCGAGCTGGCCAGCTTTGTTGACCTCACTCCATGGCATCGTTTCGGTTTCACAGCTGCCAACGCTGCCATTCTTGACGCTATCGAAGGTTACTCCTCCGTCCACATCGTTGACCTCAGTTTGACTCATTGCATGCAGATTCCAACTCTCATTGACGCACTCGCCACCCGCCTTGAATCACCGCCTTTGCTGAAGCTCACAGTCGCCGGTGCCACGGAAGATGTTCCACCGATGTTGGAGCTTTCTTATGAAGAGCTCGGATCCAAGTTGATGAACTTCGCTAGGTCAAGAAACATCACCATGGAATTTAGGGTTTTACCATCAAGCTCATCAGATGGCTTCGCTTCTTTAATTGATCAGATTAGGGCACAGAATTTGGTCCATTCCAACATCGGAGAAGCTCTGATTGTCAACTGTCACATGATGTTACATTACATCCCAGAAGAAACTCTATCAATGGGTCACCACTCAGATAACCCTAACCCTAGTTTGTCATCAAGTCCTGACAGCTTCTCCTTTCGGAACTTTTTTCTCAAGGAGATTCGAACTCTCGACCCTACATTAGTAATCTTAGTAGACGAAGACGCAGATTTCACGTCGAGAAACTTGGTAACCCGATTGCGATCAGCATTTAACTACTTATGGATACCGTATGACACCGTGGACACATTTTTAGCAAAGGGGAGCAAGCAGAGGCAGTGGTATGAGGCAGACATATGCTGGAAGATTGAGAATGTGATAGCTGAGGAGGGAGTGAGGAGGGTGGAGAGAGCGGAGCCGAAAGGGAAGTGGGTGCAGCGGATGAGGAGTTCAGGGTTTAGAGAGGTTTGTTTTGGAGAGGAAGTGAGTTCAGAGGTGAAGAGTATGTTGGATGAGCATGCTGCTGGATGGGGTTTGAAGAAGGAAGATGATGAGCTTGTGCTTACTTGGAAAGGACATAATGTTGTGTTTGCTTCTGCTTGGGTGCCAAGCGTGTAGTTGAGTTCAGTTTAGTTGATCAAAGCTAACAAAATGCAAGTTTTTGCATGGTTACTGTAATCTTTTTAATCTTCTCAGTTATCCTTAGTATCTTCCTAACCACCAAATTCCACTTTATATATCTTCCTTCTTGCACAAACAAAATTTAATGACATCAGATAGAAATACACATTTCATTAAGATGAATGTAACAACGAACACTCACACGAACCAGCCTAAGGAATGATCAGTGGAAACCTGCATAAAGAAAACCCCCTGCAAGCACTCGAGTCAATTCAAAGACGGGTCAGGAACTGCGCCATGTTCATTTGCAACGGAGACAACCATCGACGACAGATATTAATTAACTTGATGCTGCTAGGTGTTCTCAGCTTAAAGCTTGCAAAATGACGAATAACCAACCTGCACTGACCTTTTACAAGGCTCATAGCTATAGGTGACTCATCCTTTGCAATTGTGTCATACATTTTGGCCATGTATCTTATAAAATTATTTCAGTTTTTGAAATTAATTTCGAAGATACTTATTTATTTTAAAGAATTATATTGTCGGCAAAACCACTTTGTGTGTGTCTAAAGTTTATAAATTTTGACAGTATGATCATTCTAAGTACGTGACTGAGACTCCTACGTTAGTGCTCTAACCTAAGAGCAATTGCAAAGGAGAGGAGTTGCTTGATTCGTTTATTATTATCTGACTATTATGTAATTTGTATATGAAATATACTAGGTGGTAATATCATATATTCATGAATTATTAACTTGATATTACGTGTTTTTCTAATTCATTTTCATGTGACAACTTGTCAACTGTTTTGATGAATAATCTGATGTTTGGATGATAAATGTGAACTGGATTTTTCGAATTTCAAAACCTCAAGGAAGTAATTTGATGACCATCGGATTGCACTAGAATCAGGCACTGCCCTAAATCTTAAACGGTCTAATCTATCGAATGCCAAACCCTAATTACAATGTAATCACAAGTAATAAAATTATATGGTGTTAAACGCCGTCGTTCTTATGAGTCAGACCTGCAGTCAAAGCAACCTTAATTTGCGTTTTATCTACAGACTATGTTCTGTCTCGTTTGGTCCAGTTTTCTAGCAAATCAACCAATATCAGCCGTCCACGTGTTTTTTCCAGCTCCACCCGAATCCAACGGCCAGCACACGATAAAGCCAAATCCAGAATTTTGAGTCATGATTTTCCAGAAAGGTCAAAATCGAGGGAGAGAGGAGTAATAGTTGCGTGTTCGCCGTTCGGAGATCTATCCGGAGGCAAAAGTAGAGCTTGCCGTTCCGTCTCTCTTTGTCTGATTCTGTTGCTGGGCGAAATGGGGTTGTGGGAAGCTTTTCTCAATTGGCTACGAGGGTAAGAAAACCCCTTTTTTTTCTTCTTCAAATTTTCCAGTTTCTAGCTGTTATGTTTATGCTGTTCTTTATTATTATTATTATTATTTTTTATTTTTTGGATTTTTCAATATGTGGTTTTGCCTGGTAGTGTTTTTAGATTTTTAAAGTTTCGATCTTTAATGAGAATGATGTCATTGTGTGAATGGTGGTTCAGTGCATTGGTTTGGGTTAATATGTAGAGAAACATGCTCTCCAGAGTTTCTTTCTTTTAAGTATGAAGACGTTGATGGTTGCTCTGACGGTCATTCTTTTTTCGGAATGGTCAGATAACATGGATTTAAAGTTATGATAGTTAAGGAAACTTAGTTTGGAAAAAGAGTTCATTCTGGTGTGAAAGCCCCGTGCGAGTCTGCATTGCAATATGCTCGTGATGCGTTATTGGATTGAATATTATAATTCCATATATCTTGTACAAGAAAAGAGAAATAACACCTATGGTTTTTTTTTCATGTGCTTGTGTCCATTATGTACTATTTCTCTGGTTGGTACCATCAAAGATTTATTGAAATAGCTTAGTTCCATGTACTTGAGGAATGTAAGTCTAGAAACTGGTCTTAAGCGCCTATTTAGATTTTAGACATTATACACGCTAGTCAATTCTTGAAAGGAGTGGAGAAAGAGCTAACCTTTTTATAATCCTAAAAAACTTACAATGTGGTGGGAATTATCAGAGAGCGCCATATCAACACACCAAGATTCATATTCTTAGTTGTTCAGGACATACATATAATTTGCTAGTCCCTACAAGCACCCATATTTACCATCTTTTGTACGAGTCTAATATTCTTCTTCCATGTCGGTTAAAGGTTTGGGTAAAGTACAAAAAAGTTTAGTAGACATGGATATTATAGCTATTTGCTTCATGTATTTTTCTATTGTCATACTTATTCGGCTTGTCTTTCTCTCAAAATTGTCATCTTATACTGTGTGGACTGTGGATTTCTTTCGATTGTCAGCATTCCTTTTAACTTTTGACTGCATTTGTATCTATGAAGTGATTGTTATGATTTTCTGACTAAAGCTTGTACTTTTTTGGCAGCCTGTTTTTCAAGCAGGAAATGGAATTGTCTCTTATTGGTCTTCAGAATGCTGGAAAAACGTCATTGGTCAATGTTGTTGCCGTAAGTCGACCTATAGATAAACAATAAGTATATCATTAATATTTTCTACAGCTGATGTGACTAATCTTGTAAAAATCATTTCTCTTGTTACAGACGGGTGGATACAGTGAAGATATGATTCCTACGGTGAGTACTTCATATGAGCTGTCTGTCAAGGGAACTATAGCTGTCATCGCGCTCGAAGATTCTAACAAGATGGCTTTATTTGTCAATAGGTGGGATTTAACATGAGAAAGGTAACAAAAGGAAATGTTACAATCAAATTGTGGGATCTTGGTGGTCAACCCAGGTTCCGAAGTATGTGGGAGCGATATTGCCGAGCTGTTTCAGCTATTGTGTAAGTATTTGGTTTCTCATTTCATGTATGTCACTCTCATCTGCACTAATTAGCTTAAATCCTAAATCAAGTATGCATTTGGAATGACGCGTAATGCAATTTAAATGCTTTTATTTATATAATTTCTTGTGGCTCGGTAATTAATCAGAATATTGATTGCACAGCTATGTCGTCGACGCTGCTGATTTTGACAACCTGAACATCTCCAAAAGTGAACTGCATGATCTCCTGAGCAAACCCTCCCTGAATGGCATCCCATTACTTGTGCTCGGAAACAAAATTGACAAACCGGGAGCTTTATCAAAAGAGACTCTGGTTGACCAAATGTAAGTAGTCACTTCCTCGCGCAACACTTCGGTTTATTACCACCACAGAGTTGAATTTTTATTTTTATTTTAAGTTTCACTTGTACTGCAAAATTTTACTGAATGAGTCATGGAAAAAGAGTGTACAAATTTCCCCTGCAGATGAGCTTTTTAACCACAGAGTTGAAATAAAAGTTTATCTGAATCTTTGGATTTTATGGGCAGGGATCTCAAGTCAATCACGGATAGGGAAGTCTGCTGCTTCATGATATCATGCAAAAACTCGACTAACATCGATTCGGTCATTGATTGGCTGGTGAAGCATTCTAAATCTAAGAACTGATCATCCGCGCCAGGCCTGTTTAGTAGACGTTTGACGAGTTTTTTCATGACATGTTATGGCCGGCTTGCTGCTTGCTGACATTCATGGTGGGAGGATTCTCATATCCAATTCTGATTGCAGATAGATTGTTGTATATCCTTGCACAGTCTCAGTGAACCATAGAACTTGCTTTTTGACACACACACACACACAAAAAGGAAGTTGCCTTTGCCAAAACTTGCAGAGTAAAATAGAAAGTTTTCCAAATGTTCCATCCTTCAAGAAGTCATTCTCTTTTATGCCACAAATAGACCTGGAGCAGATCGGATGTTTTACTTTCATTTATTAGTTTGAATGGCTTGTTGGCCTCGTAAAAAAAATAATATAAACTTGAGGGTTTTATATTTAATTAAAGTGAGCTTCAGTTGCCAATATCGAAGCTTAGGTAAACATCTCACTCCTGCAATTGTCCATTCCTGAGGATTCCGGGGAAGTTTTTTCTTTCTTTTTTTATTTTACGAATCAAAATCTCCGACAAAAACTGGTACCGGCGGAAAATGGCGAATTCGATCCAAAGGGCCTCTCGCCCAGCTCGTAATCTGGCCCGACCATTCTCGGCCGATGCTCTGGTGGAGAAATTGCAGCCGGGAGAGATCGGGATGGTGTCCGGGATTCCGGAAGAACATCTTTGCAGAGAGGTTTTATTTTGGTTCATAATTTGGTGTAATTTTGATTGAATTTTGTCAGTCTTGATGCTGGATAAATAGCATGAGAGCTGTTTGGATTAGTCATTGGTCAGGATATGAGGAATTTGAAATTTAGAGCATTTTGTATTCATTGAGAGATTTTCACGCCAGTCTGGATAAATAACCTCCTTTTTACGATAGAGAACAACCTTTGGCGGACAAACTCAGGTATCAAGCGTAGCGTATAAGACCTTGACGCCAGTTTGTCATATTTTAATTTGATCACGGATTGCTCTAGGCTTAGCCAGGTGCGTGTCTGGTTCAAAGAAAATTTGAGGGATGGGAAAAATATGAAGTTGTGTTTAGTTTGTCAAGGAGTAAAAGAATGCAATACAAAATATACACACAAATTTCCATGGGAAAATCTTTTTCCCGAGTATTTCTCATTTCATCCTACGTTTGCAAGTGTTAAGTACTCAAGTCCTGAGTTTTCATTTCCTGGCTCAACCGGCTGAGCTATCCATGCTGCTTCAAATAATCTATTATTTGATATTCCACTTTGACTGTTTAGGAGGTTATCTATACAGCTACGCATTCCCGTTCACTATGATGCCGCGTGCGCTTCTTTCATTCACAATTTTCCCAACCCTGAAATATTTTGGATGTCCTAGTACCAGCTGTATTAACATTATCTTCACCCTATTTGAGGTGGTTTTCTCTTCCTTATATAATTTTTTTTCAGCTGAAAAGAAAGATGTTTTGTACCCACATGATTTGGCTGACCTGATTTTATACGTGGGAAAATCCTTTGATGGGTTGGACATCTACTGGTGATCCATATGCCAATGTGGGTGTGACTCTGCTTTATCATTTGACAGTGAAGAAAGTGCAAAGTCATTTGCGGATAGACACGGCTGGGACTATGTGTGGTATGCTCCATTTATTCGTCTGAATAAAATTTGCCACTGACCTACCATCTCAAGTCTTAATCAGACGTTGTAGTTGTCAATATAACTAAGCTCCTCTCACATTCATCATAAAGACCCTACCACACTTATTACCATTCTATTTTAATTTCGTGTAGTTCATTTATACTTCCCCGCGACTTTCTTACATGAAATTGCTACTTCACATTTCTTATTCTCAAATCCAGCTAATTTTTCATTGTTCTCTTCCGTTACGCAGGTCAAGAAGAGGCAAACGCCAGTGCTAAAGGTAGTCGACAATCCTCTATTCTTTATATAATATGTGGCCCTATGAGCCCAACATCGTAATGACATTTCAATCATGTATGAGGTCCATTATAGGGGTCACTGAACATAAGAAAAAAAAGTGCTGTTTCAAATTCGACATAACCATGCATTCCTTTTGCATGCCGTGCTTCATTGCAATTCAATGTAGCCTTTCGTCATCATTTATATTTCAGGTAATAACTAGTTGGATTGGAAACAAAATGTCTAACTGCACAAACATGTTATGTAACTGTTTCGGAGCCCTATACACATCTCCTTGGAAACCTGATTCTCTTGCTTTTTATAGCATGACACACTCGTGGTTGAATTTCAATTTCCTTCCATACTGGACCTATTGTTAATTTCTCTGCTAGGCGGAAATATATTCTTTAAACCATTGTGTGAATATACTACTGCTACTGCCGGAGGTCATGTATCCTGTATGGTTCACTAGTGTTTGGCGCGTGTTTTGTGCAGGTGAAAGCATGCGTGCTTTATTCCTTCAGGGTCCTCCCAAAGCTGAAGAAGGGAGCCTAATAACAGAGAAACAACAAACATCCTCGGCCTCTCTCACTCGTGTCACGGATACTTATTCTCGTGGACATGCATGCTTTATTCCTTCAGTTATGCATTCATGCATGTCCACGAGAGCATTAAGATTGACTGATCAACAACTTTGACCAAATGTTGTCATTAAAAAATCTAGGTACTTCTTTTAATGTTATCGTTATATCTGGCTCTGATGAAGCTAATTTTATTATTCAAAATACAATGTTCAAATATGTAAAGTCGCAATGACTTTTCAACATTGAAACACATAGTAAATTGCTAAAACATTCGTTTATTGGAATTCAAAGCAAAGTCTGACGAACTGAAAGCATGAAAACAGAACTATAGAGTAAACTCTAATCTCACGTATAGCAAACACAAATCTATGTAAAAGCTAGGCGCTAACTTCTCTAGAAGCAAGACTCCAAGAGACAGCAACAACACATGGCCGCCAAGCTGCATCACAAATAAAAATACAAATAACAAGTAAAAATAACGGATTCAAATCTGGAGTAGTGCAGCGCAGCTGAGTGCTAAAACGATATTGTTTTGATTAGGTGCGTCGTTTTTTTATTAAAATATAAAATAAAAGTAATATTACATATGTAAAAATACCGAGTATATAAACGGCAGGTTTGACTAAATCAATCGATATATGAGGTGAGATTCAATGTGATAGTGGATACGTACCATCCATGAAACATGCCGGAGTTGTTGTTGTTGTTATTATTATTCCGAGGAGGCTGCTGGTGCTGCATCTGCATCGGCATGTACTGCGAAGGAGGAGCGCCGTAAGCGGGCTGAGGAAGTGGATATGGCTGCTGTCCTGGTGGTGGGTATGCGTACGCCATTGTAGGATGCTGATCTAGTTTCCCTACGTACACAAACAAGCCACACAAAAAAGTATAAAAATAACTCAACTCGATCAGTTAGAGAGAATCGTTTTAAATGAGACTACCTTGAGATGGAGGGACGCCGATGGGAGCCGGATAACTCATGATGGCTGGCTGAGGAACGACTCTTCTGTGGTGGTTTGGGTTTTTAGGGCTAGGGTTTGTGCGCACGGGAGGTTATAATAAAGATAAATTGTGAGACATTGGATTGGATTTATACGCGTTCTGTTATCTTATTTATTTGTTTTTAATATTGGCATGCATGCAATCATTTATATGATAAGATCAAATTTTAATTACTGAACAACTTTTTGTTCTACAATATTTCCTTTTTTTTTTCATACAAAAGTTTTTCAATAAAAAGCATTTTCTTTAGCTATTTCAATAAAAAAACATTTATTTTAGTTATTTTTAGTTATTTTCATATAAGAGCATCCACCATGATAAATAAAAAACATATCATCCATCTCTCTCTCATCCATTTTCTCTTTCATCTTATCATATCTCATGACTATTTTGATAAGTGCACCCCACTCATGATCAAATAAAAAGTTCATCATCATTCTCTCTCATCTCTACATAAATTATAGCTCATAAATATTAAGACTAATAAAAATATATCAAAGTGTATCTCGTTTTATAGAGCTCAAAAAATTATGAATATTGGTATTTATTTTGATTTTTTTACTTTGTAATTTAGAAGATATATTCGTTGCAAGATCAAAATAAAAACAGAACAGTTTCTTACACATGACATGTGTCGCGTTGCGATTGGTTCACGGCTCATGATCAAATCCATTTTTTGATCATGAGATGATCTTTTTTAGAAAAAATCACGGGATGATCAAAACTATGATAAAAAAGATCATGGTGGTGTGCACGTTTTTTTTATCATCTCTCATGACACTTTTTTATGATAAAAAAGATCATGCTGGGGATGCTCTAACTTGTGTACCTCGAGTCTTTACGCCTTCAATTTTGCTTAGCATGCATGTTGTTTCAGCAATTGGTCGACCAAGATTCAGCACGTAGCAGTTGTTCGAAGCTCTCCTTCCGGTGAGGACTGGATCATTCTTGTTGTTCTTCACAACACACGTGTCCTGTGTGAACTGAACCCGATGCTCTCCGTCGCACAGCTGGCTTATGCTGATTAGATTTCCCTGCAGTCCTTTGACAAGAAGAACTTCCTTCAATCTGGGTAGGCCTGGAACCTTCAATGTTCCTCTTCCGAGAACTCTGCCTTCCACTCCATCTCCAAATGTCACTGTTTTGCCTTTGAACGTCTCTACCTTGGTTAGAAACTCTGGATTGCCAGTCATGTGTCTAGAACAATGACGTGTGTAGTTTTCTTAAGCAATACAATTAGTCAAAAACAATTTATAAATGACCGGTAAGACCGGTGTCGAACCCAAGGGAGCAATTGGATTATACGCTAGGGAATCAAGTTTTCTACTCGGCTATTCCTTCAAATCGATTATGAGAATGGTTTCAAGTCTAAAACGAGCAATGAGATAGCACTAAAGGGTTGAATATCAATCAAAAGAGAGTTTCAAGGGGTTATACCCCTCCTTGGCAAATTCCCATGATCATGCATACAAGAATTAAATACATTCAAGGTGTTAGATAGTGTTGAACCTAGCTTAGACTAAGGTAGATCCCATCCTAATCGAATCTATTCTTAGTCAAGCTCTCTTATAGCTCGAACCTCACTTTCTCAAGATATTGGCTCATTCCATGACATTTATTAGCATTAGAATCTCTCCCAAGCAATAACTACCATGAACTCGAGTTCTAGTTCACTTCAAGTCCGTAGACATGATCACATTTACCACATCTAAACCATCCCTAAGGTCGTTAGATTCTTAGGTCAAGTTTTGGGATAAACAATTCACTTTGGCATTTCATCAAACACCTAGTGGCATGCAACAATGAAGATCATAGCAAATGTGAATTTAACACCATAGATTAATCATCAAACATGCATATACATGATCAAGAGTACCAAGGAGGGTACCAACACCCTCAAAACACAAGGGAACTACTCACACATCATGTAAGACAACATGATGTGAGTAGGGTTTGAATACAACAATTTAGAAGAGAAGAGGGATAGAAGATAGGATGGTTAATCCTAGATGTCTCCCTTTGATCTTCACTCCTCCCTTGTTGATTGTGGATTGATGACCTTGATTTGATCTCCTTTGATGAGTATTTTTGCCCAAAAGTCCAGCTCCCTAGGTCAAAATCGCCACTTTCTATTTATAGCCTCGGGTGGAAATATCAGCACTGTAGCAGTTCACCCCACCGGGTGGCAATTTGGACGAGATCCACCCGACCGGGTGGGTTCCTAGTCGACCGACTGAAGGGTCCAGTCGATCGACTGCGGAAACATGGATTTCAGGCCCTCCTGAGACTGCATCTAGTCGATCGACTCGAGGTCCAGTCGATCGACTCAAGCTTTCAACCGGTCGGTTGGGGCAGGGGACATTCCCACCCGACCGGGTGAGATACAACTCTGTCCATATTTTGCTCCAAACCTCTGGTTTTTCCCGAGTTTCCGAATTTTGGCATTGACACTGAGAATATATTGTTTTGTACCTGAAACGTACGAAAAGGGATCAAATGACATGAAAATATCGTCGGAGTCGAACGAAAGCTATAGTGAAAACGGGTACTAATAAGTCGGAATCTCGACTTATCAAACAACACTTTCAAAGTACCATTTCTCCTTCTCCAGATGACTGGTTGAACTGAATGCTACATAACAGACCTCACTCTTTTGCTTAACTCTCCAGACTTGCTTCAGATGAGTTTTCGACACTTGATTCATTTTTTTGAGAAACTTATGGAATTCCGAGCATCTTGACTTGATGTCCCACTCGATTGCAGAAAAAGCACATTCGTCTGTCTTGTCTCCTTGAGGGGTACCAGGTTGCTTTTCTTCGTGGGTGATGTTCAGCTGGGACAGTGTGTGATCGTGGCTCAGATTTCACAAACGTTGTCTTTCCGGAGCTAGATACGTCAGTGAATCCTAGTCCTTTGTGACCACCCCCTATCCTTTGAGCTCCCAGTATGTCGTCTAGATCTTTAGTTCCAGAATTCAGCATCTCGACAGACTTTTTCAGGTTGTTTAGCTCTTCAAGAGTCTCCGCATGAACAAGCTTATCTGTTTCAAGTTCACATTTCAAGGCATCCACAGTATTGAGAAGGATTACCTCTCCTCGTCTTAGAGCAGCATTCTTTCTTTTTAAATCATCTAAGATTCCTGGATGTTCGCCTTGACTCTTTTCAATCTGAATCTTCAAAGATGACACAACTGTTAGTAGTTCAGCCTTTTGTGCAACAAGTTCAGCTCGTTCACCTTTTGCGTTAATCAGCTGAGCTTGAAGATCAGTGATTGTCTGTTGATTTTCCACCTTCTGAGCTACAAGGACATCAGCCTCTTCCCATAGTTTTTCTTTTTCTTCCTTTAGATCTACAAGATTGCTGCGGTGTTGTTTGTTCTGCTCAACTTCATTCAGCCACTTCTGGAACAACTCCTTGTACTTGTCAGCAAAGTCTTCATCAATAATTTCTTCATCATCACTGCAGCTTCAGTACTGTGTGTGATCCTCCGAGGATGACTTTGAATCTACTTCTTTGTTTCTTTCTTCTTCCTGGTGGACATAGCTAGCAAGAGCTACAAAATTATTAGACTCACCTTCCTGATCAGACTCACTATCACTCCAGCTAACAGCATAGGCATTCTTCTTCTTTTGTGTGTTGACGCATTCTGCCTGAATATGTCCACATGCTTCACATTCTCGGCATTGAATCCCTTTGCCCTTGTTGGCCTGATTGACACCTCCAGATCTGTCCTTCTTTTGAAAATTTTCATTCTTCTGGAACCTTGAATTAGATGACTGACCTGAACCAGAACTTGGATTGTATTGTCTTCTCATAACTTTCCGAAGTTCTTAGCGAACATGGCATACTGTTGTTCAGATAGCTCCCCTGTTTTGTCCTGAACAACATACGCTTCAGCTTTTAGACCAACACTTTTGACCTTCATGAGTTGTTCTTCTTCATTCATCTCCATCTCATGGGTCTGAAGAGATCCCATCAGTTCATCCAACTTCATGGTCTTCACATCATGTGCTTCTTTGACTGCGAGAGCCTTCATTGCGTACCGCTTTGGTAGAGACCTCAGCACCTTTCTTACCAGCGTCTCTTCGGTCATGGGTTCTCCAAGAGCAAACGATTCATTAGAAATATCAAGTACCCTTGTGTTGAACTCAGCTATGGTCTCGTCCTCCAGCATTCTTAGATTTTTGAATTTTGACGTGACCATCTCCATTCTAGATATTTTGACCTTGGTCGTACCTTCATGAGTGGTTTGCAGTATATCCCATGCCTTCTTCGCAATCTCACAGGTTGAAATCATCTTGAAATTCTTACCATCAACTCCTGAGAATATGACATTCATTGCTTTGGAGTTTGCGGCTTCAGCATTCTTGTGAATTTCGGTCCACTTGTCTTTAGCAAGAAAGCTAACTTTGCCAGCTTCGGTAATCACCGGATGTGTCCATCCGTTTTCAACAGCTTCCCAAACTGATTCATCCTGTGACTGTAGGAAGGCCTTCATTCGTACTCTCCAATATCCATACTTGTTTCCTTCCAGCAGCGGTGGTCGCGTGATGTTCTGCCCTTCTCTTAAATCCATCTCAAACAACTTCCGGATCTCACTCTGTGCGTTGAGTGTTTGCTCTGATACCAAATGAAATCTTTCCCTAGTAGTTGAGATGTTATTCTGGTCGAGTGCAGAACAAATACTAGAACAAATTATGCAAAAATAAGTGCAGTGCGGAAAATAAGCGACACACAAAGTTGTTACCCAGTTCGGCGTTAACGAACCTACGTCTGGGGGGCTGTCTCCTTAGCCCGGTGGATAGCAATTCACTAATAATGAGTACTGCGAGTACATGATATTACGTTTACAGAATCCCCCTTAAACAACCTGAGCCTCGGACACTCTAGCAATTGCTAACTAGGTCTCCCCCTTGATCTGAGCCTCGCCTCCGATTCCACCAGAATGATCCTCCAAGAGAATCAGTGCCTTCTCCCGAATGCGCGAATGAACACCAGTGCGTGTAGCTTCAAGGTTGTTTTACGTTCAGTCTGCCAAGCACTAGAACAGACTGAATCCGAGCGTCGTGAGTAATCAGTGACGATTAGTTCACCGGCCGTTTGCCTCCTCCTCCCTTCAGTGAGTATGAGCGTGTATAATATCTCCGTGAGTGCTAAGTATTGTGAATGCCTCAGCCTTCTATAAATAGAACGGTAGAAACGTTAAACCAAATAGGATTTCTATTCTAAACCGCCTATCTCATTAGGAAATCTTTCCTAAATCTTTTAGGAAACATTCCTAATATCTTGCGCAAAACTCTTGATGATAATCCTTCAAAATATCTTCAACTCCGTTTAAGAAACCTTCGATTATCTTCTTGGCTAAGTTATCTTCAAGCGCAAGTAAACTCTCAACAGATTCTGTAGATATCTTCGATATACATCTTAGCACTGACTTGCCAAATCCATTCAAGGAATTATCTGCTGCGTCTAAGTTGTGCTACATCGGTTGAAACAAGTTTCCTAAACTAAAATAGGGAACTTCCAACTTCTGTCCTTCCACCTGCAACCGCCTTGATCTCCAATGATCGACTAAGTTACCTAATCTGAATTAGGAAACATTCCATCTGCTTCAACTTGTTACAGGACAGTTGTCTCTTCCAGTCTTGAACAACAGCGTGAACAACTACACTAAGTTTTGCCAAACTACATGCCATAAAACTAACAAGCTACGTAAGTCCCTGTCACTTAAGTAAACTTGAGTGACTAACTTTGGTCAGTCATATAAGTACTAGTCACATAAGTGTCCTTAGACGACTGATCGTCTATTCTTTGTCATATAAAGTCACTTATGTGACTGATACTTAAATGACTGACACAAATTCTGTCGTCTAAGATGCAAACTGGCGTAGTGTCGCCCAATTAAATTTATAAAGAAAAATGAGTTTGGATCAAATAAAAACCATAATTATAAATAAAAACTACAAACCCATAAAAATATTTCCACGTGTAAATATTGACCAATCAGAGTTAATCGAGTTCGGGGTACTTTTTGTAAATAAAAAAAATTAACCCGGACTTCTTTAAAAATGCATAATATATAGCAGGGGTATAATCGTCCTAAAACTTGCTTAAGTCTGATCGTCTTACGCTTAAGTCCGATCATTTTGGTGTCGCGCGTCCAGCCTTAAGTCTGATCATCTTGCGCTTAAGTCTGATCATTTTGGTGTCGCGCGAGCCTTAAGTCTGATCATCTTGCACTTAAGTCCGATCATTCCCAATTTAAGTCCGATCATTGCAAGCAGTTAAGTCCGATCATTCCCAATTTAAGTCCGATCATTCCAAGTTAAGTCCGATCATTCTCAATTTAAGTCCAATCATTCCCAATTTTGGTGTCGCGCGTCCAGCCTTAAGTCTGTTCATTCCCAATTTAAGTCCGATCATTTCTGGCTTAAGTCTGATCATTCCAAGTAAGTCCGATCATTCCCAATTTAAGTCCGATCATCTTGCGCTTAAGTCTAATCATTCCAAGTTAAGTCCGATCATTCCCAATTTAAGTATGATCATCTTGCGCTTAAGTCCGATCATTCCCAATTTAAGTCCGATCATTCCAAGTTAAGTCCGATCATTCCCAATTTAAGTCCGATCATTCCCAATTTAAGTCCGATCATTGTAAGTTAAGTCTGATCATTCCCAATTTAAGTCCAATCATTTCTGGCTTAAGTCTGATCATTCCAAGTAAGTCTGATCATTCCCAATTTCTGGCTTAAGTCTGATCATTCCAAGTAAGTCCGATCATTCCCAATTTAATTCCGATCATCTTGCGCTTAAGTCCGATCATTGCAAATTAAGTCCGATCATTCCAAGTTAAGTCCGATCATTCCCAATTTAAGTCCGATCATTCCCAATTTAAGTCCGATCATTGTAAGTTAAGTCCGATCATTCCCAATTAAAGTCCGATCATTTCTGGCTTAAGTCTGATCATTGCTAAAGTAATAGTTTAAGTCCGATCATTTCTGGCTTAAGTCTGATCATTGCTGTTTTTTAAATCTGATCATTGCTGTTTTTAAGTCTGATCATTTCTAGCTTAAGCCTGATCATTAACAACTCGAGGACTAAATTGAAAATAACATTATTAGTTTTATACCCCTCAGTGTAGAATGACTATAATACCCCTCCGTGTGTTTGTTCGGGATTTCGACTAAATGAGACACGTATCAGCATGAAATTTGATTTGTAGTTTTTATAAATAAGTCGGTTTGTATCTGAACCGCACCCAAGAAAAATAGTATAATTGTCGTGTCTTTAATAGAAAAGTAATACTAGATAAATAAAATCAAAAAGAACAAATGAACGGTCAGTCGTACTCATATGCTGACTATTCAAGCAGCCTGTGATACTATGTATCAAGTACAGTACATGCGTAGATTCAGGCTTCAAATAAATATATAAGTGCGACAAATATCAGGCCGTTTAAGGCCATGGACATATTTGGTTGTTTCTTATAGTCGATTTTTAACGTTCAATGTAATTCTTTCGTATAAATTTTAAAACATACATTTCAATATTTCTAATCATAATAAACACAAATAAGACATTGATTGGGTAGGTACGTGAGCCTCAAAGTTGGGAAATAAGCGTGTAGGATTTATTTGTACTTATATTGTTCGAATTGCATATGTATCGCATATGAATTACATATATATTACACCAATATTATTTTATAATAATTATCTTTTGAGCGACTTTTGCTAACATGATGATAATCTTCCCAAGTGAATTGTCCATAAAAAAGCTCCATTTTTAACAAATAGATGCCACCTCACAAAGCTGTTAAAATGGAACACGGCTAGAATGAAAGCGTTTTGTGCCACCATGACATTGAAAATCTCGGCCTATTAAGTTGGTCATCTTTTGAATCATGAATACTGACTTTCAACTTACTGATTTTATCGGGGGCCTTTTGCTCCAAGTTGGGAAGATCTTGGTTGTTTACCTCTAAAGACATGTTATTTGTTGGATAGATAACGAATTGCAAATAAGCTTAATTGAAATCATAAAAGAAAGCAATAAGCGGGTAGTGCGTCTTGGTGGATATGTAAACGCTCGATTCAAATAAAAGGAAGAAAGGATCTTGATCGTTCCCGTATAGAAAGGATCTCATGTAGCCCATGTTAGTCTGTGTCATGGTAAACACAAATCTTGTTGGGTAAGTACACGAACCTCAAGTTAGGAAATAAGCGCGTAAGATTTTTTTGTATTTATATTGTTTTATTTGCTTATGAATGGCATATGAATTGCATTTATATTACACCAATATTAGTTTATACATATTATCTTTTGAGCAACTTTTGCTAACATGATGATAATCTTTCCAAGTGAATTATTCATTAAAAAAACTCCCTTTTTACAAATAAATACCACCTCACATAGCTGTTAAAATGGAACATGGCTAGAATGGAAGCATTTTGAGCCACCATGACATCAAAAGTCTCCCCTGCTAAGTTGGCCATCTTTACGAATCCTGAAAACTGACTTTCAACAACTCGTTGATTTTTGAGAAGCGAGCTCGCCTGAGCTCCGACCGCACCGAAGGCGATTCCGATCGAAAGGGAAATGGAGATTGATTTGGGGAAAATCTGTTAGGGTTTTATTAAATGAAGTTAATTGTTTAAATACAGACGCAAAGCAGGGGAGGATAGGAGTGTAGCTAAACGGCGTCGCCTTAGACAACTCAATCTCTTAATGGAACGACGACGTTTAGCTACAACTTAAACATACAATTGCAAAATGGCTAACGGCTAATTCCCCTGTCTTTACCCTAACACCAAAAACCCAGAATAAACATAACCTGCATATCTACCTACATCTACCTGCGTATACAAAACCTGCAACACCCCCCCTCAAGCTGCGGAGTGAAGAAAGTTGGAAACTCCCAGCTTGGAGCACAGATAATGGAGTTGATCCATGGACAAGGCCTTTGTGAATAGATCGGCAGGTTGGTCTGTAGTGGGTAGATGAATAGGTTTGATGAATTTGGAGCACACATGAGATCTCACCAAGTGACAATCTAACTCAACATGTTTGGTCCTCTCATGGAACACCGGATTATGGGCAATGTGAATAGCTGCCTTGTTGTCGCAAAGGAGAGGTATAGAGTAATCAGTAAGAACTTTCATATCAGCGAGAAGCCTAGTTAACCAAGTTAACTCACAACAGGTTGCAGCCATAGACCGGTATTCTGATTCTGCAGATGATCGAGAAATAACGGGTTGCTTCTTAGTCTTCCAAGACACCGCACAACTGCCCAAAGTAATGCAATAACCAGTGACTGATTTTCTAGTTAGAGGGCATGATGCCCAGTCTGCGTCGCAAAACGCATGAAGAACAAGATCTGAGTTTGCCGGAAAAAACAATCCCTGAGCTGGTGCCCCTTTGAGGTACCTGAGTACCCTTTGGACTGCTTGCAAGTGATCTGTGGTGGGCTTTTGCATAAACTGGCTAAGCACATGGACAGTATAAGACAGGTCTGGCCTGGTAATGGTTAAGTAAATTAACTTTCCAACCAGCTTCCTATACAGCAGAGGGTCATCAAGGAGAGGAGCTTGTGAAAGACTAAGTTTGTGCTTGATGTCCATAGGAGTTCTAGAGGGTTTACATTGTAAAAGGTTGCTATCTTCCAACAGCTCCAAAACATATTTTCTCTGGTTGAGAAAAATGCCGCGAGATGACCTTGCCACTTCCATCCCCAAGAAATATTTGAGCACTCCTAAGTCTTTTATCTGGAACTTATGGTGGATGTAACTCTTAATCTCATCTATGATGGACTGGGAAGTGCCAGTGAGGAGCACATCATCAACATAAACCAGGAGCACAATAAAGTCATCGCCTCTTTCCAATGTAAATAGGGAATAATCATTCATGCTCTTATGAAAACCAAAATCCAATAAAGCTTCACTGAACTTGGCAAACCATTGTCTGGATGCTTGCTTAAGACCATATAAACTCTTAAGTAATTTGCATACCTGTCCTTGAGACTTCTCTTTTTGATAAAAACCAGGGGGAAGCTTCATGTATACTTCTTCCTCCAAGGAACCATGAAGGAATGCATTGTTGACATCCAACTGATACATTGGCCAATTTCTGGCAGCTGCAACAGCAAGTAAACACCTGACTGTTGTCATCTTAGCAACAGGAGCGAAGGTGTCTTGATAATCAAGGCCTTCAATTTGAGTGAAACCTCTTGCCACTAATCGAGCTTTGTATCTCTCAATACTGCCATCAGCATGATATTTGACTTTGTAGATCCACTTGCAATCCACAATAGTTTTACCTGGAGGCAGATCAGTTACAGTCCATGTTTTATTCAATTCCAAAGCAGAAATTTCTTGATGCATAGCCTCTAACCACTTAGGCTCCTTAGCAGCTTTGCTAAAAGAAGTAGGTTCCTTAAGAGCAGATATTTGCATAACAAAATGCCTGTGTGTAGTAGAACATTTTTGATAACTGAGGAACTGGGTCATTTGATGAGGGGAAGTAAGCATGCCAACATTCTGGCAGATATAATCTTTTGTCCAAGCAGGTTTATGCAAAGCTCTCTGTGATTTTCTTGGGGCAGAGACAGTCTTCTGAGAACCCATAATGGGATCTGAAGTGGGAGAACAATCATCAGATGGCACAGAAATGTCAATGGCTTCCTCTGCAGAAGCATAATCAAGATCATTATCATCATTGGTCATCAATAAGGAATCATCATCATCATCATTAAACTGGAAAGACTCATCAGTTATTGGAAAAATAGGTAAAGGAATAGTATTTGCAGGAGAAGTCTTGAATTTCCACTGTTTGTAGGGAAAAACATCTTCTCTGAAAATAACATGCCTACTAACAATGATTTGGTGAGAAGTGAGACAATAGGCTTTGTATCCCTTCTGCCCCATCGGATAACCCAGAAAAATGCATTGCAATGCCCTATGGTCGAATTTGTCTCTTTGGTGAGCTTGAGTAGTAATGTAACAAAGACAACCAAAAATCCTCAAATGAGCAATGGAAGGCACTGATTTGAATAATAATTCCCATGGACTTTTGCCCTTCAACAACTGAGTAGGTAGTCTATTGATGATATATGTTGCAGTTAAAATGCTATCACCCCAAAAAAATTTAGGCAAACCTGATTGAAACATGAGAGCTCTAGCCATTTCCAACAAGTGCCTATGTTTCCGTTCTACTACTCCATTCTGCTCTGGGGTATAAGGACAGCTTGATTGATGAATGCATCCCTGCAAGCGCAAGAACTGAGTCAACTTATCACTGAAAAATTCACCACCATTGTCAGTTCTCAGGATTTTCACAGTTGTAGAAAACTGAGTCTGAACCATAGCAAAAAAACCAATGATATGATCAGCAGCATCAGATTTTTGTTTCATCAAAAAAGTCCAAGTTGCTCTAGAGTAATCATCAACTAAGGTCAAAAAATACTGTGAACCAGTCATAGTAGGCTCATGAAAAGGGCCCCAAACATCTCCATGCATTAAAGAAAAGGGTGCATCAGCACTATGTTTTCTCAAAGAAAAAGGTAATCTGGTCTGTTTTGCCAATGGACAAACAGGACAATTGTATTTGCTGTCTTTACAAAACAATTCATTTGAATGCTGTCTTAATAAACTGTTAATGGTTTCAACTGAAGCATGTCCCAATCTACTGTGCCATATATCAGCCATGCTGCTCTCCTTCCTAGCTGTATAATTTGTAACTTCAGTCTTGGGAACAAAAGCATCAAAGCTGAACAAGCCATCAATTGGTCTGCCAGTCTCCAATATGGTCTTGGAGTGTTGGTCCTGTATAGTGCAGGCTACATCAGTAAATGAAACCTTGTACTGAGAATCACTTATCAACTTGCCAACAGATAACAAATTGACTTTGAACTCAGGAACCAGTAAAACTCCAAATAGAGTCAATCCATTCTGCAAATGGCAATTTCCACTTTGCTTGACAATAACCCTTTCACCATTAGGTAATATCACACCATACTCTCCCTTCAAGTCATGAATATCACTAAGCATTTCAGGCTTATAAGTAAAATGACATGTAGCTCCACTAGGCCTGGGCTCGGGTCGGTTCGGGCCTGATTTTTGGTAAAACCGACCCGAAACTCGAAAATTCAGTTCGGGTCGGGTTCGGTCTTTTTGAAAGTGAAAACCGACCAAAAACCGATTTTTCGGGTTTCGGGTCGGTTCGGTCTTTTTCGGGCTTTTTTTGGCCGTTGTTCGGTTTTTTTTTCGGGCTCGGTTCGGGTTTTTTCCGGTAAATCGACATCACATATTTTGTATCGTGTACCCGACCGTGTACCCGAGCAAAACAATAAACAAGCTAGGGTGACCGATCGTGTATCCGATCAAAACACTCGCACAACCGACTGTGTACCCGAGCAAAACAATAGGGCAACCGATCGCACCTCCGAGCTTTCAACCGACCGTGTACCCGAGCGTGTACTCGACCGGGCAACCGAGCGTGTACCCGAGCCTCCTTCAAATAAAAAGCTGTTCTATCATTAAACAAGATAACATATTTGTTCAGCAACTAATTTGTATATAACAAATATGATGGTCTTTTGGACTCATGGTTGTGCTTCAGCAACCACTGTGTATCCGATCAAAACACTCGCCTGATTAAACAATCACATATTTCAAATAACTTGATCATGCTTTTGGTCTTTTGGACTCATGGTTGTGCTTCAGCAATTTGTGCTAAACTGCTGAGTGCTGAGGATATTTTCAGCTTGCTTCCTTTCAGGCATGATAAATATCTCGTCACTTCCACTGGTTCAATTAAATGACAGAAGCCCCAAATGACAGAAGCCCCAAATGACAGAAGCCCCTGCAAGGAATTAAACAAAAATAAGTATAGAAATTACACCCTGAAATGTGAACTGGTTTTCTCTGATATATAAATGGGACTTTTGTATATAAAAATAATTAAATAACTGCAAACTCTTTAAATTGGCAAAAAGGTTTGTAACAAGCAGATGATGCAAAAGTACCAAAACCACAGATTAGTCTACGCATTGACACACATATACAGCAACTAATTTGTATATAACAAATATGATGGAAACAAAGAGACACGGCAAGAGAGCTCGGGTCGGCGACGCCTGAGAGAGCTCGGATCGGCGACGACGAGAGAGCTCTGGTGTGTGGTGTCTGGTTGCCGACTTGTCGGAGAACGAAATGAAGTACTGAGTTTGTGTCTTGTGAGTTGCGACTTGTGAGGCGAGAGCGAAATGAACGAAATGAACGAAAATGAAATGGTGTCTGGTCGAATTAGGGTTTTTTTTATTGACCAATCATATGCTGACAAATGGCAATTCATTATGCATTCGGTTCGGGTCGGGCTTTCGGTCCGAGAAAAAATCAAACCCGAGACCGAACCGAATCTCCACAATCGGTTCGGGTTTTTTTCGGTTCGGTTTGTGGTCCGACAGGAACCGACCCGTTCGGACTTTTTTCGGTTCGGTTCGGATCGGGTTTCGGGTTTTCGGGTCTGCACGCCCAGGCCTAAGCTCCACTGTCGATTATCCAACAATTAAGGGTGCTAAAAGGATTATAAGAACAAGCAGTACCTGTAGCATAAGAATAAGAATAAGCTGTACCTGCCATTTCCATGTGTGTGCCAGATTGGTCCATTCCTCCTGACTTGATCATGCTCATGATCTGGTTAAGTTGGTCAGTTGTAAATGAACCAATGGACTGATTTGTGGTGTTGGCCGCAGTTGCTATCTCATCTGTGCCTTTCACACTGTTAGCTGAAAATTTTCTAGTTGTCCCTTGTCTATAGGAGTCATTGCCTTTATGCAGCTTATAACCAGGTGGATACCCTACCAGTTTGTAGCAATGTTCTTTCAAATGTCCAGTCATTTGGCAATGAGTGCAAAAGAGCCTTGGTTTGTTCTTGTTAAAACCTCCTCTCCCTGCACTCATTTGTCTCATTGGATTGCCAGTATTCTGTCCATTTTGATAAGAGTTATTTCCTTGAGTAGCTTGGTAGTTCCCTTGATTATTCTGATAAGTAGTGTTTTGACCATACATTGCAGATGCTTCAATGTATCTAGTTTTAGTAGCATTTCTTTGACTCTCTTCTCTAGTGGCCATTTCAAAAACCACATCCATATCAGGAACTTTGGGCATAGCAAAAACATGAGTCCTCACCATTGAGTAACACTCATTCAAACCCATAAGGAACTGAACAACTCTGTCCTCCCTTTTTTCATCATCAGCTTCACCACAGCAAACACAACTTCCGTTTGCTGGACAGGCACTTATCTTCTTTATAGAGTCCAACTCTTGCCAAATCTTTGTGAGTTTTCCATGATAGGTTGTAACATCCAAGTCCCCTTGAACTAGGTTATTTGCTTCTTTCATCAAGCCAGATTTCCTAGCCAGGTTCGTCCCAGCAAACCTAGCATGGAGTATGTTCCAGGCAGTCATGACGTCCTTGGCATGGAGTATTTGTCCAACAATATCCTCCGAAACTGAACTGATTAGCCAAGACATAATCACATCATTGCAACGCTGCCACTTCGCCCGTGCCTTTCGATCATCAGGCTTGGGATATTTACCTTGTATAAAGCTCAGCTTCAACCTCGCAGACAAGGCAATCTCCATGGATTTCTTCCATGAGACAAAGTTAATCCTACCGGTCAAAGCCTTAGTAACTATAGGATTGCCATTCACTTCGTTTTTGCTCACATAATACATGTCATCATCATCAGAATCATCAACAGGAACTACATCAGATCTCGGATTCAAGCTATCCTCAGCCGATGCTGCCATTTCCAATCCACTCAACCGATTTCAATAAAACTGCAGGACAAGTCAGAGACACTTACCGGCTACCAGGTTTCGCTCTGATACCATGAGAAGCGAGCTCGCCTGAGCTCCGACAGCACCGAAGGCGATTCCGGTCGAAAGGGAAATGGAGATTGATTTGGGGAAAATCTGTTAGGGTTTTATTAAATGAAGTTAATTGTTTAAATACAGACGCAAAGCAGGGGAGGATAGGAGTGTAGCTAAACGGCGTCGCCTTAGACAACTCAATCTCTTAATGGAACGACGACGTTTAGCTACAACTTAAACATACAATTGCAAAATGGCTAACGGCTAATTCCCCTGTCTTTACCCTAACACCAAAAACCCAGAATAAACATAACCTGCATATCTACCTACATCTACCTGCGTATACAAAACCTGCAACAATTTTACTAGGGGCCTTTTGCTCGAAGTAGGGAAGATCTTTTGTTGGTGATCTCAAGGAAGTCATCAGCTTTAAATTGGATGACGCCCTCATTGATGATATGGCACTATGGAGGGAATGCTCGAAACATGAAACCGAAGAACAACCAACTGAGAAGCAGAGTGACCACCTGGGAAAATATGATTTCGGCGCAGAAACAGAGTATGTCCCGTGCGCACCCTCCAGTTCTGCGTGCTACGCGTGGCATTATGGGCTGATTGAGGTGAGGTGGTTATGATTGAAGGCAAGTGAGACTCTTGTGTAGTTTGGAGAGATGAATCAACAGAAACAGAGTTTGAAGCAAAAGCAAATAAGCACAGAGCAGAGCAGAGCAGAGCAGCGAAACAACAGGTTGAGGTGGTTATGATTGAAGGCAAGTGACACTCTTATATATATAGCTCTAAAGTTCGTACTCTGCAACTTCAGTTCATTCTTCTCCGAGTCTCTTACGTACACTTTATTACTACAATTTCAGTAAGATGACACATAGACGAGGCTTTTATGCGTGTTTTACTTCAAATATACATTGCTTAATGACTTACAACAGGTTTGAATTAATACAATTATGCTCTTTATACTTTGCTTAATGAATTACATTTGCCAGAAATACTACAGTTCAGTTCAGTTCACATTCACCAGAGGAAGAAAGGTGAAGAGCCTTAAGTGGGAACAAAATAAAATAAAGGGAGGTGAGGTGAGGAAGATCTGAGTCCTGTGTAGATGAAAGTGATGTTGATTCATATCTTGCAGTGGTTGGTTCATCTACAACATATTAATATCTGGTGATTAGATTTTGAATTCGGCATGTACCTTTCATGTCTCCTAACCGAAGTGTTCCTTTAATTGTGAAGAACTAAATGGTGGAATTGTTTTCATGGGCGACAAGTCTCCATGAATTTTTTTAGCAAAGTATATGACACTTATTGGGTAAGTACATGAGCCTCAAATTGGTAAATAAGCGTGTAAGATTTGTTTATACCTATATTTGTTTATTTGCATATGTATCGCATATGAATTGTATATATTAGACTAATATTAAAAAAACTCTATTTTTTTACAAATAAATGCAGATCGTTCACATAGCTGTTAAAATGGAAGTAGAATAGAAGCGTTTTGTGCCACCATGACATGCATTGAAAATCCTGAAAGCTGACTTTCAACTCATTAAATTTACAGGGGCCTGTTGCTCCAAGTTGGAAGATCTTGGTTGTTTATACATGTTATTCGTTAGACCGATTGCAAATACGCTCAATTAATTGAAATCATTAAAGAAAGCAATAAAGGGGCAGCGTGTCTGCTTGGTGGATATATAAACACTCCAGTCGACCGGTCTTTATCGTTTTTATACGCCCAAGGCAGTCCGTTTCATGTACACAGTTGAAATTTTCGACTCAAATGAAATATGTGCGAGCATTAGGGCGTTCATGGTCAGGGGGAAGTGATAGTTATGATCCCAAATTGCTATTTTGTCGCCGACGTCTCATGCGGACAAAAAGAGGTAAAGAAATCGGAACGGAATTAGTTAACGTTAGGGGTGGCATTTGTCACTCCCACCTTTTATTCAAAAATCTTTTTATATATAAATTGATTTAATACTTATATTATCAAATTCTTTGGAAGGTAATTGATTAAATAGGAAGGTAAAAAGCACGATTATATTTGAAAACTAAAAATCGGATTTCAAGCTGACATGTGTCCAATTTCGTCGAAATCTCAGATGTAACACGGAGGGGCATTATAGTCATTTCACATATCCCGAATTTCAAATCAGACTTAAATTCGAATGATCAGACTTAACTTGGAATGATCAGACTTAAATGACCAGACTTAAAATGATCAGACTTGAAATGATCAGACTTAAAATGATCAGACTTAACTTGCAATGATCAGACATAACTTGCAATGATCAGACTTAACTTGGAATGATCAGATATAATAATCAGACTTAACTTGTAATGATCAGACTTAACTTGGAATGATCAGACATACTAATCAGACTTAATTGGAATGATCAGAGACTTAACTTGGAATGATCAGACATAATAATCAGACTTAACTTGGAATGATCAAACTTAGGGACTGTCCACTTGAACTGATACTTAACTTAACAGTAATTTAACTGAAATTAACTTATATTAATTGAACTTGACTGAAATTAACTGAAACTTAACTTAACTTAAATCAACTTTGACATCAGCCAGAAAATATAATTTTTTTTGTTATGTACTTATTGTTGAATATATAAGTATATTATTTATTGATGATGATAATGGTGATGATGATGGTGATGATATAACGATGATGATGATGATGATGATGATGCTGATGATGTGATGAGTCGTAGTTGTACGACTATTTTATGTGTTAAAACCCCGTCTCTTAGTGGTTGCCTGTATATTATTTCACTAACTGTGAGTAGTTTTCATTCTCAGGTGCATTCGGAGACCGTGGAAGGAATATAGGCTAAAGGGAGCCCATTAGAAGATGTTTTGCATCGAAGAAATGAAGTCCGAAGTGCTGAAGTTTGAGTCAGTGCAGTTCGCTTACGTCTGAAGAATTACGGTCACTTACGTCTTCTGAATTTGCATAATTGTTTAGACCTCTGCGGAGCATAAATCAAGAGACGTCCGCGGAGGACAGCTGGCAGTCGAATTTCGTAATTTCGTTTTGGCATCTCGGGAAGAATAAAAGGAGAGTAAGAAGAGGCAAACCCTAGGCGGCCAGACCTCGATTTTCAGTGTGGAAAAGAGACACGGTTGGGAAGAAACGAGAGATCGTTCGAAGTTCGATTTGGAGAGAAGAGTTCTTGGAGTAGGATTCCGATTGAGGATTCGTTGCTGGATTCGAGTGTTGGAGTGGAGCTGCAGCGTAGTGGAAGAGTCGTCTACAGTATTTCCATTTCATTCCATTCAAAATACTTGATGATGTATTCCATTATGATGAGTAGCTAAACTCATATGTGTAGGCTAGAACTCCAAATTGTGATGTATTGACTTGAGACTTCTATTGATTTCTATGTTTTGCGTCATATTACTATACTATGTTCATGGAATTGATGTGCTAGCATGAGTGGAACCCTAGCGGGGGAGCTTTTGTTTGTTTGTTGATTTCAATTGTCAAGTTTACTAGCAACCTAGCGGGGATAGCAAACTAGGACACGAGTAATATACCACTAGGATTAAACACCCTAGGACAACTTGTTCAAATCTTCATGCAACTCTAGCGAGTTAGGGTCTTGATTATCGCTAGCGCGAGATTAAGTACTAGAACTAGAACAGGGAGTGTAACCTTAGCGGGGGAGCTCTAAGTTGTAGAACATTAGAAATCAAAACGGATTTGTCAATGATTTGGTCTTGCATCACAGTTGAAAGTTCTAGCTTGCACTTCTCTTTGATATTATATACTTGAATTCGTGTGACGATTGCTCTCTTGTTAAGCGATCATTGTTGCTTGTGTTCTTGTCTTCCATTAACGTGTTTGAATACTTAGTGAACAGATTCTCGGATCAATCTCTGTGGATACGACCCGACTTACCACTTGCTAGTCGGATTACAAATTATTATTTTTGACGGGTACAACGACAGCCTGTCATGATGATGATGATGATGCTGATAACAATGATGATGATGATGATGATATGATGAACTCAGATGATGATAATGATGATGATGACGATGATGATGAACTCAGATGATGACAATGATGATGATGAAGATGATGATGATGACGGCGATGATAATGATGATGACGATGATGATGCTATGATGAACTCAGATGATGATAATGATGATGATGATGACGATGATGATATGATGATGACGACGACGACGACGACGATGATGATGATGATGATGTTGATGAGGATGATGATGATGTATGATGATGATGTTGATGGAATTGATGAAAAAGTCGATTTAAATCGAACTTGACTTAACTTAACTGAAACTTAACTTAACCGCAAAAAATATAAGTTCAGTGTGGACAGGGCCTTAACTTGTAATATCATACTTAACTTGCATCATGGTAGTGGTCTAGCGGTCACAGTTTGGTCGAATGATCAGGAGGTCGACGGTTCGAACTTCCTCGGATGCACCGGCATGAGTTTGGGACTAGTCCATTCCTTGCTTATAATAGTTGAATTTATTTAAAAAAAAATCATACTTAACTTGGAAGGATCAGACATAATAATCAGACTTAACTTGGAATGATCAGACTTAACTTGGAATGATCAGACATAATAATCAGACTTAACTGGAATGATCAGACTTAACTTGGAATGATCAAACTTAAAATGATCAGACTTAAAATGATCAGACTTGAAATGATTAGACTTAACTTGCAATGATCAGATTTAACTTACTATGATCAGACTTAACTTGGAATAATCATACATAATAATCGAACTTAACTTGGAATGATCAGACTTAAAATGATCTTGAAATGATCAGACTTAACTTGCAATGATCAGACTTAACTTGCAATGATCAGACTTAACTTGGAATGATCGGACATCATAATCAGACTTAATTGGAATGATTACACTTAACTTGGAATGATCAGACTTAACTTGGAATGATTATACTTAACTTGGAATGATCAGACTTAACTTGCAATAATCAGACTTAACTTGGAATGATTAGACATAACAATTAGACTTAACTTGAAATGATCAGACTTAATAATCAGACTTAAAACAGCAATATCCAGACTTAAACAGTAATATCTAGACTTAAACAACAATATCCAGACTTAAACAGCAATATCCAGACTTAAAACAGCAATATCTCGAGACTTAAAAACCAATATCCAGACTTAAATAAGTAATGAAGACTTAAAATGGCGATGCCCAGCCTTAAATGGTAATGTACAGACTTAAAAACAGCCTTAGATAACAATATCCAGACTTAAGTTAAGTCTGGATATTACTGGTAATGTCCAGACTTAAAATGGTAATGTACATACTTAAAAACAGCCTTATACAGCAAAATGTACATACTTAAGTTAAGTCTAGATATTACTATATAAATTTTTAGGACGATTATACCCTTGCACCTGTTATGTATTTTTAAATAAGTCCATATTAATTTTTTTATTTACAAAAAGAGTTCCGAATTACAATTGGTCGAAATATACACGTGATAATATTTTATTAAATTTTGTAGTTTTTATTTATGACCCTGAATTTTATTTGATCCATTTCCAATAGGAAGAACCTATAACTGATTTAATAGAAAAAAAAAACTAAAAAATTAAATAAAATTTCCCACACACAATTACTTGCATATGTAGTTTTTATATTTTTATTTTCCTCTTACTTAAAAGCTTTGAAAGTGTGGGCCCTTTATGAATAGATCGATGTAACTCTGGTTTGCTCTGAGCAGTGTTATTAAAACCGAATCATGGATCGAATCGGTCAAGTCACTGGGTCAATGGGTCAGTGGTTCAACCGGGTTGAACCGGTTTGACCAGCACATATTAAAAAATAAAAATAAAATATTTATATATGATATTATAATTTAACATATTTATGACTTGAATAAATATTACATGATTATGATCCGATTATAACAACATACCATAACAAATTTAGAATTTGATAAAGTACAAATCAATAATACAACAACAACAATTTTAATCTTAATTTGCAAGTCACAACAATAGGGGATTTATAAGACTAATTGAATTTCTAGTTAAATTGATAATAAGTAATAACTTTTATAGATTTGATAAATGAATATATATTATTGAAACAAATAATAAAACAACAATCATCTTTAGCCTAGTGGAAAGAAAGAGAATAACTATTAAGAGGGGATTGGGTTCGAGTTTTGTCCAAGTCAAAATTAAATAAATAATTTTTCAGACCAAATCGAACCGATTGAACCGATCAAATCACGATTTTAATGAAAAACCGGGTCAAACGGGGCAACCGACCGGGTTTGACCGGATATTGACTGGGTTTGACCAGGTCTTGACATTTTCGGTCCGGTGACCGGTCGAATCGGCCGGTCCGATCCGGTTTTCACAACACTGGCTCTGAGTGAAGGTCAATAACAACAACATGTCCCTTTTGATTCTTGAGATCCAAAACCTTTTTTATTTATTTATATGAAAGGTTAAAGAATTGACAATCTCACAATCCTACTAACGTTCAAGTTATAAGATAAGATGTATTCATTACGATTTAAACTATCGATCTCCTAGTCATTCGACAAGACTATCATCGGTATATGTAGACCACACTACCCCTTATACAATCCCCATACACCATAAGCTCACGGAAAATTTGTAGAGACATGACATGCATGAAACTCCATAACACATCTATATATTCTGATTTTCGACAGGTCCTGCTTGGCTGTGAGAACTGAAGCAGCGGGCATTAACTGCTAGTGTGTCCGAATTGGACCATAATCTAGCCGACCCTTCATGTCTTTGCATGTGAGCGCAACCAATCAGAAAACCGGTCATACAGCGCTAGCCCAAGAGAAGCACAACAATTAGTACCAATGTTCAAATCCAACAGTCTTAAAGTGAAGCAGATGTTCTATGTTCCCTTGGTTCCATGTGCTCGCAGAACTGCCCATCACGTGAAACCTTGTGACAATGTATTCATTATTATTTGTACCTTAACTCTGTTGATTTATATAGCCGGGACACGACTATATAAATCAACAAAAGTGCACTTTTGTTGATTTATATAGCACGGTTGAACGGGCATATATCGGGGGCCTGCTGGGACATTGTTAGCCAGCCAAGGGAAACTCCGAACAAAGCCTGCATGCATACACTCCAACCAATGACAAGAGGCCCAAACACATGGCGGGGCATTAAGGCCCAAGCACATAGAGAATAATGGGGAAATCCCTTGTTGGTTGTTGATGGGGGAATTGAACCCAAGCCACCCTTTAACATGTCCTTGAAGGGAACATGCTAACCATATGGGCCTTGAAAGGCAGTCTCTAACGAACCTAAAACGACATCGAGGCACGTATTATTAGCATTATTTTGTCGTTGAATGAATTTGGTTAGCATCCGAGAAAGATCGTACACATTGACTAGCCTGATGACATGTGGTGTCACTAAATGCATGGGTCACTACGTGATTACTTTGACCTCAATCCCTTGGGACTCGTACACTACCATAGCCAAGGCCCTTTCCGAACTTGATTTTCACCAACATGTTCTTTGTTATATCAGCTACTGTGAACTGTCACGCCTGCCCTTTTGAGACTCAAACACATAAAAAAGCGTAAGATTCCATCTTGATCTCGCCAACAGAGTGTCAAATACAAATCTTCCTAAAAACAAAACTTTTGTCTTGTTTATGATTCCTATATACTTTATGTCTGGGCGGCTGCTGGAAACCGCGTTGTGATTTTTCATTATTTGTTTTATAAAACATTTATTGTATATAATGCATGTCGCCAAAAGTGATAGAGAATATATAATTCAACGTACATTCTTTGTCTATATAATGTTAAAAATATTAGTTATAAATAAACTAAGAGATCCGATATGAGGATATAGCACATTTCATCTGAATAAGGATTAAGAAAAATAATGAATAAGTCACTTTATTATTAATATTATTATTTTTGTTTCGTATTATATCATTTTAAGTGTTTGAACAATCCTTAAGTTTCGTATTAATATTATTATACCAAAGCACCAACTTCACGACCATCAAGATTCAAACTCGCTACTGAGTAATCTTAAGTGTTTGGTTATTTTGAACAATCCTTTTTTGTCACTGGCCGGCTAATTTGGCCTTACCGACCTGGTTAACAAGCTACTATATATGCCCTTTTTTGTGTGTGGAGAGAGCTAGTATGCCCTTTTGAACATACTCATTGAACGTCTAGATATGCATTTGGATTTGATTCTGTTATAGCGAGAGCAGGAAAATAACGTCATTTAACATATTTTGAAAATTATTCTAAACAAATGAAGTCATTTTGATCTAAACGACACCGCTTTTATACTCACATCAATTAGATCTTTTTCCGTCGCATATATATATGGGAAAACTGCATGTCATGTCACGGACAAAAAAAGTTCTCTTCGATACAGTATGATCTTAGTTAATTGCAATCTGAGGAACACCCTAAATAAAAGGTTTCTTAAATTATGTTCTCCAGGAAGTATAAATAATATAATATAACGCCCGAGATACTTGCAGTTGTTTAAAAAATAATAGAGATAGGGGAGCATTTCATGATGCATCTTTAAATCTACATGTGACCCTTGTCCAAAAAGAAAAGTCAAAATTGGTGGCTTTGACTTCGCATTAAATGCAACTTTAAAAGTGCGCATGGGACACGTATCACCAAAAGAATGACTTGATGATGCATTTTCAAAAGTGAAATTTGGATTCTCAACTTCTCGAAAAATTGAGGGATTCTCATTTGATGGCTCGTCGATAGAGACATGCTGCCACAGCCCAAAGAACAAAATCGGCCTCTCTTAACGCAAACAAGTAGTATGAGATCATTGATAATCGCATATATATGTAATTTAGTGTGATGGATCCTGCTATTATGGGAGAGCTTAATTAACACATGCCTAATTTGCAGTTCACACCACATTTTACAGTATTGCATTTCATTTATTATTGTTTGACTGATTAACTAATCCAAGTGTCTTAGTATTTATATTACCAGAAGCTTATATAGCAATTCTTTAACGGATTAAAATATGTAGCTTAATCAGGAGAGGGATATGGAAAATCTAATAGCCAATAGGTTTATAGAATCAATCGGCAAACAGAGGTGGTCTTGTGATGTGAACGCCGGACTTGTACTTACATGGTCAAAAGTTTGAACTACACCGCCGCATATACTTATTGTATAAGTCTGGGATTGTTGAATCCTAACTAACTCAAATAAGAAAAGTATTAAATTCAATCGGCATCCGATTAATAATGATAGTGATCAAGACACAATTTTCAGTGTTACAATGACATAAAAACAATTAATCCGCTCACTTCCAATCCACATGCAGATGGAGTGCAAACTTTTTGAAAAACAAGGTTGCACACAAGAGCAGAAATAAGAACTAGTCACACCTCCAACCCTAAGGAAAAAAAGAAATCGCACCAATGTACATCGCTCGATCTACTTGGCGAAACAGTGTTGATCTACCTTTCTTCGGCGGCCTCACGCTCGTCGAAAGATAATCGAAAAACCCATTTAGAGAGAGAAGATGTTCTTGTTCTTGACCTAACTCTTGCATTGCGGTACCTCACTTCCTTACTATTGAATGTGTAAACAAAAGTCTTGAGCCTATCCATGGCCATGTCTAGGGTTTCTTTGGTCATGTTAGCGAAACACATGCGAAACCAACCGGGTTCATGGCAATGGCACGAAGCTCCGGGAGAGACATTTAACCCGACTTGGAATAATATTTTCTTCCATAAGTCCATTTCTGCTTCAAAAGTCTTTGATGTGAGTAAATGTCTCATGTCAACCCAACAAAACAGGCCGGAGTTGCTTTTAAGACAACCAATGCCTGCACTCTCAAGACCTGCAACGAGCTTGTCGTGTCGTCGCCGAAGCCTCTTTTTGTTCTCAGCGATGTAGTTTAAAGTAAATTTCTTGTCAGATAACAAAGAAGACAACAAATGCTGTGTGTGAGAAGATATCAGACCAAAGCTAGACATCTTAGTAGCTGCACTGACCACCATATTATCGTTCGAATATATAGCTCCAACTCGGAAACCTGGAAGACCCAAATCCTTGGAGAGACTATAAACAACATGGACGCGTTTAGAAACATCTGATCCCTCCAAGTTCTTGTCCTTCAAAACTTCCATGATGCTCACAAAACCAGGAGAGTCAAAAACTGTTCCGGAATAAATCTCATCGCTCACTAGATGGATTCCTTTGACAGAAATGAAGTTAAGAAGTAGGTCAAGCTCAGATCGAGTCAGGGTGGTACCCAAAGGGTTTGATGGATTAGTGACAAGGATTCCTTTGACCCTTAGGTTTAGGGTTTGAGCCTCCAAGTAGGCTTCTTCCAAGGCCGATTTTGTAATTTGAAAGTTATTAGAGCTTGTGCAATGAATTGGTACAATTTCAACGCCAGTTCTCCACTTGAGGTCTCTATCAAATCTGTACAAGTTAAGAAATTGATCATTCAATCAAATGATGTAGGAATGAAGAAACCAATCATTTATTAGCTTGTATTGCAAACCAAGCTAACAACAACTATATTTATTAAAAGTCAATTCCAATTGAATGTTCAAGCTTGTGTAATATAATTAATTAATGTAAGGAACATCAACCCGATGGTGATTGTGATGGTGATGCTTACCCTGGATAGTAAGGAGTTGGAATCAAGAAAGCGTCGCCTTCTTCAGCCAGACAAAAAATTAGTGTCTCATTCGCAGAAGTTGCACCAGCGGATAGAACAATATTGTTAGGCTCAAAACTCACTCTATTTCCTCTAATCTCGGCCATGAAGTTTGCTAATGCCTGTCAAATAGTGACAATGATGTGATGAGTCCAAATGTGGGAAAAAAGAAAATGAGATTGAAAATGTACTTAAATATCAGTTTTGGTGAATAGAGCAACAATAGTTACCATTTTGAAGGCAGGAAGGCCATGATAGTCTTGGAAAAGTGCAAGTTCTCTGAAAATCGATTTCCCGTTTCTTTTGAATGATGCTGGTTCCGGGTTGTTTGCCAGCCATGATTCAAGAAGATCTAACGATAACTATAGAAAATGATGAGACCATCAGTAAAAAAAACACTAAACTATTCTTTGTAACTTGAAAAACATTATTCATGCATATTGGCAAATATGATTATCGGAAGTAGACAAAAAACATGATTAATTAGCAAATTAGCTCACCTGGTTTTCTGCAAGACCCATCTGAATAATTCCGGTTGGATTGGTGAATTCATCATATGGGCTCTTCTCGTACTCTTCCCATCCTTGAAAGTATGATGAATCTTGGCCATGAGAGTTGCATGTGACTTTCTTCGATAGCATATCCATCTCGACGGCGATAATTTAAGCAAACTCTCGGTTGGTTATTGTTTGGAACTGATCTGATGATGTACAGATTTTTGGTCGGTATTTTGGTTAATGAAGAGACGAGGAGAGATGAAATATTGATGACTTTGGTAGTGTATATGGTTCTTGGTGGAATGTGCAATGTTCAGAATAAGCAACATGTATAAATATAGGGAGAATAGTGAGAGATTAGGATTAGTAGCTAGCCATGCAAACTTTATTAATTAACAAGCTTTTGACCAATAACAATTTTATGAATAAGGCCTTTAAAGTTGTATCAGCTTTTGTCTGATCTTTAATATGCATATGCATTAAAATATCAGATTGCAATTTCAGGTTACTTTTCAGTCCAACTTATGACAGCATGTGCAGCATGAAGTGTTGAATCACACATTCCCACCAATAATAGTTATTGTGCGATAGTTTTATGTTCGTTTTCGAAGAGTAACTACTGATTGACATGCTGAAAAATGATATGATTCAATTATTTTAATTCGGTTCAATTCATTTCAAATATAAATAAAGACATATATAAGAGCATACCCACTAACCTTAAACTATATACATTGATTATGTGAGTGCCAATGCTCAAGATTGACAAGTGAATGGAAAATCAAAATATTATTAAGAAATTCAAAAAAGGAGAATATTGAATAAGCCATGCCGACAAGAAATCCCATAAGAAGTGGCCAGATGAGGCACAAAGCCCATGCAAGAATTGGGACCCTAAAGGAGGTGGGCATGGCCCTTATGTCTCTACCCCCTGATTAAAAATGGGCTTCTTGTGTTATGTCGGCTGGTTTGTGGACTCTCCACACCCTGCCAATTGCCCAATGTTTATACGTACAACTAGCTAGTGGCTAGTGCTCCTTGTTTACAAAGTACTGATTTTCCTCAAACGCGTTGGATCTTATTTTGATTGTATGAGAATGTTGAATTCCTTGTTACTAGCTATAGGGCGAAAAAACCACGTGTCTTTTGGTCATTACCATCTCCCATAGAATCACGCTGCCATCAAAAGTAAGCTAACTTAACACTTACGATATCTTCCCCAAATCAATCTTGCATTTTGGTCAAATGTCGCCCTTTAACAAGCACTTCAGTCATGAACTTGCCCTGCTGAATAACTGTTCTGGTTTCCAAAAATAGTTACACGGCAGTTTACTAGTCAAATATCATAGATTGTTTAAAAGAGTACATTTGGCGTGACAACCTCTCATTTAACAGTCTACGTTCACAATCCACAATACATATAAGTATGTATTACAAAAATATATGGACCCTCTGAATACATCACTCTCGAATACAATCATCACATGTAGATTTTTCTCTCCGGGAACACTACAGCAAAACGTGATGATAGAGTTTCTCTAACCCACAAAAACAGTACTACATTCCTACTAGGATGTTCCGACTATGAGAAACTACATCTTTGTATCATTATCCACGATAGTTTCTATATTGTATTTAATGTGTATCCTTCGTAGGACCAACCTTAACTAGTATAGGAGCATACCCTATTCTCAATAAGATTAACAAATTGTCACCTGACATGTAGGGACGGAGGCAGAAATAAAAATTAAATTAGGCAAAAAAAAAATTCTGAAAATTACTTGGGCATTTATAATATTTGTCTAACTTTTTAAAAAACTTACCGTTCAAATTAAAAAAAAAATTCACCAAAAACAAGTTGGGCATTGGCCCAATATGCCTAAGGCATTGATCCCCGTCCCTAGTGACATGTCATGACTCATGATAGATGATACTTATCGTTCACTTTGTAAAGTTTAAAGTTTAGGTTTATCTTCTACGTACCAATTAGCGATCACTAAATTCAATTATAATTTCATCATAATCTATAATTTGAGCCAAAGCCTGTAGTCAAGTCAATAATGTTGCCTCTGCAATTGTAATCTCATGCCTCTATCATCAGTGCTTGGACGACTTCCGTCAAATAGGGCAACGCGGTTTTCTCCCTATATTGGCAACATCTGGGGGTACCCACATATGTATAAATCAATAATCATGGACTGAAAGCTATCTTTTTGTTGACACATTTGAAACAAACAAAACGAGAGATGTATCACATCTACGCGCTTAGGATAAACTTTCTTATGGTCTTAAGAGACTGAGAATAGCACATAGATATCTAGAGAGATAACATAACATAATACACAGCAATACATAACTGCTGGTTTTTAATAGGTATTAAGCCCCACTCCAATATGATTTGCAATCAGACTGATGTCTGAGTTTCGAGTATTTGGAAGGGTTTTCATAAGTTATTAATATGTGAAAATAATTGAAGGAAAGGGCCACGTTACTATGTATCACTATAGGGATTTTTGGACATGTGAAAGGCTCGTTTTAATTGGTCCACCCCAACAATTTAATCATGTATATTAAATATCAATGGACATTATTGTGTTATTTTGTCTATATATATACTATTGCAACTAGTCCAGGTATTGATGAAGAGACCATTTTAAGACCTTGTGTATGGTGACACCTAACATGTTGCCCACGTTCAGTTACTAATTTTGCTAGGGCACAAACAAATTTACTGTTCACATTTTAGGGTTTTGATGTTGTTGTGCATTTGTGATTATTACTCGCAGTTTTTACTTAAAGATTTTGTAACTTTTACAAGTGCTATATATACGTTTGTTTCGATTAAAACAAAGATGAGTAAAAACTTATACGCGTTTTATCTGGATTGCAAGTCACATTTGTTGCGTAAACACGTTAAAATGAAGAGGTCAACGATAACAATGGCAAACCAACTCAGGCAAATATTAATGCCCTAGTATTGAATGCAATGGACTTCCAAATGTCTGTGATAAGAACATCACCGGCTGATATTAAATCCAAACAAATGATTCAAATTTTATGCAATTATTTAACTTCATTATTCTCATTGGGTGCAATCAATTTTTATTGTTCTGATTAGTATCAGTTATTTGAGATTGTTTTGCTAGTTAAAACATTTGTCCAGACTGCTCTCTTCTCTTCATTTTGATTAGGTTCTTAGTTTGGAATTGAATACATTATTTATATCTTAGAAAACCTATTTAGGGTTTGTAAGTGCGTAAGGACCAGACCGTGACTGGCGGTTGCGGCTATGTCACTTTGATTACCCTAATAAGGAATTAAAGAACATTGTTAGTTTTAGTGGCATAGGTTTTGAAAAAATTCAGTGAAGTTGTTCAATCTGTTGTATGATCAGTCGAGTTTTCGACTGATTTGGGTCGTTTCCGATATTATTTTGATGTCATTTGACCTCTATCTCTACATTTCAGGTAGAAAACAAGTTTCCCCCATGGTTAAGGCCTATATATGAAGATTGGTTGAAAAATAGAAGTCTCGGCGCAAAACAAGGAGTTTCGGGGCAAAACCGAGCAGATTGACCTTTGCGACTTGTTTTGGACGCCTAGGGCGCATACGGTGTCCGAATTGGTTTATTCAAAGCTTGTTGGAAAGCTAACTCAAAGGGCTACAACTCTATAGTTTACGCCAAGACCAAATTCGGACGGGAAGACCACCAAAAAGGCCCCAGTCGGTCGACTGAGAAGTCTAGTCGACCGACTGTGTAAAAACTCAGAAGCTCAGCAAATTTTACACATCCCAGTCGACCGACTGAGTGTCAAGCCAAGTCCAGTCGACCGACTGGAGCAAAAACTCAGATTTTGAGACCCAGATTTCAGCCGGGCCTATAAATAGAAAGATGACTTTTTGACCGATGTGTGGAGGTTTTTGGGGACAAGAAGATCAAGAAAAGAGGTCAACCAAGGTCATCAATCATCAAAAGATCCAACCTAAGAGAAGAAGAGAAGATCAAAAGGGAGTGCAAGGATTGACAATCCTCCTTCCTTTACACTTTTCCATTCCTTTTGTTGTGTGCTTCATAACCTACTCACACCATGTTGTCTTACATGAGGTGTGAGTAGTGATCTTGTGTTTTGAGGGTCTTATGACTCTCCTTGGTACTCTTTGATCATGTATACACATTGAACATACAATCTATGGTGTTGATTTCATTATCTTATGTGCTTATTCTATGACATGTTACCAAGTGTTTGATAAAATGCCTAAGTGACATGTTGGTCTTAGAATTTGATCTAAGTATCGAGAGAGCTTAGTGATGATTTGGATAAGGAGAAAATGATCATATCTAGTGTTTATGAGAGTAAATACATGGATGTGAGGTTGACTAGAACTTAATGCCTATAACATTTATTACCTTAGGAAGAGATTACAAGGATAATAGTGCTATAGAGTGAATCAATAAATTGAGAAAGTGAGGTTCTAACTAGGAGAGCTTGATTAGGATTAGATTCAAACGAGAGTTTATCTACCTTAGTCTAAGCTAGGTTTTAAACCAATTGACACATATGAATGACTTAACTCTTGTGTACATGATCATCGGAAAATTGCCAAGGAGGGTAGTAACCCCTCGAAACACCTCTTACTTATCTTTTACCCCTAATTACTCGCCACATATGATTTAGAATATACACACTCCCTCATACATATTTGGTCTAGAGTAGCCGAACGGAAACGCGGTCTTACATAGTGCATGTGCTTGGCTTGCTCCTCTTGGTTTGACCCGGTACTTTACCGGTATTATAAATGTTTTGAATTACTACCGACCCTCTCTTCATTAATTGATACTATTTAGAGGTGAAAAAGAATAGTTCGTCATTGTACAAGAAAGAGTTCAAGGCAGAGAGAAACAACCGACGTGGAACAACATTGAAGCAGCAGAAGTTTCCTAATTCAGATTAGGCAACTCAGTGTTGCTGAACAAGAAAGATATGATGCAGATCTCGAAGTCGGTTGACGAGTATATATGGATGCATATCTAAAAGTCGGTGGAGAGCTTTTAGGAAATACTTGCGCGTAAAGATAACTTAGAAGAGAAGATAATCGAAGATCTACTTGAAGATATACTGAAGATTATCAAGATATAGAAGCGTATAGATTTAGGAAAGATTTCCTAAAAGATCATTTGCTGAACAAGTCAGATTTGGAATCGTCCACCCCTTTATAATGAGGGTTGAGGCATTCAAACTTCTCAGCACTCACAAATATATTATTCACTCATATACACTAAAGGGAAGTGCCGGAAAACGGCCGGCGAACTAATCATTCCGATTAATTCACGGCGCTCGGATTCAGTCTGTTCTAGTGCTCAGCAGACTGATCGTAGAACAACTCGACGATACACGCACTATTGGTGTTGCTGCGCATTCTGCAGAAGGTAGATCTTCGTGAAGGATCATCTGGTGAAATTGGAGGCGAGGCTCTGATCCAGAGTGAGATCTAGTTAGCAATTACTAGAGTGTTAGAGGCTCCGACAGTTTAAAAGGAATTTTGTAAACGTAAGCTCATGTACTATAAACTCATTATTAGTGAATTGTTTTCCACCGGGCTAAGGAGACAGCCCCCAAACAAAGGCTCGTTAACGCTGAACTGGGTAACAACTTTGCGTGTCATTTATTTTCCGCACTGCACTTACTTTTGCATATGTTGTTCTAGATATTGTTCCATACTCAACCAGAACATCATCTCAACATACACAGGAAGATTTCAATTGGTATCAGATCAAACACTCAACACACAGAGTGAGACCCAAAGACTGTTGAGATGGATTTGAGGGAAGGGCAGAACATCTCGCGACCACCGCTGTTGGAAGGAGACAAGTATGGATACTGGAGATTGCGTTTGAAGGCGTTCCTGAAGTCGCAGGATGAATCGGTCTGGAAAGCTGTGGAACCGTGGTGGACTCACCTAGTGACAGTTACAGAAGGAAAAGTTGTTCCACTGGTTCAAAAGTTATGGACTGAGGCACATAAGAATGCTGAAGCCGCCTACTCCAAGGCAATGAATGTTATATTCTCAGGAGTCGATAGGAAGAATTTTAAGATGATTTCAACCTGTAAAATTATGAAGACAGCTTGGGACATATTGCGAACGGCTCAAGAAGGTACGAAAAAGGTCGAAATATCCAGACTGGAGATGGTCACGTCAAAATTTGAAAGTCTAAAAATGAAGGAGGACGAGATCATAGCTGACTTCAACACAAGGGTACTTGACATCTCCAATGAATCGTTTGCACTTATAGAACCAATGGACGAAGAGAAGCAGGTGAGAAAGGTACTAAGGTCACTACCAAAGCGATTTGACATGAAGGCACTCGCAGTAAAGGAAGCACAAGATGTGACAACTATGAGGCTGGATGAACTAATGGGATCACTGCAGACTCATAAGATGGAGATGAATGAAGAGGACTAACACATGAAGAGTAAAAGTATTGGCCTGAAATCTGAAGTTACTGTTATTCAGGGCAACAATAAAGAGGTTTCTGAACAACAGTATGCTATGTTTGCTAAGAATTTTGGGAAATTCATTAGAAGAATGAACAAGAAAAGTTCAGACCATGGTCAGTCATCTAGCTCAAGATTCCAGAAGGATGAAAAATTCCAAAAGAAGAGATCTGGAGACTTCAATCACGATAACAAAGGCAAAGGGATCCAATGCAGAGAATGTGAAGGCTTTAGACACATTCAAGCAGAATATGTTAATACACGCAAAAAAAGAATGCCTATGTTATCAACTGGAGTGACAGTGAATCTGATGAAGAAAATCAGGAAGGATAACTTTGTGGCCCTTGCTAGCTGTGTCAACCAGGAAGGAGAACAAAGTAAAGAAGTTGAGTCAAAGTCATCCTCTGAGGATCCTACAGAATACTCAAGTTGCAATGATGATGAAGAGATCACCGAAGAATGTTTTGCTAACAAGTACAAGGAGTTGTTCGAGCAGTGGCTGAATGAAGTTGAGCGGAACAAAAAGCACCGCTGCAACCTGGCTGATCTGAAGGAAGAAAAAGAAAAGCTATGGGAAGAAGCTGCTGTCCTAGTAGCTCAGAAGGTGGAACATCAACAGATAATCACTGATCTTAAAACCCAGTTGATTAAAGTAAAAGATGAAAGAGCTGAACTTGTTGCACATAAGACCGGGTTGCTAGGAGTCGTGTCACCGCTGAAGATTCAAATTGAACGAAGTCAAGACGACCATCCAGGAATCATTGATGACCTAAAGAAGAAGAATGCTGCTCTAAAACGAAAAGAGGTAATTCTTCTTAATATTGTGGATGCCTTGAAGTGTGAGATTGGTTCAGACAAAATTGTTCATGAGGAGACATTGGAAGAGCTGAACAACCTTAAGAAGTCTGCCAAGATGCTCAATTCTGGACCAAAAGATCTAGATTCCATTATGGGAGCTCAAAGGATGGGTGGCGGGGGCACACAGGGTTGGGGTTCACTGGTGCATCTGGCTCCGGAAAGACAACGTTTGTGAAAGCTGAGCCATGGTCTCACAACGTACCAGCTGAACATCGCTCGCGAAGCAGAACAACTTGGTATCCCTCAAGAAGGCAAGACAGACGAAGGTATTTCTTTTGCAACTGAGTGGGACACATCAAACCAAGATGTCGGGATTTCCACAAGTTTCTTAGAAAAATGGATAAAGCGCCAACCACTCAGGTGAAAAAAGTTTGGAGAGTTACGCAAAAGAGTGAGGTATGCCATGTTGCCTTCAGTTCTACTAGTCATCTGAAGAAGGAAAAATGGTAACCAGTCATCTGAAGAAGGAAAGATGGTACTTCAACAGTGGTTGTTATAGACACATGACTGGCAATCCTGAGTTTCGAACAAGGAACCTGAGAAGAAGACGGAACGAGAGGGGGAGAATACGCCTAAGGAGAAGGGAAATAGAGTAAAAGTGGTTGCTCAGAAGAAGACTCCAGCAAAAGAGAAGTTTAGAATAGTTAAACGGAAGGTGGTAGTGTCGGAATCTGAAGAAGATGTTGATGTAGATGTATCTGGTGAAGGTGGTGTAGAGAAGGGTGATGATGGTCAAGAGACTGCTAAGGTTTTAGAGAAATCTGATCCTGATCCAGCTGAAGTCGTAGTAAAATCAGGTGATGAGTCTGAAAGTGATCCTGAAGAAGAAGAGGTAGCTGTTGTAGAAGTGCAGGCTGAGAATTCTGAGGAATGTGTTGCTTAGGAAACAGAAGTTGTTGAAGAAGAAAGAGAAGTCTCGACAAATGGGGGAGAAGAGCAACTTCAGAACGAGTTTAGCAAGATGGCTGATTCACTACAAGAACTTTACGATGATGTAGAAGAGTATGAAGAAGAAGAGATGAATTCAAAAGTTGCTAAAGAGAGTGAAATTGATCAACCAGATCAAACTAATGTTGATGAAGAGATGGAGGAGCTGAGTGAAGGTTCAAAAGGTGAAACAAGCAAGCTGTCAGACCTGGTTAGAGAGGTTCAGAAGGATGTTCCAGTTGGTAAGGAACAAGCCAGCAAGTCAAAGCCAGCTGCTAAGACAAAGAAAGCAACACTGAATCAAGTTGCTAATGAGGAAGTTACTATAGATCATAAAATAATGTGTCAAAGAAAAGCTTCTGCTTCTGTCACTGGAGAGAAAACTATTAAAAATATGGCTACTAGCTCGAAGAAGGCCGCTACACCCACAGCAAAGAAAGCCAAAACAAACTCTGGTGCAGCAAAGGCTACTGCTGAGGCCAGTGTTATTAAAACCGGACCGGTGATCGAACCGGTCAAGTCACTGGGTCAATGGGTCAGTTGTTCAACCGGGTCGAACCGGTTTGACCCGCACAAATTAAATAATAAAAATAAAATACTTATATATGATATTATAATTTAACATATTTATGACTTGAATAAATATTACATGTTTATGATCGGATTACAATAACATACCATAACAAATTGTCAAATTTAGAATTTGATAAAGTACAAATCAATAATACAACAATAATAGAACAACAATAACAATTTTAGTCTTAATTTGCAAGTCACAACAATAAGAGATTTCTAAGACTAATTGAATTTCTAGTTAAATTGATAATAAGTAAAAATATTTATAGATTTGATAAATGCATATATATTAATGAAACAAATAATAAAACAAGAATCATGTTTAGCTTGGTGGAATGAGAGGGGATAATAATAGAGGAAGACTAGGTTCGAGTCTTGTCCAAGTCAAAATAAATAAATATTTTTTCAGACCAAATCGAACCGATTGAACCGATCAAATCACCATTTTAATGCAAAATTGAGTCAATCCGCGGGTCAACCGGTTCAATCGGGTCTTGACCGAGTTTTGACCGGTTCGATTACTGAACGGTCTGATTACTGAACCGGACCGGTCCGATGACCGGTTCCCGGTCCAACCGATCGAACCGACCGGTCCGGTTTTAATAACACTGGCTGAGGCTGTCTCAGCTGATCAAGAGAAGGTGACTATTTCTGAAACAAAGAAATCTAAGGCAGGTTCATCTGCTAAGGGAGACAAGAAAGGAAAGAGTGTGCAGTTTGTTGAACGAGTTGTTGTGGATGGTGTTGGTTTGTCTCAGACAAACACGCTGGAAAGTGGGGAGTTGTTCAGAAAAGGAAAATTGTGACTGAGAGGGTGCTGGAGGCTGACAAATATGCAGCAAGGGAGATTGTTAGCCTGATCAAAGAGATGGACTTGTGGTCATCCATAACAATGGCAAAACCATTCGCTGTAGACATTGTGCGAGAGGTAATTACAAATCTACCAGGAACTTTTACTAATACTGAGGATAAGGCTTATGGAAGGGTATGCGTGAGAGGCAAAGAAGTCATTATTACTCCAGAAAGCATAAATGACTAATTTGGCGTAGAAGGGAGAAAGGTGAGCATTGAAGAGCCCAACTGGCACAAAATAACTGAGATTATCACAGGTGGAGTACGATCGAGATGGTACAAGTTGACCTTCCCAGTGAAAGATTTATCAACAAAGCATTCGTTGCTCCACAGCATTGCTGTTCACAACTGGTTGCCTAATCATCACCGCACAACGCTTGGTCATGCCATGGGAGCTCTCTTGAAGACTCTAGGAGGAAGAGAAAAGATTGATCTTGGACAACTCATATTTGACCAGATTGCTACGCATGCTAATTCACTCAAAATTAATCATCCCATTGGTTTTCCATCCCTGATCCATCAGCTTGTTGTAGCTCAACATCCTGAGGCGTTGACAAATCAAGACAAGCTAACTGGTTCTCCTAAGGTGTTCCTTGCAGATCACAAGCATTTTTCTGGTAAACACACTATGGATCTGGATGAAGATGCTCCTGCTGTGCCTAAGAAAAAGCTTTCAGAACAGTCTCTTCGCGAACTGGCTGATCAGCTCCCTATCAAAACTCGGAACAAGGCGATTACGCACCTGGAAGAAGAGCTAGCTGAGGTCAATGCTGGGATAAACTCTCTAACGTCTCGCAGGAAGAAGATCACAAAGCTACTGATGGAGTTGAGGTATCCTGAGGATGAAGAAGACGCTGATGATGAGAACGATGCTGACTCTGACTACTAGCCCTTCGGTGATGCTCTATTTTCTCTCTACAAACAATTATAATCATTTTGGCTACTTAGTTTGTTGAACTCTGGTATTATTGTTAAACTTTTGCTATTGTTATGAACTCCCTTGTCACTTTATGGCAAAAAAGGGGAGTAAATTTGGAGTTTGAAAGCTCCTTAAAAGATTCATATGTGCTTATTATGTTCGGAGTTTGAAACCTCCTCAAACATACGTTTAGTAACATTTAGTTGGTAGCACAGCTTGGGAGTTTGAAATCTCCTCAAAGATTCAATTGTAAAAGTAGCACGGGTTAGATAGTTTTGCCAAAAATGCCAAGGGGGGATTGTTAGTTTTAGTGGCATAGGTTTTGGCAAAACTCAATGAAGTTGTTCAAACTGTTGTACAAGAAAGAGTTCAAGGCAGAGAGAAACAACCGACGTGGAACAACATTGAAGCAGCAGAAGTTTCCTAATTCAGATTAGGCAAGTCGATGCTGCTGAACAAGAAATATATGGTGCAGATCTCGAAGTCGGTTGACGAGAATATATGGATGCATATCTAAAAGTCGGTTAAGAGCTTTTAGGAAATACATGCGCGTAAAGATAACTTAGAAGAGAAGATAATCGAATATCTACTTGAAGATATACTGAAGATTATCAAGATATAGAAGCGCAGATTAAGGAAAGATTTCCTAAAAGATCATAGGTGGTTGGACTTACTGTACAAATCAGATTTGGAATCGTCCACCCCTATATAATGAGGGCTGAGGCATTCGAACTTCTCAGCACTCACGAAGATATTATTCACTCATATACACTGAAGGGGGTGGAGGCAAACGGCCGTAGAACTAATCATTTCGATTAATTCACGGCGCTCGGATTCAGTCTGTTCTAGTGCTCGACAGACTGATCGTATAACAAATTGACGATACATGCACTGTTGGTGTTGCTGCGGAAGGCGCTGATCTTCGTGGAAGATCATCTGGTGGAATCGGAGGTGAGGCTCTGATCTAGGGGGAGACCTAATTAGTAATTACTAGAGTGTTAGAGGCTCCGGCAGTTTAAGAGGGATTCTGTAAACGTAAGCTCATGTACTCTAAACTCATTATTAGTGAATTGCTTTCCACCGGGCTAAGAAGACAGCCCCCAGACGTAGGCTCGTTAAAGCCGAACTGGATAACAACTTTGCGTATCATTTATTTTCCGTATTGCACTTAATTTTACATAAATTGTTCTTGATATTATTTCATACTCTATCAGAACAACATCTCAACATACACGGGAACATTTCAAACATAAACACACATTGACACACCAGTTGAGTCGGTTGAACCGTGTTTATAGCGACATGGTCCTACAATAATATATAATCACGAGAACAACGACACAACGATCATTAGGACACAAAATTGTCCCCTACTTCTAGTATCCATCAAATACTCAGGAGTCGATCACCATATGTAACTATGTAAGGGATTTCATTCAAAAAATCATATTGATATATAAATATATTAACTCCGCAATCTGGTTGATTCCAAAACCATTTAAGTCTTTGAATGACAGAAATATTTAAGTCCGCAATCTGGTTGATTCTAAAACCATCAACTACACAGGTTTGATTTTAAGTTGGAAGTTTGTACTGTATTAAGTAAACGCTCATCCAATCACAGAATTATTTTCTATGTTCAGGGGCATGAGATGATGAGCTTGAACAACGCAGAGGGCCCCAAACAGTTACAAGTTGACCGTGTGGAGCCCAAACTGACTTAACATATGGCCCCATAGAGCAATGAATTTACAGAATCCAAAAAACCAGAAAAACTTGTCCACACATTATTTATTAATTGTTTTGTCAGTGGAAACAAGTGAGGTCTTAATTACATGATATAATAATGGATACATATGAAATGAGTTTTAGTATTGTCGAGTTGCCTTGAACTCTCATCATTTTTTTATAAGACTATTTTTAGTATTGTCTCGGCTTGAACGTATTGTTCCGTAAACGTGTTGTTTAATTTGTTCTCAAGTAATGTGATATGGCTTATGTTAATAAGTGTTCAATTGATATGTACGACATCTAAAATAATGATGATAATAATAGGAGTAATAAATAAAAATATATGACCAAAGGAAAACTGATCTCCTTGAAATAATATGACATGAAACCCTAGTTTTCCTTTGCATCACATACCCTAATTCTGACGAAGCAAAATGGATCATCAAAGTGACGACTAGCCCAGCCCATTTCAGGACTCGGCCCAACCTAAACCAAACAGGTTCTCCCTTGCCAAACTTGGGCTGAGAGTTTTCCCCAAGAAAACAAATTTTGAGGACAGAAATCATCGATACTGACATGGGACCACACAGATGATGAATCATGTTATTCAAATTTTATCATCCAAAATACAATCAAAAAATAAATAAAAAAATTTATCATCCAAAATGGTATTCAAAATTTTAGTGCATGCAGACACTCCTATCAAAAATAATAATAATAATAATAATTAGTGCAGACACATAGTACATGATCATCTAAACATTATAAGAAGGTCAGTTATATGATAAAATGATGCTGTGCCATGACTACTATGGTTTTGTGTCGTTCATCATGATATACCAAAATAATTAGACATCAATGTTTTAACTACTAAGTTTTGTTAATTAATGATATTGTGTATTTTCCTCATTTTGTAATGGAATTTTATACTGATCAAGTGGGTCATGTGTACAATCTTTCTCCGATGTCGATCAAATTTATTATGCGACCAACTTGACACTATCATGTCTCTTTGAATGAGTATATTGAATATGATTCATGCATCATGTTATTCAAAAAAGATAAGTACCAACTATGCTTACATTGACAAAAAATTGTATTGTTACTACATTTTTTTTCATTGAATAAAATAGAATTTTCCTTTACTATCAACTATGTATATATAGAGACTCTTGTATCTTGTTGTCCAATGCATGCATCATTGCTTAGGTGGTCTCTCTCACTCTCTCTCATACCCCTAAAATCCAACTAACCACAAATTAAGCACATTTCTTTATCTTGACAAATATTAGCATCTTGTTCTTACATGATAAATTTTCTTATCTCAAGTTTAGAAAGAGACTACTGGTCTCAAATTAAGCAAGAGAGAAATGGACATGTAAACCACTGAATTAAGATGCAGTAATGCAATATGGTCGGATGGCCTTAAAGCAAGGCACAAACGAGTTAAAAGAGTTATCAAGAAGTCTATTCATCCATCATTGTTGCCAAGTTCTATGCTCCATAATCATCGTGATCTCAGAATCCAAATCTAATGAAACCAAATGATTTGGTTGCGTGCATAATTGAACCTCTCTCTCTCTCTCTCGCTCTCTTTTTCAATGTCTCTTTTTGTAACTTTGTTGATGTTTTTATTATTATTTATATAATCATTGCTTTTCAAATAGGGATTTTCTTATATAAGTCATTGTTTTGGTGTTGTGTGTCAATGATTGGTGGCTAGGACAGCTTTGCGAAATGTCAAGAGACATGTTTGGTTGTAATTTGAATACAATTTGACGAATGCTGGAATAATATCTTTGATCAATTGGTTGGTTTGGTTATTAGGTTAATTCGATCATCACCAAATGTACCAATTATACACTCGCTCTCCCGTCCTCTATATATTTTATTTAAATTGGTAAATGATTTAAGGGGAAATTTCCCAATTTCCTCAAAATTGAAATTTAAGTTCTCTTTATATTCAATCTTCGAATTTCTCCAATTTACACTACTTTTCTAAGGCGTCGTTACCAACGGCGTCTTAGGTTCAGACCGCTCTTAGACACGCCGGTTTAAGCCATGTGGCATATTTGAGCCAAAAGTGCTGAGTCAGCCATCTGATCTGACAATTTTTATTAAGGCGATGTTTGTAACTGCGCCTTAGGGCACAATAAGCTCGATTTTAGTTTCATTCGTACCGTTGCCGGAACAGCAAGCTTCATCGATAACAATCCTACTAATCGAGGATACAATAGAAAAATACCATTACAGCCAAGAAATCCCTATAAATCGACAACAACAATACACGAAAAGATGGAAAATATCACAAGGAATCTTACCCGAATTGATAAGTGGCACGGGTTGACAAAACGGGAAGAAATAGGCGCAATCAGAGCGGGAGACGGCGACGGTCGGCTGGGGTTGATGTCGAACGGCGAGCGAGGGCGGAGGACGTCGGCTCGAAATCAGATTTCGGTGGAGGATTAGGTGAATGTGTGATTCAGGCAACGATATGAATGAAACTGAAATCCAACTTATTATGCCATATGCGCTGTTTGTAACAGCGCCTTAGTATAAATTGCCCGATTAGCGGGCTTACTCAGCATTTTTGGGCTCAAATATGCCACATGGCTTAAACCGCCGTGCCCAAGAGCAGAAGAGCGACCTAAACCTAAGACGCCGTTGACAACCACGCCTTAAAAAAGTAGTGTAAATTGGGAATGAAATTTGAAGATTGAATAGAAAGGGAACTCAAATTTCAATTTTGAGCAAATCGGGAAATTTTCCTGATTGAGTCTAAATTATTCCACATTAAAATGAGATTATTTACTAAGCATAATTTTGTTGTTATTAAACATAAGGCAATTTATGCTAAAAAAAACATAAGGCAATTTGACTATTTTAAGGTCTATAGTGATTTTTTAGTCTCCATTTTTTTAACAAACCATATTTTAGCAGGTATTAAGACAATTACTTTTTTTTAGTATATATTTTTCTTATTTGCCTTCCTACCTCATTAAAACTCAAGCTTTGGCTCTATTAAGAACTAACATGAATTCTTTTTTTTATTATTGTGGGTTTACATCGAACATTACAAGGAATACATCATATTTTTCGGGTACACAAATATTTCTAATCCATTTGAAGCGCAGGCCACACAAAGGCACCACTCCGGATTTGAACTTGAACTTGAATCATCCGTTAAAGCGCAGGCCATGTGTGGAATTTGAACCCTCTACCTTGTGGATGCAAAGTGAAAATTCTACCATTAGAGAACACCCTAATTGACAACGCAGATGAATTCAAACACTAATTCTTATGACTTCTCCTTTTACATTGTCGGCTACAAAGTTGACAAAGTATCAAGTAAAATCCTATATAATCTCACAAAAAGTAAAATCGTATATAATCTCACAAAATGCTTCATTTGGATAATCAAACTTATCCACCCATCCGGACATGATTGTCAGGTTCCTCGTTATACATGCATGACTTTATTGATAACCATGTTCATATTATATGTCAACAAGTGTGTCTAATCTCTATTAAGGTTCTTTTTCTTATGATTGGGATATCAAGCATAATAGTACAAATATTAATTAAGAGAAAGCGCGTGATTTGTTGATGATACGACAAATCATTTTCACCAATGATATATATAAAGAACACGTAGACATGTATGTCACATTATTCGACGCCATGCCCATCACCAACAGTAGTATATAAAGATGACTTTTTTTTATTGTGGGTTTACATCTCAAATAAATCAAGTGGTACACGAATATATCTTGTACATATCACATAAACACTTTTTACTACTCGGGTACATATGAATCACTATATGAGCACGGGCCACGCAAGCAGGCACCAACCCGGATTGATATTTGAATCGTCCATTGAAGCACAGGCTATCATAAGGCACTTCTATCTTGAAAAATCACGAGCGAACACATCCACGCAACCATGAAGACTTGCGGCTCTGTAGAACACAACACGTCCACAAGGGACGGACAACACCTTCGAACAAAACGTCCATGCCGAAGCGGGACGAAGAACACCTCCACGAAGGAGGATCAACGTGTCCACGCGTATGCGGGACGAAAACACTCCTCCACAAAAGTAGGAAGAATTATGCTACTCAGGGGAGTCTAACCATTGATATCCTGACTAAGCGTCAAGAGTTCAAGCCACTCGACCAAACCTCTGTTCGCGTATATAAACATGGCTTTGGTGCTAGCTAGTAGGTCTAGAACCCTTTTGTGTGATTATCTAATTAATACTTTTCAATAAGACGTTTTGTCACAATTAAAAAAAAGTTAATTGTAAAAACATAACATGTACTATCGGCTGATTTCAAATTGGGTACCGGACTTTTTTATTTTACAATTTAGTTATTTTTGCATCAACTTGCATACATTTTATTTACGAATTCGATTTGTTTTTTTGAGGAATTAAGGTCGAAAACTTATGAATTTGGTTTTATGGTTAACAAATTTGGTCATTTTTATTTTTATCATGGTTGGAGATATGATCAATAGGATTGAAACATATGCGAATTGATACAAAAGTCACTAAATTAAAATTTTAAAAAGTATGGTACCTAATTTGAAATCAGAAGATAGTCCAGGTAATGTTTTTGTAATTTACCCTAAAAATATGTTTTGTCAACAAAATTAAGGGCGTGAGTTTAATTTAACCGGCAAGAATATTGACTTGTAAAATTGGGGGATTGCAATTATTTAAATCTACAGATTTTAAAGTATCTAATTCAGACTAATTCCAATACTACTTAAGGTTAGAGCTTTCCCTTAATATGATAAAGTGTGCTTTATGGTTTGTGCTCGCTCTGATTATTACTATTTATTAAATGTGATTATACTTCTTAATTAGGTTTTTATAGAACAAATATGTTTTAACAGGGAAGCAAAATAGTGTAGTGTAAGGCCCAAAACTAAAATTAAAAAAAAAACACATAAATGGATTCATCTGAAAATCATATTTTTGTAATATATAAACAAAAACTGATATAAACAATAAAATAAATTTTAAGGCCTCATTTTGATCTTTAAACTTCTTGGAATTCATATTTCGTGCAAATAAACTAAAAGCAACAACTTATAAATGATGCAATTTAGCTAAAATAATATCAAAACTATGTTTATTGATTAATATAATTCCTAAATTTAAAATTGAATGTTATTCAAAATTATGCTATTTTAACTTAAAATACATAAAAATACACCGTTTCATTAAACGATTTTTCGCTTGTTTACACCTAATTTCATTCTAACTTTAGGTCTCCTATTTGATTAGGCCGGCCTGTTGCCACTCATTCAAAAAAAGTCGTTAGTTGTAACAAGTATATGACATAAAATGCTTTATTTCAATGGGCAATAATTATTGCTTTGAAATGATTTGCACCGAACTTGCCCGTTGAATAAGTCCCTCTCTATAGATGAGAAATGGTACCCCAATTTACCTAATTTTGAAAATAAAAGGGACGGTAAATTTCCACTAGCAACGACATCTAGTACTAATAATTAATAATGTGATCCATACATTTCCTTTTAGGTCATTTCTTGTCATTTTTTAGTTTGGTGTGGGTGACCTAATTGTTCCAAATGACTATTTATCATATTTTTCTCCCACATATAAAAACAAAAACCATGCATATTGTGTTCCATTTTATCTCTCTTAAGAATACACCAGAAAATCGAAGGGATGATGGGGCTTTAGTATTAAAATCAATTCCCTTTCAAAAAATAAAATAAATTAAAACCAATCTCTTTTTGAATCATGAAAAATGTGGTGAAAAGAAAATGGAAAGAAACGTAATTGAAAAACAAAATTATTTTCTCGCATTGCGTTGAATATGAGTTTGTTTTATTTGGATTTTTTCATCACAAATCAAAAATAAAATTACATTTCCTTTAAATCTAATTTTCTCATCTCACAAACTTTTAATAAACCAAACGGAAGGTAATAAGTAAAAGTATGATCGAAACTACAAAACCATTTCACCTTGATGACTCGATTTTTTAGAAAACAAATTATAATTACAATATTATTAACTTTTGAATTACATAGTATTTATACAATACAAATAAAACTTAGAATCATGTTCCATTTCTCCATCTATTTTAAAAATATATATTGTTCTTGCGACATTCGGAGCCTCATGTTATTAGGCTGTCAGTTGACTTGTACTTTTCCATGAGTCACTAGAGATGAGGAGCCAAAAACGAACCTATCAAATAATTAATCCATTTGTGTTAGGAATTTAGGATAAGTATATCATATACAACATCTAGTCATCTACCCCTCATTATGAGACTTCTTCAAGCAAAACAACACCAAGGACTAGTCATGTAGGGTGGAACATCACTATAGATTTGATAAGGCCAAGCAAACAAGTGGAAGACACTTCATGTGGTCTGCTACGAAGTGGACAAAACCAAATTATGGGAAGTTAATTGAAGTTTGTCTTTATTTATCAACCCAAAGAGTACGGCCAACTCAACCATATTTGTCATCATTCTTCTCCTTTGAATTATCAACAATAATTCAAGCTAATATAATTGACACTTCTATTGGAAACATTTCTAGGAGTTGTATAAGGTACAAGACTACAACATCCTTGCATAGTTAAGGAAATTATGTAAAGAGATGGTTGCTTAATAATTGAAATTATTTATTTCAAAAACACTTTTAAGCTTTTGATTTGATTGATTTTTTTTTTTGAAATATCATAAAACAATGTCGTTTTGACACTCTTAGCATTTTACTGCACTGCATCGGATCCGAATCCCGATCTTTAATCTTGTTTCATATATTGACATCAACCACCGATCACAAAACATATCGATTTGACATTCGTAGTATTTTGTTGCGCAGCACTGGATCCAAATCCGAATCTTTTAATCTTGTTTCATACATCGACATCAACCACCAATGAATGGTGTTGAATACATTAAAACTAAAGGCTACCACTAATCGCACCCCCCACCCCCCACACCCCCATGTGGGGCCCAGGTAAAATTCCCATTCTGCCCTTCTATTTATTATATGTATTATATATATTATATATATTATAAAAAATGATTTTAAAATATTTAAAATTTCTAAAAAAAGATTTTAAAATATTTAAAATTTCATATTAATATATACAAATGATTTTAAAATATTTAAAATTTAGCATTAATATAATATATATTATATACTATAAATGATGTATCAGTGAGTTGTCTATCGTAATGTATTGTCAAATCTGTTTCTGTCCACTATGTATGAATAGTATAATTTTCTTTTGCCAGAGAATCTAGTCAGTGAGTTGTCAATCTATGTTTCGTAATGTATTGTCAAATCTGTTTCTGTCCACTATCTATGAATAGTGTAATTTGCTTTTGCCAGAGAATCTTGGCAGTGAGTTGTCTATTTTTGTTTCGTAATGTATTGTCAAATCTGTTATTTCCCACTAACTTTTTGGATTTCAAATTTTAAACGTACATAATGTAGTCTATATAATGGATAGACTTATATGCATCTGGGAAGCAATTCAAGCCAAAGGTACACCTAACTTATTATTTTGAATGTTATTTTTATTTTATTTTATAGTATATTCATCTGATGAAGAATAATATATATCTTTCAGAGCGGAAGGTGCACATGCAAGATTGAAAATGTATTTGGGAGACACTATGTCGTCCATAGATACATCATTTGATAAAATACACAAGATGCTGACAAATCAATTTGGAGACATTCAAGAGTCATTTGAGAGATCTCTCCACATTCCGCGCCGTGCACATTTACATGATAATATTTTCTCTGAAGTGAGGTGTCAGATTTCGCTGGAGGCAATGGAAATTATTTCAGCCGAGCTGAAATGTGTTGATGAATCATCGTACCAACCAGTGGGCAGCTGCAACTGTGCAATAAGAAAAATATATGGATTGCCATGCAAGCATGATCTTGCAAATTATCGCCACTTATCTATTCCAATTCCTATAATAAGTATCCATGGTCACTGGAGGAGGTTATCAATGCACGCATGGAACCAACATAATGAGGAATCACGGCGAGATAGGACATCTTACGTTGTTGAGATATTAGATAAGATGAATCCAGAAATGCGGGACCATATGATAGATCGGTTTCTTGATATGGCAGATCCATCCCAAAGCACAGTTCGAGTCCCTTCGTACAATGTAGAGCGTAAAGGACGACCTAGTGATAAAGACGAGCGAAACAGACGCCGCATGCCTTCTTTTGTGGATATATCAACTTCAGGATCTGGGGTCAATCAAAAAAGTTTAATAGAGCCAAAGAGGGGCCGACATAAGAGTGGATCTGGGGTTCGTAGTACTACACCAAACAATGACCACTCTAGATTTCCGAGTACTTATGACATCTACATTGATCAATTACCTGCGGTTATGCATCAATATATTTCTAAAATTGTTGACGTTGCACCAGATGGTCATTGTGGATTTAGGGCGATAGCCGCACTAATCGGATACGGCGAAGAGGGTTGGATGCAAGTACGAGCGGAGCTTATTGATGAGATTCAGCAAAATAAGGCTCAATATGATGTCATTTTCCCAGATAACAGTACATCAGACAATCTACTAATTTTGCTGAATTACTTTGAGACACCAGCACCTGAGAGGCATTGGATGGAGTCTATGACTTTGGGAACTGTCATAGCATCAAGGTATAATATTGTACTTTATATATTTGGCGGAACTAATTGGAGTTGTTATACCCATTTGCCATTAAGATCCCCTCCGATTAGAGACAATGAGCGCATGGAAATAGTTATCGGACACGTTGGCAATCACTTCGTACAACTTTTTTTGCACCCTTATCATCCGGTGCCACCTATACCAACATGGTGGTGGAATCATTCATCGTACGAAGCTAAAGGATGGGCATCCTCATATCAAGTACGAGCTGATTTATGGCGCGAAATCACAAGCATGGGGCCTCCAGGAGCACAATTTGGAGGAAATATTGATTAAATATGTCTACTTGTTTATGTATTTATTTTTAGCACCGTTGCATGTTTTGTTGAATCTAATTTAATGTTGAGCTATCCAATCAATTATTATTCGTCCTAAATCCAAACTAAACGAAATAAATTATTATTCGCCCGTTATATTTTTATTTTAATTTTTTACTATTAATTATTATAGAATATTTTTTGATTAATAATAATAAATAAATATGGTACAATTAATTTATAGAATATTAATTATCATTTAATTGAATTTTAATAATCATTTAATTGAATTAAAGAATATATAAACTATTGGCATATGAATGTAATTAAGAAAACAGAGGAGGGCAAAAGAGTCATTTGGCTGGGGAGTTTTTGTCGCCGGGGGGGGGGGGGGGGGGGGGGCGATTAGCAGCTCCCAAACTAAATCATGACTTTTGATACCAGCCTTTTATGTGAATTTTGATCCAAAAACTCAAGCTAGTAAAAAATTTGATACTAGAATTCAACAGGGATGAATAAATTAACATGAGATGACAAATATAATCATTCTTTTGATGTGTTGTGGTGTACTTTTCAAGTAATGTTTGCATTTCGCTTGGCATATTCTTTTCTCTCGGTAGTGCACGCCGAAAGAGGCTTTGGTTCACATTTGATATTCTAATCTTTCTTACTAGACAATTATTAGTAGCTTAGATAATCTTTTGTTGCCCCTAAATATTCCATTTTGTAAATATGTCATCTAGTAGTACACATGTCATCAAGACCAACTGACTCTCAAACTCTTACGCGTTTTCAACAAGATGATTAACTATATGAGAACTGTTCGAGACACGTGGGCTGCAGTATTTATCTTGGATTTTGTTTAATAACAAGTTAGGTAAATTAATCATTCACAATCATTGTATTTGCTGCTGCACTTCTTAGAAGTTAGGTTATGCAGTTGCCAGTTGGAGACCCTCAACTGAAATTTATTATATTCATTGATGAGCAGCCTCATCAATTTTTTTTTATTTCATATATTATTAAGGAAAATCGGATATTAGACTAATTTTAATAGTTTGGTGAGTTAGTTAGTGCTCTATTTTATTTAAGTTAAATGTCTGATATTTTGACTTACCGATCAAATTTGACAGTCAAGTATTTAAATTAAAGGGAAAACTACAGTTTCACTACCTGAACTACCATTCCATTTCAAAATAAGTACCGAACTTTTAATATTTTCAAATCAAGTACCGAGGGGTTAAATTATAATAAGAAAAGTTGTAAAACTAACACCGTTAAACCATTTAACCCTTTAAATGATTAATTATAAACAAAATGATTAAAATTGAATTGTTAGAATATGAATATTCTATCATTTAATTGAAAACATCATATATTTTTGACAATTTAATGTATAATTTAATTTTAAAAATTATATCCAACCCAATGTCGTTAAACCCTTTAAATGATTAAATGAATTTTTTTAGAACTTAAATATTTTATTATTCAGTAATAAAATTGAAACCGTATATTACTTATTATCTTTGATTATTTATATACTAAAACTTAAAAAATACACCCAAACTAACATGTAAAGTTCAATATTGTAATTATATTTAAAATTGTACAATATGTTGTTTTCAATTTGATCACTAATTGATCGGATATTCGAATTCTAATCAATTTAGTTCTTAATCATTTTTATTATTGAAATTTATCTATAATTAACAAGTTGAAATATTGTATATACGTTGAGGGTTAGTTATCCATGACTTTAATTAAATATATAATTATATTATAATAGTGAATTTTTCCTATTTAGTTTGGATATATTTTTTAAAGATAGTAATATATAATCATTTTTTAAAAATTGTAATATTTTTTTTCAAAAATTGTCAAAGATAGTAAGCAATATGATGTTGTTAATTTTATCATTAAATGGTAAGATATTCATATTATAAATAATTTAATTTCAATCATTTTATTTATGGTTAATCATTTAAAGGGTTTAACCGGTGTTAATTTTACAAATTTTCTTATTACAATTTGACCCCTCGGTACTTGATGTGAAAATATTGAAAGTTTGGTACTTGTTTTGAAATGGAGTGGTAGTTCAGGTAATGAATTTGTAGTTTTTTACTAAAAAAAAGATCAAGTGCAAACGCGCAAACTACAAACCATCGAATAATGGTACACTTCATACGAACTATGACATATTTCGGGAAAGTGACTTATAATTTGTTTGGATAAAACTATGACATAGTTTGTAGAAAGTTGACCATAACTCGTCAGTTTGTAGTTTGCACCAAAAAAACAAATTTACAACTGATCTCGACTCTAAATTACTAAACTAAAAATCTTTAGACCAATTATTCTATTTAAACTAAGAGAATCATTCCATGCATTTTCAGCTCAGCTTAAAAAAACACGCTCTACAAACATCATCACAGACTTTAATAAGAATAGAAGTGGAGGGACAACGAAATTTAATAAGAATTCCAAATAGTCAACCTATGCATGTTGAAAGGAAGATAAGAAAAATATGAGAAGATTTTTCTCTTTCAACCTCACATTTGATTCTTCATTTCCACAGTCATTTCTTTCTCATAAACAATATCATTATTAATCAATTATTTACTTACCCAAAAAAACACACACCAATCATATCACTAATTAAACATCTCCAATTTTTCTTATTAATAACCACCCCATAAGGTGCACCAAACCCTCATCAAACTCTCCCATTTGTCCCCTCCACACCCAAACTCTTCATCAACTCAAACCTTCAAAACTCTTTCACAATGGATCGTCATGGTTGCGACATAGGGCTAAATCTCAAACTAGGATCCGACCATGTCGTAAATCATATCAGTTCGAAGAGGAATCACACTCCCAAACCTTGCTTTGAGCTTCCTCTTCTGAGTTTGAGCCTTGCTGCTCATGATGAGCAACTTGATCAAGGTATGAAGAAGAGCACGAAAGGCGAAAACTCTGGTCAGAGTACAGTCTCTAGCTTCTCCAACAGTGGTCTGAGTGTGAAGAGAGAGAGATCTGATGAAGAGGAAGAATACAACAACTGCTTTAGTAACAATAATGATCATGGGGTGAGAAAGAAGCTGAGGCTGAAGAAAGATCAGGCCATAGTGTTGGAGGAGAGGTTCAAACAACAAAGCACCCTTAATCCGGTTGGTCCTTTTTACCAGAATTTTTAATTATATATTATTATTTTTTAATTGACAATTCTCAAGGCCTTGATAATCTTGATTCTTACATCAATTTCTTCGGTTCATGATCATCAGAAACAAAAACAAGCTCTGGCAAGACAACTGAATCTAAGCCCACGGCAAGTTGAAGTTTGGTACCAAAATAGGAGGGCCAGGTTTGTTCATAACTTGATCCATTTGATATTTGTCATGTGGCAGTATTTTAATTAAAAATGATATAGATAAAAAAAATGGTATATATGACATAGTTGTGTATTATGTTTTTGAAATATTAATTTTTTGCACCGTTGGATTGCTAAAATTACTATAAAAGATGATCATAAAAAAAATAAAAGAAATAAAATTAAACAAATTAATAGACAATTTTACACAAATTTTCTTAAAAGATTCTATAAAGAATCATTTTCACAACAAATTTATTCAGGATCCAAAGATGGTCTCAGTCAATCGATGATTATTTTTCCATATTATTAACTCTTTTCAATAATGCTTGAATTTATGTTGGACCACTCAACAATGACCTAAATATAGGGCTTTTTCTTTCACCTCGCGCGCCATGATGTGTTTTTCCTGGTTGCTTAAATTACATTTTGAACCCTTTACTTTATATTATTTATATTATAGTAGTAGAGGTAGAGGGCCTAGACAGGCAGTTCTTCTTTTTGTGGCCAAGAATCTAACTTGTCTTTTGTTTTTTCATAGGACCAAGCTTAAGCAAACAGAGCTAGACTACGAGTACCTCAAGAAGTGCTGTGAAACTCTAACTGAGGAAAACAGGAGGCTTGCAAAGGAGTTAAAAGAACTCAAAGCCTTAAAACACGCTCAACCTAATCGCATGAAGTTCCCGGCTGCCACACTCTCCATCTGCCCATCTTGTGAAGGTGTTTCTACCGCCCTGACCCGTGGCGGAGACTGCTCATCGAAGCCTAATAATTTCTTCAACACTGCAGCTTAATTATTAATTATAACTTATTGCTAGCCGGCTTGAGTCCTAATCATATACAAAAAGCATACTCTGGGATATAATTAGTCGAACTTAGAATTACTTATTTGCAAACCCCTTCTTGGTTTTTGTTTAAAGGGGACAAATATATAGTAGGTCTCTCTCTGTGTAAGTAATCCAATTTCCAAAAGGTATAGGGATTTTTAGTTACTACTAATCAAAATAAGATTATATTTTATTTTATTTTTGTTTATCTTGATTTAATTTGTGAATTACTAAGGGAATTCATTTATGTGGTGATGCATTATGAGTAACAATTTTATTTTAGTTAGAACTAACTAAAGGAGAGGAGTGTTTCACTCGCAATTTAAATATGATCATTGAATTAAGTTGCATCTTCGAATCTAAAGTTGCCCTATGATTCACTTAACTTAATTGTCAACAAGGTGGTAGATGAGTTGATTGAACATTTGCCTTGAAATATGCAAGATCTTGTGATCAAACCCCACCGTGTCACTTTTCCTTTCCACAATTTTGTGGAATTTTCCTAGTCTCACCTATGGTGCGGACTCTTCCTACATCCTTCGTGGATATTTTCATCTTCCTCGTCCCTTGTGGACACTTGCAGCGCGAAGGTCCTTTCATGGAGGTGTTTGTCGATTTATGGGTTTAAAAGTTAAAGGTGCCGAGATGGCCTGTGCTTCATCGAATGACTCAAGTTGAAATCCGGGTGGTGCCCTTTATGTGGATATGTGTTTCAAATAGTCTAGAAATGAATATATATCTGAGAAATATCTTATCTGCGATGTATTCCTTAATATGTCATATATGAGATGTAAAGTTGTAAACCCAGAAAAAAAAACTTAATTTCTTTAGTTATCACTTTCAAACTTTTTTTTTAATTATTGTTAGAATGTCGTTTTGAAATTCAGACAAAAAAAATACAATCCTTTTATGAAGTTCTCTATCTACTATTTGTGACAATAATTATGACACTTTCCTAGTTTTCTCGCCTCTATATCTACTATTATTTGTGACAATAGTTATGAAAAGACTAATTATCTCAAATTCTCCCCTTCCGCTATGTCAAATCTGGAAACCCATTTTTTTTAAATCAAAAAAAATAGATGGGTTTCCAGATTTTGAGTTGAATGTACTCTATTACTGTGTATGGGAGAGCTTCAAGCCCAACATATATTGGTCCAGAGGCACAACTCACAAGCATATTAATTAATGCTCTCTTTTGAGCCTGCATTATTCAGATTACATTTTTTGTGTGTGATGTTATTCAGATTACATTATTTGATATAGCACAAACCCGAGCAACGTAACCAAGCATGCATAGATCTGATAGAAATGAAACCAAGCACAGCGTTCAAATTCCGGAAAGACATTCAAGTGGAGGAGTCGGATAGCGTGACCTGTCGGTGCAGTAATCATAAACCATATGATTCATCCTAACCCAACGATATTTCCTCGCTTCAAATGTGCTAAGTGTCTGATAAGCAGAACCTTCCCACCAGTTTTGAGGGTTTGAGACGCAAGAAGATGGACCAGGCACTGGGCAGCCCTCTATGTCAAAGTCGGTATAGTAAGCATAGAATGGAGCTTTTGACCAATCTATTTTCTCTAAACCTCCTCTTGTTGCCCAGTCATCTGCTTCCCATAACGTTGAGTAGATTCCCATTGGCTGAGATTTAGGGTATGGGACCCCTTTGGCTTCATTGTTTTTGTAAACCCTAATTGGTACATCATCCACAAAGAACCTGCATATGGTTTTGCATATTATTTTCAATGTGTGAGACCTCATTTAAAGCCATCAAATGCTTCCCTATCATCTTCTCAACTATCTTTAATTCATTTATAGTTGGATTTGGATAGGACTCCCAACTACTCAAGTACTATTCCATATATAATTAGTGTAGTTGTTGTTATCAATTTTTACTTTTAGAAGAAAATTAGTAAGGACTGATCAACTCTCATACTCATACCAAATATCAGTCAAATAATCCTTGACTTTATAAGTTCAGTCTGGTGTTCACATCACTAGACCACCACTCGGTTGATCATATTATCAATCATTTATAATATAATATTCAAATAGTTGACGGATGAGATAGTAACCCTAGCTGTTTTTAAATTGTGCAACAAGCCGGCCACTAGATCTTTTGATAATGCCCTAAATTGGATATATATGTTATGTAAGAAAATATTGAATATTCCTAAAAGAGAGAGGATTTACACAATAAGCTGATGACTCCACCGAATCGAGTACGTGTGATATGCGGCAGCAGGATCAAACCAGAGGTTGATCCTTTGTTCTCTATCCCCTTTACCATGAGCATATACATTGGTCTGAACAGTGTAAGGCTGACCTGACCTGTTCCCTAAGAACTCAAAGTCCAACTCATCTCTGACATTGTCGGTGTCCGAATTCATCTGCAAGTTTTTGAAAAATTATTCCAATAACAAAAGCATTTATTAAAGGGTAATTGATTGAAGAAATGCTGATGCACTTCTCCCTTCTTCCGAAATTTACAAGTAAAGAATTTAAAATATAAAAAAAACATACGTAGAAGGCGGTGACAGTTCCTGCAGAGTCTCCGGGGATGAGCTTTATTTTCATGCTCACACGCCCAAACAAATACTGATATTTGGAAGCAAATCCACATCCTGTGTAAAGAAAGTTTTCCTTAATGATACACAAAGGATAAAATTTGGGCAATATCTTAAATATATATATATATATATATAAGAGAGTGGTAAACATATATGGTTACCTGAATTTTGATCGAGGACTAGTTGAATGGATTTTCCACCATCGATTTCCTTGACGTGAGAATCGGACCATGTGATCCGAAAGTCTTGCTGAAACGTGGCTTGTCGACCTAAGACCAACTTTGTGCTGACAAGCAGCAAGCAACAAATGGAAACTACAAAACTGATGCTGACATTCATGGCCATTAGAGTATACTGTACTATGTTGTGTGTCACAATATAATGAAACTGGGTACTTATCGAATTGAGTTAATAAGAGAGTTCCGCATTTATACATAGACAGAACTGAAAACTGTTACATGATTGAATGAATGGTTTTAGTTTTTTTTTTTTGAAAGAAAATGAATGGTTTTAGTTGATTTAATTTGGAAATGGTAATTGACAGCTCTCTTGGTCCTTCTACGTACACATACAGCTAAGAATTCGGCCCCTTGGTCATTACTTAGGGTATCCCTACTCGGGACATGAACTGAAAAGACGACCCGACTATGAGGAATGAATGATACACAATAACTAAAATGTGTGTTTAGGTTATTGGCATATCAGTCAATATAACAGTAATGATACACAGTAATGTTGCATGCACTCAAATGAAAGTGAGAACTATCCTGATTTGGATTAATCCCTCTGTGCTCCTATCAGATGTGGAGCTCCAATAATGGCGCACAAATGATGACCTTAGTGTCACGGGCTTAGAGTTTTGGCGCAGAGGCAATACCCGTGCGGTGCCCCACGACTGTCACTCTCCCGAGGATAAGCCTTGTCCGTCTCCGATGCTTACTGGTTTCGCCCTCCCATGGGCTCACCAGGGAAGCGGGAACAACTCCCGACCAGTGTAGCGTCCAGATAGCATTGTCAATCCATGAGATAGACAAGCACCTGAGACGCGTATCTTTAATGTTTGCTGCTCTGCTACCCACATTAAGTCCAACCAGTTAGTATCTCGCTCGGTCTTTGTGTCACGGCTTTAGATCCGTGACATTAGGCACACTTGAACTATATACCCCTCAATAACTTTAATTTAGTAAAGCAAAAAGCACTGTCCAGCTAAATTTAATTGCAAAAAAAAAAACAGTTTCGCATTGATTTCTTTTCCTGGCATCTTTTTTGGCGTAGTAAATTATATTTTAGTGCACGAATTAAGATTAAATACCTACATCAATATACAGGGAAACTTCACTTGTTTCCGATTTTCGGATATCATTCTAGAAAAAACCAGGAGCCAAAAATATGTTTATTCTTCTATTGTCTGTGTGGTTCCATTAGTTGATCACCCTACACATTTTGCTGATTTTTTTTCCCACGGTCAAAATCCGTGAGATTTCCGTAGGAAAATGTAAAAATCCTATGGTTTTTCAAAGAAGTTATTACTTTCCTCGCATAAAATACCATAGGAAGAACTTTCCAACGGTTTTCCCATGGAAATACGCGACGATCACATATATTATTTATGGTCTGTTATTTATACACAAAAAGAAACACCAAAATTACACAAAGGGGTTATTGCTAACGGAAGGGTGATCAGTCAATATTTTGATTTGTTATTTGCTTCATACGATGAAGGATAACACTTGTTCTCCCGGTAAATTGTCATCATTTGATCATTTTCTCCTAGTGTTTCAGGTCAATCGACGCGATGAGCACTTTGGATTCCATCCGAAGCAAATCAAAGAAAAATACGCGTAAAGGCACGAAAGGGAAGGCAGCCGACCGGCTGGAGAATTTGCTCCAGAACCAGCCTACCGACTGGAGTGAAGCCAGCAGAAAATGCTCGCCCGAGCCTGCACTAGACATGTTGAATCTGCCAGAATTTACTCGCCCGAGTTCCGAGGCTTTGGATCACGATGACTTAAGGAAACCAAACCCGAGCTTGGCAAGGCTCGATCGAGCCTTGATTCCTCCATACTACGCTGCTACAGTTCGCTGGACCGAGCTCGACAAAGCTCGCCCGGATCACTCAGCCATCATCTCGTCTACTCAAGCAAAAGAGAGACCGAGCTCGAGTAAGCTCGACCGAGCCTCATCGCCATGGGTCCGCACTGCCGCGTTCTGCTCACCCGAGCACAGATGAGCTTGCCTTGATCCAGCCGACCGGCTGAGATTTCTTCACTCAGCCAGCCGGCGGCTGGGCGTTAAAAACAGAAACTTTGATTTATTTCCAAAAATCATTTTTGGGAATAAAAAGAGAGGCGATCGAGACCAGAAAGGTGTGCGACATTGTCGAGAAGTTTAGAGCTCGATTTTGGAAACCACGAGACCTGACTTGGAGAAGAAGACAGAGAAGGACATCGCGAAAGATTGAGGATTTGACGAGCTACATCGTCTACACGCTTTCCTCGTCCTTAATTTCTTTCTCTACACTATTTTTGGTTGACTTACCATGAATAGTGAGTAGTCTTCTTTATTCTAGGATGCTACGGATCCCGTGCCATGTACCTAACTCTTTGTGTGATCAATTGAACGTTTTTCATTAATGCAATTCGAATATTCAATTTCATTGTGCTTAATTTTATCGTTCTTGCAAGTTTTACATTGAATGGGATGTTTGCATGCTAGAACGTATTTAGGTTAATTACCAAAAAATGAATGGGTCCTAGGTATTAACCAGATCATATTAAATTGATATTAGGTCATGGTAGCTACAATGGTAGTACATGAATTAATAGGAAAGTTGAATTTTGTCTGAAAAACCCTAAGCTCAACTAATCAAAATTGTTGATAATCCGTGGATGGGCGGCGTTCAACTATTGAGATTAATCTAGACAATGATCCGTGGATGGGCGGCTTGTCTAGTGTTATTTTGGTTTATTTCCATATTCGATAACATGATGAATTTACGTGATATTGTTGCATGATTTGTGGGTTGACAAGGGTGAAGTTTGATCCTGGGATTCTTCCTCTGAACAAGTTCAAAACCTTTTATTTTTCTGCATTTAATTTCTACAATTTTCATTACAACAAAACCTTTCACGGTTTGGAATAACTAAATATTAGCTAGTAATCGCACACGTTGTTCCTTGGATCGACCATTGGCTTACCAAGGTTTATAAATTGCGTTTGACTACAATTCGACCGCTAAAACTTATAACTTGACAATTATAAAGGGCTAAAAATACGCATGTCAAAATGGCGTCGTTGTCGGGGAGCAGTGCTTAGTGTGATATTAGATTTAACGTGTGTAGTTTGGACTATTCCACCTTGTTCGTTGCTTGACACTTTCTATTTGTTTTGCTTCACTCACGGTGATTCTTAGCTCTCGCAGGTACTGACTAGTTCATGCCAATAAAGAAAACACCTAGGCGGAAGAAGCAAGTTCAGATATCCGATGAGGACTCACCGGACCAACGAAGAACTCTTTGAAATGTCCAAAATGAAGCTCAGGAACTCCGAGCACAAAATCGTGGATTCGCAGCACTCGACATGGATCCCCCTGCACTACCTGGTGTGGTTCAGAATGACCAGCAACATCAAGTGCGCAGGACACTCGGGGACTACACTGCTCCTCGAGTCTCAGGTTTCCAATCTGCCGTTGCACCACCTGGTGTAGACAACAACTGGAAAATCAAAACTGGATTCATTCAGATGGTGCAGAACAACCAGTTCTCGGGTAGGATGAATGAAGACCCACACCAGCACGTTAAACGGTTTGTCTAAATGTCCAACACAGTGAAGACTAATGGTGTTTCTCCCGAGTCCTACTACCTGAGGCTATTCTCATTCTCACTCTCTGACAAGGCTAGCATGTGACTAGACAGTCATGCAGAAGGCACTTTCACTACTTGGGGTAAACTGACTGAAGCCTATCTACAGCAATACTTCCCACCATCAAAGACATCACATTTCAGGAACAAGATCATCTCGTTCCGCTCTCTGGATGGTGAGACTCTCTACGAGGCTTGGGAGAGATACAAAGAACTGATGAGACTGTGCCCTCACCTCAACCTAGAGCTTTGGCAGATCATAGACACTTTCTATCAGGGAATCGACCAGGGGATGCGCACCTTGATAAATCAAGCAGCTGGTGGAGGACTCAATGGAGTCCCATTGGAAGAGACCTATGATATCATAGAAAAAGCAGCTCAAGACTACCACCTCTGGACGAGTGACCGAGAAAATCCTAAAGACAAGAAGGGTGTGCATGATCTCTACCTCGCTGATGGCACTAACGATATAGCCGAGCTAACCACCGCAGTGAAGATGCTTGCAGCTGAAATCAAAAATCTGAAGAGAGACTCCTCTATGAAGTCATCTGTTGTTGCTAATGTGACTGTCTACTGTCAGATATGTGGCTCTCCTTCTCATTTCGCTGATGGTTGCCCAGTGATGGGACAAGATATTAACGGAGGAAATCAGGAGGATGCTAATTATATAGGGCGCAACAATCAAGGAAACGGTTTCTCCTCCGGTTTGGGTATGAACAGGTGGGATAACCCCGAACAGGAACAACCCCAACCTCTCATACATGCTGCAGAACCAATCACCGTCAGGCTTCCCATACAGACAACAACAGAGCAATGCTTTGTCCAGATAAGGAACCAGTACAACAATCAGCCCCAACAACAGCAAAATCAGAATTCAAGGAAATACAACTACCAGTCGCAGCAGTCCAAGCACTAGAAGTCTGGTAGCTCATCTAACATTGAATCCCTGCTGACGAGTTTCATGGCTGAGCAGGATAAGTGAATAAAAAGAGTAGAGCATACACTTGAGTAGCTCGCTATCCAGAATAAGATGCTGGAAAATCAGATAGCTCAACAAGCAAATTCAGCCGGTAGAAAATCAGGGAAACTCCCATCGAAGCTGGATCCAAATCCTAGGGCATCAGTGAAAGCCATCACACTCTGAGGAGGAAAACAGATTGAGATGCTACCATCTTAAGTTACTCGACCTCTAGCTGTAAAATCAGCACCTGATTCACACCTGCTGAAGAGGAAACGTCGAAGAAAGCTGAAAACCGAGCTAAAAATTCTGCGCAGACAGTGGAGCCAGCTCCTTATAGACCTACAGTACCTTATAGACCTCCAGTACCATTCCCGCAGCGGCTAGCAGCAACAAGGACAGACAAAGCTTTCAAGCAGTTTGTGGACAAGATTCACACTCTATACATCACTCTGCCACTCACTGACGCCATCACCCAGATTCCTACTTATGCTAAATTCATGAAAGAGATTCTGACTGGGAAACGAAAAATTGAAGGAACTGAGATAGTGGCCCTGAGCAAGGAGTGCAGTGCAGCCATGCACCAGCCCATGCCGCCTAAACTTAAAGACTCGGGGAGTTTTTCTATCCCTTGTGATATTGGTGGTATTACTATTCATCGTGCTCTATGTGATCTAGGTGCTAGTGTGTCTATTGATGAGTCGAGTTTTCGGCTCATTTATCGTCATTCTTCACTATAGTTTTGAGTCGTTTCCGACGATATTTTGATGTCATTTGACCTCTATCTCTACATTTCAGGTAGAAAACAAGTTTCCCCCATGGTCAATGCCTAAATGTGAAGATTGGTTGAGTTTCGGCGCAAAACAAGGAGTTTCGGGGCAATACCGAGCATATTGACCTTTGCAACTTGTTTTGGACGCCCAGGGCGCATACGGTGTCCGAATTGGTTGAGTCAAAGCTTGTTGGAAAGCTAACTCAAAGGGCTACAACTCTCCAGTTGATGCCAAGACCAAATTCGGACGGGAGGACCACCAGTCGATCGACTGGGAGTCCAGTCGATCGACTGTTTAAACAACTCAGCAGCTCCTCAGACTGTGTTCTTCGTGACCTTTGCGACTTGTTTTGGACGCCCAGGGCGCATACGGTGTCCGATTTGGTTGATTCAAAGCTTGTTGGAAAGCTAACGCAAAGGGCTACAACTCTCTAGTTGACGCCAAGACCAAATTCTGACGAGAGGACCACCAGTCGATCGACTGAATGTCCAGTCGACCGACTCGATTGAAACTCAGGAGCTCATCATATCTTGCACATCCCAGTCGACCGACTGGGAGTCAAGCAAAGCCCAGTCGATCGACTGGATGAAAAACTCAGATTTCTGCACCCAGATTTCAGCCGAATCTATAAATAGAAAGAGGGCTTTTTGACCAAAGTGTGGAGGTTTTTGGGGAGAAGAAGATTAAGAAAAGAGGTCAACCAAGGTCATCAATCATCATCCAACCAAGGAGAAGTGAAGATCAAGGGAGTTCAAGGATTAATCATCCTATTTCTATCCCTCTTCTATTCTACTTGTTGTGTAAAAACCCTACTCACACCATGTTGTCTTACATGATGTGTGAGTAGTGGATCTTGTGTTTTGAGGGTCTTATGATCCTCCTTGGTACTCAATGATCATTGTATACACATTTGAATGGATTTATTGAAGTTGATTTCATTTTACTATGCTCTTCATGTTAGACATGTCTCTAAGTGTTTGATAAAATGCCTAAGTGACATGTTTGTGTTAGAACTTTGATCTAAGTATTGAAAGAGCTTAGTGATGGTTTGGATGTAGTAAAATTGAACTTAACCAACGTTTATGAGAGTAAATGCATGGTGAGAGGTAAACTAGAACTTTATGCATGTAGCATTTATGGGAGTAAATGCTATATAGTGGATCAAAACTCTTTAATTAGTGAGATCCTAGCTAAGATGGCTTGACTAGGATTAAACATGCATGGTTTGGTCAATTCTAGTCTAAGCTAGGTTTTAAACCTATCAACCTCTTAAATGATTAAACTCTTGTATACATGATCATTGGAATTTGCCAAGGAGGGGAGTAACCCCTCGAAACACCTCCTACTTATCTTTTATCCCTAATTACTCGCCACATAGGATTTAGATATATACACCCTTTTACACATTTTTGGTTTAGAATAGCCGAATGGAAACACAATCTTAAATAGTGCGTGTGCTTGGCTTGCTCCCTTGGGTTCGACACCGGTCTTACCGGTCATTTATAAATTGTTTTTGACTAATTGCATTGCTAAAATATTACAACGTCAAAATGGCGCCGTTGCCGGGGAGCAACTAGTTAGCACATCCCTAGATTAGATTGTGTGGAAGTTCCGACTATTCTTGTGAATATTTTTCTTTTTTCTTATACTTGTATATTTTTCTTTTTCTACTCATATTCCTTACTAACTTCGTTTATCTTGTTTTGCGAGGATGGATCACTACAACCAACAAGTCATGAACAATGGAGATTATTATGAAGAGGAACAACCAAATGCCCATTGTGAAGACTATTGGATGTACAACCACAACCAACAAGTCTTTTCTAATGAGAGATACCACCAAGAGGAGGAGCACATAAATTCTTATTATCAAGAGCATGACTATCCGACAAGTTACTACACTCCGAATTGGGATGATAGCCAATGCTATGAAGTTGAAGACTCCTACCCTCCATACCCTCAACCCCCTCTACCCACAAGTGAGCCCTACAATGTAGAAGTCATGCTTGCTAAACTCCTTGCTAGCCAAAATGAGATGGGACAAGAATTGAAGGAAGTGAAGCAAACCCAACAAGATATGCATGCTCACATGGATATGCTTCAAGCCAAGTTGGCACAACAAGCCATTGAATTTGAGAACTTGGAAGAGGAAGAGGAGGTATCCAAAGAAGAAGTCCTTGAATCTAATGCCTCAAGGGAAGAACGGGATCAAGAATTGGAGGATAAATTTTGGAGAGCCGCCACCGAAGCTTATTACAAGACAAGGGATGGTGAACCTTGTAATGAAGACGAGATGGAATGCAAAAGTGAAGCATCCTTCACTACTAGCACATCTCATGATCATTTGGATGAGAACGCACAAGAGTTCACCATTCCATTAACGCTCTCCGACGAGGAATTCTTCAATGATGATGCCTCTTGCATAGAGGAAACAACTTTTATTGGTGAAGAAGAACTCCTCCCTCCCGGCACAAGCAAGTTTGAATGTGAGCCCGAACTTCTTGATGAGGATAAGATAGAGGAAGAGCCTATTGAGAGAAAAGGATCTCGGGGGTATGAAGACTTTGTTGAGGTCTATATGGATCAAGCTAAAGAGTCTTCTCGCATACAAGAAAACACAAGCTTAGAAAGGGATATTGAGGAATGGGCACCCATGGACATCATTGAAAGATTAAAGGAAGGTGTGCCCATCAAGCTCGAGACAAGTTATGAAGACCCTTTCTTCACCATTTCGTCTCGAGACAAGTTTTGGAGCTTTGTGCCTTATTTTGCAAGATTTTTGGAAGGAAGCTCCCATGACCCCTTTGTTCTAAAGGGATCTTCATATTTTAAGGGGTCATGCTCCCAAAGGAAAGTCCATTGTAGGCTTGATGGGAAGAAATTCAAATGGGATTTGAAGGTGGATTGACACGACCAAACCCAAGGCCCCGCGAGAAGGGATCCTAGCAAAGGACTTCTCGACGAGTGATTCTATGGGGCGCTTTGCTACGTCTTTGCCAAGACGGGAAAAAACTAGGCCCCCGCGGGAGGTAACCCGGTTTGTAAGTTGTTTCATTCTTGTTCTTTTGTATGTTCAAGTGTTTGGCATGATTTTGAGTAGCTAAGGCTCTAAAATATGGAATGTGAAATGTGTGATTAGTGGCTAAAATTTTAAGTTTGGAGTGAGGTCTACTCACTCCAATTCCACTTCACATTGCCAAGCCCTCCACTTTTCCCTTGATCTTTCTATGCTTAATGATGTTGCCCATAGTGCTCATATGCTTTATTGGTGTTTACTAGAGTGGAACTAATTTGTGATATCATACTATGACTCTAGTTTCACATTTGGGGCACTTAGGAAACCTTGTGCATGTTTTAGAGGGTGTGGATCAACTTTTTTGTTTGAATTCTATGAAAATTGTGCCATGATGTTATTATGTGACTTGTGATGCTATCTTGCTCATACATGAGTTTTACATAACCTTGTATGTCACTTGTTGCTTTTAACCTCTCATGTGTTCTTGTCATCAAGGAAGTTATTCGCATCATGCACATTCAAGCTTAGCACAATGTCATCTTTTCTATTGGTGGGGCACATCTACAAACGAGGGGAGTTCCTATGCGCCTTTATCTCATTTTCTTCATTGTTTACGCTTAGGGACTAAGCTACCTTTTAAGTGTGGAGTGGGTAGTCGCATAGTTCACTCATATTATGCCATGCCTAGCATTGTAGAATGAGCACTTGCATTCATGTATTCTATCCATAACATGAGAGTGTTTTCAACCACATAGGCTTGTGACTATCGGCTCTAAATCCCTATAAATCACATCTAGCCTATTATTCACATTTATTGGATCTTGAACTTAGAACCGACCTAGTCCTATGAATGTGCATTCTTGTGAATCAATATAATTGCTATCCCTTGTCTATCCAATTCTCTAAGTATTTTCGTTGAAATACCTTGGATTGAGTTTTATCAAGCACTTTTAAAATTTTCACGAAAAACTTAGACTTTTTGTTTGCTCCTTGGTGACTTGAGTTTTCTAATTTAGTGCCATGCTTATGATTGCTTCCCGCACATTCCATACACTTTTTGAACATATTGTCAAGTTTTAAGTGTGGAGTCAAAAGAGGGCGAAAAATAGGCCCCAACAAAAAAGTTTTTGTGGTCAAAGAGGGCAAAGCCCCGACTAAAAACTCTCTCAAAGTGCTAGAGAAGTTTCGCTTTAAAAATGATACAAATGCCGGGGGTTAGGAAGAAAAGTTCCCCCTCGAAAGCATTTGTAGGCCAAAGGCCATTTCAAAAAGAAAATAAGAAGCACTTAAAACTTGACTCTATGTTTTCCTCCATTCTTCATTTGTGCGGGATTCATCATTTGCATTGTGTGCTTGTTAGAATGACTTTTGGACGACCCATGTGCTTGCACGGGAGTTATCATTTGGTCTATGCTTGTTTATTAAGAACTCTAGTGTCGAACTCCTCTTCCCTTATAGATTATGGCTTAAGCGCCTAAAACTTGGGAATGAGTTCCATGTCGTGAGCCAATGGACTAGCCCTAGCTAGCATAGGTGAGCGGTTGACACTCTTTTGTGCAAAACTATTAACTTTGCTTCTATTGTATTGCCTTAAAAATGAGTAGACCTTTGGATGAGACATTTGATAGCTCTAGTATTGATGATCTTGAATGCACAACCTCATGGGTACTCAAATGGTTCAAAAGTTCTTTTGATGATATTGTGATGGTAGTCCTAGTTTGGGGTGAGGGATTGGTTTTGAGAAATCCTCGCCTTGGTTGAGCACTCTTGCATTCATTCTCATGGGATAGGTGCATATGGGATTTGTGAGTATTCCCTTTTCTGAAAACTCTCACGACTATAACTCGTCCACTAGGGTAGCCTAGGGGTTTAAAGGCTTAATGCATACGCTAAATGCATTCGTAACGCCTACGAAAAGGAGCTAGTTAGATTGTACATACGTGTCATTTACCTTTCAATAACATGATTAGGAATAATGATCGAGACCTTGTGAAATCTAGTGAGGGAAATAGACGAAAAACATAGCACCACTAGCATTTCGACATTTGCATGACCTTGACATATTCTCATACTTTGTTCGGGACGAACAAAACTTAAGTGTGGAGTGTTGATGAGTCGAGTTTTCGGCTCATTTATCGTCATTCTTCACTATAGTTTTGAGTCGTTTCCGACGATATTTTGATGTCATTTGACCTCTATCTCTACATTTCAGGTAGAAAACAAGTTTCCCCCATGGTCAATGCCTAAATGTGAAGATTGGTTGAGTTTCGGCGCAAAACAAGGAGTTTCGGGGCAATACCGAGCATATTGACCTTTGCAACTTGTTTTGGACGCCCAGGGCGCATACGGTGTCCGAATTGGTTGAGTCAAAGCTTGTTGGAAAGCTAACTCAAAGGGCTACAACTCTCCAGTTGATGCCAAGACCAAATTCGGACGGGAGGACCACCAGTCGATCGACTGGGAGTCCAGTCGATCGACTGTTTAAACAACTCAGCAGCTCCTCAGACTGTGTTCTTCGTGACCTTTGCGACTTGTTTTGGACGCCCAGGGCGCATACGGTGTCCGATTTGGTTGATTCAAAGCTTGTTGGAAAGCTAACGCAAAGGGCTACAACTCTCTAGTTGACGCCAAGACCAAATTCTGACGAGAGGACCACCAGTCGATCGACTGAATGTCCAGTCGACCGACTCGATTGAAACTCAGGAGCTCATCATATCTTGCACATCCCAGTCGACCGACTGGGAGTCAAGCAAAGCCCAGTCGATCGACTGGATGAAAAACTCAGATTTCTGCACCCAGATTTCAGCCGAATCTATAAATAGAAAGAGGGCTTTTTGACCAAAGTGTGGAGGTTTTTGGGGAGAAGAAGATTAAGAAAAGAGGTCAACCAAGGTCATCAATCATCATCCAACCAAGGAGAAGTGAAGATCAAGGGAGTTCAAGGATTAATCATCCTATTTCTATCCCTCTTCTATTCTACTTGTTGTGTAAAAACCCTACTCACACCATGTTGTCTTACATGATGTGTGAGTAGTGGATCTTGTGTTTTGAGGGTCTTATGATCCTCCTTGGTACTCAATGATCATTGTATACACATTTGAATGGATTTATTGAAGTTGATTTCATTTTACTATGCTCTTCATGTTAGACATGTCTCTAAGTGTTTGATAAAATGCCTAAGTGACATGTTTGTGTTAGAACTTTGATCTAAGTATTGAAAGAGCTTAGTGATGGTTTGGATGTAGTAAAATTGAACTTAACCAACGTTTATGAGAGTAAATGCATGGTGAGAGGTAAACTAGAACTTTATGCATGTAGCATTTATGGGAGTAAATGCTATATAGTGGATCAAAACTCTTTAATTAGTGAGATCCTAGCTAAGATGGCTTGACTAGGATTAAACATGCATGGTTTGGTCAATTCTAGTCTAAGCTAGGTTTTAAACTTATCAACCTCTTAAATGATTAAACTCCTGTATACATGATCATTGGAATTTGCCAAGGAGGGGAGTAACCCCTCGAAACACCTCCTACTTATCTTTTATCCCTAATTACTCGCCACATAGGATTTAGATATATACACCCTTTTACACATTTTTGGTTTAGAATAGCCGAATGGAAACACAATCTTAAATAGTGCGTGTGCTTGGCTTGCTCCCTTGGGTTCGACACCGGTCTTACCGGTCATTTATAAATTGTTTTTGACTAATTGCATTGCTAAAATATTACAACGTCAATCATGCCATATTCTTTGTATGCTAAACTGAATTTGGGTGATCTTTGTCCTACTAATGTCACTATCCGCCTTGCGGATCGTTCTTGTAGACTCCCGAGAGGGATTCTAAAGGATGTACCCGTCAAGGTGAAGAACATTTACATCCCTACTGATTTTATAGTGCCAGAGATCTCAGAGGACATAGATATCCCGATTATACTTGGTAGGCCATTTCTTTACACGGCTAAGGTAGTCATTGACCTGGATAGAGGGTCTATAGCTTTGCGAGTGGGCAGTGAAAGAGTCGTCTTTTATTTGCCTGACATGTGTAAGAGTCCTAGTCTGTTAGCTGACTATGATGTACTGGATTCTGCTGCTATTGATGACCCTATTACACTGACCTCTGTTGAGTCTTATAGAGTTGTACCAGGCTGCCCAATACCGATGAATATATGGGCAGTGAGCACTAAGGGAGCAGCCGGAGCTGAACAGACCACCGACTCAGGTAAGGAACCTTGCGAGGTAGAGCTGAAACCTCTACCTGCAAGTCTCAGGTATGAATTTTTTGGCCCTAACTCGACCTACCCGGTGATTTTGAATGCATCCTTGACTGATGTAGAGACCCAGAGATTGTTAGATTTCTGAGAGAGCATAGGCCGGCCCTAGGATACTTGATCGATGGTCTTAAGGGGATTAGCCCATATATGTGCATGCATATAATTCATCTAAAGGACGATGCTAGGCCCACTAGGGACACCTTGAGACGTCTAAATCCTAAGCTGAATGATGTAGTGAATAAAGAAATTCTGAAATTACTGGATGCTGGCATTAATTACTCTATTGCTGATGGTGAATGGGTAAGTCTTGTGCATGTTGTCCCTAAGAAGGGAGGTTTGACTGTTGTTCATAATGAGAATAATGATTTGATTCCTACTCGTACTGTGACTAGTTGGCGCATGTGCATAGACTATAGGAAGTTGAATAAGGCTACTCGTAAGGATCACTTTCCTTTGCCTTTTATTGATCAAATGTTAGAGCGTTTTGCGAAGCATAAGTTTTTTTGCTACCTCGACGGTTATAGTGGGTTCTTTCAGATCCCTATACACCCCGAGGACCAGGAGAAGACTACTTTCACTTGCCCTTTTGGCACATTTGCTTATAGACGCATGTCTTTCGGTCTTTGCAATGCACCCGCTACTTTTCAGCGTTGTATGATGGCCATTTTTTTCTGATTTTATAGAAAACACCATGTAAGTATTTATGGATGATTTTTCAGTGTATGGCTCTTCATTCGATTCATGCCTCTCTAACCTTACTGATGTTTTTCATCGTTGTGTTGACACTAACCTGGTTATAAACTGGGAGAAGTGTCACTTTATGGTGCAGGAAGGTATTGTGTTGGGACACCTAGTCTCCAACAGAGGCATCGAAGTCGATTGCGCGAAGGTGGAGGTGATAGAAAAACTGCCCCCGCCAAGAGATGAGAAAGGAATCAGGAGCTTTCTAGGGCATGCAGACTTCTATAGGCGTTTCATTAAGGATTTCTCCAAGATAGCTAAGCCACTCACTAATTTACTATGCCATGATGCTAAGTTTAATTTCGATGAATCATGTTTTAATGCTTTCCACACTCTAAAATCTGCTCTTACTTCTACTCATGTAGTGTAGCCCCCTAACTGGGAGCTGTCATTTGAACTAAGGTGTGATGCTAGTGATTTCACAGTGGGAGCAGTCTTAGGGCAGCGCATTGACAAGAAGTTGCACGTGATTTACTATGCAAGTAAAGTCTTAGCTGGCACAGCAGCGAATTACACTACAACAGAGAAGGAGATATCGGCCATCGTTTATGCTTTTGAGAAGTTCAGGCAGTATCTAATAGGTTCGAAGACCATAGTGTACAATGCCCATGCTGTAATCAAGTATTTGCTGTCTAAGAAGGATTCGAAACCTAGATTGATTCAATGGGTCCTCCGCTTTTAAGAATTTGACATTGAGATTAGAGACAAGAAGGGAGCTGAAAACCTGGTTGCAGATCACATGTCACGCCTCGAGTTAGGAGAGCTCGACCGCGAAGAAGACAAACTCCCGATGACTGACTCTCTAGCAGGTGAGCATCTTATGAGTGTCGATGTGGACATCGCCCCGTGGTACACAGATTTCATCAATTACTTGGCCTGCGGTATTATTCCTCCTGACCTGTCACATAACTAGAAGAAGAAATTTCTGTCCGACGTAAAGAGGTACTTCTGGGATGACCCTTTTCTATACAAATTACGTGCTGACGATCTCTATAGGACTTGTGTTGACGAGGACCATATCAGATGGATCCTAGAGCGCTACCACTCATCATAGTATGGTGGACACGGGGCTGGTTCAAAAACAGCCGCTAAAGTTCTACAGTCCGAATTCTACTGGCCTACTCTATTTAATGCCCACGAGTTTGTCCAAGCTTGTGATCAGTGCCAGAGAACTGGAAATATTTCTAAGCAGCAGGAGATGCCCCAGCAGAGCATTCTTGCAGTGGAGTTATTTGACGTATGGGGCATCGATTTCATGGGACCATTCCCACCTTCTTATGGAAATCAGTATATCTTGGTAGCAGTCGACTATGTTTCCAAGTGGATTGGGAAAGACAGTTTTCAGCCACAGGAAGGACTGGGCGTCCAAGCTAGATGACGCCCTGTGGGCCTATATGATTGCATTTAAAACATCTATCGGGATGAGTCCTTTCAGGCTTGTTTAAGGAAAGACCTGCAATCTACCAGTCGAACTCGAGTACCAGGCCATGTGGGCAATCAGGGAGCTGGACATGGATATGTAAGCAGCTGGGGAAAAGAGAATGCAGCAGCTAAACGAGCTTGATGAGATCAGGTTGGACTCTTACGAGAATGCTCGTATTTATAAGTAGAGGACGAAGAAATGGCATGATAAGCGAATTGTGGGCAGAGAATTCAATGAAGGCGAGCGAGTTCTTCTCTACAACTCCCGCCTTAGATTATTTCCTGGGAAGCTGCGCACCAAGTGGAGTGGTCCATACACAGTGGAGAGAGCGTACACAGACGGCCACGTGGAGCTTAGCATTGAGGGAGGAAAATCAATGGTGGTTAACGGGCAACGCCTCAAGCACTACCACGTCCTGAAGCATCTGGCACATCCCTTAAGGCATAGATGATAACCTACTTCTCGGGAAGGGATCTCAGCAAGGAACTTCCCAAGAATGCTTTTAGTCCTATCTCCCTAGCTATGTCTCGCCAAGACGTTAAACTAGGCCTCTTCGAAGAGTAAAGCGCGATGTAAGTATTAGTTAGTTGCATTTTTATTTGCATTGTGTGCTTTGTGTGTGGACATTTCAGGATTCTAAGGGTGGAGTGCACTAGCCCCTTCACGATTTTCGATGCTTGATCGGTCGAATTCTTGACCTATTATTCACTTCATTCGATGATGGATTATGTTTGTTTTCCCAACATTTTATTGTCATTTAATCTCGTTTCTAGTGTTTCAGGTCAAATATCACATACCTAAGACTTTTGGATTGATCCGAAGTAAAACAAAGCATTTGGTGAAGATTTGGGCAAAAACAGGACAAAACAGTTTACACTAAGACCAAATTCGGACGATAAGACCTGGAAAAAGTCATGAGAAGTCTCTGCCATTTTGCCCTGTCGTGACATCTGTGACAAAATAATATGTCACGGGTGTTACGGCCCCTAAATTGCCCAGAAACATTTAGGGGCCGTGACACCCGTGACGAAATCATATGTCACGGCCCTCGGGGATAAATAGCAGTTTCGGACCAGATTTTGAGTACGCTGACTTTGGGGATCGATTTTGACCTAAATTGAAGAAAGAGGACGACTAAGAGCTCAAGAAAGACCAAGATTCGAGGCTACGCTTCATCAAAACACGGTTTCCTTGTTTCTAATATTTTCATATATATATATTTATGGTTGATAGCCATGAATTGTGAGTAGTCATTTTATTCCAGGATCCTCCGGATCTCGTGCTTGTACCCAACTCTTCATGTGATTTCTAGAGACGCTTTCATTATTGCAATTCGAATATTTAATTTCATTGTGCTTAATTTTATCGTTCTTGCAAGTTTTACATTGAATGGGGTGTTTGCATGCCATAACATATTTAGGTTAATTACCAAAAGATGAATGGGTCCTAGGTATTAACTAGATTGCATGAAATTGATATTAGGTCATGGTAGCTACAATGGTAGTACATGAATTAATAGGAAAGTTGACTTTTGTCTGAAAAATCCTAAGCTTAACTAATCGAAATCGTTGATAATCCGTGGATGGGCGGCGTTCAACAATCTATGTTAATTTAGACAATGATCCGTGGACGGGCGGCTTGTCTAATGTTATTTTGGTTTATTTCCATATTTGATGGCATATTTGGATTGCATGATATTATCACATGAATTGTATGGCAGGCACGGGTGAAGTTTGATCTTGGAATTATTTCTCTGATTGAATCAAACATTTCCTAATTTCAGTGTCACTTAGGAATTAGTAATTACCCATACCTTTTTCCTATGAGAATAGCTGAACACATTACTTGCATACTAGTACACGTACACGTCTGTTCCTTGGATCGACCCTTGGCTTACCAAGGTTTATAAATTGTTTTTAACTGCAACTTGACCCCTAAAACTAATAACTTGACAACTATAAAGGGTTAAAAATACGCTTGTCAAAATGGCGTCATTACCGGGGAACAGCGTTTAGTACGTTAATGGGTTTAGCGAGTATAGTTTAGGACTATTCCATTCTTTTTATACTTCCTTGTGCATACTCTATATACTTCTTCACTTCACTAATCACTTTTATTTTGAATGTTGCGAGGATGTTCTCTTTTGGTCATCAAGACGCCTACCCAAGGGAAGAGCCTTATTGTGAGACATATTCATATGATACAAATTGGGAAGGAAATCAAAATCAATTCTATGATCAACGCCGTTATCAAGATGACCATTATTATCAAGATGATCCTTATTATGAGAGCTACCAGAACCAGACGCATCTGCAACAACATCAGAACTCCGGGACAACGTCAAACATAGAAGCCATGCTAGCTAGCTTCATAGCAGAACAACGAGAGACATTTCAAGAGACATCTCAAGAGACGGCTTCGGAGATAAAAGAACTTCAGAAAATGGTAGAACAACTCACAACTAGGCAAAGAATACTAAAGGACCAGTTAGAGCAACAAGCCATTGTAGCCACCAATGGCCAATCATCAAGAAGTTCAAGTCTATGAAGCACATTCATCTTCAGTTTTATTTCCAATCCATGTGGAAGATGATCAGGATACGAGAATGCTCTCTAAACCAGAACAACCTGTTTGTGAGGATGGTTTTGAGGCGTTGAAAACGGTTGCCAAGGCTTACACTGAGTTGGAGGATGATGACTCTTGTACTGATGATGTCTCAGAATATGAAGATGCATCTCCCTCCACTACGAGCGCTTCTAAAGGTTATTTAGATGAGCAGACAGAAGAGAACATCATTCCACCGGTTTCGCTGGACGCTGAAGAGCCATCAAAGGATCATAGGTACGAAGACTTTGTTGATGTGTACATGAGCTCATTTAAAGAGGACCCTCGCATACGCATACATACGATAGTGAAGGGAAATTCTGAATAAGTATGTGCACCTGAGATCTTATCTAAAGGGTATAAAGGAAGTGTTCTTGGTGGAGCTGGCTTTGAAGATGTATATCTTGATGCACCGCCTCCAGACAAGTTTCGACAGTTCTTGCCTTACGTCTTGAAACTGTTATTAGGGAGCTTCTACAGTCCCTTGATTCTTAAGGGTCTCGAATTTTTGAAGGGACTGCATGCTCTACTTAACGTCCATACCATTCTTGATGGACGTAAATTTCAATGGGATTTGAAGGTGGATTGACACCTCCCTAGCTATGTCTCGCCAAGACGTTAAACTAGGCCTCTTCGGGGAGTAACCCACGCTGTAAGTATTAGTTAGTTGCATTTTTTTCATTTGCATTGTGTGTGACATTTCAGGATTCTAAGTGTGGAGTGCCCCTCCACGATTTTCGATGCTAACCTATCACTTGTGAAGCTCTATGTTCTTATCTATATATCTACCAACTCATGAGTCGCATTTCACTCCCCGGGCATCGCTTAATCTCCATGGATATCGCGCTGTCACACACGAGGAAAGTTCCTATGCGCCTTTTCTTTTCCTTTATTTCTTCACTTAGGGACTAAGCTCAATTTTAAGTGTGGAGTGGGTAGCGCATAGTCACACACATCGCATATCACATTCACTCTTGCATATGCTCAACAGTCTATGTATTGCGATTGAAATCCTTGTTTTTCTACGATACTCCTTGATCGATTGTCATTCTTTTGGATTCAAAGTCTAGGACTTGAAATAGTTTTATTCGTGTGTGCATTCTCTCATGTCAGTATCATTGCTAGCCTTTGCCTATCACGTGTTTTACGTATTCCTTGAAGCATGTTTGAGACTTGATATTAGTAGGCACCGATACAAAATGTCAAAAACTTAAATTGCATCTCTTTTTCTAGGTGACCTTAATACTAGTATGTGTTTCTCTGTACTTGTTGTGATTTGCATGCACCCACCTTTATTCATACACTATGTCAAGTTTTAAGTGTGGAGTTATAAAAAAAATAGTCAAAAGAGGGGCGAAAAATAGGCCCCTAATCAAGAACAAATTTCTGAAATTTTCAAAAGAGGGTGGAAAATTGACCCCAAGCGGCAAGCATAGTTATTTTTGAAAAAAAACAGAAAAATTATACCAAGGGCAAAGTGAGAAAAGTCACCCCTTGTATATGAAAAAAAAATGAAATTTCTGCCCCCTTTTGCTTGAAATCCTCGTTCTTCTACGATACTCCTTGATTGATTGTCATTCTTTTGGATTCGAAGTCTAGGACTTGAAATAATTTTGATCGTGCGTGTATTCTCTCGTGTTTTACGTATTTCTTGAAGCATGTTTGAGACCATGATATTAGTAGGCATCGGTACAAAATGTCAAAAACTTAAATTGCATATCTTTTTCTAGGTGACCTTAGTACTATTATGTGTTTCTCTATACTTGTTGTGATTTGCATGCACCCGCCTTTATCATACACTGTGTCAAGTTTTAAGTGTGGAGTTAGAAAGGAAAAAAAATTTAGTCAAAGGAGGGGCGAAAAATAGGCCTCATTCAAGAACAAAGTTCTGAAATTTCAAAAAGAGGATGAAAAATTGACCCCAAGCATAGTTGTTTTTGAAAGAAAAAAAAATAGAAAAAAATAATACCAAGGGCAAAGTGAGAAAATTCACCCTTTGTGTATGAAAAAGAAAAAAATGAAATTTCTGCCCCCTGAGATTCTTTTTCTGATCAAGTTCAATACCTTTTATTTTTCTGCAATTTTCATTACAACAAAACCTTTTACTGTTTGGAATAGTTAAATATGTCACTTGTTAGCTAGTAATCGCACAGGTTGTTCTTTAGATCGACTCTTGGCTTACCAAGGTTTATAAATTGTGTTTGACTGCAATTCGACTCCTAAAACTTATAACTTGACAATTATAAAGGGTTAAAAATACGCATGTCAAAGGGCCGGCGATGCACTTATTGAGAAACTTAGCTGCTGAGTAAATATTATTCATGATGTTCAATAGGGGTAGGCATTTGGCCCTAGGGTCAAAATGCCCTTAGAGTCACCCTTACCCTGCCCGACCCGTACCATGTCATACCCTATTCTCGTACCCTAACGTACTCTGCCCTTCTACCCTAAGGCAGGGTAAGGGTCATGAAAAATAGACCCTACCCTACCCTGGCCTCCTACCCTACCCTTCTACCCTAACATCATACTATGCCCTCCTACCCTGTCTTACCCTACTATTTTCATTCATATTATGAATTTTTTTCTCAAAATATGCTTAAATTTGCCGACCCTACCCTAATATTACACTGCTCATGGGTACCCTACGGGCTTAGAAAAATTATTCTACCCTGCCCTTACCCTGCTCAGTACTGTTCATAGGGTCAATGAAAAATGGTCTTACCCTGCCCGTTAGGGTAAGGATTACCCTTACCCCTACCCATTGCCGATCCCTACTGTTCAAATATCAATTTGTGTCCCAACACATGACGTTTGAGTTTGGCCTACTTTTTATGCCGTACAATAATGAATGAATAATTGAGGAGATGAATTTATAGCGAATTTTGGGAGTATAAGCTAAGCTCGAGATATAACATTGATAAAACATTTCACCAGACATAATTTTTGACATTTTACATAGCATAAACTTACGGACAAGATTAGAGAATTGTAGCATTACCTGATCGACCTCCAAGTTAAGACCAATAATTTTGACAATCATGTTTCATTGTTCAAGTATTATATCCTTACTGTACCTAGCTATAGGGGAGCACTCGGTTGAGGCAGTGAGGCATGATCTTGGCTATTGATCATATTGATCTAATGGTTGTGATTTAAAGATGTGGTAGTGGGATTTACTGTTTACTTTTTACTGTTGATGAATTTTGGTAGTGGGACACGTGGCGCACCCACAAAGCACGGAGGATTAGATGTGTGGTTGAGATCGTATCTCACTGCCTCATTCTTATTTTGACTGCCTCATATTTAAACTCTCCTCCCTAGCTATATACATCAAAAAAGTTATCCATGTGTAATTTCATAGAATTGATGACTCAGTAATCATAGACGAAACTTATTAGCTCATATATAATACTTTGGAGTCCTGACCGAACCGACATGGAAAATTTGCAGAAATAAAATGAAATATAAATTACATGGAATTTTTAGTTATAAAGAAAATTTTGTATTCCATACTTTTAAATTTTTGGATGAAAAAGAAAACATCAATTCTCATTGTTTTTTTTTTCTTCATAATTCTTTGATCAGCTCAAATTTTTTGAGATTAAATGGAGGGTTGAGGGCGGTCGTTGTTAGAGCTTTTAGGTTTTGGAATTTACCAACATTGTTTTTAGGGTTGTTTTTGTGCTCTTATTCAAAATGCATTTTATTCCATTAATGCCCTCCCCGTGTAATTGACTAAATGGAAACTACACGCTTCAATGCAAGAAAAGAAAGGAAAGAAAAATTAGGTCATAATGGTTTCCAGCTGACCCACGCAGCTAGGTACATGCAGGTATTAGGGGTCGGTAATGGGCAGAGTAAGGGTGTGCTTTAGTCTAATTTTCGGTACCCTATGAACAGTACGGGCAAGGTAAGGGTCGGGTCTGGAAATTTATAAGTACCCTATGAGCGACCCGTGGGCAGGGTAACCACCGGGTAGATAGGGTCGGGCAGGGTAAGGGTTACCCTTGAAATTTTCATATTTCACTCATTTAATTGTAATGGCCTAATAATGACCCTTACCCTATGCAAAATAGGGCAGGGTAGAAGGGTAGAATTTAGGGTAAGATGGTAGAAATTTTCATATTTTTATAGTGACTCATTTAAATTGGGCAAAATTTAGGGTAAGAGGGTAGGGTGAGAGGGTCGGGTGGGAGGGTAGGGTGAGAGAGTAGAAGGGTAGAATTTTCTTTGACCCATACCCTGCCTTAGGCTTAGTGGGCAGAGTAGACACCGGATAAGTCTTAGGGTCGAGTAGAATTCGGATCGGATAAAATTAGGTTCTCCTATGGGCATTTGGACCCTAAGGTCAAATGCCGACCCCTATTAGGTATGATGTCAATATCCAGCCAGCTTCAATATATATGGATATGGATTGATCTTGAATATATGGTACCCCACCTCATGGCTCATTTCATATGTGGATATGGTAGAATGTGACCATCATCAATTCTTACTATTATATACTCTTCTGCATACCTAGCGTGGCCCTTTGTCCATAAATATGCCTCGAGGAACATCTAACATGGATGAGCCATTACATCCAATAATGTCAACATGACTCTTGGTGAATTGATGTTCATTGATGGTTTTGAGATCGTACATAACCATAACTATACTCTAAAGTTATATATAATTAGATAGGATTCTTGATGGATTTAGAGTCGGTGCAGTACTGCACCATATTGTTTGATGTCAATTGAAAACAACGTCATTTTAAGTTTTTTTTATCTGAAACGACATCAATTTTATGAATGATCATTCTTTTTAAAATCGTTTTAAGAATGAAAAACTTATACAACATCATTTTGCAATCGACAATAGATGGCTACATCTCACCATATCTTTTTCATTTTTTTCACACAAATTACTGCGTTGAGTATGACAAAAGCACAAATTCTTAATCCAAATCCATTGTGGCCATTTTTAGTTACATTCTTTTTGAGCTTTTGGATGCCTTCTGACTTTCAATCTTCTTCCTAGTAGCTTCGAATTCTTCTTCAGTTGGTTCTGAAAAAGACCCACCAACGTATTTGGCTGCCAAAGAGGAAAACATGGACTTGCATTTATCTTCGCGCTCAGCTTGTCTTTGGGATATAAGAGCAACCAGATCTTCAGATTCTTTCTTGCGCCTGTTTTTGGTTTATTGTATCAGTTCAGTTTGCCATTACATAAGACTACAATCATGCATGGGTGCTAAGATTAGAGAATAAATTACTATCGAGTATCATCACTCACTTGTCTTTGGGCGTAAGAGATCCGGTAGGAGGCTCTGTTTCCGAAACCTTCTTCGCCCATCTCTTGTAAACCTTGGTTTCTTTCAGGTCCCCTTTAATAATTACAGGAGGAAAAAAAAACCAAAGCATGAAAACAAACATCCATAATAATCTGATTCTCGACATTAATAGTCTCAACTCCAATAGAATGCAGGGTTCTACACATCTTTTGTGTTGAATAACTTTGATCCGTCACAACTAATAAATAGATATATGAGACAACATTCAAAATTGTTTATTTCAAATAAGTTTGGTATGAACAAATCTTCTGTAGAGAAGCTTTAAAGATTTCATTTTTGTTTTGTTATTATTTATCAGATCATGACCAGATACCATTAGTAAACTTACCAGCTGCTATTGCCACGTCAATCATATCTTTAAACCGATGTGAGTCCAACTTGGGATCCGAACATATCATTGAGCAGAAAAGCCTGTAAAAGTATTTCCAAACGTCAAGTCTTCAAAAGCAACAGCATGTGAGTGTAGAACTGGCAAACAAACCTATTCATATTTCCCTTGAATGCATCATACAGCTTGATCAAATCCTTTTTCTCCGTCTCGGAGCCTCTGTAGTTAGCTTCAAATTCCTCAATATCTGCCTCTGTGACCTATATAAACCAACAACCTTTTATAGCCAAGATGTTATAACTGCCACAATAGTGATTCAAAAGTAAACAATGAGAACCTTTTTGTACATCGTACTCAAAAACTTTTTCAAATTCTTAGCAGCATCTCCAGCAAGATCCTGTTTCACAGAGAAAAGGCAAACATTACCCATGAAATTTTCTAACAGACACCACAATCAGTAATGTATGATATCAACAATCAAACTGGTTAAGCAATGCTGCATCGCTCCTTTGAGCAATACAATGACAGTCTTCACTGAGTCTATACAAAATAATGGATATAAATTAGTCTTGCTAAACTCACAACATCATCGACGCAGCCAGTCTGATCATATACTGCCCGCTTTTCTTCATCGCCAAGAACTGATATCACTTTCTGCAGTTGCTGAAATTTTTCATTCGCTTCCTGCAGGAACATAACTTAAATTACAACACAAAAAAGAAGCTAAAACACAAGCTGGAAATAGCAAATAACAAAAAATGAGATCCTACCTCGTCACCAGGATTCTTATCAGGATGAAGTCGCAGGGCCAACTTATAGTATGCCTTTTTTATTTCTTGATGGGAGGCTGTCCGTTCTACCCCAAGAATCTAGCAAGCAAAGTTGTCTTAACATCTCTTGGGCCACCATTTCAAAATCAACGAATCATAATACAACTTTCTGAAATCGATCACAGTTGCCATTTGGTGTATTATGTTTACATAACCATATAAAGAAGTGCCTAAATATAAACATTCACCTCTTTTTTTTCTTTAACTCATATGCATCATGAGGCACTGATTCATTTCGAAGAATTCTAAATATTGAACATATGCAAGAAAGAGAACGCATATGCACAGCCTTCATTCACAAAGGTCTCAGAAACCACAATTCGCAGTAACAGCAATCAAGATGCAAACACAGAAAATATTAAACCAAAGCACTCCTAATCCACATGTTCTAAACAAGTTTCAATATCAACTCGTACTTGTAATCATTTGATAATTAGACAAAATTATCACCCAATTACATCAATCGCACATTTGAAACATTAAATCGAACAAAGCACCAATATTTGCAAAAAAGAAATAGAAAACCCTAATTTACCTCGTACAAACTGTTGCTGCTGGTGGAAGATCGGTGTTCTACCTCGTCCTGATTAAGAGCCTCGTCTTCTTCCATCCCTTTCTCATCCGATGACTTATTTTTCTTCGTCATTTTCTCAGCACACGATTCCAGTACGTCGCTTGGAGACCAAAACCAGTACTGGAAAAAGTAGAAAAGCTTCGATCTTGATTCGATCATTCCAGTCCGTAATAGGATTTCATGGCGCGCCTTCTTCCCGCCAAAATACGATAGAGATCCCACGGGTTGCGAAAGAAACCGTGAAATTACACCGGTCCGATCGATTCGGTTCATTCAAATGGACCGGTTCAATTAGTGAGTTGCAACCGGCAATTGGCCTGAGGGTTGTAAAGATAAATATCTGCATACGTCATTGTTTAATATATAAAAATTAAATTTTCAATTTATTTTTTTTCGACTCATGAAGCAGTAGATCGGATCTGAGAAGTAGAAGCGAAAAGCGACCATTCGGATCTTCGCCTCGAGATTCTGCTAACCGAAGTGGACGACTTCGGATTTGGAACTGATTTTTGCGCCGTTGCACGATCTGGTGAGTGTCGTGTCGGTGTCAATTTTTGAGCCGGTGTTTTTGATGAGATCTGGCGATTGGAGAATGTTCGGCGGCTTATGTTACTTGCTTAGTTTGTCTGATGTTGAACTAATTGCTATGGTAGAATCTGATATTTGAATCTGGAAATTGCTATGTGTGTGTTTACATTTATCTGTTTGCATAAGCAGTAAGGAGATAGATAAAACAAGAATCACAGTTATCATTTATTACAGGGAGAAGCGGTTGAATTGGAGATGAAGGAGAGGCAAAGATGGAGAGCTGAGGAGGATGCGTTATTACGTGCTTATGTTAAACAATATGGTCCACGTGAGTGGCACCTTGTGTCGCATCGAATGAATGTGCCGCTGGACAGGGATGCAAAATCATGCTTGGAGAGGTGGAAGAATTACTTGAAACCAGGGATTAAAAAGGGATCTTTAACTGAAGAGGAACAGCGGCTGGTCATCCGTCTTCAGGCCAAACATGGGAACAAGTGGAAGAAGATTGCGGCTGAAGTCCCGGGCCGCACTGCGAAGAGACTCGGGAAGTGGTGGGAAGTGTTTAAAGAAAAGCAGCAGAGGGAAGAAAGGGAGAACAACAAGACTGTTGAGCCAATTGATGAAGGGAAGTACGATCAGATTTTGGAAACATTTGCTGAGAAGTTAGTTAAAGAGCGACCAAATCCAGCATACATTATGGCTACTACTGCTAACGGGGGAATCCTTCACAATGATTTGTCTCCAACTCTGCCAACTTCTCTTTCCCCAACAACTGCAATGCCGCCCTGGCTTTCAAAATCCAACCTCACCCCTATACAAAACCCATGCCCCACTATTAGTCCACCTTCACCTTCTGTCACACTGACCTTATCCACTTCGACCACTGAAGCATCCCCTCTAATTCATTGGCGACAAACCCAGACACCTGATGACACCTTGCCGCCTTCGCCTCTTGGGTTTGGGAATCTACCAGTACATGGTTCACCAGCAAATATATCGAGTCAGGATTTATTAGATTGCTGCAAGGACTTGGAAGAAAGTCATAAAGTATTGGTGCAACAGAAGAAGGAAGCCTCTTGGCGATTGAAGAGAATACAATTGCAGCTGGAATCTGAGAAGGCATGCCGAATGTGGGAGAAAATGGAAGAGATGGAAGCCAAAGTGAAGGCAGTGAGGGAGGACGAGATAACATGGCTGGAAAATATCGACGAGGAATATAGAGAGCAAATTGACAGTGTGAGGCAAGAGGCAGAAGCAAAGGAGCAAAAGCTAGCTGAACAATGGGCTTCAAAGCATTTACGCCTCAGAAGGTTCCTTGAACAAATAGGGGGTCAGTGAAGGACGCCAGGCTTAAGATGTTGTGTTAGGAATGAAATACTGACTTGTTTATTTTCTGGGATGCTAATCTGGATGAAATTTGGAATGGTTATGTATGCTTGTTGAAGGATGTGAATTGCCCGTAGTTCTTGTGGCGTTGGAAAAGTCTCTGCTGGATACTTCCCCTACGTATACAATTTACGATCTTATTTTTAAAAAAAATAATCTTGCAAATTCTATATCATCCCTCCCACATCGTTAATTCTAATAAAATATTATTATTATTTTAATAAACAATTCCCCGTGGTGGTGTGGTAATTGGTATTGCAACCCGGGCGGGCCTCCAAACTGAGTTGAGGTTTGGTATTGGCCGTGACAGTTGTCGCCTCCCTTATTCATTGGACACTACCATATATATTTTTATTTTTTTTGATAGAGACACTACCATAGGGGCGCGTTCAAATATTATGGCTTCTTAATGTGTTATGTATTATGAGCTTCTGATTGGTTGATGAAAATCAAGGAACCAATCAGAGGCGAGGAACACGGGCTTACGACGCACCCTCACAAGCACGGGGTTGTGTGGGTGAGGTTGCACCGTAGTTACGGTGTTCCTCGCTTCTGATTGGTTCTTTGATTTTCAATAACCAATCAGAAGCTCCGTAATACATAACACATTAAGAAGGTCATAACATTTGAGCTCTCCTCCACTACCATATATATAAAAAAATGTGATCTACAAATCAGGCATGGTTTCTCTCATTTGATTTGCTACTAAAAGTGACCCTTGCAAAATACTGTGTAATTGTGTCTCACTCTTCTTCATTTCGACAACTTCAAATTCTCTTCTCAATGCGTTGAGATGTGATCTTCTCTTTTCCTCCCTAATTGAATTTTTTGTGGTCTTTCTATCAAGAATATGTTCAAAATCAACTCTGTCAATGGATTGATACAAGTAGTATTAATTTTACCTTATGATCATTGGTTCTCTCGCATTGTCGAGTGGCTCTAACTTAGCACCACCTTCTTGAAAGTCATTTCGATCGAATTCCAAAGTCACTTAGCACGTTATAAATTCTCCATCAATTCACTCGAATAATCCTAGTTGTGTTGGCCATCAAAGTGTGGGATGGAATTGAGATTTCTATCAGCACCTCATCTTTTCGAACTTTCTCCTTTCTCAATTTCTTCCAGTTTTTCTCTCAAATATCGGGCTCCCTTGAAAGTGACTCCCGATAGTAATTTGTAAGAAACTTGAATGACCTTATAAGAGTAATTCTGAAGCAAAGAAACTACAAACCGAGTTTTTTAATTTATTGCCTTACTTTCAAACTCAAGTTTCACTTTTACAATGCTCAAAACTCAAATTTCAGTTTTGTTTTATAGACACCGGTTTGAGAGGAACCATTTTTGAATAAAATCGGTTTGGGGGACACCAGTTTGATTAGTAAGGCATGTTTTGATCCTACGTGGACATAGCGATATGCATTCGTTTGCCACGTGTCAAATCGGTTTGGGGGAACTCGGTTTCATTTAATTGAAACCGATTTCATTATTTTCACTAAAAAGAAACTTGTATAAAATTCAATGTGGTGAAAATAATAAAATCGGTTTCCCCCAAACCAATTTCATTCAATTTAGACCGGTTCCCCCAAACCGGTTTGACACGTGGCAAACAAATACATATCGTTGGGTATACGTATGACCAAACATGCCACGTATCGCTTACTCGTCAAATCGGTTTGGGAGAAACCGATTTGGTTGAAAATCAACGAAATCGATTCCTCCCAAACCGGTATCTTTAAAAACTGGACAAAACTGAAATTCAAATTTTGAGCACGATAAAAGTGAAACTTGAGTTTGAAAGTAGGGCAAAAAAATAAAAATAAAAACTCCCACAAACCCAACTTATCCGTACTGACAAATCGTGATAGCTAGACTACTTCAACTCAAGATCAATTCAAACACAAATAAAAAGTTTATTCACATAACAAATATCATGTGCAGAGCGATATCCAGCAACAGCACCTTTCATCCAACAGTTACTATTTATGTACATTTTGAACAACAGTTACTGTTCAAAAGGCCATCGAAAAAGTGTTGTTGTTGGTACCACTGCACAATTTTTACTTCTCAAAGCTTATTGTTTTTTAATAATAAAAGGAATATTGATTAAGATTAAGTTATAAATAATCTTTTAGAATATTATATCATCCCACATCGCTGATTATAGTACAATATTGTTATTTAATAAAACAGGTTCAAAGTAAATCAGTCAGCCGAGACCGGTGGCGTGGTCTTGTAACCCAAAGCCTTGGGGCATTAAAATGGTTGAAAGTGATTGTTACTAGTCCTAGTCCCCTCGACTTAGGAAGTCAAGTGGGTGTTGTGCCATTAATCTTCCCGACCAGGAATTACCCATATCCCTTCTAAGGCTTGGCTAATCAGGTTTAGAGGAAGAGGCCGAGACGGGCAGTTTAGCTGAAAAGCTTGCAGCTGGCTTCTTGAAGAGTCAGCCCCGCCTCGCAGTGCAGGACGGACACACTTGGCTTTCTCAAGCTTCCTTGGGTCTGTGGCCATTAGCAATCACTAACAACCATTTTTTTTTGAGATATGAGAAGGAGCGGACAAGATGAATTTAGGGGTTGAAGATAGACGAAATGGCATTGAGTTTGGGTTGAGATAGAAACTGAGACGAGAGATAGACAATTTTACTTGTCCATTCTAATGAAAAACACATCTACTTATAACACTTGATGACTTACGATTAACATCCACTAATCTAAGTAACCACTATTATTAAAACTACCACAACATGACGCCACTACAACACTACTTCATAACTAATCTAAATCATACTACCACCACATCTAGTTTACCCTTAAGTAAACAGTGTAGTAGGTTTTTGAGTCTTGTTATTGATGTTGTGATCCTGTGTGTTAAATGGCGATTAGAGAATGTGTGGCGGCTTAATTAGGTTTACTTGCTTAGTATGTGACTAGGTGAGTGAGGTTTTGTTTGGTTTGAGATCAGATGATTAGCGCTGTAAAATATATTTGGACAAGTTGTTATGGTCTACGTTCGTTTCCAGTACTACTGTGGAATTGTTTTTAGATTGGATTTACATATATAGGTTTGGTATTGGGAGTTGACAGTTGTGGATGTTGTAAGAACTGGGTCTTCTTTAGGGCTTCAATATTCAATATTTCTGTCATAATAAGGTTTCCAGAAATTGAATCGGGATAAGACAAACGAGAGAATACTTGAAATAAGATTTCGGAAAGCAAATTTGAGAAAATCGAATCAATCGATTGATTCCACTCAGTTCATACTCTCACTTTTTTCTGTCTTACTGCTCTACTCCCATCTCATTCCCTTTTGGTCGACAATTCATAAAGAAACTCAAAATCGGTTGAGAGCAGATAAGAATACGTCGAGAACTGATTTTGGATTCTGCGTGCCCAACCTTAACATTAAGACCGCGCCCGGCCCAACCTTAACGTTATCGTCGTGCCCAACCCACGGCTAACGTTAAAGTTAACGTCGGGTGCGATCTGCACTAAGTTGCACACTCAATCCGAACTCAAAACCCTAAAATCTCCAACAAATGTTCTTGCATGTGAGTTTTGGTTGTGTTTTAAAAGGTGTTTAGGCAATCACCTCGGAGAAACCAGAGATCAAAAGGATAATTCAAGGTTAAGAATATGCTTACTGTTTGGTATATGTGTGTGGTAGTAAAGCACTCCCATCATCCCATGATAAAAGGCAGCATATGATATATTAGTGAAAATGTAGGCAAGAGTGAGATTGTCAAACTTCGAAGGAAGGATCTTCCGCGGACATAGAGGCACAAGGAGAACGAAGGAAGATGAGGACGAGCCGATTGCATAAAGAGTTGTGGTCTAGCGGTCATAGTCTTGGTCGAATGATCAGGAGGTCGACGGTTCAAACTCCTCGAATGCATATAATGACATGAGTTTGAATCTTGTCCATTCCTTACCTATTATAGTAGAATTTAATTATTATTTTTAAAACTTGAAGGGTGGCAATGAACATACCCAATAGAAAATTGATGGCGAAGACAAACACAGAAGGGATTTTGAACATGAACATGCGTTACTAGTTCCAAGCAGTTTGAACACTAGTTGGTTTGTGTATACAAATAACAATTTCATAACTGCAATGTGCTCTTATAATAAAAATAAAAAACAATTAACTTTTTTGGATCCACAAAACTCTGGCAACTACTACTAAAAAACGCCATTATGACGAATATAAATCCTACTTTGCCTTGGTCTTCTCTCTATCTTCAACTGTTAAAACCGGTAGCAAATTTTTTTTATAAAAAATATAAAGAGTATTGATTTTGTTTAAAAATTTAGGGAAAATTTCAAAAACATGCCCTGGACTACCGCTCCATTTCAAATCAAGGACCGGACTTTTTCAATTTTCAATGTAATGATTTTTGGACTAATATGCAAATTTAGTTTAACACCGTTAAAAACCACCGTTAGTTAACACCATTTATGATTATTTTTCAAAATTTAGAAATCAAAACTTTCAATCCAATTATATCACTTATTTGGTTTACAAAAATTAGAAAAGTATCATTATTAATTAATAATGCAGAATAAATTTTCAATCCTTTTTTTTCTTTGCAAATTCAATATCTGGCAAAAGTGGCCGGATTATTTTCATGATCAGCCTTAACATGCTTAAAAAATGCTGGAGCTTCCCATTTTGGATTATTTCTAAAATCTTCTAAATAATATTCCGTTAGAAATTTGACACTAACCTTCGAATTTTCAAATCTGCGCGGACAAGATTTATCTTTATGAGGAATCCAAGTCTTGATCATGAAACTTCTTCCTCCCTTTCCATCGCTAAACCACGAGGCAAGAACTCTCCATGTACAATGAACAGTTTTACAATGAACTGAAACTTTTGTCTTGTCGTTCCTTACATAATAAAAATCAAATCCTTTCATAACAGCGTAGTACCTTAAAGCCTTGTTAAAAATATGCTTGTTTCGAAACTGCATACCCTTCTCCAATTCAATCTGTTTACTGAAGCCTGTCATCTCATTAAAATGAGGATATTTATTTTGAGGAGTGCTTTCATCGTCGCTTGATTCACTTGCAGTGAGCAACTCATCTGATTCAATTTGGCCATCAGACTCATCAATATCCATGAATTCAGCTCCAAAAATACTCAAATCTCGCAGTGAGTGTTCTACATGTTTTTTGACTTCCTCAATATCCTCACCATCGCAAAATAAATCTGAATTATCAAGGTTGAACTCAGTATCAGAAAAGTCTGATAAATCGTTACTTGAATCTTCAACATCTTCCTCGATTGAACACTCTGATATACGTTGCTCCGATTCATCCATGGTTGAGAATGTTAAATCGCCTCTGTTAATACGCTCAGACCAAAACCTGAGCTGTAGCTCTGAAAACACAATTCACAATTTCAGCTCCAAAAATCGCAGAAAAGATGGAGATCATAAATCATAGAGGAAAGATCAGATTTTCAACAAGTACCCAATTATTCCAAGTCCAACGATCTTGCAAAACAATGAAAAGGTAAAGCGTGGAAGCTCCCTTGTGTTCCTAAAAAAATATAGAATCAATTCAATTTTAGGTCACAGAATTCTGGAAAAAAAAGGGGAAGAGATGGACAGACCTGGAGGTGATTAGGGCAAGAGGGTGTGGCTATCTGCAATTCACTCGCAAAAGCCTCGGCTGTCAATCACAATTATCGACATAAAACCCTAAACTCACTTTTCACTATTTTTTTTATTAAAAGTAAACGGAGAGTAAATAAAAGAGAAAGTAAACGGAGGTTTTTAATTTTAACGGTGTTAAACTAAATTTGCATATTAGTCCAAAAATCATTACATTGAAAATTGAAAAAGTCCGGTCCTTGATTTGAAATGGAGCGGTAGTCCAGGGCATGTTTTTGAAATTTTCCCAAAAATTTATATCATCGTCCCACATCGTTAATTTTAATAAAATATTATTATTACTTTAATAAACAATTTTAAGTGAAAGTATAAGCCGAGACGGTGGCGATGGCGTACTGGTCTTGTAACCCAAGCATGGGGGCAATAAAATGGTTGAAAGTGAGTGCGAGACGGGGCAATTGGGCTGAAAAGCATTGCTGGCTTCTTAAAGAGTCGGCCCCGGCTGGCCATGAGTGAGTTACTTTGCTCTGAAGCCTTTCTTGGCTATGTGGAGCACGATTCACTTTCACTAACAACCATTTTTCGATCAAAATCAAATGAGTGTTTGAGTCGCATTCAGCGGGGGGGACAGCTGAAGATATAAAATATATTTTTGGAGAAGTCCTCACATATCTGCCGGATACCAGCAACAACTTAAAACTCTCTACTAATCCTACTTTCTAGAGTTCATGAATGCTTGAAGATCACTGGTAAAGTTAATAGCTGCTGACTGGTTTTTATGGAACTGTATATATTACTTTTGGTATGTTTTTGCTAATATGTGCTTGGGGTTGGGGATCTTTTCTGAGTCAATATATAGATAGGGGTGTGTATTCTAGAGACCAGAAATTGTTTTATTTAATTTAAACTGGGTAGGAAGAGTGCTTTGTTTTACAATTCTACAAAGGTCACAGTTCTAAAGGTAGAGACTTTCGGTCAAACGTTTTACAGACATGCTCCTCCTGTATGCCATCGGTTTTAAGCGGAGTACACAATAGTGTTTTTCATGATCATCCAGTTAAAACATTTTTTGCATCGTAGTTGAATCGGTCTACTGTCAGTTCTAACCTGCATCTTAATAGACATTTCAAAAAAACATGACCAAATAACTTCGCCCATCAAGCATAAAGTCACGGAACATAAAGAAAGAAATTGTCAACATTTTGCGAAATACCGAACAGTCTGGCGTGAAAGAAACACGCAACATAAAAAAGAAAGCAACAGATAATGGCAGCATGCAAAGCAACAGCACTTAGTATTCCTCATCCTCACCTTCATCACCCTCGCCAGACTCAGCACCAACCTCCTCATAATCCTTCTCCAAAGCAGCAAGATCCTCACGAGCTTCAGAGAACTCGCCTTCCTCCATACCCTCACCCACATACCAGTGGACAAAGGCTCTCTTGGCATACATGAGGTCAAACTTGTGATCAATGCGAGAGAACACCTCAGCAACACTCGTCGAGTTGGAGATCATGCATACAGCCCGCTGAACTTTGGCCAGATCACCACCTGGCACAACAGTAGGGGGCTGGTAGTTAATTCCACACTTGAACCCTGTTGGGCACCAGTCAACAAATTGGATGGTCCTCTTGGTCTTGATAGTGGCAACAGCAGCATTGACATCCTTGGGCACCACGTCACCTCTGTACATAAGACAGCAAGCCATGTACTTGCCATGGCGAGGATCACACTTGGCCATCATGGAAGAAGGCTCAAATGCGGTATTAGTAATTTCTGCAACAGAGAGCTGTTCATGGTAGGCCTTCTCAGCTGAAATAACAGGGGCATAGGATGAAAGCATGAAGTGAATTCTTGGGTAAGGGACCAAGTTAGTCTGGAACTCTGTGACATCGACATTCAAAGCTCCATCAAACCTTAAAGAGGTGGTAAGGGATGAAATCACCTGGGTCATCCAAAGATAAAAGTCTTAGGTTAACATTCTATGAATAGAAGATGTCAAAAAGCACAATTGAATTCGGGGCATACCTGAGACACCAGACGGTTCAAATTGGTGTAGGTGGGACGCTCAATGTCAAGTGAGCGCCTGCAAATGTCATAGATAGCTTCATTGTCAAGGAGCACTGAAACATCTGTGTGCTCCAAAAGTGAATGAGTGGACAACACGCTGTTGTAGGGCTCAACAACTGAGGTTGAAACCTGAGGTGAAGGGTATATAGTGAATCCAAGCTTTGACTTCTTTCCATAGTCCACAGAGAGACGTTCCAACAAAAGAGATCCAAGCCCTGAGCCAGTACCACCACCAACAGCATTGAAAACCAAGAAACCTTGGAGTCCTGTGCAGTTGTCAGCTAACTTTCTGATTCTGTCCAGACAGAGATCAACAATTTCCTTCCCAACTGGTACACACACAAAAATAGATCAGGCCATTTGCTATGAAAATTTAAACAATGATATTGAAATATTGATATAAAACTGGAAACTAAAATTACATACTGGTATAGTGACCACGGGCAAAGTTGTTGGCTGCATCTTCTTTTCCACTGATGAGCTGCTCTGGATGGAAGAGTTGGCGGTATGTTCCAGTCCTCACCTCATCAATGACTGTGGGTTCCAGATCCACAAATATTGCACGGGGGACATGCTTTCCAGCGCCTGTCTCACTGAAGAAGGTGTTGAAAGCATCATCTCCTCCACCAATAGTTTTGTCACTAGGCATCTGGCCATCAGGCTGCACAAAGAACAACACCATTAAACTTCCCAAAAGCTGAACAAATTCAATCAAACACATATTCGAACTATATTGATTCACCTGTCGGCGTACATTCATAAAATATACTTACTGTCGGCATCCATCAATACTACAATCCTTCAGAAGCTACATTTTCTTTTCACAGAAATTAGTAATTAAACTATAGATGTCTATCCTTGAACAGTTGTGAATTAGGTACATGATTTGCATATAAACATATGAGACGATTATTATAGACACATAACGAAATGCTCATGAGAATTACAAGATCTGAACATTTGACACTGAAATGCCTAGATCTGGACATTCTTTAGTACCTACGTAGCTCAAAAGAAAAAACAAGCAACAACCAGAGGCAGTCGATCAACAAAATCAATCAGATCTGAACATTTCACCAGCACTAGAACAGTAACCGCTATTCATAAATTCAGATCGGCCAGATCTAATCACAAACGTCACACATAGCAACGAATCAAACACATTCACCTCAAAAACGCCAGATCTACAACATTAACTACAGCTTGAATCGGCGATTTACCTGAATTCCATGTTCGAGACAGTAAAGTTCCCAGCACGCATTTCCAACCTGGATACCGGCCTGACCGATGTGGATCGAGATGCACTCCCTCATCTTCGCTACGAAATCGTCGAACGGCGAGAGATCGGATCGGAGATCGGAAGCGTTTATGAAGACACTTCCAGAAATGCAGATGGGAATTTGGAATGAGGTTCGGTTGCGGAGCGTCCTGATGGGTTTATTTATACCGAGATCTGAGGGTTTGGGAAACTAACTCGGGTTAAATTAGGGCTAACCGTGGTTAGAACGACAGCGTGGATTTGCGACTAGAGGACAGCTTGCAATGACTAGTTTAGATTTAGTTTGTCCCGCTTTTTTATTTTGAACCGTTGATGCTCCATCGTTTTTGAATTTAAAGTGGTCTTCGTTAATTGAGCCGTTATATGGCCCATTAAGGTTTGGGTTTTGGAAATGTAGTCGCCGTGAAGCCCATTTATACTGCAGTGTGATAATCAAGACTGCATTGGGCACCATCATGTGGTTCTATTTTGATGGACTTCTCTAAAATAAGGTGCCCTCTTTAGATCAACTGTTCTTCAGAACTTGCTTCATATATCTACATATTCATGCTTATACAAGCATTGAAGTTGGCACACAGACAAGGCCTCAATGACATCTAGGACTCTAAACACTAAGCATGAACGCTTACACAAAGGATGTCTGTTCCACACAATGATACAAAGTTACCTAAGTGAATATAGAGAGTCTATTGAGTCCAGATTTTCACCGTCTTATCTTCTTCGAGGGAGCCTGATGCTATCATGTTTTCAGTGGGGTGGCATGCTACAGAGATAACTGCGTCAGTGTGACCTTCCAACTTCTGGACAATTTTCCGGGACTGAAGTTCCCATACATAAACATTTTTATCCTCTGACCCACTAACTATGTATTTTCCATTCGTCACAGAAAATGTGGAGGAAATACAGTACTGTGAGTTGACATGGCCAGAGTATGTCTTCAAATGCTTTCCAACTTCAAAATTCCAGAGCCTCTACACCAAGAAAAAGAAACAGGAATATTATACAAAGCTGATTCTTTCCAGAAAGAGGCAAAACAGCATTTGTAACTTGTAATTCACTCAAGCAACATCACTACTTAAAAGTTAACATATATGCTACATAATTTACTTAGCCAATACAAGACGGGACATGCTATGGTGGGAATGACTTTAGGTTATAGATTAGAATGCACAAAGAAAGCTATTTCTGCAGATATCACATTCATGAGGTTAAAATTAACAAGGGTTCACAATAGCAGAAAATAAATGGGGGTATATACTGTAGATGAATGACCACGAGTGATTATTTATTTGTAGGCGGTCTTTTAACCTATTAGACAAAAAAATTCAACAGTGGGGTGATGACTAGCATTATGCCACATCAGAATCACACTAAAACTGCTTCACTGAAAACTTTAATCTCACTAAGCTAGTAGTCTGCATTGTTCAGTGGTGTATTGTGGTGTACTCACTAAGAAGTTAAGATAGGCAGCTTGTCATATCATAGTATTTTTGGAGTTTGGAGTCCTACATGGGCAACATAATTACGAATCTCACTCTGATCCTCCAATCGCAAAAGTATCCGATAGGGATGCTATCATCTGCCCTATAACTATCAACAGTGCCAGACCCCGACTCCATAACTGTCATACAGTGAACTGACAATGCAATAGACTCACATATATGTTGACACAATACAAAATATAGAATACAAACTAGACTTATCTAGTTTCCTAACAACTGAATATGAGCAATCTTAGCCGATGCCTCAACATCGAACTGCTATATATGTTGCACACAATATTCGCCACGTCAAACATGTATCCTCCAACACATTCTAGTCTCAAAATTAACAGTCAGACGGATTAATGCAGCGAGAGCTGGTGCATCAATACTGCATTGTTGTTAACGAGTCGATCATCATCAAGCGGAACTGACTACACAATATGACAAGAAAATAGAAAATACACTAAACTGAACAGCTTGGGGACCATGCCACACAACGGAAACTCTTAGCCTAGCTACATGTAGTCCTTCATGTTACGTGATTGCATCTCAAGACAGTGCATTATTTAACCTAATTAACATAGTTAATGCGTATTTTACATTGATATAAGCAATTCACATCTATCCATTCTATCATACACAAAGCTAATGATCAATCCTTGCACAATATCTAACCAACGAAAAACAAGTAAAAGACATAAGACCTTCAGGAACCCAAATTAAAAGAGTCAGAATGAAAACAATGAATCAAAAAAATTCAGGGGGGAACAAAATGCTCACCAGATTGCCATCCAAAGTCCCAACAAGAATAAACTTTCCATTTGGGGAAAATTTGACAAAAGAAACAGGTGGATTGTCATCGTCAATGACAGTCTTGACGCAGTGTCCAGTGGACGCATCCCAAATCCTACACAACCCATCATAGCTACTGGACACAATCAACGATCCATCAGCATTAAACCCCACCGCCGTGACCGGATCCGAATGCGCGGGCAGCACCTTTAAGCACTTACCACTCTTCACATCCCAAATCCTAACCGTCTCATCAAACGACCCCGAAGCCAGCATATTCGACTGCGGATTGAAGTTCACGCAAAAAACGTAGTTAGTATGGCCAGTCAAGATCTTGACGAGGGCGCCTGTAGCGACGTCCCATAGACGAACAGTCTTGTCATCGGAGGCGGTGGCGATTAAGCGGGAGTCAGCGGAGAAGGCGAGGTCGGAGATACCGTGTTCGTGGCCCGTGAGGTCGCGGAGGAATGAGAAGTCGGAGGTGGAGTAGATGCGGACTGTTTTGTCGGCGGATGAGGATGCTAAAAGGCGGCCGTCAGGGGAGAATTTGACGGCTGAGATTGCTCGTTTGTGGCCGATTAGGGTTTGGTGAAGCTTGTAGGGTGGCTTCAGCTCCGTCGGATTCGTCGTCGACATTGTTTGCTTTGCTTTGGTTCGGAGCTGAGACTAACAGCATCTATTTGAACAAATTAAGTAACTTCAAAATCAGTTTGCTCCTTAATCCAAAAAAAAAATAATCAGTTTGCTCCTCATTTTATATAATTTGAAATTTTCAATATAGTACTCATTTTTCAAAGTAGTAAATACTGTAAATAGCTTGTCAAAGGATCTGTTTTGTTTTGTTTTGTTTGTACAAACCAGTCCAACTTTGAGGACTATGTATTATAATTGATTTTTCGGCGACGAAATATAAGTCACTTTTACGAATTTTATAGCTTGCACAAAAATTCAGGTGTGCGCCTGATCTTTTCTCTGCCCTCATATATTAAAATAAAATTAGAAAAGCTTTCTTAGTTTCATTGAAGAAAAAAAACATCAGTAAAGAATCCACTGGAGGTGCAAGCTAATTTACATTGGACTAGATACAAAGTATGATCGGATGATGCCAAGGAACCGATTTATATACACATTGACCAACTGGCTAGAAGAAGATACAAGGAGTTGTGGGAGAATAGACAGTTTGGTTAGACAAAGGTTCGTGTTGTTTCCTCAATGTGAGGTCTCTTCTGTGCGGTTGTCGTCGTCCAGTAAAGGTTTCGTGTTAGCTTTGTTTTCGTTTGCGATTTGAGCTTCGGCGTCTTCTGCGTATCGGTCAACACTGTTGAAGAAAATGCCTGCAACGTAAAGAAAGTCGGGATATCTCAGATGAGGTTTGCATGATATAAATAACGTGATGAAGTGAATAGATGGCTTTAGTTGCTCACCTACAAACCATATTCCGGCAGCCAGGAAGAATATGGTGGTTAATATTAGAGCAGTACTTCTCCAGTTCTTAAGATGATCCTGCAGAAAAGAATGGGAAGAAGAAAAATCAGTATAACATCTAATTATCGAATATGTTGCTCTAACAAGGATGGCTGAAACGGTTAGAGACAAGAGACAGCAAGTCATTGAGCAAAGAAACTTATAGCTAAGCAAATGGATTGTGATTTTTCTGTGAGATGGGATTTAAGCTGACCTGTAACACTCCGACTAGAGGGGATGACGGCACGTCACCAAAGATGTGGATTGAAACAGTTGACATTGCCATTGACAGTGGTCGTAGACTTGGTTTGACGCAATGCAGACACACATAATTTACTGGTGCCTGCAGTGACATGGTTTCTATTTATAAAAGATCGAATCACAGCTTGCAGTGGTAAAGACTAAAGTCACGAGTAGCGCACCTGTGTGGCGAAGACAAGTAATTCGCCCACTGCGAAAAGAACTATGAATGCATACAAGTTCTTCATATAGAAAGCTGTAAAGCAAAATATAGCACCGAAAAACGTGGCAACAGCAAGTAGCTACAAAGGAAGAAAACATAATAGTTTTATTATAAGGACTGCAAGCATGTGTAAAAATGAATAGTACAATCCAGGTAACGAAGAGCGGCAACAATTTATCTAGTAGATGTGCAGGTATAAATATTTGTCGCAATATTTTTTTATTATGAAATTACCTTAAAGGCATTGTTTTTTTTTTTGATAAGTTAAAACGATCCAAAGGATCAATTGGGTTTTGGCCCAAGATACAAAGTTGGCTTGCAATGTTTGCATTGTTTTTCATGTAATTGGCCCAATTTATCTAGTAGATGTGCATTGTTTTTCATTCGATTCCAGAAAACAGCATGGCTTGCAATGTTCTACATGTGCATACCTTAAAGGCATTGTTGAGGGTGGCAACCATGCGATCCAAAGCGTAGCCTCCAGCTAGAGTTCCCAAAATGCCACAAACGATTGTAATGCCTCCAAACGTCATGTCAGCACTTTTCTGTTATATAATACGAGACTTATAAACATCATAATAATGTTGAAAACATGCGCTGAATTCTTGTGGGAAGTCGCACACTGGAGCGACAATCGTCATTAAAGTTGATAGATATGGCAAGGAATTCCTGTACCATATGGTAAATATTATAACCAGCTTTTGGCCCCCAGTACGAGTACGCACCTATCACAAAATTATATGCGATATATCCTGCACAATAAATGCGCAATTGTTTAATTACAAAATCATGTGAAAAAATAGCAATGGAGTTAACCATCCCATAGAACATCATTCTGAGTGCACCAGTAAGATCATGGCTATTCAGTAAATAGTATTAACATATAAAAAGAGGGCTGAATCTTACCTAGAACATTCACCACATAAACCTTATCGCAAAGTAGCAGTTTCAAATCGTTGAAAAATCTTGTGAACATATTGTTTTTGATTGCATCCTTTGACCTGGATGAATTAACAAAACATGCGCATGTAAAACACAATTCGTGTCTATAGTCAATAAGTGCCAAAGCTCTAACAATAACAAGCCGTTGTAGAGTGATATAATACAACTATCGAAAACTGTTTTTGGGTATGCAACATACCTGTCACCTCCGTCTCCAAGCAGCACAGGAACTTCAGCAACTTCTAAATATGCAAAAAATTACTATACTCATGTAAAGTTATAACCGTAAATACTTAAACTATACGGTTCAGAGTTTTGTCTTTTGATCGTACCAGATGTAAAGTAAACATATCAATGCGGTGAAAAAAGAAGAAGATTTATACAAGGTTTTACCTTCAGATTCATCATCTGTTTCCACAGCTTTAAATGCTTTACTTGACCCAGAGGGAGCAAAACCTGTGAAATGGCGCCAGACAGTTAGGCTGTGGACTATGTGTCAACAACAAATTTTAGTTTTCTTTAGATGAAAATACGCCGAATGACCTTTCAACTGCAAAGGTTTCATCACGAAACCCAAGATTGCAAACGGAAGCATCAGGAGTGATTCTCCCCAAAAGGCCCAACGCCAACTGTAGCTTCCCCCAACCTATACAGATACTTACAAATTACAATGTGTAATATATAATAGTGTTCAGAAACCTGAAGAATTGGGATGTTTTAGTCCTTACAACTCCGCCATAAACATAGCCCAATGCAATTCCAGTAGGTATGCACATGTAGAACATTGCAAGCCATGCTGTTTTCTGGAATCGAATGAATAAACCGTTATTCACCCATAAATTAAAACGTACAGATCCAGCACCTATGATTGAGTAAAAAGTCATGACAAACCTTAGCAACTGGAGCATTGTCATCTATAAATGGAGCAGCAAGACTAATAAATGAAGCTTCACCAACCCCTACCAACCTGAGAAAATAGATTTTACATCATGAGTATCTGATAAAAAACGACAATCTACTAATAACATTTAAAGGCAGCTGAGTTAACTTACATACGGCAGATGGCGATTGACCAGAAATTGAAAGAACTACCACAGCCAAGAGTTGCAACTGTCCAAACAGATAATCCAACTCCAATAAGCCGAAAAGGATTGTAGCTGCAAAAAGAAAAAGATAAATACGAATTATAGAGTTACTGCAAGTAGATTATACTCATATACAATTGACGCAAATTTTATTAATCAAAGCAGAACTGGCATTTTCTTGTTATGTGAAAGGCGTCTGTTTTGATATGTGATGCAAAAATTTACTACTTGTTTCAGTGTTTGTGTTACCAATTTCAGCTTCATTCGTACCTTTTAGCTAAAGAAGCAAATATCGGTGAGGCCAAGAGAAGTCCAACCATGAAGGCAGATGACAAAACACCATCTTCAAAGTTGTTCAGCTTAAATTCTCCCCTTAAAAAAAATCACACCATTTATAAAATTTCCATAACACACGTATGTTCATCTGCATATAAAACGAGCTAATTTGCAGTCACATACAAATATATTCCTCTATCAGATGTGAAAAGACAAAGTCAGATTAATAACACTTACTGAATTCCGGTACCACCGGTGCACACTCCGCTATCCGTGCAAGTTTGAAGACTTCCATTCACTCCATTGCTCGCTATAACTCCTCGATCCACATAGTTTAGCATATTGATTATACAAAATATCATCAATAACCTACAAAACATTACAAAAGCAGTAAAAACGAGCATACGACTCCCAGTCCAGCAAAAAGTCCCACATAATAACAAGTCACTGTCTCCTTAAATGATTCAACTATGCATCAAAGCTATTGAGCTAAATCATACATAAATACACTAGGGCAAATTTTGATCACACCTAAGTCAACAACCCCAAAGTAAACTATGATCCTCAAGCTACAATAAGCTGATTGATCACACTTGATCTAGACATAAACTCAGTTCCCTAACCTAAAGCCTCACAACACAACCTCTCCATCAAAATCAAACCTTATGCAGAACCCTGTTCTTCATATCCTCAGAAATCCCCATTGCTCCACATTTAAAATTAAAATCACCAACAAAACCTAATATCAAAAACTGTAAAACCAATTCCATCCAGCCAATCAAACCACAAATCAAAGATCATAAAACACGTACCTTTTTGGAGTAAACCAAGAAGGGTTCGTCGTAAGCTCTCCGCTTCTGTGACCCATAGCTTCCTCCTCCGAATCAGACACCGGGACGACGACGGCAACCTCGGCAGCTTGGGAAGGCTTGCTTGCTGTCTCCTCCAATGGTTTCGTCGAAGACACGACTTCCTCTTCAACCATTATTTTAATTTACGCTTCCGCCTTCGGTTAAATTAAATCCTTTCACACGTCGATTGATCAGAAATTCAACGACGACCAAAACTCTTCAACTACTAGTCAAACTTCGGAGTTTTTTTTAAAACCGACTCAAAACGAGTTTGGGATTTCAAAACTGACTCATGCGAGTTTTACATTTCAAAACTGACACATTTTTAATGAAATCGGATCCCCATGATCCGGTTTTCTGAGCAAACTGAACACGTAGAGTTCTCTCATTCGAACGCGCACATAACACCGGACCGGGTATTTTGAAAAACACAGAAAACCGGATCCTGGGAATCCGATTTCATTAAAAATGGGTCAGTTTTGAAATGTGAAACTCGCATGGGTCATACAGAAAATCAGGACCCTGGGGATCCGGTTTTTTAAAAATAGGTCAGTTTTGAAATATGAAACTCGCGTGGGTCATTTTTAAAAAAAAACTTAATTATCTGTAAGCTGCTTTTGCTGTATTTTATTGTTCGATTATTTTAAGGCGAAAAGTGCATTAAACTCGCGTGGGTCATTTTTAAGTGTGATCATTAACTGTTTAAGTCTGATCATTGTTTTTAAGTCTGATCATTACTGGTTTAAGTCTGATCATTGTTTATTAAGTCTGATCATTATCTGTTTAAGTTTGATCATTATCTGTTTAAGACTGATCATTGTTTTTTAAGTCTGATCATTAACTGTTTAAGTCTGATCATTGTTTTTTAAGTCTGATCATTACCGGTTTAATGATCATTGTTTTTTAAGTCGGATCATTAACTGTTTAAGTCTGATCATCATTGTCTGTTTAAATCTGATCATTGTTTTTTAAGTCTGATCATTAACTGTCTAAGTTTGATCATTGTTTTTTTAAGTTTGATCATTGTTTTTTAAGTCTGGTCATTGTTTTTTAAGTCTGATCATTAACTGTTTAAGTCTGATCATTGTCTGTTTAAGTCTGATCATTGTTTTTTAAGTCTGATCATTACTGGTTTAATCTGATCATTGTCTCTTTAACTCTGATCATTCATGAATTAAGTCTGATCATTTGGCTTTCACTTGTGTTTCAACCTTCTAAACGACCTCGTCTTCTCTCGGTGTGAACTAGAGAGTTATAGAGCTTTGAGTTAGCTACGCAACGATATATAGCTTACCTCTATCGGATTTTTGATTTGCTCCCATTACTTAATTGAATGAATAAAGGTCTAATATGTCAATTGTGGTGCCAATTAAGTCTGATCATTCATGAATTAAGTCTGATCATTAAGCTTTCACTCAAATTTCGACCTTCTAAACGACCTCCTCTGCTCTCGGAGTGAACTAGAGAGTTCCAGAGCTTTGAGTTAGCTACACAACAATATATAGCTTGCCTCTATCGGATTTTTCATTTGCTCCCTGTACTTAATTGAATGAATAAAGGTCTAATATGTCATTTGTGGTGTCAATTAAATCTGATCATTCATGAATTAAGTCTAATCATTAAGTTTTCACTCAAATTTCGACCTTATAAACGACATCTCTGCTATCGGAGTGAACTAGAGAGTTGTAGGATTTTGAGTTAGCTACACAACGATATATAGCTTGCCTCCATCGGATTTTTCATTTGCTCCCAGCACTTAATTAATTGAATAAAAGGTCTAATATGTCATTTGTGGTGCCAATTAAATCTGATCATTAAGTTTTCACTCAAATTTTGACCTTTTAAAAGACCTCGTCTGCTCTCGGTGTGAACTAGAGAGTTGTAGAGCTTTGAGTTAGCTACGCAACAATATATAACTTGCCTCTATCGAATATTTTATTTGCTCACAGCACTTAATTGAATGAATAAAGATCTAATATGTCATTTGTGGTGCCAATTAAATCTGATCATTCATGAATTAAGTGTGATCATTATGCTTTCACTTGTGTTTCAACCTTCTAAACGACCTCGTCTCCTCTCGGTGTGAACTAGAGAGTTGTAGAGCTTTGAGTTAGCTACGCAACGGTATATAGCTTACCTCTATCGGATTTTTTATTTGCTCCCAGCACTTAATTAAATGAATAAAGGTCCAATATGTCATTTGTGGTGCCAATTAAGTCTGATCATTCATGAATTAAGTATGATCATTATCTATTTTTAAGTCTGAGCATTATTTCTTTAAATCTGATTATTGTCTTTTAAGTCTGGTCATTATCAATTGAAGTTTAAGTATGATCATTATCTCTTTAAGTATGATCATTATCTATTTTAAGTCTGAACATTATTTCTTTAAATCTGATCATTGTCTTTTTAAGTCTGATCATTATTAATTCAAGTTTAAGTATGATCATTGTTTCTTTAAGTCTGATCATTATCAATTTTAAGTTTGAGCATTATTTCTTTAAGTCTGATCATTATCTATTTTAAGTTTGAGCATTATTTCTTTAAGTCTGATCATTGTCTCTTTAAGTCTGATCATTATCTATTTTAAGTGTGAGCATTATTTCTTTAAGTCTGATCCTAAAATCAGATTGAATGGAATACTTTACGGAGTTTCCAAATCAGGAACTAAATTGAAAATAAAACTACATACAATAATAAAGGGATTATGTATAATGACTATAATACCCCCTCCGTGATTTGTCCGAGATTTCGATAAATGGGACAAGTGTCAGCTACAAATGCAGTTTTTAATTTTCATTTATAAATGTGTTTTGTACCTGAACCGCACTCAAAAGTAATTATTTAAAAAATACGTCATAACTGACAAACGCTCCGTTTTAATGATATATCTGATCCTTCGAAACGCTGCGTACCGGGACAGCAAAGAAGCTGCTGATGCTCTCGTCCGACAAAGATTCACGCGCCGGGAGAGAGATGAATTCTTGCCTTGTTGATTTACGCAGTTGGAGGTTTTCTTCTTTTCTTTACTTTTTTACTATATCTCGTGATTTGGTTATGTTAATTTGTGATACAGTTGTTAAGTGATTGGTTGGAGTTTTGGGTTGCGTGCTAACTGCTTGATTGAATGCTTGAGAGGAGATGAGGAGTTGAATTTTGAAATTTGAGGGAATGTGTCCTTTGCTAATTGATTTAATAACATAGATTGATTTTTTTAGTGGAACCATCCTCATGAAACCTTTTTCCTCAATGAGCTAAATGCTAATGAGAATTGCTTCTTTACCGTTTGACGATTTATACACTATTGAACAAAAGCGACACTTTGTTCATGTAACAATTTCATCAGCCCTAGTGAGGAAGTTTTCCAGATTTATGTGAGCATATGGGCAACTGCACGAAATAGATCAGACATTAAAACGGGGTTGTCTTATCTCATTCTAATGTCCTTCCATTGTATTACTATAGAAGCCAATGCCTGAGTGCATGATATTGACGCTTTTGTGATTTTTCTAGAAGTAAAAAAGTTGTGGCAGACATATCCAGTTCCGGTTCTTTATCTCCTTGACATTTGTGGTATACATTGCATTAGTTTCAGATTTTCTATTGTGTTTTCTCTTCATTTTTCTCTCCGACTTCTCTGATTTTTAAATTAGCTGTTCAAAAGCTTAACATGTAAATTTTACAAGATGCTCTATGGAAGAAGATAAAGGTCACAGTCCTGCACATCATCAGCCATCAATTCATATCCTAGTTGCTCATGTGCTATGGCGATTATTGAAACCAAGGTGGTACATTCCCCGTACATTGTTTGGAACTAAGCATTATTCTCTACCGGGAGTAAAAAATACTAAAGCAATCGTCTCAACTTAGTTATATGTCAGACAGGATCCCATCTGATACATGAAGGTGCATAAACAAAGACTTATTCAATATTATTGAGACTTCTACCTAAAAAATTCAGACCAAAACTAGCTAACTCTTATGATGTTTCTTCTTCTGTTTTGACTGGGTGTTTGAGGTGTTATTTTCAACACAGGACCTCTCACATGTGAGAAATAGCTTGGCAGTAGGGCACTCATTATATGAGTCTAGGTTTGATGCATTATCAACATCATCACTTTGTTGGGTGTCCCAGCATAGTTGATCATCATTCATGTGTTTCCTCTTAAAGGCATCTCCCCTCGTAGCCTGCATTCCTGAACAAAGTTTGCTTTATTTCTTCTGCAGCCAGCGCCGTTTGTCCATCTGAAACCTAGGACAATTGAAATTGAGTTATTAAGAAAAGTTATTGCGCTAACCATCATTTTGATAAAGCTCCTCATCTTCTGAAAGGTGTATTAATATATCCGGTTGAGCAACTAGCTACATACCTGGGAGCATGCAGCTTGCATTGAGAAATCGTTGAAGCAACTTATGACACATTGCTGGATCTCGAGACCCAGGGCTTCGAGCGTGTTCACAGTGGATATTAGCAAGCCTGGTCTGGGTGTGCAGCAAATTTCGATTCGGGTATCCTTCTCACCCATCTTAACATCAAACTGGAAATTGGAACTAGTAGGTTAAGAATGGCTCATATTTAATGACTAGGACAACAATATTAAAATTTTACCTTGGGGGAATTTTCGGAATGTCCTTCATTTGACCTTAGCTCCTTCAATTTGTTGAGAGCATCAGCTCCAGTTTTGTCTTTTTCTTCCTCCTCCAACTTACCGACTTTTTCCAGGAGTTCTTTCATGTAATCTATGGTATCTGCTAGTATAGATGTTCTATCCATCTGGGAATAACACATTCATATGACAAGTTCAGAACGCAGAACTAACCATTAGAACTGAAAGTTATAACAACCCAGAATGATGAACTCACCTTACTTATTCTAGGCACTATAGATCTGAGCATGGAGAGTCGGTCATTTAGTCGTTTCCTTCGCCTTCTCTCAGCCATTAGGTTCTTCGAGGGCTGTCCACCTACCTTCTTAACTCCATTTATCCTTTCTCTGATGCCACCCGAGCTCTTGGAAGAACCCATGTTTTCATTAGGGGATAGAACCACCTCTAGTTTGCAACTACTTGCATACTTTTCTTCTTCCACGTGCTGAACACCATAGCTAAGAAAAGCGAACTCCTCATCCTCCATTGATGTGTAGTGGTCATGAATTGGTGGAAGTAGCTGAGTGTCATTGTTAATCTCATATGGTAAGGTGAACTGATCTGCTATTGTTGTTACAGGTGCAGTGAAGTTGGCATCAAAAGTGTTGTACACTTCACTGAAAGGAACATCAAAAAATTGCTCCATTTGCGGCATGGAGAAGCCTGTCCCCATTGCAGGATCAGTTGATGTGGTCAAAGCCTGAGACTGAGGCTCCTCTATAAAGTTACAGCTCCAGCCATCTGAGTATCGCTCATTCATCACCACTTCAGTTGGGTATGTGCTCCAGATATCTCTTCTCATAGCTATCAACTCCTCCAAAAGAAAAGGATGACTCAGCTCCATATCTGTGTCTTTCTCTCTACCTTAGTACACTCAGTAGAATGCCAGTCATATAAGTCCCTTATATAACAAGTGTCCACACTTCCCTATGCCCAAAATAATTTAATAAATATTTATTAAATCAAATAGAAAAATATACACAAAATGGGTCCTTAGTCCTCTAAACACATGCTTTCCCCTTCCAGAGGGCTCTTTGACCCACAGCTCTGTCTGTTAGGAAAAGGTTAGATTTAGATCAGAGACCTTGTCAGACATCCTTTTAAGAATTCTAATTGTGTAAAAAAATTTATATAATACATGTATTTTTATATTCTTGATTGCTGAATGTGAGCAAACAGAGGCCATGATGTCTCCTCCTTGTTTCTGTCTGTTATGAATGCAAAATGATGAGTCATGGAGACTCATCCTTCAATGCAAGTAATTTGAGTCCTCATGCGTGTCTCCGCAGTTGTTTTCGTGTCGTATAGTCTCGAGTTCATTGCATTGTCTCGTACCCTTCATCTGGTATCAATGACAACTATGCACGTCCTAGAGTCTTAAACAATTCAACCTGAATACATTTGAAATGCCGATATAAGTTCCTGCAATGATATCAAATTATAATACGAAGCCTTAAATTCATCGAATTGCAGATTGACCAGGGTTTATAATTTGTAGCTGTGTCTAATGTTAGAGTATATATTCTGCACTGGGAATCATGCAATGTGTTTTTTCTTGGGAAGCTATAACAAGTCACATGCAGTAACTCACTGCTGCTGCTACCCAATGTTGTACTGTAAACAGGGTGTTTAGCTGTTAGATATGCACACTGCAAGATACTCCTTTGGCTAATTATTATAAACTCATTACATGTGCTCTTTATTTCAGAGCTTGCTACTGTGCTGAGGTCTGTGATCATGGAGGAAGAAACTGATGGTTCTTGCTACTGCACAGTTCTCTATTATGACATAGCCTCAGAGTCTAATAAGAAAGGTTAGCATCTGCTTTATTGTACATTCTCTTGTTTACAGAGTGAGTTTTGGAGTCTACTATCCTTGCATTAATTGTTGTACTGGTTTTGGCAATAATTATTGTAGGAACTATTCTTAGTAGTTCATTTGTCTGATTTTGGGGTGCATGAGGCCATGAATGAGTTGAGTTTTAGACACTCAGGCCTTGTTTTTTTCAACTTGGATGCAGCTTCAGCTCCATTACAGTTTGATGTTATAGTTGATTGATTTCCCTTCAACCCCATCGATATGAAGTCAATTGGATCTATGAAGATCTCTGCTCGGGTTAGGGTTCAGGCTTCAATTTAATTTAATTACTGAATGATTTCTAGAAACTGAAGAGCTGCGTATGAGTATCCATTAGATTGCACGGATTTGAGCTATGCATTCCAAGGTTCATTGATTAGAAACATAACCATGTGTTGTCTTTTGTCTCGTTTCGCCATTTTTATTCCAGGAATGTTTCTTTCGTGTTCTACTTTACATCTCCAATGTTAGGCTATAAGATGCGTGAACTGCAGGAAAGCCAATCTGAATCTTCTCTTGGTCGGTCATAATCGAACAACTCAACGTCCATGAATTTTAGTCATAACCTATGTTTTGTTTGGTATAACTAGTGAAACCATGGGAATGCATGCCCACAATATTTCCTCGCATTGAAAACCACTTGTGTCACTCACTTTATATGTACACAAATATTCCAATGGTTCCGCAATTGGTGTCACTTCCAAAATCTCAGGACGATTATATTCTCCATTGCATTATATATATCTTACCTCATCCGAGTTTGACAACTGATTCATATGTATCTGCCAAACTGATCGTCGGATTGCATTTCAGGGTAATACATGGAAACATGGCCGAATTCGAATGTGATTTTGTCCTTGAAGGGAAACCAGGGCATGTGGTTTTTGGAGTTTAGTATGTGGGGAAAAGTGGGATTGACTAAGTCACAATGGCTAGTTAGATAGGTAGAGAAAGAGCTATGTGGTGTATAATATAAGCTCAAAGTCACGGATTTGGTGCTCATGCAAGATTAAATCTTTGCTTTGAATGAGTGGTTGAATTACCTTTTTATATATTCATTCCTTTTTTTTAAAAGTTCACGTGTCGACAATAGCTGTTGACATTGGTTTTTTATTTTTTAAAATTGGTAATGAACGGACAACTCCAAATTCATATTGTAAATATGTATTACTTTGAAATTTCATTCAAGTGTTTACGCCACAAGACCGTCTCTGTCTTGACCTATTCACATTGGTTAAGCTTGAAAATAAGTGACTGAATCTTTAATACAAATGTTGCAGTTATAAAATTAGATATATATATAATTTGATTTGCATTAAGCTGCCAAAAACTCAAACAAGTGAATCAATAAAAGGAAAGATAATATTCAGCAATAATCTCAATATATTCTTTATCAATTAAAACCATTTCAGCCTCATTTTCCATATACCAAATCCTCAAATCTATTTCAGTATGTTACAGTGAAAATCGGTAGCTGCACTGTGTGGAGAAACAACTCATGAAGAACTCCATCATGATTGATCCAAAGCATTCTTATCATTGTCAAACCCATCATCCTCTTCCCCAAACTCAATGTAAGAATTATTTTGTCCTTTCTGTGACATTCTTCATTGTTTTTATTCAATCAGTTCTCCTAATGTTATAAAACAAAAAGAAGTTTTCCTAATGTTTTAGTTATGAATTGGTTAGGCCGGGTTCAGAGATCACTCAATCATTCGATCACGTTATAAGTTATGAATGACTTTTTATGACTTTTTTTCATGTGTTGTCTTAACTTCCATTTTAGTAGGGCTAGGTAGTCTTGAGATGTCAATTATAAGCTACTGGTCATGTGTAATTTGGAACTTATATTTTCACTACTTTTCGATTCATTTTACAAGTTTGATGTGGTTATTTCCTCAGCTCTTTACCAGCATCAACCTCCATACATCCCTCCGATCATGCCTCCTCCTCAGTACCTAGGCCCTCCTCCGCTAAGGCGACCCGAGACTTTCGTCGAAGCGTGGTATTTTTTTTTTCTTTTCAAGATTTTATCATGACTAAATCATATCTAAGCAGTAATTTCATAAAAATCAACTTAATATCGCCTGACGGGATGCTACATTTATCAATGTCCGTTTTGTGGCAGCTGCGCGGCTATGTGTTGCTGTTGGTTGTGGGAAGGATGCTGCTGGAATTGGAGCTATCCCTGCTGGTTCTGTTGGTGCTACTGACAAAAGATCTCTCCATAGTTTTGTAAAGTTTCAAATAAATGTTTTATGTTCAGAGTTTACTATTTCTGCTTCCAAATTCTTGCTCAAATTCTCAACTGGAACATTTGTCTTGTTTTTATTTTAATTTTTTTAAAATTAATTTCCACTAGACACGGAATGGATAACGTCCAAATTCATTTCATAAGATGTGTCTAAAGGGTTTAAACTGCCAACTTCTTAATTATTTGACCAAGACTATGACCGCCAGACCACCACCTCTTCCGCGTTCATTTGTCTTGTTAAAATTTCGCTTCTGATAAGCTGCCCTGACTGTTGAGATATCTCAAAGAACTGCTAAATTGTGAAAATGGACATACATTACAGTAAAAATCATTCGAAAAACTTGGTCTTCAGCATCTACAAACAACTTTTATAGCTCTTCCTCTTCAGATTTTGGTGCCTCTCCGGGTTTGGTTTCCTTCTCTAGATATTCCTCTTCGATTGTTTGTTTGAGGATGAAAAGGCGTTGGATAACCATAGGTGGAGTCATCTGCTTGGCTTCTCTTATGTCGGTTTCTTCTTTGTTCAAATGGTATGAGTCCAACATTATTTTGATCCATTTGTGCAGCTCCTTGGGGTTTCTGTTCAATTGTAGACAACAAAACGAGAGGATATCGATATATCATTGAATTATAATCATCGGCGAAAGTGCAAAGAAACAGTGGGCATATAAGCTTTACGTGTGTAGAGCATTTGGATCTTTAGCTTGGTGTTCATCACCGGGGGAGAAGGCCGTTGCCAATGCAGAGAATCGTTCTTCAGGGTCAGTTATGTTCAGTAGATATTTAAGTAGCTTGATTTCTTTCGGCATAATGCTCCTAATACTGCTCTTCGTTGTTTTATACAACTGGTACATTATTTCCTTCACCTGCATATGACACATTTTCGCTCAAGTCTCTGGCAAAAATAGTGTGCGTTTAAGTTGAAATACGTAATATGTATCTTGATACTAAGGGCAGCAACATGAAATGGAAGCATGTCTAAGATGCTTACTTCATTTCTCATGGTTGTGGATTCTTTTGCCGAAGCCCATGCACTATTTATTAGTAGGATTAATGAAGAGTCGAGTGATTTTGCCCTGGCGAGACTATTTATCTTTTCGCAGGCGGCCTCGAGAGAAGGTGAGTTAAGGATATCATCAAATTTCTCCTGTGCAGTGTCGAGAGTGTCCACATAGTCCAAAGTATTATCGTAAGCAGAGACTGCTGCCAGGCATCTAGTCCCAAGTCTCGCCATGGCTGTTCACCGAAATGAAAAATCAACAAACTTTTCTTCAATACATAGGAATAATTTAAGAAAGCTCCGACAGCCAGACTTAAATTTGTCTGAATGCCAAGCAGTTAAAAACTTTTCTTCAACTATCTGAAAGCTGCAAATATCTATCCAACCTAACTACCGCATCAATCTAGTAAAATTTCTCGAGTCTGCCTTACCATCACGATCCTCCAAGCTGTCCAAGGTTTCCGAAAGTAACGTAAGATGGCGGAAGAACTCTTCAGTAAAATCTTTACGCCTCTTTGCCACTATCGCGTTAATATCCATGGGACTATCTTGCACCTCTTTGAGCAGCTCTGCGTGCCTATTCATCTCATCATCAATCTGAAATCCTCACATCAAATCAATCAACGCCATCGACAACAACATCACCAATACTGGCAAAAAAAAAAGACATGGAAAATTTATGCGCATACCTTCTTCACTTTCCGTCCTAAGCTGATCAACTTCTGCTTCATGTTGACATCGCTTTCTTTCTCGGCTCTAGCTCGGCAGTGATGGTAAAACCTCTCTCTATACTTACTCCACTCATCTCTGAAGATCAAATACTTCTTCCAGTCCTTCATCTTCGGCTTCTCGTTCAGAAACAAGTCAACAACTTTATCGCAAAATTCAGCGACCGTGAGCCCCTCAGCCACTTCGGCCTCCAATTTCTCCGCCATCTCCATCGCCGCGTATCCATTTACTCCGACATCTGAAATCCAATTACATCAAGTAAACGCAAAACCTTAACCTAAACCCTAAGCCCCAATTTGGGTGATAATTTTTTTTTCTCAATTGACCAAAATGAGTTCTTACTGGTTTTGAAAAAACTTCGGTCCGGTTTGCTGGTTCTGGTGCTACCGGAGTTCCATTTTGGCAGAAAATAAGGAGTTGGGCTAACCCTGCTATCTGGAAAAACGGAGTTATTCGAGGCTGAATAAGAAGGTGTGAAGGAAAAGGGGGATGACGTGAAGTCGAATTTGAAGAGAGTGGCCATTGATGACGTCAGAGCTCCGGCTCGGCGCTTGCTTCAGAGGACGAATGAAACAGAAGATGATTTGCAGCTTGACGACATAACGATGCCGTTTATAGCTGATGGCACCAAAAGATTTTAACGATACGGAACGACGCCGTATCATAAATGGAAGTATTTAAGAAAATCGCGCTAGAAGGAGGGGTCGAACCTCCGACCTTGTGGTTAACAGCCACACGCTCTAACCAACTGAGCTATTCCAGCTAGTTGTTCAATAGAAACGTTTTTTTATATTTCACAGTTTTTTAGAGTAAATGAACGCTTCAATTTTTCTTGTTGTGCATTTTAATGTACGGTTTGGTTGCGTACTTGCACGTGTACAAGTATGATACTAACAAATTTTTGAGTTATCACATAAAATTGGTTATTTGGTGACCAACTTTTACAATTTGATCATGGGATAATATCCACATAAATAGGGATGCACATCCGGTCCGGACCGGACCGAACCGGACCGAATTTTACGGGTCGGTCCGGATCGATGGACCGAAAGTTTTGAAAAGTATGAACCGAGGACCGGACCGGACCGGATATGTATGGACCGAGGACCGGACCGAGACCGAAATTTTGTGAAAATTCGGACCGAATTGGACCGAATACCTTTAATTTTACGGTCCGGACCGAACCCGAACCGGACCGGACCGAAATTTACGGTTCGGTCCGGACCAATGGACCGAAATTTCTGAAAAGTGTGGACCGAAGACCGGACCGGACCGGATATGTATGGACCGAGGACCGGACCGACCCGTAAAATTCGGTCGGTTTCGGTCCGGTTTTTCGGTTCGGTCCAAAAGTGTGCATCCCTACACATAAACATGAATGAACTAGTAGAAAATGAACACATGCCTGATTAATAAACTTAATTTTATACTTATAACAATTTTACCTTACAATTTATAAACCAAAAAAAATACATGTTGCTTCCTTGAAGACCATGAAACCACTTCATCTACTAGATAGACAGCATTAGCCTGATGTATTCTTCTGAGTTTCCACATCGTCAGGTCCATCATTTTTTGTATAACCCGTCAGAATAAATTCTTTTGTGTGAGAATACATAATCTCATAATCATTAGTACATCGATATATTGGAGTATACACTTTGCTGCAAGCAAGTGCAACTGATGCACGGGATGAGCCCAAAAAGTCTATTAGTAGCGTTGTTAGTGTCAGCGAGGAGGGTGGTGAAGATGAGGCAAACAAGGCGGTTAAGACTCCATGAATTGATGCATCTGCCAATAAATTTATCACATTCCAATAATTGGTAGTATTGTATATAACATTCGCAGTCTTGTATATAACATTCGTAGCTTAGTATATAACTACTGTACTCATAAAATTGGTAGTCGTACATAACATTCGTAGCCTTGTATATAAAATTCGTAGTTCTTAAATCAAAATTGGTAGTATTGTATATAACATTCGTACGTAGTCTTGTATATAAAATTGTTAGTTCTTAAATCAAAAATGGTAGTCTTGTATATAATATTTGTATCCTTGTATATAACACTCGTAGCGTTGGTATATAACTAATGTACTCATAAAATTGGTAGTCTTGTATATAACATTTGTAACCTTGTATATAAAATTTGTATTTCTTAAATCAAAATTGGTAGTCTTATACATAACATTCGTAACTTTGAATATAAAATTCGTGGTTCTTAAATCTAAATTGGTAGTCTTGTATATAACATTTGTCTCATTGTATATAACATTCGTAGCTTGGTATATAACTAATGTACTCATAAAATTAGTAGTCTTATATATAACATTCGTAGTTCTTGTATCAAAATTCGCAGTCTTGTAGATAACATTCGTAGCCTTGTATATAACTACTGTACTCATAAAATTGGTAGTCTTGTATATAACATTTGTAGCCTTGTATATAAAATTTGTAGTTCTTAAATCAAAATTGGTAGTATTGTATATAACATTCGTACGTAGTCTTGTATATAAAATTGTTAGTTCTTAAATCAAAAATGGTAGTCTTGTATATAATATTTGTATCCTTGTATATAACACTCGTAGCGTTGGTATATAACTAATGTACTCATAAAATTGGTAGTCTTGTATATAACATTTGTAACCTTGTATATAAAATTTGTATTTCTTAAATCAAAATTGGTAGTCTTATACATAACATTCGTAACTTTGAATATAAAATTCGTGGTTCTTAAATCTAAATTGGTAGTCTTGTATATAACATTTGTATCATTGTATATAACATTCGTAGCTTGGTATATAACTAATGTACTCATAAAATTAGTAGTCTTATATATAACATTCGTAGTTCTTGTATCAAAATTAGCAGTCTTGTAGATAACATTCGTAGCCTTGTATATAACTACTGCACTCATAAAATCGGTAGTCTTGTATATAACATTTGTAGCCTTGTATATAAATGTCACGACCCAAAAATCTAGGCCGAGACCGGCACTTGACCCATTGCCAAGCAAGCCTCTCACTTACTTCCAACCGAATACTTACTCTCGAATACGTGCATTTTAAATAAAATAACCAAAATAAAATAAATCACTAGAAATATAGCGTAACAAGTCTCTCTATTAACATCCTACCTAAAGTACAACGGAGCGACATGTCTAACAGAAAATGAAATAACTAGATAAAATAAAATAACTCCAACGGGATGACTGGTTGTGTGGCACCATACGTGAAAAGAAAAGCTTCCTCGAAAAGATGATAGATAGCTCCCGACTTAGCGACTCACTTATCTGAAAAAGATGGAGAAGGTGGGGGGTGAGTCTGGGGAGACTCAGTGAATAATTAATACACTTAATTACAACAACCATATTCATAAGCACATGTCCACAATCACATACTCCAAGTTTCACATCACAATAACAACATACGCAATAATGCATGAATGTCTACAATGCAACTATCAATGGCAGTCGTCACTGCCGGTCCGCCGGACCCTGTCACGAGCGAGCTGAGCCACAGCAGAAAAACCACAACTGCGCCGAGCCTCGCCAGAAAAACCACAAGCGTGCTGAGCCTCGTCAGAATAACCACAAACGGGCTGAGCCTCGTCAGAATAACCACAAACGGGCTGAGCAACGCCAGAGAACCACGAGCGGGCTGGACCTCGCCAGATTAACCACAAACGGGTCGAGCCACGCCAGAATCTCATCTCACGTCAATATGATGCATATATCCATATCAAGGTACTCCACATAAATCACATAATCATATCAATCAATCGCACGTCAATAGACACCACTTATATTTAACGTCTTCGCAAGACGAGGAGTTTCGTTTTCATCACTTTCGTAATCACCCAAACAATACCATATCACATGTCATATAAATAACGTATCATAATTAAGTATATTAACCACTCACTGTTCTCAACTCAATCCAACCTCCAGAAATACGAATATGATCACTATATTCAAGTGCAATCTCTTGGTCTTGTACCACCTGAAGAGGGATATAATGTTCAGCAACAACTAATTATTTCTAATATATAAGACAATTCAACCTCAAATTAACCATGTACACCTAACTGATTTAACCTAAAATCAGTCTGCTAATCTATTTCAATCTCCATTCAAATAAAACTTCAATCTTCCGTGTAAAACCGCCTGATCCATACACTTGGGTAGCAGAAATTCATGCATGCCACCATCCCTTTACTTAATTTGATATCAATCGGTAACACCATATATACCTCATGTCTAGATAATCAAAACTCGATATGCATAGAGAATCGGCTCTCACCTCACTGCTGCTATCAGTCGGCTGCTCCTTCTCAATTGTTTTCGTTCAAACCCTAATGACTCAATTTATATTTATATCCATTGGTTGCTTACTCTTATCTTTAAATTTTATTTTGAATTACTAATTGGATATTACCTAATAGGTGGCTATCAACACACGACTCACTATTTACTCGGTCAAAGAAATCAAGTAATTTCTATAATCACTTCTTAAAATTTCAATTTAATTATTAATTTCAATTGTTTGATAAACTTATCTTAATATCATCAAATAAAAATCGGGAATATTACATTCTACCCCCCTTAAAAAAAATTCGGTCCCCGAATTTTAAAGTGTCTTACATGCAGCACCAACATTAGGAGTATGAATATCTTGTACTCTCACTTGATTCCCTACTTCTTGTCTCTGATTCTGGCTGCCCTCTGCCTGCCTTGGAATTTGTCTAAACTCTCCTAATCCAGACTGTGCTACTGAAGCACCCATCACATACTGACCTCCAACATCACGCGATGCATCATATGAGTCCATAACAGAGGCGTGCAAGTGCACTGGACGAACTGGCAAATACTGTATACTAGCTTCACGTGTCGGGCACTGACTCATATAGTGTCCCTTCTCTCCACAACGAAAACAAGTTCTGATCTCCTTATAACAAACTCCTCTATGGGCACGTCCACAAGTCTTACAAGGAATTCGCGACTGACTAGATGAAGTAGAATTAATTCCTTGAGAACCATGTGCAGGTCGTCCAACATCCTGCGAGACCGTCCTATCATCTGAATATGATACATGAGATTGATGACTTCCTCTCTGACCATGCTGATGTCTACCTTCTCGAAGCTCAACCGGCCGATCATAACGACTCTCTAACTCATACTCCTCACGATGTCTCTTCCTCTGATCACGAGCAACTCTAGTCTCAAGCTCTCGGTCCTCAATAGCTCGAGCTTTATCTACTGCCTTAGAGAAATCCGAAAAATCTGTGCTACTCACTGCCCGGAAGATAATGTTGCGCAGCCCTGAGATAAATCGCTTGATTCGCATCTCCTCTGAAGACACCAAATGTGGTGCATAAGCTGACAAAGCCTCGAACTTATTCGCATATTCTGTGACTGTCATATCTCCCTGCTTCAAAGTCTCAAACTCTCGAGCTCTAGCATCCCTCACGGTGACAGGCAGAAATCTATCGAGAAATAAGATCTTAAATTCTTCCCACTCTATTTGTGGCTGTTGTGCACTCCTCTCTCTCTTTTTGATAGCAAACCATGAGCGAGCCACACCTCGCAATCTGAAGGAAACTAACTCTACTGATCTCCAGCTAGGGCAATGGAGGGCATCACAAAGATTCTCGGTCTCATCGATAAATTCTTGAGGGTCTTCGTTCATGTCTGTCCCACAGAAAGTCGGTGGTTGATGCTTAAGAAACTCATCCAGCTTTACTCCTCCATCGACGACATTCTGCTGAACAGCTGGTGGTGGAGGTTGCTGCGCGGAGGGTTGTCCCGCGGTAACATTCTGTGGAACCAACCCGTGTATCGCCTGCATCATTCCTTGCATCATACTCATCATCTCAGACATTGTGTCTTGTGGTGCATTCTGTTCTGCCGGAGGTGCAGGCTCTGGTGCGTTATGTGCTCCTCTCCTCGTCCGAGTACCACGAGGTACAACTGCTGGAATATGTCCCTCACCATCATGAGTATTATCACCTCTGCCAACATTACCATCACTAGCATTCTGGGAAGCGCCCCTACTACGAACACGAGATGACCTACGGGAATTCGGTGCCATCACAACCTATATGAAGGAATTTAGACCAATAAGAATTGGGAATTCAAGCTGAAGACATAACCGAATCAAAAAGGAATTTCCCTAAAGTTCCTAGCAGAACGTTGTTTATGGCGGTGGCGCGCTTCACTACCATAATCAAAATTCTACTAAGTCCTAGCTCCGTGTACTATAGGGACCGACCTAAGCTCCTGATACCAACTTTGTCACGACCCAAAAATCTAGGCCGAGACCGGCACTTGACCCATTGCCAAGCAAGCCTCTCACTTACTTCCAACCGAATACTTACTCTCGAATACGTGCATTTTAAATAAAATAACCAAAATAAAATAAATCACTAGAAATATAGCGTAACAAGTCTCTCTATTAACATCCTACCTAAAGTACAACGGAGCGACATGTCTAACAGAAAATGAAATAACTAGATAAAATAAAATAACTCCAACGGGATGACTGGTTGTGTGGCACCATACGTGAAAAGAAAAGCTTCCTCGAAAAGATGATAGATAGCTCCCGACTTAGCGACTCACTTATCTGAAAAAGATGGAGAAGGTGGGGGGTGAGTCTGGGGAGACTCAGTGAATAATTAATACACTTAATTACAACAACCATATTCATAAGCACATGTCCACAATCACATACTCCAAGTTTCACATCACAATAACAACATACGCAATAATGCATGAATGTCTACAATGCAACTATCAATGGCAGTCGTCACTGCCGGTCCGCCGGACCCTGTCACGAGCGAGCTGAGCCACAGCAGAAAAACCACAACTGCGCCGAGCCTCGCCAGAAAAACCACAAGCGTGCTGAGCCTCGTCAGAATAACCACAAACGGGCTGAGCCTCGTCAGAATAACCACAAACGGGCTGAGCAACGCCAGAGAACCACGAGCGGGCTGGACCTCGCCAGATTAACCACAAACGGGTCGAGCCACGCCAGAATCTCATCTCACGTCAATATGATGCATATATCCATATCAAGGTACTCCACATAAATCACATAATCATATCAATCAATCGCACGTCAATAGACACCACTTATATTTAACGTCTTCGCAAGACGAGGAGTTTCGTTTTCATCACTTTCGTAATCACCCAAACAATACCATATCACATGTCATATAAATAACGTATCATAATTAAGTATATTAACCACTCACTGTTCTCAACTCAATCCAACCTCCAGAAATACGAATATGATCACTATATTCAAGTGCAATCTCTTGGTCTTGTACCACCTGAAGAGGGATATAATGTTCAGCAACAACTAATTATTTCTAATATATAAGACAATTCAACCTCAAATTAACCATGTACACCTAACTGATTTAACCTAAAATCAGTCTGCTAATCTATTTCAATCTCCATTCAAATAAAACTTCAATCTTCCGTGTAAAACCGCCTGATCCATACACTTGGGTAGCAGAAATTCATGCATGCCACCATCCCTTTACTTAATTTGATATCAATCGGTAACACCATATATACCTCATGTCTAGATAATCAAAACTCGATATGCATAGAGAATCGGCTCTCACCTCACTGCTGCTATCAGTCGGCTGCTCCTTCTCAATTGTTTTCGTTCAAACCCTAATGACTCAATTTATATTTATATCCATTGGTTGCTTACTCTTATCTTTAAATTTTATTTTGAATTACTAATTGGATATTACCTAATAGGTGGCTATCAACACACGACTCACTATTTACTCGGTCAAAGAAATCAAGTAATTTCTATAATCACTTCTTAAAATTTCAATTTAATTATTAATTTCAATTGTTTGATAAACTTATCTTAATATCATCAAATAAAAATCGGGAATATTACAATAAAATTTGTAGTTCCTAAATAAAAATTGGTAGTCTTGTATATAACATTCGTAGCTTGTATATAAAATTCGTAGTTCTTAAATCAAAATTGGTAGCCTTTTGTCATTTCCGGCGACAACCGAATCTCTTCGGAAATGACACTTGAATCAAAATTCGTATCCTTTTGTCTGCTTTCGTCCCACATCTACATGGCTTGATTCGTCACCTTTAAAAATTGGCCCTACACAAAAGCAGGAAACTGGGACTGTACCATCTGTTTCAATAAATGGCGAAGATGACTCAACAATTGTCACAACAGATAATGACTCCAAAAAGCCTGGTCTCAAGAGCAGTCTTAGAAGGCACTCTTGTGAGAGTAATTGTGAATGTGAGGAACTGTTCGAAGAAATCTCAGGGGATGGCTGACGCACTGATTTACGGCGACAACGGAGAAGCATTAATTTTTTATCGAATAGTTTAGGGTTTTTGTTCCTGAAAATTATAATTTTTAATGGATTAAATGACCAATAAGCCCTTAATGCTTTATAAAACAGATTTTTAGTTTTAAATAAACAGTAATTATTAGAGCCATTGATATTAAGATTGAACGGTTTAGATTATTTCTCATTTGTCATGAAATCTAGCATTTCTCATTTGTCATGAAATCTAGCATTTCTCATTTGATCCTAACTCGCTCTATGTAACCTATCATCCTCTAGGTCAACCTGTCTAATTTATAACATCTTTTTTTAGTAAATTTTTTAAGTAAAAAAAAAGTAAATATCCTATTTGATTATTTATTAATTATTTGTTGTATAAATTAAATTTCTAGATTTTCAGAAAAATAGATTTTTCTAAATTTCCTAATTTTCTGAAAAATTTCGGAAATTAATAAAAAAAATATGTTTTGAGTATTTGTACATTTTTTTAAAACTTCTGAAAGCTTTTAAGTTTTTGTAAAACTTTAAATTATTTATAAAATTGTCGATGTTTTCCAATTTATTATTATTATTTTATATATTTTATAAAATTTTAATAGAACATTATTTAAAAAATTATAACATTTTTTTTCAATTTTATAAACTAACGGTGTTAATGGAAATCAATAATGGGGTTAAACAATGATATTGTTTTGGAAAAAACAATTGTCTTTTTGATTGGTACTGTAGCGGTATTGGTAGTTCAGTCCCTTTTTAAAAAATTGCATACATCGGACCAAATTGAAAATGAATGATAGTTAACCTAAATTCAATTAGGTCTGAAAATTTTGGGAATGTGAATGCTCGTTTAAAAAAGTTGAAGGGAGATCTTGAGAGCGCATAAGGTCTGTTCCGAGAACTGAAAGTAGTGCAGCCAAAGAAACTGAAATTATGAATGGCTTATTAATTCGAGAGGAACAGATGTGGCTTCAACGATCGCGAGTGTTATGGTTGCAGGATGGTGATAGCAACACCCGATACTTCCACTCTAAAAGCAACCAGCAGGAGAAAAACAAACAGAATTATTCAACTAGTGAATCAGGAAGGAACGTTATGTGATTCTGAGAGGGATATTCAATGCATAGCAGTTGATTATTTTCAGACATTGTAATTTTCATCACAGCTTGAAGTCACACAAGCTGAGAGCTGAATGATGGTCTTATGCATATTCCCTGTAGAGTTACGGATCATCATAATCGTTTACTTTATGAGCCTTACTCTGAAAGAGATATAACCCAGGCTTTTATTTCAACTTAATCCCTCCAAATAAAGCTCCAGGGCTTGATGGATTTCATGCTCTGGTTTCTTCCAGAGAAATTGGAGCATTGTCAAAAATGATTTTATTTCTGTTTGTTTATCTGTCCAAGCCACCTTAATAATGATACACTTATTATTTTTATTCCCAAACAGAAGGATGCTAAGAGAATGGAACACTTCAGACCAATTAGCTTGACAACTGTCCTCTCCAAAACAATAGCCAAAGCAATGGTGAATCGACTGCAAGATGTTTTACCTGAGGGTAATAAGTCCTGAGCAGTCAGCTTTTATTAAAGGCCGATTAATAATCATGGATAATTTCTTAATTACGCTCTTGAAGCTTGCACACTTTATCAAGCATGCTAAACATAGAAGAGATGTTTTTGGCTCCCTCAAGCTTGACATGTCGAAAGCATATGATAGAATTGAGTGGGATTTCCTTAAATCAATTGTGCTGCGGCTCGGTTTTAATGAAAATTGGGTGTCGAAAATCATGAGCTATGTCTCTTGCACCACATACAAGTTGCGTGAATCTCATCTGTCTGGCAGTTTCCCGGGTCTCAAAATAGCAAATCGTGCTCCCCCTGTTACCCACTTACTCTTTGCGGATGACTGCTTGCTTCTGTTTAAAATGGGAAGGGGATACAGTCAATGTTATAAAAGACTCTTTAGCTTCGTATGAGAAATTGTCGGGTCAGCGGGTTAATTACGACAAATCAGAACTGGTTCTCAGTCCCAATGCTTCTTCTGAACTGCGTCAAACTTTTGTGAATGAGCTATCAATTAGATGTGTCAGTTTAAATTTTGCAGGCATCGTGGATAAATATTGGAGCAAGACGAATGGATGGAAGTCAGGGCACTTATCAATTGGGGGACGTGAGGTTTTAATCAAATCAGTGTTACAATCTCTCCCAATATATCTTATGAGCTGTTTTCTGATTCCGGACAACATTGTCAAGAAATTGCAAAGCTGTCTGTTTAAATTTTGGTGGGGGGTGCAAACTGCCAACGTCCAACTTACTGGGTTAAAAATAGCCTGCTTTTGACAGAAAAATTAAAAGGTGGTATGGGCTTCAGGAATCTGAAATGTGTAAATCTTGCTCTGTTAGCCAAACAATGTTGGAGGATTATTAATAACCCTGAATTATTAATTAGCATAATCCTGAAAGCTAAATACTTCCGTGAAACTGACATGTTCAATGCCCGAATGGGTTATAAGCCATCAACGTGTAGGAGAAGTTTGATGAAGGCTATGGATTTACTAAAGGCTGGGACTCATATAAGTAGTGATGGCACCTTATTGTGGAAGTTTTCAAGCTCAGGGAGTGTTGATGTTGCAAGTGCTTACAAAGCAGCAACTGAGCTATACATCAATGATCAAGCTTTTGTTCCTGAAAGTTCCGATCAGAGATGTATCAAATCCTTTTGGAAAATGTTGTGGAAGTTACCACTCCCAAGGAAAATCAAAGTTTTTGGCTGGCGGAGTTATCATGACCCACTTCCAACTGGTCAGTGCCTGTACAACAAGGGTATGTCTGATTTGGTTGAATGTTGTATTTGTGGTTATCGCGTCGAAACTAGTTGTCATGCTTTATTGAGCTGCTGGTGGGCGAATGCAGTTTGGAATAATCTTAATATCCCGGGCTCAAACACTTTATTAATTTGTCAAAGTATTGCCGATGTTTTATTCTACTGTTGAAAGTCTTTCCCAGTCAAGACTTTTTCGCTTTGTTTGGTGGCACTATGGTTTATTTGGTATAATCGTAACCGCGTTAAACATGTAGCCACAATGGTATGGGCAGCTGATGCAGCGATGAGAATTACTAATCTGGCCAATCAATTTTACTTTTATAATAGTTTTTTTTTTTTTTTGATTGAGTGCTTTAGCACTAAAGTTGCAGCATCTGTTCTTTTTTTTTGATGCGCGGATAGGGACTTGAACCCGGGATCCTCATGCCCAGGTGGAGCGCTCAAACCAGTGAGCCAACTCACTTCGCCCTACTTTTATAATAGTTACTTGAATATAAATGCTACAAATATGTTGTTCTCGAATTTTGAATGGAGAAAGCCACCGCGAGGATTTCTGAAAATCAATTGTGATGCGGCTTGGGATGGCCAATCTAAAAAAGGAGCTATTGCTGCCATAGCTAGAGACAGTGAAGGTATTGTGCACGGTGTCCGAGCGCTGTGTCTAGAGCATTGCAACTCTAGTGAAGATTGTGAGGGTTTATCAATTTTTGAAGCGCTGAAGTTGGGAGCTAATATTAGAAATGATAAAGTCATAATTGAATCTGATTGCTCCAAAGTTGTGCATGCTCTCAACGTTAAAGCGGACGCTGTTACAAGGTCTAAGGATTGGTTCATTAGCTCCTGGGACTTACTTAATCACCATAAAGATTGATAGCTTTTTTCGTCAAGCGAGAGGCTAACGTGGCTGCTGACCATATTGCAAAATTTGCTCTTGTTGTTTTATACTTTCACTTTCACTTTCACTTTCACTTTGGATAGCTGCCCTTTTATACTTTCACTTTCTAGAGTGTTATAAGTCCACTTGTTGTTTGTTCTAGCCTTTGTATGCTTCATAAAAAAGAAAAAGAAATTTCGTATTGCATGTGAGCAGGTCTATTCAGATGGTAAGTTGCACTGTTTGGGAACTCACGATAAAGTGCAGACTTTGTATGTTTGCAGATTTTCAACATGTGTGGGTCTCATTGAGGACCCACGTGGATCAACATTTCAACAATATATATGGAATATGGATACTTTCAGTCTTATAGAAAACGGTCGCCTAGTGCGCATAGGCAGTGTTCAACAAAACGTTAGGTGGGAATTGAGCGGTCAGGATCCGAAAAGATTAATCGGGGATTAATCGGTTTTAAATTTTATATATTTTAAATATATATATATTAACAAATATTATGTTAATATAACTTTAAGTAAATTTTTAAACATGATGGACCGTATTTTCAAAGTAAAATATGATTTTAATACATTGGAGGATAAGTTTAAAACGTTATTTTTTAAAAAAAAGGGTACATCTGTAAGTATTTCAAACTCAAAGGATTCGGATATAATAAATTATTATTTTATAAAATCACTGTTCATCATCATCTTTTTTTCGATAGCCACTGTTCATCATCTTCAAAAACACAGAAAAACCCTAAACGCCATTGTAGACGGCTGTCAAGCTTTTTCATCCTCAAATGTATGAATTTTGAGCAATAATTTGGCCTAGACGCCTTAGAATCGGCCTAAATAACACCAACCCAACTCAAATTCTTCCTGTAACCGATTAATTGGTCCGTTTCGATAAAAACGGAACGGGTTCAAGAAAATTACCGTCTAGGCGGCCGTTTTCTGGAACACTGCGCATAGGCGATCTTTTTCATCAATCCGTTCTGATAAAGGTGGGTAAAAATCGGTCCGAATTTAAAAATTGTACGTACTGCATCGCAAAAGTGTGTTCGGTTAACCGCACCGCTTTTGGGAAAAGCAGTTTGTTAAAAACCGCACCGCAATCAAATAAAGCAGTACGGAAGCGGTTCTTTATCTCAGACCACTCGTTTTAAACCGTACCGCACCGCATATATAATTAAATAATTCAAAATTATTACATATAAAAATAATTTCAAGCCCAATGAGTCAGTTTATGAAGCTAAGAAAACAGAAGGATGTTGTTGAGATTAAGGACGAAGTAGACAAGTACTTCAATGAACCATCTGAAGACCCTTCAAACAAGGATTTCAATCTTTTGGATTGGTGGAAGGAAAATGCATCAATGTATCATATTCTATCTAAAATTTCCAAGGACATATTTGCAGTTCCAGCTTCTACAGTTGCTTTAGAATCAGCTTTCAGTGTCAGATCAAGGGTGGTGGATCCATTTAGAGCTACATTAACTCCTAAGATGGTTTAGGGGTTGGTTTGTCTAAATGATTGACTTAGGGATGGATCATTTTCCAAGTATAAAGAGCCTACGAAAACAGAACTAGAGCTCTATGCGGACTTGCGGAACTTGAAAATTTTGAATCAGATCCAAGTTCAAGAAAGCATGAATGATCAGGTATTATTTTTATGTATTGTCAAGTTCATGTTTTTTTATCACTTATATATTTAACTTGAGTGAAACTAGTATTTTACAGTAAGTAATCATCATATTACTAGTACATGTTGTTAGTTTCACTTGTTACTATTTTGCAAAGCTGGTGTATTTCACTTATTACTATTTTGCAGAGCTAGTGTATTCCACTTATTACTATTTTACAGAGCTGGTGTATTTCACTTATTACTATTCCTGTAATGAAGAAGCAAAGGAAGTCATGTAGTTAAATTATACTCAGACTTATTCAGCTTGTGCTGTGTTGTATTTGACTATATGTGTGTGAGTCCTGTAATTAAGGTATGTGTTGTTTCATTTGGGTCGGGCACAGTCAAGTGTCAGAGGTTCATTTTCTTCTTCTTTTTAATGTAAACTTTGAAAATCGGGGTTTAAATCGCACGGCACCGCACCAAATAAAGTGGTGCGGTGCATATTTAGTTTTAACTTTTTTAATGCGGTTGCGGATTTACCCTTAAACCGTACCAAACCGCACCACGCCACCCCTAGTTCTGATTGCTTCAAACGGACCAATTAATCGCCAATTGAATGGATTTGGGTGTGTTTAGGCCGATTCTCGTGCGTTTGGACGAAATAGTGGCTTGAAATGAATCATTTTAAGATGTACAAGCTTGCTGGTTTGTCCTTTGCCGTTAATGGTGTCGGCGGTTTCATAGGGTTATTCAATATAGTATGAGTAGTGATACTATCAACAAGACATAGCTCCCCACCATTGATATTTCCGTTGGAAAAACAACATGCACTACTACTGGAGTACAAGATTGATTCATTCTATAAAGAAATATAAACAATATATATGACTAATTGAAATAGAATTAACTCTTGACAAATTCATAATAAATAAAATAACTTCAGTTACGGAAATTAAATCTGTGTCATTAAAACCGAATTTAAAAAGTAAATACAAACAGGAAAAATAATCATGTTTCATGTACTACTGCTGGAGTACAAGGTTGATAACATGAGAGACGAATAATCTTTTCTCTAATTTATCTCCGTCTTCATTAGTCTCTTCACATAGTCTCAAGATTAAAACAATACAATATAGTTCAGAATTGTAATCCGAGACCTAATTAAAATCTCATATCCTCAAGTGCATCCATATGCATTCATATATTGCACGAGGTACAATGACCGTCCTCTAATGATTGAAATAATCATTTAAGCTCTTCCACCGTATCAGGGGTCTTTGACTATTAAGTTTTGAGCTTCAAGATCTCATGAAGATGATGACGAAGTAAGCACAATCCTTCTGGGATGCGCTGGAGTTTTCTTTTACAGAATCTCTCAAGTGGTTACATGCTAAAAGGAGTTCAACATCAATTTACCCATGTAAAATAGTTTCTTCCAGAAACATTAAGGCAGTACACTAAAGTCATGCGACGTAGACATGTATATAATAGTTAAAGCATTAAATTAAAACATTTAAATCACTAAGTATTGATCATACACATCCAACATATTTGATGACAAAATTCATGGTTCTGTCAAATACAACATGAATTGATCTTATAATCATCTTCTCCAGGAGATGATATGATCTAAGTAAAATAATTTCTTGGACCATTATTTTTCTTTCACTTACAAGAAAGGAAAATAGTACATTACTCTCTTCAAGGAGTGAAATGAAACATCCCCTTTAGGGGATGAAGATAAAGAAGAAAAATATTATATATGTATATGACCCCACTTCGAGGGAATTGAAAATATGTACTATACATGTATCCACTTCAGGTGATACATGTATATGATTCTACTTCATAACAGAAAACAAAGCATATATTATACATGTATCTACTTCAGAAGATAAATGTATATGATTCCTCTTCACGGAATAAAATAAAACATAAACTATACATGTATCCACTTCAAGTGATACATGTATTTGATTCCACTTCGGGGGAATCAATATCATAAACTACACATTCATACATCATGTGAATATAGAACCAATTACATGAATAAGAATATTGAGTTTTCGAATGCTATGCTATTTTGATATTCTCTACAAAGAGGACTCAAGGTTGTCATCATTGCATTGTGAACAAGAATAGAAGAGAGGATTAGAGAGGGATGATAACTGCTACCTTTGAGCAACTCGTGCTGATAAAGTGTTGTAATATAATAGGGAAGAAACAAGAGATGATAAAAATGTGTAAAGAGAATTTGTATTCTTCTTCTTCCATCATACTTTACAATGCCATCTATTTATAGGTTACATGAAGGCTAATGAAAGGACATGACCTTTAACACAAATAAAAGAGAGGTATAATGGAGTGATCAAAATGAGTCTAACCAAAGGTTAGACAACCAAAGGTTGAGTGTGCATTCATAATGTCATAATATCATAACATATAAAGTATAAATTCTAAATGAAAATCAAAGTAGTATAAAATAACATAATACTAAATAGGGAACAGATCAAATAAAAACCACAATTATAAATAAAAACTACAAATCCAACAAAATATTGTCACGTGCTTAATTGTTGGCCACTGGGAACATCTATGTTACATACTTATCGGGAGTGTTCGGTTGAGAACCTTTAAAAATTTGAGAACTTGAGAAATCTCATCATTAGATCATGATGCATCTTTCAATATGCGTGTAACACATGTCCAAAAAGCAAAGTAAAAAATGTAGCTTTCACTTTGCATTAAATGCATCTTGTAAAATGCACATGAAACACGTGTCACCACCAAAAAAACTTGATGATGCATTTTGGAAGGTGATGATTGAGATCTCAAAGTTCTCAAAAAAAAGGGGTTCTCATTTGAACGCTCCTATATATATAGGAGCACAAATGAGAACCCTCTTTTTTTTCGAGAACCTTAAGAACATTCTTTATGCATTTTCGTTTTTGCCTAAGTGCACTTTCTGAAACTTGAAAATGCATCTAGGCAAAAATAATACTCGAAACTGCACAATAAAAGAAAAAAGTGAGTGGGACACTTGTCACCTCCACATTCAAATATGCAACTTGATCCAATGGTGAGATTTGAGGTCTCAGGTTCTCGAATTTTTAGGGGTTCTCAACCGAACGCTCCCCTATATATATCTATGCTCGGTTAAGAACCCTTAAAAATTCGAGAACTTGAGAACCCAAATCTCATCATTAGATCATGGTGCATCTTTGAATCTGTATCTGACACATGTCCAAAAAGCAAAGTCAAAAAGGTGGCTTTCACTTTGCATTAAATGCATCTTAGAAAATGCACATGGGACATGTGTCACCACCAAAATGCATCTTGGAAAATGCATCTTGCATTTTGGATGGTGAAGATTGGAGTCTTAAGTTCTCGAAAAAATAAGGAGTTCTCAATTGAGCGCTCCTATATATATATATATATATATATAGGGGGCGTTCAATTGAGGACATGTCTTATGGTGAGGGTGTAGGGACTAATCTTGGCCATTGGATGAGGTTCATCCAATGATCCACAAGCTGCCACGTGTCACATGTGGTAGTGGGTTTTACTATTTGCTTTTTGGTAGTGGGATTTTACTATTTGCTTTATTGGATTTTGGGTACTTGGACACGTGGCGCACCCACAAAACACGGGGGGTTAGATGGATGATGATCTAATGGATGAGATTTGTCCCTACGTCCTTACCAAATTTGGGTGTCCTCATTTGAACACTCCTCTATATATATATATATATATATATATATATATAGGGGAGCACTCGGTTGAGGCAAGTTGGTAGAATGAGACTGTGAGGCACGATCTCGGCCTTCTGTGGTTTTGATCCAAGGCACGTGGCGAAGCCACGTGTCACAGGCGGCAATAGTAAATTTTTGTGTTCACACTGCTTTTACTATTTGGACACGTGGCGCGCCCTGATTGCACGGGGGGGGGGGGGGGTTTGGGTGATTGGCTGAGATCGTGCCTCACAGTTTCATTCTAATTTTGGTGCCTCATTTGAACGCTCCTCATATATAGGGGGCTCAAATGTGAACTCTTCTTAGGCTATGGACGTGTGAACCAATCTGGACCATTGGATCATATTGATATAATGATTGAGATTTAAAGGTAGTGGGATTTTACTGTTTGCTTTTTACTGTTGGTAGTGAGATTTTACTGTTTACTTTTTGCTTTTGTTGGATTTTTGGTAGTGGGACACGTGTCGCACCCACAAAGCACGGGGGGTTTGGATGTGTGGCTGAGATGAGTTCACACGTTCATAGCCTAAGAAGTGATTCACATTTGAGCGCTCCTCTATATATATATATAGGGGGCGTTCAATTGAGGACGGGTCTTATGGTGAGGGTGTAGGGACTAATCTGGGCCATTGGATGAGGTTCATCCAATGATCCACAAGCTGCCACGTGTCACATGTGGTAGTGGGTTTTACTATTTGCTTTTTGGTAGTGGGTTTTACTATTTGCTTTATTGGATTTTGGGAACTTGGACACGTGGCGCGCCCACAAAGCACGGGGGGGTTAGATGGATGATGATCTAATGGATGAGATTTGTCCCTACGTCCTTACCCTAAGAGGGTGTCCTCATTTGAACACTCCTCTATATATATATATATATATAAGGTGAAAATAAGCAATCAGCATAGATACACCAACAAGAATGGTGACCTGTTGATTAAGGAGTTCATTATAGATACTTACACTCGGATAGTCGGATTTGAATCATGGAATCACTTTTGGTACAAGAATTTAAATATGACAGAGACAGGCCAACTCACACCTTACCTCAATCTTTTTGTTTCATTCCCAAATCAATAGTACGCTCACATTTAATGTCTGCAAGTTGTTCATAAATTGTGCTCATATACTCTCTTTTTCTTTTGGCTTTATTCCTTCAATTTTCTCGACTACTAAGTCCTTTTTAGAGCAAGTTGATCAAAACAGCCCTCTAGCAAAAATTCAACTAACCAATGGAGAAGGCCGAGGATGAGAGAAAACACATTGTTCTGATCCACGGGGTTTGTCACGGGGCGTGGTGCTGGTACAAAGTTAAGACGCAGCTCAAGATGGCTGGCCACGAGGTCACAGCACTTGACATGGCCGCCTCAGGGATTAACACAAGGTCAATACAAGATGTTCGGACAATGGCAGACTACTCACAGCCTTTACTTGAGTTTATGGAAAATCTGCCTCCCAATAAAAAAGTCGTGCTCGTTGGTCACAGCCTTGGAGGAATGAATATATCCCTTGCTATGGAGAAATTCCCTGAAAAAATATCGGTTGCGGTGTTCCTTACAGCCTTCATGCCCGATACTGTGAATCCACGATCACATGTTATTGAGCAGGTATGTGATGTCAGTTATCTGAAGAGAGCGCTCAAATGGGAATCCATCTTTTTTTTTTCCGAGAACCCTCTTCTTTATGCATTTTTTCGTATTTTCAAACAGAAATTCATAAATCAAGGTATCAACCATTCTTATCCATTTCAGTTTTTTGCAAGAATGTCGCCAGCTGAATGGATGGATACTCTATTCACAACGCAAAACTGCCCCAGTGATCCCCAACAAATAATCTTTTTTGGAGCTCAATTTATGAAGCAGAGACTTTACCAACAGAGCCCAGTTGAGGTTCACCTCCACATTTGTCCTCTACAACAAAACTTCATTAATTTCCCAGTTGAACATGTTGAATTTCACTAGCTCATATAGCCTATAGGTCTATACGTGACGATGTGGGATATTTATCCAATTGCTTATGCTCAACGTACTGATCAATATTGACTAGTAATTTATTGAAGCGCTTTAAATAAAACATTTCTGATGCACATTGTACCTTTCATTTATATGTCAGGATCTTGAGCTGGCGATGATGCTGATAAGGCCAGGATCAACGTATTTACACGATCTGTCAAGAGACGAGAAGTTCACAGCAGAAGCCTACAGATCAGTCAAGCGGGTATTTGTCGTGTGCGAGGAAGATTTAGTCTTATCAAAGGAGTTCCAGCACTGGATGATCACAAACTATGGAACGAAAATAGATATCAGTGTTATTCCAAATGCAGATCATATGCCAATGTTCTCTGAGCCAGAAGAGGTCGTCAAATGCATACTGGAGGCCGAGGGCAAGTACGCATGACAGCGGCAGCCACAAAATTCCTAAACTTGTTTCTGCAATGACAAGTTGATAAGTAAAGTAAGAAGCTGGAAATGTATTGTTGAATGAAGCTGAATAATAAATAAATTGTACCTCGCTCTAAGCTTTACATTCTAAATAAATTTGTTCAAGAAATTGAACGATTTGGCATTGTTTAGAGCATTATTGAGACACAGCTGAAACAGTAGTTGCTACTCATAAATAGGCTCATACAGTAATAGGCTGAATTTTTACATGGATACAAATGTAGACCTGCAAGGCAGAAGTCTAATAATTTGTTTTTGTTTTGTTTTGTTGTCTTGTCTTGTTTTGAATCAATTAAATTGATTGCCTTTTTTTTTCACTATCAACAAAAAAATTGATTGCCTTTTTCCAATGGGCTTTGGGATTTATAATGGGCTCATCTTAATAGAGAGTCAATATTGGTCGTACGAAGTCAACGGTCAACGCATCTTTTTCCCAGAAACTATTCAGCTGTTCCTCTTCTCCCCATTTTACTGGAAAACCCTAAAATCAAATTACAAAAATCCATCCGACCGTTGTGGACCAACGCTCTCTCCGCCATGCCGACACTAAAGAGCCGGAACAGATCTCCCAAGACTGCCGTTACGAAAAAAACAGTGACGACTCCGAGTCAGTGCGCGACTGAGGAAGACGAGAGTTACGAAAATGTCGGAGCGGAACTGGAGGAGGAGGAGAGCGACGTGTTGGACTACGAGCAGACGAGAGAGAAGAGAATCAAGGAGAACATGGAGAGGATGCAGAAGCTTGGGATTTTGGATATGTCGCTGCAGCTTAAATCGGCTATAATGTCTAGCAAGCCTGCTCGGAAAAGGAAAACCCTAGATTTTACGAATACGCATGTGCGGGAGGCGGACGTGCTTCCTCGACCTACTCGACGGTCTTCCAGGTGATTTTGAATATTTGAACAGAAAGGAGCAGATTTGGAATGGTTTGTGGACTAAATATATGTGTTTGGTAGGCTTTAGAGTGGTGTGGTTCCTGAAAAATATTGGTTGATGAGAAGTGGACTTAGCATTTCTTTGGTAGATAAGATTAGAGAGATTTGCTTAATCTGTTGTGCCATTTAGCTTTTTTGAAGCTGACAGATTAAACTCGTGTAGGGCTCATTTTGCTAGAGGGGGGATTTTAATAAGGGATTCTCACACAATGATGTCAGTATAGGGTTTTATGGACTGAAAATGTGAAAAAAAGGTATTGTCTTATTATTATGGCTAGTTAACGACATACTATTTATCAGAGGATATCCCAGTGTGAAATGAAAAAAGGGTGCCCTTCTGTTTTAAAACTCGGCATAATAAAGAATAGCAAATTTTGTGTTTATGGACCCATATTGATGTTCAGAGGCTGTAATCTGTGTTTTTACTGTGTATGGTGTACTGAAAAAGGGCCTTTATTTGGATGTTACAGATTGCAAAATGTTACTCCTGTTAGCTATGTGGAAGTGGGAGCAGAAAAAATGGGTAACACCTCAAGAAGTCGGGATATTTATCTCGAAGTTGGTTCAAAGCCAGAGGTTTATACTGAAGAGCATGACAAGCTCCTTGGTGACTGCAATACGAGCTGGACACTTTTTGTAGATGGATATGGGAAGGATGGTAAGCGGATTTATGACTCGGTGAGGGGAAAGACATGCCATCAATGCAGGTCGGTATATATATTCCTAAATTGGTTGAAAATGGACTAATATCGCATAAGTATTAGGTCTAGGACTAGCTGTCTTATATTGGATATTTACGAGTGCTCATGCAGACAGTTCATGGTATAAACGTTTTACCAAGTTGATTGAACCGTCTCATGCCTCAGTTATTCTGTATCTTGGTCATATTTGTGTGTGCATGTATTTTCTTTACTCGATATTGTTGATGAAGGATTTGAAAATGTTGTTCTGCAGGCAGAAGACTCTTGGTCATCGTACTACTTGCAGCAAATGTAATTTGGTCCAAGGACAATTCTGTGGAGATTGTTTGTATATGAGGTATCCCCAGCACAAAATAGGACAGTGCGTAGTTTTGTTTGATTACACCTCAGCTGTTTTTCTTTTCCCTACCTAATTACTTGGTATTCCCTGCTTATTAACCCGCAAAGAATGTCTGGACCACTTCATTATATGCTTGCTTGAACACCATGCTTAGGTATTAATTTGCAATATGCTTTTACATACTCTACATTATATTGGATTATGTAAACTGAAACATTTCTTCTGTAAACTGGAAACTGATAAGAATCAGTTTCTGCAAATGCCACTAATTCACACTGAATTCCTCACTCAACATTCTTCTCTGTCAGACTATGCTATGATATTATTGACGTCCTGAAACATGACCATATTGTCTATAGATATGGAGAGCATGTCTTAGAAGCTAATCAAATTCCCGAGTGGATTTGCCCCCCTTGTCGCGGAATATGCAACTGCAGTCTATGTCGGCAAGCAAAGGGCTGGGCTCCTACTGGGCCGTTATACAGGAAGGTAACACCTCATGCGTCACTTGTAAATTATAAACGCTAAAATATGAGACCCGTGGCTCACTGTTCTATCTTTTATCCAGATTGCGAGTTTGGGTTACAAGTCGGTCGCTCATTTCCTATTTCAAACTCGCCGTTCACAGACAGATGATGAGAATGATCCACAAACCGAAACTCCTTCAAGCATGGCATTACCCATTGCCGATGATTCTCCTTCTATAACAGATAATGTGCCTGATGTCATTGCACAATATTCTGATAATGACAATGGCAGAACCGATAGCGAGACCGAGGAAAAGAAAGATGATGATATGCATGCTGAGGATGGTCACAGCGCCGAACAAACTGGTGTAGATCCAGATAGTGGAGATAATGAGAATTCACCCAAGGCAGAGGTTGAAAAGAATGCCCCGAAGGGTAATTTTGCTACTGATCATTCAGCCTTGGAAGTTACTGATGACAACAAGCAGGAAAACACTAATATTTATGTTGCAGAAAATGGTATTAGCACTGAACATATGGGAACATACACAGCTATGGAGACTGTAGAGAATGAACATGAATCAGAACTGGAAACTCCTCTTCAAGTGAATGATCTTGCCACCAAAAATTCCAATGCAGATGTAGGCAACGGCACTAATGAGAATGAACATCTGGCCATCAAGGGAATGCTTGCTCAGGATCAGGAACATCTTGATATTAACACTCCAGACAAAACCTCTACCAGGAAAAGGCAAAGTACAATTGTTGAACCGAGCCCAGATAGTATAGCTGGAAGATTAAGGCTAAGGCGGAAGGGGCTCTGGAACTTCGAGTCCACTAATTGATCAGGTTCAGGCTGGCTATGTTTTCTTGCCTGCGCACTTCTAGCATTTTTTGTCAGCAGAGAGCATTTGCGTCTTGTTTACCAGCTAGCAACTCTGCTGAGTATTTTGGTATCTTTTTGCGGCAACACATGCTGTCATCCCCCTTTTTGTAGATGGCTAGGGCAACGGCTATGTATCCTAAGTCAGTGAATTCGGTGTAAACTGTTAAGCATTTCAATGATTGACGTGACATTATTTTCTGCATTTGTGTTATACCATAGGTTAACATTATTTTCATTGTTGCGCTCAAGGGCAATGGCGCAACTAGTTTAGGTTCTAAATGATAGTCGTTAATATTTAATCACTGATGGAGATCTGTCAATCTTACGTTTCTTCCAAAAGTTCCTCTTGGCGGCCTGGCAATGAAGGGCCTCTCATTTGATTCTGGAGACTAAAGCTTTCAGGAGTATTTTTTTTTTTGGAAAAAAGCAGCTCCACTTTCTCCAGTGGAAGAAATTAGAACTGTTCTTGATAGTAGAGTGAGAGTGAGGGGCATGCTGTCTACATTTTCTCAGGTTTTGAATACTTCCTTCATGTGTACTGCAAGTAATGATTTAATCAGTCAAACATTGGGTTACAGTCTGCCTGATACTGTGTATATCTGTTAACACTTAACAGTGAAGGTGCCTTTTTCCTCGTCTGTTCGTCTGCTGATTGTGAGAAACATTCCATTCAATTCTTCAGTATCTTCTTCCTAACTATCTCTCTAAACTCAGTCACGTTGATTATACTTTCTTGAGAATCAGATTCTTCTTCTTTCAGTTGCCGCTGTTTGATCTGAGTTTTGACATATGTAGATTTCATCGTTATGAAGCTTGTAAATATAATTTTAGATTTAAATAAAGAGTGCGGTTTAGGTACAAACCAAATTACATATAAAAACTACAAACCACTATTCAAGCTGACACGTGTCCCATTTAGTCGAAATTCCGAACAAACACGCGGAGAGATATTATAAGCATTCCACACTGAGGGGTATAAAAACTAATAATGCTATTTTCAATTTAGTCCTCGAGTTGTTAATGATCAGACTTAAAAAATAATGATCAGACTTAAAAAAACAATGACCAGACTTAAAAAAACAATGATCAGACTTAAAAAACAATGATCAGACTTAAACAGTCAATAATCAGACTTAAACAGTTAATGATCAGACTTAAGCGTTAATGATCAGACTTAAAAAACAATGATCAGACTTAAACAGACAATGATCAGACTTAAACGTTAATGATCAGACTTAAACCAGTAATGATCAGACTTAAACAGTTAATGATCAGACTTAAAAAACAATGATCAGACTTAAATAGTTAATGATCAGACTTAAACAGTTAATGATCAGACTTAAAAGACAATGATCAGACTTAAACAAGTTAATGATCAGACTTAAAACAGCAATGATCAGACTTAAAACATCAATGATCAGACTTAAAAAACAATGATCAGACTTAAACAGTTAATGATCAGACTTAAAAAAATAATGATCAGACTTAAACAGTTAATGATCAGACTTAAGCGTTAATGATCAGACTTAAAACAGTAATGATTAGACTTAAACAGTTAATGATCAGACTTAAACGTTAATGATCAGACTCACACCAGTAATGATCAGACTTAAACAGTTAATGATCAGACTTAAACAGTTAATGATCAGACTTAAAAGACAATGATCAGACTTAACCAGTTAATGATCAGACTTAAACGTTAATGATCAGACTTAAACCAGTAATGATCAGACTTAAAAAAAAATGATCAGACTTAAACAGTTAATGATCAGACTTAAACAGTTAATGATTAGACTTAAACCAGTAATGATCAGGCTTAAAAAACAATGATCAGACTTAAACAGTTAATGATCAGACTTAAACAGTTAATGATCAAACTTAAACTAGTAATGATCTGACTTAAATTTGATGTTTCTGCGCCTGTGTCAGAATTTGATGAACGCCTAGTGTTTTTTGTGTGGAAACGGCATTTTTGAGCAAAACTCATAGCTTTGCTATGAGCTCGGTATTTTAAAGGCAAATTCCTTCATCTGGAGGGTGAAATTCGCTGTTTTTAGTCGACAGATGAACAGTACACAAAATTTATTTTAAGTCTGATCATTTTGGTGCGGCTTTAATGTCAAGGCTGGGCGCGCGGATTTTAGGACGATTATACCCCTCGCGTCTTTTATGTATTTTTAAATAAGTCCGCGTTAATTTTTTTTATTTACAAAAAGAACCCCGAACGGGACGAATTCTTATTGGTCGATATTTACACGTGTCAATATTTGGTTGGATTTGTAGTTTTTATTTATAACTTTGGTTTGCATTTGATCCAGATCCCTAAATAAATACAAAAAAATAAGGGCCATTCCATATAAAATGTTTGGAAATTTATTTTTTCTCATAATGTTTAGAACTTCTCATATGATCCCAGTCTTTGAGTTTAAGCTTGTTTTGATACTAAATAATTTGTTTCTTATAATAATTTTTTTTTTTGATGGAACATGCATTCATTCAAGGAAAAGAAGTCACAAAGGCTTACAAACAGGTGCCCAGGGGGACACGGTTACAAAGCAAAAGGGTACGACGAAACGAGCTACAAAGCCTGGCCGACCGACCACGGTGGTCGACTCTAAGGAGCCCAGGCCCCAAATACGCACACTCGTACCCTTTTGAAACTAAAAAACTAAAAAGAATTATTATCTTTGTAGTACGGTATGATTTAAAGCGAACAGTTTGTTATTGTAGTTATAGTCGTTTTTGAGCTATCATATTCAGATTTTGACGTAGAGTTTCTGACCATTTAAGTTTTGTCCATAGTCGATGTGAACACCAACCGGCAAATGCACTTACTCAGTACAAGATCATATAAGTTCATAGCTATCGATGGGTTTGAACTCTTGAATTGTCATTAGAAGACAAGGAGTTCAACCAACTCAACCACCACCCTGTTGAGTGTTGGCGGTTTATTTACCAATTTTGAACCATCTTAATTTTGGTTGAATCAATTCGAACCGAAATTGAACCGTTTATGTGAACCATAATCCTGAACAATAAAGTATAAATGAACACGAACCCCAAACCTAAAACCCTATTAAACCCCAAACCGTTTAATCTCTCTTCCTCTCCTCCAACCCGCCAAGCAGCAGCAGCACCGCCTCTACCTCTGCATTTCACACAGCTTATTATTTTTTGTTATTTTGTTGTTGTTGTTATTGGGTTTGTTTTGCAGGTAACATATACTTACAATGGCAATCGATGGTAGCTTTTGCGCTGATTTCGAGCTTCGGAGGCTTCTTGCTCGTTGCCCTAAGCTGGGGTCTGATGCCCAGCTGTCGGCGCTGGCTGAAAAAGTTAGATTTTTTTGTGTTATTAGGGTGTCATGGGTTTGTAATTTTAAGTGAAGATTTTGATTGGTTTGTTAAATTTATTTTTCTGGTTGTGTCTGCAGAGTTGTGGACTGACTGATGAAGAGGTCGTGAATTCAGTAGCTGAGCTATTTATTAATCCTAATTATACGATTCCGTTGGTGGGTTGTTTTCGTGCTATAGCTCAGAAAATTGTTGACAAGGCTGTGGCTGTACTTCGATTGGTACCGAATTTGAGGTCTGATGTTGCTGGGGAGGATACAGGACAAATTTGTGATAATTTTGATGGAGGGGAGGCAGTGAGGATTATTAATTTTCTTGTTCAAAGAGGCAGGGGCTTGTATCTTCACGAGCTGACTTGTTTAGCCCTTTGCCGTGCTATTGATTTGGTTCCTTCTCTGCTGGGGTAATCTTTGTTTGGTTGCTTTTTTTGTTGAGGACGCAAAAGAGTATCTTCATAATATACATGTAGACATCTTATTAATAAAATTAAGCTCGCTGCAAGTATATCCTGAACCATCACAATTTTTTGATATAATTAGCTTTTTCAATATCGTGCAGGTCTGTCTTGAGATATTTTGAATTTGCGCCACCTCCTTTTGAACGCATTCTAAGTAGGAGAGAGTCTCTTGACTTGTCGTCCAAGGTAGGCTGATGTGTATTTTTCATACTGGAGAACTAATTGTGTATTATCATTGAATTCTTTACTGAAAAAATACATCCGTTCACGTAATTCCTGCATGTTGCTTCCAAAACCATAAAAAAGTAATTTTCATTTATGAAAATATCTTGTTCTGCTTCTATATCCATTGACATCATTGCTATCAGGTTCGGTCATAGGCGCTGGCTAGTGTAATTATCTGGTTGTTATGTTACTGAATTGACTATTGTATAATGAAAGTGAGGCTTTTGTCTTTCAGGCCTTGACTTATCTGCTATTGAAGTCTGCTCGGACATCCTACCGGCTTCTCTTATTGGAGACTGAAGTTTTCTCCAATCTTTGGGATTGGTCTTGTTTCTTAGATCTTGTACAACAATCGTCCAAAGATGACAAGTGTCTCAGCGTCGAAATACACAGTGATAAATTGGATTTGAGTTGGTGCGGAGTTCAGATACTTTCAGTAATTCTCAAAATGAGCATTCGATTTGATCAGAGTTTCCATCCTGAAGAAGTACCCGAAAGCTTAGCACGGTTGGTTTTGTTCAGTCAAATTTTATGTCAGACATTGCTACATGCTGCGTCAATAAGCATATATTATGTTTTTACATTTTTTTAGGTGGGAAGAACTGCTTTTAAATAGAACTGGAGACGGCAATACTTCTTTTTTCCGGTTAGTTATGTGCCTTTGGTGATTGCTATTTTTATCTCCTGTATTTATTTATTTTATTTCGCAATTCATGTATGTTTGTCCAACTGATTGTTGTGTAATTTGTGAAGCCTCGTCCTATGAGTTTTTACTTTATTCCGTAGGTGGAGGGAGTTCTGTCAAGATGTATCTCTGGAAAAGGCTGGTTGGTACTTGGAACCATTAGAACCAAACACGAAGGTGCCGAGTGAAAATGGCTTAACCAATACCTCTGCCCATTATCATACCATCCATTCTGAGCTGCTATCTGGATCACAGTTATCAAGGACTAAACTAACCATCTCTAACAAAAGGCTCCAACAATGGTATTTCTTAAATCATACTCGTAATTGTACAATGCTTACTGTATAATCGAGAAGTAGCTTGTGAGTATCATGTTGTCCTAATGAGTTATATATTATTAACGTGTAGAAACTAACATTTCCAACTCATTGGGAATCAGCTTTATATAACTGATTTTCATTGTCGCTTCCCATCAAATGCATAGTTGATTTCGCATGTAAAAAATAAGTTTCCATACAAATCATGGGATGTGCTGAACTGTCATCCCTAAATCAAACTTGTTGTACTCTAGATTTGCATAACTATATGCGAGTCAAATAACCGAACTGCTGAGTTTTCTGTTATCGCTCATTCTGCTGGCTGTTGCTATTCGTGGCATCTAACAGCTACTCTGTCCCATAAAGGAGCAGTTCCGAGCCCTCTATCTATGTCTTGATTTTAGTACATCTAATGCACTTTTCTTTATATGCGTAGCTCTAGGGTCAATGATGCTGTTGCTGGTCCATTCGTCTTGACTTCAGCATTAAAAAAAAGTTTTGAAATGATTGTTTTGGCAATGAGTCAAAAGTGGCCTGTACTACTTCATGGTCCTGCTGGTTCTGGTAAAACTGCTCTTGTTAACACATTGGCCACAGAGACTGGGAATCAAGGTAATTAGTTAAATCTCACATTCAAGGGTGGAAAATATACCGTAGGTGTTACTAGAAGGATCACTCACTCAAAAACGATGTGTTATTTTGGCTTGATCATGTATTTGGTATGGTGAAGATTGAATCATTGTGCCATGGGCTTTATAGCTGGTAGTACTACTGTACTAGTTCTTCTCATCCTGATCGCCAAATAACTAAAAATAATAATGAACCCTCAAAATGTGCATTCTGGATTCTATGTTTGCTTGCTAACATAATTTCTTTTGCACAGTTCTCTCCATTCACATGGATGATCAAATTGACGCCAAGACATTAGTTGGAAGTTATGTCTGCACAGAGCAGCCAGGGGAATTTAGATGGCAACCTGGTTCGTTGACCCAGGTTAGTCCTGGTTCAGTATAAGTGAATTTTAATTTCGAAAGGTATTCCGTTCCTGTGCACTAATGAGTGTGATCTCTGGACAGGCTATTCTCAATGGATTGTGGGTTATATTTGAGGACATTGACAAGGCACCTGTGGATGTGCAATGCATTTTACTACCCCTATTGGAAGGAACCAATTCATTCATAACTGGTAACGGAGAGGTAATTAATTTTCTTGTTTTTACGGTGACACAATGACTTAACAGGTTGTTTTATTTATTTTATTTCGTCCTTATGTTTTTTAAAACCAACTGGTTGTGTTTATTTAATTGCCACTCTTTGCATGTTTATTCGCACTCATGGTGTGTGACGTTTTGTAATTTGTTGACATTTATCCATTACTCACCCACTAAGCAGAGCCGTAAACAGAGTTTCTTGATACTTTATTTTGGTCAGTACAAACATTGGCGATTCATATGCATGTGTCTCACAGGTCATTAGGGTTGCAGAAAGTTTTAGATTAATATCCACAATTACGACCTCCAAGCTCGATGCATCTCTAAATGCGAGAGGTATTCATATGAGAAACTCATGCTCCTTCATTTAGTATTATCATGATGCTGATAATCTGATATGAACAATATGTAATTAACTTTTCTGGTACGGTAATAGGTGGGAACTCTGTTGCCGTTCTTTGGAGAAGAGTAATGGTTGGGCCTCCAAATGTGGAGGATATGCAGAAAATTGTAGAGGCATGGTACCCAAGTTTAGGATATATTTCTGGAAAAATCGTCGGTACAAAATCTTGCTTTTATTGTGCCTGATTTTTTTTCTCAAAATTGCTGGATATCTCTCACCTACTTATTTTTCGTGCAGAAACCTTTGAATATGTTAAACTGGGCTCTATTCACCGTGCTGAAGCACCTTCGTCATTCTTAGTCAATAAGTTCTCATTAAGGTAGTATCTGCTGCTTAGATATTTTTCAGCATGTCATTTCAGACTGGCTCCATCGTAACTTTCTATATGACAGGGATATTCTGAAATGGTGCAAGAGAATCGCTGGTTTAGGTTACAATTTCACGGAAGACGGCTTGTCGCCTTATCAGTGTCAATGCATCTATCAAGAGGTCTAATAACTGCACACCCCACTGGCTGAATTAGCGAAAAAATACATTTGATGTTTATCACTTCTGATTTTTTGAACATATATATCCAGGCTGTGGATGTTTTTGCAGCGTTCGCAGCAACAACAAATGATCGTTTGAACATTATGAAACTCATCGCCAAGCTATGGGCTGTTCCATGTTTTGCCATAGAAACGGTCTATCCCCCTAACAAACCTGTACTTAAGGTATTTTGTATTTCAGTGTTGTAGGAAAACAAATTTGTGAAATGTAAAATATGTCATGTTTACGGCCCCTACCGTCCTGCAGGACTTTCCGTCAGAGTCAAAAATTGGTCGAATCACCCTTCCAAGGGTCACCTTTCAACAAATGCGAATGAAATCGGGTGACAAAAAGAAGGCTTTTGTTGAGCTCAAAAGCTCAGTTCACACCCTTGAGAGGATCGCTGCCTCTGTCTATTTCAATGAGCCTGTCCTCTTAGTTGGTGAGACTGGTACTGGTAAAACAACTTTGGTACAAAATCTAGCTGCAAGGGTTGGTCAAAAGCTTAGTGTTCTGGTACCTATTGAGCTCCATGAATTATTGTCAACATTTTCATGATTATTCCAGATAATTTTGTAAATGCCTTTTCCTTGGTGCAGAATCTAAGTCAGCAGACTGATGTTGCTGATCTATTGGGTGGCTTTAAGCCTGTCGATGCACAATTTGTTTGTGTTCCACTATACAAAGATTTTGAGGCTCTGTTCTCTAAAACATTTTCAATGAAGGTGCATTTCAAATACCATTATTGTTACATCATTCTCAAATTTTATTATTCACGACTGTTCATAAGAGGCAGAATAATTCGGATTATATGATGTGCAGAATAATTCAGACTACCTGACTCGAATACAAAAATATTTAAGTGATAAAAACTGGAGAATGTTACTTGTTGGATTCCAGAAAGGTGTTGAATTTTACCAAAACTTATATGAAGCTGAAAAGGCCAAACCTGGCAAAAAGCGTAAGAAACTTTTAGATGGGCAGTTATACGGAGAATGGGAAGAATTTGTGATTAAGCTCAACGGCGCACTTAGGCAAACTAGCACTTCTTCTGGAATGATATTCTCATTTGTTGAAGGGGCTTTTGTTACTGCACTTCAAAATGGAGAATGGATATTGCTCGATGAAGTCAATTTGGCTCCGCCAGAAACTTTGCAGAGAGTAATTGGTGTCTTAGAAGGAGAAAGTAGCTCGTTTTGTTTGGCTGAGAGGGGGGACATCGACTATGTGTACCGGCATCCAAATTTTCGCATTTTTGCATGCATGAATCCTGCAACTGATGCTGGGAAAAGAGATCTTCCAAATTCTTTGAGGAGTAGATTCACAGAGTATTATGTTGATGACGTGCTGGACGATGAAGATTTAAATCTTTTTATCCGTCAGTTTGTTGATGAGAACCATGCGAATGGAGAGCTGGTAAAACAGATAATGTGTTTCTACAAGGAAGCCAAGAAAGAATCTGAAGAAAGACTTCAGGATGGAGCTAATCAAAAACCACAATACAGTTTAAGGTCTCTTTACCGTGCACTAGAGTATACCAGGAAGGGAAATGCAATTTTTGGCGGTCGTAGTCCATCTCTGCCACTTTACGATGGGTTTGCCATGTTTTTCCTTACACTGCTCGATGCTCCTAGTGCCAAGTTAATGGAGAATTTAATTTCAAAATGTTTGTTTCCAAGCAAAAAACTTCCCCCACGTGAAGATTATGAATCATACCTTAAGTGTCTCAGCTGTCAGCAAAATCCCACGTCTGATAGCTTTCTGGAGAGCTATGTTCTGACTAAAAGCGTAAGGGAGCATCTCAGAAACCTGGCACGGGCTGTTCTAATCCGAAGATACCCTGTCCTCTTGCAGGGACCCACATCCAGTGGTAAAACTAGTCTTGTTCAATATCTTGCTGCTAAAACTGGGCGGGAGTTTGTCCGGATCAATAATCATGAACACACTGACCTACAGGAGTATTTGGGCTCATACACAACTGATGCTTCTGGGAAGCTGGTTTTCCAGGAAGGATCTTTGGTAAAGGCTGTTCGAAATGGACACTGGATAGTGTTAGATGAGCTGAATCTGGCCCCTTCTGATGTTTTGGAGGCATTAAACCGATTATTAGATGATAACAGAGAGCTGTATGTACCTGAGCTATGTGAAACGGTAAAGGCTCACCCGGATTTTATGCTATTTGCCACACAAAACCCACCCACTTTTTATGGAGGCCGAAAAATGTTATCCAGAGCGTTCCGTAACCGTTTTGTTGAAATCCATGTTGATGATATCCCAGAAGAGGAATTGTGCAACATTTTGCATAATAAGTGTCAAATTCCGGAAAGTTATGCGAGAAAAATGGTTGACGTTATGAAGGAGTTGCAGTTACATAGGCAGAGAAGCAAAGTTTTTGCTGGAAAACATGGATTTATTACCCCCCGTGATTTATTTAGGTGGGCGAATCGTTTTAGAACTTTCGGAACATCATATGAAGATTTGGCTAAAGATGGTTATTTCCTTCTGGGAGAGAGGTTAAGGGATGAGTCTGAGAAGAAAGTTGTCCAGGATATCTTACAGAGATGTCTCAGGGTGAAACTAGTCACGGATGACTTGTATAATCAGGTTTGATTTTCTGTCTATATCCACCGCCGCTGTATCCCTGCTCCCTTTGTATTATCACCAGCAGATTTATTGCTCGTTATTTGTGTCTTTACTCATGACTTAGAAAATATGTTCTTAGTTATTTGTAGTTATTTTTTGTAGTACATCGAGACACTCTAGATTAGGCGGAATCATGTCTTCTGTCGAAGGCTGAATAAGACTAAGTTGCAACTATATTATGCATGTTAGTATTCTTCTTTTTTGGTATACTAATTTCTGTTGTCTTGATCACTCTATTTTTTCAGAGTGCAACAAATGGTTTGGTGAAACATTCCGAACTCTTGGAAAGCGTTGGAAAGTATGTAGCAACTCAATAAGAAAATTATGCCTTCTCAAATGTTGCCATTTATATTGATGGTTACTTGGTCCTGCAGTATAACGTGGACAAAAAGTATGTGGCGACTCTACTATCTCGTCGAGCGTTGCTTTAAGTTACGCGAGCCTGTCCTCCTTGTTGGGGAAACTGGTGGTGGGAAGACTACGGTTTGCCAGTTGTTGAGCTCTGTTTTGGGTTCTAAGTTACATATTTTGAATTGCCACCAGTACACTGAAACATCAGACTTTTTGGGGGTTAGTTATCTTTTACATTGATCAAAGTGCGCGTATGTGTGTGTGAAGTTCCTGTTAACCGTGCTGCTACATTTTCATTCTCAATACCTGCTAAGAATTTTTTTTGACAGAGTTTCCGTCCGCTCAGAGAGAGGTCGAAGCTGAGCTCTGAATACAGCTTTATCGTAGAGAAGCTACTGCTGACAAACCCTTTGGTGAACTTTCCCAACAGAGATGTATGTGTTGGTTTTTTCTAAAATTTATGTTTCATTCTTTGCTCTCTCGTATAGCTTGTGGATCTGATTTTATCGTTACCACTTTATCCTTTTTCTTTTTGCAGCTAATTTCTCTAGATATCGGTCAAGCTTCATCAACTCTTTCCCAACTTGAACATATATTTAACAGTTACAGTCAGGGCTTGGTATCATGTCCCTCGGTTTCTGTAGAAGATCTTGAAAACCTTCTTCAAAAGAAACAAGAATTATCCCAACTTTATGGAAAGTGGCAGACAATATTTACTTGGGAAGATGGGCCCCTTATACAAGCAATGAAGGATGGGGACCTTCTCCTCGTTGATGAGATTTCCCTGGCAGATGACAGCGTACTTGAACGATTGAATAGTGTCCTGGAGCTTGAAAGAAAATTGGTTAGTTCTATTTTAATACATCTAAATTTGAGATTTGTGTGTTTATAGTCAAACTAACTGTTGTTGCCATATGCTAATTTCAACATTAAATAAAGCGAATATGATATATTCGTCATTTTAGATACTGTAGTAAACCCAAAGTAGCACTTTTAAAGTTGGATCCTTTTCAACTATTATGCTTTTTTGTTTTGATGTTATGTGACCATTTAATTTCTTGGCTTCCATATGCTTTCCTTTTTTAGTCATTGGCGGAAAAAGGAGGGTCTATGTTAGAGACTATTAGTGCTCATCAAAACTTCTATCTTCTTGCCACTATGAACCCCGGAGGCGATTACGGCAAAAAAGAATTATCCCCTGCTCTTAGAAATCGATTTACTGAGATATGGGTCCCTACAGTCAATGACATAGATGAGCTTCGAAGTATTTCGCTTCAAAGGTAATAACTTAAAAAAAATCAGACTTTATTGACTGTATGTGCTTGTTTGAAATAGCTTATTCAAGTTTTCGTCCAACCATTCATTCAGGATATCCAACCCCGGACTGTCCCTCATTCTCGAACCCATGATCCATTTCTGGGAGGTACTCATTTACAGCGATAGTCACTTGAAATTTTTTGCTCACTTCTTGTTTTATGTTGCTAACCCCAATAAATATGTGTGTTCAACTTGGTATTCTCCAGTGGTTTAACAAATTACAAGTGCCAAGAACCCTCACTGTCAGAGACCTTCTGTCTTGGGTTGACTTTATTAATGTAACGCAGAAGAGCCTACAACCTGATTATGCTTTGGTGCACGGGGCTTTTCTTGTGCTGCTTGATGGGATCTGCTTAGGTATATCCTTTCACCTTATGTAGGCACTCATTATTTCTCGGATTTTGTCTGTTTGGCTCAACTGTTTCCCCTATAATGGACTACCTTCTGTTGAATAGTTTCTTAACCAATGGTTGTACAGAAGTTACATATTTTATACATTATTTTACCTCCTATATCTTACACGGCCTATCACACGTATAGGTACAAAATGGACTTAAATTTGCACAAATGACCTTTTTGTGTATCCTATTTTGGTTAATAATTTTTATGCACTGTACATCGCAGGGACAAGTATTTCTAAGGTTGAAGCCAGGGAACTGAGGGAAAGATGTGTGTCCTATCTAATAGAGCAGATGAAGGTATTCCTGCTTATTTAAAATCTAGGGTATTAAGCAATGTCTGGCCATTTGCCTCATTAGGACAAGCGATAATATGGGTCTTGTACATGGGCTTAAATATTGGCTTTGTGGTCCTTAATGACTATGATAAAATCGCTAAATAATTTTGTAACAAGTGATTTTGCACGTTTGAATAAACATACCAACTTCCCGATTTTGTGTGTTTGTCGCTAGCACTGACACATATTCCAAGACTATATGTTTTTTGAAATTAGAAATTTATTCTCCATGATGTAACCAACATTTTTGTTGATTTGTCTATATGGGGGGATCACTCCACTTAGTTATTGTTGTATATCGACTGGTACTTTTGACCCTAGTAAACAAACAAGCTCGGTTGCTTAATTTTTGAAATTTTAATCTTTGGTCGTCTTATAGGCTTACAGCGTTGAATTCGACGAGGGTCTTACCAGAATGCAAAACTACGGTTGGGGGGATCTTAAGGATAGTACACTGACATCTGGTGACATTGACATGGAAGATCACAACCTTTTTGGCGTTGCACCGTTTTTTATCGAGAAAGGTACTCGTTACTGCTATTTATCTCTCATACAATTGAGTGGCCATACGTAACATGATAGTTTCTGTTTTCTTTTCTCCTTCTCAATAAAAAATCTTGGCTTAAACATATACTTATTCTGTCAATCATATTATTGTTAAGGGAACAAAAACTGTGATGATGGACGATTTATGCTCACCGCCCCTACAACACGTAGAAATGCTGCCCGTGTCCTCCGTGCTATGCAGCTTGCAAAGCCAGGTATGGTCCTAATGCTAGTGAGATACATTCCCGATTCTCGAAAGACAAATGGGAATGTAGAAACTGGAAACTGAAATAACTGATATTTTTGGTGAAAGAGAATAGAGATATAAAGCACACATCAAACTCAAACCTAATATGCTTCCGTCAACTCCGAGGTCTTTTACCTTGATTTTTTTTTTGTGTGGTTCCCATGGGGTTGAGCTTTCTTGGCATTTATTTTCTTGCAGCCAGTCTAAAAATACTATTTATTTTTTACCCTAAACAGTTACGAATATAAAATTCTTGTTTTTGCAGTCTTATTAGAAGGTAGTCCAGGTGTTGGCAAGACTAGCTTAATTGATGCCCTTGGAAAATTTTCTGGGCACAGAGTTGTGCGTATTAATCTTTCGGAGCAGGTTAGCTATTCCTTTTAAGATTGTATCTGAGTAATACTATGGATTTAGCATACTTCCCTTCCATCGTTATCATTTATATTCTGTTTCTTTGAATGCAGACTGATATAATGGACTTGCTTGGGTCTGACCTACCTGTTGATAGTCACGATGAAGTCAAATTTGCATGGTCTGATGGGATCCTCCTTCAGGTATTATTGGTGATTGATGAGTCAGTCTATCTTGTCTGACTCTGGTTTTCTTTTGTTAAAAATTGTACTTGAAACTGGTGCAGGCTATTAAAGATGGATGTTGGGTTTTGCTTGACGAATTGAATCTCGCACCGCAATCTGTTTTGGAGGTTCTGTTATTTTCTTTATAAGTTTCGTGATTGCATAATTTTTAGTCTATGCCATTGCTTGATTTCTGGAGGCATATCACTGTAAAACTTCTGTATATAAAAGATATCCATTGTAGGGTCTGAATGCTATTCTTGACCATCGCGCTGAAGTCTATATTCCTGAGCTAGGACTTACTTTCAAGTGTCCGCCAAGTTTTAGGGTATTTGCATGTCAGAATCCTTCGCACCAGGGTGGTGGGCGGAAAGGCCTTCCAAAGTCTTTTCTTAATCGTTTCACAAAGGTAATGTTGTCTGTTGCTCGCTGCATTATTGGAAATACCATAATTTAATTTCTTTCTGTTGTGTTCGGTTGTAAGAAAAAATTGCATTTACCACAACTTTTTATCGTCTACAAATGTAGGTGTATGTTGATGAACTGAACGACTTCGATTACTTGTGCATCATTCGTTCTCTTCATCCATCCATTCCTGATGATCTTCTTAAGAAGCTAATTTTGTTTAATAAGAAATTACACGAAGACACTATGTTGTATCACAAGTTTGCTCAGAACGGAGCTCCATGGGAATTCAACCTTCGTGATGTTTTGCGTGCCTGTCAGCTCATTGAAGGTATAGTCTCTTTTCGAATTTTTATGTTTGACTGCAACCTCATCCACATGCTTAGTTCATTGCTCTTCATACAGGATCCTTGGAAGAGTTCAAAGATAGTTGCTTTCTCAATGTTATTTACATCCAAAGAATGCGGACTTCTGTTGACCGCAGAGAAGTCTTGAAGCTGTATGAGCAAGTTTTTGGCCATAGGCCATTCATAAATCCTTATCCCCGTGTTCAAATAAACTCGGGGCACTTGTTGGTGGGCAGCACCACCATCAAAAAGAACAGTCATCAGTCATGTAAAACCTCGATAAGCCAGATTAAAATCTTACCGGATACTCGCCACAGTCTAGAAGCTGCTACTCAATGTGTGAAATATGAGAGATTGTGCATTATTGTTGGCCCTCCATCTTCTGGTAAGACCACATTAGTTAGGCTTCTAGCTCAACTCACCGGCAATGTGCTGCACGAGATTAATCTATCCCCAGCAACTGATATATCTGAACTACTGGGGTGCTTTGAACAATATAATGCTGTTCGGACATTTCGTTCTCTTGTTTCTCAAGTCGAGTGCTACATGAACGAATATTGTGATTTGCAACTTCAATCCTCATGGGCTGCATTTATTGAAGAAAATAAAGAGCTAGTTTCTAAGTGGTTTACCATTATATCGAGCATCGAAAACGGAGAGGCAACAGGAAAGTCATCATTTGTGGATACAATGAAGAATTTCTCCGATTCTCTACGCTTATTGGCTCAGATAGTTGAAGATATACAGTTTAATTTAGCAAAGAAGGATTCTGATATGGACCAATCACCGTCATCAAATTCGTTTGTGGGAATCAATAGCACAAGGAAGTCTATTATGAAGCTGCTAGAAAATATAGAAAAAGGGGCTCATCCTGCAAAGTTCGAATGGATTACTGGTGTACTCGTAAAGGCCATCGAGAGAGGGGATTGGATTGTTTTGGAGAACGCTAATCTCTGTAATCCAACAGTAAGTTCACCTGAAGTTAGCCTAGTTATTGTAACTCACGTCGTGCTCCTTTAATTGTAATGGGATGTTATGTGGTAGTGTATTATCTCACTTTTCACTTCTTATGCAGGTTCTTGACAGAATCAACTCTCTGCTCGAGCAAGGTGGATCCATCACTATCAACGAGTGTGGCACTATTGATGGGAAACCATTGGTTATTCATCCTCATCCAAAGTTCCGTATGTTCTTAACTGTTGACCCAAGCTATGGTGAAGTTTCTCGGGCAATGAGGAACAGAGGTGTTGAAATATATCTGATGCAACCATATTGGCTTTTTGACGAAGCTAAAAGGCGTGGTTCAGTGGAAGCTGAATACGTGGATCTAAATAGGTTTCTAGTTCTCGCAGGCATCCCTGTCAGGAAGTTGGTCGATATGATGGTCAAAGCACACCAGTATGCTAGAGACCAGGGCCTGCGGCTGAACTTGCACCTTAGTTATCATGAATTAACTCTCTGGATTCAGCTATTCCAGCAGCTTCTCTCGAAAGGAAATGGATTCATCTGGAGTCTCCAGACTAGCTGGGAACATACATATATTTGTTCCTTTGGAGTGGCAGATGTAATTGAGGTGATCAAGCATGGAAAACAATTTTTCCTGTCTGGAGAAGAGCTTGCCAATATCAGTTCCACTTCTCACTCTTCTCTGCACTTGCCAGGAGGCTGGCCCATGCCATTACTTTTGAGAGATTTTGTTCTCTATCCTGAAGGTGCATCAGTTTGGCAAAATTGCATGTATATGGAACATCTTGGGGCAGAATATGCTGCATACGAATCAAGTATTGGCAGGGACAACTATATTGCTAGTAAAAGCCCTACAGGAAATTTCCACATAGATATGACTGCACTTCATCACATCATGTTCCCTAATGCATCACGAATGACCGGCAAGCTTCATCAAAACCAGAATACATATGATTTGAGATCAGCGAAGAAAATGATATGTTTTGCTTTCAACTGGACTATTGAACAGGCAACTGAACGAGATCTTCAGCTTCATCTTCAATGGATTAGCCGCGTAAGCTCAGAGCTACGGCCTTTTTGCCAATGTATTGAGTCCTTCTTAGGTGTCCTTCGACAACTACTGAAACACAAAATTTGGAAGGACATTCTATGTTACCGCAATAAGCTTTTGTCCCAGTACTCCCAGGACAAGTTTTTGCAGTCTGTGCCCATTCTCTCCCTAGAGTTATCCTATGCAGCTGCAGCTTGTCCACTATCTAATGAAACCAGTACACGTCTTAAGTATGCCATAAAGTGTCTCGACTTATTGACGGCCAATGTCTATCAATGGAGTGCTGAAGTAGATCATGTGTATGAGGAAAAGAAAAGGCGTTATGAACCAATGTTAGAACATTTGAAAGCGCTGGAAGAGGCAATGCTTGATGAGCTTCTAAAGTCTCCATCTGAGGAGCTATTTGTGCTGTATACTGATCTTTTTGACACCCACATACTTTTTTGGAATGGTGTTATGTCATCTGAATTTGACCACATTTCGATCTCGCTGAATTCATTGAATAAAGTGGCTGTGAAGATATATAAGTTCTTCCGAAGTGCTAAAGTTTGCCCAAGAGCTATTATTGAAGTCCTGGTAAACATTTATTTTTAATTTATTTTCTTATTTTTGCACCCATAATTGTTAGTTTCAACACACGGTCTCTGAAGATGTAACTGCTGTTTATCTCATTTGTTGATTAGACTGAGATCAAAGGCCTGTTTGATGCGTACTTCGGGAAATCATACTCTAAGAACTCTTTGCTATGGAAACATGGTGGTCATCCGATATTGCCTTCCTCTCCGGAGGTTTACAATGAGCAGTGCAAATACCTGGATATTTGTCAGTCGATCTGGCACCGGCACACCAACTTGCTAACTACGGGTATGTCACACTGTTACATTATTACCTTCTTTATTAAGTGATAGACATTGGTAATCGACTAAAAATATAATTCGCAGCAACTGGAAGTCAAATTGTCGATGTGGTCATATCTTTCGTCCCTGAGCTTCGTACACTGGCTATGCAAGGTACATAATTTAGGTTCTCATATCTCCAGGCATTTCTTTATTTTATTTATTTATTGAACTGATCTGAGCTCCTATCAAACAGGCCTGTGCCTGTCATCTTGTATCACAGAGGAGTCTGAAGAAGATTGTAGTCGCCAGTTAGGGGAAATGCAGCAGGTAATTTATTTTTCATACATAAATGATAGAGTAAAATGCTCAAATTTTAATTTTTTGTATTCTGGAATTCTGTCTTGACGAAATATGCTTTTTCAGATGCTTTTCCAAAGGGTCGAACATGAAAAAGAGAAGTTTAGTTTGAGTTTCTTGTCAAACGAGCATGCATGCCCCTCTTCAGTGTTCGCTTCTTGTTGTGACATGTCTCCTGAAATACTCTCCCATGAGTCGGCCTTCATTAGTTATTTGGAAGCAGTTCCTGTTATTGATAACAAGTGCTTGTTCCTGGACATGGAGTTACTTCAAGAGCTATCTTCCATTGTGTTGTTGTCTGAAAAACAGACAGCCCAAAATGTGAGTTTGTTATGTTATTAGTTTCTCTATTCCATCTCAGACTATGAACTTTCCTCACTACCACATTGTCCTTTCAAAATTTTCAACACTACACGCTCTCCAATATAGTAGTTTTGTATTCATTTCGAAGAAGATATCGGTAGTCATTAGTAGCTTTCCAATATACAAGTATTAGCAGTGCTTTTTATGGCTGCATTTTCAGTTACTAAGTATTCACGTATCGCACTGCTATCTCTCTTTCTTGTTTCACATTTTTTTTCAATAAAAATGAATGACGCTCTCTTCGACATCCTCCCTTGCCAATAGGAACTCTCGAGGATCTCACATCGTATTGAGAATACTATCAGTTACTCACTCGCTTCCTCTTCCAGACCACCCATTGATTTTACACCTCATCAGAAAATTCTGTGGACACTTGATGCCTGGAAGTCGTTGGATTCAGGTATGCGATTCTGCAAGTTTTCCTTTTCATGGGTATTCTGAAGTAACTGTACTTGAACAACTTTCATTTGTACATTTCAGCAACTGCAAAGGCCACGAGTTTTGTCCAAGAAATGTGGTTTTCATGGCATTTACATATATGGAGCTGTCTGCCTTATTTTGTGGAGGTAGCAAGCACCCTTCATAATTCCATGTGAATCAGCGTGCTCCTTAATAATGTACTGAACTTTATTCACGTGTTACAGAACCTTTCAAGTACTGGAAGGCCCTCGACTCCTATGCCTCATATTCTTCTTCGGCCTGTTCGGGCAATGGTGAACAAAAAAATTCTGTAAGTTCATAGATTTTCCAGGATATTTTGCATGTTTATGATTTGATTTTAACTATTAATGGAAGCTGTGAGGGCCATATTCTATAGTTGGTCATCTCTTTTGTGGTGTCAGTCATATCTTGAATAGTTGTTTTGGGTTGTGGAACTGAAACATGTGGAACCTCTTGAAACAGGCCCATATTGCCTTTGTTGTCACAAATTTACATAGACAATTAAGGCATCTCTTATTGTGTATGCATCTTTGTACAATTCATGTTGATTGGTTTTGGTATACTTGAGTGATCCGTGTTGTTTTGACATTTAATTCAGGGAAAGTGCAATGGCTATAAAAGACTACCCAGTTCACTGCTTGAAACTTCGGATGGCTTCACGAAACCTTTGGCACGCATCCCGTTATACTGTTCATTTACCAAACTTTCTTCTGTCAGTTGCCCGGTCTCTATTTCGGCAGGTAAATATTCTTATTCAAACTGCACTGGTTTAGAATTAGCTTCTTTGGAAATGTTAAATCAATCAGTTAAAAATGTTGATTTGTTGTCAGATTATATATGCTCACAAGAAGACTTTTGATGCTGATGCTTATTATGAGTTGAAGTCCCGCCTGGATTCTTGGGGAAAGGCTGCAATAACCGTATGTTTCTTGTTTGAAACATTAAAGAAAAGAATGATTTTAGGCGATGCTATAACCATCCTGACTACGCTCACTCCCTTTAAGCATTCCAATCTGCAATGCATTTGAAGTGTTATTCAACTATTTTTCTTGAATGCAAGTTTTACTTGCCTATAGGGTTCGTTAATTACCCTTGTTTTTTTTTGTTACAGACTGAAGATATTTTGGGTGTCCTGTCTATTATTAATTCATCGACACACCTTGCCTCCGCAGTGATGTACATCGAGCCTTTGATGAAAAAGTTATTTCTTCTTAGCCCGTCTGCAGGTATAATTTACTGTAGTTATAATAGCAACATCGTTCCTGTAAAGGAAAACAGGTTATATCTCGTTTAGTCTTGAAGATACTGTTTATTGGGTAATTATTTTACTGTTTAGCTTATGTAAGTGATTAAATTTAACAGCATTTTCTCACTAGCAGCAGGGCGCAGGCTACTAGCCCAAGAATGTTCAAGTATTAGAGACTTATCTCGTTTTCTTATGCAGCTTACCTCCACAATCTTGGCTGTGCATGGCTGCTTATCGGGGGACTGCGTTTTCAGCTCTTGCTTAGTAAAGGTTCTATAGATCCGGTTTCTAAGTATGGTTACAAGTATTCACATCTATTGGAGCAAACTCGCTTTCTTGAACTTGAAATCAAGGTGATTTTATATTATTGTCCGTCAGTGTTTATTATGATCCTTTATGAAGCACTTGTGGTGATATACAATTCATATTTTTGATGGTTGCCGGACTTAGTATATTGCATACTTTACTAACTGCAGGTCCGCCAGGAGTGCAATTATTTAGCTGGATTGTTTACGTCTAGAGAAACAGACAGAAACAAGGTGTCCGTGCTGGAAAATCTACAAGCTGAACAGGAGATAGTTAAGAAAAAAGTGAGTGACTCATTGGCTTCTGTATCCAACTTTTATAAATAGCAGTAGTTACACCATTCGCGCACACAGCTTTGCAGCCTCTCTCGCGGCTACAATGATATGATAAGAACTTGTTTAATGGAAAATCTGAAATATGGATGAAAAGATGTGAAATGGCGTAAAAAGACAGTATAATACTATAATTTCTGTCGTAGATGCTTCGTATCATGGTTTTCGAGACTAAGTTGTTCAGTATTGTGAATCTAAACATGTGACACTTGATTGTTCAGTATTGTGAATCGGACAATGCTTATGAAGATGAAAAGTTTGCATTGCATTACTATTTACTAATCATATTTAATCTTCTTTGGAATCCTTTATTAATTGTTTGATCCATCCATTTTTTTTTATGCATCCAGATTGTTTTCCGATCTGATCCAAAGAAGTTCAAGAAATTGAAAGATGAGTGCATGGAGTTTAACAGCCTTATCAAGGCTTCCATGTCTTTCATTAGCAACCTTGAATATCTGGACATGGATAAAGTCCATAACTGGCAGGTATGTCTATGCATAAATGATTTTGTAGTGAATAGTTGTGTTCCATTGTTCATCATTTTGATCATTATCGGCCTAGCTATTCATATCTCTGTTGCTTTGCGGTTCTCAGGAAACTGCTACATCCTTTATCGAACGGTTGTCAAATGAGTATTCTGCTTATGCTGACATAATCCAACCAATTCAAGTAGCAGTGTATGAAATGAAACTTGGTGTATCACTGGTTCAGTCCGGTGTTAAGCAGACAAAACTATTGAAAAATACAGGGCATGATAATATGGAAAGAGTTGAGGTAGGTGTCCGTCACTTCTGGCTGCCCTAAGCAATTCCATTCCAGTTGACTAATTTTGTAAAACTGATGGCAGGAAATGGTGTACTCTTTTGTGAGATATCCAAGAGAATCTGCATTCAAATCTTGCTCGGTAACCACGGTGGACGAGGATTTAAATATTTTTCTTTATGGTGTTCATCTCCATACTATCGATTGGGAAAATCGAAGATCTTTATTGGAGAAATTGATCATAAAAATGAAGGATGCCAACTCAGCCGACAAGGTCTGGTCTGGTTTATTGCAGTTCCTTTGACTCTCCAATTCCTATTAGTGAACTACTTCAAAAAAAATTATTTCAAACTTCTTTGACTTTATTGCATGTCACCATAACCTATTTATCATATTTAAGCTGGTCGCTCTATTTTCTCTACAGATGCCAAATGTGCAACTAGAAGCAGCCATCAATCAAGACGCAATCGTTAGGATTACACAGGCAGTTGCGAGCAGTCGTGTCTTAGACAAAACATCTTTCAAGGTTCAGTATCTCATTCTTTTGTTTTCTTCTCTTGCTAGCAAAATCTGTGTCCTGTGACGTATTCAAGAGGAACTCTTCTTATTAGGTATCAATATATATTAATTTATTGTATTTTATCAGGAAATCAACCGCATATTTGAGTGGTTTGCAAATCATTGGATGAAGTTGAAAGAAGATGCCAAAATCAAAGAAGCTTTTGAATCTCAAGAATACAAATTCAGACCTCGCACCCTCAAGACTGATACTATATTTGAATTTGACGAGTCTATTCTTAACATATTTTCATCAAGTGAAACTTTTCAAGAATGGCAAGATTTTATCTCTCAAGATGAAGCTCCGGAAATGGTATTTGCTTCACACTGTATCACTATGATGAGTTTTATCATCACTCATATTCTTAAGGCATGCTTCTCTGCCCCTCCTTTCCCATGCTAAATATTCCCTTTTCATTTCCTCAGAAGGAACCCAGAGTGGAATGTGATACTTCAGAGGAGAGTTGGGAGTTGATTCCAGATTCCATTCTGTCGAAGCTCGTCCAAGTTCATAATCGGTTATTTGGATCGGTCGATCTCACCCTAAATGTAAATCCCTCAACCTTAAATGAAAAATTGCTTCTTACAAGCTGAAATATTTAGTAAAAAATATAGAAACATTGCGAGTCCTTGAACCCGCATCCAGTCCCTTCGATAGCATTTACACATGAGTGTGCTCATCTCTTCATAATTTGACTAACGTGTACTTTGTACTTTATTCAGCACGGAGCATTCACTGTACCCGAATCAGAAAGCATGGAATCCTTCATCGAGTCCTACTCTTTGGGAGTAGGAATAGTCGATGGTATTTTCTAATATTGTTAAGCCGTAAAATTCACTGTGTTCTCTTTTTCGGTTTTCCTTCTTCGTGCCGTTTTGATTGCTAAATTTATTTTCAGGGCTGGGTGGGCTTTCTTCTTCAAATTTGGATGCTAAACTTGCACCCGAGCACATGCTTCGACTTTCGCTAGATCTTAATCAAAATATTGAGTTATCTCATAAAGGAAATCAAGCATACAATTTTTACAAGGTTGATTTAGCTTGTTCAATGAACTCCGCCGTTGCTTTTTGAGAAACATGTCGTATACTAAACCTATTTTTTGGGAATTGTGAACTTCACCATTCAGGATCCCAACACAACAGCAGTTGCTAAGATGGTGGAGATAGTGGCAGCTCTTCAACAACGCATCGTTAGTCTTTCCAAGGAGTGGGTGGATCACCCTGGTCTCCAAAAGATTCTAGAAGTCTGTCAAATTCTTTTGGCTTTACCTCGAAAAACCCCTCTTGATAAGGTATGCATACACACGAAAAACTGCTCATGTTTTTATGTTTTATCTATCATCTTTAATATAGTGCAAAAAGTCGTACTTGCTACTCCAATTTCGACCTCATTACTTTACAATGTCATTTCGGATGTGTGCAGGCTTTGTCAGGTTTACAATTTTTGCTAAATAGAATCCAGCTTTTACAAGAAAATGGTTCCAAGTTCCCGTTGTCTGGTATGTTTTTCCTCTTGCACTCATGTTCTAGTTTGCTTTATATACGAAAATGGTAATCACATCAGTTGTTCTGTCCCTTATATGTGATGGTCAGATCACATTAAACGAATCACCGACCTGGCATCCACCTGGAAAAAGATGGAGTTTGAATCATGGACTTTCTTAATTAATGAAGTCCAGACTGAATGTGACTGTAATGCTGCAAAGGTAAATTGATGAGCTTTTGTCATCAACCGTCTATACATAATCGATAAAGACATTGTGTTTTGATTTCAAGATGATACTTGTCTCCGGATATTAGAGAATAGGAGGGGTTTAAGACTGGTGTGATTCCGAATAATTGGCATATGGAACCACATCAAAAGTTTTTTGAGAATGTCAGATCATCCCCATGACTTTGACCTAAGAATGTTGTGTATTGACTTCTGATCTTTTCGTCTTCTTGGACATCATTGCAGTTGTGGTTTCCCCTTTATACACTTCTTCGAATGAGAGATATGTCCGACATTAATGAATATGTCAAATCCACCATTGAAAGGCAAGTTTCCACATACACGTTCGGGCCGGTTCGCCGATGCTTCCTTGTACTCTCAAACTTATTTGTGATTCTTGTAATGATGCAGCTTAGAGGAGTTTGTTCACATGTCAAGTATAGGAGAGTTCAAAAGGCGTCTCCATCTTCTCCTTGCTTTCCATGTCCAGATAAGTCGAGGGTTACTCTTTGAATGCTATTCCAGGTATGTTCTATTTAATTCTCAGATCTCACTGAAATTATTTTCTTTTTGGCCAGTTGCACAAAAATTAATTTTGACAATGACAAGTCTCATTGGTTAAATTAGCTAACCATAAAACATTTCATGTATCTTCGTTTCTCTTTTTTCAGCCCTTGTGAGATGGAAAACCTGAAGATATTGTACCATGTGTTGGGGTACTATATGCAATTCCTCCCTGTGTAAGTTCTTTGATTTTCCTTTTTCGTTGTCCTGTTTTGTTTTAAATCAGTACAGCTTTGTTAAGTTATTCATATTTTACAGAATTTCGGAGCATGTAAACACCCACAAGACAAGTATTCAAAAGGAATTGGATGAACTTTTGAAGCTCTGCAAATGGGAGCATCCTGAGAGTTACTTATGCATGGCAAACACAAAACGGGTTCGCCAGAAGCTTAAGAAGCTTATACAAAAATACACGGTAAGTTATTTCCCAAGTCCTCAAAAGCATTGTTTGCCAAGTGGTTTTTGTTTATTATTAATATCATTGATTCACATTGATGAAATGCTACTATTACCTGATGTATTGCTTCTTCTTCTTTTTTTTGTCATATGTATTGATTCTTATTGGTGCATCTATACAAATATTCACTCTTATGCTATTTGTCTATTTAAAGGACATACTTCAGCAACCAGTGATGGTCATTCTCAAACAAGAAGAAATGAGACGAGGGATAAATAAACAGTCATCTAGTGTGGCTACTGTACACACTGATATTACCTGCAAAAATAAAAGTGTAATAGACACTACATTGAACCTTGACGAGTTTGACGAGACCAGGTCAACATTTCAGATTGGACAAAAACTGTATTTTCTAACATATATTGAGATTTTCTGTGCTAATATTTTCATTTGATATGTCCAGGTGCTCGTGGTTTGAGACGTGGAGACAAAATGCTCATTCTTGTTGGCAAAACATGAGTTCTGGTTCGATCCCGATTCTCGATTGAGGACTTTTCTAATAAAATATAGGTTACTATTGCTCGCAAAAACATTACCTATAAAAACTTAAATGGTGCTATCAATTTATGTTTGTAGATATAGCCACTGTTGTCGAGGGAGGGTTAACATCTCATGCTGGACATGTGGTGTATCCAGAAGAATTGAATAGCGTCTGGTCCATCCTAAAGAAGCTTTTCAGTACTGCTAAGGGATGTAACCAACTATGGAATGATATGAGTACTACCTTAGGGAAGAGGAGAGCTTTGTCTGAATTTCTGAAGCTTCTAGAAAGTTGTGGACTGTCACGGCACAAATCGGCATATTATGAGGTATGTTAAGGAGGCATTTACTTTTTGTCGCATTTCAGTTTTTTCGGGTGTTTTATCTGTATTTTTATTAAATGTTCCGTGTCTTAAATCTTCATTGATGTTGCAGGATCAACACAAATCAAATGCGTGCAGTCAGTGGTTTCTCCAGCCTTCATATGATACAAACCATTTACTGATGAAACAAAATGATAAACATTCTGAGAACACTTCTTCCGATAAAGCCAAAGTTCTTCCTGCGGAAGGTTTAGTAGATGAATGGAAAACCGCAAACAAGTACCACTTCAAGAGTCTGGCTTCTGTGGAGCTTCTTAGACAAATCCGATTAAATTTCCATACGGATTTTAATCTCGAGCAGGTGGGTCTCATTTAATTGTTCACACTTACAGTATTGCTTGATTACACCAATACTACCAAAGGGGTTTCCACTGTCCGGTCCAGACGTATAATGAAGTTATTTTACGTCTTGTACAGGTTAGGAGGTCGGTTTCTTACCTAGATCATTTCATAATGATCCAGCAGGAGCAGAGAGCATCTGCCTATGCTTTTTCCAAGCAAGTGAGACACATAGAAAAAAGCTTGTTGACTTTGCGGAACTTAATTGCTTCTTCTCCCAACAGCGAGGCCGGTTGGGCCTTCTTGTTTGTTCCTCAACAACAACAAATATTATCATGCATGTGGCAGCAAAAGGTAGGAAGGAACCATGGATCGATCACTTTAAATATATAATAAACGTAATTTAACTAACTTTTTGTTTATCTGTTTGTAGCGAATATTCGATCATCTGTGGACCATGGTGAGCGAGGCAGCTTCATTCTTGAGATTGGCAGAAAGTATCCATCTTAACACTTGCCAAAGTGTCAAACCCTGGACACATAGACTTCAAAAATTCATTCAGAAACTTGTTCCAGATTGTCAAAATTCAAAGGTGGCCATTCTTCTGATTTTTACCTTTTTCTTTCTCAGATTATTGTGGGTTATTGTAAATTGACAGCATCTGTTCTACAGGAAATGTTGGACCACTTTCTTCTAGATGATGAAACAGGCATTACTGCAGTTGGTGGATCTCAACAGTTTTTAGTCATCGTTTCAAAGCAGGATTTAGAAAGTGTAGTTGAGAAAAATTTCTTGACCTTGACGATGTTAGAGGAGAGTGTCCTTACATTCCGTGAGAATCTTGAGCAACGAGTTGCAGTTGAGGACATTATGCTATCTCATTTCGATGATATATTTAAGGAGGTAAAACAGCTATTTCCAACAACTTTATTTTCCTATGTATATTTATATTAATCAGAGCTCCAGTGCTATTGCACAGTTTTTTTATTATTATAAATATTGTGTCTTGATGACGAGAAGTGGAACTCTGGTTTCTCAATGACTTGTTTATCATTGTATTTTATTTTCTCTTTTAGCTTGTGCCCTAACATCTTTCCAAAATCTACGTGTACAAAACTTTCAGGGAAAATCCATCAAAGAACAATTGGAATTTGCTATGGAAACAAGATTGGAAATATCTGATTCTGTAGAAAAATCATGTTCGGAGAGTTATTCCGAACTCTATGCTAAGTTTCACGGATCTTTCAAGAAATCTCTTGAACTTGCTGCAGCTACAACTCTGGCTCTCGGCTATTCTCAGAATGATGACCATCTGTCAGAGGAATTTTTATGCAGCATCCCATCTTGGACAGCACTTTTTGATTCATACACTAACAAGTTACAACTGGAAGGCTTATGTGACAATCTTTTCAAGACAATCCGTTATGCGGTATGGTCTTTTTCATCCCTTTCATTTGATAATTCTAACTCCATTTTTTGCTTTGGGTCTTATAATTTGATGCACTTTTCAGGGTGAGCTAGTGAAAAACCATGAGAATGAATGCACTTCTCTAACTTTCGAGCTTGGAAAGAATTTAAATATGCTGGAGCAGTTGACGGACAAAATATTGAAATTCAGTGACGGGCTTCTAAGAGATTTTTTAACGATGCATAAAACAGTATGTCAATTGTCACCCGCCCTCTACATCTTATTCAGTTATTTTTTGAGGACTATGTTAACTACCATTCAGTGAGAGGACAGATGAACAATATATTATTTATTTATTTTAATGTAGGTGTGCGCTTTATCTCTTTTTCTCGCGGATATTTTTTCATCCCTTTATTCAACGGGGTTTGGAAATTCCGAAAAACAAGAGGATGGCTGTGATGACACCTCCCAGGATGCGAAGGGAACTGGTATGGGCGAGGGTGTTGGAGCCAAGGATGTAAGTGACCAGCTGACCGATGAAGATCAGTTGCTCGGTACAGTTGAGGTACGATTGATGGCACCAATACATTGCTATGTTATTCTTATTAGTTGACGATTTTGATGTCGTGATTTTATATCCAATGGTGCTACCCTTCCATCGCAGCAAAAGGAAGAACAAGACGGTGCAAACGAAGATCCAGGCAAGAATGACAAGGGGATTGAAATGGAAGAAGATTTTGAAGCCGATACATTTAGTGTTAGTGAAGATTCGGGTGAAGACGAAAAAGATGACAATGATGATGATGATGAGCAGCTTGAGTCGGCTATGGGAGATGCTGGTACGGAGAGTGCAGTTGTGGATCAAAAAAGTTGGGATAAAAGTAAAGATGAAGAGCCGGAGAGCAACGAGAAATATGAAACAGGATCATCAATGAAAGATCAGAATGGGGACGACAGGGAGCTTCGAGGTAAAGAAGATTCGGAAGATACCCTTCCAAATGATTTTGATCCTGCTGAGGGTAATGAAAACGATGGCAAGGCAGGTGAGGATGGCGAGAACGGTGATGATTTAGAGGAGAATGAAAATATGGAAGATGCGAACATGGACAAAGATGAAGCATTTGCAGAGCCTACGGGGTTGGACATTGATGAAAACAATCAAGAGCAACATGAAAGTATGGATTTGGACCCACAGGAAGATGGAACTGACGAAGCTGAAAATGCTGAAGAAGGCGCTGAGAGTGCTGAAGGTCTTGAAGAAAACCTAGATGAAACTGATGTGACTTTGGATGAAGGCGGGCAGGAACAGTTAGATGAAAATTTTGAGATGGATAACATCGAAAAGGGTAAGGAAGATGATTCAAATATGGATGTGGACGTTAATGGTCAAGACGCGTCTGACACGCAAAGCACTAGACAGCCAAAGGTTGATTTGCAAGCGATTGGCTCAAATTATGCGCCTGAAGTCAACTGGTCCAATAGTAGTGATATTCAAAACAACCCCACCTCTGCCGAAGGCTTGCCTGGAACTGATGCATCGGAAAATGAAGTCATGATGGCTGACGCATCCAACAAAGGTAGACCAACAAATGATAAATCAGATACACAAGTTTCTGACCAGAGTGCCCCGAAATCTCAGAAAAACCAGCCAAATCCTTATCGAAGTGTCGGGGATGCGCTTCAGGAATGGAAAGAGAGAGCCAAAGTTTCGATAGACGTTGGGGAAGGAGATAAAGATGGTCTTGATGACATGGTTGAAGACGATCCCGACGAGTATGGATATGTACCAGAGTCTGAAACAGGAACAGCTCAAGCTCTTGGAGCAGCAACATCTGATCAGGTAAATAATAATCTGAATGGAAACAAACCTGATGAGGAATTAACTGCACACGATGAAAATGTTTCCGAGATGGATAGTGAGCAGAAAAATGCTGAGACTAACCCTGTTCAGAATGGCGCAATGGTTCAAAGAAATAAAATGGAGGAACCCGCACAAAATCTACCCTTGGAAGACCCGGCTAAGGAGCAAGTTCCTGAGGAACCTAATGAGGGCGAAGATTCTGAGGGGCTGTCGAATAGTCTAGTCTCCGTTAAGAGATCGTTCATGAGCAGTGGGATAGGGAAACTGAATGAACTGTCTCTGAGTGATGATGAGCCTCTAGAAGGTACACAACCTGAAATAATAACGAACGATACGAAGGACGATGCTAGCAAGAAGTGGCGAAGTTATGAACTACGGACCACGAGGTTATCTCAGGAATTGGCGGAACAGCTACGTCTTGTCATGGAGCCAACATTGGCTAGTAAGCTACAGGGAGATTACAAGACCGGGAAGAGAATCAACATGAAAAAGGTAAGTCGTCAAATCCTTTAATGATGCGTTTTTTCTGTTTTAATTTTTTGAAAGAAAAAAAAAACTATATGATCATCAGGATGAGCTCATGCATTGGGTTTTATATTCGATTGAACCAGGTGATTCCATACATAGCAAGTCAATATCGAAAAGATAAAATATGGCTGCGAAGGACACGACCAAATAAACGTGATTATCAAGTAGTAATTGCTGTAGATGATTCCCGAAGTATGTCTGAGAGTAGCTGTGGGGATGCTGCAATTGAGGCTCTTGTGACTGTATGCCGTGCCATGTCTCAACTAGAAGTCGGTAGTCTGGCTGTCACGAGCTTCGGGAAGAAGGGAAATGTGAAATTGCTGCACGATTTTGACCAGCCTTTCAGCGGGGAGGCTGGGGTAAAGGTTAGTAATCTGAGTTTCTCTATCATCGAAGGATTTCATTAACCTTTCGGAACCCAGAGAAAGAAATTATAACAAATCTCTTTTTGGTTGCCTTCTATTTTGCCAGATGGTTTCTAGTTTCACATTCAAACAAGAGAACACCATAGCCGATGAACCAGTAGTCGATCTACTCAGGTATTTGAACAACATGTTGGATAATGCAGTTTCCAATGCCAGACTTCCAAACGGACAGAATCCACTGCAACAGCTTGTACTAATTATAGCTGATGGTCGTTTCCATGAAAAGGTACGCATTGTGCCATTTCATCTGAGGCTATGTGCACATCTCGTTTATTTATCTCCTAAAAACATATTATTTTCTGCAACAGAAAAAATTGAGACGCATCGTTAGAGACGCAATGAGCAGAAGACGACTAATTGCATTTTTGCTCGTGGATAGTCCTGAAGAGTCAATCATGGACCTTATGGTATTCACAAATTTCCAGCGTTTATTTTCAACCCGTTCCATCAAGTAGGTTATACTAACTGTCACTCGTGTTTTGCACATCCAGGAAGTATCGTTTGAAAAGGAGGGCTCGCCGAGTGGAGGGATGAAGATGTCAAAATATCTCGACTCATTCCCATTCCCGTACTACATTGTGCTAAAAGACATGGATTCTCTCCCGAGAACCTTAGCTGACCTGATGCGGCAGTGGTTTGAACTTACGCAGCTATCAGGGGAATGAAGAACATAGCAACATCCAATTTTGTCGACAACTATAAATAGATTAGATGCTCTGCTTGTTAATGAGTTGTATAGAAACACAGGCTCTGTTGGCAACAATAGCATAAGTCAGCCATTTCCATCCATTGTACAGGGTTTAAAATTAAATGATAATTTAATTATGGTTCTCTATTAATGTTTGCAATATTTTTTATGACCGAATATTTAGTCTTAAGCCTTTATGACCGACAAGTCGGAGCATTTAGCCTTTAAGTTTAAATATTAAGAGAGAATACGAGAAATTTATTTCATTCACGACCAATATGAGCTAAAAATTTTATTTTGTTTTAATATCATTACATAACGATGTATAAGCTTTATGATTGATGAGCAATACTTTTTATGGGTGAACCTTTAGTCTTAAGTTTAAACATTTTGACTTTAAGTCTGGACATTTGACCTTAAATCTAACATTTAATCTTATCTTACGTGTGAACGCTATCCAAACATGATTCAACAACATTGTGAAGTAAAAAACCTGGATGATCAACCAGAGTATGTAAGAAACCTCAAGCCACCCAGCACTCCACTGAGCTGAATGCTTGAACAATTTGAAACATTTTGGTATAATGTCGAGTGGGTTAAGATCAAGTACAAAGTTGATTTTTGGTACAAACGACATAGTTCGTCACTTTTGCATATAATTCGTCACCGAGAAAATGCACCAAAAATTAGGATTTAATCTCATCCATCCAAATCACAATATCAAGAGTTATGATTTATTTGTATTTTTTACCATAAAATCAACTTTGTACCAGATCTTTTTCCATGTCGAGTAATATATTGATTATTTATTTTCTTTTTTCAAAAGTAATAACATTTTATTCAAATTATGGTATACTTGTATGACTAAACTGAATTAAAATTAATTATGATAATACGACGAAAAGACCATATTACCTTTCTGTACAGAGGAAAGATCATATGAGAAGTGTCAAATTTAATGAGAAATGAGAAATAATTACAACCATTAGATCTTTGATCCAACAACCCACATAATTCCTATTTATTTAAATCTAAAATTCTAATTTAAGGACATATTAGTCAGCCTTAAAATATGGTCAGTCGTCTTCTTCGGGACGGTTCCATCGATCCACCAGACGCGAAAATCGAAAGCTCGACTCCAATTCTTTCGTTTCCATTCTCTAAATAATCATCAAGAATCACTGATTGGAACTTTGGCATTGAGTAGTGGAGAAGGTAGTTGAAATATGTGATACGAGAAAAGAAGCAGTTGGAAATTTTATTGGGGTTTGCTTATCGAGCGTAGCGATTGAGTACGCTGATGTGCATGTTGCTGGTGGAATGATAGGATAACTCTCTTTTATGAGACCTGAATTCACTCAAGTATGCCTTCGCTAAGGATGATCCCGACATGGTCATGCAACACCAATTGTTAATTTAAATTCAACTGAATAGTCGGTAAAAGGCTTGTGGATTTGGTCCGCTCCTCGTAATGCACGAGTTATGTAACGCATAGCTAGTGACAAATATGCTACGAACGTTGCTCTTAGTAATTACAAAGTGAATTCAGAACCAATGTTATTCAGTAAAAGTTACGAATTTTGATTTAGTAACTACGAATTTTATCATGAATCTAAAAGCTTCGTTGGTCAGCAAAAGCTACGAATTTTGATCTACTAACTACGAATTTTATCATTAATTCAGAAGCCACGAATCACGCAACTCATATTAGTGACAAATATGTTACGAATGTTGGCCTTAGAAACTATGAATTTTGTTTGTAACTGTTACGAATTTTGGTCACATTGACTGCTACGAATTTTGTTTGTAACTGTTACGAATTTTGGTCACATTGACTGCTACGAATTTTAGTCATTGGTGATTGCTACGAATTTTGTTTGTAACTATTACAAATTTTGGTCACAATTTGTTCATTAAACCTACGAATTATATTCCTTACGCCTACGATTTTGATCACAGTTTGTTCCTTAAGACTATAAAAAATATTTTAATTCGAAATAAAGAATCAATGATCAGGTCGGATGAGAAGGTGCAAGTGAATCTTGTTAGGCTTCCTTCCTTCTCGGATTTCAATCGTCGTCGTGTTATTCCCTACCTCGATTCGCATCCATCAACCAACCCAACAGATTTTCGCTAGGCCTGCCCTGTTCTTTTCCGAGCTTTTTTTTTTACTATTCTCAACTCCAAGCCTAAAGTTTGCGCTGCTCAAATCTGTCAATCTGATAGATTGAGACGCTGGAGATGATCGAGTCGCCGCTGCCGATCGTTCGGAATTGCGGGAATTAAAGTTTATTGAGTTTTGTAAATAGACTAATATGCCCTTAATTCGCATATAATTGGGAGAATTAACCGTAATTTGAAATTAAACTGTTTTAATCTGGACGGTAGATATGGACGAGCTAGAATATTTCTCATTTACTTACGAATCTCAAATCTTCTGTAAATGTGATTATAATTTTTACAAATAAAATCAGTTTATACTGAAACCGCACTCACATGGCTCTATTGTCCAAAAATCAAACCTCAATTACTTAATGGTCAAACCACCTTTGACACGTCAATCGACTGACTCTCTCGCATTTTCTTCGTCTTCTTTCTACTTTTTCAAACCCCAGTCTTACGCCATCGCACCACTATAAAACCACCTCCACAAAAATCCAAACAACCAAACACGCCTTAACATTCAACCTCCGTCGACCTCCTCCTCAATCGCCCGATCAATCGTCCGATTTTCGTACCTCGCTGCTGCGTTAATTGCGAAATAAGCTGCACTGCATTTAATGTGATTTGTGAAGTACCGATGGACCTTCCCAACGGCACCGGAGCGCCGCTTTAATGCCCCTCGCCACTTGTTGAAAATCTGACCACTCCTTTTTTTTTTTTTTTTACATTTTGATCTTCTTCTTTTTTTTTTTTGGTCACATAATTCGGTTTTAGTGCTTCCAGCTAGGGCGATTCGATTGATTGACGAACAGTAGCTGATCCGATAAGAATCCGATGGAGGTGGTTTCGAGTAAGGTTGGGGCTGGTGATGTTAAGCTGCTTGTAACGATTTTCTTTTTTGTTTTCATTGTGAGTTTTGACGGACTTGTGAACGCTGCTGGGAAGGAGCGCTGCCAGCGGACGTGCGGCGGCGGAAAGTCCGCGATTGAGGTGAATTATCCGTTTGGATTTTCGGAGGGGTGTGAAATTAGGTTAAATTGCAGTAAGAGTGGGCAGCGGGTGAACATTGGAAAGTTCCGTGTCCACAGAGTGACGCCGAATAACATTTTTGTGAACGTCACTCCCAAATGCAACCGACCGTTGAAAGAAATTGAGCCGTTTTTCGGTAAGAATTTCGGTCTGACATGGAAGAATAGTCTTCTGCTGCAGAACTGCTCGTCACAAGCTGGGTTGGGTGGTTGCGTGATCCCTACTGGTTTGATAGAGAGTCGATTTAGGCTTGAGAAGTGTGATGCTAGGACTGACAACATCAGCTGTTATTCGGAGGACAAGAGGGGAAGGAAGCTAGAGTTGATGAATCATACGGCTTTGGATCAGGTCAAGTGCACGTCATTGTTTTCCTCTGTGGCTGTGAATTTTGATACATTGGAGCTGAACCGAGTTGAGCTCAGCTGGTGGTTGGATGGACCCTGTAACTGCCACCAGGATGCCAATTGCACGACTGTCTCACTTTTGGATGGATCAATGGGCTATAGGTGTTCCTGCAAAGATGGACTTCACGGTGATGGGTTCGCAGAGGGTGAGGGCTGCCGGAAAGGTTAGCGTTCTGTTATTTTCTACATTCTTAGTTACTACAGATAGGTGGTTGTTGGCCTAATCATGTTGACAATTGAAGCAGTTAGATGTCTAATACTCCTCCCCGGGCACATTTCCTTTAATTATTAGTCAACAGTCTAAAGCTGTAAATCATGGATTATAGGTTAGTATAATATGATCGAGGATGGTTGAACATCTTGGAAAGTCCGCACTATGAATGGCTGTGGTGGCAGGCATAGAAGCCATTATGTTGGGATTACAGTTTTGAATAATAGTGCTGAGATTTTAGATAGGCATAGTTGAAAAGTCTGTAGTCCTTATACAACTTGCCAGACATGTACATTCGACTTCCACTTAGTTTATTTTTTATATTTTTTGGATTAGGTGGATTAAGTCATTAGCCATAAGCTCATGCATAAACAGATAGATACTCTGAATTTGTCACTTTGACTTTTCCCGGAAGTCAGATGAGAGATGTTCTCTATGGTGATCTGGGAACAACTGGTGATGAAAGTTTAAGCTAATGGGCTTTGCAAGGAAAGAATCAATTTCAATTTGATTTGGTTAGTTCAGCTGTAAGAAATTTGTTTTTTAAGTATGAATTTGAGTTGTGATAGGAGAAGGGGTTCAGAACGTTATACCAAAGAGCTACGAGTTGACTCTGTTTTTCTTTTTCATAGCTTGAGTTAGAAATCGGGGCTTATTTAATTGATTGTTTAATTTTGTTTGTCAAAGGTAAAACCATGAAAAGAATGCTATTAAATTGCTGTTCAAGTTTATTTAAATTCCTCAAAAACATTTTTCAAAGAAAATCGAAACAGCGAATGATTTTTGTCAGCCTTAACTCTCTGATATGTGGATTAATTTGTGGCTACTGAAATAAGAGATGCCTGAGCAATTGATTTCGACAAGGTCAATAGACTCAACTTCGAGGTAGAATGATGGTCCCATGATAAAATATTTAAAATACCCAGCTTTATAAAGGAGATCAATTTGGCTACTCTTCTCCACTGTTAATGCTAATGTGGTACAATCAAAATTAATTGTTGTCTAATGTTAATTCAATACAAATATCCCCTTGTATTCTGCTGCTTCTTTTTTGTGATCGAACATCTCTTTTCAACAGTCCCACACTGCAATGCTTCAAGATACCTGTCTGGACACTGCGGAGGAACTACTAGAGTTATTGTTCTTATTGGAGGTATTTCACATCCATGACTTGCAAAAGAGACTCATTGGGTCTTGTCACTTAAATGGCTCGATGACTCTTACTTAAACCCTTATTGTGGCGTTGTGAGATGTAGTTGTAGTTTATGTTGAGCTCTTACTAACACTACATTTCTTATAGGGATTGCTGCTGGAGCTTTACTCATGGCTGGTTTTGCTATTATTTGTTATTGTATTTGCCAAAGGTCTATTTCTAAGAAGAGCCAACTGAGTGCACGACGCCTTCTATCTGAAGCTGCAGGGGGATCCGGGATTCCGTTTTACCAGTACAGAGAAATTGAAAAGGCCACAAGTGGCTTCGATATCAGACAACGACTAGGAACTGGGGCATATGGTACAGTTTATGCAGGAAAACTCCATCAAGATGAGTGGGTTGCTATAAAAAAGATCAAACATCGGGACAATGAAAGCATTGAGCAAGTAATGAATGAGGTCAAACTTCTGTCTTCTGTCAGCCACCCTCATCTTGTGCGTTTACTAGGTTGCTGCATTGAAAATGGTGAGCAAATCCTTGTTTATGAGTACATGCCCAATGGTACTTTATCACAACATCTACAAAGAGAGAGGGGCAAAGGTCTACCATGGAGTGTACGTCTCAGAATCGCTTCTGAAACTGCTCATGCTATTGCTTACCTTCACTCTTCCATGAATCCCCCAATATACCATAGAGACATCAAATCAAGCAACATTCTTTTGGACTACAGTTTCATATCAAAGGTGGCAGATTTTGGGCTGTCACGACTGGGCTTAACCGAGACATCCCACATCTCAACAGCACCTCAAGGAACTCCCGGCTATCTAGATCCTCAGTATTACCAGAACTTCCATCTCTCAGATAAAAGCGATGTTTACAGTTTTGGAGTGGTTCTTGTAGAGATAATAACAGGAATGAAAGTTGTAGACTTTTCCAGACCTCACAGCGAAGTGAATCTTGCTGCACTTGCTATAGACAGGATTGGTAGAGGGTCAGTAGATGAGATAATTGACCCATTTTTGGACCCTCATAAAGATGCATGGACACTTTGCACCATCCACAAGGTTGCTGAACTTGCATTCAGATGTTTAGCCTACCAGAGTGACGCAAGACCTTCTATGACAGAAGTGGCTCAGGAGCTTGAATTAGCAAGAACCAGCGGGTGGTCAACAATGGAGGAAAACATATGTATGGAATCATCAATGCCATCCACATGCTCATCTCCTTCCAATGAGAGTGACAGGTCTTTACGCGGTATGACTTTAAAGAAAGTGGGTATGGGGAGCTGCCGACTGATAGTTCCAAAGAAGACAGCAGATTGTCTGGGAATAGTACCAAAAGAGGTGAAAGACAGCTCCCCTGTGTCGGTGCAGGATCCTTGGTTGAGTGATCAGAGCTCACCCTCCACGAACAGCTTGTTGGGCAATGCAATTAGGTAAGCTTTACAATTTATATAAATCTTGTTGTGAGACGTCAAGCGTTATAATAATTAGATTATTGAAGGGGCGCGCACTACCATTTTGCAAGTACTCCTTTTCGAAGTGTCTACACAAGATATCTTGGGAAAGATTCAAAAACAGGGGCAGTATCGCATACGATACTTGTAGCTTCCGAGAACGTTGTCTTTTTGGCTGGTTTTGAGTTTTCAGCCACTCTGATTTTGTTGTAAAGAACAGCAAATGTCCCAAGATGCTATGAGGAAGAATGTTTTGAGGATAACTAGAATTAAGTATTTTCAGAACGACCAACATATCGAAAGTGCATATATGTCTGATGTGCCATACAGATTGTCGGGTTCTGGATACGAAGTTTTCCAGGTGATTTATGCATGAACTCCACACTATTAATTTGCTTACATGAGTGATTACTGATTTGATTGGATAGATATATCCATCAAATGCGTACACAAAATTATGAGTACCATTTCTTTTGGAAAACGTTATATGCATTCTATTCATGGGTCGTTCTATTCATGGGTGTCATTGTGAGCATTTGGATCAAATGAGTCAAAAAATAATTTAAAAAGGGTAAATTTTTTACTTTTACCTTAAAAAAAGTGTAACATTTTTGTATTTTACACGAGTAAAGATTATGTACAAAGCATAATTTTAGTGCAAAATGCAAAGTTTGTCAAAATTAGGTTATAATTCGTCGCCGAGAAACCAAAAGTACGACATAATTTGTCAAGAATAATTTATAATTCGTCACCCAAAAATTAATCATAAATGGGATTTAATACGATAATTAATCTCATCCGTTCAAATAAACAAATCAAGGACTGTGATTGGTTTGTATTTTCTACAAAAATATGTCATTTGTACCGGATCTTTTTTCTTTACATAAAATACAAAAACATTGTACAAAAAAAAAGAAGGAAAAGTACACATTGGTGCCCTGAACTATCAGTCTTTTCCAATTGAAGGTCCAAACTATCGATTTTTTCAATCAAGGGCAAAATCAAAAATAAATTGACCAATTTTTTAACACCGAGCACCGTAACTTCACCGTGATTAAATTGCGAACTCATTCATGTGAACCATGTTGAAAATAACACGATGATCTCATCATAAACTCTTAACGTATTAAATCAATCTTTCTTCTTTAACACTAATACATTTTTTTTATTGAGTCGTTATTAACGGGATTCACATGATTGAGTTTGTAAGTTAATCACAGTGAATCTACGGTGCTCGGTGTTTGAAAATTGATCAATTTATTTATAACTTAGCCCTTGATTGGAAAATTTGATAATTTGGATCTTCAATTGGAAAATGACGATAGTTCGAGACACCAATTTATACTTTTCCCAAAAAAAATTCTCTTTTTGCCCTTTTTAAAAGTATTTGGATCGTCGATTAAAAAGAGCATCAATATAGTCCGAGCTGCGGCCCATGGGTCTGGACCCAACCCCAAGAACCCTAAAGAAAATGAAATCCCTGCTCGACGGATTACTTTATCTGCTCTGATCGTCGCAATTGAGCTCTGGGTGTGTTTTCTGTTTCCGTTTCACCATTTCTTTGTTAGGACTGTAAGATTCACGGTTGCAATTCTAATGATTCTGTCCCCATATGTTGCGATTTTTTACCTTGATTTTTTGTTTTGTTATGCAGAAAATGGTGCATCTCCTTAGAGTATCCACACAATTTTCCCCTCAGAGTTTTGCATTTAGTTCTGATTGCAAGAGATGCAATTTTGCTTCTTTTTCCAATCAGAATAAGTTTGTACGTCCAGCCCGTGCTGCTATGTCAGTTGCGCCACTTCAAACTGATGAGAAAACGTCTACACCTGCATTAAGGCCTACAGTCTTGGTATTCAATGATTGACTCAGCTTCTTATTCCAAATTCACCTGCTTGCATTTGTTAGTATACATGGTGTTGGATCTCCTTTGATTTTTAATTTCATCTTTTGTAGGTTAATAGTTGCACTGGTAAAATGGGGAAGTCAGTTATTGAGGCTGCTGTTTCGGCAGGTCTCGACTTAGTTCCTGTTTCATTTGGCTGCCAGGCAGATGCAGGCACGGTCGTTAACGTTGCTGGGAAGGATATCAAGGTTCATGGAACATCTGGTAGAGAAGACGTTCTTAAGTCTGTCCTCGATGATCATCCTAATTTGATAGTAGTGGACTATACTGTACCTGATGCAGTAAATGGTAAACCTTATGAATTCTAAATACGAAGAATTGACATTTTACTTTTGATTTCTTACGACATTGTCTAATGCACAGATAATGCCGAGTTATATTGCAAAATGGGTGTGCCTTTCTTGATGGGAACTACAGGAGGGGACAGGCAGAAACTCATGAAAACTGTACAAGATTCAAAAATATATGCCGTCATTTCTCCACAGATGGGGAAACAGGTAAGAACTTCTGTTTGGGTTTATCAATTAATGTACCAAGTACTTATCTTATTTACGTAAAATTCCTTATATGATTAGGTTGTAGCATTTCTGGCAGCCATGGAAATCATGGCTGAGCAGTTTCCTGGAGCTTTGTCCGGGTATACTATGCAGGTATCTCTTTTTTGATCTTATAATTATCACTAATACTAAGCAGTTTACTTTCTCTCAAGTAATATTTGTTCCCTCGCTGTTGTTTTTATCCGACATGAATAAAAATAATAAAGTTACAGCAGTTCTTTGCTATCTTATTCCTTTTATCAAACTAGTAGTCATTAGCTTAAGAGGCTTATTAGTTGGTTCTTGATATTTACAAGCAGTTACCTTCATACTGTACAAATACTGTATAAAATCGGTGCCTTAGACATCAAATTATTCATTATTTTACTATATACCCAGGTTCTTGAGTCCCATCAGTCCAGCAAATTGGATACATCTGGAACCGCAAAGGCCTTCATTTCATGTTTCCAGAATTTGGGAGTTTCGTTCGACATGGATGAGGTATGTCATTTGATTTCCTTTTTTCATGGTATCACATCTAGATCTAGGATTGAAATTCTTTAGTTATTTAGTCTATGGTAATTTTACGGAGCACTGATCGACTTCCCACGATATGTTTATTTTGATGTAAATTGAAGTACGAATAGCATGCCAATGCAATGATAAACATTTAAATGGCTAGCATTTATAAGTGTTATTCTATGAAATTTGGGCCAAGGTTGTTCGAAAGCCTATTCCATCTGAGATTGATTCTTTATACAACCACCAGGTACAGCTAATTCGGGATCCCAAGCAACAGTTGGAGATGGTTGGTGTTCCTGAGGAACACTTGGGGGGTCATGCATTTCATATGTATCATATTACGTCACCAGACCAAACGTAATATTTACATGCGTACAACTACACATCAAACTCTTAGTTTCTTCATACTTCTGATCTTTAATACCATAATTGACCAATCTGCAGAGTTTCGTTTGAGTTTCAACACAATGTCTGTGGTAGATCCATATATGCGGAAGGTACTGTAGATGCAGTCCTTTTCCTTGCAAAGAAGGTATGTAGTGTACTTTTACGATAAATGTAAATGCTTTGATGGATTATTCGGTAGCAAACACATAGTGTAATTGGCAATAAATGCTTAGGAACTTATGGCAACCTTATAGTTGATATACTGTACTGCATTCGCGCTCCTTGGAACTATTCAATAATACCATTTTCTGACATTTGTAGATTCATGCAAAGGATGGAAAGTGTATCTACAACATGATTGATGTATTGCGAGAAGGAAATTTGCGGTAACTATTAGTGTTATTGACCAGCCCAGTCTTCCTTTGTTCAACTCTGACAAATGAGTGTCTGTAGTTGGGAGAGATTTGCTTGTTCCATCAGTTTGGTTTAGAGCTCTTATTATGCTCCTCAGATAGGCATTTAGTGACATAAAATTCAATGAGAAAAAAGCATAGGGTCGTACCATCTCTGTTGTTGATCAGGCATTGCAATTGTGAAATATATGCTTTCTGCTTCAAGTCGGGGAACATTGAGTGTTGATTCGAAATGGAAAGGATATGCGGCTGAACAGGAATTTCAGAAGCACTCCCTCCTTGAACCAATGAATACCAAATATGCTTTATTTAGAGAAGACAATTGTTGGTCATGATTTAGATTGAATGGCTAAACACAAACTGTTAGTAATAAGAACTTTGTTATGAAGAAAGGATAGCATTGTTTATCAGCAAGGAGCAATAAAAGTTCCAATAGACATACATACGGCTTGAGCAGCTGTAAGTCCTGCTCGGGGAGCAACTTTTTAACGAAAGCCTTGGCACTGTTTCTTATGTGTGCCTAAGGCTTGCGACGGAAATCAGGAATGTTTTTTGGAGGACCTATAAAAGTTGTTCAGTTAGCCTGTGTCACATGCATATTGCAACACAGCTCAAAACTTACAATCTTTTTTTCAAAGGGTTTTACCCTAATGGTTGATCAAATAGCCTGCAAACTAGGACAACCAGGTGTGACCACTCCATTACAAGGTGACAGGTTCCACCGAGTTACCAAGAATTTTTATGGGAATTGAACCTGGGATCTTGCCCAAGTCAAGTGCCCACTCACTCGGCCACCAATTATGTTGGCAAAAAAAACTTTTCAATCTTACCACACTAGGAACTAAAAACATTTTAACCTTACAAATTATACATTTACTGTCACTTAAAATATGAATCCTAAAAACAAACAAGTTTACAAGGAGAAGAAGGCATAGTGTAATAATGGCATATACCTGTGACAGCTTGTGATTCTTGCTCCTTTTCATTTTTAGGATCAGCACAAAGACTACTCTGTTCGTATCTTCGTCGAGACTACGATCTCTGAAGAAACCCAGAACTTCTCTGATCACCTCATTCTTCATACTCCACTTCTACCTTGCCAGGCAGCCTCCCAAACCATTTACCCATCTCATTTTGATATAGGTTCTGATTTTCCGGTAAGTAAAACTCAGGCCGCAACCAGTGCCACCGTCAAGTTCTCCTAGGAACCTTTTTGCAAATAAGTCCACCTCCCTTCCATTAGGACTCCTGGCAGGAAGGAACGCAAAAAATACGATACGCAGCAATACAAAAGCAGCATAGCTAGGAAATCTTGGCTGAATATAACCATGAGACGTTTTGCTTTGAGGGAAAGGGTCATATTGAATTATTTACGATCAGCACGCGATAAAATCTCTTTCGCAGGGACACAAAAATGCAAACAGATGTACATAAATTGATTATGTTTTAAGCATAAAAGCCAATATGTATTGGAGGTATCACTCGGCGCAGTGAAGTTGAAGTTTGAAGGGCTCCTGATACCTAAATTAATATTCTAAGTAGTCTTGTGGTGATATATAATACTATTTACAACCTTTCCAAAGCTTGGTGCCTCATATGTTTGTGTCCCTGGTTTTCTGTATGCTGCTATGCTCATGGTGCCCTTCCCTTCACATTCTTTTACCATGCCTGGTCACATTTTCAAAACAAATCAGCCACCACGAACATTTCTTCGCATTTTTTATTTTCTTCATCTATGACGGGAACGTTTTTACTTACCTGCAATCTCTTACTGATGATTGTACACCGGATGCCCGTCTGTCACCCGTAAATTTGCATCCACGCATCCCTCTTTGCCTCGTATCCAGCCTTGTCGCACGCACATTATAACCTTCGTTTTCATTAAAGCCGCCTTTTGTAGAATTATTCACCTTCCCCACAACCAAATCCTCTTCATGGGGGGAAGAATTGGAAAGCATGGAAAGGACTACAATCGCCAGGTTAAGCTGAGGAAGAAGAGACGCATTCGGTAAGCCCTCGGATTGATCTTCTTCCTCTACATTCCCTTCTTCTTGCCTGAGATTTGTCTCACCCTCATCTTCCATCACTGATTGCATTAATCTACCATTTGAAGATATAAATAAGTGAATATACGGGCAAGGAAATTTATTATTTTACCGGTTATTTTGGGTATGCTGAGTTCTGATGGAGGTTCATCTGTAAATTTGATTCTCTATTTTTGTTAGACGTGCAAATTAAGTTTAAGTCCTTTACCTTTTATATCTCTCCTCTCTATTTAAATCAGAGGTTTACCGCATTGGTAGATGGCCATCTATTTTTCTCTGAGTTATTGTAGTAATTATTTACTAGACCAGCTGAGGCTCCAACTCTACACTAACTAGCATTTTACAGCACACTGGACTACCTATTTAACTGTGGACATTAACAACACACCCTGGGCTGTCAAAGCAACACTTAACTCAAGATGCAGCAACCACAAATAAACTTGGACAAACTTAAGCCCTTGCAAGAAAAAAATGAAACTGAAGGAAGAGCAAATCACAAGCAACCTGTTAATTCCAACAAACTACAAGCAACCTATTAATTCCAATAACACTTCACACAGCGTTGCAATCATAAGAATCAAAGTGCAAATAGCCAAACAGTTAAAGAACACAACGTTTTTACCTTGGTTCGTCGACTACATAGACGTTGAGCTCATTAGGGCTCCAAATTAGGTTGGTAAAGATCTTACTAGTGCACGCGTAGTAAACAACAACCTAAATCTGGACTACGACTCAAACTAAGTATAAGTTCTTTTAAACTTAAAAAATTCAGATTCAGCGCTAAAATTTGAGTTGAATGTTTGATAATTTAGCTTAAAAGTAAAAGTACTGACTATACTCTCCTATTACTTTTTTCAGTTCAGTCCAAACGAACGCTGAGAAATTACTTGCCTGTGTGGCGAATCTTGCTCGGATTCAGACCACAACTCACTCCCTGTAGCACACCACACACATGCAACGTCTTTAGTCTTAAGAGCCAACAGATTCACCAAGCTTGATTGCAGATGATCGGTGCTTTGCAGAAAACTAGTCTTCTGCTTTCTGTTTCGTGCCCTACCCTCCAACTCCAAAATCCAAAATTCCCCAATTGATATTTTCTTTTTGTTGACTTGCACTTGGTTGACTACGTCCTATATACCCCCATAACGCCAACGCCAGCAGTACGATCAGAACATAAACTAATCAACGGATCACGACATTCCAATATATACTTCGTTTTTTTTTTTGGGAATAAAATATATTTTTTGTTCTTTGAATAGACTTCGGGTACAAATGACATTTAAATGTAAAAACTTTAAATTTTCTTTAAAAGTTGACATGTGATACATTTGTTGAAATTTCGTAATCTAACATGGGTGAGCAATATAGTTTATTGTATTTTTATAATTAATTAATTTTAATTCAATTAATTCAAAGCATAATGTGCATACTTAAGCAAATATGTCAGATTTGCTTCTTCAAAGGAGTGTTGGGAGCACATTAAAATCCGATCGAGTCAAACTATATATCGTTGCGTAGCTAATTCAAAGCTCTACAACTCTGTAATTCACATCGAGAGTAGACGAGATCGTTTAGAAGGTCGAAACACGAGTGTAAGTCAGACATCAGTGTATATCGCTACAAATTCGCATAATATTCACACTTAAGACATAATGTGCGAACTTAAGCGAAATGGCAGATTAGACCTTTGCTTCTTCAAAGAAGTGTTGGGAGCACATAAACAATTCGATGGAGACAAACTATATATCGTTGCGTAGCTAACTCAAAGTTTTACAATTCTCTAATTTACAGTAATTCGAAAACGTCGTTTTGATGTTATTTTATCAAAACGGCGTAATGTTAATATTCTAATATATACTTTGTTATTAGAACATAACCTAATCAACAGATCACGACATTCTAATATATGCGTCGTAATTATTCTAGGGAGTAGGGTTCCGATACAAATCCTTGCAAACTAAAAACTAATGCTAATCCTTGATTTCAATTATCCAACTGCTCCTTTCAATTAGGAAATTTATAACTAAACTGATTTTATGTGATTCATTGTATGTCTATAGTCGAACCAAGAGAAAACTTGACCAAAATACAACAATTTTCAAAATCTAAATCACACTATTTCGCTTGGATATTGCAGTATGTCTATAGTCGAACCAAGAGCTGACTGTGATTCGGGAAAATCAAACACAAGATAACCAACGGGTTCGACGAAATTGTTTTGGGACCCAAAAGGAGATCAAGATTTTGTAGGATATGTCGGCGAAAGAGATTCGACAAAATTGATTTGGGCGATTCGACGCGTGATATCTTTGACGAATTATAAAATCCCAACATATAGCTTTCTCTCTCCGCTTTGAAAAACTCTCTCGAGAGAACCGAGGCGAAGTCTTCAGCAACCCAGCACAGGAGTGTCGGAGCTCCATCCTCCCCCCGGTAGGCCTCCCCTTTCGCTTTCCGTTCACTCCCACGATTGTCTGCTGGCGTCGGCGGGGGTGTTTGGTTCGGGCGGCGGTGGGGGGTTACCGGTGGGGGTGTATATATGTTTTGGTTTTGTTCATTCCATGGCGCCGGTTGGTGTGGGGGTACTCCTGGCGGGGTGGAGCGACCCGTTTGGTGCGGGGTGGTGCTCTGGTTGCGCTGCTGCTCAGCCGGTTCGCGCCGGCTCTGGTTGCTGGCGTCGCTGGGCAGTTCTGGTCGGGTGGCGAGGCTTCGGTTGAAGAGCAAAGAAGCATGTGGATTTTGGTCGGCTTCGCTGGGACGCTGGCGCGAGGTGAAGGTTTGGCTTCGGTTAGCGTTGCTGCGGTACGGTTGCTGGCTCAAGTTCAGAAGGCCGGATGCTTCGGTGGAGGGGTCACTTTTGGAGGTCACCGGTTTGCTTGGGATGTTTAGTTTTAGTTGGTCGTCGTTGTAGTTTAGTTAGTTTAGTCTTAGGTTTACTCTTCTTTTATTTGTAGTTGAATAAGTGACTATTCTCAGCTGGGTCCGGACTGAGTGAGTTGATTTTCTCAGCCGCTTGCGGACTGAGTGATAGTTGCAGTAGTTGTCTTAGTTGCCCTATTTTCCGGGCTTTGGCCTGAGAATGTTAGTGGCTTTGATGAGTTCTCTGGCGAAGATGGGTTGGCCGTTTTGAGGCCTGTGCGTCATTCTAAGTATATGTACTGATTTGAGTCATTGAGTCGTGAATGGCCAATATCTGTACAACTTTTTCCCATCAAAAAAAAAAAAAAATCTTTGACGAATTATAAACTACATATGACGAATTATAATTCATCAAACAAGTTTTAGTGAGCATCTGTGTCTCAGAACATACGATTTATAATTCGTCAAATCAGTTTGAGTGAGTATCTAGAGTTTATCAAGTTAATTTGTCAGAAAGTGTGCATAATTAGTGATTTCTATGGTGAATTATAAAGTAATTATCGCATTGCACATCTACAAGGTCAAAAAATGATATATTAAGAAATGACAATGTATGTGTTAAATTTAAAATCCCCGAAATATCGAGTGCATATCCTTTAGATATTACGAGCCCTAAAATTTCGAAATAAACTCCCGAACTCTGATCTTTGCTCTACTTAATTTCTTTTCATCAATCGACTATGAACTCCGATTTGAGATAATAAAAAAAACACGAACATAATGACGAACATATGTGTCGTGGTTTTGTTGTTTATCAAAACCACGAACATATAAAGCAAAATCACGAACAATGGTTTTGCTGTATTTATCAAAATCCACGAACATATAAAGCAAAACCACGAAATCAGGATAAACTAAGAACTTTAACATAAGATTTGAGATATAAAAAAACATGAATATACTGTTGTCGTCGAGCGTCGATTGCGAAAATCACACGAGGATAATTCTTTTATGGATGAACCTACCAGGTCATCAAATCTTGTTCGAAAATCGTGAGATTTTGTTGATATAAGATTGTGTGAATTATTTTCCATATATGCCTTCTCATCATATATATTGTAATTAAATAATTATTATATTTACTTAAATTAAGGACTGTAGATGATTTAATCGTACAAATATTAAAAATTCTGATTTCTGACGAAAAGTGATGGTTCTGACCTGATCTTTTTCCATCATAAAATTGGCTAACACCCATTTAGAAACCTTTTTTTAATAATGGATTTTCGGATCTCATACACATCATCAATCACTATACGAATACATCGTATACAGATTGTATGCGAATTCTTTATCGGGTACATATGCATATTAGACTTTTTGAGCACAAGTCACGCACGACACCACCCGAATTTGATGCTTGAATTGTTTTCATTGAAGCACGGACCATAAGACACCACTTACTTTGAAACCCACGAACATAAACTTGAACTGAGCACCTCCACGCGTGCATGAAATGAATAGACGAGACATCAGCGCCTACTTGCATCATACAACAAGTGCACGAAGAACGAATAACACCTCCACGAGGGAAGAACACACGTCCATGCAAAGCGGGACGAAAACACATTCATTTAGAAATTAAATATTGAATCCAAAAACGAAAAAACGAGTTGAAAATGTGACATGGAATTGTACTTGATTCTCACACATATATATAGATATACAATATACAAGCCTGGATTTCATAGCAGAGTACCTTCATATGATTATTATTTTTCTTCTATTTTATCTCTTACTCTAGAGCTCCAGCTCTAAGCCTATCAGAATTCGAACATGTATAACCTCTCCTCTTAACACGAGAATGGGCACCTTCACATAGTTACACTGTGAACCCTTCGCCGGGCATTAATGGGTGGGTACAAGACTAACATTGTTGCAACACCTAGTGAGATTCGCACTCTCGAAAACCTCGTGAGAGACGGGGCTGTTTGATGTCTGCGCCGTACTAGTATTTTACGAGCTCTTTGGATATGAGATACCGGAAGGAGAAGTTATGAGGAATCCATTCGATCTGCTTAAGGTATTTGTTGCTAATGGCAAGAGATTTCTTGATGCTTTTAGGGAGAGATTCCGGGAGTGACTGTTGGATTGTTGTCGGCAAGTATTCCTTAGAAAGGTTGGAGTCCTTGGAAAATGACTCGACTAGTTTCGGTAGGCTGAGTTTTTGGTTTTTCAAGATGCCATAGTTGGCTCGGATGTACTCATCTTTGGCGGTTTCCAGCTCTTGAAATATTTTTGTAGGCGTGTAAACACGCACCTAGGGGAAAAAAATAGTGAATCAATTCAAGTGGGACGGTATGATTCTCAAAGAAATAAAAAAGTAAGGTATTATCAATGTACCGCAGGATCGGAGTGGCATCCGGATGAGAGAGCAAAATACACTAATGGTTCGGGATTGACAATGGCAAATGCGTGAAGCTCATCTTCAGTCTTAAACTTGTACATTGAAGGAATTAACTTCCTTATCCACTGTAAGCGAAAACAAAACAAACAAAATGCTTCACATCAGGCTATTGACATAACTCTGGATAACTGGATTGTTGCGATCTGGCTTGAAAAAAGGATTTAGTTTACGATAAAATTTGTATCAGCTGTCTGAACGCTAACCTGTCCTGGACCAGACATTCGGCATCTAAGAATGGAACTTCGTATTGTGTCTGCATTTATTGTTCGACCTCCAATGTTATAAGCAGCCTGAAATGAAGCTCGTCGTTAGAAATTCATGTAAAGCTTCTCAGTAAGACTTTCTGCAATTAATTTCAATACCTTAAGGAGTAGCAGTACTCGCTTCACGTTATTTTGTGGAATCCCGAAAGTTAAGAAGGCCTATTAAAAAGTAAGCGGAAGATATAATGAAGAGGAAACAGAAAAATAGATGGATATCAATCCTTCTTGTTTAGAGAGTTTCGACAGTTACATGCATCACTAGCGAGTTGTGGATGTTGATCCAAAATGGTAGCGCCTCCTCACGCGTCAGCTTCCTTGGATCCACTTTTTGTAGTCGAGAAATTATGGACCTACAATTAGCTCATGGACAAAACAGTATTCATAAGATCACTGTAATCTCACCGGTGAATTTCAGGAATATATTTGGGAGGCTGAAAAAGAATAGAAACTGTACCGGAAGTCTTGCAAAAGATATTCCACGTCGCCTAGTTTCTGTTTGTCTCTATAAATCGAAGGCACTTCAACCACTGAGCTGCAAGGTCCGCTGAACTCTTGAAGGTCTTCCACGCGAAATTGGTTATCTAGCCTATCTTCGAATGACGAGTCTTTTCTCAGTCCAGAACTCCACGATTCATCTTGATTTCGAGGTGAAGTTGGACTCATTGATGAAGCGGTGGAGTTTGATGAGGAGAAGCCTGGGTGTGTCAGAGGTGGATCTGAGAGCTTGCAGTATATGGCTGACATGCACTTTATCATGTCCTCCGAAAGTCTGTTAGGTGTCTTTGGCAGATGATCAGTAATCCGCGTGCCTAGATGCTCAGCCAGACTGACCAGATTTCCCGAAGTAGTCTGCGTATACTGCATAAATTCAGCAAAAACTAAAACAACGTCTCTGCATAGTAACACGTTTACAATGCTGCGTACAGTTCTTGAGTAACTTACTTCCATGGACACCGGCTGGGATTCACAGGCACGGAAGCCTTTGGAGTCAATCACATCAGGGTTAGACATAGGCATATATGATGCTGAGTGCTGGGAGATGGCTGGCTGGCGTCGTGCTTTCAAATTCATAACGGACTCAGCTCCTCCAAAGATGCGAGAATCTTTAATCAAACTGGAAATCAAATGGCCCCTTGATTTAATGTTTATGTTGTCCTTTTGAGATGATACTGGAGGTCTGCTACATTCAACAATGCGACGACTAGCGGATGGCGTCGCAGTTACTTTTTTGTCCATTGTCGATGGAGATACAGCGGGAATTTGTTGATCAGTTGCATTCCGGTTTAGAGAAACAAGGGATTGCTCCAAGTGACTGACTTCCGATTCCAAGACTGCAATTTCTCGAATAAGATCGGTTGCAGTCTTGATTGTACAAAAAACAAAGAACTTCGGTAAAACTATACGAGAGTAACACATCGGATGTAACGAGATAAAAAAAAACCAATAGGACGTGGAAGAGTTAACCCAGTACCTTGGGCAACGAAGTTGTATCTATATCATCATTTGAGGAGGACGATCCATTGCCCAATGCTGATTCCAGTGCACGTCGCACTTCAAGTTGACTTTGTAATCGTTTCTCAAGACTCAGAATCTGAAGTATAACAGATGCAACAATACAATAACCATCTATAGCATAATTTCAAAAAGTAACACATTTAAACTCGAGGAAGCAGCGCGAACGTGGATATAGCAGAAAAATATGACTAAGGGCTGTGTAAAGCCCCTTTGTTGAATTTTAAAATTGTTCAAGGTACCTCTTGCTGGAGAGATTCATGAAGTTTCCTACTACGAGATTCACGCGTGGTTCTCGTAACATTGTTCTCCAATTTTACCTTATCCTGTGACAAATTTCATCATGAAAATTTAGTCAGCTAGGCCTCCCAGCTAAAATGCAGATCAAGAATTTTCGATATGATAACCACATAACGACTGGTAACAGAGATCATTACCAATTTGTGATGATGGGACTCTTTCTGCAAATTGTCGAACTTATCTTCCTGAAATCTTTTTCCATCAGGACAGCTGCCATTACACAAGCACAAAGTTCATTAATCAGCAATAGCGCATAGCATCAACGACGAGTTATATCCTCCACTGCATTATTAGACCACTTTTCGCGAACATAAATGAACAAGACCAACCCAGCCTCTACTGCAAACAGTCTAGAGGGACATGACAAGGATGTAACCTCTATAATTCCCTTCTACTCGGGGTTCATTTTCATCAGACATAAACCATAAGGACGAGTTTTTTCACATGATACTAATGTTCTCACAATGCCGCGAAGAGGTATCAATGACCTTGGCCTGACGAATCGGATTCATGTGTATCAGCAGCCAAATTATAAACATTAACTTCACGATCAACCTAGGAAATCATTTTTTCAGGCTCAGATCCTGACTAACTCAACTTATGGGTAGCTTAAGCGAGGAAACACACTACAATAAGTTTGGAATCATTTTTCAGGCTCAGACGTAGGAGATTTAACTACTAAGTATCAGATAGGATTCGACTAAATCACACTGCGCTAGCAACTAGCAAATGCTGTTCTCACCATTGAAAGTGTCCGAAAAACTTCCTCAAATAAAATAAATGGCAACATATAAACAACCTCTCAATGACACCGAATGAATTGAGATTTAATCAGCTAATTCAGCATACCTCCTAGAGTGATTCAGCCTCGGAGCTTCAGTGAGTCCAACCATGTTTCCTCCTCCCAAGCCTTTAAACCCCATATCTGCAACATCCAAATCATACAATCTCAGTAAACAAATTTCTTCAAAATGAGACAGACAAGACAACATGGACCCCAAAGGGAAACCTGAAGACACAAAAGACCTAGAAAATATACCATCAGAATGCACAACCATGGAGTCTCCGAATCAAAAATTGGTGAACGTAAACTAGTGAAAACCACCAAAAGGGTCGCCTAATCAGTAATCAAAATCCCATCTTTTTCAGTTGAGGATGAAGAGCAATGTCCCAACTCTCAATCTTGTGTTACAGTGACATACCCACTCACCCAAAAAAAAAAAAAAAAAGTCCCCAAATTAAACAAATAGTGTCAGTGGACTAGCGAAAGAGGAAGAAGGCGAGATGTATCAGTCTTCAAACAAAGGGAAAAATTGGAGGAAGATGGTGTTGGGGAGGACTAATAAGGCCAGTCACTGTAAGCAAATCATATGCTGCAAAAATCAAAGAATTAAATTAGAAACTGAGAATAAACTCAGCCCAATCAATCCACACTTTATTCTTATTTTTCTGTCCAGTTGGAGTTGGTGGCCGTCCGGATCCTCAAAACATTGTCATATAAACTCTGGAAAGCTGCTGCAGTTGCCACTGCAAAGGTTGTGTAACTCTGAAATCCCCAAAATGCCCCTAAGGAGAACAATGCAATTGCCAGCATGCGGCTCCATCAAAAGGGATGAAACATTTTGGTAGCCCAAGGTCTAAACTTGTACACTCTTATTCAAGAATATTTTTTTTCCTCTTCTCTTTAGATTCAATAGCCAACAATGTGGTGGTTGAGTTGGTAAAACACTTGCTTTTCAATAATAAGGTCAAGGGTTCGAACCCCACCGTAAAAAATATTTTGTGGAGGGGTGTTTTTCGTCCCGCCTATGCGTGGACGCGTTATTCCTCGAGATTTTAAATTTGAGTTGTATGAGATGTAAACCACAATAAATAAAAAATTAACTTCAGAATTGTTAACAAAGAATGACACTTTCTGTGATGCCATTGAAATGGAATTTCAAAAAGTGAAGACCTTTTTTATTGGGTACCATTGAGAATGAAGGTAGCCAAAAGACCCAAGCTAGAGCTTAGTGCTCTCTCTACCGCTCTCCCTTATGTCATCACACATTCACACTGATGGAACATGTGTAATCATGTAAAATTTCAGCAAGTGTAGTTGTCACTGTTTGTGCTTCTTTTTGAGTAGTAGGTGCTGTTTTAATAACTGAAACAGCAGTTGATGCTCAAAAATAGACACAAATAACAGTAACTGTTCCTCCAATACTTGTTAGATTTTTATATGGGTGCAGATACTGGAGTTTGCAAAAAGCTTCTTTTAGCTACTCCAATTATTTGTTTAATAATAATTATTTTAGTGGGTGATTGTGAAGATCAAATTTGCAAAAACCACCGAAAGTTTGGTGGTAAACATGTGAGAATAAAGTGAGCAACTACAAATGCTATATGGAGACGAAGATTAGTAAAAGAGGGAAATTAAAGTAGGTTTAACAGTTTGGTTCAATTATTGTTGCCGGATTTTTTGAGATCCATACATTCATATTTTACTTGAACAAACATCTTTTTCTCTTTGGTACAAAAGTACCAACCCCTCAAACTACCCAAATTTCGAATTCCGATGATTCAAGAAAAAACATAACAAAACAAAAACAAACCTCTATTTTACATACACTATGAAAACAAGCTGTAAATGTGATAGAAATATGAGGCAGAAACTTACATTACAAAATTTGCAGCGGAAGTATCCTGCAGATCCTGCAATGCACTTGTTTTGATCTTGCGATGGTTTTGTCACAGTGGGTCACAACTGAGATGTGTACTAACAGCCCAAAATTAATGTGCACTGAATTTTAGTGACATTTAAATTTAATAACTAATAACTATGGGAAGATTTTTTGGGTTTCAATATGTATTTCTCCTCTTAATTAATAACTTGATATTAATTGATGTTTAGTATTTTCAATGTTCGTAGTCCTTATCTCTTCATTAATATTCATTTTAGTTCCATCTGCCAGCAAATACCATTCAGTATTTTCATTGAATTGTTTTTTTTATCTTTTACTGATTATACTTTTTTCTAAATTTCGAAGAACTGAATTTACTGTTTTACTTTATCTATAATTTTGTAAAATAGTTGTTCTAACAAACGACTTTTTTTTTATGATGAATTCATTATATGTCGGTATATATAGATGCAGTACACACTGACACTATCTAGTACATATTTTCTATTGTATCACATGCCTCAATATTAGAATTCTTTTCTCATATAGAATTCAGACTTTGGAGATGTATCGACGTTCATAGTGCGCGGTTTAAAAACTTCATCATCACCATCAAAATCGAGTAGACACACATGCACTGTGGCATGCCAAACAGAAGCAAAAAGAATCAAAAGAAGCCACAAGAGTCAACAAAAGAATTTAGTACGATCACCAGAAAAGTTTAGTCAATTTTGATTTATGAAACTGAATTTTTCATTCCCAAATAGTTTGGCATATTTGATGCTTTAGTAATTCATCTTTTACCATTTATCGATAAACCATACATTAAAAAGTGAATTACAATTACTAAAGCATCAAATATACCAAACCACGGGAATGGAAAATTCCGCTCCATAAATCGAAATTGACCAAGCTTTTACTCCACCATTCTACTATGCTAGCTGTAAATTTGAAATTTCTACCTGGATTTTAAAATTTTTGATTAAAAGGAGATGACTTAAAAAAATAGCTAGAGATTTGTATATATGAAAAATGTTTTTTTTGTTTTTGTTTGAGAGAGTATATATGAAAAATGTTTTCTATATTGCAAGAGCATATACATCCGTTGAGGAGGTGCTATTTTCGAGCACCTTCTCGAATAGCACCTCCTCAGCGAAAAGGAGATGCTATTCGAGCAGTTTATGCAGCGGTGGCACTTCCTCGCACTATTCATTTAATAAAAAAATAAATTTTGTAATAATTATTTTATGAATTTTCTGTTTAGATTTTCGACAATATTTTTGACTAATCATTATGAATAAAGTGTATTTTATTTCATGTTAAAATAAATGAAAGTAGTAAACGTTTCAATTATTTTACTTAAGTTGGAAATTTAAGTGAATCTAAAAAAATTGGAACTAAACGTTTGAGGCCATCATATTAATTTCAATTTTGACCAAATATTATTTAAAAAATGAACAAAATTAGTTGGAACATGTGTCTTGCACGTGCCAAAAACCCTAAATTCATATCATCCAGCACCTCCTCTTCCGGCACGCCCGATTGTAGCTCCTGCCCACAGCTCTTCGTCGAGCACGTCCTCTCTTTTCTACCGCACCTGCTCCACATCAGAGCCACGTCGGACAGCACGTCCTCAAAAACTCGTCCGCTGTATTGCACGGAATGATGTTATTTGCTATACCCAAATTATTTGGGCTCCGCTAACACGAGCTTGAAATTGGGCTTCAGATCTTCTAGATTATAAGCCCAAATTGAGGCCCGTCACGACCTCGGATTTCGTGCTGTTTGGCGGAGTTGTTACCAGAATTCAGACGACTGTTCGGATTGAACCCCAACACAGCATCTTCTACCGACGGCGCTTGTCTCGATCGACTTCACCACCACCGCAGTGCCAATTTCAACGGTTAAAATTTCTATCTCAGATTTCATCAAATTATCTGTAAATTTTTAGTCTGAAATTGGCCCAGGTATATTAAGTAGCCGAATCAGACATTGTAGCTGACTGCGGCTGCGAAATCGGCTGCTTATGTTTAGATTTTGCTTTTTTTATCTTTCGAATAGTAAATAATTTCAAATTTTACTATCTTTAATTTAAGTATGTGGATTCGCCAACTGACTTGAATTGGTTGATCAGCAGAATTTATTGAAACAGCGATGTCTCATTTTGCGGCTATGCAGTGTGCATCTGCGAATTCGGTATCACTAACACATCCAAAATTCAAACTTCTTGCCGGTGCTAGACACAAGACACAACTAACAGCGCTGTCTGTTCCTAATCAGCTGAAAGGTTCAGCTTTACATGTTTATATTTTCGCTCTGCGTATTTTTCTATGTTTTTTTTCTTTGGATAAGAAAGGGAGGCCCTCTCTTTTTAACTTTCAGGATTATGTAATAGTGTTGCTACAAAAACAAGCAATCGGTCTTTGTTTACCCAGATTAGAGCTGTACGACATTTAGAGGGGTCTGTGCTCAGAACTCAAAATCTTCGGTTTGCTGTGGTAAGACTAAGATATATGTTAGACATAATATTGCTGTTACCATTTTATAAGAATAATGAGGTTTTGATTTAGAAGTGATGATTATTCGTGATAGCTATGAAGTGCTAATTAGATCAATAATGCTGATGCTGATGTTTACGTAGACCTTTAAGTCTAGAAACATGTTGTAATTGTTTTTGCGCCTTTATTTTCAAACGCTCCGTAATCTGTTTACATCGCCGTACACGTTTTAATATATTCTCCACAGTCGACACTCCACATCATTTTAAAAGTTCATTTTCCTCCTCTGATGTGAATTAATCAACACTTGAACATATTAGAAGTGAAACTCAAATCTCACCATCTCTTTAGGGATGCATTAATTTCGCAATAAGCATCTCCTATCATCATATCTCTTACGTTTCCTTCTAGGATGTATTAGATTTGACTATCTGATGCATTCATTTTCTTAGTCTAATTGTTTCTTTTTTCTTATGAAGGTAGTGGCACGATTTAATGAATTTGTAACAAGGCGGTTATTAGAGGGAGCATTAGACACTTTCAAGAAGTATGCAGTCAACGAAGAGGACATCGATGTACGCCTCCCGCTACTCCTGTAAATTCTGTGGTTCAACTTGTAATTGTGATAAGGCGAGGTCCTATGAAGTTGGTGGCTGTGTCACCAATGAAATGGCTCTGTTAGTGGCGTGTAGCTTTGGAAGATTCATTAATAAATATATTGAGGGAGGCTTAGAATTTAGAAGTCTGAGAAGTGTCTTAAGTAGAAGTCAGCCTCCAAGTGCAATATGTTTTTGTTTCTTTCCCATTATAATTTGATTTAATTTTCATTCACTTCCATTCAGGTGGTTTGGGTTCCTGGGAGTTTTGAAATTGGTATTGTTGCGGAAAAGCTTGGGAAGTCAGGAAAATATCAAGCTGTACTGTGTATTGGAGCTGTGGTAAGCTCAAACTACCAATATTTCGACTAAGAATCACACCATAGATATATTTTAAAATTGCAACATCGTTACACTTAGTCATTCTACTTTTTCTTTCGTTTCCGTTTCAGCACTAACAATTTAGAAACAGAACTGTAGAAACAGAATCACGTACTATCTGTATATTATTCCTCATATCCATGGCTGAGATCTTTCTGATGTGCAAGTTGTATTGTGTAATAGATAAGAGGGGATACTTCACATTATGATGCCGTTGTAAACTCAGCTGCATCAGGAGTCCTCTCAGCTGGCTTGAATTCAGGTTCATTATTCCCACTTGATTTCATTTCCACATCTGCTTTGTTTATAACTATGCGTTAATTGAATCGTATATTCGCGCTGAACTTCATTTCTACATATGCGTTGTTTGTTATTGAATCGGATATTTTCTGGACGAGAATAAGTCTTCAGCACTCCAGTTCCTCGACTGCAGGTTTCAAACGTTTTCTAGTATTATAAGCGATGATTTAGGCTTTGAATGTGCTGCCCGTTTGAGCATGAATGCATGCAACTCTTAGGGTGGAATATATGTGTTGTTTTTGTGTAGGAAGTAATGAACACTGGTTACTGGTCGCTTGACGGATGCTCATATTTTTCTATTTTTATGCGGTGAGAGATACGTGTTGTCTTAAAAAAAAAAAAAAACTGGGCATCACCTATTATTGATAGGGTCCATTTTTTTTTGAGGTATCAAGTTTCTTTCCAGGCAAAAAGGTAACTGAGGCCAAAATTTCTCATTAACTATGCACATAATGACATAAATACTCAGCTTTCCATTCTGCCTATTTTCTAAAAGTAGATGTCTAGTGCTTGGATATCGGTTATCATGTGAATATCAAATGGCTCTCTGCGTCCCTGATTGGCTTAGTTATTGATAAACATGATTGATCTATTCACAGCATATTGTGTCATTAAGAAGTACTTTTCACTGTTATTATACACATGCTGCCCCTATCAGACACCGCCCTATTCTTGCTCTGATATACAAGTTGCACTAATACTGTGATTAATCTGATTTCAAAATTTATGTTGGCATTCTAGGAGTTCCATGTGTGTTTGGGGTTCTGACATGCGATGACATGGATCAGGTAATTATTTGAACAATGTACATAACTCCATATTCATTATTGTTTGCTCGAACCAATAAAAGCCAAGCTACTGTCTGAAAGTTTCTTATACTGTCATGTTCATGTTGAGTTTGAAAATCTGGAAGAAAAAAAGTCGTCTCAAGAAGTCGATGTCATCTATATGCACTCAATTCCAACCATAAATGAACTCAGTAGTTGCTGCCATACACACTATGGCATTATAAATTCATTCATTGAATGATCACTAATGTAATGGATAGTGTTTCAAGTTCCATCATTGTAAAACTATTGATTTACGCGAACAATTTTTTTCCTTTCCTAACAAGGATACTGTTTGACACCGATCTCCTTGTGGCTATGGTTTAATTTGTTATGTGAGTTATGTTTTTAACATGCCCGCTGGCTTGACTTCATTTGCAAACTACACTTTTGTTAGGCTGTGAACCGAGCTGGTGGTAAGGCAGGAAATAAAGGATCAGAGGCTGCTCTAACAGCTGTAAGTTTGTGAAATGCTTTACAATGTATTTCTTGCCTCCATAATTTTGAGGAACGAGTATTTATTATAAATTATAATGTCTTTTTTTCTCTAATACGTTTTGTTGGACAAACTGCTTCTGGCCATTTCATAATACTAACATTCCGCCTGTGATTTTATGATCAGGAATACATGTAGACGATCTGTTCAGTTTTTTTTAAAGATAATTCAATGGTTAATCCTGTTGGCTTCTTTCGAATTGCAGATTGAAATGGCATCCCTGTTCGAGCACCATCTCAGTCAGTTGTAATGTGTGCTATGCATTTATCTATAATGCTCTTCCGCAAACATAATCATCCGACTATCAACCTTCATGTCAGCCAGCATAGTTTCCACATTCCCAATATGACTGGAACGAATAAATGAGTATTAACTTGTAATCCGTAGGAAGTACTACCTCGGCTGGGCTACTCAAATCATTGTCGCCTTGTCAGTAGCCAAGCTATTATATGTATCTGATTATGTTCCAGCTCAAGCATTTAACTTGTTACATTGTGAGACCATTTTGTAGCTGAAATCAGCTTTGAGTGTTTCATAATTTAAAAGTATGGCACAAGCATCAACCTTCAATTTAGCCTAAATGCTCCTACAAAACAATTTTTTTTTTGATTGGCCTACAAAACAAATTTTGAAAAATTGTTTAAAAAATTGGGACTATGATTACAAAATATGATTACTTTTAAGTTTTAACCTAAATTTCACTTTACTCGGCAGGTTAAAGATTAGGTGTAAACTTGATTTTTAGTGTTAAATATAAAATTCGTCAAAATGATCTATAATTCGTGATCGAAAAATCAAAAATATAACAGAGTTCGTCAATTTTTCATATTACTCTAAAAATACGGAATTTAATCCAGCCCTCCGTGTTTTGTTTGTATTTTTTTTTTACAAAATAATAATAATAAAGGAAACAAAAATAAAAAAGCTGTGTTCACCGCACCTTTTCCTTACTCAGTAATATAAATTTGAAGACGTATTTTGAGGGTAAATTTTGTTGAAACTCAAGTGATACGATACAATCGCCTCATTGTGGTTGGTCTGTCAGGGTGAGCTTAGGATTAGGGCTGATAATTTCGAAAAAGATTACAACTTTCGTCTTCGAGGTAGCGTTTGACAAATTGTGTTAGCGGGGGAACTGAATTCAAAGAACCAGAAACAGGTGGCTCATTTGGTTTAAATGGGCTCATGCGCATGCACACCATCTGTTCGATGAAATGATTGTGTGAGCTATGTACTTCCGACAGCTTATTCGATCTCTCTATACAAATTCTGCAAACGGGTTTGTTAAGAAATCTCGTCATTCCACTCGCAGCCCCTTCCCTGATGAAGTTTCACACTACCTCTACCGCGCCAGACTCATTGATTCAATCCGGCTCAATCTGAGGTCTGACTCTCCTACTCCGCTTTTATCAATTGTAAACACTCCCAATTTAGATTCTTTTGTTGTTGCCAATGCCATCCGCTCCGCCCCGTCTACGGATTCCGCTCTTTCTTTGGTGGAAGTGTTACAGCAAGTTCCGCATTTTGTGCTCACGCAGAATACTCTTTGTGCATTGGCGAAGGTTCTTGCCAAGGGTAGACGTGTGGATGAGCTCAAGAGCTTGATTAATGATATTGATGAGGGGAAGTTTCAGGATGTAAAAGTAAGCTACATGAATCAAATGCAGTGGCTTGCCGCAGCTGATGATCTTGAGTCGGTACTTCGAGTTTGGGATGCTTTTAGAGCTTCCAGTGATCATCTTTGTACAGAGAGTTATAATATTGTGATGGATTTGTATGTGGACAGATGCATGGATTTAGAGGCTGTGGGGACTTTTTGGAAGATGGTTGATGATGGAGCAGTGCCAAATTGTAGAACGTATACCATAGTGATTAATCATTTGGTGAGGCGTGGGAAGTTGGATGAGGCCATGGAGGTTTTTGGCATTTTGCCGTCGATGAGAGTCAAGCGCACCTTGAGACAGTATTCGATTTTGGTGGACGGGTTTGTCAATGCTGAGCGCTTCAATACTGTTACAGAGATATTGGCTGAAATGCGGACAGATGGGTTGTTGCCTGGCCGTGATATATTGGCGACTTTAAAACATATGCAAGATGCAGGCTTTGCAGAAATTGATTATTTGATAAAAGAAATGATACCTGATGACCGAATAAAAAATGTCGATTGCAGTGTAGATGGTAGTGATGAGGATGAAAACGAGGTTGAAACAGAGGTAGAGGATGTATGTAAAAAACATGTAAGTGATGGACGTAACGAAGGCCAAGTAAAGTTGAAGCCTTGGTTAGACCCACAAGCTTTAGCAGGTGCATTGCGTCGCTGGGGGCTTACAGAGGTAACAGCATTAGAAAAAGCTAAATTCATTTGGACAACTCGCCTAGTTTGCAAAATGTTGAGGAATTTCAAATTGGCAGAAACAGCATGGAGTTTCTTTTGTTGGGTGGCTGATCAGCCAGAATTCATCCACGACATATACACAGTTCAAAGAATGGTCACCATATTAGCTCGTCATGGTCATGTTGAATTGGTGGAGGAGCTCTTGTCGAAATCAAAAAGTGAGGGCATTAAATTGCCTTGCAGCACTATCAAGTTGATTATTGAGTTTTATGGAATCTCAAAAAACCCTGATGCTGCCCTGAGAGTCTTTCGTGACATTAGAACTCTGTGCAGCCCCATCTCAGAATTCAACATGATGATTCTGTATGCATCACTTCTGCGCACATTAACCAAATGTGGGAGGGGTCCAGACTCGATAAACATTCTCGAGGAGATGATATTATGCGGTATCAATCCTGACATTCAGACTTATTCTGGTTTGATGCACTATTTTGCGCATGAAGAGGATCTGCGAACAGTGCAAAGACTGTTTAGTATGGTCCGCCAGAGTGGACTTGAACCAGATGCTTTCATGTTCAAGGTCTTGGTGACTGCGTATTGCAAGTCTGAGCGGGCTGCTCTAGCATGGAGATCCTTCGAGGACATGAGAAGCTCAGGTATGTTACCTGACGTTGACACTAAAAAGTTGCTCATCAAGAGTCTTTGGAAGGAAGGCATGCGAAGAGAGGCAGCTGCTGTGGAGGAATGCTGCGAAGAAATCAATGATGCTCTTCCTCGCGCATTGGGTGGTCATATATGGACAGTGAGCTCCGAGGACTTGTCAAAAGTTCACTCCATCTACTCCAGTTGCTGCATGCCAAAAGATAGTTCGGCAGACTGTTAAACTATAAGCAAATAAAGAACTGGCAGTTACACGTTACAAGTCCCGAGGTACCAAAATCTGTTTTAGAAGCTAAAAAGCTTTTTCTAAGTTCAAAGAATGGTCACCTTATTAGCTCCTTCCTGCCCTTGTGCAGATCTTGCCAGATCAAAATTGGTGATTTTACCTCTGAAATTACTATCGAGTAGCGTATTGCTGCAATTTATATCTTGATGCACATAAGGTGGAGTTATATAGCTTTGCAAATAGCTCAACCCTGTTGCGACATCCATTGCTAATTGGATTCTCTGCACCCGGCTCAAAAACTTTTGGCCTGGGCCGACATTGTTACTGTAAATCCAGTCGCTCAAGGGGCCGTTCGTAGCATATTCATAAACCAGGTACCAACGTCCTTTGTTGAAACAGAATCCCAAGAGATGGATCGGGTTGAAATGATTGATGTGGTTTAGAATGTTTTATCTCCTTAGAAACATATATGTGCATTCTCTTGATTGCTGCTGCTAGACCACTGTTGATCTCTCCCTGGTATACACAGATTCATCCTCCTATTAAGAAACTGGGACTGAAGTTATCAATTGAAGTTTGGAGTTCTTCGTAGCTATACCTTTTCAAGGACAATATGCAACTTGGAACCCCGGAATGAGCAACTCAGTGCTGTCAGATTGATCAAGTCAGCAAGCTGACGAAGGTCATCTCACACGGAAAGTGATCTGCGTTTGCAGCCAAGTAGACCTTGTCCTTGTGGACATTGGCAAGTGTCAATTTAATAGAAATACAAATATACCAGCCAGTAAAACAGGTCCATTTTGTGCACTTGCAGAGCATGAGAACATGGGCTGTATTTTGGTGGAACAAGCTGATTTTTTTTTTTGATGAAGTGTACATTGATTCAATACATATACCGTACACTTTATTGCACGGACCACGGACCTCGCTCAATTTGAGCCCAACCAAAACCATAAAGTATCACACCCTAAGTGGTTCTAAGACCGATACAATCCTCCCAAACTAACCAGGGCCTCCACTAGACAGAGTCTGACGGACATTATCAGGCCCGGACATAACCCGATCCTTGGCAAGTCGACCCCGTTCGTTACAGAACCCTACCAAATATTATTTCCACCTAAGAAATCGTGAGATTCTATGAACAAGCTTTTTTAGTACGACTGTAGTCTAATTGGGACCTGGTTTAATAGCTGGGCTTGATAATGGTGAATGTTCAATTCAATGGATTCACATTTGGAAAATTTCCCAAATTGCTTAAAATTGAACATTGCTTTTCCAAATTACTCAATCTCCATATTGGTTTCCTAATTTACACTAGTTTTCTAAGACGCCGTTGTCAAACGACGTCTTAACATTAAAACGCTCTAGCCAACAGCGGCTTAAGTCTCGTGGCATTTTTGAGCCAAAATAAGCAGTCATCCAATGTCAAAATGCAACACTATTCTGCCAATAAACTAATCAACAAATTATACAATTTATGAAAGAAGGAAAAAGTCACATACCCCTGAGCGTCAGCATCATCTGCATGAATATCCAGATGGTTGAGTCTCACAAAGATGCTCTCACTCACAGGCGTGGTAACGGCTTGCTCGCTCCGGCTCGGCGACCCCACACTACCACTAGTCGACACCGACTGACCTCCAGAAACAGTCGTGCCCCACGATCTAGTAGCTCCCGCACAGCCGCGCGACCCGCTCGTCGGATTCCTATCCCCATTCTCCTGCCTAATCACCTTCTTCACACTACAACAAATTCAAAACATGTTGTGAAAAGCCTCTACAATGGCCTCGGAAGTCCAGCGCTCTGGGCCGATCGACGCTGCAAAAAATGTTGTGAAAAGCGTCGAGCGGGAGCTCTGGGCGGAGCAGACGATGAACAAGCTTCCTCTGTTTCTGCACGTGGCGCATGTCGTGATATCCACTGCGGCGTACTGGGCTGAGAAGTATAACCAGGCGGTGGATGCGGCGGCGGAGAGAGGGTATGCAGCGGCGAGTGTTGTGCCATTGATTCCGGTGGAGAGGATTGCGAAGGTGTTTGATGGTGGTGCTGTGTTGTGCCATTGATTCCGGCAGAGCATGATGATGGATGAAGTGTTGTGGAGCAGAGCATGAAAATGAAATGAAGGTGGTGGAGCAGAGCACTGGGGGAGAATTACCCATTTTAAGTTAAAACGCTGCTACCAACAGCGTTTTAAGTTAAGACGCCGTTGGAGACAGCGGTTTAGGCTTGTTTGACAATATTATGTCACATGACTGTTTATTTTGGCGCAAAAATATCACGAGGCTTAAGCCGCTGTTGGCTAGAATGTTTTAATGTTAAGACGCTGTTGACAACGGCGTCTTAGAAAACTAGTGTAAATTGGGAAATCAATCTGGAGATTGAGTAAAATTGGAACTCAATCTTCAAGTTTAAGCATTTTGGAAAATTTTCCTTTATATTTGGTGCAGTTAATTCATAAACAGTTAATTCTACGAATAATTCAAGTACAAGTTCAAATCCGGGGTGGTGCCTTTGTGACCTATGCTTCAAAACGTACTAGAAACATATATGTACCCGATAAATATGATGTTTTCCTTGTACTATTCGATGTAAACCCACAATTAAAAAAAATCATAAACAATCTTTTGAAAACGATTAGATAAAATAATATCCAAACAACGTGTTTTGAAAAACTACATAGTTTTGATTAAAATACATAAAATAAAACTAAATCGTTTATCCAAGTTGCTATTTTTCGCTTAGCTACACAAAATTTCATTTTCAATTCAATTGCTTGACGGTCCAATTTTACAAATTTATTTCCTGAAAATGCACATTAGACGACACACAACATTAAAGAGATATCAACATATTTATAGAACGAGAGATGGCTGTATATTTGTAAGGAAACGTATATATTGGTGCTCCCACTACGGACGACTTCCAATCGAAGATCCAAACTATTGATTTTTCAATCATAGGCAAAATAAACAGAAGAATTTTCGAACGGAAAGTACCGTAGCCAGCGGTCACACCATGATTAAATTGCTAAATCAATCATGTGAACACCTTTGAAAATAACCCGACGATCTCATTACAAACTCTTAATGAACTGAATCAATTTTTTTATTTTTTAACTCACAGACCTTTTTATCGAGTCGTTATCAATGAGGTTTCTTATAATTAAGTTAGCAATTTAATCACGGTGTACCTATGATCTTCGGCGTTCGAAAAGTTAGCAACTTAGCTGAAAAAATCAATGTTATGGACCTTCAATTGAAAACGCCATATATATACTCTCTCTTTTTTTTTCTATTTTTACATTGTACAATTCTTGGCATTTCTACCAATCTTCACAATGCATTATAGTTGATTATTTGTTCAATAAAATATGACGCTCTTTGCTCAATGTGGAATATTTTTCGCACAATTCTCATTATGAAAACTTTTCATTTTGGAAAACTAAATAGAACAGTCGATCGGATAGATTTTCTTTGATTAAAAACCGACTAAAACAAAAATCACGATCATTGAAATGTTTCAGTCACGTTTTCTCAACCATTCAAAAACGAAACGTGAATAGTAAAGTGTAACTCCAATGAATTTTATTATTCTTTAGGCGATGTTCTTTTGTTTTTCTGTAATTAATTTTGTCTATTTTAAAATAGAAGAGAATATCAGAATGAAAAGAAATAGTTTTAAATAAATGATGATGAGCCCAACTCCACTCCACATCCTTCTCCGATAATCCCCGGTCATTATTATCACTTTCCAATAAATAAATAAATAAATAAAATCACACGTGTCGATTTCTTGTGCAACGAGATCCCAAACCTACCAGTACCACGCCGTAAAATGATGCTCGAATATTCCGCCAAACACTGTAAAAACGAAACAACAATAACACACTTCGACTCGTCCGACTCCCAAGCAGTAAAACTAAACTTCCGATTCCTCGTAAATCTTTGCATGTTGCCATTTTCATCATCTTCACATATTCTCAGATCGTTGATCATTTCCGATCCCACACAATCACACCAATCCGACGACATCTCACACTGGAACCAAAAGTTCCCATCCCAATGTTAGTATTTTCTTACTCACTCTTGCTTTTTACTGACTTTTTTTTATTATTATCAATTTCACAACCTTTTGTACTGTTGTGTGCCAAAATCGATTCGAGTATAGGGGTCATCAAAAAGGCAGGGCCGGTAAGTTCTAGTCCTATCAGACCGGATTGAGTAGGGTTTTTGGTGAGTTCTAGTCTTTTACACATTAGAATTGGCTCGAACCGGGCCTTGAGAAAATTCATCGACCTAAAGTCGTTATCGGCCCTTCATTTCATAGGGTTTTTCAGGATAGGATCGAGTTCGGGGTAATTTTGGCCCTAAATGATTGACTAGCTAACCGATAAATAACTCTTTAAACGCAAATGCTACTAGTTTGAACGTGTGAAATTTGATGATATGAAAAAACACATATTTTTTTTGTCAAAAATTTCCTTAAATCAATGAATATATAATTTTAAATCGGATTCGTATTTCGGATCGAACCAAATAATAGAAGTCTTAATTCGATCTTAAATCTTTCGGATCGAGTCATAATAAGGCATGCGTATGGCTAGCTGGCGGCCAAATGCTAACGTCTATTATACGAGTGAGGATTGTATTGGGAGACGTGTACATTTTGTCTGGGTTCGCGGCGAACCGACGCCGCTCCTGTGGAAATTCTGTCGTCTAGTAATTCAATGATGGATTGATTGGATTAGGTTATGGGAAAGATTGAATTTTTTCTATTTTTCTTGTCCGGCTTTGGTCCAGTGGTGTCGTGTCGTGTCGTGTCCTTTTACTGTTTTGATTTTTTTTAAAGACAATTTTACTGTTTTGATTTGAGTGTGACTCACTATGTTTGGTTTTCCAACACGTCACTGGGATATATAGTAGTGTACAATTTGTTGAGCCCACCACCTGTTTGATGAATGTTCTACCAGCCATTTCACACAATGACTTGTATTGTGACACTGAAGTGAGAGTTGTTTTTGGATGCACTGCGTAATATTTTTGCAGGTAAAAAAGCTCTCTCTCCGATTTTCATTCCGTGAGGTGTAGTGCGTAGCAGTAGGGTATTGCAGGAAGTGTGTGGAGGAGTGGGTTAATCTGATAACGTTCCGGATAGGCTCGATTGTGGTTTGTGGCGAATAGATCAGATCACCACGTAAAGGTTATATGGTCGTATTTGATGTGTATGTTCATGTATCTGTCTCGACTGACTAGGACTTCGTCTTTTATCTTTAATTTCATCTTTAACATGAGTTAATTGCATCTTGACGTTACTTGCCGATAAGGATATGAGGAAACTCGTAATTCTTAGGCATTGCTATCACTCTATTTCAGTTTAATTAATAACTAAGTTAATGCTGTGTCGCGGTTTGGTTAATTGGAAAATTATTGCTTTTAAGTAGTAGTACGATTTGAGATGACAACATTTGCATGACATACATATACTGTGTCCTTCCTTTGGCCATAATATTTTTGGACTCATGCGAATGAATGAAATATATGTCTGTTTGAGGGTAATAGCCGTCTGTTAGATATAGAGCATCTATTGTTAGAATATGCCCATTGCTTAAACCATGCCTTCCTCTTGATAGAATATGCTCTACCCTTTTGATTCTTTAAGTTACCAGATACATTATAAATGTGCCATTGTAACTGTAAAAAGGTACCTGATGAGCATCTGCAGTTTGGGTCCCCTTTGTCCGTTGTTACCATTTGAAGTACTCAATTTTAGACAGCACTGCTTGGTATTTTCTGATTAGCAAGCTAATATTTTAAAATAAGTAGTAGAGACGTATGGTTTGGAAAAGACAACGAGGTTTGCCAATTAATATGGGTGTGGTGAAAAGAAATAAAAAAGAATTGTACCAATTTGTTTGGTTTATAGTGTAATTACATTTTATTTACCAATTGAAAATTCAACTTTTTATAAGTTCTCGTGGCCTTTAAATGCGTCTTCTGCTCTTCTCTTCAGCTCATTAGCATTACGAGACTTTAACAGATAGATAAGAGCAAGTCCATGGCTGTAGCTTTTTGTTACAAGGAGGGAAAGCCCTGTGTGCGCTGGGTTGAGTGGTACTTCAAGGACTGTTTATGCAATCTGAAGGATGAATTGTCTTTTGGGTTTGGCATTGTGAGCTTGGTTTGTTGGGGAGTTGCTGAAATTCCTCAGATCATCACCAACTTCCGCACCAAATCTAGCCATGGTGTCTCACTTGCCTTCTTGATGACTTGGATTGCTGGGTATATATATGCTTATTCTTCATTTTCAACTTCTTACTAATTAGACCGCCTATCCTGTTTGTTTACGACTTTTTTCGCTTGGGTGCAGCGATGTTTTTAATCTGATTGGCTGTCTTCTTGAGCCGGCAACAGTAAGTTTCATGCTCTTCAGTTAACCACTTAATGAAGCATGAATATCAGCTCCAAAATTGAACCTTAATTCTTTATTAACCTGGATATGATATATTTAACGAGACCACTTGTCATTTTTCATATCTCATGATTTTGGAAAGTAAAACGGACTTTTTTCGTTGTAAAGAAATGTTAAATAGAGAACATAAATCTTCTGTAGTATCTTAAACTTGAAACATTTCGCCGCCAGTGGAATCTGTTGTTCAGCAAACAAAAGTTTGGAATCTGTATGATGATAAGATATTAAGATCTAGTAACTTTGGTATTATGCAAGATTTGGAAGTCCTCGGACTAGAAAAAACAAATTTAAAAAGAGATAACACACCCCTAAATCCATTATACTAAGTGGGAGACAGAGGCCTTGATCTTTATCTGGCCTCATTGTTGCCGCCTTTCCCCCACATATTTCGTTTATTATTCATAAAGTTTTTATTGATATGCAAGTTGATGAGTATCGTTCTTTTTAGCCAACTTGATCGTGGCAGACAAAGATTCTGTACTGCATATTTCTAAATATTTAGCATGGAACGTTGTCCTAGCTCTACAGTGTGCCCTTCATTTTGACGTGATCTTTCCAGTTTTTAACAACATTCTATTTTTTAATTGTGCAGCTACCAACGCAGTTGTACACAGCTCTGGTAAATTGTTCTAACCATTTTATTTACCAAAGTTCTAGCAGTTGATGATTGCACCATTTCCGCTGCAACCGTTTGAAATTTGTGTTTTTTTTCTTTGCAGCTATATACGGCAAGTACTGTGGTACTTGTGGCACAGAGTCTGTACTATGATTACTTTCTGCAGTGGAAAAAGCAGCGGAGAACGACACATTCTTGCGTTGAACCGGTAAGAAACACATCATAATTTGCATGTAATTGTAACATGAGGAGTAAGCTAAGTTTCACTATCTGATCTAATATAGGGTGAAGAAAATAAAGAGCCTTTGAAACCCGAGTCAGTTGACGCTAGCATTCCGATACCTACTTCATCACCTCTGAGGGACTATTACTTCACGTACGTGTGACACTTATCATGTGATTACATTTTACAAGTTATATATTTTCTTTGTAATTGTCGCAACATGCAACTAATATATTTACCACACAACTGTCTCCAGTTCAGCAAGATCTTTGGCCGGAAGCAGCACTCCACCATTTCGGTCTTATCTTAGAGTAGCCAGGAGTGGTCCGTCTGCTTTGGCGTTAAGTGATTCTTCCTCATCTGATGAAGAAAGCACGCCACAAGTTCCACCAAAAAAGTCTGCAACCCGCCCTAAATCCATACCGCGATCTGTAAGCCATTTGAAATAACATTTTAAGAAAGTGGTCCCTGCAGATATTGGAAACTAACCCTTGTCTCTATGTTGTCAAATATCAGGCTGGTTACGCTGCGTTTCTAGCAGCATCTGTTACTTTGCCTCATAGAGGAGAAAGCTTCATGCAAGCCGCCTATATAGGATTTACCGGGAGAAAACTTCTCTTACAAGTAAGATCAACTAATCGCATTTAACAACTTGTCTCACTGACTGTGACATGGTATTTAATCTCTGGACTGCGCATAACTGCAGGAGGGTGAATCGGGACACAGTGCCTTTGGGCAATGGTTGGGCTGGATCATGGCAGCTATTTACATGGGCGGCCGAGTCCCTCAGATATGGCTCAATGTAATGTCTTGTTCAAAATAAATTTATACAACATTAATTCTTTACAATCTTCAGTATCTAACGATTTTTTGTACACTAATTGTTTTCACCAGATCAAAAGAGGGAGCGTCGAGGTAACACATTCGACCCCTACAATCAGGCATCAGCCAGCTTAACTTGCTGATTGTTTGTAATCCTAATCGTTTAATTAAACTTGTTACAGGGCTTGAATCCTCTGATGTTCGTCTTTGCCCTTATTGCTAATCTGACATATGTCCTCAGGTACTTAATTCTCAATTTTCTTGGCAGACAGTCATGTCTTTCCACCTCACATTTGTACATATGTTGTAACGCAGCATCGTGGTTAGAACAACGGAGTGGGACAAGACCAAGGCCAATTTACCATGGCTGCTTGACGCTGCAGTCTGCGTTGTCCTCGACTTTTTTGTATCCTTTGCTGATATTCTAATACTCCTTGCAGCTCTCTAGCATTATAAGTAATTAACACGTTTACGCCTTAACTAGTCCTTGTGATACAGATCATCTCACAGTACATCTACTACAAGTTCATTCGCAAATCAACAGAATTCGACGTAGAAGACTCACATGGAGATTACACCGAGGTAGAAAAAGACTGAATCCATGCTCATTTAGTTCCTTCTTCCTTAAAGCTGATCGATTTCTACTGGAAATGCGACCTTCATGTCCTTTTGCCGAAGGGGTTATGTAAGTATAGAGCTTTATAGTGTCGTCCGAATTATTGCTTCAGATTTATATAATGGAATGAAACATTTCCTCGTATTTGGTTGCACCTGCAAAGTACTGTTAGATTTAAGGATGGCCTCAAGGCTCATCGGCGCGGAGAGATGCTTTCTCAAATGAAATATTTAAACGGTCTCTTTTGTGATCAATCCGCGTCCTATAACATCCAACCTCTTTTTTGGTTGGTAAATGAAACAACGTTTGTCGTGGTTCGTCCTCGTGGCAGTGGCACTGACAATCATAGCCACGATCTTAGACATCAAGGGTCTAATCCCACTCGTTCCACTGCCAATCATAGCCACGATCTTAGACATCAAGGGTCTAATCCCACTCGTGGTCCATGTCGTGATACCGGGCGTCCGCATTATCCCTTGTGACAAGATATGTCAAAATCATATGATTTAGGATGAATTATTTGTTTAATTAAGCTTATGGGGGTTATTTTTCAAAATGTTTAAAATTGAAGATTAGGGCTGTTCTTTTGAGATTTATTTAACTGAAATTTTATTAAACTGAACTGAACTTAATTTAACTGTACTGAACTTAATTTAACTGTATCGAGTTTAATTTAACTGTACTGAACTGTATCGATTTTAATTTAACTGTACTTTACTTAAACTGATAAAAATTATATATATGTATTTTTTAACTTATACAGCTTATTAATTTCACTTGCTCACAAATTAAACACTTTTTAAAATTTAAGTATATTTTAAGTATAATTTTATGATTATATTTTACAAAGTATAAAATATAATATTATGTAATTAAACAACGAAAAGAGCAGATAAAATACTATGTAATATTTTACAAAGTACAAATTTTGATCTTTAAGTTTTACTATTTTTACATTACGATTTTTGTTCTTTTAAGTCTACGAATTTTGATTCTGTAAGTTTTATCTGCATTACGAATTTTGTTCTTTAAGCTACGAATTTTGATTACTTCTCATTTCTCACCAACTTTATTACTTCTCATATGATTTGTTCCCTTAAAACGGATGCAATAGTTTCCGAAGAGGTGTGGACACAAACTTGAAATACCGTTAGATCATATATGTCTTACAGTTTTCCAAAAATTATTTAAAAAATTAATAATAAAATAAAATTTTGAATAATAAGGTTGGAAACTATACAAACTAGATTGACTTGAAAAAATTATATTAAATTTTGTTAACTTAATTTAATTTAAGTATACTTAACTGTACTAAACTTAGTTAAACTGTATTGAACTTAATTAAACTGTACTGAACTTAATTAAACTGTATTGAACTTAATTTAACTGTAATGAACTTAATTAAAATGTATTTAACTTTACTGAACTTAATAAAATTGTATTGAAGTGCAAAAGAACAGGCCCTAAGTTTCAATTGTACTCAACTTGGCCGTTCTTTTGGCCCTAAGTTGTTGTGTTTTGCTGCAATAAGAAGGTTTCAAAATTGAATGTTGTTGTGTTTTGCCGAGTTTGTCATGAACTATATGATGATTTAAGGTTACATTTTTTGTTCTTGAATGAGAAACTAATTGCTTATATTGGTCATTTATATGTTTTAATAAATTTTCTTATAAGGGTCTAGTTTTGTTTAGATATGTATATTAGGTGGGGTCCTGAAGAAAGTAGAAGTCTAATGGAGGTTGTGCTTGAATCAATAAAGCCCGAAGTTCCTATTGCACACACTTGGGAAACGGTGGCAGAGGTTTATAAAGCACGATCAAAGCATGTCGTGACACCAAAACAAGTCAACAACCAATATAACCAATGTCCTTCGAATGGGTAGCAATGTAGCATGGAATGCAATGAGTCAAATGACTGGTATTGCCTTACTTGATGACGGATTGCCTACTGAAATTGAGCTTCAAAGATTTTTTTCAGGTATAACGGTGTTTTTTTATGTTGCATTTATGTACTACTAGTTTATGTAAAAGCTGTGACAAAAACTTATCTTTAATTTTTATTGTAATTTGCAAAAGTAAAAGATTGATGGACCTTATGCCACAAAACATAAACTTCCGGATTTGGATATTTGGAATTCTATAGTATGTGCAACGGGTGAAAAAAGTTATTCACCTGCTTCGGCTAGAGCTGAATTGGAATCGCAAAAGAGAAAAGCAAATGGAAAATATCACGTGCTTGGTGATGAAGAAAAGGGCTCTGGAGATAGTGAAGACCCTCAACATACCCCTGAACCATATGTGATTTCTGAGGAACCCGCCGAAAGTAGATCACCGTCTAACACTACTAGTTCAAAAAGACAGAAGCGTGCTTCTACTTCTGTTTCAAAACAAAGAGCGAGTAATTACCTGAACAAAGCATCTACCCTTTTGAAGATGGTTACGGTCAAGAGTCTCATGAAAGAAAATTATATCACCAATATTGAAAGAGCATTTGGCATCTTAAAGAATTTCTGGAAGATACTTAAAGTCATGCCTCAAGTATCAGATGTGTGCCAAAGTGATATAATTACAGCTACATTTACTTTGCACAACTTCATTCGCATGCATAATTTTTCAATACACATTTTAGCTTATAAGACCGTGCAGGAAAGAGCAGATTCAAATTTATTTGATAAACAGGGAAAAGAGCAGATGAATCAAGTACGCGACATGATTGCGTTTCAAATTATTGAGGATTGTCCAGATAATGTAGTGGAAATGAACATGGATGAAGATGATGATATGTAAATGTTTTCTTTTGTACTATACATGAATGTCTGTACGTTTCTATGTAAAAGTACTTGTGGATTGTCATTGCACCTTATTTAAGATACTTGAGAATTGTTCAAGTACTTGAAGGTCATTGCACCTTATATAAAATTTATGTCTAACGGTTTTCTAAAAGTTATTTAAAAAATTTTAAAAATAAAAGTTTTGAATAATAGGGTTGAAAACTAAAAACTGGATTGACTTTATTTAATTTAACTTTATTTAACTGTACTGAACTTTATTGTACTGAACTTAATTTAACTGTATTGAATTGAATTTAACTATACTGAACTTAATTAAACTGTATTGAACTTAAATAACTGTATTGAACTTAATTAAACGGTATTGAACTTAATTTAACTTTACTGTACTTAAAAACTGTGAATATAAGTTCAAAAGAACATGCCCTTATAGATTGGTTTTCCAATTTACTCATATTTTCTAAGACGCCGTTGTTAAGGGCGTTTTAACATTAAAACGCTCCAGCCAATAGCGACTTAAGCCTCATGGCATATCTATGTGAGTCAACATGCTGTTGTGGATCGTTTGAATTTATATTTTACTTAAACACCGGCCGGAACAACGTCTTAAGTGTATTTAAGTTTCGAGCCCTATTTTTTCTCTTCATCGTTTCATTCTGACAAATCTACCTAAATCGCCCAAAATATGACCTCCGTATTCTCCCATCCGCTTCCCGTGACGCATCCCACACCCGTGCCGTCGTCATCCAACTGAGTTATTGATTGCTATTAAAACGCTCCTACGATGCTTGCGCTTGTTTGGCAATATTATGTCACATAACTGAATTTTTTTGCGTAAAAATGCCACGCGCCTGAAGCACATGTTGCTTGGAGCGTTTCACAATTAGGATGGCGTTAGGAACGATGGCTTACAAAACATGAGTAAATTGGGAAACCAATCTGGCAGGTTGAGTACAATTGGAACCAAATCGTCAATTTTAAGCATTTTGGAAAATAACCCAGCTTATGGTGTAACTGGAGGTAGACGTCGACAATGGACAGGGAAGAGTAACCTAAGAATAGCGCGCGGACAGTTTGGGATAGTGTATGACTAGGTAGGATTAGGTATGGCGAGTTCAGTTTTAATTTGAAGTGAAGTTTCATAGTATAACTAAAAGACTGGGTAAGATAGCGTAGGACATGGTAGGACAAGGTTAGACAGAACTAGAGAATATGGTCTGAAAAGAGGGCAGGAATTTTTTTGGACTCTTACCCTGACTAATGCTTAATGGCCAAGATATATAGAGGATAAGATAATGGGTAGGGTAGGGTATTTTCACCCTCACGTTAAATGTCGACCCTAATTGTAGTTCTCTCTTCTGTTATAAGATTGATTTTTTGATTATAGCTACTAATCATATTTTTAAAATAATAATTATATTAGGGAAGAGACATATGAGAAGTGAGTATTTTTGTGAGAAATAAGAAATTAAATTAGTCATTGGATCCAAAGATTCTACGACCCTGATAATTAATATTTATTTAACATTAAAAATCTGTTTTATAAGTCATTAAGAGTATATTAGTCATTTAATTTCATATATTAATTATAATATAATCTATTTCTCTCTCTTCTCTTCTTACACAAAAATCAATTGGCAGTTCATCATCAACCATAGCTGCCAGTGCCGGCCAGTCCGCACCCCTCCATGCGTGAGTTTGGCGTCACTCGATCGCTTTCCTCCAAATCTGAATTTTATTTTCCCGTGCGAGACTCTGATCCGAGTTTCAACTTCGCTCCTAGCCTGTTTCTTCTTTTCATAACTCCTTATTCGTCTTCCGACCAGACCATTCATACGCATGAGTATCGTGCGTATCAATTCCGGAATGCGATGTTATCGTTCAAGCCTAGATCGATTGATATTGTTAACATAGGGCATGCGTTTCGGTCGCATTAAGGTAATTTCAGCTCTAGCTCTATGTTCCCTATGCTGCAATATGGAAATATGAGCAATATGATGGTGGAGGATAAGGAGGTGAGCTTGAGTGAGAAGAATAGTATCACTAATGATCAGCGGGGTTCGATTTATGCACCAGAGGGTTTCAGGTTGGGAAATTGAGTAGGTTGGTGGGATCTAAAATAGTGAATTACACATTCACCTCTGATGATTTGTACGGCAGCATGCTTGCCAAACTCGAGGGTTTGTCAAGACAAGTAGAAAAGTTAAAATGAGTAGTTTTATAATTAAAATACGTAGCTTTCTTGTTAAAATACGACATGCGTGAAGTTAAAATACGTAGCTTTCTAATTAAAATACATAACTTTCTAGTTAAAATACGTAGATTTCTAGTTAAAATACGTTGTTAGTTAAGATACGTAGCTTTATAGTTAAAATACGTAGATTTTCAGTACGTAGTTTGTAGTCAAGATGCGTAGCATCACGTATGAAGTTACCTATTTTTCGGTTTAAGTGAAATGCTAAAATACGTACTATTATGTATCATGTTACGTAACATCATCTATGAAGGTACATATTTTCATTTTATGTGCTAAAATGCATAGCATTATGAATTATGTTGTGTAGCTCGTCGTAGGGGTGAGCACAACCTGTCCCAACCCGGTGACCCGTCCTAACTTGATTGAAATTTGGACGAATATAAACTCGGTCTGATACTAAATAAGTCGGGTTCGGGTTAGTCAGCAGATTAACCGCCCCTATTGATATCCAATAAAATAAGAGTTTACCTGAATTTATTATACTTGAATTTTGTTTCACTATGTGCTTAACAGTATTTTATTATAATATTGTGGACGATTAATATACTTTAAGTTTAGTTTCTTTTTTCTTAGACTATTTTGTTTTTGCTACTCAATACTTATGTTATAAGTATATTTTTGCGATGGTTTTGGGTTCACATATGCGATCTGATGAATATTTAATGTCGAGTTCCGATTGACCTAGTTAACCCGATCATTATTTCGTGTCGGGTTAGGAACAAACCAAACCCGTTCTAACTCGTCCCACGATCATCCCTAGCTCGTCGTCGCATCTTTTTAAGGTTACAACAGCAAAGATACCACTTTTTCTTAGATAGACATGTATCTCTTCATCACCTGCTTTCCACCTACCAATGCAGCCACCACCACCCCACCAATCGCACCACCGACAGCCGCCGAACTCACTCCAGAAGCCGCCTTGTACAGTGCTCCGGTACCCAATCCAGCTACCACGATGTTAATCACATCATCTGTATCTCTAACAGCTACAATCCCGCTCTCCATCCCGGCATACATCCAGGGGCGGATTCAGAAATTTTTCGGACCAGTGGCAAGATAAATATTTTCGGACTGGGGGCGGATTCAGCAATTTATTTTCATACTAGAGGGGGCATATAATCCAAATGACCAGGGGCAAGATGTAAAAATCAGTCGAAAATACACTGCATTAGCCTAATATTAAAGAAAAATCGGAAAATCGATCCGGGGCAATTGCCCCTCCTCCCTCCTTAGTGCATCCGCCCCTGCATACATCAACCCAATCACACCCGCTCTGTTACCGAAACTCCTCCCGTTCTGACCCGATGCGTTCAGAATATGATTCACTCTCAGCTTCGTTGTATCCCAAGCCTGGTCGCACGAAAATAACGCGATTCATTTTTAAGGAATTAAAACCTGACTAATTTGCCCCTGAATCTAATTTTAGTGGATTAATTAGGCAATTATTTGAAATTAATTAGATTTAATCTGGATCGTAGATTACACGAGATGTATGACCCTAATTCATTTTTATTTCTCACATATAATCTACTTCTCACATGATCTCAGCCCAATCATATTATTGCATTCTCAGATGATAATAATGGTGTTAGTATTAGTAAATGGTAACTGTGTTTTTCTGCCCATTTGTCATTTTTGCCCATTTTCTCTTAAGTTATCTCGCAATGATGTCTTAGTGGTTCCTTCTAGCCCAAATGTGTTCTCTTGGTCTCCTAGCCAATTTATCCGCAAACGAATTCACTTCATGTCGCGCTAGATTTAAGCACCCGTTAGAAAATCGTTAGAGATAATCTTTACATGCTGTCAGCCTCATGGGATCTTTCTGTACCCAATTCCACCACAAGCAATTAATCTAACCATTTCAACACTATCAACTTGAAAAATCGCTTTACTATGTTGGTTTCTTTCAGCTGTTTGCCTCGCCTTGAAGAATCCCAACAACTTTGCATCAAGAATATTGAATCGCCTTTTAACACATGTAGTAAAATCCACAAGATCGAACCCTCTTCATCTCTGCAAATACATTCCACTCCAATCACATTTGTTTCATTTACACAAGAAGCGCCACTACTTATTTTCACATAGCATTTGTCAAATCGCCTTGGAAGTGCGTGTGCGTGTGCGTCCGTATCTGGTTGTTCTTCTGACCTAAACAGGGTATGCAATTGCAGTTTGAGAATTTACAAAAAAAAAAAAAAAACTGGGCCAAAAGTACTTGGGCAGGGGCCCAATATGCCCTCCAATTGCGTCCGTCCCTGGTTCTGACCCGATGAGTTCAGAATATGATTCACTCTCAGCTACTTGTATCCCAAGCCTGGTCGCACGAAAATAACGCGATTCATTTTTAAGAAATTAAAACCTGACTAATTTGCCCCTGAATCTAACTTTAGTGGATTAATTAGGCAATTATTTGAGATTAATTATATTTAATCTGGATTGTAGATTACACGAGATGTATGACCCTAATTCATTTTTATTTCTCACATATAACCTGCTTCTCACATGATCTCAACCCAATCATATTATTGCATTCTCAGATGATAATAATGGTGTTAGTATTAGTAAATGGTAACTGTGTTTTTCTACCCATTTGCCATTCATGTACATTTTCTCTTAAGTTATCTCTCAATGATGTCTTAGTGGTTCCTTCTAGCCCAAATGTGTTCTCTTGGTTTCCTAGCCAATTTATCCGCAAACGAATTCGCTTCATGTCGCGCTAGATTTAAGCACCCGTTAGAAAATCGTTTGAAATAATCTTTACATGCTGTCAGCCTCATGGGATCTTTCTGTATCCAATTCCCCCACAACTTGCCTGGCAGCTAAAGTAAGGTAGATCCTTGAACAGACAAATACAGGAAAAATGGCAATTAATCTAACCATTTCAACACTATCAACTTGAAAAATCGCTTTACTATGTTGGTTTCTTTCAGCTATTTGCCTCGCCTAGAATAATCCCAACAACTTTGCATCAAGAATATTGAATCGCCTTTTAACCCATGTAGTAAAAATCCACAAGATCGAACCCTCTTCATCTCTGCAAATACATTCCACTCCAATCACATTTGTTTCATTTACACAAGAAGCGCCACTACTTATTTTCACATAGCATTTGTCAGGTTTAAAAAACCGTTATACGCCTTTCTTCCTTCGTCACCAAGAACTTGAATTTAATATACTAACTAAAATTGCAACATGTCGCCATAAATCAAATAAGTTTCAATGTTCTCTGATTTGCAGTTGGTTAATTACTTTTAAATTATAAAATCAAATAATATGAAATTTATTATTAATATTAGCAATTAATCATATTGTCTCAACTTTTAAAATTAACAAACCATATTGTTTATAAGCTTTTTTTACCTTAGCCGGACCCGTACACTGTAACTATAACATACAAAACACTATTCACACGGAATTGCTCAAAGGATAGACACAGTTTTATTCACGCAATTAGACTAACAAATATATGGACACAATGCTAACTAGAAGTATATTTTGAGCTGCTTCAGTAACAGATCACAGCCAGGAGCAAAAAGAAACCAATTATGAACAATAGGTTCTTCAGAAGATTTTCCTGCCCTTGAGGCGTGCCATGTCCATGTCCACCATGAAATATGTTGGGGAACGGGTATGCGTATCCAGGGGAAGGAGTTCCATAAACAGTAGCATTTGGGAAATTATGAACCTGGATGTTGAAAAGTGATGGGAACAAACCCCCAAAAGCATTGAAAAGTGCAATGTTACCAAATCTGGTAGTTGGAGCTGGTGCATATCCTCCAGTAAAGCCACCTCCTGTCATTCCAAAACCCGGCGGCATATATTGATTTGCATTTGGGGGTTCCGCTGTTTCAGGTCTCTGTCCAGATGGTCTATTTGGTATCTCCTCCATGCCGGGAATTGGCTTTGATCTTGGATCTTCACGTTTCTTTCCCCTGCCATATAAAGGCACTAGTTTTTCCTCCTGTATGAGAGCCTTGCAAACAGGACATTCTTGGGAATATGAATGATGGTGCAGCCACCGGTACATGCATGGCCAGCAGAAGAGATGGCCGCATAGTGTGACAATAGGGTCTTGAGCTAAATCAAGACATATATTGCACTCAAAATCACCAGTGTCATTAGTATTACTACCGCCGCTCGAGCAAGAAGGATTTTGGGATGGAATGCTAGTTGACTCTCCTAATCCACTTGACATTACTGCACTTCCAGTACTTAACAGCCTGAAAGCCATATCAACATAACAAGTATGTTAAAGGGTTGAGATTTTAGCTTCATAACCGAATCAGTTATTTGATTACAAGGAGTTTCCTTAGATATGTTGTATTTATCCCTGTTCGTATATGAAAGTGGGATCACACGTGAAAACTATAAAAAATAAAACTGCTCCGAAAAGAAAGACATCAAAAGTCATATAGCCGAAAAATCCTAAATGTTGAAAAGAGTTTGTCAACTGACAATGGACTTCAATGTCTTACTTCTCATACATCCTTGGCACGCAGCCACAGAATGATATATGGCTAATATTTGGCACCCATAATCAAATGGCAGCGGTTTTGTCGACAACTACCACTAAATAAAACAGACGCAAAAGGTAAATTCACTGTCTAAGACTCACTGCCAATAATAAAAAAAGAAGCATACTAAAAGAAAAATAACCATACACTCAAGCAGTTTGGAAGCGTAGCAATTCATCTACACATCAGAAATTATATTCAACATTTGAGTAAACAAGGAAGTTGATCTACACACTGTATTACCCCAAATAAAAGACATTTTGTAGTTTAATCCCAGAATAACAACTGATGAATAAATTTATGTTAACCAACTGCAGATTCTGAACTGAATCAATATATATATATATATATTAATACTAAAAATTCACCAGATCAAAAAAGCCCTCAAATTCTGTGAGCCTGCCAGTTCTCAACAAAACGGATAGTCCAAAAAAACAAAGCCCTAAATCGTACGGCATAAAAAATTCCATCAACATCAATGCACAGCCACTCAAAGTAAAACCCTAAAAATACAAACAAAAATATTATGAAGTCTCAATCCTATCTACGAAATCATATAAAAATTAGGGCAGAAACCAACGCAACGTACTACATCAATAATATACCAAATCAAATTTGATGGCCGGAGAACGTGAAAGAAAAACACTAACCCAAAATCGACGATCGGATCGGCTGGGTCGACGAAAAATCAATTTTTGCGGAACTGACGAAGAAGGGTGGGAGGAAGATTCGAGGACATTCGCTGCCTGCAATTATTCGTGCCTAATTAGAACCCGCGTGTAATCTGACGGTTGAGATCACTTGGGGATTTGATTCGACTGTTGAAGCGACCTTGACCGGAAAGACTATAGCAGATTAGAGGCGATCATGGTCGTTGATTAAGCAGGTGGAAACCGTATCTGTCAAAGTTTTAATGGGAGCACTAATCTCTAAAAATTCGAGAATTTGATATTTCAAATCTTACTATTGGATCAAGTTGCATATTTAAATGTGGAGGTAACATGTGTATGCAGTTTCAAGCATGTATTTGCCTAGATGCATTTTAAGCTTTCGGAAACTGCACTTAAGTAAAAACTGATGCATTTTTAAAAGTGCATAACGAAGAGGTTCTCAAAGTTCACGAAAAAGAGGATTCTCATTTGAGCGCTCCTCTTGCTCTAGTTTCCAAGAAAAATGATACAGTGCAAATAAGAAACTTTTGTAAAAAATACAAATCGATTAATTTTATCATTTGGACGGATGAGATTAAATCACGTTGTATGAAATATTTTTTGGCGACGAAGTATGTCGTACTTTTTTAGGGTGGGCGTGGGACGGGTTTGCTCGTTTCTAACCCGACTTGGAATAGTGACCGGGTCATTTATTTGAACCCTAACCCGATCCGAAAGACCGGGTCAATCATGTGTACCCAAACCCGACCCTAAAACTAAAATTTATAAAAGACATAAAACATTCAATATCATCTATCGCAATACAAATACTTTGAAAATATAAACTTAAATAACTGATTTGTGATTTAAAGTTTAATATTACGGTTTTATTTTTTATTGCAAATCAATTAATTATTCATATGTAATGTGATATTTCACGACAATACAAATAGATTAATTTGTATGTATAGTCACATTCATTCAGATGAGGTGTAAGGTTCGAATCTTATTAAAAATCTAGTATTTTTTATATTACTTATGAAATCGGGTAACCCGATCCTCAACCCTAACGCGACCCTTCAAACGCCTAAGCACGCTTCTCCGAGAGAAAAAACTTAAATAGCACCTGTAAACATTCACAAGGGACGCGAAAAAGAAAAGGAGACAGAAAAACATTTACGAAGGATGGATGAAAAAATCCATACCATATGTGGACTAAACAAATTCAAGTAAATTGTGGAAATAAAAGTGTCATGGTAGAAGTAGGACTGGAAAATTCCACATAAACTGTGGATGGCTCGACTTTATATTTATAAGACGGAAAAAGATCCGATGCAGCGCAACTATTTGTTGCGAGTATCCAAACGACGTCGTTTCAATCAAAATTGTGTCGTTTTGTTCTGTTAAAATTTTATTCCAATCAAAACAAAGTTGTTTTGAGTGAAACATCGTCGTTTTTGCGCTCACAACAAATAGATTAGCTGCACCGGATTTGAATCCTTATAAGATAAGGTATGCAAACAACTCTATATTCATATTAATGTGCATAAATTTTTAAAACAAATTTCGAACAAAAAAGTACCACAATCAGTACGGATGCACAAATTGGGACCGGACCGTAAACCCGAACCGGACTGAAATTTTATGGTCCGGTCCACGGTCCATAACTTTCAGAATTTCCGATCCACCGGTCTGACCCAGACCGTAACATTCCGGTCCGTGCCGTAAATTTAAGGTGATTCGACCCGGTCTACTTTTCACAAAAAATATAGTCCAACGGTCCGGTCCATATATACCCCGGTCCGATCCACGATCCAAAGTTTTGAAAAATTCCGGTACCGGACTGGTTGTGCATCCCTAACAATCAGGGCATATGAACCCTTTTGATAAATGTGTTGGGTAACACCCAAGGGCGGACGCATGTAGCAATGAATGTGGGCTGCTGATTTTTTAAAATTTTCTTTAATGCATAATTAATTTGATTAATATCCTGTTAATTTGTACATTTTGCCCCGATTAATTTTTACTCTTTGCCCCCATTAAAATTTTAGCTTTTTAGCTTTCCTTAATTTAGAAATTCAAGTTGTATTCCTATTCACAGTAAGCTTAACCTTTTAACCGATCAAAAATAAATCTAACATCAAATCGGATAAAACTTGTAACCAAACATATATTATTTCAATTGAAATTAGAATTAGGTTTCAAACATATAATACTTCAATTGAATTTGGAATTAGGTTTCAAACATATAATAAAACTTGCACCGCCTGAGAGAATCTGACAAGTGATTTTAAATTATTTTTAGCTCTCTGCAGTAGAGCAGTTTTACTTTACGTAACATGTGTCAAAATAAAGAGAGAACAATGTCTAACTAATGCTTGTTCTATTAGAATACAATTGTCCATCAAAGATCGGGTCATTTGGTCGAGGGGTAGGGCGTAAAAGTACCGTCAGCTCATGCTTTATCTATGTGGGATAGGGCATAAAAATACCGCTCGCTCATGCTTCATCTATGTTTGAGGATTTTTTTTTAAATAAAACAAACTTGTTTCATTTTTTTAAATAATAAATATGTTTATACTATTTCTTAAAGCAAAAAAACTCCACTTTAGCTATTGGCTTTTTATGTTTTTAACTAATATTTAATATCGCCTCCGATATAATTTTTTTTTGAATCTGCCACTGGTAAAACCGATATTTTATTTTAAAAAAAATACCACAATCTGTTTGAACCTTGGCCTTACCATGTTTCATATTAAATATGCAATGTGCATTATTATTTCAAAAACTAAAATTTGTATAATTAAATACTTAAAAGTCATTACTTTATCTGTATTTTAATAAAACTTTATCACACATTTAAAATCTGTATGTTTAAATAGCCGAGGAGCTCCTATCAAAAAGAAAAATAGCCGAGGAGCATTATTCAATGTGTTTTTAATTGAGGCACTTTGCATTACTTGCCAACACGTAGCTGGTTCGAATGGCTAGCAAGTACCAACCCTAAATCAAGAACACGCCACCAAATTAACAACCGATTTACGTGCTGATGCTATTGACTTAGACACGAGTCTTATGGTTCAATGAGCTTTCTTTAATAATCAGTTTACTACTTTCAAAAAAAATAAAAAAATAATCAGTTTACTGATTAGCAGACCACTCTGATTTTATTGCCCATAGACACTTCACACATTTTTTTTTGGGGGTAGGGTGTTAATGTTAGGAGTTAGAATGTGTTAGAGCAGAGACTTGAACCCGGGTACTTTGACATCGGGGGAGTGCCCTTCCACTGGGGTCACTCAATTCGTCCTCATAGACACTTCATACTTGCAATGTGAAATTTAGATAATTAAATACGTAATAAGTAATGTGTGTCATTTTTTAAATAATTACATAAAAACTAGATCATTTTTTTATGATGGGTGAGTTGAGTATAATAATTAATACGTATCATTTTTAGTGATAGCCTTATCATTTCTCTATTATATTTATTGATTTTTGAAGTTCTATCGAAGTATCACAATAAATCCCGAAATCATTGTTGCGTATATTCATTTTTAAAGCACATGTCAAGTACGACACATTTATCATGTATCCACACATCTATCCAAAAAAAAATTAAGTTTGAAATGAACAAGCCAATGCATTTGGTTTAACTTCGTTACCTAAACGGAAATACCAAACTGGTAAATAAAACGTCCGCAACGCAAACTATTCCAGCAGTATTATTTCACCGTCCAACTCCAAATATAGCATAGCAAACAGCACAATAAATATAGAAAAATACAAAATATCTGCTCCCCCTTCAACCAATGAGATCTTTTCACGTCATCTATAAATACCAACCAGTCATTTCCGCAATATAAAATATAAAAACAAAATCAAAAAAACCAATCCCACGCGTTTCATCTTTCTCCAAATATCTCTCTGCACCGAATCAAAAATCGCTTATGAATCGAAAACCCTAGCCGACAACGACGACGATGATCGGAACCCTGACCTACTACCTCGCCGAGCATCCCTCAATCGTCAATTTCCGGTGGAGCCACTCGCACTCATGGGGCTCGACCTGGTGGTTCCTCTTCTTATCAATTATTTTCTACCTCGGTTTCTCGATCATCATTCTCCATGGATTTCTACTTCTAATTCGCCGCCGTGCACCGGTCCCTCTCGGCCCTCTCCCAGCTCTCCACAGCCTCACCATGTCCCTCCTCTCCGCCACAATCTTCCTCGGCCTCGCTTTCTCAGCCGCCGCTGAAATCCGAGACACGCGTTGGTTCTTCGGCCGATTCAAAACGACGCCGTTCCAATGGCTACTATGTTTCCCAATGGGCACACGTCCATCTGGCCGCGTATTCTTCTGGTCTTACCTCTTCTACCTCTCCCGCTTCCTCCACATGATCCGCACGTGCTTCACAATCCTCCGTCGGAGAAAGCTCGTCTTCTTTCAGCTATTCAACAACGTTATCCTCACCTTCATGACCTACCTCTGGTTAGAATACTCTCAATCTTTTCAAGTCCTCGCTATCCTCCTAACGACGTCGCTTTATTCGATCATATACGGGTACAGATTCTGGACGGAGATCGGGCTTCCTGGCGCCTGCTTTCCTTTTGTCTCCGATTGTCGGATGGTGCTGTTGGGTTGTAATATCATCTGCCACGTCGGCGTTCTGGCGATGCACTTGGTCAGAGAGTGTAACGGGATTGTTGCTTGGTGGTTCAACTCGGTTCTCAACGTTGCTATTCTCGCTCTCTTTGTCAGAAAACGGAGCGAACTTCGGCTCGAATCCAACAACCCATCATCCGTGTCGGCCGAGAGTCATAAGGACAAGGATGCGTAAATTTTGTTTCCACTGGGGCTCAAGTGTAATTTTACGAAAGTATAAAGTATTATTATATTTTCGGCCCCTCTTTGTTTTGTAATGTTCGAAACTGGATGTTTTTCGAGTCACGATTGTACATTTAAGGACAATATTCTTTAAGTATAGTTTTTCAATTTCTTGAGATGCTTAATATATGTGAGGGAAATTACATGATTTCTTGTTTTGTGGAATGGTGAAAGTTGTTTCTATTTTTTACAACAAAAAAAATTATTTTATGCTATGTAATATATCATTTCAGTCGGTTACAATTTAAAAATGGACATAAAACTCACCCAATTATTCGTGGGAAGGCGCTGTTTCTATACTTGTTGCTGAATAGGCTCTTATGCATTTGTGATACCCAAATTCGTGTCATGTTCCCTGGGATTTGGTAGTTTTTGAAGTAGACTTAAAAAAATCAATAATTCAAAATTGATATGTAACGGAGATGGACGTGTTGGTGGTGTAGGGTTGGTAGTAAAAAAATATGACTTCTAAACTGACACAAAGTTGTGAGAATTTTCACAAGGTTTGAGGGTTCAAGATCTATCCATGAGACCATGACACTTTTATCACAATTTTCTGAGGATTTTCTCTTCTTTTTTCTCGAATCACGCGTGGATGCTTCCTACATCCTCGTAGATGTTTTCCTTCACGCGCACATGTGATGCTTCCTACATCCCTCGTGGATGTGTGTTTCCTCTCTCGTGAAGATGCTATTTGGCTGTCAAGATGGACGTGTCATGTCTTGCAGCGGTAAAGGTGGTCAAGGAGGCATGAGCTACAAGTGTCGAAAAATGTATTTGGGATGGATGTGCGGATCCATGAATGGTAAAGGTGCTGAACCCGACCTGTGCTTCAGAAGTGAAAAAATGTATCATATGATTTCGGATCTGATCAATATGACTTACTAGAGCTTCGAAAATTATTATATATGTACTGAATGATAATGCGTCATATAAATTATAGATTTCTGAATTGTTATACCCATTATAAAAAAAACTGATGCAAAGTTGTATTGTAGTTGTGGTGTGGGTCAAAGGACCTCAGACAGATCAGACGCGTTGAAGCTAGGGTTTCATTGGGAAATAGCAGCAACAGCATTCAGAATTCCATCCTCAAAGAGTCAAAGTTCCCACATATTCAAATTTCAAAATCTAGAAGCAGTAAATGCAGACGACAACGTATTACAGATCGTTAGACCAATTTCATAGTCAAAATTCGAATTTTTTTGGGTCGAAAATTAGGAACACGGTTACAAGCCTACAAGGAGTAGTATATGAAAATAGTAGTCTACTATGTAATGAATATACAACATGGAGGACTGAAATGTAATTTAGTCTTTTTAGCATGAAGGCGAGCATCTGAATCTTGTAACTGGAAACTTCCAACGGGACTCCTAATTTGTCTTCTTTCCCATGTTTGGGAGAGACTATTTTGTGGCATTTCTGTTTTTGACGGAAATGATGAAGCTCTCTCACTTTGGATGTCTTCTGATCTGAACCCCGTTGCTTTTTTTGGACATTAATGATGAATAAGTTAGATTTTGATGTTAATGATTAATTTATAAGAAGAGCGCTCAAATGCATGATCAAGTGTCTATGCTTTTGACGCATGTCTCACTTACATATCTAAATTTGCATTTAGTTAAAAGTCAAAATCAGCAATTTTGACTCTATTAGTAAAACACGTGTTTATGCATTTTCAAAGATTGCATACGAAATTCCCAAGTTCTTGATATAAAAAAAAGTTCTTAAGCAAGTGCTCTCCTAATTTGTATACGTCAAATTATTATAATTATATTTTATTAAAGTTAGTTACACTTTATCAAAATTAATTGCATTTTATCATTGATTACATTTTATACACTAATAGTTTACAAAGTTCATTTTGACATGGTTTGTTTTTTAGTTATTTATTTTACCCCTTCTCATTATCGATTTCCCAACTTTGAACGATCACGTCCAAGTTGGATGATCTTGTATGTTTGACGTTCAGCTTGACATCTTTTATTTCATTTTTTTTTGATGGGGACATCTTTTATTTCATTTAAACGGTATATTTACAAAAAATTTTACAATGTATTTTATCCAATATTCATGACTAAATATTGAGTTCACAAATTAGTATAAACTACTATAAAGTTTGTAACAATAGGTTCACCCAGTGTGTTTATGAAGTTGGGGCCCTTAAAAATGCGTGTACTCATTTTGGCTCTTAAAATTCATCGGGAAGTGGCCATTAAAATTCATCGGGAAGTGGCTAACAGGGTGGAGAGTGGTGACCTATGGGTTAAGGAGTTACATATAATTTCTTACTTCCTGGGTTCTAGTCTTGGTGACACCATTTTTCTCACAATTTTGTGAGATTTTTACTCTTCCTAGTCCCGTCTCGCGCGTGGATGCTTCATACATCCCTCATGGATGCGTTCCTCTTCACGTCTCACGCGTGATGCTTCATCCGGCCGTCAAGATGGACGTATCGTGTCTTACAACGGTAAAGGTGTCTAAGGTGGTCTGAGCGCCAAGTGTCGAGAATGTACCGATGGTGATTTGGGGTAGATGTGCAGATCCATGTATGGTAAAGGTGCCGAACCCGTCCTGCGCTTTAGTAGTGGAGAAACGTACCCTATGATTTCGGATCCGATGTCTTACTAGAGATACAGATATCAATATATATGTTCTAGATGATAAGACGTCATATGCATTATACTGTTCCTAGTTGTTGTACCCCATTATCAAAAAAAAATCATCGGGAAGTGACAAAAATCCAAATTTTAGTAGATGAGCTTTTTATAATCAATTATCAACTTCTTTTTTTTTTTTTGATGGGAATTATCAACTTCTTTGAGCATTCAATATTCATAAATTATAATTTAGACACGTTTTCAGTTGCATCTGTAACTTTGTCCCCTTTATATTAATGGGTATGTCGTATGTTTATCCTTAATAATCTTGTATCGCAGATTCACCCTTTCAAACAGATTTGGTCGATAAAAACTGTTTAAAAATAAGAAAAAAATCAGGTACAAACTTGTAAACTATGAATGAAAGAACTATTATACAATTTCTACGAATTATCCCCTATGACCTATAATTGTTATAATAAAACAATGACATAATTTGTAGATAATGTATCATAATTAATCAATTTGTAATTTGTACTAAAAATTCGTTTGGTAAAATATTGAGTTGTCCTCACTTTTCAACACTTGTAGCTCCAATAAAAGTGACACCATCACTATAATCTGAGATTCCAATGAAACACGACAGTTATTGTCCCATTTGTTGGACTGTCTTCCACCATACAAATCCCAACTCTCCAACTACATCAATTTGCTGCTGAAGCATTTTCACTAAATTATTAAAGTGATCAGCCCCAGTCATAGTAAATGCAAAGTGGATGCTTGATCGTGATAGATACTTAAAGAAAAAGAAAATAGTTTAAGGTGGACGAGACGCCAATTGAAAATTTGTTCCATATAGTAAATTCCAAAACCTTTTTAGAGTGAGGGCCCAGGGGGAGAAGAGTATTAGAGTGAGGGCCTAGGGGAGAAGAGAAATGGTAACAAGAGAGAAATTGAGATAGGAAATTGATACAATTCATTGATTATTTTCCTGTTTTGCAACTCCTTTATTTGTAGGAAAAGTATGTTAAAGTGTCTCGAACTATTGATATTTTCTAATTGAATGTCCAAACTATTCATTTTTTTAATCAAAGGCAAGATTAAAAATAAATTGACAAATTTTTCAGCACCGATCACCGTAGCTACACCGTAAATAAATTACGAACTCAATCGTGTGAATTTATTAACAATATTAAATTTGAATATTTATCCCTCCTTTTTGTAATTAGTAAAATTCCAGCTCATTTAACCAATAATAACAATAAGCCCATTTAGTTTTTTGAAAAAGCTAAATGGGTTTGTTATGTTTTTTTGTTTGTTTTTAAACTAAATGGGATAGAATAAGTAATAAAATATATTTTTAAAAATCTTAGAAAAAGAATTTAAATTTATCTTCTTTTAGCTAGGAATGCACATAATTGGACAGAACCGTAAAGTCGGATCGGACCAGACCGTAAATATTCGAATTCGGTCCGGTCCATGGTCATTTTCTTCGATCACCGGTCCGGGTTTACAGTCCGGTACAATTAGAGATTAGGAGGCAAAATTACGATCTGGTCCGGTTCTCGGTCCACCTTTTAAAAAAATTACGATCCACCGGTCCGACCCGAACCAAATAAACTAAGGTCTGATCAGGTTCTCGATCCACTTTTTTGAAAAACTTCAGTTAAACCGTAAAATTCCGATTCGTACCGGATGTGCATCCTACTTTTAGCAACCTTTTCTGCCACTGCATTTAGTTTGGCCAAGTAAATAAGACCGAAGACTAGACGAAAGCAACAACTAGCAGAGACAATTTACTAAGAAAGTGTCAAATTTAAAATATCATCCATCGCAGAGTTGGGCATATAATTTCTGAATCCTTTAGAAAAAGTTAAGTGAATTACTACTAATTCATAACTTATTTCACAATGAGAGATAAAAATTACAACACAAAGTTGGTTGTGTTAGTTGATTCACCTCTTATGGGCTAATGAGTAATGCCACCAGCTAATGACTCCAAATGCAGTTGCAATGATGCCAATTCCAATCATTCAAGCTTAAGCGAGCTGATCCTCGATTGTCTTTTTAAGTTGCAGAGCCTGCCTCCAATCAGAAGAAATCTCTAAATAGCGACCCATAAGTAGTCTGCTCCTCGCGAAAGAGGTATTGATCGAGTTGTCTTGAACTCTTGACAAATTATCAAGAGATCAAGGATTCAACTCCCTTGAGTAGATATGTGCGCGTGGAAGTGCTAATTGCAAGTTTATACTCGTGGGTTTCAAAGTGGATGGTGCTTCAATTGACACAATTCAAGTATCACATGTATAAGATGTATTCGAATGGTGATTGATATGTATGAGATGTAAAAAAAAACCCACTATCAAAAATATATATATATATATGCTCCTCCGATAGTCACGTTTCGATAATAACCAACTACAAGAAGAAGAAGTCTTTCTCTCTTTTGAAGTTGAGTATTGGCGTTGGAAAGAAGAAAAAAAACTGTGTATTGTACAATAACTGGATTAACACAATCTTGACTTCTTCCGAGGCACCATCGGCGAACTCTCTATGACCTGTCTCTCACAACCCTGCCAGTTTTATTAAAACGACATTCGGTAATTACAATTAATGCTTGTTCATCAGTTGATATATAATCCATCATTCAGAATTTTTGAGAACACAAATCTGAAATGTACCTAGTAGATAACCGAATACATATGTCTATAACTACAACAGTAATATACACCTATGCATGTCTTGGACAATAATTGAATTTTGCGAGGAATCACAAACAAGCTACTTAATTTCATAAGAGACACCACGGAACGAATAAATCCTAAAGCCCTGATGTTCTCAATACAATCAACATTATATAAGACTTGCGGATATTTACTAATATAAAACAGGCATTGACATTCTATAAAAAGAAACTAAAGAAATCAGAAATGGTTGCAGAACCCTTCTTTGAATTAAATACCATACAAGAAAGCAAAATCAAGGCGACGTCTAACCCCTAATCCTGAATTTCAATTTGAGATCTATCAAACAACTTTAAAGGTATATCTAGACTGTGTTTGAAATTGCTCAAAAAAAGGCAGAACCGTAAGAAGAGGGGAAATGACTTACAGTAATGACATCACGATCTTATCCCCGCCAGTCCAGTGAAGAAGTTGCCAACAAATTCTAAGAACTTGCTGAATTTCAAAATAGGTCTAATTGTTTTATTATTGATTGAAATCAGACCGTAGAAGTTACATTTAATAGTTGAGGATCTAACCAATTCTTGGCAAGCCAAAACCGAACGGTTAAGTACCGAATCCACAAAGAATCGATCTCCAAGCACATTGTATCCAGCGTTATAGGTAATGTATGCATGTAGCCAGCAGCCTCGCATTTCTAGCATTCTCGAGATCCTTTCTCCAGCTGTATATAAGCTCTACAGATTTCATAAATCACAGATCATCATTCAGATTTGCCAAACTGAAGAAAACAGAAAACAAAGTGCACAAGCTTTTACCTTGGGTTCTGATTGATTCTTGAAAAATGCACAGAAAATCCAAAATTTCTTTTCATTATTCATACCTTCCAAGAACAAAACGAATATCAGAGAACAGATTTAACGGAATGAATTTGGATTTCATCAAGGATACTTGAACAACACATTGAACATTGTTTAGGTACAAGAAGGCGAAAGGCTGAGAAAAATAATTCAACTTCATCCATAAGTTCCCATAGAACCAACATCACCTAAATTCAAGCGTTCCCCATTTATCATCAAACTGTAAAGATTGCGGCTAATGCTGCAGCCTCCACCTTTTCTCTCTACTCTCCAACAAACAACATCATGTAAAAAAATGGATCCGGGAATTTCAATTCTGTCTATAGGCGATGTAGTTTGCCAACGCAAATAAAGGTGCAGCCTTCTCCTGATCAAACCCAGCCAGCTGCGCTTGCGCATCAGCGTTCAACTTAGCAGCAAACTCCCTCGATTTCTCAATCCCCAACAACTTAGGATAAGTCGTCTTATCGGCAATTAAATCCTTCCCGGCCGTCTTCCCCAGTTCCTGCGATGACTTGGTCACATCTAAAATATCATCCACCACCTGAAACAACAGCCCGATATATCTTGCGAATTTTCTCAGCTTCTCAACCTCCTCGTCCGTCCCACCTCCCATTATTGCCCCTAAAACCACAGAAGCCTCCAACAATGCCGCTGTCTTATGCAAATGTATATACTCGAGCTGCTCCAATCCGACATCCGATAGCCCTTCGGAAGAAATGTCCACAACCTGTCCTGCCACAAGCCCTTCCGACCCAATCGCCTTAGCCAGCTCAGTTACCGCTCTCAAGATTCTACCTTTCGAAACTCCAATAGTGGCGACAGCAATGTGCTCGAACGCGAACGAAAGCAATGCATCTCCGGCCAGCACGGCAACATCTTCGCCAAACACTTTGTGATTAGTCGGCTTCCCTCGCCGTAAATCGTCATTATCCATACACGGCAGATCATCATGGATCAATGACATGGTGTGGATCATCTCCACCGCGCAAGCAGATGGCATCGCCATAGCCTCCTTGCCGCCAACAAGCTCACAGGCAGCCAGGCAAAGAAGCGGGCGGACGCGCTTGCCACCCGCCAAAAGAGAATATCGCATAGACTCGTGGATTTTGAGCGGCTCGCGGAGCGGAACGGCGTCGTTTAAAGCCATGTTCACCTTCTCAGCCTTGTCAACCATATAAGCTTTGAAATTGAAATTAGGGTTTGCAGATTCAACCCCGACAACCCCATCCACCTTCCCGCCAGTCAACAGAGCCGAAATCGACCTCGAAATCGACTGCTGCTTCCTCGTCCTCATCCGAACCGAGAACAGCTTCGACCCGCCATTAATGGACCACGACTGGGTGACAGCCGCGGCCATGGATCTGCGGCTGAGAACGGGACTAGTGTGGACGCATGAGCTCAAATTGACTGAACTCATTACTCAATTAAGATCGAAAAGATTGAATCTTTGAAATGGAATCAAAGTGGGTTTGAATCTGGGGAGTGGATAGAAAGATTGGGTTTCAGGGATTGAAGGTGGGAAGACAGTTTCATCTCATCAGATGTCTGATTCGACTCCTCTTTATATACAGCAACGTATGACTGAAGAGGATTTGGCAAGTGTTGACGTCAAATGGTAATTGGCTGGTGATTAAAGGAAAAGAATCTCATCTTTCGGATTGAGGATTTTGTACTGTTTTGGGGAGTTCGGTTTTTTGTTTTGAATTTTAATTGTGGAAAATCAATTGAGAAAAGCTCAATTATCGGTGAAAGTTAATAAAATTGGAAATAAATTTACAGAGATATTCACTACATCTTGTACATGTTTTATCAATTGAAGTGCATGTCTTTTACATCGATTATCATTCAAAGATCTAAATTTAGACTTTAACAATGTATCAACGTCTACGACGCATAGCTTCAGAGCTCCATTATTGGTACGGTCACGAGAAAACAAATTCGAAATTAGAGGCTTTGCAGACCCTGTTGGAAAGCTTTCAGAGCACTTAAATGAAGTTTTTTACCCCACAATTAATTTGAACGAATGTGTGAAGTGATGCATCTAAACCAAGATGCATTACCATAAAATATAATAAATAAATAAAAATGTATAACTATTATATTATTATTTTTTGCATAAGAAATGTATAACTATTGTATGCACATTCGTTTTTGTGCACCACATTGTCGTCATTTCAATCTTTGGTTGGAAATAGGCATCTTGACCTTTTTTTTGTGTTCAAATTATTTTGTATAAACCATGAACCAAATCTAATAAATTGAGTGTCTAATTATTTTAGTGAATGAATATGTATAGTTTTTTTAGAGTCAAGATAAGGTGTAAACTTTTGGTACAAATTATAAACCAACGAATTATGGTACACTTTCTACGAACTATGCCATTATTTTTATCTAAATGAATTATAGACCATATCCGAACTATGACATAGTTCATAGGAAGTGTACCATAATTTATCGGTTTGTAGTTTACATGTCTGCACCTGATCTTTTTCCTAATTTTTTAATATGAAAGTTATGGAATTTGGTAAATCTAATTTATTCTATATAATGTACCGATAAAACATAATTTATTTTGAAAATTTTAAGGAAAATGACAAAAAGGGTCATGAACTATCACATTCTGTCCTATCATGGTTCGAACTTATCTAAAATGGTACTTTAGGGGGCAAATTCATTTTTTTATCTGACTCGTCAACTAAAAGGTGTTGGTAATGGTAAGACCGAAGGACACTAGAGGTTATGTTTAACTCATTTGGTCACTATAGCTCTAATTAGTCAGTCAAATGTGAATGACAAGTTTAAAAAAATTTGACTTTGCCCCTTAGATATCATTTTAGATAGTTCGGAACCTAATTTGAGCGTAGATGATGATAGTTCAGGATTTCTTTTGAATTTTCCGTAGATTTTATGAATAATAACTATTGCTCGGTTTTGAATTAAATCTTACTTTGGTTCCTTTGAACTGAATTGAATTGAACATAAAAACTTAAATAAGAGAGTTGAATTGACGAACTTAATTTGATGATGTGATTGAAGTATATGACTATAGTACGTAGTTAACTTTTAAGCTAAAAAAGTAAATAAATAATTCACTCGAAAAAAGTGTTTAAATAAATATCCTAAAAATTTACCAGTATGAAAGGTAAGGAATGGATAAACCGCAAACTCATGCCGTTAGATGCATCCAGAACGGTTTGAGTGGACATCGTGGACAAATGACTAAGATAATGACGGCTAGATCATTACCTCTTCTACAATAAAGATCATAAATAAGTACCGGACTATATTAAAACTGAACTGATTTGAAAAGACTAAAGTTTAAGCTTAAAAGAACAGACTAATCTTATATCCAATTTATCGAATTTATAGCATTCCGATAAAGTATGAAGTTAGTATATCAATTGTCATTCGTCGTTCTTCATTCCTCAAGCACCCTAGTCCCTAGCTAAAAAAAATGCATTTCATGAGAAAAATGTATTTTCGAAATAAGGCAAGAGTACTGCTTCAAGTAGGGGTGGACAAAATCCGGCCCGACCCGGTCCACTTAATATCGGGTTAGGGTCCACTTAACCAACCCGGTATAATTTTCGGGCCGGGTTAGGGTTGAGCCTCGGGTTACCCGATTTCATAAGTAATATAAAAATACTAGATTTTTAATGAGATTCAAACCTTATACCTCATCTGAATAAAAATTTATTTGTGTTCTCGTGATATATCACACTACATATGAACATGTAATTGATTTGCAATGAAAAATAAAACTGTAATACTAAACTTTAAAGTATTTATATCATGATAGATGACCATGAATGTTTTATGTCTTTTATAAATTTTAGTTTTAGGGTCGGGTTCGGGTTCACATAATTGACCCGGTCTTTCGGGCCGGATTAGGGTTCGAATAAATGACCCGATCATTATTTCGGATCGGGTTAGGACCAAGCACAACCCGTCCAACGCCCACCCCTAGCTTTAAGTAACAAAATGATCAATGTGTATCCCCAAAACTTAATAAAAAATATTGAAAATCTTAATGGCAAATAATATTTACGAATTTATTCAGGACTTGACTTAATTGTTTAAACATTTAAGGATATATCATTTTAAATTTTAGTAATCACTTATTATAAGTACATATAGCATTTCTTGTATTGGACTTGAATTCTTTGCAAGAGAAACTAACCAAAGTCAATGATTTTATGAGAAAAATCCTTTATTTTCATCACATTATAATGCTGTTTGAACTTTGACATTCAAGCTAACTTTTCATATAAATGTGTGTTTTGAGTTTTTGTGTTGTTTTGACATTGAAAATGATGATTTGTAAATTCAATTTGACAATAGTAAATGGAATTCCTAATGCTTGTTTATCCGTGTAACCACTTGGTGTCATATAAATGAAAATGTTTGTATGTATCTGTATCGGATTTTCATATAAAGTCAAAAGGTATTTTTAGATGGCGTGAAGATTTGAAAAAGAGGATATACCCTTGGTGTGTCTCAACTTGATACATTCTCATTTCAAAAAGATGCCATTTTAACATACATACATGATGCTACATAATGAAATAGGATTAAGAGATGTTGTCAAACCGCCTAATCATCATCACATAGATTATCTTATGCTACATAATTATCACATTGATAAGTACAAGTTGAAGTTACATTTGATATGAGGGTGAAGTTTACGTATAAATTATATGTTTTTATATAAAAAAATTATATAATCGGATGCTTCACTCATCCACATGGACAAAGGGCAAGGCATTAACTGAATGTTCAACACATGCTGGTTGGCAATAATTGGGCTATAGCTTCGGCCTGTTTGCACGGACCGTAGCGTGGCTCTGATCTTGGAGACCAATTTTTTTTTTTTAGGGAAAATGATAGATACGGTCATGAACTATCACCCATTGATAAATTACTGTTCGAACTATGAAAATTGACAATTATGGGTAATTTTTAAATATTTTAATTCTCATATAGGACTTAACTGACGTAATATCACTCCGTCAATTAACAAAGTTAACTAAACGAATGAATTTAAAAAATCTTATTGCCCTTTGTAGGCACTAAAAGTTTAAGGACCAAATCAAGATTATTAAAGTATAAATGGGCTGGCCCACAAGGGATATTTGGGTCAAATCTACAAGCCCGGCCTATGAGTTAGACTCAACCCAAACCACGGGCCCAATCTCAAGCCCACTAGTGAACTCTATAAATAGAGCACTTCACTTCACAAAAGAGGCATTCTGAAATTTGAGAAGAAAACAGAGAGAAGAGTGCTCTCAAAGGAAGCATCAGCCGCCAGCAACCGACAAATACGTGCTGCCTGCCCAAGCATCCCATTGTCGTCTACTAGAGCATCCAACCGCAACGCAAGCACGTGAGACCAAGTCCCCGCGATCCTTACTTCGCTGCGCATGTGAGATCAAGTCATCAAGACCCTCGCTACGCAAGAGACGTTGCACTACGCCCAAGCATCCGCACACATCAAGCTGAGTAGACCGAAGCAAACAATACAGTAGAATCAGAGGAGCATTTGAGATTACGAACACAACTTCTGCTTCAAGCATAAATCATTTGTAAAATATTATTTTGTATTTGATACGAAATATTGTGACCTACACCCTTAATTGTGAAATTGAGGATTCAAATATTTTAAAATTGCCCCTAATTGTCAATTTGCATAGTTCAGACCGTAATTTATCAATGGGTGATATTTCATACTCTCTCTTTGTCATTACCCTTTTTTTAAAACACAATTTCCTCTAAAAAACAAAATTATGTTATACTTAAAAATTACAGTATTTTTAGCTTATGTAATTTGAATTACTGTTTACATCCAGGGCCAGGCCAAGAGCCAACAGTCCAAGGGGGCCATTTTGTTTCTAAAATTTTGCATATGCTTAAATGTTATCTATTTAATTATACATATTCTTTCATAAAAAAAATTATATACATATTCTCGGTATAAAAAAAAGAATGTGGTTATTGTTATAATTATCTTGAAAAATATAGAGAACTTTGGGACTAGTTAGAACTCAAATGCACTGCAATATTATTGAGGATTTAGAGAGAAGGAGGAGGTGAAGGTGTAAGTTTTCCTTCACCCGCACCTCTTCATTTATATCACTCATTCCCCGACATGCATCCTCATTTCACTCAATTCACACTTATTTTCTTTGGTGTGGGCCCCACATGTGGGTCCCACATGACATGTTTTTCCCAACCTATGTGTAGACCATTGACCATTTATAACACTCCCCCTGGGATGCACATTAAGCGTTTTTGGCTGTCTCGTTAAAAACCTTAGTTGGAAAAACCCATTGGGATAAAAACCAACTTAAGGGTAAAAGAGTGCAGCGACGCGAAGCTCCCCCTCATATTGGCATGCGTGATGTGCTCATAAATTTTGCAGCTTTCGCATTCCTACGTCGTTGACATGTTTTCGGAATGTTGAGGTAGGGAGAGCCTTTGTAAAAAGATCTGCTGAGTTTTCATCAGAACGAACATATTGTATGCTGATAACTTTGTCTTTTTCCAGCTCTTGGGTGAATGAAAAGTATTTGGGATGGATATGCTTTGTTCTATCACTTTTGATAAATCCTTCCTTCATTTGAGCAACACACGCAGCGTTGTCTTCATAAAGAGTGATTGGATCATTTGCTGGTAGAAGACCGCTCGTAGTTCTGATATGTTGTGTCATAGATCTCAGTCATAGATCTCTTCAGATTCTTCACATGGACGAAAATGGATCCTTGTTCACATCAAGGGATCTTACGACCATTGGGGTACTTAATGGATTTGATTTATCCATATTAAAACGTTTTATTATCTTCTTCGTATAATTCGATTGATGCACCAATATCCCATTCTGGATGTGCTCAATCTGTAATCCAAGACAATACTTTGTCTTCCCCAGATCTTTCATTTCGAACTCCTTTTTCAAATAAGAGATTACTTCCAGAATTTCTTTACTGGTACCAATGATATTCAAATCATCAACATAAACAGCAATTATTACACAACCGGATGTTGTTTTCTTAATAAAAACGCAAGGGCAAAGGGGATCATTTACATAACCCTTTTGAAATAAATATTCGTTTAATCGATTGTACCACATGCGTCCGGATTGCTTTAACCCATATAAAGATCTTTCTAACTTGATTGAATATCTTTCCCTAGGTTTGGAACTTAATGCCTCATGCATTTTAAAACCTTCAGGGATTTTCATGTAAATTTCAGTATCAAGCGATCCGTATAGGTAAGCGGTAACAACATCCATGAGGTGTATATTCAATTTCTCATGAACTGCTAGACTTATCAAGTATCTAAACGTAATTCCATCCATGACAGGAGAATATGTTTCCTCAAAATCGATTCCAGGCCTTTGAGAAAAACCTTGTGCAACAAGTCGAGCCTTGTATCTCGCAATTTCATTTTTCTCATTTCTTTTTCGTACGAAAACCCATTTGTATCCAACAGGTTTCACATCCTTAGGTGTGAGTACTATAGGCCCAAAGACTTTGCGTTTATTGAGCGAGTCTAGTTCAGTTTCAATTGCCTTTTTCCACTCAAACCAACCGTGTCTATTTTTACACTCAGTAATAGACCGTGGTTCGGGATCACCATTATTTTCATTCATAATATCACATGCCAAATTATAAGAGAACGCATCATCAATGTTCTCTTTTCGGTTCCATAGTATGCCTGTATTAGCATAATTAATCGAAATTTCTCGATCCTTTTCATTTTGTATTTCTACAGGAATACTTTCCTCCACCATAGGATCGCTTTGCTTTTCTTCCCCTTTTCTTTTTCGAGGATTTTTATTTTTGGAACCGGGTGGCCTTCCACGCTTTAACCGTGTTGTGATTTCATGAATGACTTTATTTTCCGGCCTCCCTTTTGGAATTTCAATTTGTACGGGAGCATTCTCAGCCGGTATGTGAGATTTAGTCACTCTCTTTGTGTCTGTAAATGCATCAGGAAGTTGATTTGCCATTTCTTGCAAATGTAAAATCCTTTGTACTCTACCTTCACAATCTTTTGTGTAAGGATCAAGATGCAATAACGTTGGTACAGACCAAATAATTTCTTTCTCAAACTGTTTTCTTTCTCCCCCTAATGGTGGGAAATTTTCCTCATCAAAATGGCAATCAGCAAAACGTGCTGTGCAAATATTTCCAGTTTGAGGTTCAAGAAATTTAACAATAGAAGGACTTTCAAAGCCTACATATATCCCAAGATTCTTTGTGGTCCCATCTTTGTTCTTTGAGGAGGTGCAATAGGCACATAAATAGCACAACCAAAAATTCTCAAGTGCGATATATTTGGTTCTTGACCAAATGCAAGTTGTAGTGGAGAACTTTTATGATACGCACTTGGTCTGATGCGAATTAATTCAGAGGCATGTAATATTGCATGACCCCATACTGAGGTAGGAAGCATTGTTCTCATTATCAATGGCCTAGCAATAAGTTGGAGGCGTTTGATCAATGATTCAGCCAAACCATTTTGTGTGTGGACATGAGCAACAGGATGTTCGACCACAATCCCAACTGACATACAATATTCATCAAATGTTTGGGATGTGAATTCACCGGCGTTATCAAGTCTAATTTTCTTGATTGTATGATCAGGAAATTGAGCTCGCAATCTTATTATTTGGGCAAGTAATTTAGCGAATGCCATATTGCGAGTTGATAACAAACATACATGTGACCATTTGCTAGATGCATCTATCAATACCATAAAGTATCGAAATGGTCCACATGGTGGGTGAATAGGCCCACAAATATCACCTTGAATACGCTCAAGAAACATATGTGATTCTGTTTCAACTTTTCCCGGTGATGGCCGTATGATAAGCTTTCCAAGAGAACAAGCTTTACATGGAAAAATATTTCCTTGAGGGATTTTATGACCCTTCAATGGGTGTCCATGCGTATTTTCAATAATTCTTCGCATCATACTTGAACCTGGATGACCCAATCGGTCATGCCACATGGTTAATATTGAAGATTTCATAACTACCGCATTTGACTCAATCACATTTATATGTGTGTAATGCAATCCAGTGGGAAGCATTGGTAGTTTTTCAACTATGTATTTCTTTCCAGATCTATACATAGTGAGTAACATGAATTTCATGTTACCTTCAGTCATAGACTGAGTCTCGAATCCATGAGAATAAATATCATTGAAACTCAATAAGTTTCGTTTGGATTTTGGCGAAAATAAGGCATTATGTATTGTAAACTTTGTGCCATTTGGCAATGCAAAGTTTGCCTTGCCAATTCCTTCAATCAGATCTACAGGACCTGATATTGTATTCACAATGGTTCGTGTTGGTTTTATCATCAAGAAAAACCTTTTATCCTTCAGGATTGTGTGCGTTGTTCCACTATCAAGTATGCACATTTCTTCAATATTAATCCTTTGGTTGACATTGGCTTTGTCCATTTCAAAGCTTTAAGTAAACAAGAAAATGATAAGATAGATGAAAAGGCAGACATATTTTATTACGTATGAGAAAACATAGTTATGCTTAAAGGAAAAACATACATATAACATAAGAAAATCAAATTAAGACATCGGACCGTTTGGCTTCATTCCCATGGGTTTACACAACTTCCCCTTTCAGTTCCCACCAGTCATTTTTCCAGTTATATCACCAAGGAAGACCTCACTAGGTTCATGTTCCCCAAGATGAGTGTACTCGTTCACGGGATCATTCTCAATAAAATTGATCTCATTTGTATTTGTAAAATCCCCAACTGTATCAACATGTTCATTGTTGAAATCAGATTCTCCAAGTCGAGTAAACTCATTCATAGGAGTTTGGTCAATATAGTTGACCTCCTTTCATTTTCCCTTCATGGACTCTTGATAGAGTTTGCATAGGTGTTCAGGGGTTCGGCAGGTTTTAAACCAATGTCCTTTACAACCGCATCTAAAACAAGTGGTCTCAGGGTTTTTTGATGAACTTGGACCACCTCCCCTTTTGTGGGAGTTCTCATGGTTCCACTCATTTTGCTGTCTCCTTTGGTGATAATTGGCGATCTTATGAGGTGGATTATTGGGATAACCACCTCGACCGCGCCCCTGGCCAAAAATACGACCTCGACCTCGTCCACGTCCACGACCTCGGCCTTGCCCTTGACCCTGAAAATAGTTCATGGGTCTACTCTCATTAGAGTTGGCAAAATGTATCTCAGAAAATGTTCTGGAGCCCGTTGGGCGAGATTGGTGGTTCTTTATCAACAATTCATTGTTTCTTTCTGCCACTAGGAGAGTACCAATCAGCTCATGGTATTTTTCAAAACCACGTACACGATACTGCTGCTGCAAGGTTACATTTGATGCATGGAATGTAGACAGAGTCTTTTCCATCATCTCAGCATCAGTTGTTTTATCTCCATAAAAGTTCAAATGGCTCACTATTTTTATCATCTCAGAGTTATAGTCACTGACTTTCGCAAAATCTTGGAACCGTAAAGCGGCCCATTTATCCCGATATAAGGGAAGCATTACATCCCTTTGGTGATCAAATCTGTCTTTCAGATTTTTCCATAAATCACTCGGGTCTTTCACAGTGAGATACTCATTTTTGAGATTCTCGTCAAGATGACGACGAAGGAAAATCAAAGATTTTGCCTTATCCACTTTCGATGAGGTATTCCCCTCAATGATTGTTTCGTGAAGATCCATTGAGTCCAAATGTGTCTCAATGTCTATTGTCCACGGCATGTAATTTTTTCCAGAGATGTCGAGTGGACTGAACTCAAGTTTTGCGAGGTTTGACATGGTGGTAACTAAAAGTAGAAAAAGTTTATTAGATTAATTTAAAACATAAAAGTTTACAAATATTGTAAAGAAGAAGACGACATACATTATTACAAGCATTTCTACACTATGATAGAATTCATCCGGTGTTAGATCCCCGGTGAAATTACAAATAGTGAGTACTACAATAATTATTGCAACAAAGACCAATAGTAAGCTAGACATTTTTATTGCTTTGGAAATTTTGAGTGTGTTTGAAGTGTGAAGTAGAAGAGAAAATGTGATTTTGTATGATGAATAAAATCGAATTTATAGAGGAAAAAATAGCCGTTTTTTTTTGTTACCGTTGGGCACAATGTTACCGTTTGTTACCGTTGAGCACTAAGGGTAAAATGGTAAATTAACAATGTAATATCAACAAATAAATTGTGCAAATATGATTCAAAGAAAATGAAGTATTTAAAGTAAAGATAGTTACTTTGCAGATCACAACATAATAATATGTTGTTATACATTAAGAAAGTAAAATAACTTGTAAGAAGTATTTAAAGTAAAACATACATAACCGTCGCCGTAACAAAGCAATGGAATTCTTAGTTTTTTTCATCCAGAAAAACCCAGATATCAAGTCACAATCTGGAATTGTGAAAGAGGGAGAGTAGAGCTCCCTTTGAGGTAGTGAACCCCTTATGATATCCAAGTATTTCAGATGAAGAACTAAGCGAAAGTTGAGAGACAAGTTGTAAATCACATCATTTTGTTATACGGTAGCGTAGCCCCGTTGTATAACAAAATGACGTTATACAATAATATCGAAGAGAGAAAATTTCGTTATGTACCTTTGTTTGGAACTTACGGTATGGAAGTGGAGAGCGTTCGTGCTGATAACATGTTATAATCAGGGGCGGTTCCAAGGGGGGGCCCAGGACCCCTCTTGATTTTTGCAAACAATTCTTCGTGTAGTAGAAATCGAACCCAAGACTCCCAACCCTCATATATTTGTTTGTCTCAAACCATACCAACTCTGCTACAAACATTTTATGTTTAAAGTTAACTAATATTGTATATGAATCCGAGGTTAATAGATGGTTGGCTTATCATTTAACGAACCTTTTTGTTCGAAAAAAATCACCGGATGATTAGTAGACCTTAATATTTTTGCCAGATTCGACTTATATCATTGTTATTAGAAAAAAAAAATTTTAGGACCCCCCTCAAATGACGCTCTGGATCCGCCACTGGTTATAATTATCTTGAAAAATATAGAGAACTTTGGGACTAGTTAGAACTCAAATGCACTGCAATATTATTGAGGATTTAGAGAGAAGGAGGAGGTGTAAGTTTTCCTTCACCCGCACCTCTTCATTTATATCACTCATTCCCCGACATGCATCCTCATTTCACTTAATTCACACTTATTTTCTTTGGTGTGGGCCCCACATGTGGGTCCCACATGACATGTTTTTCCCAACCTATGTGTAGACCATTGACCATTTATAACAGTTATTTTGTTTATGGGCTCATAAAAGAAAGTCCAACTAGAACTAATTAAAACATGTGAAAGACCCTAAAATGTATCGAAAAAATTTCCAATTTAAGGAAATTTCGAATTTCATTTCCTATTGTAGCCAATTTCAATTTCGTTTTCTAAAATGGTCACATTCCCTTACGCGCTGTTAGCAACGACGCCTAAGACATAAAGCGTTGGTAACAACGCCGTATGCCCAGTGTCGTTTATACTCGATATAATGCTGAGTCACGTGCTTATGTGACAATTTTTTAGGCGTTGTTAAGTTGAGATATTTTCTCCTCGATTTTCTCTCTCGCACGATGACCAGTGGAGAAAATATTTCAACTTAGGCGCTGTTACTAACAACGCCTAAATTTGTTTTCCACATAAGTTCATACTCAGCATTATATCGAGTAAAAGACAATAGACATAAGGCGCTGTTGCCAACGGTGCCTAATGGAATGTGGCCATTTTGGAAAACAAATTTGGAAATAGACACAATAGGAAATGAAATTCGAATTTTAGTCAAATTAGAAATTAATTCAAGGGGGTCACATATATTATCCCATTCTCTCATGAATTGTCTGGAACGATCCCTTTTACATCCAGGACTTATCTAGTGAACTTACAAAATTTATAAAAAGATGTAAACTTTTATTGACGTGTATCAATGTTATTAAATTCGGACCGAACTGGTCGGTTGGGCCGAGAACCGATCATCGGACCGGATCGTTTTTGTAATTTGACCGCTTGTGCAATTGATCCGGTCAAGACCCGATTGCACCGGTCGATTTTTAATTAATCCGGTAACTTGATCGGTTCAATTGGTTCAATATGATCTGAAAAAATATTCAAAATTTGATTTTGACATGGACAAGACTGGAACCCAACACCCCTCTATAATTATCTCATTCCCTGCCACCAGGCTAAACTTGATTTTAATTTTATAATTTGTTTATATAATCTATATTCTTTATAAAATTTATTAATTATTATCTATTTTAACTAGAAATTCAATTAGTAAGGATCGTATAATATAACTTAATTTTCCGGCTATACTCGATTGGTGTTAATTTGAGTTTGAGAAATACCTAAACCGTATTTCAATCACGACTTCGATTAGATATCTGATAAAATTTTGATATAATATGATTGTATAATGAGCCGAAAAATTTGAAAAATAATTATCCAACATGTTTGGATCACTTTAGTGATATATCATCAACTAGCTTTAATTTTAATTTTTGATGTCCGGTTTGTCTATATTTAAACATTTCAATTTTGAGATCTTACATTTTCCAATATTTATCACATTATTTTTTCAAGGCTCCACCCACCCCTTGTTGTTATGACTTGCGAATTACGACTAAAAGTGTTATTGTTGTTTTATTATTGATTTGTACTTTATCAAATTCTAAATTTGTTGTGGTATGCTATTGTATTCAGATAATAAACATCTAATATTTAATTAATTCATAAATATGTTAAATTATAATGTCATATTTATGTTTTTCATTTTATTTTTTTAGAGTGTGTGGATCAATCCGGTCAACCCGATAGAACCACACTGACCTATTAACCCAGTGACTTGACCGGGTCAGTTTTAATAAGACTGATGTGTATGACTTGAACAAATTAGCTCAAATATCGCACGAGTATGACATTATGCTTAAAAAACCTGCAAGTGACTTATTTCTAAATGACTTTACGCGCAGCTAAAGTATTGTCAAATAATTTGTTACTATAAAATATCAACGAGACTTCTCAAGCACGGCGGTTCAGTGTATTTGGCACATCCAAACAATATCCAACAACAATTGAATAGTTTGTATCTGCAACATACAGTTTATATACAAAAAATTGAATATATAAAATTAGTTAGGGAAAAGTACATATTGGTGTACGAACTACATCCATTTCCTAATTGAAGGTCCAAACTATTAATTTTTCAATCAAGGCAAAATAAAAAATAAATTGACAAATTTTCGAACACCGAGCATCGTATCTACATCGTACTTAAATTGCTAACTCAATCATGTTAACCCCATCAATAACAACTCAATAAAAGTGTCTATTGATGCTAATTTGAAAGATCGATTTTAATACGTTAAGAGTTCATGATGAAATTATTGGGTTATTTTCAACGAGGTTCACATGGTTGAGTTCGCAATTTAATGGTGGTGTAGCTACGGTGCCAATGTTTACATTTCCCTATGAGTTAAATAGCATTGAAAAACGGTTTTTTTAAATACCTAGTGCTTCTAACATTAATTACAATTTTACATTACTATCTGTTTTGTAGAGCTTAAATTTCATGTTTTTAAATTCAGTAAAGTTAAATAAAGTTCAGTACAGTTAAATTAAGTTAAATAAAAAAAAATCAGATTTCAATTTTTTACAATTAAAACTTAAATTAAATACCTTTATTCAAAAAATTTACGTTTTTAAGTTCAGTAAAGTTAAATAAAGTTAAGTAAAGTTAAGTAAGTTAAATAAAGTTCAGTACAGTTAAATAAAGTAAACTTAAGTTCAATAAAATTAAATAATTTTTTTTCCAGCTCTATCAAACAACACCTAAGTATTACTTTCAATTCGCGGGATTGAAATTGATTTTGATGCAAGGGGTTGACTCACATTCCTATTTATTTATTTGTACTTTTATGTTTTAATATATGGATTTATGTATCATAAAAAAAAGAAGATGGATTCATGTGAAATTTACTAATATTATGATGATAAATGTTTATTTAATTTAAAATTTTAAAGATCAATCATGGAAATTGCATCATATTTATTATTTTGGATAAAGTACAGGATGCAGATACAACGACACAACGAAATAGAGGACTTAAAGTTGGGAAAAACTTCAGCAGGAAACATGTCCTACAATATAAATCTACGAGATTGAATAAGAAGACAGCTTCTCCGCTCCGCTTCGCCTCACGCCGCACGTGGACCTTCCACCTTTGATTAAACAAACATGCTGATGCACAGTTGGCCTCACGCCTAGCTGGAAGGATCATTACTTTCTATATATTGAGAACATTCATGAACAGTGGAGGACAAAGATTTATGGCCCGGATGACACCTTCGGCCCATGAACAAGGATGTAAAATCTAAATATGATAAGTTTAGAAACTAAACACGTGTGATGCATACCATGGGTCAGCACAAAAATACCTAAGAGATGTGGCTGAAGATAGGATCCAACTACTGATACAAGCATGTGCAAACTTCAAAATTTGCAGAGCCTTGTCGGAATATTATCAAACTGTCAGCAATATCAACAATTCACTGTTTACCAAAAATCCATGATTAACAACGTGTGTGTTCGGCGAAGGAGCCTGGACAAAACAGTGAAAATCATAGACTCCGGCAGCACTCCAAAAAAAAAAATCATCGCCGCCTCGCCTTGACTCGCCTCACAAAAATTACCCAAAATGTTGAACAATTGTACTTAGAGTATCTTTTTTCTCTCTAAGCGATTTTCCGTTTAAGGGAGTTTCTTTCCCGCCGATTTCTTCGGACTGGATTTGTGGATGTCAATAGTGAGGTTTTTTATTGTTCTTTTCTTTTGATACTCTAAGTACATTTTTTTTTGAAATTCGCAAATGAAATACGTTGATTTTTTTTATAAACAAATGAAATACGTTGCTTAAATTTTCAAAAAGGAATATTCTAATAATCTACTTAGAACATGTAATAAATTAATTAATTGAAGTCAAACCAAGAAGTAATAAATTAATTAATTGAAGTCAAACTAAGAAGTCATTTTTTTTATTAGAACCAAGAAGTCATTTAAAAATTAAAATGGAAGTAATACTGTATTATCCAAAAAAGAGAGAGGAAGTACTCCGTAATACTAGATTATATTTTATTAAATAAATTAGTAACAGTTAATTGGGTGTGTCGTACACGAATGAACGAAGAAAAAACACGTTTCCCTTCCTACTGGAGGTCCCCACAGCCCCACTCAGAAACCCAATCCTTCGGTCCCCACGTGCATCCGTCCCCACGTGCCAACCTGTCCTGTCCTCCCCACACCTCGCTTTTCTGCCTTTCATCTCGCACGTGCGCTGTCCAGCAGACACAACCCAAAATCTTCATCTTCTCTCGATTTCCAACTCAACCCCAGATCATAAAATCGAAGCATTAAACCAGAGGAATAAAAAAAGGTTTCGACTTTTGATTTTTCATATATGACCGGATCGGCGTCGCCGGCGGCGAGGCTTCCGACGGCCAAGGAGAGAGAGAACAACACGAGGAGAGAGAGGAGGAGGAGGGCCATCACTGGCAAGATTTTCGCTGGACTTAGAGCTCAAGGAAATTACAGGCTTTCCAAGCACTGTGACAATAACGAGGTGTTGAAAGCTTTGTGTGCTGAAGCTGGTTGGGTTGTTGAAGACGATGGAACCACTTACAGAAAGGTCTGCTTCTTTAATCCTTCACTTTTTACTGAATCTGAGTTGGTTGTGGAGAATCTGGCCTGATTTGATCTGGGGTTTTTTATTGGTTAATTAGTTGATTGTTGGGCTTGATCTTGATTTGTGAATTAGGGTTAGCTGATTGATTGTTGTCTGTGATCTTAGCTACTAGAAAATTTTGATGTCGGAGTTTGGTTGACTAGTTTTGGATGCCAATTGGATCTTTGGTGTCTGGTGTTAGGAGTTAGGACTCACTCCCCCATTAGCATTGTTCTTTAGTATTTGATCTCTGGCAAATGGGGTAGCGGTCATAGTCTTGGCTAAATGATCAGAAGGTCGATGTTTCAAACCCCCTATATGTATATTATGGTTTGAGTTTGGGATTGTCCATTCCTATCATCAGTGCAATTGTTATAAAAAAAAAAGTATTTCATCTCTGATCTTTCTCTTGCCACGAAACCATGTCCTAACTGACTCTAACTTGTAAACTCAGATACTAGAATTCAGTTAAATATCTCTTGTATTTCGAGCTGAGTTTGGCTGATCAAGTTCTAGTATTGATTTGTACCCTCTTGGAGATGCTTCTATTGTTATGAAGTTGTGCTGAGGTTTGATAAGTTTTGGGGTGAATTTCTTATCCAGGGATCGAAGCCACCGCGGCACGAGATTAACAGCAATTATGCCAACGTCAGTGCTTGTTCTTCTATGCAACATAGTCCGCAAACTTCTAATTTCGCAAGTCCTATTCCATCCTACCAAGTTAGCCCAACTTCATCTGCCATCCGTAGTCCAACTCAGTTTGATGTAAACCCTTCGTCATATCTCCTTCCCTTCCTATGGGACTTGGCTTCAGTTCCTGCATCTCTGCCTACTCTGCGCATATCAAACAGTGCGCCGGTGACACCTCCGGTCGCTTCCCCAACAAACAAACCCCAAAAGTCTCAGAAGCGGAAACCTGAGTGGATGGAGTCCGTTACAAAGCATCCAGTTAAGCTTGATTGGATGGAGTCGCTTACCAAGCATCCTGCTTTCGCAGCCTCTGCTCCATCCAGTCCCTTGCGAAGGCAGTGCTTTAGTCCTACCACGATTCCTGAATGCGATGAGTCTGATGTCTCAACAGTTGATTCTGGTAGGTGGGCTGCCAACATGATGACAGCTCCATCTTCCCCTACATTTAACCTTGTGAAACCTCCGAGACACCAAGGTGCAACTCAACCTAACGGAGATGGGAAAATTGCTAAAAGCTACGAGTTTGAGTTCAGCAGTTGTAGGGTGAAGCCGTGGGAGGGTGAGATCATTCACGATATGGGAATGGATGATTTAGAGCTTACTCTTGGAACTGCTAAGCTAGTTTGACGCATAGGCCAAACCTTCGAATCTGGAGGCCTTTTGCCATTGAGGAGGTCCTCGATGTAATTTGTTAAATATTTGTAAATCACATGTCAAAATTTGTACTAGTAGTTATGAAGATGGGGATTAGTTTCCCAAATTCTCACATTGTAACAGGAGCATAACAGATGCCTCAACCGGACAATCCGATGTACTGCGAGTGTAACAACAGCGACATTGTTTTAATTGAAGCGGCATCGTTATGTAATATTTCAAAAAAATATCAATCTAAACGACGTCGTTTTTATTGAAACAACGTTGTTATGACCAGTGTTGTTAAACTCGGATCGATATCCCTGTGTATTTATATATGCTTGATCTTGCGGACATAGATTCTTTTAGTTTAGGGTTCATGGACTTTTTATCTCCTGTTTGATATGTGAACTATCATGGGCTGATGAATTGTTATCCGGTTGACTGTTTCCGACAATTTGGATTGGGTGAGGCATCTATTTGTGAATTAAGGAGTAGGCATCAATTTGGATTGTGTTGAATAATTGTGGTTGTTTTAACTTGCCTCTGTTTGTTAACTAATTAAGCTGCATCTGCATCATCTGTTTGTTAATTAAGTTATAGTTAAGCTGCATCACCTGTTTGTCAATAAAACTACATCTGTTTGTGGCAATAGGCATCTGTTTTGACTTGCCTTTGTAAGCTGCATCAACTGTTTACATTAAGGTGCATCTGTTTGTGCCTTATTCGCTTCTCCTCTTTTATATAACTTAATGTTCTGTGCCTTACATTTTTTTTCAGCTACAAATGTCTTCCGAACACAAATAACAACCGTCATCACCAGTGACGGATCCAGGATTTATTTTGACTAGGGGCAACATGTAAAAGTAAATTTTTTTTAATTATAATTGCTCTCTTCGAGTTTTCATTTTCATAAAGCGCCCCATCACATCTTCGTTACTAACGAAATGAAATAAATCCTTTTCAATATAACAAATGAGACCGTCACACAAAAAAGAATCTGCCATACGGTTGCGTAAGCTTGTTTTCACAATTTTCATTGCAGAATAGCATCTCTCAACAGTTGCAGTTGTTACGGGTAGTGTCAAGCCTAGCTTTAAGAGTCGAAAGACCAAAGGATATGCTCGATGCTTTCCCGTATCCACCATCACTCTAGCAAGGGCACAAAGGTCCTTCAAATTTGAAAATCTTTCATCTTCTCGGACATTATCAATATAAAGGCGAAGTTGATGCTCCATAAGATTTTGATCTCCAAAATCGAAGTCGTCGGGATAAAATTTCATCAATCTCATCAACTTCAGATGATTAAAGTGTTGAAATAAATCAAGCGGACTCAAAGAAGCCATACAAGTTAGCAGCTCAGAATTAACCTCGTTAAAACGATCGCTGAACTCTTGAAGGATTAAATCCAACACTGTATAAAAACAGTCCACTTGAAGATGCTGCATATTAGTTATCCCAGATTTTCGTCTGGGTCTTCATGCATCAACAAACTCTTCCTCTAAGTTTAGGATCTGAATATCATACTTGTCACAAAAAGATGATACGTTTTGCATAAGAGAATTCCAATCATGATCTCTAATCGTTTGTAACTGCCGTTTAGTAGATGTAACCATAGACATGGCATTCAGAATATCTTGATCTTTCCTTTGAAGAATCATTGATAAAGACTCCGTAAGACCCAGAATAAGCAGCATCAATTGTAAATAAAATACGAAATGAAACGATTGGAAATATCTGAGAAGACCATTTGCTTGACACCTTTTCATACTGTCTGAGCCGTCTTCTTCTATATATTCAAGCACTTTTAACACTATCGGAAATAATTCCACCAGACGCAAAAGTGTTCTATAATGAGAACCCTAACGTGTGTTTCCAGGTCTCTGCAAAGTAAGTTCCTGATTGAGTCCACTTCCAGGTCTCTGCAAAGCTTTATCCTCTTTTATGCTACACTCTATCCAATTACCATATTGATCAAACCACTCAGGGTTGAATCGTCGCGACAACTGTCCTATTCTTTTCCGTGGAAAAGCATGACCACGGGGTTGACAAGGCCCTCTAATTAAATACTTTCGTCGTACTTCATCACGTTGATTAGGATGATACTGAGTAATCTTTTTTCTCTCCGCGGGATCCCAAGGAAGATCATCCAAATTAATAATCTCAGAAGCAGAAGAAGTACCATGATGAATAATGGGTGATGTATTTGCACTTAAATCACGATCCTCACCGACCGAGGATGAGCGCTTTCGTTTCAAAAAGAAATCCAGCTTTTGTTCTGCAAATATATGTAATTAAAAACATTATAAAATATCACATCAAAATACTAATACATTAAATAAACTATTATATACAAACTTACGTGACATTATAAGCTCGAGCTCGACTCGAAACTTAAAAATCTGTGTTCAAACTCGACTCAAAATAATTTTATTAAACTCGAACTCGACTCGTAATCTTAACAAGTTTTAGTCTCAATCGAGCATTAAACGAGCAAACTCGAACTTTTATCGAGCAAGAGAAGCTTAGTCATTGTAAATATGACAAGAGCTCAAAGCACTACCAGCCCACTAGGATTGACCGCTGCTTTGGAGACATTGATTGCCTCTGTCATATTTAATATTAACACCGAACCAAACAGAAACAATGGAATGGGCGATGTGGGACAATAGCTATATAGGCATATAGCCATTTACTCCGTTGGTGGATTTGTGGTTGTGGATAAAGGCTGGTCTTTTTTTTTTTTTGATAGTGAAGGATTGATTAAAAAAACAGCAGGGGGCAAATTAAAAAACAGTAGGGGCAATTTAAAAAACGACTGGGGGCATATTCGAAAATTAAAGTACAACTAAGGTTATTTCTGTCAATTCACTAGGGGCAGTTGCCCCCCTACCCTTCAAGTAGATCCGCCCCTGGTCATCACAAGAAGTACTATCATCTAATCAAAAAGCGATTAGCTTAAAAACGAATCCTGCTTGGGGATATTGCAAGTAGCTCATTGAAGAGAATGGAAAAACAGTCTTGTTGTGTATATATTGCAACAAGATTATAAGAGGTGGTATTAATATGTTAAAATATCACTTGGCTGGAGAAAAAGGACATGTTGAAATTTGCAAGAGTGTCTCTGCAAATATTCGTCACCAAATGAAACAAATTATTGTATTGTTGTTGTATATAAATCATAAACACGTTGATTTTTATTAGGTTATAAACATGTAAATAAATTATAATGTCATACTCATATGCTCAAGTATTTTACTATTTTTTATTTTTTTTAGTCAGTGACAGGTCAACCCGGTTGAACTATTGACCCAGTAACTTCACCGGGTCGATCCCCGGGTCGGTTTTAATAACACTGGTTATGACACTCACAACATTTGAGTGCGCTACACCAAATCTTCTTCGGTATATCCTCTTTGTTCGATTATATACTGGAAAATGACTATTTCCAAACTAAATTGGATTCAATTCAAAAACAAGGGTAAAAACATTCAGTTCCTTGACAAGCCATTATTGTGATTATGGTGCTAGGATCTCTCTATGCATCTCATCACAAAGCCATTCATAGTTCATCCACAATATCCTCAAATTGTCTGACGGTAGGTGAAAAGACTATCTAAACGACAACGTTTGAGGGTAGGTGAAAAATATCTTGCATGGTAATCAAGTAAATAGTCCAAAACCCTAGTATAAAAACTGAATGAATGAATGCGGAAGAAGATAAATTTACGCACCGTACATCGTCTTCTCAAAATTCTAAAGAGAAGTGATAAACACGACGGTGAAATTATGATGAGTGATTTCAAATCGATATGATTTTCATCATCAAGCCAAAGATTCCGAAGGAAGGAGACGACGAAAAAGAAGTCGATCAAGTGTTGAAGTTTAAGTTTCTTGAACTTTCTCGTATCGAGTCAATAATCTATCAGAATTTGAGGTGATTTTTTCAGTATTTTCCAAAAACATTGACAAATTATGTCATTCGAGTAGCAGCACTACATTCATTATCGTGGCATAACACCGTCAAAATCAAAGTCGACCAAAAATTGAATAAATCGTAGATTTTGATTTTTGTTAAAGTTTTTTTTATATTATCATAACATTTTAACACATGTTGTAAAATGTTTGGATTTTAACATGTTTTTGCAATCTTTTATGTATTTGTTTGTGTTTTGCTTCTGTCGTTGTAGTTAAGATGTGTGTGAAGCAGCGCAAGCAACCAAGCAAAGATGAAATCAAGCCATGCTGCATATGTCAGGAAGGTTACCACAAAGGGCAAAAAATCGAACGAGACCCTCAAATGGAATGACTTATAATGGTAATGACCCCTCATATATACCTCACCTGCAAAACCACCACATTCACACTTCAAACCGAAGTTTTAGATATAATAATGTATGTTTTCCTAGTCGCTGGATAAGAATTCGAATGTATATTTTCCTAGTCTCAGCACATGTATGGAATCAATTGTTGAGAAAAGAAATGAAATCATTTTCTCTTTTAACAATTTTTTTTTTAATGAATTTTTACATCTACCATAATATTACTGGAGCCATAATCCTAAAGAGACTCATTAAACTATTTTTGGAAAGAGAAAAAAGCACATTATTGGCATTGCCTTGGTGAAGAAGTGTCAACTATAAGCAATGGAATCCCCATGAATTTTTTTTTGTGGGTGGATAATTTCTTCTAATCTTTGCTTTTAAAAAAAATAAAAATAATCTAGCATGTTCTCAGATAATCTATATATTATTTAGGAGAAATTATAATAACATTGTCTGGACTAACATCTGATTTCAAATTAGGTATCAAACTTTTTTATTTTTTAATTTAGTAATTTTTACGGATCAATCCGCACATGATTCATCCTATTAATCATATCTCCGATCAAGATAAAAATTAATTTGACCAAATTAGTTAACATTGTAACCAAAATCATAAGTTTTTGACCTAAAAGTTCTTCAAAAACATCAAATTCAAAAACAAAATGTATACAAATTGATGGAAAAGTCACTAAATTGAAAATTAAAAAAGTCCGTCGGGTGGTAGTCCAGACTATGTTTTGTAATAATTAACCCTATTATTTATTAATTAATTCAAAATTTATTTCATCCATATAGTATTACAATAGCTTCATTACATAGAGATTGATTAATTTAGGCCAATAATTGAACAAAACATAGATTTAGATTATTGTCAAACGTTTTTCATATTATCATTGCATTTGAATTCATGTTTTGATATGTTCTGCTTTTCGTATATATCCTTTTCCAACGTTTTGTGTATTTGTTTGTGTTTTGCTTTTGTTATAATTTTTTGTTTTAAACGTTCATAAGAAAATGGTTCTGTGCTATCATCCATGTCATGCCATGAAATCTACAAACTATGAAATCCGCAAGCTTGTAATCTATCAAAATTCCTCCGATTAACAAGCTAGACCATTCTGGGAGTCGAATTACAAATTATTCAATATGCGATCAACTTGAAACTACACTTTCGAATGACTTTGATGAGTGCCAGGATAATTGGATATCTGGAACTGTGTGAGCCCTCGGTTGAGAACTCTAAGAAATTCGAGAGCTTGAGACCCTAAATCTCACCGTTAGATCATATTGTATTTTTAAATCTGTAAGTGACATTTGTCCAAAAAGCAAATTCAAAGTTGATGACTTTGTCTTTGCATAAATGCAAATTTGAATATGCACATAGAACACGTGTCACCACCAGAATGACTTGATGATGCATTTTCAAAGGTGAAGATTGAATTATCAAGTTCTCGAAAAAAGAGAGGTTCTCATTTGAACGCTCCTCCTGGAACTGGGTTTGTTTCAAATTATTATTGTTTCTGATTTGTTTCCAAAAAAATGATAATGGAAAGAAATTTATTGATTTTATGGAATCTGAGATTTGATTTTGAGTCAAACGAATATAGATGTGATGATAATGACCCTTACACCCCTCATACCATATTTTTGAGTTAATCGATTGAAGAGAAGCGATCAAATGAGGCACCAAAATTAGAATAAGGCAAGTGAGGCACGATCTGAGCCACACATCTAACCCCACGTGCTTTGTGGGGGCGCCACGTATCCAAATAGTAAAATCCACTACTTCGTAGTGTGAACGCAAATGGCGGCTCAACTCACGTGGCCCAGATCATGCCTCACGTGTCTTATTCTACTAACCCTGCCTCAACCGAGTGCTCTCCATCAATTGAATAAATAAGTGAAATTTAGGCTATAGATTGATTTCATTAAACAACTGAAATTGGTTCCAAGTAATTCTCATGAAAAGTTTCGGTTCTCATTTGATTCTGTACAGCCTAGGTGTACTAATTAAAAAATATTTAAAGAAAATTAGTTCTTCTACATGATTTTTCACAATGGGGATGAATCAACATATATATAAAGATATATAATAACACCACGAGAAGCGATCAAATGAGGCACCAAAATTAGAATGAGGCACGTGAGGCACGATCTGAGCGACACATCTAACCCCCGTGCTTTGTGGGCGCGCCACATGTCCAAATAGTAAAACCCACTACTTCGTAGTGTGAACGCAAATGTCGGCTCAACTCACGTGGCTTCGCCACGCGTCACAATGAGTGGCCCAGATCGTGCCTCACGTACCTCATTTTACCAACTATACCTCAACCGAGTGCTCCCCATAACACCACAAATTCTTATCAAAAAAAAAACACCACAAAGCCATCGTTTTTCACATTATAATTTTCACTAAGAAAGTTTATTCAAACGACAACGTGGTAGGTGAAAAATATCTTGTGGGGTAATCAAGTAAATAAACTAAAACCCTAGTATAAAAATCGAACGAATGAATGCGGAAGATGATAAGTCTAAGTGCCGCACAGCTTCTCAAAACCAAAGATAAGTAATACACACGACGGTGATTATGAGGGGTGGCGGATTTCAAACTGATATGATTTTCATCGTCAAGTCAAAGGTTCCAAAGGAAGGAGACGGCGGCAAGAAAGCCGGTCTTCAACAATCTCACATCGAATCAATAATCTATCAAAATTTGAGGTGATTTATTCGTTAATCTTATTCTTATTTTTCCTTTGTGAGAATTTGTTTCATTCATAGAAAAACATTATGTCAGCACTACATAAACTTCAGGTACATAGAGATTATTAATAATCATGCCTTAACATTGTAAAAATCAAATCTAACAAAATTTTTAAATAAATCATTCCATTTAGATTACTGTCAAAAGTTTTTCATATAATACATGTTTTAATATGTTTAGCTTTTGATATGTTTTGTTTGTGTGTTTGGCTGCTGCTATTTATAAATGTTGCTAACAAAATTTGAATAATTAACAGGATGACCGATAGAGCATTAGTACTCCTCCTGATCTGATCCACAATGAAGCACATTCAATCTGAAGTCTGTGTGTGTTCGTCAGGAGCTTGTGGATGAACAATTTGCTCAAGTAAAGTATTCGAAACTGAGCAACCCAAAATTTGATCCATCCAGAGGCATCCAACCATAGAAACCGCTTTGAAAGGCTTATAATAAACTCCCTGCTTTACACTCTGTAAGATAATGAATTATGATCAGAAAGTTTTAATTAATGATTCTAATAGATAGATCTGAATTATTTACTGCAACCGTCTGTTATATAATTAATGTGGGTTTTATCGATGTTTTCGCTCAGCAAGCAGTCAGTAGTGAATTTGGAGAGAGTTTATAAACTAGCTCAGCATCCGAAGGGAAGCATTAAGCTTTTTTTTTTTTATTATATAAAAAATTCTCATACTTGTGTCAAATATTTGATCATATTTTTCATAAGATTTATATGTTATGATTTTACTATGGATCTGAATCTCAGAAGGGAAGTTTTTCTTGTCTGGTCATTTGCGCGCCATTTGATAGGTTTTATGAATTTAGATTTACACGCGAACTGAGTCAGGCGCATAATAGCCTTCGCGCCTTTTATAGCATGTTTGCCAAGTTGAAATTTTGTTATTTATTTATATGGATTATATTTTTATGATAGTTTTGGTGCTGCAAAGATCAAGAATAATATTTGTGCAGAGTTTGATGAACAATGCAAAAATAACAATGTTGAAATGTAAGTCTCTCGCGACACATTTAACTTCTTTCGATAAAAGTAATGAAGGGTAGCTGATCTGATCCAGGATGACCGTGAGTTCGAGCTACGACTCCTGATCTGAACCTAGTGCCAACACCAACAAAACATTTAGGAGCGTAGCGTAGGGCATAGTTTCTCTACTGGAAAGAGGAATTCAAAAATCACAAGACAAGCGGGTGATCCCAAGTATTTTTCTCTTGTTTCTAAGAAATATGACGAGACCAAGGAAATCATCAGACACCCTTTGCCAATGCCAAGTGCTATTTCTTCACGCTAGCCAGTGTGTCTGTATGACTGTATATGGAACTACTAAACCTAAAAAGCATATAAGAAACATCAATACATGATCGACGAGAGGTTGCTAAGAAGAGTGTAAAGCAGCACAAATCAACGTACTCTCACGCCTAATACGCAAAACCACCACATTCACTTCAAAATGATGTTCTGATATGCTTGTTTTAAAATGTTTCATTAAAAAATGTCATCAAAAAAAAAATGTTTCATTAAAAAATGGTATGATGTAATAAGTATTTGATCATCTTTATCATAAGAACTATCAAATAATTAAGAAAAATGAAGTAATCAGAAGCTACAAAATAGCTGCTACTTGTTGAAATTGAAATTTCTAAAACTCTGTATACCATAATGTTTCTAAGTATAAAGATGGTCGGTTCTCCAGTATGAAAACATTTGGATGAAATAGTCTCTTCCTGGACATCCGATAAAATAAGAACTATTTAAAGAAGATTCAGGACTTGGTCACTAAAAGTAGAAATCCAATTAGGAATGGATTCAATAGCAACTATATCCCCTGGCCTTCGACGCAATCACATGACACATGCTCCAATACTTGCACTCCTCTAGCTGCTCTTTAGAATGTTTTTTTGTTTGATTCACCTTCTCCTCGAAATAGAACCAAGTCTATAAGTTGAGCGCACCATCAGTGTTCACCTTGACGAATCCTTGCTCCATAGATCGGTCTCCATTGGTGGCCTGAATGATCCTTGTTGAGTGCAAAGAAAGAGACTCTTTTATAAGATATTTCTCGAATCTGCTTCCGTGTCTTTGCCACCGCCCAGTTCACACTCTCATCGCTTCCTGTAGACCAGATTTCTGTTAAACCAAATTGTATACGCTCCATAAAACAAATATGACAAGGTCTTTTAGATGACAACTTTTCACAGTATGCCAAACCCACTCTTCTGTATTTTTATTACTCTCACCCCACATGTTATTCTCCTTCAATAAGTCCTACCAGAAACTCGTTGACCATACACGAACGTAACTTAAAGACTCATCAACCCTCTCACAGATTTTGCATTTCAAATCCATATGACATCCTCGTCTAACTAAATTAGCCGCAGATGGTAAAGTATCATTATAAACTCTCAACATAAAAAATCCTACCTCCGTCGGCACTTTGCTCCTCAAAACTTCTTCCAAAATTGGCTCCTTTCTTTCTATTAGATCCGTTAGCTTCCTCTGCTCTATTAAACTCCAACAAAACATTGTAGTTACTCTTAACCGACAAATCATCCATAGACAAATTATCCACAACAATTTTCGGCATAAACTCTGCCATCTTCAGCTTTTCTTTTGCCTCCCACCACCCATCTTCAGCTTTTCTTTTGACTCTCTTATGTGAAGCACATATAAGATATAACTCTTTGAACTAGCCTGTATTTATAATCGTCCCTGCGCCGTTATTGTTGGTCGAACCTCAGTTTGGGTCGCATGGCTAAATAATTGGATATGTGATATGCGAATCAAGTCAGAAAAGTGAAGGGAGAACGAAAATACTGTGGATAGTTAGAAAACAGGTGAATTGGTACTTCGAAACCAATTTACTTCAGAATATGCAAAATGAAGTTTTATCCTCATTATTGAGATTGAAATTACTGATACTTCAAATTTAAACAGCAGTATTCAGCTACATGATATTATGCCAGCCGACATTTGTCTGAAGAGTACTGTATTCTGCGACAGTTCAAACAGTTTAAGAGGTCAACACATTCAGAAACAAATTATGAAACAATTTAAGAGGTTGTTCCATGCCGAGATAAATAGATCAGATGCACCAGCAACTATATAATAAAATTTAGTACATCCATTCTGACTTCCTGCAAACAGAATGGTAAGACAGCATATACCGACAATTTCAAAATTTGTATTTGGGTCTAATTTGATTGCAGCGACAACATCGTGCACATACTACCATGCGCAAGAGCTATTGACATTACTACAAAAATGTTGTCGACAAATATTTGAATGAAAAAATCCTTTAACAACTAAAAATCGGGAATGTTAGTGGCAGTCCACAAACTGTAAGGTGAGCAGCTGTGGGATATATATCCTACTAAATATGGGAAGTTTAATAAAATAGCGCAAAAGGGTTGTTGGGAACTTGTTTAGGGCAGTAAAGAAACATATACCAGTCAACCATAAAGCTCAAAGCGAACACTATAAACAGAGTAGATTATGGACATGTGATAGACACAAGTCAGAGCAGAAAAGAAACACTGACCTGAGTAATTCGATATTATCAGAGATGGGGAGAGTTCGGCTGCCTGGGACCTGGCGGAGTTTGATTCTTGTAGTGGCGTTTTGCCTGGTGATGACTAATGTGATGGCTGATGATGAGAATAATTCTTCAAAACCCAAGTCACCACCCAAAGACTCAGAACAGCCCAAGAACCAGTACAAGCCACCACCACCACCACCACCACCTCCATATGTTTACAAATCACCACCGCCACCATCATCCACACCATCTCCTCCATACACTTATGGTTCACCACCTCCTCCCTATATCTACAAATCTCCACCGCCTTCTTCCCCTTCACCCCCTCCTCCCTATAATCACAGGTCACCGCCACCACCTTCCCCAGCACGGCCTCCTTCCTACATTCACAAGTCACCGCCACCTCCTTCCTCGTCACCACCTCCTCCCTACATTCACAAGTCACCGCCACCTCCTTCCTCGTCACCACCTCCTCCCTACATTTACAAGTCACCACCACCTCCTTCCTTGTCACCCTCTCCTCCCTATAATCACAAGTCACCGCCACCACCTTCCCCATCACCGCCTCCTCCCTACATTCACAAGTCACCGCCACCTCCTCCCTACAATTACAAGTCACCACCACCTCCTTATATCTACAAGTCTCCTCCACCACTGTCACCCTCACCAACTCCTCCCTATATTTTCAAGTCACCGCCACCTCCTTCCCGGTCACCCCCTCCTCCCTACATTTACAAGTCACCGCCACCTCCTTCCTCGTCACCACCTCCTCCCTACAATTACAAGTCACCACCACCTCCTTCCCCATCACCACCTCCTCCTTATATCTACAAGTCATCCCCACCACCGTCACCCTCACCACCTCCTCCCTACATATACAAGTCACCGCCGCCTCCTTCCCCATCACCACCTCCTCCCTACATTTACAAGTCACCGCCACCTCCTTCCCCATCACCACCTCTTCCCTATATTTACAAGTCACCACCGCCTCCTTCCCCATCACCACCTCCTGCCTATATTTACAAGTCACCGCCACCTCCTTCCCCGTCACCACCTCCTCCCTACATTTACAAGTCACCACCACCTCCTTCCCCATCACCACCTCCTCCTTATATCTACAAGTCATCCCCACCACCGTTACCCTCACCACCTCCTCCCTACATATACAAGTCACCGCCACCTCCTTCCCCGTCACCACCTCCTCCCTACATTTACAAGTCACCACCACCTCCTTCCCCATCACCACCTCCTCCTTATATCTACAAGTCATCCCCACCACCGTTACCCTCACCACCTCCTCCCTACATATACAAGTCACCGCCACCTCCTTCCCCATCACCACCTCCTCCCTATATTTATAAGTCTCCACCGCCTCCTCCCTACATTTACAAGTCACCGCCACCTCCTTCCCCGTCACCACCACCTCCTTCCCCGTCACCACATCCTCCCTATATTTACAAGTCACCCCCACCTTCTTCCCCATCACCACCTCTTCCCTACATTTACAAGTCACCAGCGCCTCCTTCCCCAGCAACACCTCCTCCATATATATACAAGTCATCACCACCCCCATCACCTTTTCCACCTCCCATGTACTCCTTCCATAAATAAATCTCCACCTCCTCCAAGCACGCCACCAACTTACTAATCTGAAACCGCACCTTGATTTTCAAGGTATTAAGTAAACCACGCACATCTAAATTACACTGCCTCCAAGAAAGAGGTGGATAATGAACTTTGAGTGAGCATTGCTTCCAAGTCTTCAAGCTGCATGGATGTCAAGTTTCTTCTTTGTTCCTTATATATTGAAATTAATTCTGTCAAAAATCCCCTTCTGAAATAAAATTTCAATGAAAGATTCCACTTCATGTAATTAATAAAATCTATGCACGAAATCAGAATACCTCCACTGCAGAAATTCCTTCAAGGACTTTCATCAAACATCTTCCGGGGATCATCCAAGTCAACCACAGCTTATACACGTTCTAACAAGGGGACTAAATTTGCATTCATACCCTTCAAACCCAGGTCAATAAAACTCCATTAACTGCCTCAAATTTGCCATGCTACAAAACCAAAAGGCCAATGTATGATGAACTGAACACATAAAAATAAGTTAGAGTCCTAATAAATTAGGCCTGAAAATCAGGCAAGGTTAATTAGCAGTTAGCAACTAAGACGCCGACAAATTCTATGTAAATGGAGTGGCGAAATCGGTGATTGATTAGAGTTGCTTGTGAGGTCGTGAATCGGTGGAGATTCCGTCTGGTCAAATTCTTCTTTGCCAGACTCCATCAAACTCACTGACGGGTTGGAAGAAATTTGTACAACGATGCCATGAATGTAGATAATTTGTGGCCAATAACAAAATGGAAAAATATCATATCAGAAACCATCAATTTTTTGTGTGTCTGAAATCATGATTTTAGCAAATACAAGAGAGCATATTAGTCCATCGATGAAAAATAATTCACCAGATCTTATATCAATAAAATTTCATAATTTTCGAATAAGATTTGATGACCTCGTACGTTCATCCGTAACCGAATTATCCTCGTGTGATTTTCGCAATCAACGATCGACGACAACATTATGTTCGTGTTTTTGATCTCGAGTCTTATGTTAAAGTTTTCAATTGATCCCGATGTTCGTGGTTTTGCTTTATATGTTCGTGGTTTGATAGAGTGAGATTTGTGGGTTTTGATATTAGGGCGTGGGATGTGTACTAGAATAATGGGATTACAGTTTAAGTTTGATATTATTTTTTTGCCTAATTTGCCGTTTAAGTCTAATTAATAGTGAAATAATTACGAATTAAAAACAAATCTGCTTTAATCCTGACGGAATTAGAATGGATGGATGTAATAATTTCTCATTTCTCACCCAAACTAGTCTTCTCATAGGATTAGGGGTGGGCAAAACCATTCCGAATTTAAAAATCGCCGCACCGCTTATGGACAAAAACCAAATTGTTAAAAACCACACCGCAACCGAATATAACGGCGCGGAAGCGGTTCCATAACTCAAATCACCAGTTTTAAACCGCACCGCGCCGCAATTATAATTAATTAAATATATAGTTAAAAATCTAAGGTTATTACAAAAATAACTAAAAATTAAGTAGGTCAAGCCCATTTTAAACAAAAATCATAATAACAATTAATAATATTGCAAACTGGATTACGACTGTTGAAGTGTTGCTTGTTTCTTCTCCCCGCATTCGTTGTCGGTTTTTCCCAAGCAGCATCCACAATTTCTCCAGTCTCTATCATTGTATCGCTCGTTCTTTATCTTCGTTCTTCAATTATGGAATGTATAAGTATTTTTGTTCAAAAATTAATTGGATTTTTGTTGGCTCTTATGTTGTTGTTGTTTTTGTTTATCGTTTAGAGTTTTGATAATCCTCTATTTGAATTGTTTGGTTTGTTCAGATTTTTTCATATGACATGTTCAGCATTGTTTATAACTTTGTATCAGCACTGTTTAACAGTTTACTTGTTCAGATTTTAAATTTCGATTATGTTTAAAACTTTGTTATAAATTTAATCAATTTACTGGTAAACAAGTCAAATAGTTGTAACAATTAAGGTGAAACTATCATGCGTATGCCTTCTTCAAATGTTACGACAAGCAATGTAATCACCACTAGTCAAGCTGAAGAAGTAAAAAAAAGAATCAGTCAGAAGTTAATAGGTCGATATCAACATACAAGTCTCTATTGTGCAACTTCGATTTTTTTTGTTAACTTTGAAAGCTGGTTTTTAAACCAAACGCACCGCACCTCACTACATAAAGTGATGCACCACATATTTGGTTTTAAGTTTTCTAATGCGATTTACGGTTTACAAAATTTACAAACCAATTATTGTGGTGCTGTTGCGAATTTACTTAAACCGCATCAAATCTCACCGCTCCCACCCCTAATAAAAAGTTCCATTATTGGGTTCATAATCTCAACAAATTAGTTTTTCTTTATTCAGGCGGGGATACTTTAGAAGTAAGAATTTATTGAATTATTCTTCTTGTTGGATGGCTACATAGCAAATCGGTGGGTACTAACCTGGCGCATTGACCGGCGCCACCAAGACTTGGAGTCAGGTTTGGCTATGGATTTGGTTCCACTGACAGTGATGCTTCGGCTAATTAGAAAGCCTAGTTGGTTGATGAATGCTTCAGAAGTATCTTTCTCTCATTTGCTTACACTTCACTCATATAAAATTGCTGTTGTGTTTTACCAACTTTTTATCTTCACTCTCAATTCAAATTTCAGACTCTTCAACATTAGAGTCAATATTAGGTGCAAACTACAAATTAATGAATTATAGTACACTTCATACGAACTATGCCTTGATTTTATCCAAACGAATTATAGGCTATTTCCCGAACTATGTCATAGTTCGTAGAAAGTGTACTATAATTTGCGATTTGTAGTTTGCACCTGATCTTTTTTCCGACTGTATTAAGTATCTTGTAAGCTGCAAAATGTTGTTTTGTTGTCAATTTCTGGTACCAAACCGAAATAGGGTTTAATTTTTCGGTATTGCGTAGCTGAGGGTGTACATATATGTAAACTGAACAACTTCAGCAGAGGTTGTTCAATGAATGAACATAAAACCAAAGGCTCCGACACCACATCAATCATAATGCAGCGATGTCTGGCCGGAGATTTTATGGTCGTATTCTGTTGAACAAGGCCTTAGCGCCAAGTACATTACAGGATAAATATACCAAGGCGGCCGATGGTGGGAAAAAGAGCGCCTCAAGTCATACGAATGTGAAGTTGCTTATGCTTTCTTTTATTTTCACATGCTTCTTTATCCTTTTCCATTTTTGTATGGTTTCGCACGGTGGTACAATTGTTCTACACCAGGGCTCAGTCCTCAGCAAATCAATTAAGAGCGAGGTAGATTTTGTTAACTTGACAATGATGTTGTTCTGCTGCTGCTGCTGATCCTTTTTAATACTTTCTTATTTCCCGACTCAGCGCTGATCTTATTTTTTGTAATTAGGGAGAAGGTAATAAGTTACCGCCACCAGTGAAAATCTACAGCCGCTTACTCAAACGTGCGTTGGATGCTCTTTTGAAGGTTTTTCGTTACTCTCCTTCCCAAAGTCAGTTACTAATTTTTCGAGTCAAAGAGTTTGTTTGCGTTCCATTTTTCATTGTCAGTGTATAACAGAATCACCAGACAGGACAAAAATCGTCAAAAATATGGAAGGAACCACACGTTGAGGCTACTCTTTGGAAACCTTGCGCAAACCTAAGTACCGTACACATCACAGGTAACTTAAAACTCATATGAAGGACAATTGTTTAAAGTGAATGATTTTTATACGTGTGTTAGGATCGTGCATGACCGTGGTTCATCACATTCAATTCAGACATGTTGTCTAAAATTTTCTACCGTCTAAAATGCATAATTTATGTTCTGCGTGATAGATTGCGTTGATGATTTGAATTATTCTGAAAGCATTGTTTGATTTGTGTATCAGAAACATCCAAGACCAACAGCAAGTACATGTTAGTAAGTGCGAATGGAGGTTTAAATCAACAGAGAGTGGCCGTAAGCACGATGACTAGTAATTTTGAAATTCCAAAATTTTAAAGAATAACAATGACCTGATATTTTTATTCTTGCAGATCTGCAATGCTGTTGCAGTGGCAGCTCTCCTTAATGCTACACTTGTGCTACCCAAATTCCTATATAGTAATGTTTGGAAAGACCCCAGGTTCGGAAAAAACGTCAATCCCTTCATTTCAGTTTTTTTTTTTCAACCTTAATTCATGTAACATCAAAGAACTGCTACTTGGCCAACAACCTGCAAAAATATTGATGTTTATTTTCTGTGCAAAAAAAAAAAAAAACTCATACGTCCTCGTTTAAGGTATAATTAACAGATAGCTAGAACGGACGCTAACGCTATGTATGTTTTACCTGAAAGCAGTCAATTTGGTGATATATATCAGGAGGAGTACTTCATAAGAACAATGAAAAGGGAAATAAACATTGTGAAGGAACTGCCTCTGCATCTTAAGCCGTCCAGCATTGATATTGTATGTCACTTCAGCCGCAAGTATTTCGATTTTGTATACTGTAATTTTACTTGGGATTTCTGACTGAATGTGCATGATTAGATTACAGATTCAGACCTCTCCAAGGAGGCCAAGCCGGACGAGTACATAAACAAAATCCTTCCTATTTTGGAAAATAATGGAGCGGTTCACTTCCTTGGATTTGGAAATAGACTCGGTTTCGATCCAATACCTTTTAATCTACAGGTGATTCTTCTTATTTCAGGAGCTAATAATAAAGCACTCTGTTCGGTTTCGATGCAATCTTGTTGTTTATTGAACCTTGATTGCTTTTATTTAGAGACTAAGATGTAAATGCAACTTCCATGCTCTCAAGTTTGTGCCAAAAATTCAAGAAACTGCCTCGCTCTTAATTAAAAGAATGCGGATGTTTGATGTTTCCCGGGGCAGTTTGGACAACCAATTGCTCGGAAACTTTATGTCCAACCAGCCCTTGACAGGGAGCAGTAGTCCTTCCCTTGTTCCGCGTAGATATCTCGCTTTGCATTTACGTTTCGAAATAGATATGGTTGCTTATTCAATGTGCGATTTCGGCGGTGGGGAAAATGAAACAAGAGAGCTCAAAGCCTACAGAGAGCATCATTTTCCTTTGCTGGTTCAACGCTTGAAGCACTCAGCGTAAGTACAATACATTTTCTTCGATACTATTAAGTATTTACGTTTACACTATTGCATGCAATATATAACATAATAACTCCTACCTGAATCGGTGATCCAGGCCAGTTTCGTCTGATAAACTAAGAAGTTCGGGCAGATGCCCACTGACTCCCGAAGAAGCTGCGCTGTTTCTTTCTGCTTTAGGTTTCGAGCACAGAACATATATTTACGTGGCTGGTTCGAGTATATATGGTGGCATATCAAGAATGCAATCACTACACAACCTCTACCCGAAAGTTGTTACGAAAGAAGATCTCCTAACACCTAGTGAACTCGCACCTTTTAGAAATTTCTCGTCGCAGGTCAGTCAAATAAACTACGCAACCATTTTTCTTGATGACGATAAAAAATAAAAATTCATAGCTCATGACTCTAACCTGACAAGTTCCATAATGCAGCTAGCAGCACTGGAATTCATTGCCTGTGCAGCAGCTGATGTATTCGCAATGACTGATTCCGGGAGTCAATTATCATCCTTGGTGTCGGGATTTAGAATGTATCATGGAGGTGGTTTCGCACCCACCTTGAGGCCTAATAAGAAGTGGCTCGCACAAATTTTGTTAAGGAATACCACCATTCGATGGATCAGTTTCAAGAATGCAGTACAGAAGATGAATGCTGAAGGACAGAAAATAAAGTTGAGGCAATTCGGTCAAAGCATTTATCGGAAACCTCGTAGTCCTGAATGCATGTGTAAATACAGCTAATATGCGCTAACTCAAAATTTGCAATAGTTCTTACATGGGTCATGCTCAGTTACATTTTTCAAATTAGTGAATCCGAGAATCCCCCAACCATTTTACACTCGATGCACACGTTTTGAACTAAATACACGTCCGGTTACTGTTTAACTATTGTAGCGCATTTTACTCTTTTGCATGAAAACGAAGAGCATTACACGACACAAATTGGGCTATGGGACTGAACATGCATTTAGTGTAAAACACATGCATCCAGCGTAAAATGGAAAGGGAACTCACAAGTTTTGTTTGATTCATTTGAGCGCTCCTCGGCATAACTTCTACTAGTTAGTATCCAGTTTTCTGTCAATGAATCTCGAATTCTATATATGTGTGTTTTGTGGTTTTCCTTTTCAATAAAATTTGTATTCAATCCAAAGAGTGGTATGTATATATTTAAGCCCTAACAATACAACACACGAGAAAATATAGCAGCCTCGACCAAACCATAAACCTATAGACCCAATTCTGAAAATAGAGAACTGAAAGACCAAAAAGAGTCACTAGTTGACCTAATCGATCACTCTGTTTTGTATTTAATTTTTTTTTTGATTCAATAAATCAAAAGGATCGAATTATGTCACTATGCGTTACAATATTTTTTACGTTCAAAAAGTACAAAACGCGTTCATTGAGTACAATAATTGAATACGTTTTGCATTTCTTGAACAAGGAAACTTCAACGAATATAAGTAAAAGCAGTTGGAGCAGAGCATTCATCAATAATCTCATATACATAGTATAGAGTAAAGATCATGTACAAATCATATTTTTGCTGCAAAATGAAAATTAGTTCGTCAAAGTCATAATTCGTCGTCGAGAATCCAAAAGTACGACATAGTTCGTCTATTTTGTAATTCGTCATCAAGAAATTAACCATATAACGAGTTTGTTCTCATCCGTCCAAATGACCAAATCAAAGACTGTCATTGGTTTATATTTTTTACAAAAATATGCCTTTTGTACCGGATCATTTTTCTATAGTTCTAATATATACTTTTGTTCTAATATATGCTTTTGCTAAGGTTTTCTCAAGAATTCCTCCATTTTCATACAGGAGGGATCATATGTAGGTGAAAAATATCTTGCAGACTAATTAAGTAATTACGCCAAAACCCTAGTATAAAAACAGAGCGAATGAAATGCGGAAGAAGATAAATCTAAGCGACGTTTAACTTTCTCAAAATTCCAAGTGATGGATTTCAAACTTATATGAATTAACTCATATGAAGTTTGAGGTTCTAAGGGAAGGAGGTGATGGCGAAGATGTCGATCTGGTGTTGAAGTTTAAATTTCTTGAACATTCTCACATCGAGTCAATAATCTATCAGAATTTGAGATTATCCACTATTCTTGCTCTTATTTTTATTTTCCAAGAATTTATTTCATTCATTGAAAATTTATATCAATCAACTATAGCACTACATTAGCTGTAGATGCATAGAGATTATTTACAATCACGCCTTTAACACTGTCGAAATGAAAGACGAAAATTATACCACAAAATTGAATAAGTCGTAGAGATAATTTATAAATGTTGCTAGAAATTTGATTAAAAAGATGACCACTAGGCCACTACCCCTTCTGGGTAGTTGTTTAGTGCAGTGTTATTAAAATCGGACCGGATCGGTCGGTTCGACCGATTAGACCGGGAACCGGTCACCAGACCGGTCCGGTTCTCAAATCGGATCGAAAATGTCATTAATCCGGTCAATAACCGGTTGAACCGTCGGTTTCCGGTTGAACCGTGACCTGGCCGGGTCAACCGGGTTGATGTTAATTTCTCGAAACACAGTCGTTTTGATTAAAAAAACTTGAATAAAAAAAATAAAAAAGACAAACAGAAGTACAGAACTCAGAAACGCATCGCCCTACGCCTAACCCCTAATTCCAATTTCACGAAACACATTCGGCGAGCGGCGAGGTCTGGCGACTGGCGAAGTTTTTTTCCGATCTCGATCTCTTGTCTGGCGAATTTCCGATCTCTTGTCTTCTGCTCAAGTTCTGATCTCGTCTCGAAGGTCTGGCGCACTTCAGCTCAAGTTGAACTTATCAGGTACTTACTTTCCCAAATCTTCACATATTGTTTTTGAGTTTTCGCATTCCATCTTAAGGGTCTGAGCAGTCGCACAGATTTCTCTGTTGAAATCGTCGGAAACTTGCAGTCGCACTGAGCAGTCGTAATGAGTTTTCGCATTCCATCTTAGATTGGTTATAATGTTGATCATTCAAATCCTATTATAATGTTCACTGCCTTTATTTTTTATAATGATCGCATTCCATCTTAGTTCCGGTGTTAATAACACTGATTGTGGGTGAAGCATTGTGCAATTAGTCGTATGGTAGTTTTATGTACTTAGGTATGACATTCTTTTGAATAAAGCTTTAGACTTGTTGGTTGATTTATTGACTGCAATTCTGAATTTGTTCTCAACTTTTTATTTTAGGAAGATGGTATTGTTTCATTGTTTGTCGTGGTTGGTTATGATGTTTTTGGCTTACTCATATAGATCAATTTTGAAGGTAATGGCAATTGGGGAATGTGTTGATATGGCCGCTATTAAGCCTCAGTCTAGAGAGACGGATGCTGATTGGAAGCAGGGTGCGGAGCAAAAAGCCATGACCAGGTATATGTACTATTGAAGGTAGTTTTGAGGTTTTGAGCTTTGAGTGAACTGGTTGAGTTCACTGTGTAGAATGGTGTGGTGAGTTTTGGTATGTTATTGGTGGAACTTGCAAGATGCTTAGAAAATTAGGATTGGAACTTGGAAATTAGGTATAGAATCTGTGTGTTTTCATCTGTGGTTAGCAAATAAGAGAGAGTGCAATATTGGATGACATATGTTCAGTTTTAGGGCTTTGTTAAGTGTTGCACTGCATAGCAGTTCGTCTATTATAAAAGTTTTTGGTGGTTTGTGAAATGTAGCTTGTATATACTGACGGTGTACTTTTGGTAGTTAGCCATCTCTAAGGCATTCACATTGCAATTTGTATGGCCAAAAGCTATTGGTAGCTTGTGCAAGATGGTTTGTGAAATGCTTCAATGAGATTGCAATAAGGCCTTTTGGGTTTCTTATGGTTTCTTAACTTGTTTGCAGTTGTTATGATTTTGCAGGTTGATGACAACGAGGATGAAAATGAGGATGAAGAAGCACATGATAATACCATTGGAGAGGCGAATCAAAATCCAAGCAACTTAGCTGAAGTTCACCACCATGTCTATTTTCCTTATTAAACTTTTATCTTTTGGCATAACTGTTCAATGTTATTGCGATTTGTGACTTAAGACTAAAATTGCAATTGTTGTTTTGTTATTTTCTTATTAATGTGTGATATTCGAATTCTAAATTGTAAATTTGTTATAGTTATAGTACTGTATACAGGTTAAATTTTATTAGGTTACAAAACAGGTAAATAAATATGCATATTATTACATATATATATTATTTTATTATTTTTAATTCGTGCGGGTCAAACCGGTTCGACCCGGTTGAACCACTGACCCATCGACCCAGTGACTTGACCGGTTCGATGACCGGTCCGGTTTTAATAACACTGGTTTAGTGAGAAATAATTTTAGAAAATTCAGTTATGAATTATCCATCCTGATCCAACCCTTTGCACACGTCCAAGGGTCCGACGACTCCAAATTTCGTGTCTGATTTCACGAAGTATCTGACCCAAGAAATCGACTTTCCTCAAGAGTGTCTTAGCGGAGAGACACGCAAGACGATCGGAGCGGTGCAGTGCATGGGAACCCGAGTGTCACCGTTCAAAACTTGAGCGTGGATCGGGGATAGAGAGGATCGAAGCGAGGCTGGAGGGCTCGTTGAGGAATAACTGAAAGCCGTTACCGCTGAGAAATGCAATGTGACGGCTGATCAGCAGCGGTTGATTCATAAAGGTCGGATCGATGTTGGAGAATGATCGTAGCGTCGTGGTTGTACACCAACAAGAACTGTGTCGACTCATGAGACAGTGATCCTTCTAGCATGCAACTGAATCTTTACCTAAGGGATTCAATATTCTGAAAAGATTGTATATATGATGTCCGGCACACTTTTATGAATGAATTAGTTACTTATATGGTTCACTTTTTTTTTTGATGAAACTTATATGGTTCACTTAGTGTCTATTTTCTAGTTGCTCGATGGGTTTCAAATATTGATAGAAAGTAAATATATACATATATGCACGTGTCTCATGTGCATCTTTCAAGATAGGGGAGCGCTCGATTGAGAACTCTTAAAAATTCGAGAACTTGAGAATCCAAATATCACCCTATGCATAGTTGAATCTGCATGTGACACATGTCCAAAAAGCAAAGTAAAAAAAGTGGCTTTGACTTTACATTAAATGCATTTTGGAAAATACACATGAGACACGTGTCACCACCAAAATGCATCTTGCATTTTGTAGGGTGAAGATTGGGATTTCAAGTTCTCGAAATTTAAAACAATATACTTTTCTTGGTCTCACCACATGTAAACATAAACGTTGAGAAAACATTTACATCAATATCTCCTTTAGCAATTTTTTAAGCTTTTTCATCTTACCATTAAAGTGCGCTATAAAACTCATTTAAACTGATTTCAAATTACGTATTAAATTTTTTTAATTTTTTTTAAGATAGTAAATTTTTTTAATTTTTGATTTAGTCATTCTGCACACATTTCATTTTATTAATAATATAATCAAATAATATGAAATATATTTAACCAAATTAAGTTGGTTGTATACCCAAATTTAGGGGTGGGCGTGGGACGGGTTTAGTTGGTTCCGAACCCGACCCGAAAAATGATCGAGTCATTTAGTTGAACCCTAACCCGATCCGAAACTATGATCGAATAACCCGAACCCGACCCTAAATGACAACAATGTCATTTTTATGTACTTAAAAACTTTATACTTTGAAAACCTCCAACTTCTCTCCTCGAAAACCTCCAGCGCTCAGGTTTCTTCTCTGCTTTCCCCAGCCTTCTCCGCCGGTTCTCGGCCCTCCTTCTTCCTGCCATGGCTCTCCCGTTTGCCTCTTCCTCCTCCTTATCTCTCTGTTCTGTCTGTCGGCCGGCTGCGCTAGTGTGGATGGGCGGTGTGGGGGGACTTATGGGTTGCAGTAGGGAGCTGGGGCGGCGGGGGTTGCCTATGGCGGTGGGCTTTGGCTGGCGGGGAGGGGTGTTTTTTTGGCCGGCCCGTCCGGGTTTGTCCAGATTTTGTGTACAGGGTGGTGGAGGGTGGCGTGTGCGTCTCTGCTGGTCTGTTTGGAGCGGCGGCGGGTCCTGTGGCGGGGGTGGGGCTGTTGGTGGTGCAGGTCGTCGCACGCGGTGGCTTCCTTCCAGGTCTGCGGTGGCTGGCTCGCGGGTTCGGGTCCTGTTCGTTTTAGTGTAGTTTAGATTAGTTTTAGTGTAGTTTAGATTAGATTAGTTGAATAAGTGACTATTCTCAGCCGGTTCCGGACTGAGTGAGTTGTACGTTCTCAGCCGATTCCGGACTGAGTTATAGTCGCATTAGTTGTCCTGTTTCCCCGGCTAGCGTCAGGGGTTTAGTGTTGACTCATAAGGTTGCTAGTCCATGCTCTCGAGCATGGACTCGCACCCTTTGATAGTTTTCATGACGAGGATGGGTGGCCCTTGTAGGCCTGGACTTCATTTGGCGTTTATGTACTGAATTGAGTCATTGATTAATCAGTGTCCAACTTCTGTACACTTGTACCCATCAAAAAAAAACTTTATACTTTAGAACATTATATTTATGCACATCACAATCAAATGCAAAAAATACTAAAGATTATGATATAATTTCGTTTTTCGGTAGGTAGTCACTAGCTAGTTTTAGTGTAACTTCTATTTTAAACATACATTAGTTATAAAATAATTAATTGCTATGTTAGAGTTGAGTGTATGATTCAGGACTCCAGGAAGACTAAACATATGATAATTAAATAATAAATTATAGTTTTGTATAAACACTTATGGGATCGGCCGCAGGGACAAAACTACAGCCGACCGGGAGGACACTTGTCACCCCCGGTTTTTCCAAAATTTTATTTTTAATATAATATAATAAAATTTAGTTATTACATTATAAACTTCTCAGTATCAATAATATTACGGCTCCTGTGTCGTCGGCTTCTCTCGCCTAGTCGTCTTCCAGGTTTTTTTCTTTTTTGATTCATAAAATTTCGATAAATAGATGTACGTTGAACTCACCTGCGATGATTTTGGTATTATGATTTGTATTGTTTTGATTTTCGCTAGTTTGGACTGCATGAATTAGGGTTTGTTGATTGCGTACAACACTTAGAGTCGATGATATATGCAAATTAGACTTCGATGAAGATGAAAAGGCATCATTGCGTATGGAACTTCAACATTTTGAGCTAGTTCGACAACTTCCTGAGTTTAACACTTTGACCGAAATTTCTGAACTATGTCGATGGTTGACGAGAAAAGAAAATCAAACATGTTTCCGTTGCTATACAAAGTGATAACTCTTATTCTGACTCTTCCAGTTTCTACTGCTACTGCCGAACGATCTTTTTCAAGGATGAATATAGTGAAAAACGCACTTCGATCGCAACAAGATGGAAGATGATTTCTTATCGGATTACTTGGTTGTCAACATTGAAAAAGAAATAGCAAAAATATTTAGCACGGATTCAATAAATTAAAGATGATTTTCGTGATTTGGAAACAAGACGCTCTTTATTTTAATGTAGTAATTCTTTTTGAATAATGGTATTGTTTTCTCATAATACAAAATATTTGTTGGTTGTCACCCCTACCCAAATTTTTGGGTCCGTCCCTGGGATCGGGTGACCCGATGGTTAACCCTAACCCGTCCTACCTAGGGGTCTCCAAACAGCCTAATGGGCTCGAAAGCCTAATGGGGGCCTCGTGGTCCATAGGCCTTAAATCCTGCCCAGCCCAGCCCATGTTCAGGCCTATTAAAGCCCAGCCTTAAGCTTGACGGGCCGGGTAAGGGCCCGTATATTAAAGCCCAGCCCATGTTCAGGCCTATCATGGCCCATATCGAAAAAGCCCAATGAAGCCTATCAAAAACCTAGTGAAACCTTCCAAAAATAAAAGAGATGTCACATTTTGTTTCTATGAACTGATTTTTCTTGATGTTTGCATTGTTGACATTGATGTCAATGATATTAATGTCCAAATAAAGAAGATTTGTGGATTCTAAGGTTGTGTTGAATACCAAGCTTTTTGATAAACTTAGTTTCTTATCAAGTTTACTTGTGATCTTTTGACTATAAGTCAGTGTGTAGCCGCCGTATAAGTTATTCACAAGCATGAAACATTATATTTATAATTATCATAACAAGATTACCTAGCCCGACCTATTGATATATAAAGCCAAGCCCGGCCAAGCCCACACAGGCCCATCAAAAATAAGGCCCATGGGCTGCTTAAGGCTCCGAAAATATGTATGGGCTTGGCCCGGCCTAGCCCATTGAAAATTGAAGTGTAGGCTAAGGTTTAACCAAGCCTAGTCCAAGCCTATTTTTTTGGGCCAAGGCCGGCCCAGCCCAGCCTATTGGAGACCCCTAGTCCTACCTAGCACCGGGACGAGTTCAGCTTTGTCCTCAAATTAACCGGATTGGGACGGGACGTGTCCTGCTCGCCCCTACCCAAATTAATACTGTATTGTTTTGTACTCTTATCCTCTGAAACTTTAATTGGAAAACAAATGTATGCGAAATGATACATAAATAACTAAATTGAAAATTAAAGAGGTAAGTTTTGGAATTAAAATTAAACTAAAAATTACAAGGATACAAAAATAACTTCAATATTGCGACAAAATTTATGCGATATGATACATAATTCGAAATTAACGACAGTTCCAGTAATGTTTTTATAATTAACGAGAGAGAGAGAGAGAGTTGTACTTTAAGTGTAGTCAAATTGCACCGGAATTGTCATGAGAATTTCGTTGCAAATGGACTACTAAAAGTACGGCATTCTGATCATGAAAAGAAAAGGTAATAATTACATGTGGGAATTGTGGATAGCCAAACGCCACATATCTTGTGTTATTAGGTCATTATATTAATAATCTTTTGCTAAGCATCTTCTTTAATCACAGCACTTAATCTTATGCTAAGCATCTTTCTTTAATCACACAGCACTTATTTGTACGTAATATAAATTAACAAATAAATATACGATATAATATTCATTTCTACGTTTGGTGATCTATTTTTCTAGCATCAGCATATAATTGCTTTCTCCAAAGTTTTCATGTTCTTTCTATGAGTCGACAAACAACGTCAACAACCACATATTCTAGGGTTAAGAATGCTTGGTTCATGTTTAGTTTCGACATACATGATCCACTAGTGTTTCATCATATATTTTTTATTCATCATATTTTAGATCGATATAACATACAAGTCAAGTACCATGAAAACATGCATATTTTTTTATTACATTCACCATGAACTAACGTCTCTCGTCAAGGCATGTTTATTAATAATTTAAGGTTAGTATCCCGAGACGATGATCATCGGACTCTCTGCGGTGTGTTTTAAGCAGTGATCCAAGCCCGTGATTTATGGCTGGGTTTCAGTTTCCACACACAAGAATTATATATAATAAGCAGCTAGCAGAGGTTTTAGCTGCTTGGTGCAAGCAGAGGATGGTCAATTTAGTTTACCTCTTCCTCAACTTTGAAACTGAATTGAAGTTATAGAGAATAAGAAATTTCGTGTTCATCACCATATGTGCTTGCTGCATGTATATAGAAAAAAGATTCTCCTTAACAGTATATTCCTTTTCCCTTGCTCATCATCCCCAAATTTAACACTAATACCAAACTTCTCTCTCCTACTACTACTTTATGAAAACCATGGTCGGCACTAGTTATAGAAAGTTACTCCAAGTGGTATTATTGACCTCAATATAATCTTCCTTCTAATTAAGTTTAATTGCTCGGAAACATTTAAGGAATGGAACAAATTGCCTACCCTAACAAATTTCTTTCCAAACTCGTCATGTGAAGAACTACATAGTACTTTAATTTGTCGATAGCTATATCCAATGAGATAAGCCTCGAAGCAACTGCATATGCATATTTTAAGTACTGATTATTATTGCTCTTTCTCTCTCTAGAGCTTCATGATCATCACTCTAATTAGCTACACTAGTAAGTCCTTTTTCCACACCGTGCGCCACATGATGATGATGATGGATCTCTCTGGTGCAAGCTTTTTCGCGATTTGTCAAAAGCATGCACTGAGAGATCGATGAGATATATTCTTAATTAATTAGTGTGAGATCTCATTCGTCTCTCGAAGGTGTTAGAACTGCCCAAGTGGAATGGCTGGACCACTGCGCTATCATTTCCCAGGTTTGTGGGGCTTCATAAGCTAGTGTACTAGGATTATTTAATTATAATCAGGTTTGGATATAAATAACAATCCAAAATTGAAAAGTCCTTTAAACTGCAAACATATATACATAATAGTTTTTTTTTATTATCTTACATGAAAAACAAGTAGAAAACTTGTACGAAACAGGTGACAAACAACACTGGTTTTGTATATGTACGTGTGGGAGGCTTTACGAAAAGAAATACCATAATTCAAAAGCCCTGAATGAGTCCATGAGGGGCGTGTCCTAGAGGTAAAAGTAGTGGCCGCCAATGTTTGATCAAATCACGGATTCAAATTTTTATGAGGCTGACTCACCACTCACCTATATCGCATAAACATATAACGCAAGACCGTCCAGTGGCGGACCTAGAATTATATGTTTGATTGGGGTGATATTAAATACTAATTAATAAAAATAAATTAACATTATATAGTTATTCTCTACGAGTTTTCATTTTCATACAGTACTGTCCTATCACATCTTCGTTACTAACGGTACAAAATAAATCTTTTTCAATGTAACAAATAAGACAGTCGCACAAAAAAAAACTTTTTAGAACACTAGTTTTGGCACATGTAAAGTAAAATAACTCTACTTCAGAAAGAAAGGCACGATTTCAAATCACGTGTCAAATCGTCTTGTCACCGTATGTTTTCTGTCTCTCTATCTTTCTCCATCGACACCGAAAGAATTGAAAGCTACGCGTCATTAAGAGTTTGAAACTTAATTCTAATTTGAAAGTTAGATTTATTTTGATTGGTTATAAGTTGAAGCTTATTTTAAGTAAGATAAATTAAATTTTTTTTCTAAATGCATAAAAGATAAAATCAAAAAATATATGGGTCAAAAGTTAGAAATCGATGGGTCAAAAGTTAGAAATCAATGGGGTCATTAATTAGATTAATTATATAATAAATTAGAGAGGAGCGCTCAAACGAGAACCCCTCTTTTTTCGAGAACTTTGAGAACCTTCTTTATGCATTTTCGTTTTTGCCTAAGTGCACTTTCCGAAACCTGAAAATGCATCTAGGCAAAAATAATACTCGAAACTGCACAATGAAGGAAAAAATGTGAGTGGGACACGTGTCACCTCTACATTCAAATATGCAACTTGATCCAATGGTGAGATTTGGGGTCTCAGGTTCTCGAATTTTTAAGGATTCTCAACCGAGCGCTCCCCATAAATTAGATTAACTATATATTCATGTTGATTTTCAAAAATTGATTGAGGCAGGTGCCCCCATTAAGGAAAGCGTGTGCCCACTCCTGGGACCGTGGTACGTTTCTTGCGACATACGTTTGTGCGATGCCACTGGTTAGTGTTGCAGAACCGATGAGTTTCGACAACTTTGCGTCTATTTTGTGATGTCGCACAGTTGAGATTCAATTTGTATTTGAATAGATATAAAGATTAAGTCTGTTTAGTGTCGCAGAGCCGACGAATATGCGACAGTTTTTCGACAACTTTGTGTTGATTCTGTGATGTCGCAAAGTTGAGACTCAATTTGTATTCCAATGGGTATAAAGATTGAGCCCGGAGTTGTCCGATTATTTCTTTTTTTTAAAAGCCCTAATTATATCATAACCAACTCTTTCGAAAAATGTCACTGTAATTAGGGATTTCTCGCCATCGGGAATTATCAAAAATTTGATCTAGGGTTACAAATGTTGGAGTAATTAATTTTTTTTGATGATGGGTCGGTACAAGAGCATTACAATGCATATGAAGATAGCCTTTTATCATCTACTGTGTATACATATTGATCTCCAAAGTTCTAGCAAGATATCTTGATCGGAGCCAAAATTATCTGGTACGTCTTTCCACATCTGAAACTTAGGTCATCTTGAGCACATTTTACCATGGATCCGCACATCCATCCAAATCGGTACATTCTTCGACACTTGGAGCACATATGCAACCTTGGACACCTTTACCGTTTTAAGACACGACACATCCGTCATGACGGTCGAATAGCTAAGCCCCTCCACGAGGAAGGCAAAAAACATTCATGCCGCGAGGCGGGAAGAGAAAGGCATCCACGAGGGATGTAGGAAGTGTTGGATGTAGAAAGTTCAACAGGAAGCAGCATACACGCGCGAGGCGGGGCGGGGCGAGGAAAAGAGAAAGGAAGAGGAAAAAGAAAATTTCACAAAATTGTGAGAAATATGCTACTTGGGGGAGTCGAACCCTTGACCTCTTGACAATTTGTCAAATGATCAAGTCACTCGACCAAGACCCCTTTCGCATTGGAGTAATTAAATTGAAAATGAAGAGATAAAAAATGAAAAGTTAGAGAGAGAGAAAGAAAAAGGATACTGCTCATCTTTTGGCATGTGTTGATATAGTTTAAATTAATTGAAGAAGGCAAGCATGCCACGCAACATGACATGTCCAGCCAGATCATTTGTCCTGTAGTTGCAAATAAATATTGAAATACAAAAAGGCACATTGACTTGTCGAATGTTGCTGAACAGAGAGAGTCAGCAAATGCGGGAAAAGCTTAACATGCATATGCTTCAGATAATATGACAATGAGATGTGTGTTTGTACTCTTGTTTGAATTAGGGTTCTTACTTGCTCAAAATGTAACTGAAATGATCAACCATTCTTGCCCTAAAATAGATACAAAGAGTTATCTACAATCCTTAAAATCCACATTGTCATTTTTTTTCATCCTTGCTAACTAAAGTCTTCCGAATCTCAGTTGGCTTGTCATTTTCTTATCCCTTGTCATTTTGTTACAAATAATACTTTATTCAAATTGGAATATGAGACATGTACAGTCACAGCCAATAAAGTAGTGGTCTAGTGGGGAGCATTCGGTTGTGGCAGAGTTGGTAGAATGAGGCACGCTGTGAGCCACTCATTTAGATGATGTGACAAGAATAGTTGTTTACTGTTTGTTTTTTACTTTTTGATGGATTTTTTATAGTGGGACACGTGGCGCGCCCACAAAGTACGAGGGTTAGATGTGTGGTTCAGATCGTGTCTCACTGCCTCATTCTAATTTTGATGCCTCATTTGAACGCTCCTCGTGGTCTAGTTATGTAAATATTTGATTTATAATTACAAGTTAAAGAGTACGATGTTGGATGTTCACCGTGATATATTTATGTATGAATCTAGATGTTGTCCAATCCTTATCAATCTGGAAAAAAGAAGAAGACTTGAACATATGTCACCTCAACCATTTAATCAAATTGTTGGCGAACAGTCAGACAGTTATTTGTAGTTTTAATCAAAATCTCTCAATAAAACTAAGCAAGCAACTTTGCTTACAAACCCAACTCATTGCCAATTACAAAACCAAACATCTTACTAAATAATCTAATTGTCTTTCACTAAGAAACAATTAGCGGCTAAGTAACTTAATTCAAACTTGTGCAAAGGAATTACTGACAAGTGTGAACATTAATTATACGTACTAATACTAAAATGAGCTATATTATTACTCATAAGTACATCTTTACATACGCAAGACCCTGACTTAATTGAACCCGAATCAGTAGACTAATCTTTGTTTAATTAGTGAGATGGAAGCCGACATGTTTTGGGATCCTAAAACACATCACACTTGCAGTTAACAAAGTCCATAAAGTTTTTTGAGCCCCTAAATCCCATTATTAACTCTATCTTAGTTCCTATTACTAATTACGTCGGTCTTTTGATTTGGATAATAATTTGCTAAATTAGTACATAGTGTCATATTATGGACCACAAAGCTTGCTTATGCACTAATCAGCCATTAAGCCCTCTATCCTTATCGTCATCCTTATACCTCTCATTTCTAAACGAGGAACTGTAAATCGACATATTATCCTACAGTTGGATAGTTAATTACCTTGGGGAGCGCTCGGTTGAGAACTCAAATCTCACCATTAGATCATGATACATCTTTGAATCTGCATATGACACATGTCCAAAAAGCAAAGTCAAGAAGGTGACTTTGACTTTGCATTAAATATAATGCATCTTGGAAAATGCACATAGAACACGTGTCACCACCAAAATGCAATGCATTTTGGAAGGTGAAGATTGGAGTTTCAAGTTCTCAAAATGCATCTTGCATTTTGGAAAGTGAAGATTGGGGTCTCAAGTTCTCGAAATTTAAACGGGTTCTCAATTGAGCGCTCATATAAATTATAATTGTAATTAGGGACAGTGGCATTATTGTAATTATTCAAAACATGGATCGGTACTTTTCTTAAGTTATCCAATACTCTCTATAAAACCCTAACCTGCATTTGCACCATTCTCATTCAGAACAACACAACTTAATTATAAACCTAACCAACTTGATCAAGGCAATGGATCCTTTCCAAAGCAGTCGGTACCTCGGAATGTATGATTCGATTCTACAGCTTGGAGATTGTCATAACCCTCCTCCGATATTCGCTAAAGCAGTCGAATCCACCATCCAATCTGGTAAGCCCTCGTTGATCAATTTCCCAGTGATTCATTTTTATGATCTGCAGATTTGGAGTGAAGTTTTGGTGTTATTGTGTAGGTGAGAAGAAGCAGAGGAAAAGGAGCAAGAAATGCAAAAGAGAGGAAAACGACAGCGTTTTAAGGAAAAGGAAACTGACGGAGGAGCAAGCTGCTTTGCTGGAGCTGAGCTTTGAAAGTGACCAGAAATTGGAGACTGAGAGGAAAGAGCGGCTCGCGGCTGAGTTGGGCTTAGAGCCGCGCCAGGTTGCGGTTTGGTTTCAGAATAAGAGGGCAAGATTCAAATGCCAAAAGATTGAGGATGAGTTTGCAAAACTTAAAAGTTCGCATGACTGTGCTATGGCCCAAAAGGCGCAACTCGAAGCCCGGGTATTTAATCTATTTGTCAAGTTCAAAACTTCAAATCATATTTCATTTCCTTATTATGAAAAAGAAAACAAACCAGTTTTACAAGCTAAATCAGATTATTTAGTTTAAATTGTGTGTGTGCTGCTCGCTCTATAAGAAAACATATTTCTTTTTTATCTGTAAAATTAAATTTTAAAAGCAAAAACAAAATATAAAATGACAGCACCTCCTCCTCAAAAAGCATTGCTACACACGCTCTAACCCGAATGAATTTGTTGCAACTTCATTCAAATTGACAAGTTTGATTTTTTTTTTGTAGGTTTTTGTGCTAAATGAGAAGCTCGAGAATGCTGAAAAGGAGCTTGGAAGGCTCTTGATGTGTGAACAATCATCCCTTTCAAGGGTGACTTCTACTCCGGCAACCCCGTCTTTGTCAACTAACAATCAGGTCGTTTGCGGATCGTTGTTTTATGAAGAATCGCCTATAGAGCAAGATTTAGGAAGCCGGTTTTACGCGTTGCCTGAGGAATATAATGATGTTCCCTACATGACTTGGATGGAGGGTCTAGCTATATGATAACATAACTCTGCTAATTAACTATATACCAAATCTTGTATGTAATTGTGTAAATAGTATTAGTTTATCTCGGGTCATATTCCATGCAATCGAAGCAAAATATCTAATAATATGGAGTACTTGGTATATGTTTAACCGATCATAATTTTAACTGGTGAATCATATTTATTATGTTAAATTTATTGGGTGGAAAGAATATAAAATGGTAAATAAATGAAAAGTAATTTCCCCGCGAGAAAACTCAAGAAATAGTTTTTTCTTTTGTTTGATTTTCGATGTCAAACCAAACAGAAAATCATATTTACCGAATCTCGTACCTTGTCATCGTTCGATAACTTTTTAGAATATACCTTCGATTAAGCAATGACATTAAATAATGAGGGTAACAGTAACTGAAACATTGAGCAAACAAAATTTCATTGACTAGTCAGCAGCACACAAGTTACAGTGAAAAAGGGGTTAATGGTGTATACGATTTTCCTAAGACCTGCCAACGGAACGGAACTAACTCCTTGCGACGAGCCGAAGCTTTGTATGTCAGAATATCATGGCTTCACTGATTGCTGGGTGCAGAATTGTTATTCTCAAGGATAGCTATAGTACAGCATCAGGTCCATAAAGTCGGGTTAATTCTTCCTGAACAACCATTAGAAGGGGCGCTCAGTTTTCAAAAAAAAAAACAATAAGAAAAGTATATAATCGATGAAAAGTAATTATTGCACGACTCGAAATGACCAAGACTGGTTATCCAATTTTCTCGTTTTCTCATTTCAGTGGACATCGAAGTGGTGGAAGAAAAATAAAAATAATAACCTTAATGGATATTTTAGTCGCACACGTTCATCGGACAGCTGCAGCAACTCTTTCTTTGAGATCACGGTTCTCACTGTTTGACTTATCCACCTTCACCTGTAACTCTTCACACTCCGCCTGACAACACAACAATATCCCAAATCAGAGATAAGACCCAACTAGGGACGCTTCCCAGCCACATTTGCAAGTTGTAACCATAGCATTTCAGTGTCCCGAGGGAAATTCAAAAAAAAAGAAGAAAAAGAAAAGAATACCAAAAAAACTAGAAATTTTAAAACTTGTATTGTTTCAAGGAAACTAAGGAAAACAAGGAGCTTCGCACTTGGCATTTGTGTCAGGAATTTAATTGAAATTAATAGTCAGTTTCAAAATCACAAGACTAAGTTTTCTCATGAAAACCCTTGTCTGCTCTGGAAACCTATGAATTTGCAGGTCTGGTGTAATGGGTCCTACTTCTAGTAACCCAAACATTGGTACAATATCAGTCATCTTGAATGAAAAACCAACAAATGACGGACAAAGGCACTTCACCTGCTTTCGTAATCTAGATCTTCGAGCTGACTCCCTGTTGGATTGTTTCCTCTTTTGTTGCTTGAGCTCACGTTCGTCCTGTCAATGATAGATGAATGTTAACTATTAGAGTACAGACTACAGACTTTTGGAATAACAGTAATTCTGATACCTAACTGATTCAGGGAAACAAGTAAAACACAGAGCTCACTCAAGAGAGCAATCATATCACTATGTCGCTAGTTAAAGCAAATATATACTTGCCCGTGACCGAGGATTGATGATTAAAATACAAAGGCAACTATGATCATTTAGATTTGCAAAACAAAATTACTGCAAAAAAATAAATGAGATGACTAAAATATCAACAAATCCGTGGAATTAGGTGTCTGCATGACTTGGATGGTTTATATTAGTGGGTTAAAATAGAAACTTCAGCAAGTAAGCTTCCTAATCAGGATGGTTAGCTTTTTTAAAAGCCTGTATTAGAATCACAGCAAATATAATCTGAAATTGACCATGACATGACAAACAAAAGACAACAGCTGATAAGGATTACAAAACCGATTCTAAAATATATAACTGGGATTCTGGAAACTAGATAAGCCACTTTACTATCCAAAAAGAGATTCATGACAACAGTTGAAAGATAATAACATAGACACAGCAGTAAACTAGGCAAGGAAACGTTTTATCAACTTACAATTAACTAGGGTCTCCCGAGAAGAACCTCTACTAGTTCTTCTTCTTAAGTTCATGGCAGTCCTTACAGCAAACAGCATTCGGTCATTGGGAAAACAGTTAACCTAAATAAAGGACTGATACATCTCCAGAGGGAATGTAATGACATGGACTAATATGTCACTTACAGGGATAAATTGGGAATTAGGCACGACACCATTGCAGCTAGCAGTAACTACAGGGACCAATGCAGCTAAGACACCAGCAGGATTAGACCTCATTTTCACTGCCCCAACTCCAGCAGGATTAGGCCTCCTTCCATTACTACTTAAGCAGGGGGAAAAAAGAGTTATACCTGGTCAACACTTGCATTTGTCAAACCCTCACTTCCACTATCAGCACTGCCAAACAATATCCAAAATCAGATTTAAGTGTAATGCGGATTTATTTTTCACTCAAAAGTTGAAGTTCATCAACTACGTAAAAATTGATTATAATTTGAGTATGCGCTGTTATTCTAACATCCTAACTGTAACAATAACCTATAAGGTTTGCAAACGATAGAGCATCATGCCATGAATCTACTCCTGCCAACTTGAACATTTAATGAAACAGTGATTACTGTTTCTAACATCAACAAGACCATGGAACACACATAAGCAAGTTGAGTTGTGGAAAGCATCACTCTGAACTATCATATAAACGGATACCTGTGAGATGTGCCATCGTTTCCTGAATCTGAAACCACCTTTTCACTCTCTCCAACCTTCCCACCATCCCTGAGTTACCAGAATATCAATTCGACTTCTTAGATGAGTTCCGGAACCTTCACTTCCAGATCCACATTTGTTTGTTCTGTGCCCGGAGTCTAAATAATCAAATGTTCAGTGAAAGCGTTAATGAAACGTCGATCACATGATGTCTTTCATTTATACAATAAGAACGAGAGCAAATTCAATATGTTATATCTTCTAACAGTTTGCCTGCTTCATGACGAGGAGCCGACATCTGCATTTCGCAATCACGCATTATTACACAAGCAAAAACTATAACCAAATAAGTGGCAAGAAGAAAGAAAATCAATTTACCATCGGCATTGCAGGCTGTGCATAAACTCCTCCAGGTGGATATAAACCAGGGTATGCTCCATAAGGCGACATCATTTTGTTTTTATGGAGACATCATTGGCCGATAATAAAAGGCACAAATATGTTTGAACTGTAAAGCTAGTTAATGCACAAATATAGATGGGAAAATACAGTTCACTCGTATTCTCAAACATGTAATGTCACCTTTCCTGCCCACATATAGGAATGAGGAGGTGGAGATGCAACATTTGAAGCAAAAAATGGTGGTGTCATACCACTGGTACACAAAGTAGGCATGTTGTAAAAACCATGATGTAAGCCTTCATACTATGTTAGATATTAGACTCATAAAGACGCCGTGATAAATAAAAAAAAGGCGTGACCGGATGACGTTTGCCCCATAACAGACCTGAATATTAGACCAATCAGGATAGGAAAGAGTAGTGGGTGTTTCCTAAAAATTGGTAATCAGCGCTCAGAGAAATAAAATCTGTAGTACATTCATTTTTGTTAATTCGAGATTGCCGAAAGAGAGACTGCAACAAACTTGAGCTTATGAAGCTGCTTTAGATGCTCTTATTGCGGTGCTTTCCTTGCCAGTCCCCATCACGTAAAACTGTACTTCTAATTCTAAAATCCTTTGGCTAGATAACCGTCTGAAATGATAAAGGAAAGGGGGTGGATACTTTTTAACGACTAATTGAGCAGCATGACAATTCAAAAGAATTTAGATGCCAACCATTCTGTGGAAAGTTGGTTCTCATATTACTTTTGCATAACATTGATGATTGTACATGGTTTGCAGGAAAAGAAGTTTGCACAAGGGTCAGCTCAAAACAGATAAAAAGGTGCTGATTCAAACAGGACAAAACGGACAGCTTTAGAGAAGTGGGAATCCGTTGGCGTTTTATCAAGGCGCGAGTCCGAGCGACTTAATACAACAGTGTAGTAAATGACAATGCTGCAAATTGCAAGGCAAGCGAAAAAGAAAATTGTAAAGGTATACATGCACGTATTTTGGTCTGGTTAAGTGCACACATTGAATATAATATTTAAAAATTTTGCAGCGTCATTCCCATGGATGATTGATTCATATAAGAGGGAAAATATGGCAAAAAAAATTCTCAATCACCAACATGCTATTTTAAGAATTCAATCGGATTTAGATTTGGGCCTTGAGAATGGTTGGAGTGCATGCCTGCAGGCATTGTTGGGATATGTGTTGGTTAACTCAGGCCCAACGTGTCCCGGCTATATAAATCAACAAAGCAGACAATAAACCTATCAAATCATACCCAATTAATCATCTCATCTCAATTCCCAATCCAAACATAAGCTCAATTGTCAGACATCAACGAAATCCACAACCAGCAACATAAACAACATGTTGACTCAAACACAGAAAAAACATAATACTGCGAAAAAGTACTAATAAGATCAGAAGATAAAAAAGGTAGGAGAGGATTGAGACCTGTGTCAACGGCATAGGGAAGAGAGTGAGGTGGAGCCAGAATGCCAGATGGACCAAAAAAAATCGAATTAAGAAGGGAAAAAAAAAGGGAACCTCGAAATCAAGAACTTCGGACAGCTAGGGTTTCGGTAGGGAACGCAATGGAGAAATTTGAACGAATTTCTCAGTGCCGGAATTAAGGGTTAGGGTTGGGCCGTTGGGGAAACGGGATCTGCCGAGGAGAGAGAGATTATGGGTTTTTCGCCCAAAAAGAAATGTAGGGTCTAAGAAAACGTTATTGTTTCGATTAAAACGACGTCGTTTTGTTAATAATTTATAAAACATACATTAAATTACGTTGTTTTAGTTTAAATGACGCTATTTTATACTCGTCGCATTTGACTTCATTGTACCAGATTCAAATACAAACTTCCAAACGAATCGAATAACTAAAAATAATAATATTGGATCAAATACAAATCAAAGTTATAAATAAAAACTACAAATCCAACCAAATATTGACACGTGTAAATATCGACCAATAAGAATTCGTCCCGTTCGGGGTTCTTTTTATAAATATGAGAAATTAATTGGACGTGTTTGTGATTACAAAACATAACTCAGGGGTAAAAATGTCCGTCTCTAATAACGGCGTTATAGTACGTTTTAATTAAACGTACAAAGAAAAATGAAAACCAAAATTTTAAGTCGGATCATTTTCTCGTTAAGTCTGATCATTATCAATTCAAGTTTAAGTCTGATCATTAAGCCTTTAAGTCTGATCATTGTTTTTTAAGTCTGATCATTGTTTTTTTAAGACAGATGTTTGTTTTTTAAGTCTGATCATTTAGTCTTTAAGTCTAATCATTAAGCATTTAAGTCTGATCATTCATTTTATTTTAAGTCTAATCATTAAGTCTTTAAGTCTGATCATTAAGCCTTTTAAGTCTTTAATTCTGATTCTTTAAGTCTGATCATTAAGCTTTTAAGTCAGATCATTCATTTTATTTTAAGTCTGATCATTAAGTCTTTAGTTCTGATCCTTTAAGCCTTCTAAGTCGGATCATTTAGTCTTTAAGTCTGATTATTATTCCTTTTAAGTCTGATTCTTTAACACTGATAATTCATTTTATTTTAAGTCTGATCATTAAGCCTTTAAGTCTGATCAAAATCTATTTTAAGTCTGCTTTAAGTCCGATCATTTAGCCTTTAAGTCTGATCATTAAGCCTTTAAGTCTGATATTTGTTTTTGAAGTCTGATCATTTAGTCTTTAAGTCTGATCCTTTAAGACTGATCATTAAGCCTTTAAGTCTGATCATTCATATTATTTTAAGTCTGATCATTAAGTCTTTAAGTATGATCATTAAGCCTTTAAGTCTGATCATTCATTTTATAGTAAGTTTGATCATTAAGTCTTTAAGTCTGATCATTAAGCCTTTTAAGTCTGATCATTAAGTCTTTAACTCTGATTATTATGTTTTTTATGTCTGATCATTAAGCCTTTAAGTCTGATCATTTAGCCTTTTAAGTCAGATCATTCATTTTATTTTAAGTCTGATCATTAAGTCTTTAACTCTGATTATTATGCCTTTTATGTCTGATCATTAAGACTTTAAGTCTGATCATTAAGCCTTTAAGTCTAATCATTAAGCCTTTAAGTCTGATCATTAAGTCTTTAAGTCTGATAATTCATTTAATTTTAAGTCTGATCATTAAGCCTTTAAGTCGGATCAAAATCTATTTTAAATCTGCTTTAAGTCTGATCATTAAGACTTTAAGTCTGATCATTAAGCCTTTAAGTCTGATCATTAAGTCTTTAAGTCTGATCATTAAGTATCTAAGTCTGATCATTAAGTCTTTAAGTCTGATCATTCATTTAATTTTAAGTCTGATCATTTAGCCTTTAAGTCTGATCGTTAAGCCTTTAAGTCTGATCATTGTTTTTTCAAGTCTGATCATTTAGTCTTTAAATCTGATCCTTTAAGTCTGAACATTAAGCCTTAAGTCTGATCATTAAGTCTTTAAGTCTGATCATTAAGTGTTTAAGTCTGATCATTTCATTTTATTTTAAGTCTGATCATTAAGTCTTTAAGTCTGATAATTAAGCCTTTAAGTCTGATCAAAATCTATTTTAAATCTGCTTTAAGTCAGATCATTAAGCCTTTAAGTCTGATTATAATGTCTTTAAGTCTGATCATTCATTTAATTTTATGTCTGGTCATTTAGCCTTTAAGTCTGATCAAAATCTATTTTAAGTCTCCTTTAAGTCTGATCATTTAGCCTTTAAGTCTGATCATTAAGCCTTTAAGTCTGATCATTTGTTTTTTAAAGTCTGATCATTTAGTCTTTAAGTCTGATCCTTTAAGTCTGATCATTCATTTTATTTTAAGTCTGATCATAAAGTCTTTAAGTCTGATCATTAAGCGTTTAAGTCTGATCATTTCATTTTATTTTAAGTCTGATCATTAAGTCTTTAAGTCTGATCATTAAGCCTTTAAGTCTGATCAAAATCTATTTTAAATCTGCTTTAAGTCTGATCATTAAGTCTTTAAGTCTGATCATTTATTTAATTTTAAGTCTGATCATTAAACCTTTAAATCTGATCAAAATAATTATTTTAGTTAATTTTCATTTGTCAATTAATAAATTGTGGTCTGTGTCCCTGATCACTCTAATACTTCTTCCTTAATTTCTGAGCTTTTTGACCAATAGATCGTGCATGTGAACTGCTAGAGGATTGACTATCACTCCCGTCACCGTCATCCAAAAAAATCGGAGACAGTCATTAAATAATATTAGCGGTGTAAATTTCAATGAGTGCTCTAAAATCGACCAAACAATGGGCAAACGCAAAAACATTCCCTTTGTTTTTTTTATGAAATGATACAATACAACGATTCATAACACATTTTAATGTATAGTACATATATAGATCTTTGAAGCTCTATCTCTCGACAGGATCCAACAAGTCACCACCCTATTGGCAAAAAAAAAACATTCCCCTTGTTCATCGAACATTTATAGATCTTGCTTGTAGAGAAGCGATCAAATGAGGCACCAAAATTAGAATGAGGCACGTGAGACACGATCTCAACCACACATCTAACCTCACCTGTTTTGTGGGCTTGCCACGTGTCCCACTATAAAAAATTCATCATTAGCAAAAAGCAAAAAGCAAACACTATTCCGGTACTATTCTTGCCACATCATCTAAATGAGTGGCCTAGATTATGCCTCACATGCCTCATTCTACCAATTCTGCCTCAACCGAGTGCTCTCCCATGCTTGTATATCTTACATAAATATAAAAATATATAATAGTTGTTGCTAATGGATTTAAGTAATAGTACTAAAAATAAATTTGTACACATATTTATAAGAAAAGTTACCAAGTCCAGTCGTCACCCAATGCTCATCATCGAAATGCACAAAGCCACATTTTCCTTATTTATCCAAGATTCTCTTCTAGCTCTACTTATTTTTTTTGTATTGTATGAACGCGATGAGAAGATGAAGTGCAGAAGAAATAATGGTCTAGTGGTGATAGTTTTGGTCAAATGATCAAAATATTGACGATTCTAATCTCTTCAGATGCATCTAAAGAAATGAATTTGAGCACGGTCTATTTCTTACCTTTCATAATAATGAGAAGATGAAGTGTGAGAAATGATAGAAATTTTAATTTATGAAGTGACATATGAGTTGCACGGTCAAATTAGAAAAGTTGGTTTTAATTGGAGAATTGCATGGCAAGTGGGTTGTATGGTGTGTCAAAAATCATTACTCACCTATCTAGGGCAAGGATGCTAAAAAGTAAAAATGACGTTGCTTTTGAATTTTCCTTATTCCGTTGGAGCTTTAAAAAAATTTGGTATGTGTTTTAATTTTGGCAAACACCATTGCACTTGCCCTTAGGTTATGAAGAGATCAGATGAAGGGCATCCATTGGGATGTAGGGATCCAAATGAAAATGCTTCTGGGAGGATAAGCAGGATTAAAAATAAATGAGGCGATGTGATTCGCGTATTGATTGTTAAGCGAACCATTTGAAAAAAATTGTCGGATGATATATAAGATTGTAAGATGAGATTTTGTTTTGAGTTTATTGTCAATGATGCTATAAGGATCAGGGTATTCTTATGCAGAAGCAGTTCTGGTGTATTTTAATATACGATTTTTAAGTTCTCCTAGGTATTATACACTTCATTTTTTTATTGTCTTGGATGATTCTTGCCAAATTTGTGTACTATTCCGTTTCGAGGCGTTTCGATCATATAGGTCTCGCGCAGAATACATATTTGCTTATCCTTTTTCTCTCTCTTTCTTCTCAAAAAAAACTTTAATTCAAATCCTAATCGTTACTGACATGAGATCATTATTCGAGGTACTAGACTTAGCGGTGCGAGTGAGACGATGTACTCGTGAGTAGCTCGAGAGCATACTCGGTCAAAGCTCGACTCAAAAGTAAATGAGTCAAGTACGAGCATTATTTTGGAGCTTGTTTATTAAACGAGTCAAGCTTGAGCAAAGTGTTACACGACTCGATTATACTCGTGAACAACTCGATTATATACTCGATTAAAATTCGACTAAATACTCGATGAATACTCGTATATATACTCTTTGTTTATTTGATATTTAGCTTTCTAGACACTGTTTTAATGATTCAGTGCTTTTTAAATTTATTTTCACTATTCAATGTGGGATAAATTGTTGAGTTTATAATCCTAAACATGTTGATTGAGTACACTTAAGTTGAGCTTATAAAGATGAGACCATGTATTTGGAAGCCGGTAGTTTTAGGCCTGGTGTCTTTGGTACAAAACTGCAGGTTTTTTTTGGCTAAGTCCTAAAACATGCATAAGAGGTTATTCCAGTACCAAGCGAAACGACGTCGCTTATCAAAAGCGGGAGTTTTGATTATGGGACAAACGACGACGTTGAGCAAAGGAGAGTTCCCGCCTGGCCTCGACGACGCTGTTCCGTTAAAGCCCAGATGCGCCAAAGATCGTTAATGCCGTTATGCTCAAACGATGCGTTTCAACACAGCTCGAGCTTCGTTTAAAGCTGGCTTGAAATCCAGTTAGGGTTCTTCAGTCCGAAAATTGGGGATTTCCGATCCAGAGCAAATTGTGTCAATCGCGAGCGCAAATAGTCAGCGAGTGATTCAAGGTTGAACGTGGTTGATTGTTGACAAGTGTGCAAGATTCGTTCCAGTAGAGCCGGTGGACGAGGTGCTGCAGGGTAAGGTCATCGGAGCGATTCCGGCAGCGATTGCAGGGCGTCGACAGAGGGCTTTGGTTCGTCTACGCATAGGGAAGTCTCAGTTCTTTGTAATTTGATTTCCATTGGTTAATTTGTGTAATTCGGATTGGGTGGGAACCTAGGGTTCTTATGAGTTTCATCTAAACTCTCTTGTATTATTTGCTCAATCAATAAAGCTAATAATTAACCTAAGAGTTCCGCAATAACACAAATGTTAAGAATGGAGTTGCGCATTGCATAAATATAAAATGTGAAAAAGAGAATTCCTATCATGTTCAAATCCCACATTGGTGAGTTCAGAGTGGTAGAGGTTGCTGGATCTATTTAAAAAATGATATGATGCTTGATAATGAAGTAAAAGTTGGGCCTTGATTGTTTGGCTCAACTTGATTATATTCGAGTTTTTTCGAGTTGAGTTCGAGTACTTACAAAACTGGACGAGTCGAGTTCGAGTTTGTATATTTTAGGCTCGACGAGTTCGAGCCTAGTATAATGTTAAACGAGTCGAGTTCTGTCATACTCGGCTCGTTTGCAGCCCTAACTAGACTCGTTCCATATAAGTCGGAGTATCGCACGCTGGTCTTTTGCGTGACAAACAGCGTCGCGGACATTTCTTTTTGTAGGTGCCCGTGAGTAATTTCCTAAGAAACGGATAAAGTCGGGTATCAGTTTGTTTTAAAAATGCAAGAGACAGATACTTCGAATATCTCAATCTCTGTAATAACAACACATAATAAAAAAGTGAGAGTCATATACCATTTAAAAAAAATTCAAACTAAACAAATAGACGAACTGAGAAATTCTTCCAAAAACAAAGAGAATCGACTATTGTTGACCATCAACTGGAGTAATGAGTTCGAGCAAGAATTTAACTAAATGTTAGTCAACAAGCAAGGCCATAGTGACTCAATCTTAATTAATCCAGTTGATTGATCAAGTTTCAATTTTAGGCCTCAAATGAACCAGGCCACAAAATGAGAACAATATACTTAAACTAAAACACCAGAATTGTTGTGCAGTTTGAATAACTTTGTGACCACCGTACCTCTGCGGAGACTCACTTCAAGGAGTGTTGGGAATACTATACTTGAAGAAATTGTCCCACATTGCTAAGTGAGTAGAAGAATTGGTAGCTCATATTAAATTACACAAATCATGGCTCTCAATCCTAGACTTTTAAGTCAATATAAGGAGGTAATTCCATATGAGTTAGCAACTAAAACAAGGAGTCTCTACCAAAACAATTCCATGAGAAATGTTGAGGCTTGGCACGCCCCCAAATATCCCGATTACACTTGATAGAGTCAATAATCAATGCTGGACTAATCTAGCTAAATCAATCAATTAGAACTAAAATACTTCCCTAGAGGAATGTCACAGCACCCTTGGACGACAAATCAGCTCACTTTCGGTGGCCGGAGGTGACTCGTGATCTCGACAACAAAGCATGCATTCACTGGCTAATGGACGAGCATAACCAGCGCAACTGCACGCTTTACAACGCCAACCTTTGGTGTGGGCTCTCGTTCACTATCTGAACAGTGATTCTCAAATCAGGTTTGGCTGCGATTTGGGAAGAAGATGAAGCTGAGCTGCACGACGTCGCTAAGGACACAACTCAAACACGGTTTCGGTGCTTCGCACACCTCAAAACGACAACGCAATAGGCTTAAACCAAAATTGGTTTCACACTCCTCAAAATGACCACTTTCCATTAAACGATCATAGGATCAAATGACGACGCTCTAAGACCAAAATTGGTTTCACACTCCTCAAGATAGAAAGTCCTCGACGGGTGCGGATGCCCTAAGATCAAACACCACCTTCCCGCCTGATGAAACGACACCACATCATTACTCCTTTAGCATACCTGTCACGACCCAAAATCTAGGCCGAGACCGGCACTTGACCCATTGCCAAGCAAGCCTCTCACTCACTTCTAAACTGAAAACTTACTCTCGAATACGTGCATTTTAAGTAACGTAACCAATATGAAATAAACAACTGGAAATATATTGTAACAAGTCACTACTAACATCCTACCCAAAGTACAATGGAGCGACATGTCTAACAGAAAATGGAATAACTAGATAAATAAAATAACTTCAACTGGATGACTGGTTGTGTGGCACCATACGTGAAAAGAAACGTCCTCGAAAGATGATAGATAGCTCCCGACTTAACGACTCACTTATCTGAAAAAGATGGGGGAAGAGGGGGTGAGTCTGGGGAGACTCAGTGAATAATTAATACACTTAATTAAAATAACCATATTCATAAGCACATGTCCACAATCACATACTCCAAGTTTCACATCACAATAATAACATATGCAATAATGTGTAAATACCCGATCGATCGTACTACCCGCCATCAACCCATTTGACCACCTGGCTATTTACCAGGCGGGTCGTATGACACCGTCATCGAACCCATTTTGCCACCAGGCCCAAACCCATTTTGCCACCAGGACGTGACCTGGCGGGCCGTAACCTAGCGGGCCGTATGACGCTCTAACAAGGCCATGGTAACGCATATCGTGTATGCAATGCTGCACATATGCATATCAAAGTACTCCACCTAAATCACGTAATCATACCAATCAACCGCATGTCAATACACACCACTTATATTTAACGTCTTCGCAAGACGAGGGGTTTTGTTTTCATCACTTTCGAAATCACACAACACTTCAATATCACATGTCATATAAATAACGTATCATAATTAAACATATTAACCACTCACTATTTCAATCCAATCCAACACTTGTGCGAAAGCAATCACTTTACTCAGACACCGTCTCTTGCACCACCTGGACAAAAATATGTGAATCGTACTTAGTAATCCTTTACTTAGTGCTCCCTCTTAATTTATAAACCTCAAAATATGATATCTATAACTAGCTGATTTTATATAATTGTAAGGCAACTAGCAAACCTATCGTTTAACTCTCGGCTGAAGAACACCTAAAACAAATAACAAGTCCACGACCATTTCATCATGCAAAAACTTCTCCCCAGTGGCAATTATACGCACCCATTGACTTTCAACTGAACGGCTAAACATAAATCTAAAAACTTAATCTGTTCTCTTTTTTTTTCTTTTCTTGTTCTTCCTAGTCACCTCTCATTGATAAAAATAAACATATTAGCCACAACAATTCCAACCACACCTAGATCACTCCCACTTGTATCAATTGTATCACTTACCTATTGGATTCTTGAACTAACCGAGTTGTCTCATGGATTGATCGACAAGGCTTTCTTCTTCGGTCGCTCACTATCTCGTCTTTTCTCCAATCACAATTAACCCTTGATCCCACGGTCAGTCTCCTCCTCTCTCGATGGAAAGCTTAATTACTACCCTCATGAAACCCTAATGAAACCATTAATATTTATACTCCATTAACCCGTAATTATCTTGTTATTTATATTTTCCATTACTCCTACTTATTCGCAACAACTAAACGTGCACCCAACCCTTTATTTTTGACCAAGCATTTAGCTCAACAAAACCGAAAAAAAATCTACTATAGTAAAAATATTTAATTTATACTTTAATTAACATTATAATTTATTCAGGAATATTACAATACCTAAGTCCTAAATCCCTTAAGTTTACAACCCTGCAAAAGCTTGAATGTAACAAAGCTATAAAAAGAAACAAACTGATAGTACAAGCATTAACCATTGCACAAATACTTTGCTAGGATTACAGTCTAACAGCCATCAAGTTAATTATTTCGAAATGGGATATCTCTCCTTGCTGAATGCTGGCATAAATACATGATCCGTTAAGGGTCTGTTCTGTAGAGCTTAAATTTCATGTTTTTAAGTGAAATTAAGTTCAGTACAGTTAAATTAAGTTAAATAAAAAATTTCAAATTTCAATTTTGTAGTTCAACATGATTAAAACTTAAATTAAACACCTTTATTCAAAAAAAAATTATTTTTTTTAAGTTCAGTAAAGTTAAATAAAGTTAAGTAAAGTTAAATTAAATAAAAATTAAGTTCAGTAAAATTAAATTAAATTATATTATATTTTTTTCAACTCTATTAAACAGCACCTAAATTAATATCTTTAAGTGTAAATTGTATGTTTAAGTCTCTGGCCATTTGAAATTGAAACACATTAACAATATCACTCCGACACTCCCTCGTTATTATGATCATCAACTCGTAACACATATTTTAGTAATAATAATCTATCACTTTAATTTCATACAGTGCTAAAACTAAAATCTCCATGTCGACGTGGCAACAAGGGGCCTACCGTGCCAGCTCAGCCCCAGCTCCCCATGACGTGTGCCGACATGAAAACCTCTAACCTCCCCCTTTCTCACAAAACACTCGGCTTGAAACTCGGCTAGCCGGCTCAGCCCAGCCGGTCTCATTCCCGCGCCAGCAAGCATCTCTCTCCACGACGTCGTTTTCCCTCCCATTGTCTCCACCTCGACCAAAATCCTCGGCCGCAGCACGAACGCCTCGATCTTCTTCACCCACTCGCCTCCCCCAAACGCCGCCGCCGCGTCCAGAGACTCCAGCAGCACCGAGTAGAACTCAAGCCCCTCAACAAAACTTTTCCTGAACGACACCGTTTCAGGCGTCAACCATTCCTCACTGGTCACTAAAACGACGACGTGCGGGACGATGAGGCGGAGTTCTGTTACGAACTTTGCTCCGGTGCGGCGGAAGGCTACCGGAGAGAGATGAACGATCGTCTTCTCGTCCTCGGTGAACTCTATCGATTTTTCGGACAGGATCTCGAAGCTTCGGAGCGAGACGAAGTCGATCCGGAAACGGATCTGTAGATCGTGAGCGAACTGGCTGAGATTGTCGCGGACCAGACTGGACTCCTTCTCGAACTCCTCCTGAATGATCGCCGTGATGCGAATCGACACGCGGCTCTGCTTCGCGTAGGCTGATCGGTCGGCGATTTCTCTTAGGAGCGAGGCGTATTGTCCGCCAAGTCCGATATCGAAATCGACGATGTGAACGAAGGCGGAGGACTCGATGGACTCGAGCACGGCTTGGTTCGCGGTGAAATCAGAGAACATAGGGATCGGAGAGATGGAGGCGAAGGCTTTTTGCGCTTTGATGGATTCGACGATTTCTAGGGTTGAGGATTGGGCGGGATGAGTCGAAACGGAGAGGAGGGAGTTGAGGGCGTCCTTGAAGTAGAACGCTGCTCGTTGAAGCGGCTTACCGATGGGTGAACGGAGGCGTTGATTGAGGCGGGAAAGCATGGCGTGAGCGAGTTGAAGCTCCCCTGAATCCAAGCAACCAGCGGCTCTGATCAGCTCTTCGACTGAATCGAACCCGACGTTTGTGTTCCAGTCAGCGAATTCGAGATCCGAGGGTGAGAACAGCAGCTGGTCAGAACCTGGAATGGTGGAGGAGGCGAGGTCGCGGAATTGGGTGACATCTGAATCGGACGAGGGGCTGTGGTGAGAAGGGAACGCTGGTTTGAGGGCTGATGGAGCGAAATCGTCGTGTAAGCCTAACTCTCGCATGATTGAGTCCCAATCGTCCAGATTGTGGACAGTAGCTTGCTGGTGGTGGTCGTTTATGGACGTTAGAAGTGAGAGGTCTTGAGTATGGGAGAGCACATCAGAAATGGAGGTGGTGTGGAAATTATCATGAACTGGGCTGGGGCTGCGCCTGATGTCGAGAACTGAGGTGGGTTCGAAACAGAAGTTGGCTGTTGATGGGGTTGAACTGGGTATGAAGCTGCTGGGGAGATGAGCTGCCGAATGAGGAGTAAGGGCAGGAAATCTCATTTCCAGTCAGAGGTCGTCCTTGGGGAGTTCCAAACTCTAGCTGGTTGTCAATTCAACTGTTGATCTATTTTGTTGTCTATGGGGGTGATGGAGTTTGTTTGGTGTTTTTTCATTGAGGGGGAGAATCATGGGATTGAATGAATTTTGGTGCAGGTTTTATACATGGAACTGGATGAAGGTGATGAAGAAGATGATGAGCTGATGCATTGCAATTGCATGGTGGTGGGACAAGCACTCACACTGTTGTCCATGATATACAAAAGTGAAAGATGCTTTAGCAAGAGAAACAGAGAGCCTGCCTGCAGAAAAATGAAAGTCAAACAGTGGCCAAACTTTGGTTTGCTTGTTTCGTTCGTTCTCCATATTAACCAGGTCAGTTGCCTTATTTGATTCCTGTTGAAGTATTAAGCCAAGTTTGAAGTTGTGCTAGGAAAATTTGTCACTCATTATTATAGCATACATATTCATATGGTAAGATAAGAGAGATTACACCGTCACTTTTAGAGCCAAAGCCAATACATCCCTTAAGTAGGCCGTATTCTCTAAGACCCTATGCAAGTAGTTTGCAACTATATTGATAAAGCTGGATTAATAGACAAATCGAGCTGGAACAAGAGAATGGAAAGTTCATAAGTTCAGTATTTAAAAGTTTTGATACAAACTGAGGACTATTGGCTACTCTACCTGGGTTTGAGCTAGTAAAAAACAATGCCATGTTGCTAAAATGACTCAAGTGTGGATGAAGGATCCTGCTAATTAGTCAGCCCTTTAAATGTTGATCTAGTTTCATAGGAACCAACTCCACTGTAATCACCTTGTTGGAAAACTTAACAAGCTGCTGTTCATGGCATGGTCTAATAACTTAATTTGTGTGGGTTAGACAATATTTGCTAGTTTTTCATCTGTTTTCAAGTTACTTTTGATTAGGTGCACTCTTGATTCTTGCCTATTTACTAAAACCACACTATCTTTTTTTTTCCATTGCATTAGTTAAATTCACTAAGACTAGTGTATATTTTATTATGGTTTAGGCAAACATCATGTCAAATATTGCCAGCGTTTGTAACGCATTACAAAATCATAAAGGAACCTACATATTCGCCTCCAATGAGTAAAACTAATCACAGGGCTACCTATAACATTGGTCCATATATTAGACGGGGTGATATGGTCTCACAGGTCGAGTGGCTCTTAATCTGGCCCACATGTATGCTTTCGATCGATGCTTTCTGTCGTCTTTGATAGTATATATGATGCCATTTCACTTTTTCTTTGTAATATCAGAGCAGCCACTTCATTACTGTGTGGTTTTCTACGTTATACATTAAAAGGTATACTGATAATAAAAAAGTCGAACATCATAAGGGTGGAGAGGAATCATATCTATAAATTTTTACATGACAGTAGTGCGCGTTTCTTTCGTTGTATAGTTCAACTAAATCACATGCTTACCGAGAAGGCATTTTGGAAACTTACTAAACAGGGAAGTTAAAATGAGGATCTTATGTTAAATCATTAGTCTTGTAGGTCGGATATTAGAAGGGTCGAAGTCACATGTGAATGCATTTTGGTAAGAAGAAGTATTGATGTACTGGTTTGAATTAATATTTATGATAAAGGTACATACATTAAACTAATTTCCTGAAAGTCGACACTAGGGTCCATTCTTTCAATCACTTATGCGCATGTGACGTGTGAGTATCATCCTCTCTAATTGAAATACTGTTATTTGATAATATATCATATTACATACCAGATTTTGATTACAGTATGTGTTTGCTGTCTTTTTTTTTGCATGCCTATACTAGTGATACATAAAGATGCAGATGAGGTTTTGAAAACTTTATCGATAAACTCTGACATGCTCTATGCACATCGACTATATTGTTGTATAGATCCAAAAGAGAGGGAATATGTTCTCTTCTTTTAGTGCCGGTGATTGTGCCCAGCCCTTATTTTCTCAAGCTCCAGTACCCATCACAGCCCCATCCTTTATTGCCACTCATTACATAGAGATAGCAAAACCAAACACACGATAGTAAACTATTATCGGTTGTACATATACGCGAACTTTGCCGTCTATTGAAATGAAATGTTCCACGATATTAATTGTTACACATTTGCATGCCACTTGGTAGAACGTAGTTTACTTTCGTACAAGGTTTTGTCATCTCGGATGTGTGTTTTCAAATTTTATCGAACTTTGCGAGTCATAGTTCTTAACCACTTGTTTGCGGTGGCGTACATGGTTAGTTTGAAAAGATAATCTTGTTTTGTGTTAAATGAACACTACTTCTACAAGCTTATGAAAACAAAATAAGTCAAATTAGGGGAAGGGATATAGTGATCGGGACTAGCAACATAGGAGTTTACCAGTTTTTCTAACTAAAAGCAACAGTGCTTTGCTAGAATTCAAGATACAAAAGCCACTTTTACTTGATGTGGAAAAAGAAAAAAAGAAGGTGAAGCTGCTTTATATTTTGTTGATGTTTATATGCACCCATATCTTCATCAATATAATAAGCTGAAATTCTAATTGCATGATGATTGAAAAACATGTATCGGTTTAGATTTGTCTTCGTTGCAGCATACATATTGATTGAACATCCCTTTAAAAATTGATGCCATAAGGTCAATCAGCTGGGGCTCAATGGCTACTTGTTAGGTGGCATTATTGGTGTGCCATGAAGTCTAGTTGAATTTGTTTGTGCCTTAGATATTTTTCAGGTTTGGGACACTAGCTTAGGAACCAAGGTTCGCGGACCAACAAGGCAGCGACATAGAATGAAAATCAATGGAAAACACATTAAAAGGCTTGAAGAACACAAAAGAATCAACATGTACAAGAAGATTCTTGCCTCAAATAATTTGATGGGTGAAAAAGATGGTCATTCACGCGATCATCCACTCACTCCAGAAAGCAAAGAAAGAAAGAGAAGGGAAACAAAACTAAAGCTAATGTGATCGAAAAGGCACAATGAGATGGGGTGAAGGGATGGATGGTTGATCGAAGGCCTAAGCTGCAGGCATGAGATAGTGTCTTTGTAGTAAAAGAGGTAATGCAAATACTTTTGATCATCATCATCTTTTTTAACTCCCTTTTTAATAGTGCAAAATTAGCTTTTCTCTAGTTGCAAGCAAAGGATCATCCACAGACTTTAATATTATATATGTGAAATGCCAGGTTAGAAAAGGTTTCTTTTGGCCAAGTGTATACAATTTGAAAGGCAAAACGACGCCGGCTCGAAGTTAGCAAAATTATAGCGTAGCGTATGAGCTCTGTACAGGCCGGCCAGCTGAGGTAGCTACACAGAAATTGCGATCCGGCAAAGACGGGCCTCAATCCAAGACTCCAAGTCAGGTCCAGTCCATTTGCTCGATCCCGTCCAAAAGTAACAACGCCCACATAGCAACAAAAACGGCCTTCCAAACTGACCGATCCCCACCCAAACATGACGCCTCTTATCCACTTCACGTGACAAAACTACAAAACAGTTCGACTGTCTTCAACCAACAAGACACGATCAGGAAGCAGTTCCCCCATTCAGCCAGTCACGGTGCATGCAAGCCCTATGCGTGGTGTCTTACACTATCCCTCCACGTGTCCCCTTGTCCCGACACGTCCCTCACTCTCACCATTTACAAAACCACCTCTCCTGTACCTGCATTATCTCTCACTTAACCATCTTTGTCCAAAGCATTCACAATTCAAAAAAGGAAAAAAAAAATGATCAATAAAAAAATATCGTCATTGCAGACCCTCAGCTTACTGTGCTTGTGCTGCTGCGTGACATCATTGTGGGCTGTTGAGGAGGGTTGGGGTTCGAGTTTGGTGGTGAAGAGAGATGAGAGGAGGACGGTGTTGGAGAATGAGTATGGAGAGATCTCAGCTGTCCAAATTGGGGATGGATCTCAAAATGGGAGCTTTAATCTTCACTTCTTTAAACTGGAGCCTAATGCTCTCTTCGTTCCTGTCATGTTGCATGCAGAAATGCTTCTCTACTGTCACTCAGGTTGTTCTCATCTCAACCATACAGTAGTAGTATACCATGTGTCCAATGTCATGTTATATAGCAAATCTCTTATGTTTGTCGATTTTGGTGCAGGTAGTGGGGATCTGACCTGGATTGACCAAGGCAAGGGATCTGCCACTATGTCTCTGAGTAAAGGAGACGTTTACAGGTTAAAACAAGGGTCTGTTTTCTTCATCAGAAGCAACTTGGGGACTGTTCAGAGGGAGAGGCTGAGGATCACTGCCCTCTTTGCCAACTCAAATGAAGACTTGCATGTATGTGTCTCTCTTTCTTTCTTTGTCTGATCAATAGCTACTTGTACTGTTATATATTAGGAGGTATTATTTATTATATATTGAAATGATCATGATTGTGCGTTTTTGAACTGTTTCAGTCTCGCTTTTCGCCTATGGGTCCTTACTCCAGCATTGCTGATCTTGTAAAAGGGTTTGATAGTAGCGTCTTGCAAGCTGCTTTCCAGGTATGCTTATGTGCAGATTTTGTATGTTTCCCCTGCCAGGAATGTCAAGCCAAACATTGAATTAAAACGACTTAGTAAAATGATGCACTTTTATAATAATAGGTATATGATTATTTTTTTTAAATAAAAATTTTGAATTTGTAAACTTGAACTATGTCATTTTATTATTATGTCTGTGTTTGATGACTGTGATCCTAATCTGTTTCCTTCTTACAGTGTGGTTGTTAGTGAATGACATTGCTTGTTTCATGTTGTATAGGTACAGGAGGAAGTGATCCAGACCATGAAGAATGCAACGAAGCAGCCACTAATAATCCAGGATGTGCCGAGCCAGCCAGAAGAAGGGAAATTATGGGACTGGGAAGGTCCCTACATGCGAGTTTCCCTGAGACTTGATGGCTCCAAAATGGAGAACAAGAAGAAGAAGGAGAAGGAGAAGGAGAAGGAGAAGGAGAAGGAGAAGAAGAAAGACAAGGACAAGGACAAGGACAAGGAGAGTACGACATTCAACGTGTACACTGCTGATCGTGATTTTGAGAATTGCAACGGGTGGAGCTTAACTGTGACACCCAATGATTTTGAAGTTTTGAAGGACTCGGATTTTGGCGCGTTCTATGTGAACTTGACTAAGGTTAGTTTAGTCCCACTGCCGAGAAAAGGTTAGGCATATAGATCATACAAGTGCACTGCTTGGGTTGTGATTTTCATGGTCCAACTGTGTGCAGGGTGCGATGATGGCGCCACACTGGAACCCAATGGCTACCGAGATTGCATTTGTGGTTGCAGGTCAAGGGATGGTTAGAATTGTATGTTCGAGCTCAGTGGGGAACCAGTCAGGCTGTGAGAACCAAAGCTTCATGGTTGAGGAAGGTGATGTCTTTGTGGTACCACGGTTCCATCCAATGTCTCAGACATCTTTCAACAATGGCAGCTTTGTTTTCATGGGGTTCAGCACGATGGGGACGAGAAATTATCCTCAGTATTTGGTAGGGAAACAATCGGTGTTCCAGGTAATAGGTAAAGATGTGCTGGCTGCAGCTTTTAATGTGGACAATGAGACTGTTGTTCAGCTTTCGGGGCAGCAGCAGGAGTCCCTTATTGTTGAGTGTACTTCTTGTGCCGAGGAGCAGTTTAGTGCGTGGCAGGAGGAGGAAAGGGAAAGGAGGGAAGAGGAAGAAGCTAGGAAAAGAGAGGAGGAAGAGGAGAGACGGAAAAGAGAGGAGGAAGAGAGGAGACGGGAGGAAGAGGCAGCCAGAGAAGAAGAAGAAAGAAGAAAGAGAGAGGAAGAGAAGAGACAGAGGGAAGAAGAGGCAAGGCGCGAGGAGGAAGAGAGAGCAGAGCAAGAGAGGAGGCAGAGGGAGGAGGAAGAGAGAGCAGAGCAAGAGAGGAGGCAGAGGGAGGAGGAAGAGAGGGCGGAACAGGAGAGGAGGCAGAGGGAGGAGGAAGAGAGGGCGAAACAGGAGAGGAGGCAGAGGGAGGAGGAAGAGAGAGCGGAGCAGGAGAGGAGGCAGAGGGAGGAAGAGAGGAGACGCCAGGAGGAGGAGAGGGAGAGGGAGAGACAACGGCAGGAAGAGGAAGAAGGAAGAGGCCCCGGCGGTGGTGGCGAGAGTGAAGAAGAGGCTGCTAGAAGGGAAGAAGAAGAAAGGGAGAGAAGGGAACGTGAAGAGCAAGAAGGCGGTGGCGGCCATGGTGGGGGTGGAGAAGCTGAAGAAGAGACACCTTCCAGAGAACCTGAAGAAAGGCAGACAAGGAGACAAGCCAGGCCAGGAAGGACACAGCCAGAAGAAGAGGAAAGAGGAAGGCAAGAAGAGAGCGAGGGCGAAGCAGCCATGAGACAAGAACAAGAAAGGATTAGAAGGGAGAAGGGACGCAGCAGGTCAGCTGAACTTCCCATCATTATGATGGATAACTTGGAGAAGGTCTTGGACATGCTATTCTGATTACAATCCAGGAGTTGCTTAACACTTCCCCTCCTTTCCGGTTGTTTTGCATTTGTCAGTTCTGTTCTAGGGTTGCTAGTCCACTGTCTGGAAGTGTAATGTTATGTTTTGTCTAGCTTTCAATAAATTTTCTAAGCAATCTTATTTTGGTTCTGCCCTCTGTTATGGTGCTTCATTCCATGGCCAAAAGCTGATCAACCAGACTCAGATTCCATCAGCACCTCCAAGCTCTCGCCAACATGTTCAAATACATCCATAACTGATAATCCATGCTACTTCAGATGACCCAAAGAAACAATCAACTTCCTAAATATATACCATACAATCCCCAAGAGCTACATTTTCAGGGCCTTTTCCAAAATCAAAGGTTTGATGTATCCTGAATCTGGGTCATAAACTAGGCGTCTGATTTAGAACTGATACACAACCACCAAACCTTTAGGAGCAACTACAATCATGCTTTACCTCCAAAAAGGACATGATCATCTGAGGTGACATAAAATTCGATACATCTCCTGCATGGCAGTGCCGGCCGAAGGTTTTTGTGTATGACAGGGAGTCATTCGTCAGACGTCTTTACTACTGATATCCTTATTTCTTAACGAGGCAGTTGCTGCAGCCACATCCATATTACCACCCATAGATGTAAGCAAGGCCAATAGACCACCATTGGAGTTTCCGTTGGCTGCCATCCCTTGCCCAAGTAAATCGAGAGTTGCCTGCTTGGGACTAAACATTGAGGAATGGCTCAACATCATGTTTTCTAGACTCGGGTTTCTATTAGAAGGAAGTCCCAAGCCGATCCCTGACTGAATAGAGGGGCGACCTTGCTCCAGTTGCCTCCTATACCATGGAAAATTCTCTGACTGTCCAGACGAAGATGTTGACAAGGACATCACATTCACATCTAATCCATGAAGGAACGACGCATTACTGGTAGATGAGCTCATCTGAGCTGCTTTCTGCAGCAGTGCAGTCGCTGACATGGCTGCCGGCGGTGACACTGCATATTGACGACACTCCTGACCATCAGTTCCGAAAAACGACAACGACCCTTGATTAGTTGACAGGCAAAGAGACACGGGTTTGCTAGATGATGGCGGTGCAAAATCAGTGGCACCATTGAGATGTATTGCGGATTGAATCAGGTCAGTAAATGCGGGAGTTTGAGCCTGCATGGTCGCTGAGGTAGATAATGAAGCGAATAAGCTTGCAGACATACTGCTACAAGAACTCGGATCACCGCTGTGAATGCTGCTCACATTACAGCTTCCTGCCAAGTTAACGGCTACTTCTGGAAGTTTCTCTTCCTCGGTGATTTGCATAACCTTATCAGGAGCTTCTGCACCAAAAAATTAAAATTGAAGTGAAAGTAAGCACATCTGAGTCACTTGTTTAAAGTAACATGTGCGCGTATCTTTTTTCACACTGAAACTTGCACTCAAAAATTGAATTCACAATGGATTCCTTTCTCGCAACCCACCATTTGTTTAGCTTTTTCATTCTCTTTAACTTGTTCGCTCACAAGTGTCTTTGCTATCTTTATTAAAATAGCCTTTGATATATAGACAAATACGGAAAGCGAGATCCAACAAAGGCAAAAGGGAAAGACATCACTTGGCGACTTCTTAAAGTCTTAGAAAGAATGACCGAGCTGAATATAATACTATTCAATGATAAAAACATGAAAAAAGATGACAACCGATCACAAGACTCCAAGAACAAACAATTTAAAAGCATCGACAGAGATTTGACACCATCATTTTGGCAAAACATTAGAAACAACGTAGTTTTTGGTAACTTAGCAATGAGCTTGTACCTGAAGTTGAAGGAACATCGTCACTTGTTGGGGCTAGCTGCAGTGAACCAGGAGCAGCATTTTGATCTTTTGGCTCCTTTCTCGAATGCAAACTCTTTCTATTCGGTTTTGGAGCTTGGGTCTCGGTTGCTTTGGCGCCCTCTTGTACCAGTGCATCACAGAAGGCTCTGTGCGTAATGAAACTATCCCGCCTAAACAACCAAAGCATGAAAATACGCACAATGTTCAAAAACTCAAATACTATTGAAATGCAGATGTCGATAACTCAATGATATCAACCTGGAAAACAAAGTCCCACAATCACACTTATACTCCCGAGTGCCGCAAATCTTGGCGTGCGCTTTCCAGTCAGACTGAACCGCATATTTCTTGGAACACTTTTCACATTTCCACTTCTTGTCACCATGTTTTCTACAGAAATGCTTCTTGATCCCCGTCAAATCACCTAAAGCCCGAGACGGATCATGATGAATACAAGACTTTTCGGGACAGACATAGACTCGTTTCTTCAAGTCCTTGCTTGATCTCTGTCGCAGCTTCCACGGCAGATTATGGCCTCTTCGATGCAGCTGCAGGTTCTGATCCCGCTGAAACCCCTTACTGCAGATTTCACATATGAATCTATTCGTCGCCATTAGTGTCTTGGGCGACAACGCAATCACCTCCGCTTCAGGATCTGACAAACATTACAATTACAATTTAAACAACAAACAAGCTCAGATTATCAAAATCAGTAATAATTCAAATTAAGGTCAATCAAGTTTGACCTAATTATTTTACCAGGCATTCCAGGAAGATTGCGCTTCCTCTTAACAGCGGAGCTGACACTAACATCCCCACCAGAAGCGGTGGAAGCATCCATGAATTAGGGCTTTTCCTACTCTTTCATCCACTAGTCAAACCCTCCACACCTACCTCCAAACAATAATAAAAAAAGCTACAAACTTTACACAAGAGGAGCTTAGATTCCAAATTGTAGATCAAACCCAGATCGAAGCAGGAGCTGTGGGAGCTCTGACGGAGGGAGTTTTACTGTTTCAGCGTTGAAGTGAGGAACAGACCCAGCAGCAGCAGCTTGGAACTTGAAGATTGATCTGAGGTTTGAGTAGAAAAAGGTTGTTGTTTGTGAGATGAATCATTAATGAGGGGACAGTGGAAAGTGAGGATTTAAGCGAGGAAATCGAAATCGGAATCGGAAGGGACAGATTCGGAGGAGGAGGAGAAGGAGAAGATGCATAAAACTCTAAAGTCTTTGCGCACTATTTGCTTTGCTTCTTCACACTACCAGACAAAAAACATTAACTTCATTCAAACTGTGTGATGAAAGACTTTTATTCTTTATTTACTTCACCTGAATTTTGTAAAAAGAAGTTTTTTTTATAGTACAATGCCACATGGCATACACAAACCAAGAAACAACAACACATATTAAAATCACAAACAACCGCGAAAAATAAAACTACAATACAGAAAACATGGAAACGAAATTCACGTTAGGGTAGTCCATCCGACAACTGTTATGATATCTTCACATACAAGGTGCTTCAAGGTCCGAAATGGCCAAACAGTAGAAGCGGTGCGACAGCCAACTTCAAGGTACCACTAGAGCTCCGGCCATATTTCTACAAAGCTATCCCGGCAAGACCATCCGGCACTGTAAACCTGTTCCCAGGTCCGTAGGACCGGTACCCTGGACGGACCCGGCCAAACTACAACATGTACCCACAAATATGTACAGCCAAACCAGGCACACCTACTGGAGCCGCCACCCAACAACCGCCGCTCAAGATCTCCCACTGGGAAGAAACCTCTTCGGCGCAAACCACAAAAACAGCCGGCGACTGCCAATAGCCCACCAAAAAACAAAACACCAACAGAGGACAAACACCCTCTCCCCTGCCAGCATCGCCAGAAGCCAAACCAACACTAATATCTACACAAAAAGTACGTCACGGCCTCCCTCACCCCGCCCACCCGCCGCGCATCACCCGCCGCCAACTCTGCCCACCTATACCGCCACATCCCCAGACCAGTCGGCCATAGGAACAGACGGAAGAGGGAAGAGGACAGCGAGGTGGGGGAATGGAGAAGGGAGAGGGGCCGAAGGGGGTGGAGGTGCCGCCGGCCTCGAAAAACTCGAGCCGCTGCTAACGAGGATGAACAGTAAGTGAGTCGAGAGAGTTTTAGAAAGAAGAAGCTCTAAACGCCAGACTTAAAAGAAGTTTTTTTGGATTTATGGTAAAGAGAATTTATTACCATATTTTGTAGAGTTTCAAGCGAGGTTGTCATGTCATAATCGTCACGAATTGTGACAGTTGATACAAGAGTTTGTAATTTAAGAATCTAAATTCGTGGCGACTAGTAACAAAACAATTCAATTAAATTTGCGATGGTTAATGACCAAAATTCATAATTTAAAAATCAAACTCGTGGTGACTAATGACGAAACAACGCATCAAAATTTTGTTTGTTAATGACCAAAATTCTTAATTTAAAAATCAAAATCCAAAGTGGACGCGGAGGATCCGCCAGAAACAAGTTCTACATGCAGGGGCGGAACCAGCATAGGCGTCACCCCAGATTGGTGGAATTTTTTTTAAATATATAATATTATATATATGTTTTGAAAATTTTGATCAAACATGTATCTTCAGTCACTATTTTTGTGAGCTTAACCTCCGAATTTCATCTTGGAGTAAACATAAAAGTTATAGTACATTCAATTAGCTTTCTATCCATATAAAGAACAACTTAAGCGAACACCGGATGACGCCTCTATGAGCTTTCGAAGGTTGGCTCGGACCCCCTCGATTTTGGCTAATTTCGATTAATCATCCATCTTTGGTGATTTTTTTTATCAGCTTCACAGTCAAATTTCATCTTTAAATAAACATGAAAGTTGTAGAGCATTCAATTAGATTTCTATACATATATGGATCATCTTCAACGGATACCGGATGACGCCTCTATGAGCTTTAGAAGATTGGCTCGGACCCCTCAATTTCGGCAAATTTCAATTAATCATCTATCTTTGGTCGCTATTTTTATCGGCTTAACATCCGAATTTCATCTTGAGTTAAACATGAAAGTTATAGAACATTCAACTAGCTTTCGATCCATATGTAGATCATCTTCAATGGACATCGGATGACATCTTTATGAGCTTCAGAAGGTTGGTTGATCATTAGCGGACCTTGTTGTTCGAAAAAAATCGCCGGATCATTAGCGGACCTTTTTTTTGCCGGATCCGACCTATATCATTGTTGTTCGAAAAATAAATTTTGAGACCCCCCTCGGACGAAGCTCTGGATCCGCCACAGATCCCGCTCGTCCGAGCACACGCCTCTCAACAAAGTCAGTCAAAAATTCGCTCGACCGAGCGATGAGCTCGCCCCTGCATACGATTTTTTTTTTGCTGTTACCCCCGACCTCAAATGCTGGGTCCGCCCCTGTCTACATGTCACCTGGTCTGCCTGTGGCAGCCACGGTGAACTACACTGACAACACTGGAGCGAAGAATCTGTACATCATCTCTGTTAAAGGAATCAAAGGTTGTCTGCCTTCTGCATGTGTTGGCGATATGGTCATGGCCACTATTAAGAAGGGAAAGCCTTTTGTTTGTCAGCTGAAAGCCTTGGCGCCAAAAGGACGGTGTCTTTATGTATTTTGATGATAATGATGGTGTGTTAGTGAATCCCAGAGGAGAAATGAAAGAATCTGCTATCACTGGTCCTATTGGGAAGGAGTGTGCTGATTTATGGCCAATAATTGCTAGTGCTGCCAATACAATTGTTTAGTCATGTAGGGAGAGCGCTTGGTTGATAATCCATAAAAATTCGAGAATCTGAGACCCCAAAATCTCATCATTGGATCTATTTGCATATTTGAATATGGAGATGACACGTGTCCCACTAACTTTTTTTCTTCATTATGCACTTTCGAACATTCTTTTTGCCTAAACGTATTTTCGGGTTTCGAAAAGTGCACTTAGGCAAAACGACAATGCATAACGAAGGTTCTCAAAGTTCTCGAAAAAAAGAGAGGTTCTCATTTGACACTCCTCTAGTCATGTATATCGGAGGCCTTGTAGAAATAATCTACATTATTCTAAATTTGTTGAAAGTACTAAGTTTTCATTTAATTAAAAGAAATTAAAATATGTGGCATATTTGTCACTAATTAATAAAGAGACGAACCCAAATAAGAATTTATGTCGTAATGAGATAACACAAACTTTCAAATAAATGGAATAAGGAGGTCAAGTGGAGTGGTTCAGTGGAGCACTCCCCCTGCGCTTGCGAAGCAGCTAGGGTTCAAAAGCTCACCTAACATCTAACAGATACTAACAAAGCTCAAATGAGCGCTCATCAAAAAAAATGGAATAAGGATTACATAAGACACAAATTCATCAACAATGCAGCAACCAACAACAATTAGATTACAATATGAATCATGAAAAGAAGTTAGAACTCTCTCAGAACATATTTCATGTAACGACAACCAGAGCCACACAAAAAAAAACTTGAAGCTGAACTACCAATGGCTACAACACCGTTGTTGACGGATGTAGGTGGAAGAACCGCTCCTTTTAGATATAGCATGTCTGTATGTAACAACACATTATTAAAATGTCGCTCATTCACATCACTCTCCAATATTCAAAGGAATATACTCATTGTGTATGTTCGATATCAAAAGCCGTTTTTATTCGTTATTTCAGTATCATTATTCGTCGATTAAATGTTTTTTTGACCATGGATTGAGTAAAATATGTGATCTAATTAGTAAAGATCATAATATTGTAACTCCAGCAACATTACGCTTCGATATGACGCAAAGTTCGTGATTTCAGTATCATTATTCGTCGATTAAATGTTTTTTTGACCATGGATTGAGTAAAAAATGTGATCTAATTAATTAGTAAAGATTATAATATTGTAACTCCAGCAACATTACGCTTCGATATGACGCGAAGTTCATGATTTCAGTACTAAAATCCGTAATTTAAAAACTAACATTCGTAACTGTCGTCGAAATATGTATGATATTATACATTATTTGTAGTTTATGGAGTATTATTTTTGGTCAAAACATTATTTGAATATGTAATGAGTATAGTTTGTGATATAAAATATGAAATTCGTGATATAAAAATATATTTTTTTTCAAAGTTGCAGCAAGCCGTTCGTCCACATCCACATCCACATCCACATCCAGTGACGTCGACATGAATATAGAGAGTGATGGCGATTTTATGCCGACATTAATATCAAAGAAAAATTGATGTATAACTTAAAGCGGAAATCTTGGTTCCACGTAGGAGATTTTGTGCGGTTTGAGCGAACTTTGTCCTCGTCATCTGAAACCTTAATAGAGCTTTGATCTGAAACGGTGATTCCTTCATTATTGTCGTTGTCAATGGTATCAGATCTTAGGCTTCGATGATGTTCAATTGATTTTTCCGACTTTATCAGTTTTCCAATCTTCGAAGACCAGTTACCTTGTAAGAACTAAATGATAAATATCCCTTCAGTAGAAAATACGAAAAATAAGAGCTATTAGATGGAAGATTGAACGGTAAGGAAAAATTCTCAATTCTCGTCATATTTATAAGTTCGTTAAAAATCAGGTAAAAAACATATTTTTGGTGCAAAATACAAAGTTCGTCAAAATTGGATTATAATTCGTCATCTTGAAACCAAAAGTACAACAAAAATATTTTATAATTCGACACTGAAAAATTAATCATTTGACGAGATTTAATCTCATCCGTCTAAATAACCAAATTAGATATTGTTATTAATTTATATTTTTTTATAAAATATTCACCTTAAATCTTTTTGTTTCGTATGATCCAAACTCTTATGTTTATGAAATTTAAAAACGGAAGAGTTGTATTTGAAAAAAAGAAAAAGATTATTGTTCCCTTTGGTAAATAAAATAAATAATTATAAGTCCAGGCCCAATAACTATTATCGAAAGCTCAGGCCCAAAATGCAGTGTTATTTATGATGACTAGCTGAGCTAATCTGTCAGAATGTACAAACTCGAACTTAGAACATCCCCAAATCGTAACCCTAGTTAATTCACGCATGACGGACTACGATGAGCGGTACGAAGGCAACGGCCAGGATGTCGACAAAGCGAACAATCATAGCGACGAGTTCTCGCCTCACGCACGCAGCCATAGCCATGCCGCCGGTGATGATGACTTCGCCGATGCTAAGGTGAGCTTTGCTATGATTTCTATGGATTGATTTCGTTGTAGAATTGGGAATTGGACAACCCAATTTCATTAGAAGATTACTGAATAGAGCTTAGGGTTAATACTTCAATTGTTTACATTTAACATTTTTTGTTTGGGGATTTATTTGTCGGTCGGTTAATGTTGATGTTTTGTTGCATGAGTTTGATTCATTAAAGGGGTAGGAGTAATAACATTTAACATCCTGCTGATAGAAACTTTTATTTCCTAACAACATCTTGCATGCGTTCTTCAACACTGGCATTTTACTTGGTGATAAGAATTTAATTATTGTAAACTAAGCTAACTTTGTTGAATTTGATGTTTTGGTCTTAAAGTGGGGTTCAGTAAGTATTTTCGGACCATTGGATATGTTCTATTGATTATACTTTTGAAAGGACATGCAGTTGTTATTCCTGGGCCTGTTGTTTTTGGAGCTATGTTTAGGTCAGATGTATTAGATTTGATTTTAGTTCCTTATTAGCTGATAAGCATGCCACTAACTTTCAGTAGCTTGTACATGTAGGATTTGTAAATTCTAATTATTGACTTATTCTGAACAGCATGAATCCCGCGGCACGGAAAGAGAGTCCTCGAAGAGCCGTGAAAGAGACAGGGATCGAGAAAAAGGACGTGATAAGGAAAGGGATAGAGACAGGGGCAGAGAACGAGACCGTCACAGAGACCGTGATCGCCATAGAGATAGAAGTGAGCGAAGGGACCAGGACAGAAATGAAGATGATCATCATCGCAGTCGATCTTATGATAGGTTCATTTCTTAACAGTTTTAATTATTTCATGAAGTAAATTATCTTGCTTCAGTTCTGTTTTGGGCATATTTTGATCAGCTAACACTGATGACCCGAGTTTTCATTCTTGTGTCAGACTTAACTAAAATCCTGGTCCTACACACTGATGACTTATTATTAGTGAGTTACTGAGTTTTGATATTATAATTTAATTAATTCTGGATTGTTTGTAGATGAGCTTTTCACAACTATCTTTCTGTGCCACACTCTTTAAGCTGTACAGAGGCTTGAAAACATGGAAGTAGTTTATTTGTCTGAATATGATATCTTGTACTGATGTGGTGTTTTTCTGTCATAGCTGCTTCATTCTATAAATCAACCTACGGCTATGTTGGTCATGTGCACTCGTACAAGATAGATGGGAAAGGAAAACAAGGGGTTGCACTTCAATTGTAGTGTTAGTTTAGTAATGAAAAGGATTTGTTTTTAATTAACATTGTCCATTAGTAGACGTTTAATAATAAGACTGACATCTTCTTTTAGTGTTTGTGACGCATGTCAGACTCTCTCTGAAAGACGTAGTGTCAGTGTTTATTTTTATTCTATTGATCTTTAGGAGAAGAGACTACGACAGGGACAGAGAAGATAGGCATAGACGGAGGTCTCGTTCTCGCTCTAAGGCTAGGTCTGAAAATCGGGAAAGATCAAGGTCTCGTTCTCGGGCCCGCTCACGGTCGAAGAGGTAGGTGGAATGTTACATAAAAATCATGAGACATTGACCATTAATCTTTTTGTATATGAAACTGAAGGCCCCTGTAATCTTTTGTTCAGTCCACATTGATAGAGTTTTCACAAGCTGATACCCTTAAGTTGCATATGAGTTGTTAATTCATATAGAAAAATTTCCATGTTTGTTTTGATGGTAACTGTACTTTTATAGTTGTAATTTGCAGTAAGGTTTGTAATTGTATCAATGAGAATTTGGACATGATTCTTATTTAAATATTGTGTTTTTACGCTGCTCTTATGATTCATGTTGCATGAAAAGTTTATTACCTAGTTGGATTTATGCATGCTGTATTGCAGGATGTCTGTGTGAATATGATAATTGATTTGGTTTTCTATTTTGCTTCCTACATATGTAAGAATAATCTACCTTGCATACTAAATAGATGTGTCCTTGCAGTAAAAGAATAAGTGGTTTTGACATGGCGCCTCCTGCCTCAGCATTAATGCCTGGGTTGCCTGCTGCAACTGCTGTTGCAGGTATTTTTCACTGTCTACATTTACTATGACTAGTGTGTTTCATTTTGATCTCGTGCGGAAAGTTCAAGAAAGTTTGCTTTTGGTAAGCTTATCATTTAATCTGTTTATCTACCCAATCTAATGCTTTCGACTTGTTGTTTATGCTATTAACTTTATTTTTCTTATAAAATTATTCCATTACTGAGTGTTTCTTTTGGTTTCTTGTCTTCTGTTTTGTGTTTGTTTGTTTTGTATTTGTTATAAGAAGGCAATGTTGGGCTTCTTGCCCCACTGTGCTGACAATGGGCGTGAGCCAGAGTTCTCTAGCTTTTATTTACAACGAGGTACAGTGAACGGTTAGACGGGTTTTTTCGTCTTCGACTGGCATCAATTGCCTGTTTGGGTACTTACACGAATATATGTATAAGAAATGTACAAGCTGTACTACTTCGAACCCCTTTTTTTGTTTGTCCTTAGTGTCATGGTATCTTATATTAGATTAATAGATTTCACCTTAAAAAATTTGCTGGTGCTTGTATCTAAGATAACTGAGCTCTAGCTTAATTTGGACTTGCAGGTTTAAGTACAGGGACACCACCTGTTATGACGGGAATGTTCCCAAACATGTTTCCTCTAGCAACCGGGCAGGTAATGTTTTTCAGATGGGTTTTTCTAGATGCCATTGTAACTTTCACAAGTTTATTTTTATCAACTGAATTATTGCTCTTGACACATAGCCATTTGGAGCGCTGAATGTTATGCCTCAAGCAATGACACAGCAGGTATGTTGTTCTTATTTGTTTCTCTTTAGAATTTATTTCTCTTTTTCTTGAGTGCAAAGTACTTATATTTTTCTCTTGCACTAGGCCACGAGGCATGCTCGACGGGTTTATGTTGGTGGGCTCTCCCCCACAGCAAATGAACAGGTTCTTTATCAGAAGTTTGAAGTCACATTTTCAATGTTTATTTTGTCATTTTCAATAATTATCTTAAAATCTCAAACATTACAGTAATGGGAATATTTTGTTGCCTGTCATGAATTTCTGAACTTAGGTAGCTCATGAAAATTTGTATCTAGAGCTCTTGCTCTTGTTTACTTATTAGTCTTTTGTTGCAGTCCGTTGCAACATTTTTCAGTCAGGTGATGGCAGCAATTGGGGGAAACACTGCTGGGCCAGGTAAGGAATTGCGCATAACTTTTTCCTTCATAAAATTTTTAATCTGCTACCACCATGGTTATCATGGTGCCCAAGTTTAGGCATAGTACCAGTACACCACCAAGACTGGTGGTGAAATCAAAATGAGAATTTGTAATTATTTTACACTGTCCTCGTGCATGTGATTTTTTAGCTTGCCATTCAGTTGATTTGTCCGATTAAATTTATTTTCGAAGTAGGTTTTCCTCAGTTTGAATTGTCAAAATTATTAAAATTTATTTTCATAGATGATGCTATTGCTATCTGACAATCTTATTAATTAAAACTATTATATGATGCTTATTTGACAAATAATAACAACTAAATGTTTTCCTTAGTTTGAATTACCAAAATCATTAAAATTGATTTTCATATATCATGCTAATTAACAATCTTATTAATTAAAATTATTATATGATGCTTATTTGACAAATAATAACACCTAAAGGCTATTCATTTTCAGGTGATGCGGTCGTAAATGTTTATATCAATCATGAAAAGAAGTTTGCGTTTGTAGAAATGAGATCTGTGGAGGAAGCAAGTAATGCCATGGCTTTAGATGGTATTATATTTGAGGTGTGTTTCATTGTCCTTTTGTGTTGGGTTAGTGTTAGTCTTCAGATTTAGTTTCTGATGCTTACTTAGCCTTAATGTTTTCACTTTTGTTTGACATCTAGGGTGCTCCTGTTAAAGTGAGGCGGCCCAGTGATTACAACCCATCACTTGCTGCTACACTTGGCCCAAGTCAGCCGAATCCAAATTTGAACCTTGCAGCTGTTGGCCTGACACCAGGATCTGCTGGTGGCCTTGAGGGGCCTGATCGCATTTTTGTTGGAGGTTTGCCCTATTACTTCACAGAATCACAGATCAGGGAACTGTTAGAGTCGTTCGGTCCTCTTCGTGGCTTCGATTTGGTAAAAGACAGAGAAACAGGGAACTCTAAAGGATATGCATTCTGTGTATACCAAGACCTCTCTGTTACCGACATTGCTTGTGCAGCATTGAACGGTATAAAGATGGGGGACAAAACACTAACAGTCAGGCGGGCAAACCAGGGTACTACTCAACCTAAACCCGAGCAGGAAAACATACTGTTGCATGCACAGCAACAAATAGCAATACAGGTACCAGATTTGTTAGGATTTTTAAAATATGTATCTGTTCACTGCAAGTTATACATTCAATGTTACTGGATTATGTTTTCACGTATTGCAGAGGATCATGCTACAACCGGGTGCTATTGCTGGCGCCATTCCTGGAGCACCCGCAACCAAAGTTTTATGTCTATCACAAATTGTTGCCCCAGATGAGCTGAAGGATGACGAGGAGTTTGAAGACATCATGGATGATATGAGACAAGAAGGCGGAAAATTTGGTATTCATTTGATTGTTTACCATCATATGATGGTTTCACATTGATTTTTTTTCTTTTCCTTGTCTTTTATGTTTCTGCTTTGCGTCGTAATATAGTCTCACATGCATTAAAAGAGTTGGGCGTAATAAACAAGTATAAGGCTACCCATGATCATCCATCTATGATTCATGATCTGCATTAACATGAATTTGATGTCCTTTTGGGCTTTTGTTTTCATTTGCAGGTACACTAGTTAATGTTGTCATTCCACGTCCCGGCCCAAATGGTGAATTAGGTCCTGGTGTAGGGAAGGTCAGCATCCACTCTAAAATATATTTGCTTACCTTCATTTATTAAAGTTGTAACCAACGTGTACTTATAAATTATATTTCATTAGGTGTTTCTGGAGTACGCTGATGTTGAAAGCTCGGTCAAAGCAAGGGCCAATTTGAATGGGCGAAAATTTGGAGGAAACACTGTGGAAGCCATCTTTTATCCTGAGCACAAATTCTCGCAAGGCGATTATGAATAAATGTCTCTTTCAAGACTAAATTTGTCCTTAAAATGTCCTATTGGTCCCCTTCGCGTGTGTAACTGTTATAGGATTTGTTTACTTAATAATTGATGCGTCCCCAGGTGAACTTGTAGGCTGTAGCTGTCCCTTAAATACTGAAGTATGGCTAACATTTATTTGGAATAGTTTGCTTGATTATATGCTTAATCTGCAAAAGGCCCTTTTTCATTAGTAGGTTATACGTTAAGTTAACCTTAACTCTTTGATCTAATCATCTGTATTTAGTATATTTCTCACCAACTGAAGCAACAACCTCGTACTACACTTCCCTTCCATTCAAGATAATACTTTGGCAATGTATCGAAGGTACACATGTCATATCAGACATTTTTATCATAGTGGGGTTGAGGACCAACACATCCAAGCGCGAGAGGAAACATCCACGCGAGATAGAAAGAAATATATATAGATGGAGGAAACATCCATGTGACAGAAAAAAGGGGAAAAAAACAGAAGAAATAAATATTCATAGAAACTATAAATAAAAAATTGGTAGACTTAAGATTCGAACGCTGTACACCGTAATGAACTCCTACATTAGACCGTCTTCTTTTCAGAATTAAAATTTAAAACCAAGAAAGCACGAATTAAACCTGCAATTCCGCAATCTAAATCGGTTCGAACCTATCTGATAGGATCGCTGATTAGTGTTAAAGCTAAACTAAGAACTATTAGGGACCTAGTTTACGCCTGCAGGTTCTGGAACTTAAAGTAATGCAGCGGAAAAACTGATTTGCCTAAATATCCTTTTATTGATATATAGACTGTACAAAATACAAGTATTCTGCACACATGCAATAGCAAAGCTACTACGATCACAATTGTGGAAACTACTTACAGCACTACCAATCCTAGATCGGTGTCGTAATTTCCCGAACAAGCTTGCCGAAGGTTTCTGTACCTGAGCTTGTCCAATCCTGACTTGCCTTCACCGCTATCACAGCTGAGCTCTCAAAACTCACTAATCTCTAGTGTTTGCAGAACTCCAAGTGAAAACAACTTCGTAATGTTCCGGGCTCTTTGTCTTGTTGGTTTGATGTGTATTTGTATGTCTTGTTGGTCTTCAACGGTTATCTCCCATGATATGCTCACGTTCTGTTGTGGTTCCACTCGTCGTGCTCTCCACGTGGTTTCAACTGCCGAGATTTTCTCCCTGGGTTCCAGTCCGCAAATCTCGCAACTACCTAGGACTCGGTCTTTCTGCTCCATGAACAACACTGCTTCGCTATATTCTCTCAACTGCTTTACATGCACTCGTTCCACGATATTCTCGAACTGATTGCAACGGCTACTTCTTTGACTTTGCTTGTTGACCACGCTCCGCGGGTTCCAGTACCTCACATGATGTCTCACGTTCTTGAACCTGCACACTTCACATAGAAGTTAAATAACGTGGTGTTGTCATCATCAACCCACTGAGGTACTAACAATTTCCCCCTTTGATGATGACAAACACCTTGAGCGAAAGCTTCAAAGTCAATTAGAAGTTTCAGAACCCGACTGCTACGTTCCCCCTCAGTCAAACAGCAAAAAGACTTTCTCGAGGTCGAGGAACAGATACCTGACCGATTCCCCCTCAATGGGTTGCTACTTACACTTTCCCCCTTTTGGCATCATCAAATAGGGTTAGCTAATCCAATAATGTTAGCATAAGTAAGGTTAATCAGCAAAGGTCAGCATGCAGATAATCATGTAGGTAACTAGAACTTCATAATTAAAATCAATGTTCAAAGGAAAGCAGGGGATCACAACCAAAACACAGTTATAGTAAAAAGGAAGGGAATAGATGTGGTAGGATTTGAAGGAGCAGGGCAAGGACATGGTTGGCAGAGGTACTTGCATTCACGCAATCAGGTTCTGGAACTCTCATACACTCTGCTCTTGTGATTTCTTCAGTCCAGAAAACCCAGCCTTAATGATCTTCTTCATTTCATTGATTTCCTCCTCTATCAGCCATTGACTTGTACACATCTTCCCTACATCTGCTTTTAGAACAGTCAACATCTCTTTGATTTCAGCCACGCTTTCCTCAATCTTACTGAGTCGGTCACCAACCTCCATTGTATGTTCAAGTCCTCCTTCTATAGTGGCTTCCACCTCAGGAGCCTTAACTGATGGAAGCTTCTTTCTGATCCACCCCAGTTCTTTGTCTAACAGAATTCCCCATCTATGAATTGCATTCATAGTCAATGGTTTCATTACAGAAACCTCGGAAGATGGGTTGTAGACGTTCTGAAACTGCAGAATCTTCTTTACAAATCTTGCATGCCCAACATGCTGTAAATTACTCACATACTCCATTTGATGAATAATTAACTTGGGCAGATTAACCTTCTGCTTTCTCATGATTTGATCGAGGACCAGAATGTCCTGAATTTGAGCCAGCGCTGGTTTTGAGCCTCTAGGCAGAATGGTTTGCACAAGATATCTGTGAAGGATCTTCATCTTGGGCTCCATGTTGAGGGTAGTCAGATCAGTCACATTTGGATCGTAATAATTGCAGATTCTGAGTTCCATTTCCTCCTTCATCTCCTCGGTGACATGCTCTGGCCATGTACCTTTGGTGAATGTATCAAAGCCTTCATGCTTTAATCCTAATTCATATGCCAGGTCTCTGCTTGAAACAGTCAGTTCCTCTCCTTTGAACTCGAAGTTCAGATAGACTACCGTTCCCTTCTCCACTTTTGAGACTTTTTTTGTAGAACTCAGTCACCAAATCCTTGTCAACTTCTTCATACTCTATGAATAGATGCTCCCAACCCTGAAACTTGATCAGTTCGTACACTTCTTCCAGTTGATTAGTCACCAGGAACTCCTCATCAATTGAGAACTCGTCCATTACTGTCTTGGGTTTCTCGACCTGTACAGCTACAGGAGGTTCAGGAGCCTTCACCTCCTTCTTCTTTCTTGAGGAAGTCCTCTGCTTCTTTCCAGAACGGGGTGGTTGCTCCCTCCTTAGCGTAACTGATGCCTTCCTCTTTTTAGAGGTTTTGCTGGACGGTTCTGGAGTCTCATCTCCTCCAATGATTTCCACATCTTCTTCAGAGTCGTTTTCCATACTCTGTCCTCCTTTTGCAACATCCACAAGGTTGATCTCAGAATCTATATTCTCCACTTCATCTAGTGGATCAACCAGCAGTCCTCCGCCAAATTCACTATCAGCCTGAATTTCTCCCACTGGTAATGTACTAGTGCCAGCAGCACTAATTTCTACACCACTACTAGAAGTCCCTCCAATATTCTCAACACCAACAGCGTCACTAACAAATGTTTTGCTTCCTTCACTCAACTCCATATCGACACCACCGCCGATATCCACACTCTTAGCAGGTAATGAAATGGAAGCTGAGATAAAGTCAGTGATTTTACCAGATTTGTCCTCCGTCTCCTTGTTTGCTACTTTGCCCAACACCTCAGATCTGGGTTGAGAGGTCTCCTCCGTTGATGGCAAGATGTCCGGCTGTGAAACCGCTTGCTCCAAAATTGCTTGGTTAACTTCCTCAATCGACATGTTGGAGTCGTTTTGTTGGCGGCCATTGAGTAGGGTTCAGTCGAAAGCTTGAGAGATTTCTGTGTGAGAGAGGATTCGAGGTTTGATGTGATGCGTTGATTTTCAAAACTCCGATTTAGTGGCTAGGGTTTCCTCCAGGATCTCGCACTTACGCAAACTTCTCGTCTTCCCACGTGTCAAGTCTTTGAATTTCAAAATAAAAGATCTTAATTCCTGATCTTTACTTCTGAGCCCAATATCTGAACTGGTTCTGGAACCAAACTGAGTGAATGCAGTACCAATACCAAGCCATATCCTCTTCAAGGGGTGTTGTGATGGGTTGGCTTAACCATAAGGGTCATTAATTTTGCAAACATCACAACGAAGCACTCAATATAATCACACAAGATATATGTACCTCTAGTCGCAGTAGTCCAGCATTAACAAAGGGTCATTGGACATCCTCGACGAGGTGTGAGCTAAGGTGGCTGTGTACTCTTCCTTCATGGGGTTAAGTGGGGTGCAAAATCCGGAAGATACAAAGGCTTAAGAAATAAAAGATCCCAGGCACACACAGAGAACACATAGCTTTTAATTTAGAAGTAAAAGTAAACTCGCATGTTATCACACAAGGACCTTAGTGACGTTCCAATACCTCAGACAACAATGAAGGATCAAGAACCTTATTCTAACCAATCATTGAGAGAAAGGTTAAGAGTACCTATTTAGTAGAGATCAGGCCAAGCGCTATCCTCAGCCTCTCAAAAGGCTCTCTGTGTAAGGCCTTGGTGAAGATGTCCGCTACTTGATCCTCAGTCCTACAAAACTCAATAGAGACTAAGCCCTTCTCGACACAATCCCTAATAAAGTGATGTCTAATTTCAATGTGTTTCTTTTTACTATGATGTACCGGGTTTTTAGCTACGCTAATTGCACTGGTGTTATCACAGTAAATAGGAACATTATCAAAGACTAGACCGAAATCACTTAGCTGGTTCTGTAACCACAGAAGTTGTGCACAGCACGCTGCTGCTGCCACATACTCTGCCTCTGTTGTAGAGAGAGCTACCGAGTTCTGCTTTCTGGACCCCCACGAAACTAAGCACGAGCCAAGAAATTGAGTCATCCCAGATGTCGATTTCCTGTCTGCTTGATCTCCTGCATAGTCTGCGTCCGAGAAGCCTTCCAGTACCAGGGACTTGTCCCTAGGGTACCACAGCACTAAGTCCTTTGTCCCATTCAGATACCTCATAATCCGTTTGACAGCCTTCACGTGAGCTTCCCTTGGATCAGCTTGATACCTGGCACATTGACACACGCTGAACATAATATCAGGTCTAGAAGTTGTTAGGTAAAGAAGTGAACCTATCATGCCCCTGTACTTAGTCTGATCTGTGGGTGGTGAGTTCATCTCTTTTGAAAGTGAGTCAGCTGGAGAGCTAGGTGTACTGATGGTTTTAGAACCATTCATCTCGAACTTCAGAAGAACTTCTTTCAAGTACTTCTGCTGATGAATCTGAGTCCCATCTGCTTCTTGCTTAATCTGCAGACCCAAGAAGAAGGTGAGTTCTCCTACCATGCTCATCTCAAATTCGCTTTCCATGAGGTTCTGGAACTCCTTGACTAGTGCGATGCTGGTTGAGCCAAACACTATGTCATCGACGTACACTTGAACTATAAGAAGATGATTCTTAGTTCTGAGTAGAAACAACGTCTTATCCACAGTTACACGCTCATATCCGTGCTTTGTCAGAAAGTCGGACAATCTTTCGTACCACGCCCTTGGTGCCTGTTTCAGACCGTATAGTGCCTTGTCAAGTACATAAACCCATTCACTGTGTTGCTGGTTCTCGAACCCTGGAGTTTGTGAAACGTAAACCTCCTCCTTGAGATTTCCGTTCAGGAACGCCGTCTTCACGTCCATCTGATGTAGCTTGAAGCCAAACTGGACTGAGTAGGCGATGAGAAGTCTAATGGCTTCCAACCGTGCCACCGGTGCGAAGGTCTCGTCATAGTCGATCCCTTCCTGCTGATTGTACCCTTTGACTACCAGCCGAGCCTTGTTCCGAACAACAGCTCCTTTCTCATCCCTCTTGTTCCTGAAGATCCATCTTGTTCCAATGATCTTCCTGTCCTTTGGCCGAGGTACTAGTCTCCACACCTTGTTTCTTTCAAACTGATGCAGCTCCTCGTGCATGGCCTGAACCCAATCTGGATCCTTCAACGCTTCCTGAACCGTCCCAGGTTCCACAAGGGACACGAACGCTGTGAGGGTTCGTTCCCCCTGAACTACTGCATAACAGTGGTAATCTGAAAGTCTGGTACTTGGTCGTCTGGACCTCTGATCTCTAGACAAAGGAACGACATCTTCTATGTCTTCCTGAGTTTCTTCACCTTCTGACACTTGATCATCGTTAAGATCAAACTGGTCGTTCTCCACGTCTGAATGTTGACCACCATCAGGTACAAGATCTACTTCATCATCAGATTCCTCGTCCAGTATTCCTTCTGCGTTCTGAGCAGGTTCCACTAGGACACCTTCTGGTTCTACAACCTCTTCAGCTTCATCAATGATCTGATTAGCACGAGTTAGCACAAAGATCTCATCATCTGAGTCCTGTTGGACAGGAACCTCCACTGATTTTTCTGCCATGTTTCCCTCATCGAAAACAACATGCACACTCTCTTCCACTTTCCGAGTCTTCTTGTTGTAGACTTTGTATGCCTTGCTATCGGAGGCATATCCCACGAACACGCCTTCATCACTCCTTGGGTCGAACTTGCCAAGCTGGTTCTTCCCGTTGTCATGAATGTAGCACCTGCAACCAAATACTCTAAGATGTGCTATATTAGGCCTTCTACCTTTAAGAAGCTCGTATGGAGTCCTGTTCAGAATAGATCTTAGATAAGCTCTATTGAGAACATGACATGCTGCGTTCATGGCTTCTCCCCAAAAGCTCTTAGGGACACCACTTTCTAGAAGCATTGTGCGCGTCATGTCCTGCAAGGTACGGTTCTTGCGTTCCACCACCCCGTTTTGCTGAGGGGTCCTAGGAGCTGAGAAGTTATGTTGCACGCCGTGTTTGATACACCAACTTATGAACTGCGAGTTCTCAAACTCAGTTCCATGGTCGGTTCGAATACCTGCCAATTTCTGACTGTGGTACCTTTCGGTAGCCTTTACCCAAGATTCAAACTCAGAGAAGACTTCAGTTTTGTTAGCAAGGAAAATAACCCAGGTAAACCTAGAGTAATCATCTACTAAAACAAACACGTATTTGTTACCTCCCCTGGTTGTAGTCCTCATGGGTCCACAAAGGTCCATATGAACCAGCTCTAAATGTCGAGTAGTACTGACCACATTTTTGACTGGAAATGAGGTTCTTGTCTGTTTTCCTTTTGTACATGCGTCACACACATGTTCCAGACCTTCTGATACCTCGGGTAAACCACGAACCAACTCCAGCTTGTGCAACTTCTTCAGCAACCTCATGTTGACATGACCAAGGCGTCGATGCCACAACACTGAGTTCCCGGTCCTTGAAGCCAAGCAGAGGTACTCCTCCGGATTAAAACTCAGATCAGTGAGATAAACACCATCTTCAACAAAGCCTTTAAGGAGGATTCTACCTGTTGCAATACACTTCACATAACAGCTGTCATCCGTAAAAACAACTTTGTTTTTACCTTTGAGACACAACTGGTGAACACTCAGCAAGTCATACTTCAAACCGTGAACCAAACTAACCTTATCCACACTAATTTTTCTGTTTAATTGGATCATACCTTTTCCGAAGACCTTACACTTGCTCTTGTTAGCAAAGGTTACAGTGCCTCCGGAATGGTGCTGAAGAGAAGAGAACCATTTCACACTTCCGGTCATGTGCCCTGAGCACCCACTGTCGACCATCCATGGATGCTTTCCTCCCTTCTCCTGCAAAAATGAGATTAGTTCTTACGAACCCAAACCAGCTTAGCTGCCTTGGGTCTATGATTTGAACTAGATGGATTGCAGTTAGTATGAACATCAGAAAAACTATTAGAATTTGTAGCGGGAACTTGTTTCCCTCTGTTTGGTTTGCTTGGTTCTGAAACCCTCTTCTGAGTGCTGGGTTTTGGAACCTTCTTCAAGGAAGTTTGTCTGCATGTCTGGTGAGGTTTCTGAACCTTGTTTTGAAGAGTTCTTCCTGGACATCTGTTCCACAAGTGTCCGATCTGACCACAATGGTAGCATATCTTTTCCTCTTTGAAATTTGTCTTCTTCCTTTCAGCAACTATCCTCTTTTGTTTGCTGAAGTTGATGCCCTCCGAGTGCCTCTCTTTGGTATACCGGTTCCAAATATGAAATCCCTTACCATACACTTTTGCATCATCATGAAGATCAACTTTCGGTCGGGGTGTGCTACGTGGCTCTCCAGCCTTCTGCGGTCGCTTTAGTATGGTCACCTCACCATAACCAAGTTCGGGTCTGGACTTCTTTCCCTTGGGAGCAGTTACCACCTTCTGCTTAACAGGTTCCTGAACCTGTGTCTTAGCGGTAGGTCTCTGAGCACTGGCAAGTTGTTTCTCCAATTGCCGAATTCTGATTGCTTGCTGATGATGTTCCTCAAACATTTCTCCCGCTTTGCCATCTTGCTCAGCAATGATGTTTTTGAGCTTATCATTCACAGCTACCAATTTTCTAATGATATCTAATAACCCTGAACGTGAATTGGTATTCGAAGAAATTGAATTCACAGAGGAGAGTGTTACCTCAGATTCAGAAGATGATCCTTCTGCCGCCATAAGACATACGTCCCCTTTTTCAGAGTTCTGATACTTGAGCTCCAGTTCAAGGTCACTGTCAGTTGCAGAATCGTCAGCTCCTCCCCAAGCGCACATGGCCTTCTTGTTCTTAGACTCATCATCATTGGATTTGTTTTCCTTTTCTTTCTCCTTCTGATCATCAGATTTCTTTTTGCGGCAATCCCTCTGGAAATGTCCTTTCTTCTTGCAGTAGAAGCATTCACCCTTTTTGGTTGGACTGCGCTTTGTAAACTTACGAGATTCCTGAGTCTCGCCACGTCTCTCCTGTGCCACTTTGAGCGCCTGTGTCAGTAATGCTAGCTCATCGTCAGATTCTGAAGAAAGCTTGTCCTTTCCTTTATCAGTAGACTCCTTATTCTTCGAGCACTTCGAATTTTCACCCTTGCTGCCCAATGCGATCTGTCGAGAGACCTTCTGAGGTTCTCGATCCTTATCCAGCAGCATGTTGCTATCCAGTTTAGCAACCAGGTCCTCCAAGGTCAACTGTTTGGTGTGGGCCATGGCTTGCATAGTCCTTACAATGTCATTCCATTCTGGGCTCAATCCACGAAGAAACATATGATTGATCTCCCACTGTTCATATCTCTTTTCAAGATTTGCAAGGTTTGAGATACATCCTTGAAAACGAGAATGAAACTCATGAACCGTTTCATTCTTGTCCTGCCTCAGATTAAACAACTCAGTTTGAGCAGCAAGAACTCGGTTCTTCTTGACATCTTCTGATCCCTCATAGATTCTCTTGAGTGTGAGCCAGATTTCCCTCGGACACTTAAGGTGTGAAACCTTCTGCATATCACCTGGTTCCAAAGCTGCGTGAAGAACCTTCATTGCTTTAGCTGGTTTCTCAATGCTTTTGAAGTCATCCTTTGTGTATGATGCCCTCGGTTTTTCTTTTGTTGCATCGGTTGGATCCGGAATGACTTTCCGACCTTGCTCGATCACTTGCCATACTTCACCATCAGTGGCTAACACGTGAGATTCGAACTTGACAACCCAGGTTGCATATTCTCCGGGCTTCAACTTTGGGGGATTTAACAAAGAGTCGCTTGTCATACCTGCAAACTAATCAAGATCTAGAACCTTTCGGCTCTGATACCAATTGATAGGATCGCTGATTAGTGTTAAAGCTAAACTAAGAACTATTAGGGACCTAGTTTACGCCTGCAGGTTCTGGAACTTAAAGTAATGCAGCGGAAAAACTGATTTGCCTAAATATCCTTTTATTGATATATAGACTGTACAAAATACAAGTATTCTGCACACATGCAATAGCAAAGCTACTACGATCACAATTGTGGAAACTACTTACAGCACTACCAATCCTAGATCGGTGTCGTAATTTCCCGAACAAGCTTGTCGAAGGTTTCTGTACCTGAGCTTGTCCAATCCTGACTTGCCTTCACCGCTATCACAGCTGAGCTCTCAAAACTCACTAATCTCTAGTGTTTGCAGAACTCCAAGTGAAAACAACTTCGTAATGTTCCGGGCTCTTTGTCTTGTTGGTCTTCAACGGTTATCTCCCATGATATGCTCACGTTCTGTTGTGGTTCCACTCGTCGTGCTCTCCACGTGGTTTCAACTGCCGAGATTTTCTCCCTGGGTTCCAGTCCGCAAATCTCGCAACTACCTAGGACTCGGTCTTTCTGCTCCATGAACAACACTGCTTCGCTATATTCTCTCAACTGCTTTACATGCACTCGTTCCACGATATTCTCGAACTGATTGCAACGGCTACTTCTTTGACTTTGCTTGTTGACCACGCTCCGCGGGTTCCAGTACCTCACATAATGTCTCACGTTCTTGAACCTGCACACTTCACATAGAAGTTAAATAACGTGGTGTTGTCATCATCAACCCACTGAGGTACTAACACTATCCACTGTCACTGCTTTCTTCTCTGTTTGGTATGATGACAAAGGAAAAAATCGATCACCAAAAATTCCTTTCACTTTAAAATCTTAACCATCTTCTCTCAAATCAATCTCTACAACGTCGACTCGAATCCCACCGTCGGATTCCGGAGACTCGAGCCACGTCGTTTAAGCCGTTGAAGCTGCATTGACGATTTTGATTGAAATTTTGTGCGGAGATGAAGGATGACGACGATCTTCCAGTAACGTCGACGACGAGGAAGGAGACTGTAGATGCGAACTTGTTCGGTAAAGTTAAGTACAAGTTTTGGGCGTTGGCGGCGATTTTGATGCTCGCATTTTGGTCCATGTTCACCGGGACAATATCGCTTCGATGGTCGACCGAGAACTTGAATCGGATCTCGGACGATATGGATACTCGCGTCAGTGTCGATCTCGATGTTCTTGTAACTTGTGGTTTGTTAGGTTTTTATTTTATTTTTAATGTAGGTGGATTTTGAATTAGGTTTTGGTTAGATTGAATTTTGTGTGTTTTGCAGGAGATGGAGGAAAGGGAGAAGGTGGTGAAGAAGATGTGGGATTTGTATACGTTTGGTCATGTGAGGTTAACGCGATTTTGGCAGGAGGCGTTTGAGGCTGCGTATGAACAGCTGAGTAGTGATGATCCTGGCATCAGTTGTATCTGAGATTGCTAAGATGTCAATCAACTTGGTGGATATTGAACCTCCTCCAGTTCAATCAGCGGTTAGTCTGTTCTTATATCCTTTACTGTTTGTGGTTGCCGTTTGGTAGATATGTGCTAGCTATTTAGCTTCTGATTTTGAAGGACTGAACATGTTTGTCACCTATCGATTTGGTGTCTTGATTTGTATGTCCTCGAAGTGTTCTAATTGCGGGCTATTCCATGTAAAGATGTCGAGAAATAGGATCTACTCTTACTCTCTACTTTATATTTGACTACATGTATGGTAGTGAAGACGATAAGTAAGGTTTGACTTGTGTCAATCCATAAGGATCTCCTAGGTGATTTGGACCTTCATGTTTGACTTACATCGTTGATCATGCATCACGATGATGTTGTATTTGCTAGACCTTGGTAATGATTTTATGTGATCGTGGCCACTGAAGCCTGTTGAACTCATTGCATGATCAGTTTTATTCTTTGGGACAAGCAAATATCTATATGAATCAAGTTTCTTAGAGATGATGCAATGTCTTGAAGCTCATTGGGTATAGCTTTTTGAATATACAGTGTTTACACTGTCAACGTTTTCCCCTTTTTGAGATTATGAGCTTACAATTTGACTTGGGCATTAGCCACCCGTTTCAAAGAAGGATAATTCCGTAAAATAGATCAAATTTCTACACCCACCTTCAGTAATGACAACGATATATTTTTATACTTAAATAAAAACCAACCAATAAGAAGAGCTCACTCCAGTAGCCATGGGGAGCCTTTTTGCTGCTCCTCTATATGTTAACTCCTAGGCACTTCGAGCTTTGTAGCTGATGCCTATTATATCTTTTACTTGATCAATTACAAATATTAAGAAGAGATAACTATACATCTGCTGGAAATAGCGACCATATCATTTGCATGATCAGTGTTCAATTTATTGTAATCTTCAGGATGCAAGGGAAATAATTCACAGGAGTATCAGAGAAATGGAAAAGGTTGTTAGTTGATGGTCGCTTGAGAGGCGAGAACACAGTTGATATTAAAGAAATACAAGGGATCATCAGGAGAACTAATCATGGTGCCAGCACACGCTCTTAAAGAAAACCTTATCTGTTGCGAATTTCCGTTAGACAGATACAAGCAAACTCGAACTGGATGCTTCAGCCCTCTCGTTCAAGTGAGAAGCGGACAGTGTATCTTATCGGCTCTTGGATTTTGGAAGTTTCTGTCTCAAATAGAGGGAGGCGGGACTTGATCATGACTCATGAGCATCTTTTTTGCAAGAATGGTATCAATTTGTGCTGGCATTCCATAATGTGTCACCTGAATATAATTTTATTCTACTATTTTTGTATATTTTAACCCTTTGTTCATGTCTTTGCTTATGTGAAAGCAGCTTGGTTTCGTAGGCATGAGCTTCAGTGGCCCCCTGGCTCTTTCGACCACAGCTAAGTGATGGACCAACCAACCCTCAACTAGCGTCTAGCTCAATATGTTATGGAATTCATATGCCAAGACTGACTGTGTGTTAATTAAAAGAATATTGAGATAGATCATTAAAATTAACGTTTATAAATAAGACGCATCAATTAGTACATTTATCACAAACAACAGAAGCACATGTCATCCATAATATCCTCAATATATTTCAACTATGAACCAGATCTTCGACAATTAAAAGTTAACGCACCGTTCAATTCCCCGAGCTAGTCAACATCCTTCAAAGGCGAAAGGAAAAAGAAAGTGAAAGGAAGAGTCAGTTTGTTGTTGGTGTGGTAATCAACTGATCCTGATTTAGAAATTTTCTTTTGCCTCTTGGTGATTGTACGAGTCAGTTTCCTTTTTGCTGCTGAGTTTATGCGCCTTCTTGTGTGATCTGGTGCTGAAAGTTAGAAATTAAATCTGGAATAGTTGTTGGAATCAGGTGATGTGAAACCCAGGTGATCTGCTTGTTTATGGTCTGGGAACTGCACGTGACTATATTATTGAGAATTCATATGTAACTGCTCCCATGACAGCCTGAAAGCATCAGACGACGAAACAGGTAAAGTTTCCATTGCCAATTTCCATGATCAACTTGAGTCGCACACTTCTTATAATGAGGCCAGGCTTGCAGGTTCGGGTTCTTTTCACATAATGCACCTCTATGTATAAAATCACGTATGTTGTAATTCTGCTGTCCTCATTTCAGAACAGCACCATCACCATCACCTGGCACCTGAGGGAAATATTCGTCATCTATTCTACCTCATAGAGAACACTGTGCTCAATCTTCCACAAGGCTGGCCAAGAGCAAATGGTTTGGTTGATTGACTTCACTGGTATGACATATAAGAACAGTGTGCCCATCAAGACTGCTCGCGACATTGTCAAAGAACCATTACCCAGAGAGGCTAGGCTAGGCTTGGCATTTCTCTACAATCCACCAAAACTCTTCGAGGCATTTTGGAAGGTTTGCGCCTAGCAACTAATTAAAAAGACGATCCTTTTAGCTTCAACTAACGTTATTATGCTATATTTATCATCACCAACGTTATTTGTGCTTCAACTTTTGCAGGTTGTTGAACTACTTTCTAGACACCATCACATTCCGAAAGGTTATATATTTGTATACCCAAAGAACAAAGACAGTGTTGAGCTGATGAGTTCATTTTTTGATTCACTGAAGTACGGAGTTCTCAAGATTAATGACTCAACACAACATAAAAACTGCTAGCCTCTGGGGGATCGACCGAAATCATCATGCTACTAATGGACAGGCCAAAGCCGCCACAGGCGACCTAAATTTGCATAACAGTACACTGCAATTATGTAAGGCATGCACGTATAGAATGTAAACAATACCAATGGTAGTCTAGATATACAACTTAAAGTACCAATTATAAATCCATATGCTAGAGGCGAACCCATGTGGAGGTGATTCTGGGCAACGGTGAGATTTTCCTATTATTTTTCATCAATGAGAGTTCTTGTTCCTAGTAAAAGTTAAGCTCACTGACAAAGAGCTCAAGGTACACGGCTAAACACAAAACACTTGTTTTTCTTATCCAGTCGTCGAAAGCAGGGATTATTATTTTCATAAGCCACTCTCCCCAGAAGTCCGTTAGTTGACTTTGGCTTTTCAGCTGGCTTCCGTTGCTTCTTTGAATCTGTCATTTAGACTTGATCATTGACATTTAGAATATAACAGTCCACAAATTATTATCATTATGATGGGGGCTACTGCTGATAGCTTTTGTTTGTTTCCTACGTTCCACACTTTTTTCTATTGCACAGGAACATAGTATCTACAGCAGTACAAATTATTATGGTACATCTAGAACATTCCAAATTGAATGAGTGAGATATTCAGGCTAAGCAAACATATAAAAGACACACGCATCTTCTCAAAAACATTGATTACACTGCAACCGAGCATGGAACTGTTAACAAGAAATTGGGTGCTCATTGCAATATAATGCACTGGACCAATATCGATGTGATCCATATAACCTGCTGGTCTGGATTACCATTGAGCCCCTTATTCATGCAGTAATTCGTGATCTAGCTTTGGCTATTCTTCTTTTGATCACTCGCCTACCACCTGGAGTTGCCTTTCTGAAACCAAACGACAAGATACTTATAAGAGGTTATCGATTCGAATTTGAGCATTCATCTGCTAATGATAAATACGAAAAATATCTGTTAATTCAACAGATGGACAGACAATAGAAGACAAAATTTAGGAGTTGAAATGAAGGTGATTGCCCACAAATAGGCATTAGCATACAGGGACTCCTGTTCTTCCCTTGTTTTAGATGGTAGAGCTTACAAGAGCCCAAACTCATCATTGAGACAAAATGAGGCCACACAATCTAAGATTTTAGCCCACATACAATAGCTTTATCAGAACTAGGAAGAAACTTACCGTGCCAAGAATCCATGTGTTCTCTTGCGCTTAAGGGTACTAGGCTGATATGTCCTTTTTGTTTGTAAAAGCATTGGCTCATTTAATAAACCATCTCCTGCATCACATAAAAAATTACACAATGGTAAGCACTTATGTCTTTGTCAAAGGCTATTGACAACAAGATTTCAAAAACGGCAAAAGCATATGATGTATGGAACAATGTGATCCCCTAGTCCAAGTATTTCCTACAACCAAATTCGGACCAACGACTATTTGTAAAGGATGCGTTTTTCGTTCATTCTATTTGAACTGAAAAGTGTGAGAAGCTAGACCTTTTTCATGTATTTGTCTGTATCCTAATCGTAAAGGTTATACCAAATACAATGATTTTAAAATTCATAAACTGAAAGTAAAATCTGCTATGTATAAGTACAAGATTTGAAACTGACATAGAACAACAAAATCCCACAAAACATCTCACATATCCTTATTATCATGCGAGGAACAAGCAATCTCTTCTCTCCTCTTCATGAAATTAAACCACAATCTTTGAATGCTATTGAGCAATGTTTAGCAACCTCCTAATGACTTTAATTTGAAAATGGAAAAAGATGGGGTCATGTTTCTTTTTATAGTTCACTATCTCCAAAAAGTCACAAGGCATGCATTTGACATTCAATGTGAAATTCCGTGTCTGTATTTATTTTTCAAGGCAATAAATCACCTGATACTTGCTGAAACCTAATATAAGTCGTTTGATCATTGCCTTGTAATATCAATCTATGCATACACAAATATTACCTTCCGGAAGGAAGAAACTAAGCGAAGGAAGTCCACACGGGTTTAGAAACGCCTGATCCGAGACCTTCCGCAGTGTCTCCGAATCGTGGTCTTGCAAATGAACCGAGTTCTGGAACTTGGACAGCGATGGGAACAGCCTCGGCGTGATCTCGGCAACTTCTGGGACAAGCTTCATGCTCAAATTAGGGTTGATAGGTGAAGCGGGATTGAAAAGGAGCCGACTCAGTAGCGAAGATCCGGCGCGGATTGATCTCGACGACGCCATTTCCGATCAGAACCAACAATTTTCTGACGAAGCTCTGGTTTCGGATAAACCCTAGAGGGGAGAGAGTGTGTTAAGGAGATAGGATGGGAAGAAAATCGGGCCTCTAATTTGGTTGATTGGACTAAAATGGCCCAACATATTGGGCTTGATGTGATTTCAAGCGCTAAATCATTAACACACGTTGTCGATTTGACTCCTTATCTTATATCTACAAATCAAGATTTGAAACCCCACCGGTGGCATATTTTGCTTCCAATTATTAGAAGTGTGATTAGTCTCATCTTTGATATGGACTTGTGATAAATGCCGCTTATGCGTGGACTTGTTATTCGTCTCTCGTGGACGTGAGTTGTATTTTGCAGGTTATTAATTACTTGAGTTGTGGATTCCATTACGATTGATGGAGTTTAGAGTTGCCCATAATTTGTGATACATAATGCCGAAAGGATAAGAATGTCATAAAGGCAAAGACGTTTGTAGAGACTTGCGATTTAACGGTGGATATATGATGCTGAGAGACTTGGATGGGTAGACGTGTTCGACGAGACCCGCGCTTCAATTTCTAGAAAAGTTGTACTAATTGATAGCTATGAGCTTAAATGATCTTGTACTATAAGTCAACTGTACCCATCAATAAAAAAACAAATTTTGAATTCAAAAAATAGTATGGGTTAAGATCCAGTGAGAAGTCCAAATTTCATGAGAAGTCGGAAATTTGAGAATTCCAAATTTCATGTGAAGTGAGAAATTTATCGCCCCTAAATCTAATGTAATCAATAGTTCAGAGACGTCTGTTGAGACTTGTGCTTCAGTGGTGGATATATGATGCCGAGAGACTTGGTTGGGTATAGGTGTTCGATGAGACTCGTGCTTCAATTTCTAGGAAAATTGTACTAGTTGATAACTATGAGCTTAAATGATCTTGTATTATAAGTCAATTGTACCCATCGATAAAAAAACAAATCTTAAATATAAAAAAATGGTACGGGTAAGATCCAGTAATAAGTCCAAATTTCATGAGAAGTGAGAAACTTTCCCCCCCCCCCCCCCCCCCCCCCTCTAAATTTAATTTAATCAACAGTTCAGAGATGTCTGTTGAGACTTGCACTTCAATGGTGAATATATGATGCCGAGAGACTTTGATGGGTAGAGGTATTCGACGAGACCCGCGCTTCAATTTCAAGAAAAATTGTACTAGTTGATTACTATGAGCTTAAATGATCTTGTACTATAAGTGAATTGTACCCATCAATAAAAAAACAAATCTTAAATAAAAAACAAAATGGTACGGGTTAAGATCCAGTGAGAAGTCTAAATTTCATGAGAAGTGAGAAATTTTCTCGCCCATAAATCTAATTTAATCAACAGTTTAGAGACGTCTGTTGAGACTTGCGCTTCAGTGGTGGATACATGATGCTGAGAGACTTTGATGGGTAGAGCTGTTCGACGAGACCCGCGCTTCAATTTCTAGAAAAATTATACTCGTTGATGACTATAAGCTTAAATGATCTTGTACTAGTAATTGTACCCATCAATAAAAAACAAAGTTAAATAAAAAATGGTACGTGTTAAGATCCAGTGAGAAGTCCAAATTCATGAGAAGTGAGAAATTTTCTCGCCCCTAAATCCAATTTAATTAACAATTCAGAGACGTCTGATGAGACTTGCGCTTCATTGGCGAATATATGATGACGAGAGACTTGAATGGGTAGAGGTGTTCGACAAGACCCGCACTTCAATTTATCGAAAAATTGTACTATTTGATAGCTATGAGCTTAAATGATCTTGTATTATAAGTGAATTGTACCCATCAATAAAAAAAATCTTAAATAAAAAATGGTACAGGTTAGGATCCAGTGAGAAGTTCAAATTTCATGAGAAGTGAGAAATTTTCTCGCCTCTAATTTAATCAACAGTTCAGACTACACACTCGTTAACATTAATAATCTATTTCCTAACCCGCATTATGAGTATTATAGTCTAATAAAAACCCTAAATTTGATCGACTCCGTCTCAGAAAAGCAGAAACATATTCATCCCAGCGTCGATCGATCCGCAAATCTCACTGCGCTCTTCCTCAGCTTCACAAATGACACACGCGATATGAACAAGGTCGTGTTCACTCCCATTCACGCACTGAAAAACACTGTTTTGGAGTTGGTGGGTGACTCGAACGATGTGGCGCCGAGGGCCTGGATTTCGCTGCGGCAGAAGTCATTGGAGACGACGCATGTAGAATAATATGAGAGACGACAACGATGATTTTAGCGACTAGTGACAAAGCAATTCACTTAAATTTGTGACTATTAACGAGCAAAATTTGAGATTTGAAAATGAAAATTCATAGCGACTAGTGAAAAAGCAACACATCAAAATTTCGTGCCTGATAAATAGCAAAATTCTTAATACAAAAACTAAAATTTGTAGCGACTAGTGACAAAGCAATCCACTTAATCTTGTGACCGTTAATGAGAAAAATTCATAATTTAAGCTGAAATTCGTAGCGCCTAGTGACAAAGCAACGCATCGGAATTTTGTACTTGCTAATGAGCAATAGTCGTAATTCAAAAACCAAAATTTGTAGTCGGAAAAAGAAGAAATCATGTCGAGAGCGAAGAAGAGTGCAACGATGAATTATTATGGATGTTAAATGACCAATATACCCTTAATAACTTGTAAAATAGATTTCTAGATTTAAATAAACAGTTCATCAAAAAAAAGATTTAAATAAACATGAATTATTAGAGCCGTTAGTTTCAAGATCGTATGGTTAAAATTAATTCTCATTTCTTATGAAATCTACAGCTTCTCATTTGATCCTAACTCTTTTTGATACACGAATCAATTTTTACAAACTAAGATAACTGAAATTCATGTTAGACAAATGAATCCATTAGCAACCAGTTCCACTAATAATTATTGGCCTTCTTAAAGCATATGCACCCATTCAATACCTACTGGAAGGGAGGAGGTGCTTGGCCAACACTCTCTCGGATGTCAGGAGGTGTTCAATGAGTAATTTATGCATCAGTTCATAATCCGAGCACCTTCTTGCATTATTCATTAAACAAAAATAAATTATATTATAATTTTAAAAAATTGCATTATTGTACGAAAAATATTTTATTTCATGTTATATAGAAATTTGATATCAAATTTAAAATACATAAATAAAAGAAAGTTAAATTTGAACTACTTGCTTAAATTGAACATTTAAGTCATTAAATTACATTCAATTTTGGTAAAAATTGATTCCAAGCCCAATTTGTTTTTGATAATGGGGTACAATAACTAGGAATAGTACAATGCATATGACTCCTTATCATCTAGTACATATATATATAGGAGCGTTCAAATGAGGCACGCTACAGTAAAGTGAGGCACGATCTCAACCACACATCTAACCCCCCCCCCCCCCCCCCCCCCCCGTGTTTTGTGGGTGCGCCACGTGTCCAAATAGTAAACCCACTACCAACAGTAAAAAGCAAACAGTAAATCCCACTACCACAACTTTAAATCTCAACCATTAGATCAATATCATCAATGACCAAGATCATGCCTCACTGCCTCATTCTTACAACCCTGCCTCAACCGAGTGCTCCCCTATATATATATATATTGATATCTAAAGCTCTAGTAAGACATCTTGACCGGATTCGAAATCATAGGGTACATTTCTCCACTTCTGAAGCGCAGACCGGATTCGACACCTTTACCATACATGGATTAGCACATCTACCTCATATCACCATCAGTACATTCTGGACACTTGGAGCTCAGACCATCTTGAGCACCTTCACCGTTGTAAGACACGACAAGTCTATCTTGATGGCCGGTGGTTGCATCACGCGCGAGACGTGAAGAGGAAGCATCCAAGCGCGAGGCGAGACAAGGAAGAGGGAAAGGAAAACGAAAATCTCACAATATTGTGAGAAAATGGTGTCCCCAAGACTCGAACCCAGGATGTAACAATCATATGTGACTCCTTAACCAACATGTCACCACCCTATTGGCGATTCCAAGCCCAATTTAAAGCCCTAATTTATAAAAATACATCAATTTTGTGCATCACGCGTCATGCACGTGACTGAAGCCCTACCAACTGACAACCCAGCAGCCGCAGGTGGATCTCCTCGCCTAATAGGGGTGGGCGTGGGACGGGTTTTGCTCGTTCCTAACCCGACCTGAAATAGTGACCGGGTCATTTATTTGAACCCTAACCCGACCCAAAAGACCGGATCAATCATGTGTACCCGAACCCGACCCTAAAACTAAAATTTATAATAGAAATAAAACATTCAATATCATCTATCGCAATACAAATACTTTGAAAATATAAGCTTAAATCATTGATTTGTGATTTAAAATTTAGTATTACGGTTTTATTTTTCATTGCAAATCAGTTACTTATTAATATGTGATGTGATATTTCACTAGAGCACAGATAGATTAATTGGTATGTATAGTCATACATTTATTCAGATGAGGTATAAGGTTCGAATCTTATTAAAAATCTAGTAATTTTTATATTATTTATGAAATCGGATAACCCAATCCTCAACCCTAACCCAACCCGAAACTCATATTGGGTTGGGTTAAACTTGATATTAAATGGACCGGGCCGGATTTTGCCCACCCGACGCCCAACACGCCTGGTAGCACCTCCTTCCATTCCAACACATCCTTGCCTCCGTTGCATCCGAAGTTGTCGCAACACCTTCTCCATATCGACGCAAACACAACATCACCTCCTCCAAAAACCAATCGATGCAGATGCCCTTAGCTAAAAGATGAGCCACCATATTGCGTTCTCTTAATACACGAGCTTAAATTGTCTTCCAAAAGCTTGCTGCATTTCAAAACATCTTCAATAATATGACCTTCTCGTCCCATTGTTTGCAAACCAATATGATCAAGACAAGCCCAAACTCATTATGCAGCATATAAGGTAATTGAGATATTTTAGTTAGGAAGCTTATAATATTGGCAGTTCTAATTTAGGCAGATTTGGAATTCCATTTCCTAACTTGATTAGGATTCTTTAAAAAAAAAATTAAATTCAGGAATGGACAAGCCCAAACTCATGTCATTAGATGCATTCAGGGGGTTTGAACTGTTAACTTCCTAATCATTCGATCAAGACTGTAACCACTAGACCACAACCCTTTATGCACTTAATTAGGATTCTTATTTCTTCATTAGATTAAATTTAAATTCTTCTCTTTCTCTTTTTTATTTCCCGACCCCAAAATACCAAACCAACATTACAAGCTACGATTCTTCTCCCCACTCACGACCTCCAGTAACTTTCGAAAAGGCTACGATTTTTTTTAATATAAAAGATGCTGGTTCTCCTGGAATTGGTATTTCACGTGGATGACAAGCTGGCACCGAATGGTGTTCCGCTGTTCCGTGTAGGACCCAAACGAGATTTTCACATGAAACCGATTTCCTCATAAAGGTATTCACCAAAAATGTCTAATACCGATTCTAGGGGAACATGTATCATTAAAAATAGAGCAATCTGGATATTCCAGTTTTACTTATCCTATTTTGGAAACATAAGTTGAAAACATGATAAATTGTATGGAAACTCTTATAGTTCGCCATTTATATGTAAATAGACAAAAAAAATATTGTTCAAATCACAACATCTGAATAGGGCTCAACATTTGGCCCAAGGTCAGATTATGCCCTAGGGCGATTCGCAGGATGAGGAGGCTCTAGCCCTATCAAGTTCGACGTAGACCCTAGTTATGGTCCGAACCGAATGGTATAGCCTCGGGCTACCACTTCGATTACTAGGCCCCATCCAAAATACGAACCCGATTTAGAAATTGCATTTGCATTTATCTAAGGACATTCTTGACATAAAAAGAATATGTTTTTCCATATCTTCATCGTATCCATCATCGTCCAACCTAGTAGCATTTGAGCTTAAAGAGTTATAAATAAACTAAAAGAATCCACAAAAGCTTACAATTCAAGCATGTCTATATCTCCACGGTTCAACGACGCTCTAAATGACTGCAATTGGTGTGAAATAATAAATGATTATGTCAAGTGTTGTCCATTATCTCTTAAGATGTGCACATATTGGTAACAAATTTATTGATTATTTAGTCATTCATTTAGGCCTAAGTTAGACTGAGCTGGTCTAAGTGGGCCCAGCTGAGAAGCCCTAAGAAATGAAAGACATATAGTAGTTTTATGCTGATGAATTTTCTCAACACCCGACCCTAATGTAAAAAAGACTAAGACTTTAGTTTAGCAAAAGTCTATATCGACCCGGCCCGATAAACTTGGATTTACCCGATCCGCCCATTACGAACCCTGCAACTGAATGATTGTTTGAACATCAATATACATATTTACATATATGTGCAATTCAAGTGATTAACTCATTCTCACGCATCTTTCTGATTGCCTCTTGATTGCTTTTACATTATTCTCGTGTCGAATTAATTAATTTCTGAAATACCTCTTTTCTAGTGGTACCTTTTCTTTAGGACCCATTTGTGACCAAACACTCCAATACCACAATGTCGCTCATAAATAACTCACATGTTTTGGTTTAGTATCCTCTTTTTTTTATAGTCAAACAGGCAATAGAAAAGCTTACAAAGTTGGACAATAAAGATAAATATAAGTAAAGCATCCAACTGCTTCAGACCTGTATCTCCAAGTCATGTGCTTGGAAAGGAAATCCGAACACCGAAAGCTTCATGCCTGAGAAGAGAAGCATACCCAATCTTGCAGGCGACATGATTATGACAACTTATCCGAACCAAGGCTATTTTCATCGCGCCTTATCCAGCCTGCACTTGAAACATGTCGTAAAGTCCTTGAAACTTGGCTCAAGGACAACCTCCTTTAACCTCCAAGAACGGAGGAATGAAACCCGTCGGGATGAAACCCGACAAAGAGAATAATACCAGCCAAAAGGTTAAAACTACCAGTCGGGACGAACCTGACAAAGAGATCAACCGGAGAAAAACCAAAAAGACTAACCAGTTACAAATATACACACAAAAAGTGTAGCTGACATCCCATTCCAACCCGTCCCACCACCACCCACCGCCACCACTGCCTCCAAGCTCACCTCTACCTCCACCAGCCACGGAGCCCAAAAACGAGATGACCAGCCTCCGCGAGGCAAGAATCAACCGTATCCAGAAAAGTCATCGCAAGAGAAGAAGGAGAAGGACGAGGCATCAGGGGGGAAGGAGAGGAAAGGAGGCGGTTTGAGTAGCTGGCGGTTGAAACGGCTGAGGAACAAAGGAATGAGGGAAGGCGGTGGAAACAGTCGAGAGAGTATCCTCTTCTTTCAAGTCCATTACTTATAACAACTAAATACTGATTCAGACCCGGTGCAGTCCCGTGAGTGTCAAAAAAAACTTCATTTCGTCGTTTTTTTATATTTCAAAAAAAATATCAACCTAAATGACGTCATTTTAACACTTGCAACATTTGACTACAAATCTGAAGTCAAGATTGTGTATTAAAGGAGGTGTAATTTTCAGAAAGTTCAAAGGACTCTTCCAAGTGTAAAAGACATCCAACTTTACTAAACAAAACCTCTCCAATCGAAACGACTACTGCAGACATTAAACGTATCAGGAAACTGTTTTGCTGCTTGCAGCGGCCAGTGGGATTAATCGGAGTATAATCAGAAACCTGAGTTCTGCAGAGGGGGCAAGTAGCAGAGCCAAATGACTGAAACCATGCATGTATGCAGTCAGTATGAAAGCTGTGATGACATTTGGGAAGCTGGTGAATCTTGTCGCCATGAGCCAGGTTGTTCAGGCACACGATGCAGCGTGAGCCGTGGTCAGAGCTGGAGGGTTGATGTTGCTTCTGTAAGAAGGGCTTCATGATCACCAGAATGAGTGCTGCAAAAACGAAAACTATTGCTATTGCTAGAACTTCCATTTGGGGTTAGTGGTGCAGATTGCTAGAGCTCGGAAAGTATTTAAAGACGTAGAACTGTAGTCGCATAGTTTAGTAGCCAAATTCTCCGGTTTAGCTGATGTGAAATGTTGTCGAAGTCGACAACTATGTGCTTGATTTGAATTAAGGCAGTGGACCAAGTTGCCAACTTTTGGTGGAAAGTTAGAATTTAGTCTATTTGGGGACAATGAAAGCCAACAATAAGGACTAGTGATAGATAACTGATTCATTGTATGGGAATAATCACAACTGAATCGGTTTTAACAGAACACAATGTGATTGAGGGAAGCCTCCATCGATCTATGTAATGCCCTGTCGCCACAACTCCAAATTCAACAATTTCGTCGGCCACAAGTCGGAGTGAAATACAGCGAGCTTAGCACATTTGAGTCTATGAAAGCTCGAGTAAGACGAGCTTTAGCTCCAGGAGGTTGCCTGCCGAAATTATCTAATTTGCTCCTAAAGCTTAAGCCGCTCTATCTAAATACTACATTAACTATTTTGAATACAGTCAAAATACGTCCTGCAAAGAAAATGAAACTTTTAAATAGCATAAATACATTGGAAAACTAAACTATCCTGCACGTCCAGCAAATAATGAAAGACAATATAACAGAATATGCATAGTTTTGACTATGCTGCAATCATTGAACTGTTTGTTTTGCCAGTCTCAACTTTCAGAATCAGAATTCAACCCCAAAGAGTGGATTAGTAGATTGTTGCATGAACTTGGTAGAATGAAATTTCTACTTTGAATACAGGAAATGTATATCAACTTTTCTTCCGAGTAAGCAATAATGCCAAAGCCGAACTGTATTCATCTCGGTTGCATGGGATGATGGGCCTCATTGAGTGTAAAGGAGTTGATAATGTAGAAATTCACATATCGTTCATAGTAACTCGATCATGACTCGCATTGGGCTATCTAATTCGCCAAGCTGAAACTGATTTGGTGACAACTGAAATGGCGCTGGAGGCTGATTCTAGCCTGCAACATCAGGGAATTCATTCATAAATTTTATACCATCTAAAACCAGGTGATGCATCATGTAATAGTAATGGGATTGAGATGACATACTTGGATATCTCGTCAACAGCCTTCATAACTTCTGAGGAATTGGTTTCGAGCACTTGACCTCCCAAAATGATCTCATCTAGGACTGTGTGTATCTAGGAGAAGAAATTAAAATCATGTTCCACATAGGAAGGACTGTTGAGAATTTAATTAATGCAGTGGAACAAAATATTATTTGAGCCTGCTTATAAAAGTTCCTTCATAAAGCTGGTTAGTCTAATCAATAAGTGCGTAAATTGTTGATCGACTATTTTTGCTGCATAACTTTTACTGGACAGCCAAGAGTGGGGCCAATTAAGCAGCAAGGCATATGGAAACAAAAAACAAGCAGTGCATATATGAGGCTATAATCCAATTCGATTGGTTTACATTTTAGAAAGCTATTTGAACAGGTCGTCGATCTGTATCTGAACATTTTTCAAGACAATGTGTTTACAATGCCATGACAAAGGTAACATATATATGATAACAATAAATCTTAAACTTCATCTACTGTGTGAGTGAGTAGATCATTCTTATACTTGATCATTTCTTGCTTTGTGATCTACATATATTTAAGGATCAGAAATACATAAGAATAGTGAGTGAGACAACCTTGCAGAAATTGAACACTATGTCAAGCTCACAAACATTTTTGAAGCACTTGTCCAACGTCTCGACAAAAACTGAAGACAAAAACCATAAGCAAATCATACAGGGTTAACAGTAAGCACAAGTATTCGTGCAAGCATTACCTCATTTAAGTATTCACACTACGTTTTTATGTTCCAAAAAATGCAATCACTAGCATGTCTACAACACCTAGGTCTTAGTTCGAACAAAGCATATTGTATGTACCAAATTATTAAATAATTACATCACATGATAACAAATTTTCAACTTTTGAAATGAACTTCAAGCATACCTTGAATAAGGTCCAGCATGGCCAGTTCGTTTTCGGAACTATCAAATACAAACACAAAATATAGTGTAGCAAAGTGCTTGTAAACGAGTCGAGCATCCTACAAATGTAAGATAAAAAAACATCATTAATTAGGTGTCCTATCATACACTATTCGGATTGAACAAATTTCAGGAAAAGCATGAGAGGTTCATGTTAGTCATAATTATTGATGCGCTTAGCTGCTTTTGTATGCTTTACGTATTTGAAATGGATAGGTAAATTCTGTTTCATTATAACCCTTCATTTCATACTATTTCCACCAAGAACCTTAACTATTTCTAACTAAAACTGTAAGTTACATGGAATATTAGTATGCACGTATTAATAGATAGCTCTTGGCAGGAACAGGAATAGCTTAAGAATAAGAAAATAAAGACGCCAGCAGTCTACTAATACAGTTTTGATCCTAACAGATGCATAAATATTTCAGTAAATCCATATACAATAAGATACATATAGCAGTGAAAAAAAAAATGAAAAAAAAAAGAGGAAGTACCAGACCGAAAATGGACTCTGCATCCAGAAAACTGCTAACATTCTCAGCTCTGCTTGATAACACTACCAACATGAAGAAAAAAACCACATCAAAATCAATTGAAAAAAAATGTATCATAATCCTTAAAGCCATAGATCCATAACCAGGAAGTATTGCTAAAACAAACAAACAAATTTCAACTGTAATTTCTCTAATGCAACCAAATTGACAGTGAAAAATAATAATCAAAGAACCTCCGTAAACGCTTCGAATGAGATCGTGCTGCTTCTCCACAGTCTGCAAACCAATCGGAGCTTCGATTGAGATTAAGATAATATGAATCATAAAAATTGAGAGGTTTCGTCAAGAGGACCTGATACTCGTAGAATTTCGTAAGACGAGGTTTGCCTTGCGTGTTCATCACTATCACTGCTTTGATCATCTTCTTAGTCTTCCTGCTTCTTCGTTCACAATCGTCGACAATGGCCGCCCGAACGTTGTCAGATTTTGGTGTTGACAGTTTCTTGAGGGACTGTGGTGGAAAATATGTTTCTCTTAGGGTGTATTTGCAATTTCCAAGTTTCTCACATATTACTTTTTTAAAAAAAAATTCACTATTATATAAGTGGGTGCATATCTCTCGGTCATTCAACCAAGAATGTGATAGCTAGACCAATACCCATGATGCTTATACTTTATATTTAACAAAATAAACCAAGTGGGAGAAAAGCACATAATGAAGTCTCGCATGATCATTCGATTCGGATCCGATGCATCGAAGCAATTAGCTGCGAGTGTCGAAAATATGTTTCTCTTGGGGTATATTTGCGATTTCCAAGTTTCTCACATATTATATTTTAACCAAAAAAAAAGTTGGGGGGAAAAGTACATAATGAGTTCCAAACCATCATTTTTCAAAATGAAGTTTGAATTATCAATTTATTCAAAATGAAGTTTGAATTATCAATTTTCTTAGTTAGAGGACAACATCAGAAAATTTATTAAAGTTAACAGACGAAGTTGATGAGGAGCGTTCAAATGAGGCACCCCAAATTAGAATGAGGCAAGTGAGGCACGATCTGAGTCACACATCTAATCCCCGTGCTTTGTGGGTGCGCCACGTGTCCAAATAGTAAAATCCACTACCAAACGCAAAAAGCAAAACATTATTTCGATACTATTCCCTGCCACATATACAAAATGAGTGGCTCACAATGTGCCTCACTTGCCTCATTCTACCAACCTTGCCTCAACCGAACGCTCCCCGAAGTTGATAGTCAGTTACTCAGTTTTATTTGACTATTGCTCAAATGATAACCCATTCTAATACCATATATGAAAAATGATGGTGTAAATCAACCAAGTTGATAGATGAATTCGAGCCTTTTAAATTTATTTTTTTCTATTTCAATTATTATTCATACTTTTATTTGTAATTTACAATCAAATGCTACAGTTTTCCAATAGCTCGTCAGGGATGAGATCCCATGAGAAATGCAATTATAGTGAGAAATGAGAATTAATTTCAGTCATTCATCTTTGTTAATCTACGATCAGGGGTGCGCTCAAGTGTTATGGGTGCTTAGAGTGTTATGTGTTATCTCGATTCTGATTGGTTGAATGGAGGCGCCACCTCAAAAGCACGGGCCCATTGGACATTGCTTTTGGTAGTGGGACACGTGACTGATTTTGATTGGTTGGATGAAACTCATCCAACCAATCAGATTCAAGATAACACATAACACTCTAAGAAGTTATAACATTTGAGCGCTCCTCTCTACGATCAAGATTAAATCAGATAATTTTCAGTATCTCGCTAATCTGTCCATTAAGATACGTATCAGGGGTAATTTAGTCAACAAAACAATTCTCAAAACCCAAATCACGTTGATTGCGAAACCAAAATCCCTCCACACGATCTAATCGTTCGACAAAACTGAAGTGAGTTGCGATTCGACGACGGAAATGGACGACCACTCGAACCCTCCGCCGAAGACAATAATACAGGTTTACTGTATGATTCCCCACCTCATATTCACTTTATTAGGGTTTTGCGAAATTGATACGCATTATGTCGCAATTGTTTCAATGTTGTTTCATTGACCGTATGTTAACGACGAGTGCATCTGCTTTGAATGGAATGATAAAATTGATAGATAATGATATAAAATTCATATAATCCCTTTTTGGGTTTCACTGCCCATAGTTAAATGTTCTTCGTAATTCCTAACACATCCTTTGTAGCGAATTATCTCACGTAGCTTTGGAAGGATAAAATGTGTATGATGGGGTTATAGATCTCACTGCCTGCAGGGGCGGATGCACGTTGGATGGAGGGGGGCAGCTACCCTCAGTGATTTTACGAAAATGTCCTTAAATGTAGTGTATTATACGAGTATGCCCCACTGAAAAACCAAAATCCATACTGGCAAATTCAGATTGTAAACTTTAAAAATTCATAACTAATTTCTCAGATTGAACTAGATTTTGTACTTTATATCGTAAGAAAGATCTTTTTGTGTAGAACAATTTAGGATTTGGAAAAAGTCAATTAGACTAACGGAAACAGAAGTTATTTGTGTTGAAAGATCGGTCGACAGAACTGCCCGGTTCAGAAAACAGTTTTCAAAACTGAACTTCAAAAATTGATTCAGATCTGCTCGAATAAGTTCTATATGCGTATCTTATATAGTTAGAAAGATCTATTTGTGTAGAACAACTTCAAATTGAGAAGTACTCATTTCGCACAACAGAAACACAAGTTATAGCAATCCGAAAATCAGTCGACAGGAACATGAAACTTGACAAACAAGCCAAGGACAACAGTCTATTACTTACCGGATTGAAGACACCACTAAACTGTCCTTAAGCTGGGTTTATTGGCCATCCATGTCTAAAACAAACATTTCACATAGAGGAATGTGAAATCTTCCCGTAGTAGTTGAGATGTTGTTCTGGTCGAGTGCAGAACAATGTCTAGAACAACTTATGAAAAAATAAATGCAGTGCGGAAAATAAACGACACGCAAAGTTGTTACCCAGTTCGGCGTTAACGAGCCTAAGTCTGGGGGGCCGTCTCTTAGCCCGGTGAATAGCAATTCACTAATAATGAGTATTGCGAGTACATGATTTTACGTTTACAGAATCTCTCTTAAACTACCCGAGCCTCTGACACTCTAGCAATCGCTAACTAGGTCTCCCCCTAGATCTGAGCCTCACCTCCGATTCCACCAGAATGATCCTCCACGAGAATCAGCGCCTTCTCCCGAATGCGCGGTAACAGCTTCAGTGCGTGTATCGTCAAGTTGTTCTACGATCAGTCTGCCGAGCACTAGAACGGACTGAATCCGAGCGTGTTAGAGTTCACAAGAATAATGAACTTAACACCGATGACCTCCTCCAACCCTTCTCGGAATATCAGCGTGAATAATTTCTCCAACAGTGCTGAATTCTGCAACTTGTTCAACTGCCAGTCTGGAACAGCAACCTGGAACAAGTTAGACAGCATCGTCGTGAGTTCACCGGAATAATGAACTCAAGGCCGATCGATCTCTCTCTTCTCTCTCTGAGTGTGTATCTGCATTTAGCTCAATGATCGATACAGAATTGAGAACCTCAGCTCTGTTTATATAAGGGCGGTGAAATCCTAAACGATTAAGATTTCTAATCTTCAACCGCCCATCTCTTTAGGAAATCTTTCCTAAATCTTTTAGGAAATCTTCCTAATATCTTGCGCATATCTCTTGTAGATAATCCTTCAATATATCTTCAACTCCGTTTAAGAAACCTTCGATTATCTTATTTGCTAAGTTATCTTCAAGCGCAAGTCTTCCCTAATATTGCTCAACCGACTTCTTGATAATCATCCTAGCACCGACTTACCAAATCTGTTTTAGGACATCTGCTGCGTCTAACTTGTGCTACGTCGGTTGAACAAGTTTCCAAATCTGAATTTAGGAAACCTTCCAATTTGTCCTTCCATCTGCAACCGCATTGATCTCCAACGGTCGACTATGTTGCCTAATCTGAATTAGGAAACATTTCATCTGCTTCAACTTGTCCAGGACAGTTGTCTCTGCTTGTCTTGAACAATAGCTTGAACAACTACACTAAGTTTTGCCAAACTACATGCCATAAAACTAACCGAATGAAACCGATTCAAGGAGAAGATGAGAGTTTAAGAAGGAAAAGAAACACTTTCATGATTCCATCCCACTAATCCTTCATGATTATATTCCATCCCACACACCAGAGACCTGTTTTGCTACCTAGCAAAGATGATGGACCTACTCTGACAATGATGGGCTTATGGCACCCGTATGCAATTGTAATTAATGGAGAAGAACTTCATGTTCCAAACAACATAAATCTTGGTCAAAGCACGGATGGTTATGGCACCCGTACGGAAAAATTTTCCCACAAATAAGACAAGCCGATGCCGATCTTCTCCGTCCTCGCTCATGATAGAAAACATGGAAGCTCTTTAACCGTTCTCTCCCGCTCACACCACAACAGCAAAAAAAAAAATCGCCGTACAATGTTGCCCTCAGTCACAATAAATCCTGGATCCGCCACTGACTGCCTGTATGTTATATGTTCTTCGAAATTTCTTAAGCATCATTCGTAGCTTATAATTCATAATAGGTACCTTTGGAGCATAAATTGTGTAGAATGACCTTTTACCGTACTAGTCAAAGGAAGAAATGCCATTTGTGTCTATATTACGTTTTGTTTTCATTTGCTCTTATGTGATGGATATGTTCTTTTGATTGGGATCTCTTATGTCATACATAAAATGGAAATATAGAGCATTTTTTCAGCCTTAGCTTTTTTAACATCGAGGATTATGCATATCAAAGGAGCGTTCTTACCTTCTTAACATGTAGTTTTCGGGATGTATTTGAAGCATGGTTGTGATACTTAGAAAGTAGAAACTTTAATACTTGGACCCGACAGTATTGAAGTTGATTAATGTTAGCATTCCGTAATTTTCTTAAACTGGTTCTGCTTTCATGTTTACCTACAAATTAGTTCATAGTTTTTTTTTGTTAGTAACTACTCTCTTACTATTGAGATATTAATTGATATTGGACCTGAATGCGTTCTGAAAATTATTATACTCTTCATTCGTAGCTTCTAACAATATTTCCATTGACATGCATCAAACCGAACAACTGATAGCAATGCGTGACACTTACAAGAACGTGATTGTACGCTCACATATGAACTCAAGAAGAGACGAAGTGTTTCAACGCGCCACTAATGGAGAAAAAGGAAATCTCAAGAAAAAATGATGATTAGATTACTGTTTTCCATCTGCTGCAAAACTACATTTCCCTTATGTTGCTCATCATTTTGAAATAGGGAAATTACATTCAGGATATTGTCTATGTGCACCCCACTACAAATAGTACTCGTTACCCTACGAATATTATATACTTGGTATTTTCATTTTAATGCAAAAGTTGTTATTTCTTCGTAGTATTACTTCATACAGGGTAGTATCATAATTCACAGTAAACTATGTAAAAGACTACGAATTATGTTAACTGGACTACGAATTATATTAACTGGACTACGAATTATGTGAACAAGACTACGCATAATATGAACTAGACTACGAATTTTAATCAGAAAGATAAGCATTAAAAAGGGTTAAATGATATACTACAAATATTAAATGACAGACTACGAATTTTAATTAAAATGCTACGCAATTTAGATTGCATATTACAAATGTTGCACATTACAAATGCTACGAATTTTAAATTTCTTCAAATTATTACAATGCTTTAGGATGTCGCTCTAAATTCCCCGACACATCTATTAGCAGCATGTGTACTAATAAACGGAAGAATCAGAGTAGAGGCTTGGTGATTCTGATAAATGGATCGGAAGCCTTCACCATGTGTAGTCGTCAGGGCCGGCTCAAGCAAAACTGAGGCCTGAAGCCAAAGTTGAAATGGGGGCCTTAATTTTTATATTATTATTTATAATAATATTTATTTGTATTATAAATTAATATTTATATTATATGAGGCCTTTGTGGGGCCTTTTTTATGTACTATTACTCAGATTTTGGGCCTTATTTACCTTAGGAAAAATTGAGCAAAATTTGGGGCCTGAATTGTTTGCCTCATTCGCTCAACTATAGAGCCGGCACTGGTAGTCGTTGAGCTGTTGGCAGGATGACTGTGCAACCAATAGGCTCCAATACTTTGCTTGTTATTTCTGCAACTTTGAAGCGTATTTCTGAGCAATCTGGTGCTGGCTGCTGGCTTGCTCGCTTTTTTTTTTTGATTATGAGCTCATGCTCTTAAGGTAGTATCTGCTCAATTTTTGAGCTTGTGAGGACTTGAACCCTGGGTCATTTTGATACAACAGGAGAGATGCTCCACTGAGCCACCTCTTTGCCTCGCTTAAGGTAGTATCTGCTGGCTTGCTCTTAAGGTGCTCCATTGTGAGGTGCTCTTAAGGTAGTATCTGCTGGCTTGCTCGCTTAACTAAATGGATTATCTTTTTTGAAGATTTCATCCATTTGATGACAAGGTCATTCATAAGATCAAGCTTTATCGGAATCTGACATGCCTATGATATATCCAATAAATGTGATAGAAATAACCCCATTTTGCATTGTTTGCAGGTGGCAGAAGATTCCATATCAGAGATTTAAGCTTCAATGAAATGGCCAAACCTGAATAACAGTTTGTGAACACAATATCTAACATCACCTCTAATCTCCACGTCAACCGTTAGTATGGGAGCATCGTCGTCTTCAGTAAGAATGTACTCAAGCTGCTCCTGTGCAGTGGATTTGATATCCTTCAAGGTTAGTAAGGGAGGCAGTTGCTCCTGTGCCCTTGATATTCGTAGTATGAAATACCTGTGATCATTACAAAGCACGTTCCAGCAGTTGCTATTTTCGTTAAAGTTATTGACTGAATAACAGAAAAAAGCACTAGGTTAGGCTGTTACTAATAATATATTTCATACTACGAATATTACGAACTGATTTATTGACAGGGAAAACGAAATAATGAGGCATACTTAAATATGTACGAATTATATATTTTAAACTATGTATTTTAAATGTTGTTAAATTTATTACAATGCATGACTGTGATACGAATTATACTTTAAAAACTACGTATTATATTTAAAGCGATACAGTCTTAGTTCAATACGAATTATAAATTGAAAACTACGTATTATATTTAGAGCCATGTAGTCAGTCTTATACGGATTATATGCCGAAACCTACGAATTACATGCAAGCCATGCATTCCCTTGCCTGATACGAATTATAACTTGAGAACTACCAATAATATGCAAGCCATGTAGTCCTTGAATTGGGAAAAAAAACACCACAGCAACACCACTCTGAACCGCTCCTGCCCTTTGAAGATCAGGAAGAATCGATCGTCCACGAGTTTCTCATGCTTGACGATCTCGCCAATGTAGCCGACTACGGCGGTTCCTGTAGCTGCGAACCGACCCGAGTCACACTATCGTATTGGCTTGGACAAGTCTTCGTCTGATTATTCTTAACAAAGTATGGAAGAATACAATACCATCATAACATTTGACCTATTTGCGCATAAAATTATATCTTTAAGTAAAGTAATGATCATAGCAAAAAAAAAGTAATGATATTGATAAAAAAAATCATTAATATGCCTCCCATACATAACAAATCAATCAGTCCAACTCAAAAAACACCATAAGTTAAAAAACGAAAGAGAAAATGGTAAAATATAACCATTAAACCGAAGCTAAAGAAGATGCCCAATTCTAAAATCAAACTTAGTTGCACAATTCAACTCATTCTCGCTACCTTATAAAACCAAGAAACCAACCCCTCCAATCCAAGATCCATAAACATGAAACAACAACAACACTAATTCGAAACTTTATACCTGTCCAACAACAGTTATTCGATTTGATATGAACTTGCGCTGCAATATGAACTCCCGCACTTATTAGGCATCATCAAAAACGATTCTTTGATTCTTTTAGAAGAGTATTTCAAGCGGCTGAGCCTCGGAAACGAGAACGGTAGCGGCTGTAACAACATTTTTGAACAGTGTCGACGAAGATATCGTTCCAGGAAAAACGAAGAGCGAGTTTCCGTCAGGGTTCCAATTACAGGATCTGATATAAGGTATAATGACGTATATGCACTTATGAAACTATTATATTGATATTCAGATTAAAAAAAATATAAAAATAAAGAATGTTCGATCAAAAATTGAATGATTTTAATTAATCCTCATATCTCATAATATTTGTCTCATGTGATCCTCTTCTGGCTCGTTATCGTTATAGCTGTTCTTTATTTTTAAAAAGAAAAGAAATCATAATCTATTGAATCGACATTACAACGTAAATATGTTTTTTTTGATAGCACAACGTAAATATGTTAGAATGTGCATATTTTTGCTGATAGAATTTTCAAAAAATAAATAAATGCATTCCGCAACACAATATTACAATTTACACTATGCCACTGTAAGCGGGAGATCTTTCCATTCCCTGGCTACGGATTTCTCTCCTCACAGAAGAAGCATCCTCCCATCGACCATTTTCTATGTAAATGTTGGACAGAAGAACTCTTCCTGCTCCGTGGGATGGATCCAGCTGCGCTAGCTTCTGCGCAGCCATCTCGCCAATTTCCACATTTTCGTGATTCCTGCAAGCTGCCAACAAAGTGCCCCATATGACAACATCTGCTTCCATAGGCATGGTGTTTATCACATTCTCAGCTTCTTCAAGTCTGCCAGCTCGGCCTAGTAGATCAATGATGCATCCGTAGTGTTTGATGTTGGGTTCTATGTTGTAGATGGTCTTCATGGCAGTGAAGTAGCATTTTCCATCTTCTACAAGTCCAGCGTGGCAGCAGGCAGTGAGGACACCGATGAATGTGATGGAGTTCGGCTTGATGGAACGACGCTGTAGTTCTGCAAAGATGTTGAGGGATAAGGCAGCATGGCCATGCATGGCTAGACCGCATATGATTGCATTCCATGGGGAGATGGTGAAGGTTTTGTGTTTAATCTGACGGAAGAGGTCAAATGAAGTGCTGAAGCTCCCACATTTAGCAAACATGTCAATGAGAGCTGCATAAAGATTGTCGTGCATGGGAATGTTGCTTCGTGTGATGTATTCATGCGCCCATTTCGCATCATTCAGGGTTCCTAGTGAGGCAATGGCAGAAAGAACGCTGACCATCGTCACTTCATTTGGTCGGATCTCACTGTTGACCATTTGGTGGAATAATGCCAGAGCCTCATTGTGTTCCTCTGCCTGAGTGTGACCGGATATAATGATGCTCCATGAAAACACATCCCTTTCAGGCATCTCGTCGAAGATTTTCCTTGCAGACTTGAACTCTCTGTTCCTTACGAATCCAGCCATTAACGCATTCCAGGACGAAAGATGATCCTGGCTCCCAAGTTTAAATTGCAATATAGCGGAATCCATCTGGCCACAAGCTGCATAATAGTGAATCAATGTCGCCTTTACAAAGTCGTAAGAATCAAATCCCGCCTTTATTATTCTATTGTGGATTTGCAGACCTTCTGATACAGCCTCTGATCGCGCACAAGCAGAAACCAAGTCTACTATCATAACATCGTTAGGCAGCTGTCCACTATGCAGCATCTTACGGTACAATAGCAAGGCTTCAGTTAATCTGTTAACTTGCAAATAGCCGTCAATAATCGTCCCCCAAGCAACGACATCTCTGTCAGGAATTTGCTCAAATAATTCTCTAGCCAATTCCACTCTACCAGCCTTCGCATACCCATTCAACATCACATTCCAAGAAACTATATTTCTATCGGGCATTTGATCAAACAAAGCCCTCCCATCATCTAGCCTAAAACAAGTACAATACAAAAGCACCAAATTAGTTGAAACAAGAACAAGCTCTTCTATCCCCAATTTGACTACCAGCCCATGCAACATCCCTCCACTTCTCGAACAACCTCCAAAGTGAGCATAAGCCGAAATCACACTTGCCATAGTTACCTCATTCGGCACTAAGCCTTCAACCATCATATCCCTAAACAATTCAATCGCACTCAACAACTGCCCACTCTTCGCCAACCCCATAATCATAGTTGTAAAAGAAACACAGCCTTTCGCAGTCATTTTATCAAACAGTTGGCGCGCGAGCTTCAACTCACCAATTCTCACATACCCATCAATCATAATGTTACAAGAAACAGGATCCAATCTCGAACGCGAACAAAACATCAACTCAGCATCACGAGTACACCCACATTTCGCATACAAATTAATCAAACTATTCCCGATGAAAATGTTGGAATCTAATCCAGACTTGAGAACCAGGCCATGGACTTGTCGGCCTTGGCGCAAGTCAATGCTGGTGGCGCAGGATTTGAGGATGGAAACTAACGACTGCTCGTAGTCCAACTGATTCGGATTGAGGTTGTGGGAGAGATGAAAAGGCGCCGCCTTGGTGGTGACCCATTTGAGATATGGCGCAGGGGATGAAAATGAAGGTGTTAATTTGCGAACCAGCGATCCGGGTCGGAGAACAATGATCATGAGATGGAGTCAATCAAGTGCTTGATTGGAAGCCCGAGATTTTCAAATTCCGAAATTCACTACGCGCATTGCTGGAGCTGGAGTGTTTTCAAGAGAAATCAAATTTCTGAGCGCTCATTTGTTTTCTTTTCTTCACAGAATGAACCCAATAATCAAACCGGTATTTTATTGAACCGAAGTCAAATTGAACCGCTGAATAGATTTAGGATTTAGGGTTTTACGCTGCCAACATTTTTGCTGCATTTTTTCATCCTAAGATCGGATCGAAATCTACACAGGACGCCGTATCATCGGAATCCGGCAGGCGGCCATAACGGAGACTTTGATTTTCTGGTAAAGCTTCTTCGTCCATTCTTCAATTTTAGGGCGTCTACAATTTCTAATGATGACGATCTCATATGCTGCAGTAGTGCAGTGCTCTTTTGAACTTGTTGCTGCCATCCGTGTTATATGTTGTTAGGTTATCTTGAGTTTTGGAATTGATCTCAGCTAGTGATTCATTATCCTTGGTAATTGCGAGAAGGTCACTCACTAATTCCATTTTCTAGTGCTCAGAAAGTCAAACTTAGAGTGTAAATGGAAAAAAAGGGACATCTTCAAATTTGTAAATGTATTAAGTTTACAAGACCTCTGCTAAGATGTTGAATGCATGTTTAGTATTTCGCCTCTAGGTGGTGATTGCTCAATACAATCTGATCTTTTTTTAATGTTGAGCATTTTGTTGTTGGTTTCAGCTAGTGATTCGTCTAGCGAGATGTGTAACTAGAATTACCGTTTCCATTTTCAAAGCTATAATAAAATATTAAATTAGAGTGTGATCTGTGTTTGAGGCTGGCAGTTGGACGAAAAGAAGCAATTAAGAGAGATTTATTGTCTTGTGTCTCATTTGAATTCCATTGCTTGACATTCATGCGGTCACCAGGAGACATGCCCCTCCCAAGTAAATGATTAGGCGGGCAATTGAATTCTTAATTCAGTGATTTTAGCTTTGGGAAGTAATTTGATGATAGTTTCCTTTTAGTTATCGATCTGCATTCTAACAGTTCATTTCTATCTGTCAAAACATGTGCAGTATCTTTGCTATCTCCGAGTTATATTGTTGAACTGACCTGCAGCGATGGAAGCGAAGTTTTTTCGATTTCTAAAAATTGTTGGGATTGGGTTCAAGGCAAGGGCAGAGGCTGAAGGCCGGCTTTTATATTTGAAACTAGGATACAGCCATGAGGTGGAATTGGCTGTTCCTCCTGCTGTCAGGGTATTCTGCTTTAAAAACAACGTGATATGCTGCACCGGAATCGACAAGCAGAGAACACATCAGTTTGCTGCTTCCATCCGCAGTTGCAAGCCTCCAGAGGTGTACAAAGGCAAGGGAATTATGTACATTGATGAAGTGATAAAGAAAAAGCAAGGAAAGAAATCCAAGTGATTGTTGTTTCTGTTCTAGGATAATGTCCTCTGCGGCTCCATCGATTTGCATATGAAACAAAAGCCTCTTATCCTTGTGATGCGACTCTACTCCCCCCTATCAGAGTTGAAATCGGATCCTCTGATACAACCAAATCTTGAGCCGCAGCTTCAATAAAGAGGATCTATGTCAATTAAGTTTTAGATTACAATGCACCTATCGATTTATTTTGCGCACCATTTGATTGAAGCTCAGACAGTCTTTGACTCATTGTTAACCAGTTACTCTTTTGTAATTTTAATGTTCCAGTAAGTAAATATATATATGGAAAGTTAAACTGGCGCAATTATATAATTGTAGTAAAAGTTAATCATCTTAAATCTAGTTTTATTAATTAAGTAATTAAATTGTGAAAAAGGGTCTGATTTAATGTTATGATATTTCAAAGCAAATGGCCCATTAGCTCAGTTGGTTAGAGCGTCGTGCTAATAACGCGAAGGTCACAGGTTCGAGACCTGTATGGGCCAATTTTAATTTTTAAGCTTTTTTTAGATTGTCTGTTCTCTGTTATTCTGGCTTGTAAACATTGCATAGTTTTTTACAAATGCAAATCGTTTATGAAAGAATAATAAACACTCGAAAATTATTAAACTTTATTTACTGATTCAACCCCAAGCAGCGAGGGAGCAATTTGGAGCAAAGGCTGTAGAGTATCTGGATTGAACTTCCTTGCAAAGAGGAAGCATATATTTGTGACTGTGTTTTCACCATAACTGCAGTTACCACCAAACCTGATCCTGTCTATAAACTCTACAGATATATGTGCCCTCACAAACCGTCCGGGATGTGGCCCTGGCTTCGACCAGTCCACCCAAGTTATGCTCCGGTTTGAATTCTCATCAGGGCGTAGAATGTTGACTAATGTTGGAATATAATGCTCGTCCGCGTAGCATGGCATGTGACAGTGCTCAACAAACATTAGGTAATATTTGATATCGGATATTATTTCCAAGGCCATCTTGCGGTTTACTTCAAACCACTGAGACCCTTTTCGCCACTGTTCGACTGAGATGGTTGGCCACATTAGGTTGTTGTACCGACCACGCCCACTCTTTCTTGGGTCGTCAAAGGAGTGGATGAAGCTTAGGCTGGAATTTATAAGGTACTTGTACGTTGTTGTGAAGTTGAACAGGGGAATGCATGATTCTGACAGCAATATAAACCGTTTGTTTGAGATTTCTAACAAGGCATTGGCTAAAAGGCGTCTTTCTGCGTCGATCATTGATGACGTTCCCCATTGCACTTCCTGTGAGAAATTGAACAACAAGTTACACTTGGAACCACTCATCACTAAAGACACTAATTGCGTGCAGAAGGTAAACCAATATACTCACATATCCTCACTTTAAATGAAGAAAAAGACCCCAAACTTAGTTTTCCCTAAATTTTACAGATTCCTTTTTTCGTCATACTAATATAATTATTATACACAAATACTCATTTTTGGAAGGAAAGAAAAACTGTCCAAACACAAACACTTATTGAATTTTTTTTTTTTGATTACAACAAACACTTATTGAATTGATTAATTCCTCCCTAACACTTTTTTTGTTTGAAAGCATGTCAAAATGTTATCTTTTTGACAAACTGCAATGTCAGCCTAGATATCAAAGTTCATTAGGCATCTGCGACTTCTGAATCAAACTGTAGATAGGATATGCAGTTTACCGAATTTCCCAAGCAAAAATATTTGCAAAATTTGACAAACCGCAGTTTGATCCAAAAATCTCAACTTGACATTTAAAATGCCACACCGGGCTAACAGGGCCAGGCACACAAGGCGGTTGATATCACCGGTTCTTAAAAAGATTGATAAAGTCGGGTTTGGGCGTGTGATTGAAGAAAGCACTTAATGGTCAGGTTTTCATTTAGAAACTTGAAATTGAAGACATAAGCAAATAATAATGGCATAAGAGGCGGAAACCATGTGAAAGTAGCACTTAACGTGGTCTTTCGTAGGCGGCTAGTAGAATCATATGACCCTCTAAGCAATTTGATCATTTCTATTTGACTTTGAAAGAGTGAACGTGAATGAAAACAAACCTGACTAGGAACTCGTTTTCCATGAAAAACAGAATCTTGAAGAACAGAATCGACGTAAAGCGGATTTGAATGCACATAGATAGTGTACAGTCCTTCATATCCCCGGAAAAACAGCTCCCACAACGGGGCAAGAGGCAGACTTCCCTTTGCCAGGAACATGAATGCAACTTTTGGAGTAGTCACTTTGTCTGACATTTCTACAGATTCTGAAACAGCCAATGCCCGCTGGAACAATTCTCGGTCGCCTTCTGAAAGCACGCCCTTGTTGAGTGCTGGTGGTAGCAGAAGCTCAGTGGGTGATTCCACCACTGGTGGTGGTTCGGGCATTGGTGGTGGTACCATTGATGGCTCAGCCTGATAATAACCAGACAAAGAGAGAGCTTGAAGATCAACCATGTTGAACCTCAGATAATAACTAAGTGATACTCCGATACATAAGCCGGCAATTAGGCACATAAAACGATACAAATGCCTTAACATAAAGCTCGAACTACGTTGTTCGATCTTCATTACTGCTGCTAAACACCCAAAAGAAAATCTATGAAGTAAAAGTCAAACATCAAAAGGAAGGAAGGAGCACAGAACTAAAATGGACTCCAAAATGCATATACAAAGACATGCTTGATGAGTGAAGATGAAGATACTGATTATTTAAATAAATGTTGGGTAGTAAAAGAATTATAAGAAGCTTTAAAAGCACGATATTGACATTCAACATTGCTTCAATTAGCCTAAATCCTCAACACTGCAAAGTAATGTGAATCCATGTCCAAATAGTGTAATTGACATTTGCCTAATAGCCAGCCACTTGAGTTCAATTTTAATCGACTTATGTTGCGTACTAAAAGGTCTAATGATAAATATATTTGAAAGAGAAAATGATGGAAAAACTGCCTGAATTTAAAAGAAGATTCTTTTGGTTCAATTAGCGTAAATCGTCAACTGCAAAGTAATGTGAATCCGTACCTAAGATCATCATAAGTCTGGTGCTGCTGCAATTTGGTGGAATTGGAATTCATTAGGGCTTGCATTCTCTATCAACACTGGCGGATTTGCACCGATGACCTAGATGAGGCGGCAAGATATAGAGTTTTTTTTTAAAACTGACCCATTTGAGTTTGTGGGTTTCAAAACTGACCCACGCGAGTTTCATACTTCAAAACTGACCCATTTTTAATGAGACCGGATCCTGGAAATCCGGTCTTGTAAAAAACACATAAGACCGGATTTCCAGGATCCGGTCTTTTGAAAAACGTAAAAGACCGGATCCTGGGGATCCGGCTCATTAAAAATGGGTCAGTTTTAAAATGTAAAACTCGCGTGGGTCAGTTTTGAAATGCCCAAACTCGTTTGGGTCATTTTTAAACAAAACCCCAAGATATATACATGAAGATGGAATAAAGCCGAAATGATGAATTTCATATCTCAATATTGCTTCAATGTAGCAAAATTCTCAATCTTCTTAGACACTGCTCCCTTGTTCTTATCTTACTCTGAATTAAAAAAAAACAAAATACAAACCACCGTTAACTCACTAGCATCAGTTTACAAGGAGAAAGGTTGTAAAAATGGCTAAGCGCTAGTCTGGCGGAAAGTGTCATGAGGATTAATCGGGTTTACAATTTTGTAATTTTTAATTAATTAATAATTATATAAATATTATTATGGTATATATTTTATTTTATTTTAATATATATAAAAGTAATCTGATAATAAAGATATTTTAATAGTTTATCAAATATTAAAATGATATACAGACATATGTAAAATTGTAAACTATGTAAAAATAAAGAAATTTTTTCATTTTAATTAAGAAGTTGGTCATCTGGTTAGCGCTTATGCGGATTTAGAGGGCGACGGGTCTAGGAGTCGACTAGGCGGATCTAGACGGCGACGACTAGGCGGATCAATTAATCGGGCGGATTCATAAATTTCAGGGCCTAGACGAGAATTTTTAGAACACTGACAAGGAGCACTCTACAATTGTTAAGAGTTTGGTCTGACCAGGAATTATTCTAGTGGCAGGGAGGCATTGATTGCTTCATCAAAAGGCATTCAGCTACCACCGCCACACCCCACAAAACACACAACTGTGCAATGAAGAAGAAACGATGTCGGCTTTAAGAAGTCACGTGCAAGGACTATTAACATCAATAAACATGAAACGGTAGCTGCGCATCAGTGGATCTGATTCCAAAGAATTCACATGAAAATTTGGTAATCTGGATAAATAATTGAATCATAGAAGCAAAAATGGTTGTGGTCTAGCGGTTACATTATTGGTCGAATGATCAAGAGATCGATGGTTGCATCTTATGACATGAGTTTGGGAGTCGTCCATTCCTTACATAATAGTAGAATTCGATTTTAATTTTTTTAAAAGTTTCGTTGAAATTGCTTTTTTTATTTGGAGTTTTTATTTAAATCGACCCAAATGAGATATATGATATCCCAAATAATTCAAATGAGTTTGGAATACATACTGATTTTTTTAGGATAATTGATACCCGGGATATCGGTTAGTTGTGTTTCGTAACTACCTGGTAACCGGAGTACCGCTTATCTATGAAAATGATCCACGTAGACCCAGGGAACAAGAAAGTCCACATGGAATTCCACGTGTATAACATGTACGCCAAACTCGGTTTTTTCATGAAACTGGTTCCTGGAGACACGATTATCACTCAGATACAGATCCCGACCGTTTTCTTTCCCTTTCATTCTTCATTGAATGGATAGCAGTTGGTTGTGATCTTCTCCTAAAATTAAGCTGGGTAATAATAATGAATAGGTCTTTAAATCATGTTCTCTGTAGTGGTGCTAGAGTACAAGGTTGTTAGCATGAAAAGTAAATAATGTATTTTCCGACATATCTGTCCCGAATAGACTCTCCACATAGTTTCATAGTTCAAACAATAGGAAATAATTAGAATTATAATCTGATATCTTTTAAAAATCTTGGAGTCTCAAGTGCATCCATCCATTACTTGCACGAGGTAAAGTAACCGTCCTCTGGTAGGGATGGTGACGAACTAAGATCATTGCCTTAGCGCAATCCTGCCGGGATAAGCTAGACTTCTTTCATGGTTTCTCTTAAATTGTTACTCGCTAAGTGGAGTTCAGCATTACCTACCCATGTAATATAGTTTCTTCCGAAAACATATAGGGCAGTGAGTTCGAATCCTGCAAGGTTAGACATCTATATAACAGAAAATAAAGTGTGAGATATAAAATACGAAATAAAAAATCATACAATTAAAAGTGTAAATAAATAGAATGTGCAAAAACAATAAGCATACATAACAACAACATGCATAAAATTCGTTTAAAAAAAACAAAAGTGATTTTATTGAGAGTCTCTTCAAAGAGGACTTAGGTTGCTATCATCGCATTATAAGCAAGAACAATGAGGAAGATTAAAGAGGGAAGAGAAATATGTGATAATGGTATCAAGGTTGTCAGAATCGAGTTTTTACCTTGACTCGTTTTGCCTAGGTAGAATCGGAACGTAAAATCGCCGAGTTTACCTTTTATTAAAATAATATTAAATATTAAATATATTTTTTAAACACTATAAAAATATAAATGAATCAAATTTCAACTTTATAATTTAATTACAAGGATAAACATGTTAAAGATGCTTAACAATCAATTGTTTTTTTTAAAATGACTTATACATAATTTTATCAATTTTTTAAAATCGTACGATTTCAGGATTTAAATCGCGATTTTGACAACGTTGAATGGTATTATTCTTTCTCTAGATATATAGTGTTACATGAGACACATGGAAGAACCTATCTTTTTAACACAAATAAATAAAGATATAATATTGTGATGCTATAAAAAAGGATTATAAATAAATCTAATCGAAAATTGGACAATTAAAAGTTAATTCTATATAGCCAACATGGTTGGTGGCCTATTGGTTAAGGAGTCCGTCATGGATCCTTAAACCCCCGGTTCAATCCTAGGGTCATCACTTTTCCTCACAATTTTGTCAGATTTTCTTCATTTTTCCTCTTCCTTGTCCCGCCCCGCGCGTGGATACTTCCTACATCCACGGATGCGTTTTCCTCCCTCGTGGAGGCAACGGTTAAGGTGAATGTACCGATGGGGTGGATGTGCGGATTCATGGTAAAAAGTGCCGAATATGGCCAGCGCTTTGGAAGTACGGAGATGTACCAAATGATTTCGAATCCGATCAAGATGCATTGCTAGAGTTTTAAAAAGATCAATATATATGTCTACTAAATGATAAAACTTTATTAATATGCATTATATTATTCTAAGTATCCATTATCAACAAACAAACAAAAAAGAAAGAAAAAGAAAAAGTTTATTCTGCATAATAGTGTGCATCCATATTATCATAACATAACACGTTCGGAAATTAATCAATAAACATATTTATCATTTAGGAGTGGGGATGGGAATCCTGTGCCCTAAAATTCACTGACGCAACGCGTCACCCTCAGCCCATCTTCTTCTATATCAGCAGGCGAGTAGTTTTTCTGTTAGTCGTCAGTTGCTTCTCCAGGCTGCCAGCAAGACAATCCAAAAGATCAAAACTTTCAGGTATGCCGACATACCCCTTCTCAGTCACGTCTCTCATAAATCATCTTTACTGATTCGTTTCATAGAAAAATTTCGACTTTTTTATGGTCCCAAATGCTCATCAAGGTCATTCAATTGTGTTAATGAATGATTTTGTGTTAGCTGGTTTCCATGAATTGTATCACTATTGTGTTTATGAAAGATGCTAATTGGCATAAACATAATTTTTATTATTATTGTGTATTTGTTTTGCAGAAGAAAATTTGAATTAGGGTTTTAATTGGTCGCGTCATGCCGTCCCTTGTGCGTGAAAGTCTGTTCATCGGCAACATAGGGGATGCCTTTGAGGTTCTACAAGGCAATAGCGACACTGAGATAACGCATATACTTTCCGTGTTGAGTTCTGCATCGATATCGTTCTTTGGCGAATGGCGTAGTGGTGTGGAGATCCCGACCCAGGAAATTAAAAAGGTTTATCTTGGCGAGGATTTTTCTAAGGATGGTGGATCAAAGAGCGCGTTGTCTTCGGGGAATTTGTTATATGCGTTAGAACGTGCTGGAAATGACCTGAAGTTTGTAAGGATGGCGGTGCCATTGAAAGATATGGAGAGAGAGGACTTATTGGATTATTTAGACGTGTGTCTGGATTTTGTTGATGAGAACAGGAAGATTGGGTCCGTTTTGGTTCACTGCTTTGCAGGAGTGTCCAGAAGGTACAAGCTCAGACATCGACCAATTATTGATTAATTTGGCTAAGTTTCATTTCAGTATTTGCTGCTTATCACTTCATTAAGTTTACGAACTTGGGTGATGTGTTCGTTGCAGTGCAGCAATTGTCACGGCCTATTTGATGAGAACGGAATCCCTTTCCTTAGAAGGTCTGTCTAAGTTTTTTAAACCTTTGTATTTGTTGCTTTTGAATAACAGTGTTAGATAAAAGCACTGAATCTCGCGATGGATACTCAACAGAGGCACTCGAGTCCTTAAAAAAGAGCTGCGACACAGTCTGCCCCAATGATGGCTTCCTAGAACAGGTAATACAAAATATTCCTTCAATCATTTGTGAAGTGGCATGCCAAAGAACATTGGTTTTTATTAAATGTTCTTTCTTTCCCATTACTTGTTAATTCGTCACTGCAGTTGAAAATGTTTGAAGAAATGGGCTTCAAGGTTGATCGTGATAGCTCGATATATAAGCGTTTTCGCTTGAAAGTATTAGGTAGGTGCTCCATCGAACCTGGTCCCGCCTCCCTTTTTCAGGTGTTTCATGAACATGGCTCTTTGACTGTTATGTTGGATCAATTCATAATTATCATAACTCATCGGGTCATGGTATTATCGAACTGTGTGATTTATAGCTGTGGGATGAGTAAAATTCTCAAGCATGTGTTTTTCTTCTTCTTCGTGAAACTCATTGTTGCTTCCTTCACGCCATCTGTAACTTATTTGAACTAGGCGTTTTCTGCGGGTTCAGGTGATTCCTATAACCGAGGAGAAATAATAGACAGCTCCAAATTCGCAGCTGATCCTAGCTTGCCATCCAACACTGCCTCTTCCGCAACAGAAGTAGAGCTGAAAGGGGTAAAAACTTCTATTCCTGCTTACCGTTGCAAAAAATGCAGAAGAGTTGTCGCGTTGCAAGAGAATGTCGTGGACCATGTTCCAGGTGAAGGTGAAGCATCCTTTGGCTGGAACAAGCGCAGAAGTGGCAACCCTTATAATAGATCTGTTGAGGCCGAATGCTCATCCATCTTTGTGGAACCTCTGCGATGGATGACTGCAGGTACTACATATTTAGAAAAAAAAATTCCGATTTGCTCAATTTCAAAGTTTTGATTCCTTTCCTGCTCAATGCAAGACTAAATGATATAATTAGTAAGTAGTCTTGAGCGGTGTTACTAACGGTACAGCAGCGCCCTAATGCTTATGCGTTATTACAAGTCATAGTAAATGAAAAGTGGGCTAATTGGAAATCGATTTCAGAAATCGAGTTGAAAAGGAATCAATTTGTCGAAAGTGACTAAGTTGGAGAACTTTTCACATATTTTCTTCCAGCTAAAAACTTAAGGGCACTAGAAATTGTTCTCCTGTCATCTATCATCCAACTAAGTTTTTTTTTCCCGGGCTCTACCCGTTAGTGCAAAACTTGTCTTGATTCAGCCATTACACTACAGCCTAGAAACTGGGTAATCGACTGAGCATCTAAATTCTGTTTTTATAGATCAAAGTTACATCCTTCAGTGATTGACTTGATAGTGTCCTTTTGTATAAAGATTTTTTTCTTGTTCCAGTTGAAGAAGGTGCATTGGATGGCAAATTAACTTGCGCCCATTGCGATGCTCGGCTAGGTCATTTCAATTGGTCTGGCATCCAATGTAGCTGTGGCAGTTGGATCACACCAGCATTTCAACTGAATAAAAGCCGGGTTGATATCAGCACACTTTGACGCCGTGGATTTTCCCCAACTTGAGTATATAAAGTTATGAAAGTCTTTTAGACTTTGGTGGATGTCAGCAACCTGTGTATCAAAAATCACATAACATTATGGAAACTCCGACATGTTATCTCTCGTCTCTCCAATAGCTATGTTTCAACATACGTTGAGATGTCATTCTGTAATTTTTTTCCTTTTTCATTTCTGGGTTTTCGAGCCTATAGGAAGAGCTACTTTCATCAAAAGAATGTATCGAGAACACTGGATGCCCCTTCATTTTCGATAAATGAAAGACATATTTATCCACATTTTATCTTCGGAAGAGTATACCATTGCTTGAAAGGTGATGTTCCTACTTCTGTACATGCTGAACTTTATAGTGTCAGTAATTCAAACAATTCAATGTCAATTAAGGATTCTAGGTAGACAGAGTCAGAGTTGCTTCCTTTTGGAGATCTCATCAATGTTGCAAACCTTTCTGATTCCTCCAAAGAACCCGTCGGCTGGATTCCCCTCTTCCCTGTGCTGAGTCTCTCTTCACCGATATTTTCCTCCATCGCAAGCCTCGTGGGTATTGCTTAAACTGCAGTATAACAGCGTCTGTTCGACGTTAAGGATATAATTCAAATCAGAAATAAGATATTAACACATTCCGAAACCAGCTAGAGAGTACTAATATTTACTACAGATATGCAAAAACACTGGCATACCGCTTAGATTACAACTGCAGTTATTTTCATCCCCATCACAAGTTTCCATGTGACCGATAACTCCATACTACCAGCCTGCATTACATTCACATCAAGTCCAGGCTGTAGAAAAAATCGTGTAAGAAGAAGAACATGTAATATTCAAACATACCGTAAGGGAACTTTTTATTTTTGTCGCCATTGGATTTCTATGTGATGACCACACCAGGTTGCAGACCAGCTAAAGAGTCAGAATTATGGAGAGTGTTTGCCGGAGTGTTGACTATTGGTGCTCTAAGCCTTCCCTATTTGATGTTTTATTCCATTGTTTGTCGCCCATGGGACGAATATCCACAACATAAGTAAAACATCAAGTAAAATGAAGTACTTAAAACAATCCAGATTATCACAACAATACTCAAATAAAGGAACTAAAACATTTTTAGTCAACCACAGCTTTCGAAATTATGCATTTTTGTTCATCATATATAAAAGTCGAACTTTGATTTTTCTTTTTGAGTCACTTGGTTACCTTGCTTGGAAGGTGTCAGTGAGGATTCATATCTGATTTTGGCATCATAACAAGTGTAAGGCTTGTACTCTACTTGATTAGTATATTTCAAGTAAAGTTTAGATAGGAGTTTAGCTAGCTCAAAGGTTGCAGTAGAGTCCCTGGTTTGGACTTGAGCGTTTTGAGCTTTGAGTATCAAAGGAGCTCAAAACAGCGCAGTTTGGTCGAGCGGGAGTCTGGTATTTCAAGGACGAAGCAAAAGGGCTGCGTATTAGCTTGGCGCGAGAGACAGTTAAAGTCGTTACAAGCGAGCGACGTCGTCCAACTAAAGAGAGGAGTAAGCGGAACGGTGTCGTAACGACAAGGCGCGGATTGGCTGATTCGGACTTGGCGAAACACAGCGTTTCGAGTCGAACTCAACTGAATACAAAAGGGGATCGAATTGGGAATTAGGGTTTAGTCTGAAATTCCCACTTACGATTTGCGATTCGATTCTTCTCCAAGATTGCGAGACGAGTGAGTTTGTTCGGAGTGCGATTCGAGTGGTCTGTTGACGAGCGCGACACCAGTGGCTGCTGGAGGCTCGCCGATTGCTCAGGAATCAAGGCTGAACTCAGACGGGTGAGGATAGGCGGCGGAGCTGTGCGGCGGCGACGGACTCCGACCAGGGGCTATCGGAGGGGGTTTGAAAACCCTCCAGTATTCTATTCTACTATTTCGTGATTCTAGCTTGATTGATTCTGTATAGACCGATTGGTGTGGTTTGTGTTTGATTGAACATTGGGGGTTTTACCCCATTGCTGTATTTCTTTATTTCAATCTATAAAATACATCATTCCCTTATACATTATCGTAATATTGTGGTATCAGAGCCAGGTTCATCAATCATTATTGATCTTGGTGGACATAGGTGCGATCCTTGATCAAAAACTTGAGTTTGGTGTCAGTAGTAGCTCGGACTGGCACTAGACCTCATTTTGTGTGCTATCTTGCATTACTGTGATCTTGGATTGTGTTTCTTGTGACCTGTGCTGTTGTGGCTGAGTTATTGCTTCTTGAATACTGATATTGAGTGCCTTCTTTTGCTGTTTGGCCATCTTCATGATGACTGATATTATGCTTAAGCCCTTTGATGGGCAGATGAATTTTGGTATGTGGAATATGAGAATGAAGGGTATTTTAATTAAAAAAAAGTCTTGTGACATTGAATTTTGTGAAATCTGTATGCTTGAGAAGAAAACTGCACATGCTTTTGGTAAATCTAAGATGACTGTCAATGAAAAGCTTGAATATGTGCATAGTGATCTTTGGGGCCCTGCCCAAGTATCAACTGTTGGTGGTAGGAGTTATTTTGTTTCATTTGTTGATCATTACTCTAGAAGGGTGTGGATTTATTTGCTGAAATAAAAAACTGAGGTGCTTGATTGCTTTTAAGTCCTGGAAATTGTCTGTTGAAAGTGAATCTGACTTGAGAGTTAAATGCTTGAAAACTGATAATGGCCTTGAGTTTTGTGACAAATTGTTTAATGATTTCTGTGTTGAAAATGGCATTAAAAGACATTTAACTGTTCCCTACACACCACAACAGAATGAAGTAGCTGAAAGAATGAATAGAACACTTTTAGAAAAGGCTAGATATATGCTATTTAGCTCAGGCCTTAAGAGTTCTATGTGGGGTGAGGCTATGATGACTGCTGCATATTTGATTAACAGATCACCCTATTCTGCTATTGATTTTAAAGTGCCTCTAGAGATGTGGTTGAATAAGAAAATTCACTTAGATCATTTGAGACCATTTGGGTGCACTGCTTATGCTAAAGTATCAGATGGAAAACTAGAACCTAGGGCCATAAAAACTGTCATGTTAGGCTATCCTAGTGGCTGTAAGGGTTACAAATTACTTGTGATACAACCTGGTGGATACAAAGTTATTAGAGCTTGGTATGTTACCTTCAATGAGAAGGACTTTCATTTTAAAAATCTAATGACTTCTACTCCACCTGTTTCAGGCACTACCCAAGACACCACAAGCTTCATCTCATCTGGTTATTTCCTGGAAAACCAGGGAAGGCCAAATGGTGATGCAGCAGGGGAGGCTGAACCAGCAGGATCACAAGGATCAGGAGGGCATTTGGACCTGCACACCCCTCCTCAGGTAAGCTTGGGAAACCAAGAGGAAGGAGGGAGTGATCATGAAGAGGACGGTCGGAGTAACTTACCCCATCAAACAGATGGGGACCAGCTAAGTCTTCCTCGTTCTAGTATTAATAGGAATGCTAGTCATTTACCTGTTAGTCATAATGATGATGATGTGTAGGGTGCCTCTCTAAGCAACAGTGATGGAGGCACCAATGTTACTAGTACTGATCTTGTTGTGTATAATCCTGATGTGAATGCTGTTATGTCTGATGACCTTGCTAGTGATCATGTAAATGCTGATTTATCTGATTATATGCTAGCAAGAGATAGAGTGCCTAGGACTAGAATTCCAAATAAGAGATATGCTAATGTTGTTGAGTTTGTTAACATTGCTGAATATGCTATTAATGTTGCTGAAAAGGTGAAATATGTTGTACCTGAAACTTATAATGAAGCTATGAAAAGTAAGGATAGTGATAAATGGAAACTAGCTATGAGTGAGGAGATTGAGTCCATGTATAACAATGGGACTTGGAAACTTGTTCCTAAGCCTGCTGGAGTAAAAGTAATTGGTAGTAAATGGGTGTTTAGGATTAAAGAACCTAATTCCCCACTGAGCCCCCTAGATTTAAAGCTAGGCTATGTGCAAAAGGTTTTTCACAAAGGGACGGCATAGATTATAATGTGACTTTTGCTCCTGTGGTGAAATACAAAACATTGAGACTTCTTCTTGCTATGACAACTGTTTATGATTGGCATTTACAACAAATGGATGTTAAAACTGCTTTTCTACATGGTAACCTTAATGAAACAATTTACATGTCTCAAGCTATAGGTTATGTAGATCACAGGAATGCCTGATCATGTTTGTCTGATTTTTATTTTTTATTTTTGAAGGGGTCTGATTAGAAAATCCATTTATGGCTTGAAACAATCATTCGAACGCGCCCCTATAAATATATATAAAATTTAAAGATAAAAAATGATTAGATGAATGCTATAAACAAGTCACACAGAAGCCACGCATGACAATATAGAACATCATGAATATGTGAAAATATGGAAAAGATCAGGTACAAAGTTGATTTTTTAGTACAAAATACAAACTAATCATAGCCCTTGATCTTGTGATTTGAATGGATGAGATTAAATCTTGATTTTTGGTGTATTTTCTTAGTGACGAACTATGTCGTCTTTTTCATTTTTCGACTAGTCTTTTTCATTTTTCGGCTCGAAAAGTGACGAACTATAAAATAAAATGACGAACTATAAAATGTTTTTGACGAATTTGGTTTTTTGTACCAAAAATTAACTTTGTACCTGATCTTGCCCGTGTAAATATACATGATATAAAAATTAAAATTTTTTGATGTATTAAATTTGGCATGTCAATAATTTAAAAGAACATAAATACATAAAAATATACATGTTATACGCATAAAAGAAATTGATTCAAAATATACATGTTATGTTATAAATATAAAACAATGCTAAGCGGTATTTAAGTTTTCACGAATTGGACTCAAAGTTGTCATTCTCACATAATAATGAGAATAGGGAGGAAGAGGATCTTGTATCTACCTTGAGAGTTGGATTTTGTAGAAATCGTACTGATAACTGATATTGTGTTGTGAAAAATGTACGTGGAGGAACTCAAATGGAGAAGAAGACATGAGAAAAGAAATATAGATAATTTTTTTTTACTGTATTGGGGTGTGCCAAGCTAGAGAGGTAGTGCAACGCTCGAGCGCCGCGTAGAGATTCTAACAGCAGCTATTGTAGTGAATCTCTTTCATATAAAAATTAATTTAATATCGTGCGACTCAATGGCTTGTTGATCATGTTTTTGTTTACAGATGAACTATATATATATAGACAAGAGTAAATATCAGGTATAAAGTAAATTATTGGTGCAAAATGTAAAGTTCGTCAAAATTGAGTTATAATTCGTAGCCGAGAAACCAAAAGTACGACATAGATTGTCAAGAATATTTTATAATCCGTTACGAAAAATTAGCCAAAAATGAACCATATTACGAGATTGAATCTCGTCCATCCAAAGGACTAAATCAAGGATGTCATTAATTTATATTTTTTACAAAAATATACACTTTGCACGGGAGACAATTGGAAACTAACAATATAGATAAAGATATAAATGGCACACTATTTGGTACATGATTGATGATTGCATACTTCATGAACACATCATTAGGCACACAAAATTGATGACAATACTTGTAACAATTTTTATTACTCTAACTTAATGATTTTGCATCAAAAAAATTTAATTATGATTATGAATGGACCAAGAGGCCCAAATATGAATCCAGTCAAAGACCAAGATGTCCATTCAGCCCACCAACGGCCCAAATTCGATAGACGACAAAAACAGAGGTTTCGTCTTCGATCGTCTTCTCCGCCGTGCACTATCTATTACGCTTATTTGCAGTGAGCTTCAGTTCACATCAATGGCGTCCATCAACTTCAACCCCTTCGACAATTGGTTCCAGAAGCCACGTCAGCCAATCGTTCCCATAAACATCGTCTCGTTTCTGCAATCCAAATTTCTCAAACCCCACAAAACCCTAAACTTCGCTTCAGCATCAATCAGCACCAGCAACAGCACCAACACCAGCAGCGACGCTGGTCCCGCAGAAAAAGTTACGACTATTGCGGAAGATGGTAACATTCCACCGGAAGTGTACAAGGCTCTCATCGACCAGTACTTCTGGGAGTGCGAGAATCTCCCGGACTACCGCCACACGCCGGAGGTCGAGAGACTTATGAAGCAGGACTCGGTGTTCGAGAAGAGGGAGAACGCTACGGAGGAGGAGAAGAAGGAGAACGAGAGGCGGTTGAAGGAGTTCCGATCGCGTCCGTTGATTCAGTTTCTGTCGAGATGTGAGGAGATTGCTGATATGATTAACGAGGATGAGCTTAAGGAGAACGATACGCCGTATCACCGGGAGGATAAGAAGTTTTGGCAGTCGATTCCGCATGTGATAGGGCTTGATGGACGGCCAATGCCGAGGAAGGCGATTAAGACTAAGCAGGAGTGTGATGACAAGTTTTGGGATTTCGCCAGGCAATTTTTCTTAGGGCTTTGGGGGTTTAGGCAGCGCCCATATCCGCCAGGTCGCCCCATTGATGTTGCGCAGGCTATAGGGTATAAGAATCTTGAGAGGAGATACTATGATTGTGAGTACATTCTGAATTCATGCTGTTTATTTTTGTGGTTGATTTGAAGTGAGTTTCCGTACGCAAACTGTTAGAAGTATCCACATTGATACCAGGTTTTATAATTGACATTGTGAACATAGCAGCTGCATTTGTGTGTTTATTGTCTTAGGTATGATGAATGTCAGTACTATTAAGTAGGCACCGATTAGTTGAATGGCCGGGTGGTTGAAATCAATTAATTGTTTTGGCCATAATCTGGTTTTGGAATCGGATTGATAGTAGGAATTGTTAGTTGTTTATATGCTGTGAATTTGTGAAACGTGACAAAGTAGGCAATCTGAGACCGAAGTATGTTCAATGGTAATGACGTTTTGTTGTGATTGTTTCAGTTATTATGAGGAGCGGTGGGTTTTACTATAAGGATCGACTGGGACGTACCCGTGGGCCATCCGAGCTAATCACTTTGAAGACTGCCTGGGGTGGGGGGATCATTGATCGTCATACTTTTATTTGGGGAGAAGACATGGATGAGTGGGCACCTATTCATATGGTTTATGGCATGGAGCAGGCTATTGCTACATGGGAAGGTCCGTGTGATCTTCACATTTTAATAATGTCTCACACTTTTGCGCACAATTGAATGTTCATGTTGCCAATAGATTTCTGTGTTTGTCTAATTTTTGCTGTTTGTTTATAAGTGAGTTGAAGATTTGTTTGACTAGCTAGGTGAACTTATATGCCTTGTTTCTTTGAATGTGCATAGTCAAGCTTGGTGCGGCTGCAACTGAGTTCCTTCACAAATTGCAAAAAGGAATGCCTCCTTGGGTTCCTCTGAAGGGGCGTGAAAAAAAAACTCTTAAACAGCTTCAAGAAGAAGCCATGGAGAACAAGAGACGCGACCAGGCAGTGCTCGAGGCAAATAATGGTATCTGGCCGGGAGTCCGAATTCCGAGTTATGCACTATTTCTATGGGCAGGTGGTTCTGACCTTACTAATATTTTGGAAAAGGACCACATGCCTAACAAATATATCCCAAAAGAACTCAGGTTTGTCCTCATCCTTCTCCTATTTGAAAAAATGATGCATTGTGTTTCATCATATCATTCACGATCGAGCAGTCAAGCTGCACACTCTGCATATTATCTTTTTTATCGCCAAATTGGTTATATTCATTGTGTTCATGAATCATGGATGTACTTATAATGGAAAGGATTAGGGTTGTAGTATGATCAGAGTCATATTGCCAAATGCTCATAATAATTCAACATAACAGGTCGGAGTGTTGTACCAGCGGTATGTCTTATTTGAATGTATCCCACATAAATTGAGCCTCAGCTCACTGTTAAAGTATCCATTTTGTCCGAGTTTCTAGTTATGTAATGGCAGATTTGGTTGCTAATGCACGCAGGAAAAAACTGGCTAAAGTTATTCCTGGTTTGAGACCATGGGAAGTGTTGAGCGTTGAGCAAGCCATGGAAAAGATTACTTACAACGGAGAGTGGTTTCGTGAACCACTTGGCTCACACACAACCGGCCCCCCATACATCAGACAATGGAATAAGGATGTCATGGTATCTAAAAGCTCTCTTATAAATGATATATGCTTTCTTGTTGAGAAATGTATAATAACAAATTTTAGAAAGATGATTAAAATCAGTACTTTGGGTACTTCTATGTGTGATAAATAATTCTCAAATTCTAGATCCTTTCTTTACTTCTTGCTGTCATTAATTCATTGGCTGCCTGGAGGGGGTATAACACTTAATTTATTTTGTTCAGAGACTTATTAAGATCTTCGAGTCTGTTGGGCCGAGGGCATACCAAAAACTGGTTGAGATACTTCCCGGTATAGAAACTGTAATGGAGCAATCTCGAGCTGAAACAGATGCCAGGTTTGCTGAGAGGAGGAGGATGAAGAATGCACCAAAAGAGGCTGCACGAGAAGAAGCAATGCTCCGTTATCTTGGAATCCAGCGTCCAGCTCAAAATGCTGTGAAGGGATGATAAGAAATAGCTACTTCTAAGTTTGCATTGAACAGCACGGAAAATGGCTTTTCCTTTTCCATGTCAAAAGACGGAAGAGATCTGTCTACACAGACATTTATCCTGATGGTCATAACAATTTATTCGTGATGGAGTTCATTCTTAACCTAAGCAGAATTTTGCTCTTTTTAGTAATTCCTCTTTTCAGCCAGAAATTTGTGAAACAAGTCTGGTTTGGCAGTAGACAAACAAAACCCTGGAAAAAGTGTAAGGATTCATTCATCAACTCAATGTTCTTTTGTTCAGAATTGTGATCATCACTACCAAAATTCTATTTAGCTGCTTATCTTTTTTGTAATATTATTCATTGTGTAAGAAAAGAATATGAATTCGGAATTTACTAGTAGAATATAAATCTACCTTGTTTCTGGAACAAAAGTATTTTTCTAGTAAGAACATATAACAAAATGATTTCACAGGAAGCCGTTACTACAGTAAAAGATACAGGCATCAGTTTTTTTCAAGGGAAAAGGATAATAAGAGGACTTGAATTATTACAATTTTTCAATTTGTGGGTCGAACTATAAAAACTTCTAAATACGGTACGAATTATGAAATAACTTTCCAAACAAGGTACACCGTCCTCCGTTAATAAATAAAAAAATTAAAAAAATTTCAAAAATATATATAAAAAGTTACAACATTTTATAAAAATTTATATAGTTTTGGATCAATTAAAAACTACATTTAAATATAAAAACTATAAACCACATAAGAATTCGACACGTGGTGACCAATCATAATTTGGTGCGTTTTTTGTAAATAAAAAAAAATTAAAACGGACTTATTTAAAAATACATAACAGATGCGAAGGTATAAACGTCCTAAAAAATTAACATCGTTAACGGCATATTAGACCTTTTATGCTTCAAACGAGTATCGGGAACAGACTAAAGATCCGATTGAGAAGAGTTGTACGTCGTTGCGTATCTAACTAAAAGTTCTACAACTCTCTAATTCATACTAAGAGCGGTAAAGGTCATTTACAAGGTCGAAACACGAGTTAAACTGAGCGCAGCTGCAGAATTCGTAGCGGATTACACTGATGTCTACCTTCCGCAAGTTTTTCGACCTATTAAATGACCTCACCTGCTCTCGGTGTGAACTAAAGAGTTGTAGAGCTTTGATTTAGCTACGTAATGATATATAAATTGCCTCTATCAGATTTTTCATTTGCTCACAGCACTCAATAAATATACCAAAGGTCTAATATGATCAGACTTAAACAAAATAATGCTCAGAATTAAAAATAGAAAATGATCAGACTTAAAGAGACAATGATCATACTTTAAGAAATAATGCTCAGACTTAAAAATAGATAATGATCAGACTTAAAGAGACAATGATCAGACTTAAACTTACTTATAACACATGGTTTGTTCTTTTTCGTTTTCCGTTGTACGTTTAATTCAAACGTACTATAACGCCGTTTTAACAGACTGACATTTTTACCTCTCGTTTATGTTTTGTAATCACAAACACGTCTAATTTAATTTTTCATATTTAAAAAAAGACCCTGAATTTCGATTGATCGAATATGTCAAAATTTTATTAGATTTTTCATTTTAATTTATAACTGTTTTGTATTTGATACAATTCCGACAATATGAGTTAACAATCCTTTTCCTTTTTTTAGCAATGTGTACACTTTCTTCATTTCCACCGTTCCCAACAATCTCCGAATCTTCGACAATATTTGACTTCCACAGACACGAATCCCGCCTCAACACCCCTTCATACGAAATGCATGGAAAAAAACAAAACTTGTCCTCGTTGAGTAGCTTAGTGTTTACAGTAAGGATTAACGTTTTCGGTATAAGCCAAATCGTGTCGGAGTTTCATGCGTCAGCTGGATTCGAAGCATCGTCATCGACAATGTTGTGGCTTAGCATTCATCGCCCTTGTCTTTATACAATTCAGCATCATTGGAAGTCCATCCTTCCTTCCAGTATGCTGCTTAGTGACATCGTTGAGCCTTTGGTTGTTCAAAGTGGTCCGTTTCTTGAAACGCTTGTTCCCTGTTCGACGAAATTCCTAAACCATATTTCGCAGTTTAAGAGGGTTTTGTTTCTGAGATGGACAGTTTGTCGAGGCACCGGAGGGGTTTTAATGTATTGCCCGCGCCTGTAAAGCTGAGAAAGAGTGGGTATGACCCCTCTGATACGGAAACTGAGTGGCCAGAGAGTCCAAGGCGAGAAATGAGCGCTGGAGTTCGAGTGTCGAGGAAGGCTAGCCCTTTCAAGCTAAGTCGGAGAACCTTGTCGTCTAGATTTGAGTTTGATAACTCTTCCCCTGTGAAGCTAGCTGGTGGAAGCCCAGTTAAAAGGAGGCATAGTAAATCCCCTTACAAGGGCCGTAGAGATGGGAACGATGATGTTGCTCCAATTACTTTATCAGATTTGCGTAGAAATATTAGTCCTATGGGAGGTTATGCCAGACATGTTTCTCCTTATAAAGAAGGGGAGCCTAAAAAATTTAGTCCGATAGAAGGTCGTACCAGACATGCTTCTCCTTATAAAGAAGGGGAGGGACGCAAGTTGAAAGAAGGTGTTGACGGGATTGGAGGCTCAAGCAGAAGACAGAATCAACGACCTAGTGTCCAACAGTTTGAAATTGAGGAAAGACTTGCTCAACATCATGATTTAAGGAGACCAAGTGAGGTTTCCAACTATAGACATAGAGCATCATCGAATCCACGGACAAGGAATATAGACCAGTTGAATGGTTTTGATCATGAAGAGAAAAGGTCTGGGAGAACTCCATCACCATTATCTAGAAATCAGAGTAGGAATGAGAAGGAAGTGACTCAGCTGCATGTTCCTTCAGCTGGTGAAATGAACGAAATGATTGCCCAAGCAAAACATAGTAAAGGCATTGCCTGCCCTGACCCACAATATGAGATTACTGATTCCATTGGCGATCTTTTCTTTTCTCGTGATCACACTTCCCTCAGTAGGCAGAAGGACGTACTGAAGTCAAAGATGGTTAACGGCAGAGATACGACACCTAATCAAAGAGTGAGAGCAAATGGTGGTTATGAGATTAATCATATACGGAATCCATCTGGGTCAGCTTTATCAAGATCTACTAGCAGACAAAGTAGTGGTAGAATTAGTAGTACGAGTAGTAGAATGAGTGATGTCAGTGAAATGACAACTGATAGCATGAGGAACTTCACAGCCAATAGAAGGAAAGTGCAGTCAGAGACTTGGTTTGGCTGTATGAAGAAGGAATCATTCAGAAAATCTGCAAAGTCACCTGAACGTAAGCGAGCTTTTGATGAAGCATCGTTCATCAGGAAGGCATTTGTTGTTGAAGAAATAAGACAATTTTGGGCTGACAAATACCAACCTGCTTCACTGAATGGATTCTCTTCCCACAGAAAGGAGGCTCAGCTTCTGAAGGAACTTGTAAGTAATTTACGGGGTCGAAGGGTTTGATAATATCGTATAGATATAAATGTCTCTCACATATATGCCAGCAATGGTTGGGCTTTAAGGACTCTAGTCCCGGGCTCTTCAATTAAAGTATATAATTCATGGGACTAATGTCAACTTCGTTTTGTATCTAGGTATCCCAAGATGCTTGTCCTCATATCTTACTGAGGGGCCCATCTGGTTCTGGGAAGAGATCGCTAGTCATGGCACTCCTGCGCGAAATATTTGGGGATGCATCTTGGAATGTATGTCAAAACCCTTCTGAGAGTTCTAATCAATTCATAGATTTTTTTCTTTTGATCCTTATATCAGTTTTCATCGTTTTCCGGGACAGATATCTCACGAGATAAGGTACTTCCACATTCAGGTAAGCAGGTTGTTATCACCACCGTAGGCACCTTTCAGAATTACTAGTTCACTATCATATTAGCAGGCAAGCTGTGTGTGTAGCTTGTAATGTTTTGCTCTCCTCGGCCCGAACAGTTCTAGTGTGCTTTCCCGATTGCCTGTAATTATTGTAGTTAGGTACCACAAAAAATGATTCACGGTTACACGATTTAGACTTCGGTGCTTATGTGAAACTCTACACATCCTTGTGTACAGTTGTAATCATGCAATTGAGAATGTATGTATTTAACCATTTCGCGCTGGTTAGAAATTGAGTCAAAATTCATAGTTATCTTGAGACTCTTTTTTTTCGATTCATAAGTGGTCGAAACCACCAAAAAAAGATACACTGGTACACCTGAATGTGTCGAAACACTTACAACTGAATGTAAATATGAGCATAGTTATCTTGAGACTTGCAAAAGAATGTTGCGACAGTAAGGGAATGGAACACGTAGTATAAGCTCATTGTGCTCAATGATTTGTTGAAATTCAAATTGAAGTTCAATGTTGCTTTCCTCAGCAGGATAAGAGGCCAACGAAAGTTCCTGTTCCGTTGACATTAAGTGCTCACCATGTTGAGCTCAATGTGAATTCAGATGTGAATGCTAGGTATGCTTTTATGGCTTTGGTCAAAGAAATAAGCAACAGCTATGCAGTTACTCCAGAAGTCAGTATCGCTAATCTCAAGGCAAACTATAAAGGTGTGGGTTACATGCGTGTATTGAGTAATCATGTATACATTTCATGGCACACGTGTAAGTTTGTCGTTGTTTTATTTGTTTTTAAAATGTGGTCTTTGTACTGGTTTCAGTTATAGTTCTTTATGATGTCGACAAAGCACCAGAGAGCATACAACACTTGATAAAATGGGTTATCGACTGTTATTCGGATGCTTGTAAACTCATACTCTGTTGCGGAGATGATATAAGCATACCAGAACCAGTCAAAAATCGTTGCAAAGTCATCCCTGTAGATGCTCCGGGAACCAATGAAGTAAGTGGTGTCGATGAAACTACCGACTATAATGATATACCATACAGCAATGAGTACCTTTGAACTAGCTTTATGTGCCGATATTAAGTATTCGATACAGGGTATGTAGAGTTATGGACTTGTCGAACTGGTACCCAAACGGGCAGAGTGTTTTTTTTTTTTTTATGAACCAAACGGGCAGGGTTGAGGTGAAAATTTTGGAGCATAAACATTAACTATCTCGTCTAGGAATATTTTATGATTTCACGTGTCAATGAGGTATTGTCTGCTTCGTGCATCACCGTCTGATTATTGAACATGTTTCAGGTCATAGAGGTTCTCATACAAATTGCAAGCAATGAGGAACTTAGTCTACCCAAGAGCTTTGCAACTAGGATTGCTAACAAATCAAAGCAAAACCTGAGAAAAGCAATTATGGCTCTTGAAGCTTGCAAAGCAAATAAGTAAGCATTTAACAGATACCTAAACAAACTTTTTTGATTTTACAACCACCTTGCAAGGAAACAACAATGCGCCTAAACTAACTGGACTCGTCCCCATGAGACCCTCACTAAGCAACCTTAAAAATAGAAATCACAAGAAAAGGTGCATCATACAATCTGTTATATTTTCTGTAGTTACCCCTTTCTTGATGATCAACCAATTCCACTTGGTTGGGAGGAGGTAGTTGTGGAAGTTGCTGCGGATATTCTAGGTGATCCATCGCCCAAAAGGTACTTTGTCCATTTTTTCGTAAAGCAAAATTACTTTTGGATATCCTAGTTTTATTTATCGAAATCTGTTTGAAGCAACTAAAAGAAGGGAACGAGAGTTGTGGAAGAGTGTCAAAAAATTGAAGCTTGTTTTCGTAGTAAGGATAAGTTTTATGCAGTACCTTATGTATTTATCTCTTCGATTTTTTTGATTGGCTTCACCGATGCTATTAACTAATGCTGTGTGAACCGTTCAAGTTCCAGCAAGATTTTAGTTGTTGTTCTTGTAAAGATTATTCATGTTTGGTCTTTGTTTACATCTTATGTTTCTTTTGTGCGCCAAACTTTGGGACAAGAAACATACATGTGAATAAGTATTTGAAACGTTATTCTGCAGAACTAGTGAAAAGCTAACCTTATGAAACAGAGCGCATCTCAAGAAATTGACTCTTTGAAAGCGTAGAAGACCAAAGTATGCTTATTGAACCAGTTGTCATTTTTTTAGGTTGTTTATCATTAGAGGGAAGTTCCAGAAGCTCCTTGTGGACTTCGTTCACCCAAAATTGATACTCCAGGTAAATCTTTGCAGTGGATGAATTCATTTATCCTTTTTTCTAGAAAACCGACTGTTTAATTAACAAATCAGATCTGCCATTTGTGCAGAAACTTGTTGAAGAGTTTTTGAAACGAGTTGATTCTAGTGTTAAAAGAGAAGTGTACTACTGGCACGCTTATTATGTAAGATTCATTCTTTCCCTGTTACTTTTTTAGACATGATTAAGTCCATAATTGCAGAAACAATAAACTCTCAGGATAAAAGACTTCCATCTGGGACAAGCGCACTGCTAAAACTCGAAGGTCTGTTGCTCTTACCAAAATACAAGTCGTTACATTGTTCTCAGGCTTAGACCTGATTGATACTAACTGCTCCATAACATAATACTAAGGACAAGTTCTTTTGATAATTGTAGTAGCCTTTACAATTGAGTTAGTATTTTATTTTTCTGATTTTCTCTTGAGCTTTACTGTCAGGTGACGATCTTGTAGACGTAAGATGACTTGCTATTGTAGCTCTGAGCTTGACAACATGACCATGCTAGTAATCAATTGACCTGTTTTTTCTCTCCTGTATGCAGAATTTGTGGCGAAGTTTATGAGCATGTATCGGAAAAGTTTCACCAACCATGGCATTTGAAGTACAGAGATATTGGGTCGTGTAGTTTACATCATCAAGTGGTCAGAGGTAATAAGAATGCGCAGTATGTACCAAGTACTCCTAGTTTCTGTTTGTGTATTGTAGCTATGTTGCTACCTACTACTTTCTGCAATCGTCTTTGAGGAATATAGTACCACGGCCTCTGACAGTTTTCATGGACACATAATACTGTATGTAGAGAATTGGTTTTGGTTACTCGTGTACGTCGTGGTCCATGTCTTTGTTACATAGAAGCTTCTTGTGATACTAGTTATGAATCAGAATAATCTTGCTGGATGTACCTGATCCAATTCTTTTGTCACAAAATTACATTATCAAGTTGTTACTTACACACCAAAAGTTGTAAGATTTTCAATCTTGAAAAGATGAAAAAGTTTAGGAAGATAAACAGCATTACGGTCCTCTCCCCCACTTTTTTTTCTTGATGGAGAGAGCTTTAATTTGTCCTCCACTCTATTTAAAAAACTACTACTAGTTAATTGTAGAAGCATCCATACTTGTAATACCATGATTTGCTCTTCAAAGAATACACTAATCCTGTTCCATTTGTGAATCAATTCAATTTTTTTAATGCATTATGTGTTCTAGGTGGCTTATAGGACAGTGAGTTTTGGAATTTAGAATATCAATATCTAGAATTTTTTATAAAAATATTGCAAGTTAAAGGTTAAACACCGGTAGCATTTTTACTTCAGCAGTTGCTGCTGTTGGGAGCAATTTCTAGGTTCACTTTTAGCAACAACAGTTAGCAGACATGCTAAATCAGAGCATCTCTGTCAGCAGCTGCTGCTAAAAAATAAAAGTGTGACATACTTCGTCAAAAATGACAAATCAACCATACGACGAGATTTAATCTCATCCGTCCAAATGATCAAATCAATGGTTGTTATTGATTTGTATTTTTTTTTACAAAATATGATGTTTGTATTCGATCTTTTTTCTAAATTTATAGTATTTCACAGAAAGGGATGTGGTTTAACAGATATAATCTTGATCGAATGATCGGGAGGTCGACGGTTCAAATTCTCCTAAATGGCATGCACCTCATGTAAATTTGTATTAATGTTCAAACCATAAGTTCATATTCATAGATAACACCAAAAAACAATCAATTTTTTAAAAAACTTTCATGGTAAAAACGATCAGTTTTATTACCATATATCCTCGTTTATTTTGTTTGAGTCTCAGTTCTCTATGGGATTTTTATTGAGTTTTTTTGTATGAAATATCTTTGGAGAATGTTTCTATCAAGTTGAAATTTTGGAAACAAAAATCCGATACAACTAAAAAAATTTATATAAATCGAGCAAAACTTGGGTAATGATATATTAATGCATTGAAAGGGGAGCGTTCGTTTGAGAACCCATTAAAATTCAAAAAAATTGAGAACTCAAATGTTACTATTAGATCATGATGAATCTTTGAATGTTTTTTTTTGAATGTGCATGTAACACATTTCCAAAAAGTATAGTCAAACTTGGTGGTTTTGACTTTGCATTGAATGCAACTTTGAATTTGCACATGGGACATGTGTCACCGCCGGAATGACTTCATAATGCATTTTGGAAGGTGAAGATTGGAGACTCAAGTTCTCGAGAAAAAAAGATGGGTCTCGTTTGAGCGCTTCTCCGCATTGAAATTTTATACTTATGAGTGTGGTTTCGGTAAAAACCAGATTTAAATATAAAAAATTATAAACCTCCTCAAAAGTTGACACATGACATATTTTTTGAAATTTCGTAATCCAATACGGAGAGACAATATAGTCTTTTGATATTTTCGTAATTAATTAAGTTTAATTCAATTAATTCAAAGCATAATATTCAGACTTAACATAATGTTCAGAATGATAATATTCAGAGTTGATCGAAATTTCGTAATCCAACACGGAGGGGCAATATAGTCTTTTGATATTTTCGTAATTAATTAATTTTAATTCAATTAATTTAAAGCATAATTTTCAGACTTAACATAATGTTCAGACTGATAATGTTCAGAGTTATGTGATAATGTTCGAACTTAACATAATAATCAGGCTTAAGCATAATGTTCAGCCATAAGGTATAATCTGCTGTTAACGCCGTTATTTTTTTAGGACTTTATACACTCGCATCTGTTATGTAAATAAGTCTGCTTTAATTTTTTTATTTACAAAAGTGCCCCAAATTAATATTGGTCGTGATTGTCAAGTGTCGAATTTTTAGGTGGTTTATAGTTTATATATTTAAATGTGGTTTGTATTTGATCCATTCTCCTATACTTATTTAAAACAAGTGCGATTAAGATAAAAACCACTATTATATATGAAAACTAAAAATCGGATTTCAAGCTGACATGTGTCCAAAATGTGTCGAAATCTCGGATATAACACGGAGGGGCATTATGGTTATTTCGCATATCTCGGAATGATCATACTTAACTTGGAATGATCAGACTTAATAATCAGACTTAAAACAGCAATATCCAGAATTAAACAGCAATGATCATACTTAAAACAGCAATGATCATACTTAAACAACAATGATCAGACTTAACTTGGAATGATCAGACTTAAAATAGCAATATCCAGACTTAAACAGCAATGATCAGACTTGAAACAGCAATGATCAAACTTAAACATCAATTATCAAACTTAAAACAGCAATATAAAGACTTAAACAGCAATATTCGGACTTAAAACAGCAAATATCCAGACTTAGACAGCAATATCCAAACTTAAAACAGCAATATCCATATTTAAAACAACAAATATCCATACTAAAGTTAAGTCTGCATATTACGGTAGTAATTTTTAGGACGATTATATCCTCGCATCTGTTATGTATTTTTAAATAAGTCTATTTTAATTTTTTTTATTTACAAAAAACGCCCCGTATTACAATTAGTCGAAATATACACGGGTAATATTTTATTGGGTTTTTAGTTTTTATTTATAACTGTGGGTTGTATTTGATCTATTTCCATTTAAAATTTTATACTTATTTAGGTAATTTAATGTACTGTATACTGAGAAAAGAGTTGGGATATCATGAGAAGCCTTTTTAGGTGATAAATGAGTAATTATCTCATCCTAGATCTAATTTAATCAATAGTTCAAATTAAACACTAATTACAACTAACAATCTATTTCTTAACCCTCGTCAAGGGTATTATAGTCTAATAGACACACTAAATTCGACCGACTCTATTGGAGACGACGACGACGACGCAATCGGTGCGGCGCCGAAGGGATTTCGTTGCGTCGGAAGCCATTGGAGAGATTGGGAATAATTTGAGAGACAACGACGATGATTTTGGTCGATTCGAAATTCGTAACTGATCAAATTTGTGACTGAGCAAAATTCGTAATTCGAAAATTGAAATTCGTAGCAACTAGTGACAAAGAATTCTACTTAAATGTGTAAGTTATAAAATGCGTATGTTATAAAAGTCACATTCGTACCAAAATGCGTAGGTTATTAAATACGTAGCATCCTCAATAACAATTCGTAGCCGCATTCGTACCAAAATGCGTAGCATCCTCAATCAATAACTACGTTTTTGACATATCGTTAAATTTATTACAATTCATTCAGGCTATGAATTATGTTGAAAACTATGCATTATATGCAATGCATGCAGTCTGAATCCGCTATGAATTATATGTTGAAAACTACGCATTATATGCAATGCATGTAGTCTGAGTCCACTACGCATTATATGCAATGCATGCAGTCTGAGTCCGCTACGAATTATATGTTGAAAAACTACACATTATATGCAATGCACCAACCCAGATCGTGAAAAAATGCACCATCAATGACGAAAAATTTAGAAACAACGTAGATGATGGATAATTGTCATAACACGAGTGCGAAAAATCAAATTCTCGGATGCAATCGAAGATCAAACATGCGCATAAAACCGATCGAACGTGTGCGTAAAAATAGGATCCGGATACGAAGAATATTTCACTGGGCAAAATGACGCTTGTACCCTTACAGTCAAATTTAATACGTAATTATATGTAGATTATTTCAAAATTTAAGGCCCTTAAATCTTCAATCGAACGCTTGCTATTATTTCTCATTTCTCATGAGATTAAGTGTTTCTCATGTGGTCCTCATTCACTCATAAATTAACAACTTCATAATTTCATATCTAACTATTTTTGCCTTATTTAAATAATAAAAGGATTCTCATCATTTGTTGATTTTTTATAAAATGGGTGGAACACTCAAAATATCATAAGTGCATATAACGTCTTATCATCTAGTACATATATATAGGTCATCTTGGGTATTTTATCGTTGTAAGACACGACATGTTTATCTTGACGGCCGACGGAAGCATCCACGAGGGATGTAGGAAACAATTCTCACAAAATGGCGAGAAAATTGTCATGGATGGGACTTGAACCCTCAACCTTGTAAAAACAAACTTGAAATTCTTTCACTAGAACACATCCCTGTTGACTCATCATTTGTCCATTAGCTTGGGTTGACGTAGGATGAACACCTATTTTCAATGCTTAGCATTTTCCGTAGAATTTAAGCAAGTTTATTCGGTTGACACTGATTAAAGCTTTAAATTCGATTGTAGTGTATTTAATTCAAAATGACAAGTACTGGTCCCAGTGAATCAAGCCGCAATCAAATTATTTTTCACAAATAAATCAGCGGCTGACTGACGTTGACCTAATTGGACCGGCTGGTCAGCCAAAATGTCCTTAAAAAAAGAAGTTAATTTCATGCCCATAAATAGTTCGCCATCTTTTTCCCCACTTTCATTTCATCACTCTGCTTCCAGAATCATCTTCAACAACCCTCTGATCAATTTTATCTCTGCTCGTCTCTGATCCGTAAGTTTCATCACTTGTTGGCTTCGATTTTGTGTTACCGTTGATGCTTTAGGGTTTGATCGTACTTCTTTTAGCGAAAAGTCGTGGCTATGCAGAAATCCACTCGTGTCTCTGACTCGAATTGATCGGCTGGTGCCTTGTTAAATGATTTAGTAATCTTTCGTTGGTAGTTTGCGATTCGTGTCCATTGCGCCGTCTGACAGTGACAATATATACATGTTGATGCAAGTTTGGTTGCTTTTGATTAGTGCTATTTTTACTGATGAATCTTGTTGTTTGTTGTATATTCTTATCTTTTTTTTCAAGTTGGATATGGCTAGCAACAACGGAGAAGTAAATGAAAGGTCTGTCTGCAAGGTGAACCTGAATGAAAGAATTATCGCCTCCATGTCTCACAAATCTGTTGCAGCTCACCCCTGGCATGACTTAGAGATCGGTATGTTTCTTGTCTCCAGTCCACTGGTGTCACTAATTAATAATCAATGTGTGAGCAATTTATTTTGCCTATTAACTGGTTGTCGGTGAATCTAACCAACAAAATACATATTTTATGTATTCTTTCTGTTTAAAGATTTTACATAATAAAAAATTGGTTTCTTTGTATACAGGACCTGGAGCTCCAGCTGTCTTCAACTGTGTAAGTATATAATCTTACGTATTAACGTTGTTCTTGACTATCATTAACATGCTAGTGTGGCTGCTGTATGAGCAGAGATAAAATTGATCTTGGTGATCCTAAGTTTCTGTACCACGTAATTAAGTGGAGTCAGTTAAATGATGTGGTAAGTTTCTCCTATGATGTGTGAAGTCCTCAGTCTTTTGTGTTTTTCTTTAGGTTGTTGAAATTGGGAAAGGAAGCAAGGTCAAATACGAGCTGGACAAGAAAACTGGTCTGATCAAGGTATCATAGCTTGACTTCGAGTTTCATTGTCCACTCTCGGAAAGAGATTGTTTCATGTTTTTTTATCCGTCAAGTCCGCATTAATATATATAAGAGTTAACAGAGGAGGTATTTTGTAGGTTGACCGCGTCCTTTACTCATCAGTGGTTTATCCCCACAACTATGGTTTCATTCCAAGGACTCTTTGCGAGGACAGTGACCCGATGGATGTTCTGATATTGATGCAGGTAAATTTCGAGTCAGTTCCTTGCTCATGTGCAATAAACCAGCACATTCGTTATTATTTCGGTACTTATTTTACTAGCTTTATTGTTTATATTATGTATGCTTGAGATGCATCCTTACAGCTCTTCGCGATCAAATATGGTTTTATTGACAGTGCCAATTGACTCAAAACTCTTTACTATTTCCAGGAACCTGTGCTGCCTGGGACATTTCTTCGTGCACGCGCCATTGGACTAATGCCAATGATTGATCAGGTAATGGTGTGGTAGCTTTGGTCTGTACACTTAAGAATTTTATCCGAAGCACTTACATGGATTAATATTAACATTTCAGGGTGAAAAGGATGACAAAATCATAGCAGTCTGTGCTGATGATCCTGAGTTTCGCCACTACACTGACATCAAACAGCTTTCCCCACATCGTCTTGCTGAGATCCGAAGATTTTTCGAGGACTGTATCCTTTTTTTTTTCCCAAGCACACAACATCTTTTATGAAGCATAAATTGACACACAAAAACTGGCAATTTATTTATCCGCTCTGTTTGCGTTCCTTTAACCCGAGTATCAAATACAGACAAGAAGAATGAGAACAAAATTGTTGAGGTGGAAGACTTCTTGCCAGCGGAACCTGCAGTTAATGCAATCGAGTACTCAATGTAAGTTTAGCGTCACAAAATATGTTTTCGCAAATTTTTCTACACAGTAACGATCCTCGTGCACCTTGTATTGCAGGGATCTTTATTGTTCTTACATTGTTGAGACTTTGAGGCTTTGAATCTCATAGATGGACGAACTGTCAGTCCTGGAGCTGCACCGCATTTCCTTGCAATTTAGCAATTAAAGCAACGGACATGCATCGCTAGTCCTTCAGTTGTGCTTGCCTAATTTATAGGTTGAAGGTTTCCTAAATTATATAAGGGCTTGTAATGCTCAATCTTGTCATGGATGAAGATCAAAAAAAAAAAAAAAATCTTGTCGTGGATGGTTGAACTGTTAGTAGAAATATGCAATGGAATGTTACTCTCACCCTAGTCCGGTGAGATTTAGGGCTGTAAATTAGTCGATACACTCGCGAGCTGGTCGTGAACAAGTTCGGTCAAGTTCGATCTTAAACGAGTCGAGCACGAGCATCACTTTCATGCTCGTTTATTAAATGAGTCAAGTACGAGTTAACTAGTGATCGGCTCGTTTATGTCTTGAACAGCTCGTTTATATGTTTGTTATTTGCTCGATTATTTATGAGTTATAATTCGATTATTAGTTGATTAATAGAGGTGTGTAAAGATTGTTAGGGCATCCGTAGTAAGAGAGTAATGGGCAATGAGCAAAAATAGTATTTTTCCATAAAAGTAATGTAGGACGTAGAGCAATGAGCAAAAATGGCTCTTTGCTCTATATATTTTAACGCAACAAGAGAGCAAAGAGCTATGTGCAAAAATAGCAATCTCTCTATATTTTATTCTGGAGCAATGAAAGCAAAAAGTAATACTCATAACCATTCAATTATCCGGCATTATCACTTTTATTATTTCATTTTATGTTTTGTCCCAAAATTCTTTAATTTTTCTGATTTTTTATTTTTTTATTTTTTGAATTTGAATAGTTGGATGTCCGTCTAACGTTCATTTTATGACATTTTTTATTTTTATTTCTTTTAAAACCAACAAAAAGTTAGTTTTATTCTCTCTATTTTAAAATATGCATGCGGGGCCTCACTTATTGCTTTCCTTTCTAATACCCTCTCCATTACTGCTCACCTATCAAGTATTGATTTTTGCTCACCTACTGCATAAGAGCAATAAGTAATAAAATCTCTTTATTATTGTTTATTGCTCCCCTTGGTGTGGATGCCCTTAAGTTGCTAGTTGTTTGATAAACTAATTGAAGGGAATATACTCTTTAAACAATTTGTTTCTTGAGCACAAAAATGTTTATGCTGGATACGAGTGTTGTCGCGTTGCTATGCTCCAGACTCATTTGGGCACATGAAAAAACCAAAGTTGTTTCTCATCGTCGCACACCGACTACATCTGCAATGTTTGGTCCATTAATGAGTATAAAAAGAGGTAAAATGCTACAGCTAAATTCAAACCTGATTAACTTCTAGGCGAGCTTTGGACTGATGTATAGCTTGCCAACGACTATGCTTATGTTACTGCTCGATTATGGCTCGATTGTAATCAATTTTCGAGCTGAATTGAGATGCTCGTTTAGGGTTCGAGCTGAGCACGAGTTTCTTCAGAATTTGTCGAGCCGAATTTGAACTTAGGCTCGTCGAGTTCGAGCTTAGTGTCTATAACTATATGTAATCGAGCCGTGCTGCGTGGATATCAATACATATGATCGCCATAAAAAAATGTTACTTGCATTGATCTTTTTTTTTTGATGGGAATACATTTCGTACAGGAATTGGACACTATCGAAACAATGACTCAATCCTAGCACATTTGAAAGAAATGAAGCTCAGGCCACAGCGGCACCCCATCAAAAATATTACTTGCATTGATCTTGGATACTTGCAGAATAGATAAATGATGAATTTAACTCAATTATTTTTAAAGTAAATTGAACTGTTAGAGGTAATTGAGTAAATTTTTATAGTCATTTATCCTTGAGGATTTAACTTTTTCTATAGCATACTTTTTTGGGAAAAGTACGTATTGGCTCCTTGAACTAATGATCTTTTCCAATTGAAGATCCAAACTATCAATTTTTTCAATCAAGGGCAAAATAAAAAAATAAATTGACAAATTTTCAAACACCAACCACCGTGGCTACATTGTGATTAAATTGCTAACTCGATCATATGATTTCCATTAATAACGACTCAATAAAAAGGTCTATTAGTGTTAAAGAAGAAAGATCGATTCAACACGTTAAGGGTTTATGAAGAGATCGTCGAATTATTTTCAACGAAATTCACATGATTAAGTTCGCAATTTAATCACGATATATCCACGGTGCTCGGCATTCGAAAATTTGTCAAATTACTTTTTATTTTTTCCTTGTCAATTGAAAAATGCCAGTTCAAAAGCACGAATGTGTACTTTTCCATAAAATTTTTATACTAAAACCTTAAATGCCATGTCGGTGCAGTTTGTCGGAATCATATCAAAACGTCGTCGTTTTGCGAAGTGAAGACAAAAATGTGATGTTTACGTGTCGATAATCTATTGGTTAGTGTTTGTAAATACAGAAGACTCGACTGCAGAGAATCACTTTAAGCATCTGGACGGTTGTCGCCACACGCTGTTCTTCTCTCCATTTCTCGCTTTGGTTTCTCAGTTAATAGCTGAAGAAGTAGAAGAAGAGCGTCCAAAGTTGGAAGTGTTACTGAGGAAAATTGTGATGGGGACGCTTGGAAAAGCCATCTACACCGTCGGATTTTGGATACGCGAATCAGGTCAAGCCCTAGATCGTCTCGGCTGCCGCCTCCAAGGAAACTATTACTTCCAAGAGCAGCGTGAGACCTACTTCCCAGTATCCAATTCCTTTCGATCTCTTTCTCGTTGATATTTCATAAATATGATTAGGATAGTCAATCGGAACTCAATGCAGCTGAGGCTAACTAGGCTTGGAGATTTCGTTTTTTTTTTTTCATTCGTTGAGTCGTGATTAGGTTTTTGTTGAATTTTGAGATGCAATATATTGATGACTGAGAGATTCGAATTTTGAGAGTTATATTTTGATGAAGGCTAAAGAGACTTTTTTTTTCTTCTTCATAATTTGAGCAGTGTCTAGGCATAGGACTTTGATGAACATATTTGACAAGGCTCCAGTAGTGGATAAAGAAGCATTTGTGGCTCCAAGTGCATCTATCATTGGAGATGTTCAGGTGGGACGGGCTTCTTCCATTTGGTATGGAAGTGTCTTGAGAGGTAAGCAACATGCCGTTTAAAAAATTTCGCTTCAATTGTGTTTTTGTAGCTATTTACTTGAGTGCCTCCTTACTCATGCTCTCGCTTTCTTTTATGATGCATGTCATGGTATTGTATATTTCTTGAGTTTTTGCATGTATCACTGGTTGAAACTGAATTCTCTTTGCTCTTCCAAGGTTATGTTTCACTCATCATGAGGTGTTAAATGAGTTTAGGTGTCTTGAAATGGATAGATGCGTGAAAGATGATGAACTGAAGTGAAACTGTGTTTTTTAGTTGATATTCCTGGACAGTAGAAAAGTTTCATCTCTTCAAAACTGCTTCAATAAAAAAAAGCTGGTACTGGATCTCTCTAGATGGAAGAGCGATCTAATTATACTTATCCATCAGCCAGCCTTGTTCTTTATCCGATTCTATTGATTGATTAATAGGCTAAGCCTGGAAGGTCCCATTTCCATCTTCTTGAAAGATTAAAGAGGCAAATTCTTTTCTCACACCCTTGTTCCTTGATGCAGGTGATGTAAACAACATCAAGATTGGATCTGGGACCAACATACAAGATAACTCCCTTGTTCATGTCGCTAAGTCCAATCTGAGCGGGAAAGTTTTGCCAACGATCATTGGTGACAATGTAACTGTAGGTTAGTATGTTTTTGTGGTTTAGCTTGGAAAAGTGGTGTTGAAAATCCTGGAGTTTAATGATGGTTGACATTGTGGAACAGGTCATAGTGCCGTCCTACACGGTTGCACTGTCGAAGATGAAGCTTTCGTTGGAATGGGTGCAACCCTCCTTGATGGGGTTCATGTGGAGAAACATGGAATGGTCGCTGCTGGGTCCCTTGTAAGGCAGAATACAAGAATACCAAGTGGAGAGGTGAGCCTAACCATATTTTGTATGGAAATGGGAAATTGAAAATATTTTAATGGATAAGATTACTTTTCAAGTAGCTGATGATGCCATTTCAAATAAACCTTTCAGACCTTTTAAAACAATAATATTGTATTTGTTGATTATCGTTTAAGTTGCATGCACGTAGGACAACAGTCCCATATTCTCACTTATTTATCTTCCTTTTGAGACTTCCACCCACCTGTTGTAAATGTCTTGCGAATTTAGCCCAATGTTAAAGTTTTATATAGTGAAGCGTGAACTGTAATATACAACTATATCCCGTAGACATCGTCTCATTTCGAGGTTTTTATTATAAAAAATACTATTTGTGGGTTTTCCAGGTCTTTTTTGCTCTCTTTTGATTGTATTGTCTGGTCTGCTTTAAACTGTTTGTTTATTTTATTCTATAGAAATCTAAACTCCAAGATACATACACTTTTATTTTTGCATACAAAGTTCCGTCAGTTTGAAATAGAGCCTCATCACTTTATAGGATTTAAATTTATACATAAAATGCGACAGGTCACATTTGGTGCATTGTATATCACTTAAGTTGGAATTTTCCAATGATTCACGTATCGTTTGCTTCAATCGTTCACCTCCGGAATTTATTAAGCTAACAATACTTAGAACTGAAATCTTAGAATGATACGTTAACGCTTATCACGTCTATACTTAATTTTTACGAACTATTGCTATCAATTTTTTTAGCGTAATCCACTGAATATCATAGTGTACATCTCTATCCATCATGATCCATTTTTATACACCCAATTTTTAGCCTTCGCTGTTGTTAAATAAATTTTAAATAACCAATGTGTAATATCCGGAAGAAAAATAAATAAATATATATAAATAATTGACATTAAATACAATTAAAATTAGTTGAAATTTGTGGAATTGGATTTAATTATAAGAGAATTCAGGTGTGATTGACTAAGTAAATAACATATTTGGCGTGTAAAAGAAGTTAGAGATAAGGATGGGTGGTTGAAGATAAATCGTAAGATTTTCTAAAATTTTGCTAAATAAAATTTGGTTGATATATATATATAATCAAATTGGCTAGGGTTTAGAAACAGAGAAGAAAAAAAGCGACAGACAGAGGAAGACGAGGAGAGGTGACTTTGACATCTTGAGTGGAAGGTAAGCTGGGGGTTAGTTAGGATTTAAATTGTTCTTAATCAAATATGATGATCTGGTCAATTAGGGTTAACAGACGATGATGGTGTGTTGAGGATCAATTATGTAGGAGATGTGGTCTCGTTAATGTATCATGAATTGATTAGATTGGGCACTGTGAAAAAGAGATATAATAAGGAAGAAGGATTTTGCCAGTTGGCCGGTATCAAGGTGTGATGATGTTTAATGGTGAACAATAAATAAAGACAATAGATAAGAGGGTGGTCATAGTAATAAGTTTAATTAGTATCTTCTTTAAGGATTCAACTAGATAGTTTTGTTTATTAGTAATCTTAATTGAGATTAGATCGGACAGACTCAAATGTGTTTGGTTTGTGATAATTAGTTCATGTGAATTTGAGAGTGTACTTACATGCTGTTTTAGGTAACGTGAGCGGGACAAGAGATCGAGCAGATTGATTATGCATTTAATTGAGGTTAAAAGGTCTATCGTTAAAGGTGAGTGGTTAATATGTTTAATTATGATACGTTATTTATATGACATGTGATATTGAATTGTTTGTGTGATTTCGAAAGTGATGAAAACGAAACCCCTCGTCTTGCGAAGACGTTAAATACAAGTGGTGTGTATTGACATGCGGTTGAATGGTATGATTACGTGATTTATGTGGAGTACTTTGATATGCATATATGTGCAGCATTGCATACACGATATGCATTACCATGGCCTTGTTAGAGTGTCATACGGCCCGCTAGGTTACGGCCCGCCAGGTCACGTCCTGGTGGCAAAATGGGTTTGGGCCTGGTGGCAAAATGGGTTCGATGACGGTGCCATACGACCCGCCTGGTGAATAGCCAGGTGGTCAAATGGGTTGATGGCGGGTAGTACGATCGATCGGGTTATTCACACGTTATTGCATATGTTATTGTGATGTGAAACTTGGAGTATGTGATTGTGGGCATGTGCTTTTGAATATGGTTGTTGTAATTAAGTGTATTAATTATTCACTGAGTCTCCCCAGACTCACCCCCCCTCTTCCCCATCTTTTTCAGATAAGTGAGTCGTTAAGTCGGGAGCTATCTATCATCTTTCGAGGACGTTCTTTTCACGTATGGTGCCACACAACCAGTCATCCAGTTGAAGTTATTTTATTTATCTAGTTATTCCATTTTCTGTTAGACATGTCGCTCCGTTGTACTTTGGGTAGGATGTTAGTAGTGACTTGTTACAATATATTTCCAGTTGTTTATTTCATATTGGTTACGTTACTTAAAATGCACGTATTCGAGAGTAAGTTTTCAGTTTAGAAGTGAGTGAGAGGCTTGCTTGGCAATGGGTCAAGTGCCGGTCTCGGCCTAGATTTTGGGTCGTGACAAAGTTGGTATCAGGAGCTTAGGTCGGTCCCTATAGTACACGGAGCTAGGACTTGGTAGACTTTTGATTATGGTAGTGAAGCGCGCCACCGCCATAAACAACATTCTGCTAGGACCTTTAGGGAAATTCTTTTTTTGATTCAGTTATGTCTTCCGCTTGAATTCCCAATTCTTATTGGTCTTAATTCCTTCATATAGATTGTGATGGCACCGAATTCCCGTAGGTCATCTCGTGTTCGTAGTAGGGGCGCTTCCCGAAATGCTAGTGATAGTAATGTTGGCAGAGGTGATGATACTCGTGATACTGAGGGACATATTCCGACAGTTGTACCTGGTGGGACTCGGACGAGGAGAGGATCTCATAGCGCACCAGCGACTACTCCTCCCGTGGAACAGAATGCGCCGCAACCCGCACTATCTGACGTTGTGAGCACTATGCAAGGTCTAATTCAGGTTCTGAGTCGAATGGCCCCACATAATGTTGCTACAGGACAGCCAGTTGTGCAGCAAGCTCCAGCTCCTGTCGTCCAGCAGATTACAGATGACGGCGGGATTAAGTTGGATGAGTTTCTGAGGCATCAACCACCGACTTTTAGTGGTACTGACGCGAAGGATGACCCTCGGACGTTCATCGATCAGACTCAGCGTCTTTGTCACGTCTTGCATTGTCCGAGTTGGAGATCTGTTGAGTTGGCATCTTTCCGACTTCAGGGTGTTGCCTCATCTTGGTTCGATAGTGTGATGGTCGGCAGGGATGCACATCAGCCACGAATGGAGTGGGAAGAATTTAAGACGTTATTCCTGGATAGATTTCTACCTGTCAGCGTGAGAGAATTCAGGGCTAGGGAGTTTGAGACATTGGAGCAGGAGGGCATGAGTGTCACTGATTATGCGAACAGGTTCACCGTCTTATCGGTTTATGCCCCACATCTGGTGTCGACAGATGATATGCGTGCCAAGCGGTTCATTTCAGGTTTACAAGACTCTATCTTTCATTCCATGGCCAGTGCTGAATTTTCTAGCTTTTCTAAGGCAGTGGATAAAGCTCTAGCTATTGAAGCCAGGCTGTTGCAGGCTAGAGCTGCTCGTGAGCAGAAGAAGAGGCCTCGTGAGGATTCCGATATAGAGAGTTACTATGATCGCCCAGTTGAGTTTCGAGGTGGTAGACATCAACATAGCCAGAGAGGAGGTCATCAGTCTCAGACATCATATTCAGATGATAGGATGATCTCGCAGGATGATGGACGACATGCACATAGTTCTAATGGAATTAGTGGACAGCCTAATTCTACTTCATCTAGTCAGTCGAGAATTCCTTGTAAGACATGTGGACGTGCTCATAGAGGAGTTTGTTACAAGGAGACCCGAGCTTGTTTTCGTTGTGGCCAGAAGGGACACTATATGAGTCAGTGTCCGATCCGTGAAGCTAGTATACAGTATTTGACAGCTCGTCCAGGGTATTCGCATGCCTCAGTTATGGACTCGTATGATGTATCGCGTGATGCTGGAGGTCAGCATGTGATGGGTGCTTCAGTAGCACAAGCTGGATTAGGAGAGTTTAGACAAATTCCAAGGCAGATAGAGGGCAACCAAATTCAGAGACAAGAAGTAGGGAATCAAGTGAGAGTACAAGATATTCATACCCCTAATGCTGGGGCTACAGGTAAGACACTTTAAAATTCGAGGACGAATTTTTTTAAGGGGGGGTAGAATGTAATATCCGGAAGAAAAATAAATAAATATATATAAATAATTGACATTAAATACAATTAAAATTAGTTGAAATTTGTGGAATTGGATTTAATTATAAGAGAATTCAGGTGTGATTGACTAAGTAAATAACATATTTGGCGTGTAAAAGAAGTTAGAGATAAGGATGGGTGGTTGAAGATAAATCGTAAGATTTTCTAAAATTTTGCTAAATAAAATTTGGTTGATATATATATATATAATCAAATTGGCTAGGGTTTAGAAACAGAGAAGAAAAAAAGCGACAGACAGAGGAAGACGAGGAGAGGTGACTTTGACATCTTGAGTGGAAGGTAAGCTGGGGGTTAGTTAGGATTTAAATTGTTCTTAATCAAATATGATGATCTGGTCAATTAGGGTTAACAGACGATGATGGTGTGTTGAGGATCAATTATGTAGGAGATGTGGTCTCGTTAATGTATCATGAATTGATTAGATTGGGCACTGTGAAAAAGAGATATAATAAGGAAGAAGGATTTTGCCAGTTGGCCGGTATCAAGGTGTGATGATGTTTAATGGTGAACAATAAATAAAGACAATAGATAAGAGGGTGGTCATAGTAATAAGTTTAATTAGTATCTTCTTTAAGGATTCAACTAGATAGTTTTGTTTATTAGTAATCTTAATTGAGATTAGATCGGACAGACTCAAATGTGTTTGGTTTGTGATAATTAGTTCATGTGAATTTGAGAGTGTACTTACATGCTGTTTTAGGTAACGTGAGCGGGACAAGAGATCGAGCAGATTGATTATGCATTTAATTGAGGTTAAAAGGTCTATCGTTAAAGGTGAGTGGTTAATATGTTTAATTATGATACGTTATTTATATGACATGTGATATTGAATTGTTTGTGTGATTTCGAAAGTGATGAAAACGAAACCCCTCGTCTTGCGAAGACGTTAAATACAAGTGGTGTGTATTGACATGCGGTTGAATGGTATGATTACGTGATTTATGTGGAGTACTTTGATATGCATATATGTGCAGCATTGCATACACGATATGCATTACCATGGCCTTGTTAGAGTGTCATACGGCCCGCTAGGTTACGGCCCGCCAGGTCACGTCCTGGTGGCAAAATGGGTTTGGGCCTGGTGGCAAAATGGGTTCGATGACGGTGCCATACGACCCGCCTGGTGAATAGCCAGGTGGTCAAATGGGTTGATGGCGGGTAGTACGATCGATCGGGTTATTCACACGTTATTGCATATGTTATTGTGATGTGAAACTTGGAGTATGTGATTGTGGGCATGTGCTTTTGAATATGGTTGTTGTAATTAAGTGTATTAATTATTCACTGAGTCTCCCCAGACTCACCCCCCCTCTTCCCCATCTTTTTCAGATAAGTGAGTCGTTAAGTCGGGAGCTATCTATCATCTTTCGAGGACGTTCTTTTCACGTATGGTGCCACACAACCAGTCATCCAGTTGAAGTTATTTTATTTATCTAGTTATTCCATTTTCTGTTAGACATGTCGCTCCGTTGTACTTTGGGTAGGATGTTAGTAGTGACTTGTTACAATATATTTCCAGTTGTTTATTTCATATTGGTTACGTTACTTAAAATGCACGTATTCGAGAGTAAGTTTTCAGTTTAGAAGTGAGTGAGAGGCTTGCTTGGCAATGGGTCAAGTGCCGGTCTCGGCCTAGATTTTGGGTCGTGACAAAGTTGGTATCAGGAGCTTAGGTCGGTCCCTATAGTACACGGAGCTAGGACTTGGTAGACTTTTGATTATGGTAGTGAAGCGCGCCACCGCCATAAACAACATTCTGCTAGGACCTTTAGGGAAATTCTTTTTTTGATTCAGTTATGTCTTCCGCTTGAATTCCCAATTCTTATTGGTCTTAATTCCTTCATATAGATTGTGATGGCACCGAATTCCCGTAGGTCATCTCGTGTTCGTAGTAGGGGCGCTTCCCGAAATGCTAGTGATAGTAATGTTGGCAGAGGTGATGATACTCGTGATACTGAGGGACATATTCCGACAGTTGTACCTGGTGGGACTCGGACGAGGAGAGGATCTCATAGCGCACCAGCGACTACTCCTCCCGTGGAACAGAATGCGCCGCAACCCGCACTATCTGACGTTGTGAGCACTATGCAAGGTCTAATTCAGGTTCTGAGTCGAATGGCCCCACATAATGTTGCTACAGGACAGCCAGTTGTGCAGCAAGCTCCAGCTCCTGTCGTCCAGCAGATTACAGATGACGGCGGGATTAAGTTGGATGAGTTTCTGAGGCATCAACCACCGACTTTTAGTGGTACTGACGCGAAGGATGACCCTCGGACGTTCATCGATCAGACTCAGCGTCTTTGTCACGTCTTGCATTGTCCGAGTTGGAGATCTGTTGAGTTGGCATCTTTCCGACTTCAGGGTGTTGCCTCATCTTGGTTCGATAGTGTGATGGTCGGCAGGGATGCACATCAGCCACGAATGGAGTGGGAAGAATTTAAGACGTTATTCCTGGATAGATTTCTACCTGTCAGCGTGAGAGAATTCAGGGCTAGGGAGTTTGAGACATTGGAGCAGGAGGGCATGAGTGTCACTGATTATGCGAACAGGTTCACCGTCTTATCGGTTTATGCCCCACATCTGGTGTCGACAGATGATATGCGTGCCAAGCGGTTCATTTCAGGTTTACAAGACTCTATCTTTCATTCCATGGCCAGTGCTGAATTTTCTAGCTTTTCTAAGGCAGTGGATAAAGCTCTAGCTATTGAAGCCAGGCTGTTGCAGGCTAGAGCTGCTCGTGAGCAGAAGAAGAGGCCTCGTGAGGATTCCGATATAGAGAGTTACTATGATCGCCCAGTTGAGTTTCGAGGTGGTAGACATCAACATAGCCAGAGAGGAGGTCATCAGTCTCAGACATCATATTCAGATGATAGGATGATCTCGCAGGATGATGGACGACATGCACATAGTTCTAATGGAATTAGTGGACAGCCTAATTCTACTTCATCTAGTCAGTCGAGAATTCCTTGTAAGACATGTGGACGTGCTCATAGAGGAGTTTGTTACAAGGAGACCCGAGCTTGTTTTCGTTGTGGCCAGAAGGGACACTATATGAGTCAGTGTCCGATCCGTGAAGCTAGTATACAGTATTTGACAGCTCGTCCAGGGTATTCGCATGCCTCAGTTATGGACTCGTATGATGTATCGCGTGATGCTGGAGGTCAGCATGTGATGGGTGCTTCAGTAGCACAAGCTGGATTAGGAGAGTTTAGACAAATTCCAAGGCAGATAGAGGGCAACCAAATTCAGAGACAAGAAGTAGGGAATCAAGTGAGAGTACAAGATATTCATACCCCTAATGCTGGGGCTACAGGTAAGACACTTTAAAATTCGAGGACGAATTTTTTTAAGGGGGGGTAGAATGTAATATCCGGAAGAAAAATAAATAAATATATATAAATAATTGACATTAAATACAATTAAAATTAGTTGAAATTTGTGGAATTGGATTTAATTATAAGAGAATTCAGGTGTGATTGACTAAGTAAATAACATATTTGGCGTGTAAAAGAAGTTAGAGATAAGGATGGGTGGTTGAAGATAAATCGTAAGATTTTCTAAAATTTTGCTAAATAAAATTTGGTTGATATATATATATATAATCAAATTGGCTAGGGTTTAGAAACAGAGAAGAAAAAAAGCGACAGACAGAGGAAGACGAGGAGAGGTGACTTTGACATCTTGAGTGGAAGGTAAGCTGGGGGTTAGTTAGGATTTAAATTGTTCTTAATCAAATATGATGATCTGGTCAATTAGGGTTAACAGACGATGATGGTGTGTTGAGGATCAATTATGTAGGAGATGTGGTCTCGTTAATGTATCATGAATTGATTAGATTGGGCACTGTGAAAAAGAGATATAATAAGGAAGAAGGATTTTGCCAGTTGGCCGGTATCAAGGTGTGATGATGTTTAATGGTGAACAATAAATAAAGACAATAGATAAGAGGGTGGTCATAGTAATAAGTTTAATTAGTATCTTCTTTAAGGATTCAACTAGATAGTTTTGTTTATTAGTAATCTTAATTGAGATTAGATCGGACAGACTCAAATGTGTTTGGTTTGTGATAATTAGTTCATGTGAATTTGAGAGTGTACTTACATGCTGTTTTAGGTAACGTGAGCGGGACAAGAGATCGAGCAGATTGATTATGCATTTAATTGAGGTTAAAAGGTCTATCGTTAAAGGTGAGTGGTTAATATGTTTAATTATGATACGTTATTTATATGACATGTGATATTGAATTGTTTGTGTGATTTCGAAAGTGATGAAAACGAAACCCCTCGTCTTGCGAAGACGTTAAATACAAGTGGTGTGTATTGACATGCGGTTGAATGGTATGATTACGTGATTTATGTGGAGTACTTTGATATGCATATATGTGCAGCATTGCATACACGATATGCATTACCATGGCCTTGTTAGAGTGTCATACGGCCCGCTAGGTTACGGCCCGCCAGGTCACGTCCTGGTGGCAAAATGGGTTTGGGCCTGGTGGCAAAATGGGTTCGATGACGGTGCCATACGACCCGCCTGGTGAATAGCCAGGTGGTCAAATGGGTTGATGGCGGGTAGTACGATCGATCGGGTTATTCACACGTTATTGCATATGTTATTGTGATGTGAAACTTGGAGTATGTGATTGTGGGCATGTGCTTTTGAATATGGTTGTTGTAATTAAGTGTATTAATTATTCACTGAGTCTCCCCAGACTCACCCCCCCTCTTCCCCATCTTTTTCAGATAAGTGAGTCGTTAAGTCGGGAGCTATCTATCATCTTTCGAGGACGTTCTTTTCACGTATGGTGCCACACAACCAGTCATCCAGTTGAAGTTATTTTATTTATCTAGTTATTCCATTTTCTGTTAGACATGTCGCTCCGTTGTACTTTGGGTAGGATGTTAGTAGTGACTTGTTACAATATATTTCCAGTTGTTTATTTCATATTGGTTACGTTACTTAAAATGCACGTATTCGAGAGTAAGTTTTCAGTTTAGAAGTGAGTGAGAGGCTTGCTTGGCAATGGGTCAAGTGCCGGTCTCGGCCTAGATTTTGGGTCGTGACACAATGTCTCCCCATAATAGCATTTTGATATGCCAGTTGTTGCTTATTCGAATTGCTATGTCCAGTTCATTTGCCTTGCCCATTTTATATGATGCATGGGGTCTTGATTTTTTTTTGTGTGTTTCCCTATGATTACAATATTTTGTCACTGCTTAACTGAATAGTTATTGCTGGCACAAGTAGCACACTCGAAATTCAGATTTCAGAATCCTGTTGTTCTTTTTTGTTGGGTTTGTGCATGCTGTTTTGCTGTTTTTAAGACTCATCTTGCCCCAAATTTGAGCGTCTTAATGTCATGGCTTGACAAGTACATAGAAACATATCGAAAGCTGAATACAAAATATATCTTTCAATACATATGCTTGTCTTGGGAACTTGCAAGTCATAGGAAGCGCAAGATGTTTCCGTTTGAACAATGAAATTGCAGAAAAATAACTTTCCCATGGAAAATTGAAAGGACAAGTTTATATTTAGTTCTTTTATTATGCTTTCATTTCTTATACCAACCCAACCAAGAACCTCGTTTCATTTTCGATGTTCTTTGTATCCCACACCCAAACCCGGACTAAGGGTATTAGTTTTGAATTACAGGTTTGGGGAGGTAATCCTGCCAAGTTCCTCAGGAAGCTGACAGAAGAGGAGATAGCTTTCATCGCCCAATCTGCAACAAATTACAGCAACCTAGCACAAGTTCATGCAGCTGAAAATGCCAAGGGTTTTGAGGAAATAGAATTCGAGAAGGTTCTGCGAAAAAAGTTTGCCCGTCGTGATGAGGACTACGAGTCGATGATTGGTGTTGTGCGCGAAACACCTCCTGAGCTCATCCTCCCCGACAATGTTTTGCCAAAAACAGCGCAAAAGGCATAAGTTACAATTCTCATTGGATTTTTTACTTTTGCCAATTTCAATAATTGCCGCTAGGTTGCAATTACATGATCATCCCTTTCTTCAGGCAAGTGCAAGTGTCGCCTCTATTGTCTAGTTAGAAACTCTCATTCCTTCCTTAAAGAGGACGACCAAAATATTGAAGCATGATTTCTTTTGGTCATTTCTATCCATGTGTGAGACTTCGAGCCATTTTAGTTTGATGATTTGGTGCTTTGTAAAGCTGTTGTATTGCTAGCTGTTGTTCTGCGTTTGTTTAGGCAGGGAACATTTATATAAATAAAAAAATGGTTATTTCAGCATATTTTTTTTTGGAAAATTCAGTTTCTAAGATTTTATAAAAAAAATAATAATTATAGTAGGATTTTACAATTTGATCACTGATTGTTATTTGTTACATATTCAGTTTCGTGCAGATCATTTTCCTTATAGTGTTAATATTCACCATTACATTACATATACTTAAACCTCCTCCCAAGTCCCAACTCCCAAGGATCAATTTCTTTCAACTGCTATGATTAGCCTACCTAAAAATAATTATTGGACTTATCAAAAAAATAATATTGGAAATTTTTATCTCATTCCTCATCCATTACCCTCATTTCTTTAGAAATTTAAGAAAATATTTTTTATTTCCTCATTGGACATCATCATGGCAATCTAATTATTTGGATAACATATATTTTAGACTTGGGGTTTATACTAGTCATTAATGGTTTGGCTTTGACTACGATGACATATAGGGGCGCTCAATTACATACATCACTAATTGGTGATTCGATGAATCTCATTTTGTACTTTTAGATCAATAAAGTTTAAAAAGTATATTTGAGGTTTTGCACTTTCGAATTTTAAGCAAAATCCAAAAGAGTTGCAGTTTATGCAGACATCGATTTCCGGGATTCTTTGTTTCAAAAACCAAATTTTTGTGTTGGTTATCAATTGATCAAATATTCGTCTCTCATATCTGGTAAATTTATCGCTTTAGTTAAAAAAAAAAGGTTTGATATGAGTTTGCAATTTAGCCAGTGAATTCATCCCTTCACGTGTGGGTTTGTGCGTAATGAGATGAATCAAGGGGATGTTGATCGGTTCAATATTCAGAGGGGTTTCATCACAAGCACATGTATAAATTTAGAGATGCAAAATATGCCATCATACATGCTAGCTAAATGGTCTGATTCATTGGATTTTATTTTCAGTTTAGTTACGACATTGTTGTTTAAGTTGTGTTGTATTTTTCTATTCAATGTTGTAACCAATTTGTTTTGTTTGTGTTTCAATGTTTTAAGTCGTCTCGTTGTTTCTGCTATTTAATTTTTAACTTATTAACTAAAGCACAAATATGAGAGACAGATATTAGATCAACAAGTAACCAATGCCAAAATTTAATTTGGATAGCAAATCCGATCTCGGGATCGATTTTGTAAAAAAAAAAACAAAAAACCGGTTTCCAGTAGAGATGCACAACCGGTCCGACCCGGATCGGAATTTTTCAAATCTTTGGACCGTGGACCGAACCGGGGGTATATATGGACCGGATTTTTTTATGTGAAAAGTGGACCGGACCGGACCGAAACATCTTAAATTTACGGTCCGGATCGGACCGGAAATTCTGAACATTATGAACCGTTAACCGAACCGGATCGGGATTTTTACGATCAGGATCGGATCGAACCGTAAAATTTCGGTCCAGGTTTACAGTTCGATCCCAATTTGTGCGTCCCTAGTTTCCAGATAGATAATGCCGGTTCTGGTTCCTTCTTTTCATAAGAAATCGAATCCCGGGATTTTTTTTTTTTTTTTGGGTTGAAGTAGGTCATTTTAGTGATGTGAAACTCAAACGGATGAAAAGATAAAAGTGGAACTCCGAATAGAATATTTCGAAAAACAAGTCAAGCCTGCCTGCTAAACGGCGCAGTATCGACATTACCTTGAATGTTATCCGTTCGTTAATCCTCAGTAGATATCAATTTCAAGCCAGGCCGATGGAGCTCGTAGCTCTCCGCATCTCCACAGCTCCATCTCATCTTCATCATTCCCACCTCACTATTCTCGACCGCAAGCCGCTCTTCTCTCACTACCTCCGATCTTCCATCCGCGAATCCGCGAATCAATTTCCTCCACTCCACGCCATCGCGTACCGGAATCGACGCCCGCAGCAGAATTTAGTTTCGGAAAAGGACAATGAGTTGGAAGAGGAATTAGGGTTTTCTCAAATTTTGACTACGGAGAGAGTTCTGTTGGGCTCGTCTGACGTGGAGGAGTGTGTCTCGGCATCGTCCTCGAATTTTTTGTCCTTGAGTGAGAAGCCTGATAGGAACTTGGCGCTGCTCGACGACTACGAGGCTGAGGAGCTTGATAATGTCGTCGATCCGAATCACCGTAGCGGTACTTTTCTTGCTCATATGGGTTTAGGTTTTCATCTGTTCTGATACTTGAAATGTAGTAGACAAATTGAGGTTAGGTTGGATTTTAAAGCTCTGTTAAACCACTGTGAATGAAATATTTAAAATAATAAATCTCATGGTTTGGTTTTGGAATACTAACGTCAGGATGAAGTTTAGAAAGAAATGGCTTTTTTAGCTCCTCAGTATCTTATCTGTGAGATATGCAGGATACGTTGCAGTATTAGGCAAACCAAATGTTGGGAAGAGCACAATTGCAAACCAAATGATAGGCCAGAAACTATCTATTGTCACTGATAAACCGCAAACGACAAGACATCGTGTCCTTGGAATTTGTTCTGGCGCAGATTATCAGGTTAGATAGTGTCTCAGTGGTGACTGAGTTTACCAAGTGCGCTCCACCAATCCCCATTGTATACTTGCACAATTGGTCCTTACATAATCACGCATAATGTTTTTTATATTTTGCTCATAAGTTGATATTTGTGGATCATGCTATCAGCTATTGGAAATACCAACCACCTCCCAAGCTTTTAGATTTTATATTAATAAACCTACGAGCTCAGAAAGTTTGCACAGTACTGAAAAATATTTGTTCTCATTTTTCAAATCTTAAGTTGGAACTGGGAAGTAGTCTATTATGATGTGCTACTCTAGTGCACATTTTAGCTTTGCAAGGTTTGATATTTTCTCATTCCTAAACTATGGCTTAGCTTGCAGGTGGTGCTTTATGATACACCTGGAGTTATAGAGAAGAAAATGCACAAGTTGGACACCATGATGATGAACAATGTGAGAAGTGCAGCTATCAATGCAGATTGTGTTTTGGTATTAGTTGATGCAACAAAGGTGCCACAAAATGTATGTCATGCTTTCAATTCCTGTTTGTCAGGCTTTGTTATACATTTCAGAGACATGCTTTCCATTCTTGAAATAATTCCATTTCCTGTTTCCTAGATTGATGAGGTGTTGGGAGAAGGCATAGGTCACCTTCAAGAAAAGCCGCCCATTTTGCTGGTTTTGAATAAAAAGGACCTGATCAAGCCAGGTGAAATTGCAAAGAAAATAGAGGTCAGCTCTTTAACATGTCCACTTAAATTATCACCATAGGTCTTTCGTGGTCTCAAGTAGAGAAATAGATGCCATACTTCAGTAGCTGAGCTGATGCTGCTTCATATATTTTCCTTGGCTTTCTGTTTAATCTCTTTCCACGTACCAAAATTCATAGTTCCTAAAGTCAAGAGAATCTCCAAAACCATAGGTTTTTGTAGTCCTTTTCTCATTTTTACTCACCCTTTCCTTTTTATGCTGTTTGTGTTGGGCGCATATCCTTGATGCAACATCAAAGGATTCCTGGCAGCTATAGACAACTTTTATAATCTCTTTAATTCTAAATTATAAGCCTTTTTAGGGGATTAGCATAATCCAAGTATCCTTAGCTCTTGGATGTATACACCAGCACATAAATGTTGCCCGCTTTTACTATTCTTGCATTTCATATGCAGTGGTATGAGAAATTTACAGATGTTGACGAGGTTATTCCTGTGAGTGCCAAGTATGGTCAGGGCGTGGAAGATGTTAAGGATTGGATTCTATCCAAAATTCCTAAAGGGCCTGCATACTACCCTAAGGTACACATATACCAGGCAGTTATTGCACCACATTTTTGCTCTATTTAAGGTAAAATGATCTGACGACGTCATTATCTCTATCTATCTTCAACGATTTTCTGACTGTTATACCATCAATACTATGACTTTTGGAGTGTAAAATTGCTATACGTAGGGATGCGTGCTGCATTTGTCATCATTATAAGGCGGGATTTTGGGAATAATACGCCATAAACCATCCCAAACGACCACCTAATTGGCATTTGTATATCTGTTTTCAGTTATTTGAATGGTCTACTAATTCTGACTTTAAAACTTGCCCTTTTGTAATTCACCAATCAGGACATTGTCAGTGAGCACCCTGAGAGGTTCTTTGTATCTGAAATTGTCAGAGAGAAAATATTTATGCAGTATCGGAATGAAATTCCTTATGCATGTCAGGTAACATTATAGCCCTCAATTTTTACCTTTTCAACTAGTGCAGGCATGGTATTCCTAACATTTGCACGTGGCAGGTAAATGTTGTGAACTATAAAACTAGGCCTGCTGCAAAAGAATTTATTCAAGTCGAAGTAGTTGTGGAGAAGAACTCGCAGAAAATTATACTCATTGGAAAGGTGAGCAAATTTTGCATTTACTTTCTTGTTTGGTTACTGGCACCACACCAGAGAGCTCCATTGAGCTGAGATTTACCCAAAATGATTGATTGAGCTAGTATTTAGTAAAGGGGCTGACTTAGGGTGGTGTAGTGCCACATAGGGCTTGGACACCTCCATTTTGAAAATATACGACACGGAGCCTCAAATGACTGTGTCAATATGTGGACACAGGATCATTACAAGAACTTTTAACTTCCCAGCGAGCGCAAAGACTTGTACACCCAATATGCTTTACTTACAGCGTCACTATTATTCTTGTTTTAACTTGATCTGACAGAAAATATGTACAATGTTAGTAAAATTAATAGAGGTCACCGCTACATGATTAAGCCCGTTTGCACCTGCAACTTGAAGGCATCTAGTTGCCAAATGTGTGATACAGCAAGTGCTGGAACATGTGATTGTTGGATGTATTTTTCTCATCTGCCATTTTTGGCAGTTGTGATGCCGTACCCACGTTGTGGATTGCCTGTAGGGTAGGGTTGTTCTGTTGATAAATTTATCCGCGTCTACTACTCCTTTGTGTATTTTGACCAAGAAACATAAAAGCTTCATTAGTTCGTACACTTGTTTGCAGGAAGGAAAGGCTTTGAAGTTATTAGCGACAGCTGCACGTCTTGACATTGAAGACTTCTTACAAAAGAAAGTATTTCTTGAGGTACCAGCTTACTTTTCATAGTTGACAATCTTCCGTTCATTCACCACAACGAACATCGACCTCAATGTAAATGGCACTGCTTTACTCCAGGTGGAAGTGAAAGTAAAAGAGAACTGGAGACAAGATGAAGGGCTTCTAAAGAACTACGGATACGGTGGCCAGATTCGAGCTCTATGAAATTGATGATCGAGCCAATCCAAAAATAGATTAGACCAAAGTTGTCTGAGGATGCTGCCTCCTGCTATACATGATTACACTGAACATCAAATTAGTGCATCTCAGATTTTGAATAGAACCAACAACCAAACCATTAATTCATCCACAAGCAAATATTACAAGAAGAAAACACAACAACAAAAATCTATGGACATTACATTTTACACGTGGGTCTGCCTCTCCCAAACAAAAACATAGGAAAGATCTGGTGCAAATTATATTTTTGGTGTAAACTGCAAAAGTCGTCAAAATTGGATTATAATTTGTCGTCGAGAAAAACATAGTTCGTTAAAAATGACTTATAATTCATCACCGAAGTCCATCATTCGACGAGATTTAATCTCATTCATCCAAATAACTAAATCAAAGAGTGTTCTTAGTTTGTATTTTTGTAAAAATATGATGTTTGCAACGAATTGTGTGGAGTGTGGTTAGATTAGAAATCGGTTTATTCTCCATGCGTGTGGTCGGTTAGATCAGTTTAATTGTTAGTACTCTGGTTCGAATTCCGACAAATGTGGTTTACTAAGATTAATTGGCAAAACCGGTGGTAAAAATGGACCTTTTTAATTAATGAATTGAACCGAAACAGTGTGCTGCTGGTAGTTGTGTCGGTGTGAAGTGGTGGTGAGTAGTTACGGTTACAGTTACGGCGGGTAGTGGGAGACGCGTGGAACCTAACGGCCTGTGCTCAGCTTGATGTCAGAAATCACAAAGTATGGGAATGCGTACAACATACAACGAATCCGCAATTGCCGCCTCCCAATGCGCCACTCATATCTCTCCACCTAGCACGCCCTCCCACAAGATATATTTATTAAATTAATGAAGAAAAAAGTTAAATTAAGTGTCGACAGTTTCTCTTACAAGTTACGGTTGTAGTTAGGTGTCGGTAAATGACCGAATCGGATAAGCGCTACGCTTATCGGGTCAGTATGGATATGATTTTTGGTAAGTTCTAGCCTTAGTTCTTTATACAATAGGGTTGGATCGGTCCTGAGAAAATTCATCAGTCCTAAAAATTTTATTGACCTTTCGTTTCATAAGTTTTTTCAGACTAGAGTCGGCTCGGGCTAATTTCGGCTCTAAATGAATGACTAATTAATCGACAAATAACTCTTTAACTGGACGTGTGAAATTTAATAGTTGTGAAAAAATACATTCTTTTTATATCAAGAACGTCCTTAAATCAATAAATATAGGATTTTAAATCGGGCTCGTATTTCGGATCGGGCCGAATAATCAAAGTCTTTAGCCCGACCCTAAGCCCTTCGAGTAACAGGGCTTGCGTAAAACTAGAGTCGGGCTCGGACTAGAGACGGACTCGAGATGCCTTAGGGCTTATTTCGACCCACGACTAAATACCAACCTGGTAGCGTTGCATCTTCTTTCCTCTATATTGTTCATCATCTCCTTCGTCTGACTTTTCCAAAACCCTAAATCCACTTTCCCCCCCCCCCCCCCCTTTCTCCTCCGGTTCTCACCCTCCTCTGGCACCTTCCTTGACCCCATCCGCCCTCCCCTTAGCGGCTTCCTCTCCCTAACTCTTCTCCTCTTCCTTTCGACGGCCATCGATGGTGGTGTGCTTGGAAGCTTTGGGTGACGTTGGGGTGCTGCGGGTGGTCTTTGGGCGGCGAATGGTGCCACTGGTGGTGTTGGGTGGTGGGTTTGGACTGGTGGGGGCGGGTGATTTTTTTTGGGTTTCTTTTTGTGTATAGTCTCTCTAAGCGAGCTCCGCTTATGAGGGTTTTCTTCTCAGCCTTTAGAGCCTGAGCTATTTTCGTCATGTCTGTTCGGACACGATTTTTGTGTAATTATGTTTCATCTCGACCGGTGCTCTTCCTGCCTTGGGTGTGCCGTAGATTGACGGTTTCCAGCTGGAGTGGCAGCTCTTGTCTGGCTGGATTTCTTTGAAGAAATGAGGTCGGAGCTTGAGTGATATTTTGAAGTTGGTTTCCAAGCTGCTTTGTCTGTTTGGCTTTTTTGGCGTATTTTGGATCTTGAAGCTTCTCATCTGTGAAGATTTTACAGCAGCTAATGGATGGTCACGCCTTGCACGGATTACGTTTTCATGTTTTCTGTGTTTGTTGGCTATATTTCAGTGTTGTTGTTTATTTTCATTTGTAGGATTGTTTCCTGATCTTTGTACGTCATTGTATCAAACAAAAAATGCCAACCTGGCAGCAGTACAATATTCAAAATGACTGCAACACATTTCTTACCGTGTGTAGTCTGTAGATATACAATTTAGCAGTTTTTTTATTTTAAGGACTAGAAAAATATCAAGAAGAGATTTATGACCTTTTCTGTTAATATAAAACATCTATAAATTCAAATTCCATTTTACGAATAAGGGCTTATTAATATGTTTTTCTTAGGGGTGGGCGCGGTGCGGGTTAGTGCGGTTTAAGGGTAAATTCGCAACCGCACCGCATAATCTGATTTGGAAATTTTTCAAACCACAAACCGCACCACATAAGTGAAAACCAAATATGCACCGCACCACATTATGTGGTGCGGTGCGGTGCGGTTTGATTTAAAAACTGCATTACATATGATTGTGATTGTTAAACGTAATCTGGTTTGGAAAATATGATTTGTTTTTTTAAATGTAATAATTTTGTTTATTATTGTGTCAAAAAAAATAATTTTGATTATTTAATTATTTAATTATTAGATTAATTAATTAATAATTAATTATATGTGCGGTGCGGTGCGGTTTAAACCGGCTGGTTTGAGATAAAGAACCGCTTCCGCACCGCTTTATTTGGTTGCGGTGCAGTTTTTGACAAATCGATTTTTCCAAAAGCGATGCGGTTAACCGAACACATTTTTGCAATACGGTACGGACAATTTTTACATTCGGATTGATTTTTGCCCACCACTAATTTTTCCATATGAAAATTTACTTACATTGAATGTGTGTGATGACTCATGAGACATGGATTTGATGTGCGAAATTTATGGATGGGATTTGATGTCCTCATCCTCAGACCTCATGTCCCTGATAAATTGATGCTCGTTCGCTCTCAACCATGTATTCATTACTACTCTATTTTTTCATTTTTGTTTTGAAAAATATATTAAAGTGGGGACAATCTAAATCTGCTTTAATTACTTTATGACCACGTCCAACTGAAATATTTTAGCAGAATTTCAGTTCACCAATGTTTCCTATCAGGATCAACCGGTAATACCATCTGCATCAGTAGTATTTTTGTTGCAGTAGCTATCGTTAGTAGATTATGTACACCGATGACCAAATTTTTTTTGGGTCAATCATCTCTCTATCTCATAACTATTTTGATCATATGCATCCTACTAATGGCTAAAAAATTTATAATCATTTTTTGACATGTGTCCATTTTTTATTGGTTCATCATCATAGAATTCTGAAAATTTTATTAAAATATAAGAATATGCACATCTATTTATAGATCTCAAAATAATAAAGTCATTGATGTTATTTTTTTATTTGTAATTTTTAAGATAAAATCGTTATAAGTATAAGATTAAGTTGTATTAACCTAACGCGTGTCAATTTCCTATTGGCTCATTTACTTTTATGTGTGTCCCAATCTCATGACCAAATTTCGAAAGTTGGTAATCGTGTGACCAATTTTAGGTTTGGTCATCTCTTATGACCCAAAAGATCATTAGTATAGTCATGATTTTTTTTAGTCACCCAATTTCAATCAGCTCTTATGATTGAAAATGACATTGGTGGGGATGCTCTTAGAAGTAATTTTACGTCCATTTATAACATTACCCGCTGATTTAATATATCTGCCAACGACTACTACTAAAAATGGGCATAGAATTGCTCCGATTAACAATAGTTGTTGGAGCGAAAATGTTGTGCATATGCCTTAAGGGGCGATGAATTGATTAAATTTGAGTTTTAATCTCTAAAGTTAATTTGAACTGGTAAAATTGTAACGAATAAATAAATCTGCTTTTGAAACATTGAAGAAAAATAATTTAACTAGTCAAAATGGTCTTTTATTTAGTCAAAGTAAATTTTGATAACGAAACCACTTAATGTGACAGAATTGTGAGGGCCCCAAAGAGTAAGAACATCTTTAACCATGAAAAAAAAAACATAATATCTCTTCCTCTCATTTATTTTCTCTCTCATTTTGTCATGTTTTTGGACTATTTTGATCAAGTGCACCTCACTAAGAGCATCCCACCATGCTTTTTTGAATCATAGAAAATGATCATGAGAGATGATCAAAAAAATCATGCACCCCCACCATGATCTTTTTGATCATCCTATGATTTTTTGTAAAAAAGATCATCTCACGATCTTTTTTTAGTTTTGATCATGAGACGTGAACCAATCGCAACGCGACACGTGTCCTGTGTAAGAAACAGTACAATTTTTATTTTGATCTTGCAACGAATATATCTTCTAAATTACAAAGTAAAAAAAATCAAAATAAATACCAATATTCGTAATTTTTGGAGCTCTATAAAACGAGATACACTTTGATATATTTTTATTAATCTTAACATTAATGAGCTATAATTTAAGTACTGATGAGAGAGATTAATGATAAACTTTTTTTTGATCATGAGTGAGATGCATGTGATTGAAAAAATCTTGAGGGATGATTAGATGAGAGAGAAAAAGGATGAGAGAGATGGATGACATGATTTTATTAATCATGGTGGGGATGCTCTAATAACCAAATAAAAAGTTCATCATCATTCTCTCATCACTACATAAATTGTAGCTCATAAATATTAAGATTAATAAAAATATATCAAAGTGTATCTCGTTTTATAGAGCTCAAAAAATTATGAATATCGATAATTATTTTGATTTTTTTTACTTTGTAATTTAGAAAATATATTCGTTGCAAGATCAAAATAAAAACTGAACAATTTCTTTCACAGGACACGTGTCGCGTTACAATTGGTTCATGACTTATGACTAAATCTAATTTTTGGTCGTGAGATATCTTTTTTCAAGTTGATCATCCCATGATATTTTCTATGATTGGTTTAGTCATGGTGGGGATCCATATTTTTTTTATCATCTCTCATGACTCAAAATGTCATGGTGAGATGCTGTAATCATCCCTCACCATGATAAAAAAAACCATGTTATCCATCTCTCATCCCTCATGGTTTTTTCAATCACATGCATCCCACTCATGATAAAAAAAAGTTTATTATCAATCTCTCTCATCACTACATAAATTATAGCTCATTAATGTTAAGATTAATAAAAATATATCAAAGTGTATCTCGTTTTATAGAGCTCCAAAAATTACGAATATTGGTATTTATTTTGATTTTTTTACTTTGTAATTGAGAAGATATATTCGTTGTAAGATTAAAATAAAAATTGTACTGTTTCTTACACATGACACGTGTCGCGTTGCGATTGGTTCACGTCTCATGATCAAAACTAAAAAAAAAGATCAAGAGATGATCTTTTTTACAAAAAATCATGGGATGATCAAAACTATAATAAAAAGAATCATGATGGGGGTGCATGATTTTTTTAATCATCTCTCATGATCATTTTTTATGATTCAAAAAAGCATGATGGGAGATTAAGGAGAAGAAAAGAGAGTAGAAAAAATGGGATTGTGACACTCAATTTATGGCTTAATTGATTAGCTTGTTCAACCATCATATCTCTTTATTGATCACATGCACGTATATTCATGTGCTGTGTTCCCACTTTTATCGTAACAAATGACAATCTCTGCAGCTAATCACGCTAAGAAAGAAAATAAGAACTAAAAATAAATTCACAATGAACTTTATTGTTACACATTGGTTGAATAACTTCTTCGTAACGCCAATATGCGAGTGTCAAAAAGACATTATTCTGATTAAAATGATATTATTTTATTATATTTTAAAAAAAATTAATAAAAATAATGATATCGTTTCGACACTTGCAATATTTGATATGGACCGAAACTTTTTACCGGATTTAATTTCATTGTGAGAATACTCTTTTTTTTTTTTTTTGATAAAATTTGTGAGAATACATCTTAATTCAGAAAACCAATGTATTTCAAGTTTGTGTAAATTTCTCAAAGCAATGAAAATCAGTCTCAAAACCAAAGCCAGCAGCCCCCACATTCCATCACTCCTACAGACCCTCCCATCCCTATTTAGCTACCCATTACAAACCCTGAAACTGACCCCGAAACCACATCACACCATGGCCAAGCATACCACTATTCTTGTGTACCTGATCTCAACCTTCCTGATCCACATCCACCTCCATTTCCCAACCCAAGTTGAATCAGCTGCTGGAGATGGGTTCATCAGAACAAGAGGTGTGCATTTCATGTTGAATGGCGACCCATACTATGCCAACGGCTTCAATGCTTATTGGCTCATGTACATGGCCTCTGACCCTTCTCAGAGGTACAAAGTCACTTCAGCTTTCAGACAAGCTGCTGGTCATGGCCTCACTGTGGCTAGAACTTGGGCCTTCAGTGATGGTGGTTATAAACCCTTGCAGTACTCCCCTGGCTCATATAATGACCAGATGTTCAAGGTCTCATTTTTTTTATAACCATTTTCTTAAATTTTTTGTTTTCAATTTTTGTGTGTGTAGATTTTCATGTGTTGTTTGTTCACCAGATCCACCATCTGGGATCAACATATAATCCAGTATTGTTTTATCCCACATGGATTTGAAGCTCTATGCTTGCAACTTTGATAATTAGTTTACTCGCTATTTTGAATGGTTTTTTGTGTAAAACAATTGTGATGCTGAGACAGATTGTGTTTGGACAGATTAGACTTAACCCTGATTTTTGATGCAAATTACAAACCGACGAATAATTGTAAGCTGGTTTCATCCAAATGAATTAAAGGTCATTTTCTCGAACTATGACATAATTCGTAGAAAGTATACCATAATTCGTGGGTTTGTAGTTTGCACCTGACCTTAACGTCAGTTATGTTTTAATGACAAATTTTCATTATTTTTGTGTTGTGAAGGGGTTGGATTTTGTGGTGGCTGAGGCGAGGAAGTACGGGATTAAGCTGATTTTGAGCTTGGTGAACAACTACGAGAGCTTTGGAGGGAAGAAGCAGTATGTGAACTGGGCTAGAAGTAGAGGGCAGTATCTCGCAACAGAGGATGATTTCTTCAGAAATCAAGTTGTCAAGGAATTCTACAAGGGTCATGTAAAGGTATACTTATTGTATTTACAGTCTCAAAGTTACTTTTTTTTTGTTGATCTGAACCAAGTTGCATTTGCTGAGCTATGTTATAAAATATAAAATGGTTGTGCAGACTGTTCTCAATCGATATAACACATTAACTGGAGTTGTTTACAAGAATGACCCGACAATTATGGCGTGGGAACTCATCAATGAGCCGAGATGCACATCTGATACATCAGGGAGGACCTTGCAGGTCAGTGGATTTTCTTTGCAGCTTCAGCTTGTGATACATCTAATCTAATTTTGCCGTAATTTAGGAGCTGTACATTCAGTATAAGTCGGTTAGGCTTAAAATACAGTTAACAGTTACAGATACACAATTTATCTCATCTGCAAGGATTCCCAAAAAATGGGAGATGGGCATAATTTTTTATTGCAACGTAATAGGTCGATTTTTGATGCAAGGATCGAGGAACAGCCCATTTTCTGCCCGTATTTGTATACTAAATAAGTTTTTTTAAAGAAATGAATTCCAGAATGCCAAACTCATGCCATAAGATGCATCGAGTGGGGTTTGAAAAATCGACTTCCTGGTTATTTGACCGAGACTATGACCGCTAAACTACTAAATAAGTTGCATTTTAGCACTGAACATACTTTAGTGTAAAAGAAAACCTCAAGATTCATCCTCTGTTGGTATATTTGTATTTTCAAATAGGGTGTGCTTAATGTCATCATTTCATTTCACATTCATTTGTTTGTAACTTGTTTATAGGCGTGGATAGTGGAGATGGCGTCTTATGTGAAGTCGATCGATAGAAATCACTTATTGGAAGTTGGGCTCGAAGGGTTTTACAGCGATTCAAATCCTCAGAGGAGAAACGTCAATCCGGGTTTCAGTATTGGAACAGACTTCCTTGCAAATAATTTAGTTCCCGGGATTGATTTTGCAACAGTCCACTCATATCCGGACCAATGGTAACAATTTAACCGTCAAATTTTCATCATCTATAATGTTCTGGTTTTGATTGAAATGGGACTAATTGGTACTGAATTGTTGAATGATCAGGTTGTCAAACTCAAATGACCAGGCCCAGCTTTCCTTCCTCGGCAACTGGCTCAACATCCATATCCAAGACGCGCAGAACATATTGCATAAACCGCTTCTCTTTGCAGAATTCGGCAAATCATTGAAAGATCCAGGTTACAGCATGTACCAGAGGGACTCGATGTTCAACCAAGTATACTACCAAATCTACGCCTCGGCCAAGCGCGGTGGGGCAGCTGCTGGTGGGCTCTTCTGGCAACTCCTTGCGGACGGGATGGAGTCATTCAAAGATGGGTACGAGATTAACTTGAGCCAAGGCTCGTCCACTGCTAATCTGATAGCTCAGCAGTCTCACAAGCTGATACAGATTCGTAAAATGTTTGGTCGAATGAGGAACATCGAGAGGTGGAAGCGAGCAAGGGACTTGAGAAGGCGTCGGGGCGGAAAAAGCATTGGGAACTGATTCTCAGGCTACATGCAGTTTTTTGTTATATGAAACTACAGAGCTGTGATTGATAGTTTAAGAAGTTTTTGAGAGCCTCAGCTTTCTCTTAGAGATGAATGCGGTTTAGTTCATCCAGGGGAAAAAAGACTTATCTACACGCTTACTGGTTAATGCAAGTTTCTTTCTTAAATAATACTCTTCGGTCAGAAGTGTACAAGTTTGTTAAACAATCATATGGAAAAAGATTAAAGAAATGAAGTTTGGATTGAATTTTCTTTTCTTTGATGCGGAATGAAGTTTCATTGTTCATGAATTTATTCTCAACAGTTATTCATATCGAGTGTTAGCAGAATACGATGCAACATTGTCAAACCCACGAATTATAAATACATACCCACGAACTATAAATATAGTTCGTGAATTTGATAGTGTAAAATCTATAGTATGGTAAATACTCAAACCAACGAACTATCATAACAAACTATGTATAAAAACCTCATCGCTCTCCTAGATTTCAAACAACACTTGAAATCTCCATTCATTGCTTCACTTTTCCTCAAAAAATCACATTTTGGAACAAAGGCTAGGGTGTAAGCAGATTAGATTCTGAGTGAAATTATTGTAACTAAAGTAGATGTTGTATATGAAGAGTACGTAATTGACGTATACTTCAGCCTTGAACTGCCATTAATCGAAGAGTGGGGAACGAAAAGATGGGCCTCATCAAAAATATTTCAATGACAAAACAAGCACTTCTCAAAATTTTTGTTCGAGCACTGAAACCACAGACATCAGATTACTTACTCAGTTATGCAGTCCAAAAGAAAAGGTACGGCAGAAAGTGTTGTGGTCTCTAGTCGGTCGTAGTGTTTTTTTTTTATATATTAAAAAGACATGAGTAGGTCATTCCGGCCGTGTTCCCTATCTTTAATCTTGCCCCACTCATGCAAGCTCAGGTGGAGTTTCTTCCCAGCTGCCAAGAAATCAACTCCTTGCTTGGGGCTGAAGACAAGAAGTAACTCTTTTAAAGTCCTCATCCTCAGGCCCATCTGCGTCCTCAAGAACCGCAACCAGGCTTTTCTCATGCACATCAATGGCCTCTAAGATTATGTCACTCATGTCTGCAATTTGACCGGGGAATTGGATGACCACAGAGACTAGCGGATAGTCGCTCACGTCTTCTTGCAGAGAAGCCAGTTGGGGTAGTCAATCTGTTCTCTTCTTGTACTGTCTTGCTATGCAAGGCATCTGTTCGGGTTATTTGCTGGCTTGTCAAATCCCCCATTGTCGCCGTTTCTTCACCTTAGATCCAACAATTTACATGTTAGACAGATATTCAGCCAGCAGCCCTGTATCGAAAAAAATGAATTGATTTTTGAATAAATGCAGTTTTGGTGAACTGAAAGTGTATTCGGGCAAAACTAATGCTTAAAAGTGAATAGGAAACAAAGTGAGTGTCACACATGACAACTCCAAATTCAAATATGTAACTTGATTTAATGATCAAAACCCGCTATCATTGTTATCTAACACTTGTATTGAACTACTAATTTCATGAATTCATGCCCATTAAGCTTTGTTTTTTTTATTGCAATTAGGTGAGGACAAGTAAGCTACGAGACACTTGCTACTAACCTAGTGATATTTCTTGGGATTTAGTTTGCCTACTTTTATATCAATGAGTCGAAACCAAGTGAAACCCTTAAAAGTTCGGTTGAGAAGATTAATAAAATTTAGCACAACCTTAGTGATGCATGCTAGTAACTACTTGGACGACCCTCGATACATTTACTATTATAGATTACTTTAGACCGAATAAAATACAAAAACGTCACGTATAAAGTACAATTGTGCCATGTATTTACTTCGGTCGTATACATCTACTTTTGGCTTGTAGTGTCTCTTCATCTCTGTATTCCATATGGGCATATGTACCCGCCGAATTCTCACCGGGATTTGGGGATGTCCGACTGGGAATTATTGTGCAGTAATGGAGTTCCTGATGAGCTTGCTTGCTGGGGGAGGATTTCCAGCAGATGACGTCCGCCCAGAGATGCTGCAGGAGAACGCGAGAGCGGACGTTCTCCGCGATTGAGAAATCGATTTGTGCGAGTGAAAGAGGGGGCGCTGCGCGAGTGATGGCGAGTGATCATGCCCTAATTCGGCCCTACTCCCGACCCAATAAGAAAAAATTCTAACAGGCAAATGTTTTAAATCGTTAGAATATTTGATCCGGATCTGATCTAACGATCCATATTAATTTGCAACGGGATTATATCAGAAAATTTTGAAAAAATAAAAAAAAAGTTATTTAAAATCTACATAAAATTTCATATAATGTATCATTCATTTGAACTACAATTCACACCAAAGTTGTTCACAACATTTTTTGTTTTTCATTCCTCTCATAATCTTTCTCATATATTTTATTCATTTTCAATCTCATTTATTTTCAAAAAAAAAAAAAAATTATTCATGAATAGTAATATAAAGTTCCCCGCAAGATGTCATTGCTGCACAGAACATACAAAAATGTTGTTAATGTTCAATGAATAGTAATATAAATTGCTCATTGAGAAAGTTTTCGAGGAGATAAAATGCTTCAACGGATGCGGATGCCCTTAGCCTTGTATGTATAATAAACATGCACAAAGGTTTTAACAAAACTTAAATATTCCATTCCTCGATCTCTTCCTGTACTTATTGAAACATTTTAAAGTTGTTTTTCATAAATATCTTTCCAAGGAACGACATGAAAATGGAACCAAACAAAACAAGAATAAGGACATGCTAAGTATGGCATGAAGGGCTATAGCTAGCTAGTGTCAGTTCACAGCATATGTACATTTAGAGTGTGACCATATTCCCAGCCGTGTATGGACAACTAACAACACATGGGATCTTTGGGAGGCTTGTCCTATTGCTTGACATAGTTTTTTGTGATGTGTTCTAACAAATTTCTTAAAAGAGCTGCGTATAATGAGGTACCGGGGTCAGAAACTGAACGAGTTATTTTTAGGAAGTTCACATCATTAATTCGCCTCGCGGGGGACAATGTTCATCGAGTCTTGAAACGGTTATCCAACTTTAAATTTTGAGATGCACAAACAAAACCCTAGTACAGTATATGTTATTGTCATAGAGTGAAGGAAAAAGATCTATTGCGCCGTAGCCATACGTCCCAAAACGGCGTGGTTTCAATAAAAATAATTTTGTTTTGATTGATTGATATTTTTTTTGAACTATAATAAAATAATACCGTTTTGATCAAAAAAAATGTCATTATATTTATTTTAATTGTGTTTGAGGGCAAATTTGACATGACATTAATTGTTTTTATACATCAAAATAATTATCTCTAAAATAGGCGTCAAAATAGGACCCTTATGGGACAGACTTTGGGACGGTTACATAAGGATTAGTCGCATAAGAGAACTAATGTGACCAACTTTGGTATGTGACATAAGGTATAAAGATACTAGCTTATGTCACAAACTTAGGTCTGTTACATAAGGACTAGTCGCATAAGGTTCCTTACGCGACGTACCATTTATTCTCAGTCACTCAAGAATCCTTGTGCGACTAGTCTTGACGTACCAGTTATTCTCAGTCACTCAAGATTTCTTACGTGATTAGTCCTTATGCGACTGACTCAAACGCAACTACACGAAATTTAAACTGGTGTAGTGTCATTTCGTCTAAAGTCTTTACATCTCTACAGTCCAATCGCAATGTGTACTGACTTACAGAGAGGACTGGCTATTCCAAGCCAGTAATGCTTCGTATAAAATGCTTCCAGTTAAATGTTGGTTTCTCATATATATATTTTTTTGATGGGAAAAGTTGTACAGATATTGGACATTGACGACTCAATGACTCAAATCAGTACATGAACTCAGACTGTCGCGCAGGCCTTGAAATGGCCAACCCATCTTCGTCAGAAACTCATCAAAGCCACTAACATCCCCAGGCCAGAGTCGGGGAAATAGGGCAACTGAGACAACTAATGCGACTATCACTCAGTCCGCAAGCGACTGAGAACGGTCAACTCAGGCCGTAGTCGGCTGAGAATGCACAACTCACTCAGTCCGGAACCGGCTGAGAATAGTCACTTATTAAGCCAAACTAAACGACACTAAAACTAACCTAAACTACACTAAAACACCGTATCTAAACTACAACAACACAACACAAGGCCACCGTAACCGCAAGAGATCCGCTGCCATCCAGTAAGCTCCTCCACCAAAACGACTGTGAATTCCGTCGCCAAAGCAGCCGGCACCATGGATCCGAGCAGCTTGCAAGCACCCAAGCGACCGACGCCTCAACGGCACGAGACAGCCATAGGAGCCATCAACATCAAACTCCATCTCCGACAGCTGAACCATCACACGGTCCGACCCAGCTACCGCCAACGCCCAGCTCCGCCGCAGAAACTCTCCACCAGCTCGCCGAAGCCGCATCAGCACCAGCACGACGCCACCACACCAAAACAGCCGGAGAGAGAAACTGGGCCAGAAACAAAGGCGATCCGGCCGCTAAAGCTGTACAAAATTATCTACAAAACTCTCCGCCCTACTCCTCCGGCCGCCGCAGACCACAACCCACCCCACCCCCTGACCCAAACATCCCACCATCCCGAACTAGAAAGCCAGACCGGTACAACAGGGAGAGGGGAAAGAGGGATAACAGGCCATGGCAGGGCGGAAGGAGGAGAGAATTTTTCACAGAAGGAGAGAATTCTTCACACTTCAAACTTTAGGCTTATGAGTATAAAACTAGACGAGACAGTACCACACAGGATGGATGAAGGAAAGAGAAAGAGAGAGAGGAGAGAATTTTTCACAGAAGGAGAGAATTCTTCACACAAGGAAAGAGAGGAGAAATTCCCTTTTCAAGACCATAGAGAGAGAAAGAGAGAAAATTCTCTTAGGAGAGAATTCTTCACAGAAGGAAAGAGAGGAGAAATTCAACTCTTGAGAGTAAAGATGGTTCAACATCTTTGTTGACAACATCCCGGGTGACAAAGATGTAAGGTGGCTGAGTACATTGTTCAACCAAGGCTGACAAACAATGGATGGCTTTATCCCAATGAGGGGAAGGCGAATCAAAAGGAGCAGATTTGACTTTGTAAGATTTCGGACCTTAAAGGAGGCGATTCGAAGGTGGGATGGAACCATAGTGGGAAAAGCTAGGCTAGTCGTTAAACTGGTAGATAATGAAGGAAAGCCAATAGATCCCTTTAATGGTAATGATAGACTTTTGGCGAGGAAGGATCCAGATTTAAGCAAAGTCAAGGAGTGGAGGCAGAAGACTACAATGAAGGAGCTAGTTCATCAGGAGACAACCGAAGATTAAAGAGTGGTCAATGATCAACTGACAAGCGTATTTCTAACCCTTTATAGTCGTCAAATTATGAGTTTTAAGGGTCGAATTGTAGTCAAACAAAATTTATAACCTTGGTAAACCAAGGGTCGATCCAAGGAACAGTGTGTGTGAATATTAGCTAACGAGTGACCTATTTAGCTACTCCGATTAAAATGAGGGTTTGTTGTGGTGAAAAATAGCAGAAATTAAATAGCAGAAAAATAAATGTTTGTGATTCAATCAGAGAAAGAATTCCAGGACCATACTTTATCCGTGCTAACCCGTTAATCATGCAATCATGTCACGTAAATTATTCATGCTGTCGAATATGGAATTAAACCAAAATAACACTAGACAAGCCGCCCATCCACGGATCATTGTCTAGATTAACCTCAATCGTTGAACGCCGCCCATCCACGGATTATCAACGATCTCGATTGTTAAACTGAAGGTTTTCCTATTAATTCATGTACTACCATTGTAGCAACATGACCGAACATCAATTTCATGTAATCCGATTAATACCATCCATCTTTCGGTAAATAACCTAAATATGTTATAGCATGCAAACATCCCATTCGATGTAAAATACTTGCAGGAACGATAAAATTAAGCACACAATGAAATTGAATATTCGAATCGCATAAATAAAAACGTTTAATTGATCACATGAGAGTTGGGTACATAGCACGGGATCCATAGGATCCCAGAATAAGGAAGTACTCACTACTCATGGTAAGTTAACCAATAGTAGTGTTGATAAAGAGATTAAGGACGAGTAAACCGTAATGACGCGGGTGCTCGTTGAATCCTCAATCTCTCGCGATGTGGTCCGTCTTCTTCCCCAAGTTAGGATTTCTCTTCTCAATCCAAGCTCTCGTCAAATCATCCACACTCTTCAATTCGTCCCCACTGCCCTCTTTATAGCTTTCTAAAAGGCCAAAAAGCCTAAAACCAAAATTAGGAAATAAGTCCAAAAAGCCCAAAAATCGATTTTGGAAATTGTCCTCGACGGGGCCGTGAATACCGTGACATTTAGACATGTCACGGCATGCTCCAAAAGTGCACTGGGACATAAAGGGGCCGTGACTACTGTGACGTTGTGTTTTTGTCACGGCAGTCACGGTCATGCAAAATGGCAGAGACTTCGGGAAGCTTTTTCATGGTCTTTATTTCCGAATTTGATCTTGGCGTAAACTACAAAGTTGTAGCCCTTTGAATTAGCTTTCCAACAAGCTTTGAATCAATCAATTTGGACGCCATATACGATCTGTGCGTGCAAAATAAGATGGAAAGGTCAATCTGCCCTGTTTTGTCCTGTTTTTGCCCAAATCTTCATCAATTGCTTTGCTTCGGATCAATCCAAAAGTATTAGATATGTGATATATGACCTGAAACACTAGAAACGAGGTTAAATGATAACAAAATATCCGGAAAACAAACCTAATCCATCATCGAATGAAGTGAATAATAGGTCAAGAATTCGACTGATCAAAACACTCCACACTTAAGATTTGTTCGTCCCGATCAAACATTATGCACAAGTCGATGAATCGCAGAATACTTACCCACTCAAGTATCATGTGATCAATTCTAACTAAAACAAAAACAAAAAGATAACTCACTGTCGTAGAGGACACGAATGCATTTAGCATATGCATCAAGGTTCTGATTTTTTTCTCATTTCTCATGTAATATGCACTTCTCATGGGATCTCAACCCACTACATCGTATACATCTTGTATGAGAGCTTTTTATCGGGTACATGTGAATATTAGACTCTTGGATTACATGCCAATCACACCTCTTCGAGGGAGGAACAACACGTCCTCGAGGGTCGAATAACACCTCCACGAGGAGGAACAACGCGTCACGCCCATGGGTTGAAAACAGTGTTGTGAAAACCGGACCGAACCGACCGGTTGGACCGAGAACCGGTCACCGGACTGGTTCGGTTCTATCATCGGATCGGAAATGCATTCGACCCGGTGAAGACCCGATTTGTTGACCCGTTTTTTCATTAAAATCGTGATTTGATCGGTTCAATCGGTTCGATTTGGTCTGAAAAATTATTTATTTAATTTTGACTTGGACAAGACTCGAACCCAAGCGCATCTTAATAGTTATTCTCTTTCTTTCCACTAGGCTAAAAATGATTGTTGTTTTATTATTTGTTTCAATAATGTATATTCATTTATCAAATCTATAGAAGTTATTACTTATTATCAATTTAACTAGAAATTCAATTAGTCTTATAAATCCCTTATTGTTGTGACTTGCAAATTAAGACTAAAATTGTTATTGTTGTAATATTGATTTGTACTTTATCAAATTCTAAATTTGTTATGCTATGTTGTTATAATCGTATCATAATCATGTAATATTTATTCAAGTCATAAATATGTTAAATTATAATATCATATATAAATATTATATTTTTATTTTTTAATATGTGCGGGTCAAACCGGTTCAACCGGGGTTGAACCACTGACCCATTGACCCAGTGACTTGACCGGTTCGATCCACGGTTCGATTTTAATAACACTGGTTGAAAACACATCCTCGAGGGAGAAATATATTACTTGAGTGAGTCGAATCCTTGAACTCTGGATAATTCGTCGAGAGCTCAAGGCACTCGACCAAGACCCCTTTCACGCAAATGGATCATACTTGAACCCTTTTTTTTCTTTTACCCAATTAAAATCAATTGGAGCGATTTTACTACTTAGAAAGAACACAAAAGTACCCAACTTGGTGAAAATTCTTTTCTTCTTTTTATGATTGTTTTCATGAACAAAAAACCTGTTCTGATTTCGGACATCAATTTATAGCCTAATTAATGAAGTTAAATTACTCCTCAGGCCATGCTATGTTTGTCTTTGCATGAACAAACTCACATTTATTACCAGCTGAAAGGAATAAGAAGAAGATAGAGGTAGGAAGCATCATCAGAAAACAAGATCCATCATCATCTTATGATCACATGAACTCGTTCATAAAGATGAAGAAGATGATGATGATATTTTTAAGGATGTTGGATTCTGTTTCTTAAAAATATTATCTTTTTTTTCCTTTACCCTCGGTTAGTTTCATCTATACATCATATCCTCAGATCTCATCCCTTTCTCCATCTCCCAAATTCCACCCGCACCTAATTTACCCAATTGGGTCAGCTTTTTAAATTAGTTCTCTGAGTGTGGCTGCTTGCTGGTCTGCATCAGTTTCTGGCTTTTGTTTTGGTGACTATTGATCTCTGTTGTGTTGTGTTGTTTGATGGTTTTGAGGCTGGTCTGCAGATTTGAAGCTTTTGAGGGACTTGATTTGGAGCTCTTTTTAATGGCGATGGAGCTGTGTCTTTGAGAGATCACAATTCAGATTTGGTCTGATCTCAATTTAGGGTGTTTTTTCTAACCTCAAAATCAGACCTAGTTTTCCCAAATCAATCTGATTGAAAGTATGATTGTGTGCCAATGATCATTGAATGGTTATGCATTGATGATGATTCATGTGTTAAATAAATAACTGGCTGTGTTTCAGGTACAAACAATGGCTACTCCAGTGGAGCCACCAAATGGGGTCAGGCCGAAAGGGAAGCATTACTACTCAATGTGGCAAACACTGTTTGAAATCGATACCAAGTATGTCCCAATCAAGCCCATAGGACGAGGAGCTTATGGTGTGGTGTGTTCAGGTATTAACAGAGAGACGAATGAGAAAGTGGCGATTAAGAAGATACACAATGTGTTCGAGAATAGGATTGACGCGTTGAGAACTTTGCGGGAGTTGAAGCTTCTCAGGCATGTGCTGCATGAAAATGTGATTGCGTTGAAAGATGTCATGATGCCTGCGCAGAGAGTTGGATTTAAGGATGTTTATCTTGTCTATGAACTTATGGATACTGACCTGCATCATATCATCAAGTCATCTCAACCACTTTCCGCTGATCATTGCAAATACTTCATATTTCAGGTACATCTTGGTCAGACAAATTTCTAGTTTCCGGCCTTATTTGTCAACATTCATATGCGAATATCTAAATTCTAATTATTGCAAACCAGTTGCTTCGAGGGCTGAAGTATCTGCACTCTGCGAACATACTTCATCGGGACCTGAAGCCTGGCAACCTCCTTGTCAACTCTAACTGTGACTTGAAGATCTGTGACTTTGGGCTGGCACGAACTAGCAGGAGCAATGGTGAATTCATGACTGAATATGTTGTCACTCGGTGGTATCGAGCTCCAGAGTTACTGCTTTGTTGTGACAATTACGGAACCTCCATAGATGTGTGGTCCGTTGGCTGCATCTTTGCGGAGATCCTAGGTAGAAAACCCATATTCCCGGGAACTGAGTGCCTTAACCAGCTGAAACTGATCATTAACATCCTGGGCTCTCAACAAGAAGCTGATCTTGAATTTATCGACAATCCTAAAGCAAGAAGGTACATCAAGACACTACCTTTTTCCAGGGGAGTACAGTTTACGCGACTATATCCACAGGCTGATCCTCTGGCCATCGACCTGCTTCAAAGGATGCTAGTTTTCGATCCATCGAAAAGAATCAGTGTCATTGACGCTCTCCAGCACCCTTACCTTGCTGGGCTGTATGATCCCAGCCGTAATCCTCCTGCACAGTTCCCTGTCAATCTTGAACTTGACGAGAATATGGAGGAGCTTCTGATACAAGAAATGATGTGGCAAGAGATGCTTCAGTATCATCCTGAAACTTAATAAATATAATCAGCTAGGTAACTTAAGAAGTAACAAGCATGGTTTTGGAGAACCAGCTGCGATCTCTATGTCTTTCTGTTTCCCAACTCTCTGCATCTTGTCGTCACCTGTAAATAAAAATGTTTAGTACATCGAGTTTCAATATCACTAGGGAAAACACACAAAACTTGGCAGGTTTTCATTTCCTCTATACATTGGTAAATATTAAGATACCTGCCAAATACCCTTTGTGAAGCTTAAAGCGGAGCTACAATCTAAATTACAGTACAATAAAAAGTTTTCTGCTATCAAACTGACACCAGAAATCTGAACCATAAAGTAAAGAAATGCCATACAGCTGAAAGAAAAGAAAGCAGCTGCTCTTCCCTACCATTGCACACACAAATTACATTACAAGTGCCTAAAATGACGAGGGTCGCAAAAATGTTCTACTGATATTTTCTAAAATTACACCTGGTTGACGATCCCTGTACACCTAGACTGAGACTCTTTGGAGAAATCGTTCTGTGAGCTATTCCATTTTTGTATCTTGACTCCTGAGTACGCACTTCTGTACTTTGTTTTATCAGCTTCATTACACCCTAACTACTGAACAGAATGAAAAGAAAATGTTTATCGATGTAGACTGGCATTCTTCCTTGTGTTTGGTTTAGTCACTTTTACTCTTCTGCAAAATATCCATGAAAACTGTGGAAATCCTTTGAGCCATGTGAACCTCAAGAAACATCTCCTTGACCCTTTCATAGCCCCGTCTACCCATTGTTAATCTCTGTTCTACATGAGTCGCAAGCTTAATCATATTCTTCGCAAGTGGTGTTACCCCACTTTTCCCAACTGGATGCAACAGCCCTGTCGATCCATTGACCACAATTTCTGTGGTTCCTCCAGCAGCAGTTCCCTGAGACATCATATAATAAAAAGAGTAATTAGCCATGAAGTTTGATATTACATATTTGTTGATATCATAACTATATATACTCCATCATAGACCTGTTTCTCCCTTACCAAGACTGGTAGATGGAACGACATTGCTTCAATGGTGATTCGTCCAAAGCATTCCCCTCTTCCCTACACAAATTAGTGAAATGCTGATGTTGATGGAGTGTGTTCTCTAAGCAATTTAAAGATCAACAATGAATCTCATTACACTAGTTGAAATGATTGAGCATGAAAATAAAGATTACTGATAAGTAAAGGAGCTGCGTAGAGGAATGAAAGCATTCTGTTTCCAGTAAGTGACGTTCTACTTATATTATTCGAGTTGATGATAAGCCAAAGATTTCAATCCTCTAGATATTTTCAGATGGAAGTGACACCAGCAACAACTACCATATGAAAAGGTGCCGATGACCAAAATGGAGCTTCGATCATTTAAGACTACCTACACGTACATTAGAATAAGTTTGTTTGATTCAACATGCATAAACTAGTTGTGCTATCATGCTAATTTTCAGAACATTTTGCTATAGCAATCTAGCATTCTAGCTAGAAGCTAACAGATCATTTCATAGAAATTGACCTTTGATTAACCTTATAGAGTTCCTGTCTATTCTTCTTTTCTACACATTGTCTTTCAAATTGGATTACTTCCTTTTTATGCACTAAAGATGGGGGTGATGTCGAGGTTGCCCTAAAGATGGGTGGAAACCACTTCAGCAGTTTGCACAAAGAAACTAAGCAGCCATGGGAATTCAATACCTGTGAATTCTGAACGAGAACATCAATCGCAGCTAAATAAGGGGCTACAGCTAAGGTCTTGTTGAGAAAGTGCACACGACTTTGGATCTGCTTCGATTTAGTAAAGTTGCGCAGCTCTGATTCAAATTTTGGCTGAGCAGCCATGTCACTACCAACTATAACAGCATGTATAGAGGGAAGCTGAAGCTTCTTTCTCTGAATTAACTGTAAGCACTGATGAAAGGAATGCAGAAATAAATCCTGGCCTTTTCCTCGTGAAACACCTGCAAATGAAATACAGAATTCGTAAACCAACGACATACAGTCATCAACATGACGAGACAGTTCAATTGAAGTGATTCACATTGAAGATACTGAATAACTATTTAACTAATGCGACTTCATTGTTCAGCAGCCTTTGATGATCCTACGTATTGTAACACATGAAACAAAATTGCCTGAAACACCAAATATGGTAAGTAAAAGATTTTGAAGGCACCAATAACGAGTCGATCTCCGTAATGAATTACAACACAATGGGTATTAGGCAACTTGATCAGTTTAAAAGACTAGGGTCATACTGATACGGACTGCTAACAAGTTAACTATGAGTTGTGCTTTGTTTACATTGAAACAATTACCAACAGTGCTAGTCAACCAACCATCAAAAATTCAGGGCCGTTGTCATAAGAACAATGTTAATACTATGTTTGCTAGAGCTGTTAACAGTTGCAAATGAAATAGCATACTGTTAATAATTCCAAATAGAAGGTCCTCCTGTCTCACTCCAAGTAAATCCCGCACATGTTCCCGTAAAACCCGTCTGGCCACACCGCTTTCAGCGACTTCCATTAGATCTTTGCTATTTCCCAAATGTACAACATACGTCTGGGGCATTTTTATCCTGTAAATCACATTATATTCGGATGAGGACGACCCGAAGTACAACTACAGATAGACTACAACAAAAAGGGTATAATTTCTTACATGACACCCAACTTTATGATATGAAATGTATGGACTGAAAAGGGTACTAAAAATGTAAGTTAAGCTATATTACCTTAAGCGCTCTTGTGTCCTGTTCTTCCAATACGCTGCAGTCACTTGTGAATCAATCATGGTACCAGCAACCATAGGGAGGTACTTAACATACTCCGGTTTGAAGTAGTGCCCTCTCATTTCATGTATCCACCACAACACCTTAGGCAGAACGCGGGGGATATTATCTTTGAGAGTTTCAAGCCATTTCCCAGCAACAGCTGTATTTAACACAACTATATCTGCTTTGAGGGCAACACCAACAGCTGCTTGATCCTTAGCTGAGAATATCTGACAAGGCGCAAACATTATGCACGAATTCAAATACACAAAACAGAGATTCAACTAAGAAAACTAAATTCGGTCAGTAAAAAGGCACTGATCAAACAAGCCATTAAAAGTAAAAGATAAGTTCTCTTGATATTTGATAAGAATATAAGTTTCTACCAGTTCAAAAATCATCTTCACAAACTCTCTGAAACAGATAAAAGATCAGAGATATCATATTACAGATGGAAAGAATACATCAAGATCATATGGTTGGAAAGAAATGAATGGGGGAGGCAGAGAGTTAGTAGTAAGCATAAGCAATTCTAGCCAACCTAATGCAGAGATACTACTAATAGTAGCCAACCTCCAGACTGAGGAAACATAAGAGGCCTCTCCTAGGTTACCCTATTTTCTTTCGTTTTGTTCTTCAATTAAGTAAACTTTACTATGCCACCTGAAATTTTGATACTAGCTCTGACCAGAGGCTCTTGAAACCAAGGAAGCTTCTTTTTACTTGAACAATAAGGAGAGGTCATAAAATGACGCACCTGCACCCCACGACTTAAGAGCTTATGCTCCAGATTATATATCACATCAGTTTCTGAAGACACTTGCACTGTAATCCAACATACTTTAGCTCCAACCCCTCTTAGCATGTAAGCTAGCTCCATCAACAACAATGGCCCACCTGAAATCAAACTTCTCAAACTATCACTATTACAAAAAAACCAATGATACTGTAGCATTAAAAGAAAACAAATGACTGTGAAGACACAACTGAATGATAGTGACAGTTGAAAGTAAATTTAGATATAAATATACCAGAGAGAGATATCTCATGAGACACTAGTAGCACCAGCTTTGACTTCATAAACCCTAAGGGATTGCCCAGATCCCGACCACCAGGACTCACCACCACAGATCCGACTCTTGCTTTCCTATCAATTTGACATCTACGATCACACGAATCGAAAGGCGAGCTCAAATGAAGCAAGACTAGCATCGAAATCGCAAGTAGCGAAACCAGCACCAGTACGAGCAGCAGCCATCTCTTCCTCAAAACTCCCAGTCTCCCAACCGTATAATGTCTCGCCATTTCGCTACCTCAACCGAATTCTGAACCACAAAAACCTACTTCTATATTCTTCCTCTTCCAGTTCACGTGCACCGCCATTTCGTTAGGGCTCGGACCTGGCGTCACGGGTTCCAGACATCTGGCTCCAGTCCTTGGTTTTGCAGGCCTAGTAGGCTAACCCTTAGAGTTATTCAATCGATCCGATTCGGTTGATTACTGGAGTTTGAGATGAAATATGATTAGAGACAACGAAGGATCTCCGACTCGGAATCTGAACGTTGTAAGCTTTTCTTTCCAGCTCGGATCGAAACCAAAGAGAAAGTGAAAATAGTGTTTGCTTAAACTACCATTTCTACCCTTGAGGAATTAATCAGTTTGCCAAAAATTAAATCACCGCCAGCGCCAAATTGGGAACACTGAAAACCAAACAAAATATATTTTCGAGTGTTGTAGGGATCTGATAAAAAAAATTAAATTAACTGATTTTTTTTATATCCATGGGTTCCTAAATGTAGTACATATACATAGAGACATTAACTCATACACTTTTTTTATAAATTGAAATGCATTAGAAATTCCTCTTCTCATTCACAATTTAGACTGTAATGGTGTATCAGCGTCCAAAGCGCGCAACTCCATAACTCCATCATCACCATCAAAGTTGAGAGGGCACACATATACAACGGCACAAGAGAAGGCGGATGTAGATCATACAAAAACAAAAGAAATTCACTTAAGTTACAACTGTTACATTAGAAATTCAAATTGACTTTTTTTTTGTTACAAAGTATAATTTCATTGACTTAAAAATGAACCCAATAGTGAAAGAGGCTTTGGTCGAGTGGTTTGATCTCTAGACAAATTGTCAAGAGGTTAAGAGTTCGACTCCCCCGAATAGCATATTTCATCTCACTTTTGTGTAGGAGTGTTTTCCTCCCTCACGGAGGTATTGCTCTCCTACTTTTGTGTAGGAGTATTTCCGTCCCTCGTGGACGTGTGTTCATCCATACCGCAGGTGGATGCTGCCAATGTTCGTGAGTTTTCAAGTTAGAGATGTGCTTCAATAAACACAATTTAAGTACCTAATAGAGTCTGAGTATCACAAGTAACTAGGGGTGGACAAAACCCGACCCGACCCGGTCCACTTAATGTCGGGTTAGGGTCCAATTAACCAACCCGATATAATTTTCGGGTCGGGTTAGGGTTCAGGCTCGGGTTACCCGATTTCATAAGTAATATAAAAAATACTAGATTTTTAATGAGATTCAAACCTTATACCTCATATGAATAAAAATTTATTTGTGTTCTCGTGATATATATCACACTACATATGAATATGTAATTGATTTGCAATGAAAAATAAAACGGTAATACTAAACTTTAAAATATTTATATCATGATAGATGACCATGAATGTTTTATGCCTTTTAAAAATTTTAATTTTAGGGTCGGGTTCGGGTTCACATAATTGACCCGGTCTTTCGGACCGGATTAGGGTTCAAATAAATGACCCGATCATTATTTCGGGCCGGGTTAAGACCATGCACAACCCGTCCCAACCCGTCCAACGCCCACCCCTACAAGTAACTGATGAAGTTCTCATGCAATATGATTGAGATGTAGTTGAGTGATGATTGATATGTATGAGTTATATAAGATGTAAAACCCATCAGAAAAAAAAATGAACCCAATAAGAAATGGAATTTAAATCTGACTTGTAACGAATGACAACAACACTTCCAACCCTAACAAAAGTTATTTATCATACTAATGTTTGGAATCCTATATTGAGAGGAAAGTGAGCAGCTGGTTTCTACCAAATCTCAGTCCAATTTTCAAAAGAGGAAAGCAAATGGAACATATCAAATGTTTATTGACGAAAAAGAGCAGTCTAGCTAGAGCATTGACTCCTTATTTTTCCTTTTCCTCTTCCTTGTCCCGCTTCGCGCGTGATGTGTGCGGTAAAGATGCCCAAATTTGACCGAGCTCCAAGTATCAAAGATGTACCGATGATTTGGGTGGATGTATGCAGATTCATGGTATTAGGTAATAGGTGCCGAACGTGGCCTGCGCTTCAGAAGTGGAGAGATGTACCAGATGTTTGCGGATCCGATCAAGATGACTTGCTAAGAGCTCCGAAAATCAATATATATGTACTAGATGATAAAAGCTCATATACATTATAATGTTCTTACTTGTTGTATCTACCCACTATTAAAAAAAAAAAGAGAGCAAGAGCATTGTCATAGGTGTAGATAATAACTCTCCATGAAAATGTTTTTTTTACTAAAATGAGGGGACTGAGGAACTGAACGACAGTCTTGAGTTACAAGCAACCTCCTAAAATATTAAGAGCATCGGCATAATGGTAAACTATCTTGAGTTACAAGCAACCTCCTAAAATATTAAGAGCATCGGCATAATGGTAAACTATAACTCTCCCTTCTGCTACTTCATCTGTCAGTAGCTATCTTCCAACACAACTCAACTCGTTTAACTCGAATAACTATCCACAAAAAAGGATTGCCAGAATATAGATCAAGTCTTACTGCATGTTACCTCTTAGCTCAGCAGCACGATCAAAGAATCTTTCAAACATGTCGTGCTGTGACGGGTCAATTGGACAATAGTATTTGGCACACGCATGTAATCACGTTAAATATAAATGTGCACTGTTGCTGCAGATTAGTTTCATGTAATACAATCACTGAAAAGAAATAGTTGGGAATTCATGATGATGGGTTGCATATGAAGCTCTTTCCCAGCATCTTCAAGCTTAACAGGATTCTAGAGCACCATAATAAACTCAATATAGTACACAACTTATCCAACACCGAGTCTTATGACTTGACCTCTAGAAATAGGTACCCTCAGGTGGTTGCACTAGTTTACGGTTGTGTGATGATGTCATCTCTTTCTTCAATTGAATAAGTATATCTTCCATAGTGTATTCCCTCTGCCAGTTCGCCAGAATTCCAAATTTCTTGGGTTCAACCTGTGCAAATTTGGTAACATGCACTGCCTTACAAAATATGCAAATGACAACTTAACCAGCTAATGCTGATACACAAAATGGCAGTCAATAAAATCATTCTTAACTCGTCATGAAAATTGACACACTCCAAAGGCCCAATGAACCTAGCTAACAATTCAAGTATCCTACCGCTAACCAAAAAAAAAGAGATCTTACAGATGAAAATAACGGCAAACACAACTGACTGACTTTTTTAATGATGGAAATCATGCAAAAGTGTCAAGGGTGATAATGAAGTTCAAAGAGCGGTCAGCAAATAGTAGCCAGAGTAAAAGTGTTAGAACTAAAAGCATACCACCCCAGTTTCATGGTTAACACAGGTCATGTTAACCCGGGAATGAAAGCGGACAGTTGGCGGCTTCTCTGGGTAATCTTTGTCACAGAACAACTTCAACTGGTAAATACGGCCTTCATGTACAGTCTAAAAAACCAAGCAGCAGTGAATAATGGGATTCACTCATAGTTGAAACGTCAATCAAACATAAATAGTAGTAACTCTAACACCAATAACTAGGCAATATTGAAGCTTAATCAAAGGCCTGTTGGGAGTTCAATAATTATTCTAACCATACATAAAAAATTGTTCTTTTAGGTACTCAATGTTCTCTTTTCTGCTTTGTGCAAGTAGCCATGCTTACATTATGAGGACCAATGATAGTTCCTGTCCAAGAGCGCATGTAAATATCATCCCCATCATCCATCCCATAACTCACAGTACCATCTCCAATGCCTTTCTCTCCTCGTTCAAGTTCCTCCAGCAATCTGAAGTTCCGAGGAACTACAAAAAATAGCAACAATATTTTTGAACAACAATGAGCAAAAAGTATGGTCAACAGATAATGAAAAGTCACATGCACTTCTTTTCTCAATATTGTGGATAAAATATCAATATATCGAGGAGGTTGACATAGTTAGAGAGATGTTACTAGGTGGAAACAAGCAAGCGAGCTGAGTTCACTTAATTCTTTTATCAACAGCCTAAAGTGGCTGACAGAAGGAAAAATAAAAACTCATCGCATTAGAAGTAGTAAAAAATCCGAAAGAACAAATAATAGAACACAAGTATGTAAATTCCTACGAGACAATTACTTTTCCACAGTCAAACCACACAATCAGAAGGCATCACAGTATCTTCAACAGGAACAAAAACTACCATCTGCCATATTGAATGGTTTATCACTTATAACTCTGGACATAGCAGCAAGCATAGATGCAGACATTAACTCTAACACTCACACGAATACAAGCACAGGGATACTAACTAACAGAAATTCACACAATCTGGCACTTGTGCCAGGGAAAATGGGCTTGAAAGGCAAAAATGTCCAATTCATCTCTCCCCAATAGTTGATGATACATGTCTGAACTACCATCTTGTCAATATCTTTTAGTTTAGTAGTTTTCTAGTACTAAACTAGAAATGCTGATATTTCATTGCCAAATACCACGTTAATTGATGAAGTCAATTTTACATAACGTATCAAATATCACTAAGATTAGTATCAAGTCTCTACAAGCTCAAACTCAAGGGAAAGTTTTGCTCCAGGCAGTGTACACAAACAATATGAAAAGAAACCAACACCAGAAAACCAAAAGAAATCCTAGAAATGAAACTAACTTGGTGTCAAATGGAAAAAAAAAAATGCTTCACTTGGTGTCCAAACACAATCAACCAAACCATGTCCGACTAAACCAATCAAAACGCATCTAACTAAACACTACCAATCCCAATATACCAAAAAATAAACATATAACTTATACATAATTCAAATATTCAAGTCAGACAAAAAAAAAACCAATCAAATATGGAGATCGAAACGATTCTAACCAACTACACTCGATCCTCCTGAGCCGAGCGTCATCTCTTACAGATCTTTCTACTCCTACCGATCGATTCGGTCGCCGGGAAATCACGCCGGAGCTGCGGATGAAGGCGTCGGGAATCTACGGCGCTGTCAAAACGTTCGGTTTTGGTTTTCCAGAGGCACTCGCTCCATCTACCCAGAGAGAAGACGACATAAAACGAGTGCCGCATCATTTAAACGACGCCGTAAAACGCTTTGTTAATTATGCATTTATAAATTGTTATTTAAATTATTAATCCAATCAAATTAAAGTGTTAGTTGCTTGCATAAAAAAAAAAAAAAGTGTTAGTTGCATTAAGGTGGTGGATGAATTGATTGAGTGTTTGTCGTGTGATATATTTCTTGTGGAATTTTAGTCTAAGTCTCACATATGGTTTTCGGCGTCCATTGTGGACTTTTGAAGGTGCTACCCTCTCGCGGAGGCATGCTTAAACAATGTTAAGGTCGTCGAAATAGTGTGCGCGTTATCGAGTGACTCAAAGTTCAAATACGAATGTTGTCCTTCATATTATTATGCTTCAAATAGTCTACAAATATATAATATCCCACTAATATCATAAATCTACTATAAAAAAAAATGGTAGTTCATCGGCCGTATCACTCATTCAAATCGGTCTATACAATTTTATCAACAACAAAAATCGGTCTAAACCAGATAATTTTAGTCAATGTTAACGAAAACTGATCCGTTTTGTAATTTATTTATTTTATATATTTGTTAAGCATTAATTAAAATTTAATTACAAAGGACAAGCGAGTACTGAAATTTCAGACAGCGAGCGGAGCTTCATTCCTCCAATCGATCGACACCGACAAAGTTTTCAATCGACGAGGTACGATTCTGAGTTTTATAAAAGTGTATTTTGGATGCGTTTAATGGGTGTTAGATGTGTTCAATTTAGGATGAAGGTTTTGAGCTGCAGATTTTGGTTTCGGATGTGGATACATTTTTCATGAAATTGATTGATTTATTATATGTTCTTTAACAGATTGTGTTATCGGACTTTGATTAAGTTGATTTGTGAGCATTAGAATGTGTGTATGGGTTATACAGGAAAAAGAAACTGCAATGCGATATTGTTTCTCCATCTTTCTTTTTGTGATTCATTATGAAATTGCCATAGCTTTTTGTGTTCTGTTATTATATCGTATCCATGAATTTAGTTGTGCTCATTTCTGGTAGTCAGCTGAAGGAGATGCCGAGGAATGGTAGAGAGTTATCATTTGCACGTTTCTTCCTCTGCACATATGGATTCGTTGCGACAGGTGAGATGGATGTGTAACTATATTGAAGTATAGTACCCCTTTAGGAACTCCGAGTCAAATAGAAAAAACTATCCTTTGCCATGACTCTGTGTAATTATGTTTTATTAGTTGGCATTATGCAGGCGGGTGTTGCCGCAGTTGTGGTACCAAGTTCGTCTTGTTATGCTTTGGATAACTCAAGTCGAATTTATGACTTTGTATCCTTCACTTCAAATTGCTTGTGGTAATGAGCGAGTTGATCTCAGGGATGTTTGTTCATAGTTTCTCTCAATTGGTTATGCTGTCCACTTATGCGCATCTTGTGCACTTGTGGTTTCGTTGCATCACTTCTAAAGTGTAGTGTTTTTGATAGTGCACTTCAAAAGTGTATTATGTTCAGGGGCTTTCTTATAAAAGTGCTATACTGTAGTATATGTTCTAAACAGTACCTCGTGCTCTTATACTACTCATTCCTATTGTTAAGAGTAACTAGAAATTCATGTATTAGTATTACTGCACTGTAAGTATGCAAGAAGTACTGGTTTAAAATGGCTTTATTGTGTAGCTGTTGAGAGCACTCGGGCCATTTAACTGACTCCCCAAAGAGACTTGAGTCTTGATTTCGCATTGTAACTGGCTTTTTTTTTATTCCCATGTGAATATGCATACTCCATACAAGTAGACCCCAACTTGTTTTGTGGTGTTGCCACTTAAGCTAATGCACAGAATAGTTGGTCTGGACATGTTTTTGAGTATGAAGGGAAACAGGTATCTTCTTGAACAGAACAAAATAATTTTTAGTGATTACATTAATATAAAAACTACATCTGAAATCGTTCTTTGTTTTTTATGCCAGGGAGAAACTGATTTGGCAGTCAAATTTTGTAAAGATGTGGAGACTAGATCACAAACGGTTACTCAATTACTATTAACTTTTACTCGTTGCAGCACCATGCATGTTTTGTTATTAGTTTCTGTTTGCCGAAGATATCCTTGAGGGTCTTAACATTGATATTCATAGTTTGATCTGTAAACTTAGCTCTAGTGATCACTGTAAGATCACGTAGCCTATCTGCTACTTGAGTGTGTTCTACAGATAGTTGAACATAACTCCCAATTTTTAAATGAATCCCATCGTGGTTGTCCTGCATCTTGACCTCTAAAAGACAATTGCAGGGTTATGTAGACTTTGGACGCTATGGTACGTTGGACTACTTTGTTATTGGATCTGGCTCAATAAATTTTGTTCAGGTAAAATTGACTGGTCATTTCTTTAACCTTCTACTCTGTTTACTTTAATTTTGCCTTTTAGAGTCAATAACAATACCAGTCATGAACTGAAGGGTGCTTAATCTAAAGATGCTTACCGTTACCGCTACCGGAGTAAAGGATTATGTCTTTTATCATCCAGTTTTGATTTCCCAGGTTTGTGAAGATTTTAATTGTTTTACTTTTGTGTTCTAGGAGTATTATAACGGAGACCTAGCAAATTGTGAAACAACTTATGACTTAATGGGGCGATCAGCACAGGTGAGGTCACGTAGCTTTCCATTCCCTAGTTTAAGATCTTCACTTTGGGGCATTCCTGGCCTTAAACTTTCTTATCTTATCAGGTAAACATAATATGCGGAAAGTGCCCAAATAGACAATGCAAAGGTATGTACATTAATGTGAAAGAACCATGTTAGATGTTAAGGATTCATAGAAAAATGCTTCCAAGTTCTTATATTATGAATATCTAGATCAGATGTAGGAATATTACACCAGAACAGGAGTTGTGTGTGATCTGTAATCTGTGAAAAGTCTATTGATGTAACGGCATGCATAGCATACAGCTCATTATACTTATTTGTCTCTATGCAGCATGAATATTTTTGACAATCTTTTTGTTGGATGATGTTTATATAAAAATAAAATTAACATATATAAATTGCCATAGAGACCAGTATGTATTTCAATATATTACTCGATGCTTTCGCCTACTTGGGTTTCATGGTTCTGGATCAAATCAATACTGTCTCCATCTTCATCTTCTCGCAGATACACTTGGATGCATATGCAGAGTAACTTACGATTCACCATGCAGGTTCTTTAAATATTACAGTAATTGTTTTGCTGATTACATGGCAAAGTTTACCTTTGCAGTTATGTTGTTTCCATACTTATCCCAGCCAGTATGAATGTCATTGATTTTCAACTGTAGAATTTTGGTTGAGCTTGCCATCTCATGTGAGGAGCCTGGATCACGGGTATTTGAAGGCTTCACAGTTGGTTTTCATCCACGGTCATGGGAAGTTGTTAGTACTCTGAACTCTGAAGAACTACTTGCGTCATATATTAAATAGGACCAGCGCTTTACATTATGGTCATGTTTTCAGAACAGACATGTTGTAGTCATGAGGAAGGAAATTATATTTTGGGTTTTACAGGTCTACAATGGCTTGACTCAATTAGGTTTTGAGAAGTCGCATCATGAGTTTAGGTATGGATTTTCAGAATTGCACTTTTGTTTTGCACATCATGTATGTAACCCACCTTGGATCAAATTAACCCCCTTTAGTTTCATGATGTTGAGATGATGTTCATTTGGAGAACTTCTAAGAATTTTTTGCCTGCTATGTAATTAATATAATACAGTGACCAGCATCGTATACATCAGACTTCCGTATATGATGTTGCTGAGGGAAAGGTTCTTGCTTAACATCATGCATGCCAACAAAAGTATTGTTTGCATTCTATATTTTGTGATGTACACTCTTAATGTTGTATGCTTGCATAATGTCATCACTTGTACTGGTGGCTACCTCAAGTTGGACTTGGATACGATGTGCAATTTACACTGAGTTATCTGATTTTACATCAAGTATTCCGGCATTCTTAATTGATTTGTAAACTGAGTATGTTATATCTAGATTGCTAATTAGAGATCTTCTATTGTACAGCTTCAGAACTGAGCAAACTCGTGTTGTCTTGTATATGACTGCATTTGCATCGCTTTCTCATTTGGTTAAAAAGCCTATTCTCAAGGTACGGTCTGTTCTTTTGCGTTTAAAATTTTAGTCGTTTTGTTTAACAAATCATTTAGGACCTTTTTCATTAAGCACTTAATTTAATTTTTTGAAAAAAAAATGTTATTAAACACACAAACCTGACCCGCCAGAAATGGAGTTCGAACCTGGGATGTGTTGGATGCACAACAATACCTCCAACCTTCCGGCCACTCCCCTATGGGCCACTTAATTCATGTTAAATGTCCGTTTTTTTAGCTTGAAAAAAGTTAACTACCATAGCCAAGTACTTCAATTAAATCATTGTGTTGAGTTCTTCTATTCAATTCTCCTATTTAAGTTAAGTTCAGTTTAAAAGGACACGCTATTTAATTATACTATTAGCTGAAAGAATGGTCTCTTTCGTACAAGAAATACACCCCCACCAGTCCATCTTCTGCTGTAGATAAGTCTAATGATTACATAAGAGTATGCAAAATGATAAATTAGAAGAGTTATGTTAAATGGCAAAAAAATAGGATATATAGCTAACAAGTTGTTCAATTTCATGTTTGATCCCAAATATGTGCTTGCAAGTTCTTTACAGGTGTGGAATCTAATTTAAGAGTCAACTTAAATATGCAAAAATGCATACCCTCCATCCAAAAATAAATGGCACATGGACTTTTTAGAACAAACTGTCTTGTAAAAATCGAATTTCTCAGCAGATAATATGAAACTTCATGTCATAATCTTCATAATAAAATGTGTTTCAACAATATTACATTTTTCATTTTCGTGTCTAACTTATGGGAATTTAACTGTCAATGTTTTAGTACATGTTAAATAAAGTGACAGATGAACCCAGCAAAGGGAGAATTTGCGAAACCATGAACTATGAAAATAACCTGACTGAAATCATTTTTTTCGACAACAGCCAGAACATTCACAACACAATTTCCCCTTGTTTAATTGTTACTAGTTCTCATAAATTTCATGTGTAGAGTTTTCCGGAAGATGGATTAGAAGTTAAATTATCTGGCTCAGTGACAAGTGGAATTGCACCTACAACATTGTCACCAACCATGTTAATTGTGGACTGGACATGTAAGGTTGTCAACTTAGCTGTTCTCACATAAATTTGGCTTGTGTAAATCAACTGACTATGTCCATAACTCCATATATCTTATAGGTGAACAGGCCCGTGATAACCCATATGAAGTTGATATTACAATCCCAGTGGATGGTTATGAACCTATTCAGTTTACTCTTACAAAACTATGTGGTATGGGAATCGTTCTTGTCTACCCATTTTGTTGAATAATTATATAAATTACGATGTTCGATCTTTTTTACATAGATTATCTTTAAGTTCTTGCTATTGCAAATATGAGCATAGTATTTGAGCATAAAACATCAACTTTTAGCATCAGTGGACACTAGTTATCTGTCACTTTTGTATCCAATTTTGTTGAAACTAGCTGATAACTATGCTCGAGTGTGTCTTTGTCTCCACTTAACAATTTTTTGGTCCTTTGGATCTATGATGGTAGGGTGTAGTCTTATTAGTTGCTGTTCTATATATGCCTTAACAACTTGTTAAACTGTTATTTCATTTTCTTTTTACCTTATGTAGCAATCTCAATTTTTTGTATCATGCAGAATATAGGCAAGGTAAAGATGGAGATGCATTAAGAGGATGGGCTGCTTTCGGAATTTTTTCGTGTGTGTATGTATTTTTAACGCTATATCATTTCTATAAGTTCAATCACACTGTGACGCTAGATATTAAGTTTTTTTTTTTTTTTGTAGTTAAGATTCGAGTAATGTTGCTTGCCTTTTGTACACCAAACTTGATTTTGTGTTTTTTGTCTTGACATGTCATGTTATGTTGACATCAGATTCATAGTTTTGTCGACACTGCTCTGTTGTGGCGGTTTCATTTACAAAACACGAGTTGAACGAGCGGTATGTTTACTTAGAATTTGCTTGCCACTACTTGAATGGGCATGGCATTTGGTCATTCAGCTAACTGACTTGTGTCTGCTTCAATTCAATGTAGCATGGACTTGATGCCTTGCCAGGAATGTCTATTTTATCTGGCTGTTTGGAAACGGTAATTACAATGCCTACATCACGGATATATACTATTTCTCATATATTTTCTCTGTTGAATAAAACGAACCACTCAAAAATTTCATGATCCTCTTTTTAAAGCAAACATGGATACATAGATCTAAAACTCACTACTTGGTCCCAAATCCCAATAGTATGACTCACATGTATGATATAAACTAAAATTACTAGGACGTCTGATTTTGTTTGTAATGTAATAATGTTATTTAAATGGTTGGAAATATTAACAGATAAGCGCGTTTGCCGGTGGGCGCGGCTACCCTCAAGCAGAGGACCCAAACAATCCATTCGTCAACCAGACATCATGGGAACGTCCACCTGGCCGTGCTCAAACAAGTACATGGAGACAACCCGAAAGAAAATATGGAGCCATTTAGGCATCACACTATGCAAACATCTCAAGTCTGCTGTCATTTATGATATTTCGTCAAACAAGATAGCAGTATAGGGTTTTGTGACTTGGTCTGTGTCTCCCAGTAACTGCCCCCGGCATATGGGACAAAATATGTTACTGCAAGTCAAGTCTAAGCTAGACATAAATATACATCACGATCTCTTCTTAGTATTATAAGATGTGAGATTTGACAGCAATTTATTGGCAGCGGTTTCCCTAACTGTGTCATTTACTTCGTTCACGGAAAGGATCGAACATTTCCGGATTCAAACCTTATACTTATTCTGCCCCTCTAATTTTATCCACCAAAAGAAATGCACTTCTGTCCTATCAAGTCCTCCTTTTTTATTTCCGGTTCGAACATTTTCGAATTCAAGCCTTAGACCTAGATAGCGTACTAATGACTGATTTGGTAGCTGAAATCGAATCGTTTTGATATTACTCTTATACATATATATATTTTTTAAAAGAGGATTATTGAATTTTTAATCGTACCCCCTGGGGTGACTCTAATCCGGGATCAACAGGACTAGGTAGTGAGCACCTCTCCACCAGGCCAACTCAACTTCGTCTACTCTTATACATTTTTGAATAGGGTATTCTCCTTTCAGATTTGGGAATATACCAATTCCATCATGTTGTTAATTTTTTCAACAAGAGTTGTTGGGTCTCATCCCTAACTACTCAACCTTTTGACTCTTGTTCTTTAGTCTTGTTAAGATTTGTTCATTTCCAATTTCTGCACGGCTAAAGCTTAAACAATCACAACATTAAATTAAATAATTAGCAAATTGACCAACTCAACCAAGCACCATTTTTCACATTTTAATACACAACTGAGAAATCTTCTTCTCTTGTCTATCCACCTTGCCAAGGTTTTTTTTAATGTTTTTTAGCTGTTGTTGAGTTGAACTAAGCTGAAACTCGAGATTATGATAGGCCGATGAGAATCATAGTAAATTCAATCATGTTCATCAAGGCGTTGTTGCCTGGTGTCAAAAAGAGATGTCATATAAATCAAACACTAGAGAGCACTCGTATTTGAATCATGACGAAGCTAAAGTTACAGTCAAACGAATCAGAAGGCAAAAGTGTGTCAATACATACCATACCACCAAGAGATCACTGTTTTTATTAATTTGGTTAGTTTAAACATTTTTACAGACTTGAATGTTTGATTGATTTCACACTGCCAGCAAAATACAAAAGATAACAACTCCAATATTTTGTGGTCCATCCTATCTTTCCCTCCAAGCCTCATTTGACACAAGACTAGTTACTCCTGCTATAAATAAATCCACAACTCCTCTCATCTTTCATCCACATAAACCCTACAGAGCTCCAAGTTTCAGCTTAGCTGACAGAAAATGGCTGGAATATCTTACAGTTTCGCATTGATTCTTTCTGTCCTGGCACTTACTCCGCTATGTTTATGTCATGACGATTACAATCGAGGCTACCTCTACCCACAATTTTACGAGCATTCGTGCCCTCAAGCTACAAAAATCGTCAAGTCTGTTGTGGCAAAAGCGGTCGCTAAGGAAGCCCGAATGGCTGCCTCACTCATCAGGCTCCATTTCCATGACTGCTTCGTTAAGGTATCGAAAATCACATTACCTGTTGTATTCATATATTAAGGCACTTTTGCCATAGCCTGCGTCGTGCTGATATTACCTCTGGCTTTTTTCGTTTAGGGATGTGATGCGTCCATTTTGCTAGATAACAGTGGAAGCATAGTCAGCGAGAAAAGATCAAACCCCAACAGAAACTCTGCAAGAGGGTTTGAAGTTATTGATGAGATCAAGAAGGAAATCGAAAAAGCCTGCCCCCGTGTTGTGTCTTGCGCGGATATCTTGGCCTTGGCTGCCAGAGACTCGACGGCCTTGGTAAGCGTCACATTTTCGCACTGAAAAAAAAAGGATACTTATTTGGACACTTTGATTCAGTGTTCCTGAGAAAACAAATTTCGTTTTGATAAAATGCAGGCAGGAGGACCGAGCTGGGAAGTTCCATTGGGCAGGAGGGACTCATTGGGAGCCAGTCTGAGTGGTTCAAACCAGAACATTCCAGCTCCAAACAACACCTTCCAAACAATTCTCACCAAGTTCAAGCTGAAGGGTCTCAATCTTGTCGACATGGTTGCTCTCTCAGGTAACCAAGATTTACACATATGCCTCACTAGTCGTACTCTCTCAGCATTTACAGAAATTTTGGTTTTTGTCATCTTTTCATTATTTAACAATATGATTGTGTTTTTTCTTAAAACATTTATAAAATGTCATGGAGTCGAGATTTTGGCGCAAACTACAAACCGACGAATTATAGTTTTATCCAAACGAATTATAGGCCATTTTCCCGAACTATGACATGATTCGTAGGAAGTGTACCATAATTCGTCGGTTTTTAGTTTGCACCTGATTTTTTTTCCAAATGTCATTCATAAAAAGAATATTGTTTTGTTAATGTTTTCATGACAAGTGACAATAAGATAAAAAAAAATCATGCTAACTTCTTTTTTTTTCTTTCTCAGGGAGCCACACAATAGGAAATGCTAGGTGCACCAGCTTCAGGCAAAGGCTATACAACCAAACAGGCAACGGCCGGCCAGACTTCACACTTGACCAATCTTATGCTTCCCAGTTGCGTGGCAGCTGCCCAAGATCAGGAGGTGACCAGAACCTGTTTGTCCTCGACTTCGTAAACCCCATAAAATTCGACAACAGCTATTTCAAAAACTTGTTGGCTAACAAGGGACTGCTAAGCTCTGATCAAATTCTAGTCACAAGCAGCCAACAATCACTGCAGTTGGTCAAGACATACGCAGAAAATAACCAGCTTTTTTTTGAACAGTTTGCGACGTCCATGGTGAAAATGGGTAATATTTCGCCGCTGACAGGATCTAGGGGAAACATCAGAAAGTCCTGCAGAAAAATTAATAGCTAAATGGTATAAAATCAGCAATGGCTAAATTTTAGTACTTAAATATTGCCTGTATTTTCGTTTTGGCTGTGATTTATGTTTTAAGGAACACTTGTAATTATATTTGTGCTTAACTAAAATTTTCATTCATGTGTTCGGAATAAGATGATTAGTTATAACTTAGAAATGCAGTGATGAAAGAAGGATGGCTTCGCATAGGAATATTAATAATGGCCCAATATAATACAAGATATGTGGCGTTTGGCTATCCCCAATTCCACTGGACCAGTAGTGACTAGTATCAACAATTTTCTTTTCATGAGCATGTCTTACTTAGTAGTCCATTGCACCGGACTTCTAGTAAATTCTATTAAGGTTGAGTTCTGATCAGAAACACTTGTTTTCGACAGAACCTCTTCTACAGGGGCTAAGTACTTTCTTACCTTGGTGGATGATTTTTCAAGAACCACCTAGACCTTCTTAATGTCTGCCAAACATGCTGCATCTACCTTACTCCAATTTTTCAAAATGGAATCAACTCAATTTGGTAAGAAAATCAAATTTCTTAGAACAGATAATGACATTGAATTCTTTAGCAATGATCTATGTCAATTTTTTTAGCAAATGAAGGCTATTTACATCAATCATCTTGTATTTACGCACCACAGCAAAATGGTGTAGTTGAACACAAGCACAAACATCCATTAAATGTTGCTAAAACTCAAAGTTCCAAGGTTCATTACCTAATTTCTTCTGGGGAGACTGTGTTGACAGCAACATATTTAATCAATAGATTACCCTCTGGATTGTTGGATGGAAAAAACTCCTTATGATGTTCTCTTTGAGAAACCTCCCTCCTATGAGCACCTTCGCGTCTTTGGATGCCTATGTTATGCAACCACTATTAGTTCTGGCAGAAAGAAATGTGATAATAGAGCTAATGCATGCATTTTTTGTGGTATATCCACATGGACAAAAGGGCTACGAATTATTTTCTCTCAAGACACATGCCTAGCTACTTGGTTAGTAGAGATGTCATATTCCATGAAAATTGATTCCCTTTTGCTTATCTTACCAGTAATGTCAGCCATTCCTCTGCCTCACTACACCACCTCAGACATCTTGTTTGAACCAACCTTTGCTCCTGCTCCAGTTATTCTTCCTGAAACAAGAATTCCAGATGATAATCAGATCACTACAAACAATGATATCATAGATGATCAGATACATATCAACACTGATATTATAGATGACATTACACATTCTCCAGACCCTGAACCACCTACGGATACTTCTACCACTGTCCGCAGATCAGCAAGGGTATCTAAACCCTTTGTCCTTCTCAAAGACTTTGTTTGTAGCACCTTTACAACAAAGTACCCTATTTCTAATTTTGTCCAGTACTACCAGTCTCTCCTAGTCAAAAAAATATATTTTCCAAAATTCTATTATTGTTGAGCCTACCTCTTACACACAAGCCTCCAAGGACCCCAAGTGGATCACTGCTATGGAAACTAAAATTAAGGCCTTACAATCTAACAATACTTGGCAGGTTATTCCTCTCCCTCGTGGAAAAAATGATGTAAGTTCCAAGTGGGTCTTTAGGGTCAAAAGGCATTCTGATGGAACTATAGACGATACAAGGCTCGGCTAGTAGCAAGAAGATTTTCCCAAGAATAAGGTCTCGACTACAACGATACATTTGCACCAGTGGTCAAAATGACCACTGTTCGCACTGTTATTGCTTTTGCATCTTCTAAAAACTGTCCAATATTTAAACTAGATATTGATAATATTTTACTCGATATGTGATAGGTCGTTATAGATAATCTTGGGATTTCGTGAGATTTTATAGTGTGATTTATTTTGAAATTGACGAATATGTTCTCAAATCATATATATTATAATTAAAATATTATTTTATTAGTTAAAATTATGTATCAAATATGATTTAATCGAACGAACATTAAACACTCTTAAGTTCTGACGAAATCACAAGGTTCTGACCTGATAGTTTTACCACAAACAATTACGTCAAAGATTGCAAAAATATGCCAAAAGCAATACATATTACAACATGTATTAAAATATAAAAACAATATGAAAAATCGTAGACAATAACCTAAATGTATGTTTATTCAATTTTTTGATTCAGATTTCCGTCTTTGATTTTGATAATTTTGATAGTGTTTAGGCATGATTATTAAAAATCTATAGGTATCGGGCTACTGTAATGCGACTGTTAATGACATAGTTTTACAAATGAATGAAATAAACTATTGACAAGGAAAAAGATGAATAAGAATAGTGAAAAATAAATCACCTCAAATTTTGATAGATTATTAAATCGATGAAAATAAAACTTCAGAACCATATCGACTTCTTTGCTGTCGTCTCCATCCTTTGGAATCTTTGATTTGATGACGAAAATCATATATGTGAAATTCATTGTTCATCGTAATCTCACCGTTGTGTATATATATTACTTCTTTTTAGAATTTTGAGAAGCTGTCGTACGGGGTTAAGATTTATCATTTTTCGCATTCATTCGTTCGGTTTTTATACCAAGGTTTTAGTTTATTTACTTGATTACCCCGCATGATATTTTTCACCTACCCCGAAACATTGTCGTTTGAATAATATGGAAAAAGATCAGGTCAGAACCATTACTATTTTCGTCTGAAATGAGAACTTTTAATATCCATACAATTTCCTTAATTTTAGAAAATACAATAATGATTTAATTACAATATATATGATGAGAAGATATATTAGTCAATTGGAAAACAATTCACATGATCTTATATCCACAAAATCCCACGATGTTGGAACAAGATTTGATGACATCGTATGTTCATCAGAACAGAATTATCCTCGCATGATTTTCGCAGTCGACGGTCAACGACAACAGTATATTCGTGTTTTTGATCTCAAATCTTATGTTAAAGTTCTCAGTTGATCCTGATGTTCGTGATTTTGCTTTGTGTTTCATGGTTTTGATAAATACATCAAAACTATTGTTGTGGTTTTGCTTTATATGTTTGTAATTTTGATAAATACAGTAAAACCACGATACATATGTTCGTGTTTTTTTAATCCCAAATCTTATGTTAAAGGTCTCAAATCGGAGTTCGTATTCGACTGATGAAAAGAAATTAAGTAGCAAAGATGAGATCGGAATTCGGAGTTTGTTTCGAAATTTTAGGGATTGTAATATCTAAACGGAGATATTTCGGGGATTTTAAATTTAAAATATACATAGTCATTTACTAATATACAATTTTTGACCATAAAATGATTAAAAGATTATTTAATTTAAACAGTTGAGATTATCATATCAACGAATATTAAATGTTCTTATTTCTGAAGAAAACAAGTGGTTCCGACAAGAACGCAACCTGAATAATATTTCCTATTGGAATTTCTGATGCGAATAATAATGTATTTTGTGGTTTAATTATCTTTATTCCTCCCATTAAGCATCCAATTGTAGGGGAGCACTCGGTTGAGGCATGGTTGGTAGAATGAAACTGTGAGGCACGATCTCGGCCGTCTGTGGGAGTTGATCCGAGGCACGTGGCGAAGCCACGTGGCAAGCCGCAATTGTTGACTTTTCAAAAGTTAGTGGGTTTACTATTTGGACACGTGGCGCGCCCACAATGCACGGGGGGGTTTGATGTGTGGATGAGATCGTGCCTCACAGTTTCATTCTAATTTTGGTGCCTCATTTGAACGCTCCTCTCCAATTGTAACTAGAAATCTTAACAAAATGAGAAATTGGTGGTAATGGAAAATCATATGTCTATATAATATTCTAATGCATTTCTTGCTAGAATAACGTTCGCAACAATATCAGCCAATCTTCCCACCCTTCATCCTTCTCCCTCAGTTCCTTCTCCCTATTTTTTCGCTGACTTCCTCTCCGTTGGCGTCGTCCTGTCCGACTTCTACTCTTTCTGCGGTGCCATGGCTGCCCTTTACTACGGGATATTCTTTTTGAGTTCGTCTCTGGTGGTGTTGGGGCTCGAATCTGGTGGCAGGAGGGTCGTGCGGGGTTTTTGGCGGCTGATTTGAGGTGGAGGTTGTTCGGCGATGCGGTTGAGGGTGTTTGGAGTCGGGAGAGGACGATATAGGGTGTTTCGGCTTGCGTCGAGGCTGTTTTTTGGGTTATGGTGTTTGTACGGCTGAACGACCTCTTATTTATTGTACATATGTTGTGGTTTTTATGTTCTTTTGGTATGTTGCTGGAGGGCTCACCATGAGGCGTGAGGCGAAGTGGCGCATGTTTCCACATATTTATTACGTAAGTTTATGTTGTTGGATATATTCGCAGCTAAAGTTTCTCTAGCTCTAAATCTTCTGTAATCGCTTTTGTAACCGTTCCGTCCAGTTTATCAAAAAAAATCATCTCACTTTGAGGTAATCGTGGTTAAATCATCATTATATAGGAGAGTGAATAGTGGAATAATGAAAAGAAAAAAAACGTTTTGACAATAAATTTTGAAAAAAAAGGAGAGAAATTTATGTTGATTTACATAATAATCAGCAAAATTGGACCGTGAATCGAATCCATCGACTGGTCCAATTTGCATTTTGCCCTATCCACCCGAATTCTTCCTCGCTGCAATCTGCAACACTGGCACACTGCTACCTCTCTCTCTCCCTCCCTCTCCGCCATGGCCTCCACCATCTCCTCGATAATCAATCCGCCTCAATGCGCGCTGCGCATCACGCTGCACAAACGATGCTTATCCATACCAAACCTCAACTCTCTCTCCTCAAACTATCATCATCTCTCAGCTCATCGTCACCTGCGCTCCACAATACCCTCCGCGCTATCCAGAAGATTATCCGCCGCCACCGCTCGTGTTTCGCGTTCGTCTTCAAGTCCGGGACTACAACATTTCGTTGCTAGAGCTTCAGTCGCTGCGGAGGTGGATACCTTAACTGAGTGAGTTTTATATGAATTTCGTGGTATTGAATTTATGATGTAGAATTCTACTTCGTTTCCAGTTTTTATTGTTTTTAATTTCAGAATTAGAAATCAGTTGGAGTTTTGTTTCTATTTTTATGCATCGATCATGCTACCAAGTTTTTGTTAAGATTCACTGGCGACAGCCTTTTCATTCACTGAGTTTGGTTAGAATGCAATGTGCTTATATTAACAAGTATCGGTTGGTTTGTCGAGTGGCAAAAAGGTTATGGTTTATCCTATTTGGCATATGGGATTTGTTTGTGCTTTCACTTTTCTCATCGTCTGCGATAGTCTTAGTACTTGTTGTGGCCATCTTGCAATGTAATGATAGTTGACTTGTCTTTTTTATATTAATTCTATGCAGCATCTTGCCAATTTCAGAGGTTCAACCAAAAGGTCGTATTTATCATGAGACGTATGGATGCCAGATGAATATCAATGATATGGAGATTGTTTTGTCTCTCATGAAAAATGCGGGATATGAAGAAATTGTTGACGTTCCTGAAAAAGCAGAGGTTATATTTATCAACACTTGTGCAATAAGAGACAATGCAGAGCAAAAAGTATGGCAAAGGCTAAACTATTTTTGGTTTCTTAAGCGGCAATGGAAAAGCAATGTAGCAACTGGAAGGTCAGAATCATTGCATCCTCCCAAGGTAGTTGTACTAGGATGTATGGCTGAGAGGCTGAAGGATAAAATATTGGATTCAGATAAGATGGTAGATGTGGTCTGTGGGCCTGATGCTTATAGAGACTTGCCTCGATTACTAGAAGAGGTTGATTATGGTCAAAAGGGGATTAACACTTTACTATCTCTTGAAGAAACTTATGCTGATATCAGCCCCGTTCGCATCTCCAAAAACTCGGTGAGTGCTTTTGTCTCCATAATGAGGGGCTGCAACAATATGTGTTCTTTCTGCATAGTCCCTTTCACTAGAGGCCGGGAGCGATCACGCCCAGTTGACTCAATTGTGAGGGAGGTTGGCGAACTATGGGATCAAGGAGTGAAGGAAGTGATGCTACTTGGTCAGAATGTGAACAGCTACAATGATGCTTCAGGTGTTGAAAAAGAAGCTGAACCTGGCAGCAACTGGGAACTTAGTGAAGGCTTTTCAAGCAAGTGCAAGGTGAAGTCAGTAGGTTTGCGGTTTTCAGATCTCTTGGATCGGCTTTCCACTGAATATCCTGAGATGCGCTTCAGATACACGTCCCCGCACCCTAAAGATTACCCAGATGAATTGTTATACTTAATGCGAGATAGATACAACATTTGCAAAATGATTCATTTGCCTGCTCAGTCCGGAAGCAGTGCAGTACTAGAAAGAATGCGTAGAGGCTATACACGAGAAGCATACATAGAGCTTGTGCAGAAGATACGTAAAATCATTCCGGATGTGGGAATAACCAGTGACTTCATTTGTGGTAACGTAATATTTGTTAAAATTTTATTAAGTTATTTTAAAGTATCATTGCAGACTTCTGATTTTCTGTTAAACTACAATGAACAGGTTTCTGTGGGGAAACAGAGGAAGATCACAAAGAGACATTATCCCTCATAAACTCTGTCGGTTATGACATGGCATACATGTTCGCATACAGCATGAGGGAGAAAACACATGCCCACAGGAACTATGTGGATGATGTTCCTGAAGACATCAAGCAGAGAAGATTGACAGAAATGATTGATGCCTTCCGTGACACGACAGGGCAGTTTTATGACATTCAAATTGGCACCACCCAACTTGTTTTGGTTGAAGGAGCTAATAAGAGATCTCCTGACACTGAACTAATCGGCAAGAGTGACAGAGGCCACCGTGTCATCTTCAACATCGAGCCAGTACCTGACAAAGAAAACAATTTTACTGAGCGTAACCCAACTGTTGGTGACTTTGTTGAGGTACAAATAATGAGATCAAGCCGGGCATCTTTATATGGTCAGGCACTTGGCATAACTAAGTTGAGCTCATTTTACAAAACCGCAAGGGAGGAAGCAGTTGCATGTTGAAACAGAAGGCTACACTCTCGTGGCAGCTGTCATTAGGAAGCCTCTGGTATATTCTTTAACATGACGAATGAACCTTGGTATCATTGCATCAATCTATTTATACCTTCATGGCAAATACTTGCCATTTCCCTAGCACAATGACAACAAATCCGAGTCCAGGTTCAGCAGCTGCCAGTCGAACGTTGAAGTTAACAGGGGGGCATAGGCCACACAGTGCCCAGTCATACGACCTTGTGAAATGAGTACCTTGTAAAGCTAAACTCCTCTTTGTTCAACTCTAGCCCATGACGCGGCATATGAAAGCTGTAGTAGTCAAGCTCTTTGTGTTCATTTTTTTTCCCAAAAGGTAATTGTTCAAATGTTCATTTATTCAGTTTAAGATATGTGATATAGATGTTAACTATTTATTAATTTATTTTGTATTTTATTCATCAGATACTTGAATTGAAACTGTTTTTTTGGTAAAACTTGAGTTCAAATTCTTGAGTTAAGATCACATGAGAAACAGTAATTCTCATGTAAAATAAGAAATAACGACAGCCGTTCGATCTTCGATCGAACGGTCCTTAATTTTCGTAATTATACGCATGTTTTTATGCATTAAATTCGTGTTCAAGGGTAAATTCGTCATTTGTGCACACATTTGTCGTTCGTTCGAAATTCCGTTCGCTGAAACTCATTGATCGTCGATTGCATCGCTGTTAGATTCGATTTCTCCCGTGGCATAGTCGATATTCAATTGCGTCTTCAAATCGTAGAACGGAAATTGTAGTCGCTCATTCGAATTGCATAAGAAATTCTCAAATCGTAAATTTAGAGTTTTGGATTGCGGGGATGCTCTGAGACCAAAGTTCGTAACATTTACATACAAAATTCGAAGCAGACTGCTATGCATTTTAGTCGGAAAGCACCAAAACATGACTGCTACGAATTTTGTTTTTAACGCATTATAGTCGGAAAGCACTAAAACATGACTGCTGCGAATTTTGTTTGTAATTGTAACACATTTTAGGCGGAGAGCATCAAAACGCGTGACTGCTACGAATTTTGTTTGTAATTGCTACGCATTTTAGTCGCAAAGCACTAAAACTCTAAATCTATGATTTGGAAATTTTCTTATGCAATTGGAACGAGCGAATTCTGTTTCTTCAGCCGTGGAATGAGTGTGAGAATGGATTAAAGACGATGACGCGTCAACCGGTGATGAATGGTATATCAACGGCGCTCATCTTCGTCGTCGCTCGTCTTCATCCTCGTATATCGTGACCAAATTGCCCTAAATTGACGAAATCTCATTGATTAGCGTGATTTCTAATTTCTAATTCGATTTAATCCTGACCGTGAATCAACTAAGATGAACGGCTGAGAATATTTCTCATTTCTCATCATATATCCACTTCTCACCGGAACAGCATTCTCAAATTCTTAATAATTGAAATCTTTAAGCGTTACTTTGCCATTCAAATTATAATTCCATTTTTCCTTTTTCATCTTCTAATTTAGATTTTTCCTTTTTCACCCGTTCTTATTTACATGTCCACGTAATTAAGTAAAAATTTAGTACAATATATCAAATTTAAAAATATAAATTCTCGTTCATATTTATTGATATTTGATACACTAAATGAAGGTGAAAATGTAATTCAATTCATTTTGTTAATAGGATAGAGATCAGGTAAAAACCATATTTATTTATAAAAATTGTAAACCATGTAAAAGTTCAGACTTAACATAATGTTCAGACTTATTTGATAATGTTCAGACTTAACAAATTGTAAAAGTTCAGACTTATTTGGTAATGTTCAGACTTAACAAAATGTTCAGACTTATTTGCTCAGTTCAAACTTAACAAATGTAAATGTTCATACTTATTTGGTTTATAATTTTTATATACTTATTTGCTCAGTTCAAACTTAACAAACATAATTTTTATATTTGGTTTAACATAATTTTTATTTGATCCAAACCATTCTTAAGGTATATGCATAAAGTTTGAAAGTGAACTTATAATTTAGAACTTTACTCAGTTGGGCTATCTTTTGCTCATGTCTTTGTGACTTTCCCCCGGAACCTTTGGGACTGTCCTACAACATAAACCAAGAGTGCCCGTATTTGATTGAACTTGTTCACAGCTGGAGTTGGCCATATATGTTCAACATTTGACCCTCTCTATCCTCCTACACATTAGGATCTTTAAGAGAGACATATTCAAACTCACCACAAACAAAGCTAAAAAATCTCCTTCTCTTCCAATGTCTTTCCAAACCCACATCATCTTCTCCATTTTCCTCACGCTCTGTCACACTTTCCTTTCACAAAATGGCCATCAGCAAAGGCCGCAGCAGCAAGCGCGCCGCTTCTTCATCCTACTCATCCACCGTCACTACACTCGTATTCGTCACATTATGTATCGTCGGCATATGGATGTTAACTTCCAGCAACTCATCTCCAGCGCCATCGCGTAAGACTGCTTCCTCTTCCAAGGCCAAGGTAGATTCCGAGAGTGATCCACCACCTAGCGATGAGAAAGGTACATTGTCAGAGACGCAGGAGTTGGGGGACGAAACAGAGGGGACCAATCAAGGAAAGGCAACTCAGGTTTTGGAAGACAATAGTGGTGATCATCAATCATCATCTCATTCTACGTCTGCTATGCAAGACGAGCATGATGAGCAGACGGTTAGTGAGACCTTACCCACCGATGAAACGCCTACTCAGGATCAGGAGACTCAACAAACAAGCGAGAATGAAGAAAGTGCAGCAGCCAATGATGCAAGCTCAGGCCAATCTGAGACTTCAACAGAGAAGCAGGAATCTGAACAGGCTATGGAGGAGACGGCTACCACACAACAGACTGAAATCCAAGAAACTGAGCAGACGAAGGAAGATGGAAGCACAGTCCAGCCGGAGAATCAAGAATCTGAAACTAATCCAGAGGAAAAAGGTACCACCTCTCAGACTGAGAATCAGGAAACTGAAAGGAGTTCAGAGGAATTGAGCAAAACAAATCGAGAATCTGAAGCGAATACAGAAGAGACCAGTAAGCAGTCTGAGAATCAAGACTCTGAAAACAATGAAAACAGCGAATCAGCGGGTAATGAGATGGAAAAGACTTCTGAGGAAACTAACTCTCAGACACAAAGCCAAGACTCGGAACAAACAACAGAGGAAGGAAATAAACTAACCGAACACCAAGACACCAAACAATCCGCAGAGGAAACTATGGACAGCCAGTCAGAAAACCTGGACACCCAGCAAACAACAGATGACACAGCATCCAGTGGCGAAACAGAAAACCAACAGGAAAACCAAGAAGATAATAAACCAAGTGAAGGTAACACACAAACAGAATCCTATACTGAGATCCCAAAGGAGTCGAGGGAATCTAAAAAGACATGGTCAACTCAGGCAGACCAGTCAGAGAACCAGAAGGAGAGGAGGAGGGAAGAAGGGGGAGGCGGGTCAAGCGAAAAAGACGCTAGCTTATATGGGTATACTTGGGAGCTCTGCAAAGTGACAGCAGGTCCTGATTACATACCTTGCTTGGACAATGAGAAGGCAATAAAACAGCTACATAGCAGAGCACATTTTGAGCACAGGGAGAGGCATTGCCCGGAGGAGCCACCGACTTGTTTGGTCCCTATCCCGCAGGGGTACAAACCACCAGTTGAATGGCCTAAAAGTAGAGACAAGGTATAGTCGAAAATGAAATTACTAAACACAATAGGAGAAAATGAAGCCTTTAATAACTCAATCGTGTTAACTGTTCGTCACTATAATTTTGCAGATATGGTACCATAATGTTCCCCACACGAAGCTAGCGGAAGTAAAGGGGCACCAAAACTGGGTGAAGGTAACTGGGGAGTTCCTAACTTTTCCAGGAGGCGGCACTCAATTCATACATGGAGCTCTACATTACATTGATTTCCTTCAGCAGGTAGAAGCCTTATTTTTATCTATGGTGACATAAAGTTTATGTAAATGTTCCTGTATACTTCATATTAACCCTAAATGAATACTACAATACCGACCTGGTGTCTTAGGCAGAACTAACTTGACTAACTATTCACTACACTTTCTATAATGAATGCAGTCGGAACCTAAGATAGCATGGGGACATCAAACCAGGGTGATATTAGATGTTGGGTGCGGAGTAGCCAGCTTTGGAGGGTATCTATTTGAAAGAGATGTTCTAGCAATGTCATTTGCGCCAAAAGATGAACATGAAGCACAAGTTCAATTTGCACTTGAAAGAGGGATACCTGCGATCTCTGCTGTCATGGGTTCCAAACGCCTCCCTTTTCCCAGCAGGGTATTTGATCTAGTTCACTGTGCACGCTGCAGAGTTCCCTGGCATGCAGAAGGTATATAAAAAAAATTAACTTTCTGTAAGAATGGGCTCATAAATAATCCATTAACATTGTCAGTGTCAGTGTCATTATAAATCTTGAAATGCACAGGTGGTCGTCTCCTTCTGGAATTAAACCGTGTACTGAGGCCAGGAGGTTACTTTGTCTGGTCAGCTACTCCTGTATATCAAAAGCTCAAAGAAGATGTGGAAATCTGGAAGGGTAGGTCCTATAAACCTGATTTTATATTTACCAATTGGTAGAACTAGTAGCTTACCAAATTACTTATTCATTTATCTTGTATATTCAGGGTATGCATTACAGTGTATGTAAATTTTGTAAGCCATACTTCAATGAACATTAACATCAAAATGACAAAGAACTCACTGATACATTATTGTGTCAATTGGCAGAAATGTCGGCACTTACACAGGCAATGTGTTGGAAGCTGGTCACGATCCAGAAGGACAAGTTAAATTCCGTTGGCGCTGCCATTTACCAAAAGCCTACTACAAACGACTGCTATCAAAAACGAAAGCACAACCAGCCACCAATGTGTAAAGACGATGATGATCCAAATGCTGCGTGGTAGGTCCCTAGCAATCAGAAGATATACAATCAGTCCCCTGGCTAAATAGATTGTTGCAAATATGTTTTCTCAAATAAAATTCTTTGCAGGTATGTAGCTTTGCAGTCGTGCATGCACAAGGTCCCTGTAGATGATAATGAGAGGGGAGCTCATTGGCCTGAGGAGTGGCCTAGGAGACTACAAACACCTCCATATTGGCTAAACACATCACAGATGGGGATCTATGGAAGGCCAGCTCCAGACGACTTTACTTCAGATTATGAACACTGGAAAAGAGTTGTCAACAAACTGTATCTCAATGGATTAGGCATCAATTGGTCGAAAGTAAGAAACATGATGGACATGAGAGCAGTATATGGCGGGTAAATGATAGTCTTCATAATGATATATGACTGATTATTCATACATAAGCATCTAATTATGAGGATATGTTTCAACAGGCTTGCAGCTGCACTTAAGGACATGAAGTTGTGGGTTCTAAATGTAGTGAACATCGACTCTCCAGACACGCTACCAGTGATTTTTGAAAGAGGTTTGTTCGGGATATATCATGACTGGTGTGAATCTTTCAGCACTTATCCTAGGACATATGATCTATTGCATGCAGATCATCTATTCTCAAGAGTCAAGAAAAGGTAGGTGATGGAATGGAAAACATAATTACTTATGATGCTTTGTCGCCTATAAACCTTCGTATGTTGTCCAACTAATGTTGACTTAAGCATTATGTTTTTAACCTTGAAGGTGCAAAATAGTTCCATTAATGACAGAGATAGACAGAATTGTTCGGCCGGGAGGTAGCCTTATTGTTAGAGATGATTCAGCAACTGTAGGGGAGGTGGAAAACTTACTGAAGTCCCTGCATTGGGAGGTTCACTTAACCTTTTCCAAAGATCAGGAAGGGATACTAAGTGCTCAAAAATCCACGTGGCGACCAGAATTGGATGCAGTAGCAGCGGCATCTTCCTAATTGCAAAAAAAGGGAAAAGGTGTCAGCCTCACTCAAGTTTTCTGTCATGAGCTCTGCAAGTAGCAGAAGTTGGCTCAGTAGAGATTATATTATCATGTAAGAATGATCAAAACAAAAGCTGAAGTTAGGCACAACCTTTCAACTGCAAGTAAAAGGAATGGGCAATAGAAACATATAGAGCAACAGCAGCCTGCAATTTTCCTTTTACATAATCTCTGTGAAGGCCAGGGAATATTTTATTGTTGATTTTCTAGAATTGGTGTTCCAAAATACTCAGGATCATCTGTTAGCATACAAAGCGAAAAGCTTAACAAACTTGGTCACTAGTCTAAAGGGAGAGACTGAGAGACATACTATGCATTACTCTGGAAAGCAGCAACCTGTCTCTGCTCTTTTGGTCATTCCTTTAAGGAGATCCAGGGAAAACTGCTCAAAAGTAATAGTTGAAGATAAAGCCACATTTATATTAAACAAATACAGGTGTCAGAAATTCAGCATACACTTAATTGACGAAGGGTGCACAAGGAGAAACTTTTTATGTAACTGTAGTATTGCCATTGTCCCCCCAACAGAAGTTCCTATTACGAATAACTGTCTTACAGTAAACCACTGTTTGTAGATACAATATACATGAAACCGTACCAAAACGTAAGGACCTATGCGACTAAAATATCACACTCTCCTAGTTCACGAAGGTCTCGAACGGAACACTCTTGAACAAGCCATATGCGCGTTCAGTAATTAATATAAGCTCTTTTATCATTCAATATTCAATCAACTGCTGCTTAGTAGGCTCTGCATCTTGCCACTCTGGACTGCTGCTCTAAGATCTGCATCATCCGAGTAAAAAAATGTCAAATACCACAACATAATTTCAGATAAAATAACCATGTACCACTAATTAGCAATAAATAGATGACTAACCATCAGAACCTCCGATATGTTTGCCATAGACAAATATTTGTGGGACGGTTCGGCGACCCACTAATTCTAGAAGAACTTCCTGAATCCGTCCCCCATCATCTGACACAACATGATTTTTTTTACTAAAAAAAACGATCTTCATTCAAAACTCAATTGAAAGCATACCCAATTATAGCATTTTGCAGGTCAAAGCTACCTCTTAGATCAAGTTCAACCACATATGGCTGCTCATGAAGTTCACTAAATATTCTTTTTGCTCTTGCACAATATCTAGCATCCAAGTGCAACTTTGCAATTAAATTTCTTCATAAGATAATCATTAAACAATTATGACAGTTCAGTCAGTATGTGCAGAGCAGCACTGCATCACATTCAAAATATTATACCAATAAAAGAATCCTAAATATGACAAGAAATGGAACTGAACCAACTACCCTAAACCCCCTTCCTGTGAAATTTCAACAACACCTTAATCGAGCTGTCGAGCAGCTTCATTAAAAAACACTAAATCGACTAAAATTAAGTTCAATTGGAGTAACCGCAGAGTTAGATAGCGATGAGAAACACTCACGGACAATAAGATTTGGAGAAAATGGTGATCTTGTTAGAGTAAATAGCGTTCTGGACGAAAGCGGAAGGTGTAGATGCTAAAACTGCATTCGGCGAGGTAACGATCAGCATCACCGCCAGAGCAAAAATCGTAATCGCTGATCGCCGTAGGGAGAAACAGCTGGCGTTCATCGTCGTTGTTCCTATCTGCTATGACGGGTTTTGTTTAAAAATGACTCAAACGAGTTTGAGCATTTCGAAATTGATTCACGCCGGTTTCACATTTCAAAATTGATCCGGTCTTCTGTGCGTGTTCGAATGAGAGAACTTCACGTATTTTTGTTTGCACAGAAGACCGGATCCTGGGGATCCGGTCTTGTAAAAAACACAGAAGACCGGATTTCCAGGATCCAGTCTTTTGAAAAACGTAAAAGGATCCGATCTCATTAAAAATGGATCAATTTTGAAATGTGAAACTCGCGTGGATCAGTTTTGAAACCCACAATTGGTCAGTTTTAAAAAAACTCTGGTATGACACATATTTTCTCTTAAATGGTAAAACGTACCGTAGCAGTTTATAAAGACAATAGTATTTGATCTGATTTTGTCTCGAAAGATTTGGGAGAAAAAATTTCCAATTTATTTAAATTGGGCAGGTGTTTCATTTTAGGCAATTTGAAAAACTTGATTTCCCATATATCCACTTATAAAAAAGATTTCGTCGTATGGATGATTTGGAACGACGAATTATAAATCACTTTTGACGAACTATTTCGTCCTTTAAGTTATTGACCAACGAATTATAACTCACTTTTGACGAATTTTACAATTTACAAAAAAAAAATGAATTGCACCTAATCTTTACTATATACACTTAAATTAAGGCGATGTGTAAACGTGTCTTATAACTTGAACGTGCAGCAACACCTTAAGTTAGACCCTGTCCATTTGAACTTATATTTTTGACGGTTAAGATAAGATAAGTTCCTTTCAGTCAATATAAGTTAATACAAGTTAATTTCAGTTAATATAAGTTACTTTCAGTGAATGTAAGTTAATATAAATTTCAGTTAAGTTAAGTTCGATTTAAATCGTTTGTTCCACCACTACCCTCGCCGCCAGGACCGCCGCCGGACCTCCACCGAACCACCGGACCGCCACCGCCTCACTGCCGGACCGCCGGACCACCACCGAACCACCGCCGCCGCCGTGCCGCCGATATGATGATGACGGTATGATGATGATGGTGTGATGATGATGATGGTGTGATGATGATGATGATGATGATGGTATGATGATGGTGGTATGATGATGGTGATATGATGATGATGGTATGCTGATGATGGTATGCTGATGGTGATATGATGATGATGGTATGCTGATATAATGATGATGATAATAAGTTAATATCAGTCAATATAAGTTAATACCAGTTAATATCAGTTCAGTTACAGTTAAGATCAGTTAAGTTTTAGTTCGAATGGACATGCCCTTAATGACGAGTCACCAATGAAGTGACAAATAATCTTATGTGTTATTATAAACAACGCTAACGCCTAATTTTTTTTTGATAAACCATTAACCCAAACAGGCAACAACAACAACAGGGTCTCGCCTGAGAAGGGTACAATAGAAGCTGGCCGACAAAAGAAGCCGACACTCAATCGACAGCTAAAAGACCAACATGCCCAGCTTAAAGATCTAGAAAACCATCACAAGCACGCCACCGCAAGCACAGGAGCCCGTCGGCATTCGGTATGAACCGACTAAAAAATAGCAACCTCGGTCAGAGCACAACCGCGAAAAGCAAAATGTACATCCCAAAAATAGTCTCCCACCTTCTCTACAAACCCATCCAAACGCAGTCCCGTCAGATCGGAGTCGTCCGCAAACCACCAGATCTGAACCCTCCATGCCTCCACACTTCGATCTAGTCCAGCCAAGAAGTTTCGGCGCCGCGGCCAGAGCATGCCGAAGGAAGAACAGGCATGAGGAGAAGAGAAGATTGGTTGCTTCGGAGGAGATGAGAGCGGGAGGGGAGAGGAGCGTCAACGCCTAATTGAACTTAATCTTTCAAACCCTTATTAGCATTATTTTTTCACAAACCACGGCTGAAAACTTTGATACTGCCAACCTCACCTTCTCCACCGCACATAAGTTGTGTAATAGACTTCAGCATCGTCTCCCCTCCCACGACTCCTGAACATACTGCTCAATTATGTACTTCGTCATCGACGCCTCCAAATTAATAAAACTGTTAGAGAATATATTATTCTCATCAGATATTCATAACATATATTCTCTCATTATTGTGCTTACTATACACATCTATTCTGTATTGTATATATCGACGTATTCGTCACATATCAATACACAATTCATATTCATAACATGGTATTGGACGCTTTGGTTTGAAATCGATTTTTTTCTTCTATTTTTTGTTCCACGCCAGATCCGCCGCCGAGGTCAACGATTTGACTATCGCGCCCGATCCGTCCACGACAGTTCTATCAGTCGCCGCGCATTTCTGTCCACCGTCACTCACATCCGTCATTCAGATCTGCCCACTACTGCTACTCCGACGATCAGTTTGCTACAACTCAGACATCCACCCCCGTTGCTGTTGCTGCTACTCAGATCGATTCGTTCGCTGTTGGTGTCCAGATCTCGGCTGCTACTTTACTTGGTTAGGTCTCGCACCACTTTTTATTTGGAGCCGCAAGCTTGTTGGATCCGTTTCTTTTGGTGTCAAGATCTGCTAAAATCAATTTGAAGCCGTGACTCGTCAATCCGTTTGCTGCTTGATTGGGGTTGTTTAATTTATCAATTCTTCTTTTGTAAAAAAAATAATCAACCATGTCAACTGTCTACCACGTCAGCACCCAATCATCATCTACTCAGTGCCACATCATCACACGTCCCAGTCAGCACAGTCAACAGTCAACTTTTGACCCGTCAGTAGTCCACCTTTGACCGGTCAACGACAAAAAGAAAACTAACACATTATGTCTTCTCTTGTTTCTACATGTACTGTTTCTATTCCTCGCTGCCCCGGTGATCTTTAATAGCACCAATTTTGCATAATAGATACATCACATGCGTCTCCACATGCGTGGTCAACGTCTTTCAGATTTTCTTACCGGAGAGCTTCCGTGTCCACCACGTCCCACCCTGCCTACTATATGTCTGTTCTACCAGCAGATGCATCAGACGAGGATAAGTAGAAAGCTTCAGCAGAATTTGACGATGCCATGAAATCTTTCCATAACCAGTACACTGCCTTCCGAGCATGGATGGATGAAGATGCTCGCGCCTCGTCTATTATTGTGGCTACAATGAAGGTATCACTTTCTTTAGATATTGTTTGTTTGGAATCTGCTCAGTTGATGTGGGCCCATCTTTAGGAACGTTATGCGCCCACTGGTGATTCCATATTCTTGAGTGTTGTTCATCGGGAGCAGTCGCTCCAACAGGGAGATGCCACGATAGATGAGTTCTATGACCAGATGTCCGTAATATGGCGCCAACTTGATTCTTTGGAACCGACACTTTGTCCTACCTGTCCGAATTGTCAGAATGTCAAGTCTCACCGCCACTTTCGTCGTATTTATGATTTTCTGACATATCTTCGAGTTGAGTTTGAGCAGATCCGAGCTCAACTTTTGGCTCGCCATCCTCATGTGACTATATTAGATGTCATTTCAGCTCTCCGTCATGAAGAAATTTAACTTCGTAATGCGAGTTCGCTTCCTACTCCTTCTATTTTGGCTGTTCTTACATCATCTTCCACATCGCCTGGTTCTGCCTCATCAGATGTCACTACTTCGGAAACCCCTTCTGGGGGTGAGCGACCTCATTGCACCTATTGTAACAAGGCAGGATATTCCGCCTACTACTGTAACAAGAAGAAGAGAGATACCGCTGCACGTCGTGGTGGCCGCCCTTCAAAGAGTTCTGGAAGTGGTTCCTCAACATCCTCCACTACTGCTGGTTTTGGTACTTCTGATACTCAAGAGATTCTCACGTTGTTGCGTCGTATGTCTGTCTCTGCACCGCCATGAGCTGCTGGTTCTGCTGCTGTATCTTCAAGCTTTGAGAGATCACCACATACACAATCAGGTATATCTCCCTGGATCCTTGACTCTGGTGCTTCATTTCATATAACTTCTGATTCTACTTGTCTTTAGTCTGCCAGTGCTTTAATTGCTCATTTATCAGTTCAGACAGCTGATGGCACTTCATTGTCTGTCGTTGGAAGAGGTACTCTCTCATCTTCTTCCTTTAGTGTGCCTTCAGTTTCTTTCGTTCCACAATTGGCCATGCAGCTCATTTCTGCTGGTCAACTCACTGACCATGGCTATCGTATAATTCTTGACTCTAATTCTTGCTCCGTTCAGGATCGTCGCACGGGGAATCTGGTTGGTACTGGCCCTCGGCGTAGTGATTTGCAACGTCCTTGGGAGCTTGACTGACTTTATCTTCCTTCCGCTGCCTCTGCCAGGTCTTCCGCTTCCGCCTCTATTGCCTCTTCGGTCGCCTCTTTTGCTCAATGGCATCACCACTTGGGTCACATCTGCGGCTCTCGCTTGTCCTCCTTGGTTCGTCGTGGTCTTTTAGGATCTGTCTCTGGTGATACATCTTAAAATTTTCAGGGTTGCAAACTTGGAAAACAACTTACTCTTCCTTATTCTACTAGTGAGTCAGTTTCTCAGCGTCCATTTGATCTTGTTCATTCTGATGTTTGGGGTCCGGCTCCCTTTGTTTCAAAAGGAGGTCCTCGCTATTATATTTTATTTATAGATGATTTCTCTCGTCACACATGGATATATTTTATGTCCTCTCGTAGTGAGGTTCTATCTACTTGTAAAAAAATTTCCACCATGATCCGTTCTTTGTGCTGACTCAGCTGGAGAATATTTATCTCGTCACCTTCGCCCGTTTCTATCATCGCATGGGACACTCTCAATTTTCCAACCCAGGCGCTCCCACGCAAAATGGCGTTGCTGAGCGCAAGCATCGTCAACTCTTAGAGACATCTAAATCGTTAAGTAGTGCATTAATCTCCACACTAAACCGTTACCTTCAGAGTACGTGTAAATCAACCTCCACACTCAAGTAACCTATCATTAGGATGGTTGTCACATCAAAACACGTTGGAGTATACGTACTCCAGTAGTATGCTTACTCTAGGAGATACGTACTCCAAAAATTTCCCCCATTTTTGATATGATAAAAAACATCCTAATCACAAGAGATAAAATAATATGAAATCCACCCATTTATCAACCTCTATACTTGTTTCACACTCACAGTGTCATGTTTAAAAAAAATGTCCCGCCTCACGTCATGCATCCTACCCTATGCACAACAATGTCACGTCACACCAACCATCCATTCAGCACCTTATTGTTCCCCCTTAGATAAGCAAGGTCATGGTTGTAGTATCGTTCCTCCCGAGTTGTTTGCGAGTACATCGTCTCGCTTGCAGCCATAGTGAGAGCATACCTCAATGAAGTCAGCATAATGCATATGATGTATTAGTGTAGTGGACAGGTTAAGCTGCTCTCTCTTAACAAAGAGATTTTTTTTCAAGACTGCTTTTATTTTATGAGTTTCACAAAACACTTAATACACCTTTACTATTATAAATTACACAATTTTGACATTTCTCGTAGTATGATGCTTAAATAATTTTCATGCATATCTTTTATAGGCACGTATTAAGAAAAAGCATTTACTAACAGAGCTTTAATGAGTCTTATCTGGTCGGAACTTATCAGTTATCACACTTCTTAATTAGATTTTTATATTTTACTTTCAATATTTTCATGCATACTTTTTATAGGCACGTATTAAGAAAAAGAAATTACTAACAGAGCTTTAATGAGTCTTAATCTGGTTCGAACTTATCACACTTAATTAGATTTTTTATATTTTGCTTTCAATTGTATTTTTTTCTGCCAATAAGGTGGTGGTTGAGTTGATTGAACACTTGCCTTGCAATAGTAAGGTCAAGGGTTCGAACCCCATGTGGAGGGGGTGATTTTCGTCCTCGTGGAGGTGTTCTTCGTCCCGCCTTGGCATGGGCGTGTTGTTACTCATTCGCGGAAGTGTTTTCCGTCCCTTGTGGACGTGTTGTGCCCTTCAAATTCGTAGGTGCTGCTTGCTTGATGCGTGGAGGTGCGTATTCGATCATGGAGTTTGAAGATAGATATGTCTTATGGCCTGTGCTTCAGTGTGGACGATTCAAGTATCAATCCGGGTTGGTGCCTTGTGTGGCCATGCTCCAAAAATTTAGTGATTGTACCCGAATGAAAAAGTGCTCATGTAATATATTCAAAAAATGTATTCAATCAAAAGAATTTGTACATTTTATATTTCTGTCTGAAAAATATTACAAATTTGGACAGAGGGTGTGGTAAATAGTAACCCGGAGTAGATGTAGTTTGGTAGTGGGGGTACCCCCAATGCTTTTTGTAACTTCATTTACGATGAGTTATAATGGATCAATGCTCCTAATTTTAATACTATGCCCTCATTATTTCTTTGAGAAAATTATAAAAATATTATCTGGATTATCACCTCATTTCAAATTAAGTATTGGATTTTTTAATTATCAATTTAGTGATTTTGCATCAATTTGCACATGTTCCATCATATTATTCATATCACTAACCACAATAAAAATAAATTCAACCAAATTATATTAAACATAATACCAAATTCATAAGTTTTCAACCTTAAAAATTCCTTGCCAACAGGGTAGTGACATGTTGGTTAAGAAGTCAGACATAATTCCTTAGACTTCGAGTTCGAGTGGTGAGGCTACCAATTTTGTGAGATTTTCTTTTCTTTTCTTTCCTTTTCCTATTCCTCGCTTCAAATGTCGAAGAATATACCAATGATTTTGATTTTGGGATTCTTTTGAAATGTCATGATAAAGCTTCAAAGTCAATATATATGTACTAGATTGATAGAGGTTATCGGGATATGCATTGTGATGTTATGAATTATTGTACCCCTTCATAATAAATAACCTTAAAATTCCTCAAAAGCTCTAATTCGAAAACAAAATGTATGCAAAAGTCACAAAATTAAAATTTTGAAAAGTCGGTACATAATTTGAAATGAGGCGATAATATTTTTGTAATTTACATAATTTGACTTTTTTTTCCACAGTAAAAAAAAGTCATATAATAATATGTTATAAAAAAGTCATTTAATATATTCATAAATTGTGTTTAAAATCCATTAAAATTTAAACGTGGCCTCTATCACTATATAATCAAGCCAAGCTACCTACACTCTGCATTCGACTACACCAAACCAACATCATATTTTGTGAAACCCAAGTTAGCGCTACCATCAAGATCGTTAATGGTGAACAAGAGTAGTAATTTCTTTAAACTTGCAATCGGTGTGCTGATGCTTGTCGTCTTAATGGATGTATCCGCAGGCAATTGTTATGATGAATGTGCTAGAAAGTGTACCGTTGGTCGGGTCGTTGACTGGGATTGCGTAAAAGAATGTTTTCAGCATTGCGATGCACCTCCTACACGGGCTAAAGCATCATCGACTAATGTTCATGATGGTTTCCACCCTCATTTCTAGACTGTCTGTCCATTAACGAAGGATTATAAAATAATGTACTGTTTTGTCCGGGGAATAAAACATGATGCAATAAGAGTAAAGATCACATGAGAAAGTGGTAGTTATGGTGAGAAATGAGAACTAATCTCATCCGTTAATTTTTGTTATTAATGGTTTTAGGATTAGATTGAATAAAGTTACATAATTCGTACATTTTTAAAGGATTCTTCGTAGCAGTACATTATTCGTACCTTTTCAAAGGATTCTTCGTAGCAGTACATTATTCGTACTTTATTCAATCTAATCCTAACCATTGATAACAAAGATGAACGGATGAGATTAGTTCTCATTTCTCACCATAACTACCACTTCTCACCGGAACCGAACTCGATGCAATAATATGTTGTTGTGTTTAATTTCGTTTATAAAATAAACAAAATATAAGAACTTTTAATATTACTATGATTGGACAAAAAATGTATTTTTTAGAGTACTTAAATTGGCTAAAAAAAAGGCAAGATGGCTAACAATTGTCTACTTTTTTTTTCTTTTTCTCGTCTCTCCACCAGGCCAACTCAACTTCGTCACAATTGTCTACTTTGGTCAAAGAGTACACCGGCTGATATATTTGCTCCGATCGTTATTCCTAACTAAATGTGGAAATTTTTTCCTTCATCCCTCTGGTGGTACATTGAGTATTGTTGTGTTTGGTTCGGTGGATACGCAAGAGATTTAAACAAACGCTACAAAAAAATGCTAATAACATCTGATATTAACGCTGCTTTTAAATCAATGCATTGAGAAAATAAACGGTACAGGATGTGACACGTGTAAAAATCTGCACCCTCTAAATATCAAAATCGTTTCCCGTCGTGTTAAGCTACGATACGCAAAGCGAACTAACTCATCACGTAATCTTTCCTTCCGAAAACTCCATCGGAAAATCAAAATTCAAACAAAACCCTAACCATCCTCGTCATCATCATCTCAAAATTCCGACAACATCGTAGATTTCTCCGAATCAGCTCCCTGCTCGATCATCATGATGCAGAGACCTAGACGGAGGTGCGAGGGCACTGCTATGGGCGCCATCGTACTCGATCTTCGCCCTGGAAACGGAATCGGCCCCTTTTCTTTAGGTCGATTTCAGGTTTTCATATATTAGTAGTAAATTCCGATATTGATTGTTATCGCGATCGGAGTTTCAGATTTTTTGGGGGCTAGTCAACTTCGATCATCGTTGTGTGTTGTACAAGTATCATAAACATAGGATGGAAAGTAGATGCAGTCTTAAATGTTGTTTATTGCTGAAAGAGATAAATATATTTTGTTGTTCTTAGCTTTGATAGTAGATCACATTGGAATCATGATGATGAATAATTAGGGTTTGAAAAATTTATTGGGGATACAAATTAAGATACTATTGCAAGTCTTAGCTCTATCAGCTTGCCTTTCTTCAGTTTATGTTTGTCTTTTATAAACTTATTGTTGGACTAATGTTGCAGGGATGCCTATTTGTGAAGCTTTTGCTCAGATAGAACAGCAGCCTAACATATATGACGTTGTCCATGTCAAGTACCTTGATGAGGTTAGACAGATGAACGAGCTAATAATGTAATTTAGATAAAATCAATTTATGGAGGCTGCTTTTCGTGTCGATTACTTGGGCTTTTACCTTTCTTGGGATATTGCCTTTTGGTTTTCATTTCCCTTCTTTCCTGTTAGTTTTACATAGTTATGTTCAGTATTCTCTTCTTCTTCTTTTTCTTGAAATGGAATTCAGAAGTCATTTCGGCCTCATGCTGACACACGATTTCCGAATTTAAACTGATTATTTTGCTATTTACAGGAGCCTCTGAAACTTGATATTGTAATAAGCTTCCCGGACCATGGATTTCATCTTCGCTTTGATCCCCACTCACAGGTGATCCACACAATCTTTAGTATATTTTTTTTGCATGAATAGGTAGTACAGGTTAACCATCAATATTGAATATTTTGATCATCATTTGACATGAATTCTTTGTTAAAGTTTGTGCAAATATTGTTTGCTTGGCTAAGGCAATGTTATGCTCATGAATATTTAAGTCTTGTGGCTGCATCTTTAGTGCATGGAGATAATTTTGATCTCGTTGGTGGGCATGTGTGTGGGTAACAGAGGACAATGTGCAGTTAATGATTTTATTAATATTAAAAGTTACATAATTTGTTAATAACACGGGTTGATTTCTTTTCTATGTTGAGTTTAAAATTCGCCTTTTTTCTTTCTCGCCTGTAATGTAATATGGTGAAGGTTACTTGTCTTTATATGAGCATTTAATTATCGTCTGTGTGTGTGTCGCATCCGTTTAAATAAATTCCATTGCAACTTGCCATACTCAATAATGACAACTTGGAAGCATGACTATGTCCGTGTCCGTCAGATCACTCTCTTCCTGATCAACTAAGGATTTTTAAATATACCCCAATCTTGTAACAACTTTTTCTCCACCATTCACATCTTGTGGCAATTTTTTCGTAAATATCTGTGTTTGATTATACGCTGCTCTGTTATTTATCTGTTCGAATTTATCACAGAGGCTGCGGCTTATCGAGATATTTGATGTGAAGCGCCTTCAAATGAGATACGCTACTTCTTTGATTGGGTGAGCTTTATGATCCATCAATGTTATAGTTGCCTGAATGTGATATTATTATTTATATAAGGATTTATTTCAGAGGGCCCTCTACGCTAGCAACCTTTGTCGCTGTTTATGCGCTTTTCGGGCCAACTTTTCCAGGCGTATATGATAAAGAGAGAGGTGTTTACTTCCTAATATATCCGGTACGTGTTGATAGAAGAGTGTGCCAATATATTTTGACACTTCGTCACAGGAATTGCTCATATATTAATTGTCTTTCAGGGATTGTCCTTTGCTTTTCCGATTCCCACACAGTATTCAGATTGTATCCATGACGGAGAAGGTATGTTAATGAGTTATATATATATTTTAGAGTCCTCATTAAGAATAATCTGTGATTAATTTTTGGGCAACATTCATCCGTTTAACAGCGGAGCTTCCGCTGGAATTTCCTGACGGCACCACTCCCGTGACATGCCGTGTATCGATTTATGATAGTTCCACGGACAATAATGTTGGCATCGGATCTAAAATGGGTAAAGCTATTGCTCCACCATTACCCGTTGGAAGCTTATACATGGAAGAGGTTCATGTGAAGGTTTGAATTTGCAGCGCGTCACATCTGTTTTTTTCATTTCTCACGAATTGTCATCATAATAGCCTTGTTGTTCTTTTCGGACCTGTTAAGAACCAGGGTTTGAACTTATTTTTCAGTTGACCCTTGCAGTATGTTGGTTCAGTTCCAAATTCATATTTTGTGTTGTCATTATGAAGCGACCGACAATAGTACTGTCAGAAGCCGTGGGTCTGAGAGATTAAAAATAATATCGGTAATCTCATTCTTATATTAGTTAATTTTCATGCCAAGCAGCTTGGTGACGAGTTGTGGTTTACTGTTGGCGGACAACATATTCCTTTCGGTGCCTCTCCACAGGTAAAGGCTTTTTTGACAATCCTGTGAATATTGGCGTTGATACTTAAAATGGATTGATCTTCCTTAGAGATCTGGTCATCTTTCCAATCGATAGGGTCTTACTGGTTTATTTAACAAGCTGGAGTCTAATATGGTTCTGTCCCTGCAGGATGTCTGGACTGAGTTGGGGCGCCCTTGTGGAATCCATCAAAAGCAGGCATGTGCATTTGAAAACACAATTAGTCATCTGATGCTTCAGACTGAAATCGTTTTTAATTAGAAGTTTCAGGAATTTTAAGATGTAATAGCCACTTTTTGTCGTATAGGTTGATCAAATGGTTATACACTCTGCATCAGATCCCCGGCCACGAACGACTGTCTGTGGCGATTACTTCTACAACTACTTTACTCGTGGTTTGGACATATTATTTGATGGGCAGGTATCAATCTGTCCTCATTACCGATGTTCTACCTTGCTTTATTTTTTAGTTTTCTTGTTTTGAAGTTAATGGCCTTGTTTTGAACATTGCAGACCCACAGAATCAAAAAGTTTGTTCTGCACACAAACTACCCAGGGCACGCAGATTTTAACTCATACATGAAATGCAATTTTGTCATCTACAGTTCTGACAGTTAGTGTTCATCTCCCTTTATAGCATTTCGAGTTGGCCTGGGTTAAACTATAATTGCACAAGTCAATATTGTTTTATTGCTGCAGGTGGCGATTCTTTTCATGAAGGAAATCCCACTAAACAGAGTATCACAGCCAGCACAAAATGGGAGCAAGTAAAGGTGTTAACTGCGTTAATTTTCTTTCAATTTTATGCTGGGTGTCGGTTAGTTTGAAGTCATGTTTTTTAATGCTAGCATTGTAATGTCCTCAGCACTGGACTGATTTCCTACCTGCACACAAGATACGCATACTTTTATTTTGTCAACCTCAATTATCAATTCCCTCGATGGAAATATGCATGTTTATGTGACAACAGTTTAAAAATAAATTCTGCAGGAGATTCTGGGGGAATGTGGAAGAGCGGCAATCCAAACACAAGGCTCTACAAACAACCCGTTTGGATCGACTTTTGTATATGGCTACCAGAATGTTGCATTCGAAGTAAGTTGCTAAGGGAGCAGTCTGTTTATGTCTCCCATGAACACCACTTCTAACAGTATAATAAAACAATTGAATGTAGCTGATATTCCAGGTGTGTGATAATCTTGGCAGGTTATGAAGAACAACTACATTGCAACCATCACGCTCTTCCAGTCCTAGTACTGCTCACTATTATATCACAGCGACAGCTGCTCTGCTCAATAGTTGCTGAATTCTGAAAATCACAAAGATAGTGTCTTACCCGTTACCTGCTTGTAACCGATCTCTGGACCATCTTTTTTCCCATTTCACTTGGTCAGGTCTGTTTCCCAGTTCAATATGGACTGTGGTCCTTGGCTGTCTCTGAAGATGTGGTCGATTGCACAGTACCACTCTCCTCCCATGTCTCATCAAGGTCGTAGATGGGAAACTGACATTGTAATTATCACCTTGTAAATTCTGCAAACTCACTATGTAAAGCATTTATTTCCTTGACAAGTCTCTGATTGTTTATGTTTGGTTGCTATTGTGTAAAATTGACATTTGCCAATATGTAAATACAAATTTCCAGCTACATTAAACTATGCAATCAGGATCATGGAAGGAGAAACCTGTTGCATGGTCACAAAATTTCAGACTTTTTTTTTCATTACATCAGCAGTCAGTTGTATAGATTTAGTGACATGTCCAGCAAATGGTCTAAGTGACTTTAGGGCTCCCATAAATAGACCCATTCTTCTGTTCTAAAACCACAGTTCATGCCACTCCGGTGGGAGAGAAGTTAAGGACAGACTAGCACAGATAAATTGCTGGTGTCAGATACCTCTAAATTGCTGAACTTCTGAAGTCAAAATTACTGTTGCAAAAAAAGAAGAAGAAGAATAAGAGTATATTTGGTCAAGAATATCTTTATATGCGCTTTGTCAAATAATGAATCTAATTACTTTTGAGACTAAGACTAACAATCTGTCGCAGTATTTGCATGAAGAAGGTACTAGTTGAATTTGACATTTTGATGCAGTTGTTGTACACGTGCAATGCAAGGCCATGGCATTTGTTACTAAGTTCAAGGCCTATGCTTGATTTTACATAACATTGACTGTTTGGGAAGGCTGCATTTTGTTTATAAGAATTATGAACGTGACTAAAAGATAAACCAGTACGAAAGGCCAACCAAGAGAAAATCCTAACCTGATTATTGGAAGATTGTTCATGTATACGCTGAGGCTTCATATTTAGGTCGATCATCTTTGTATCCCTTTCCACATTATTATCCCCGTTAGAATCTCTAATTGGCATCGGCGATGACCCATGATTTTGTTGATTGTCTCGAGTCATATTTGTAGCACCCTCGTTGTTTTCACCATTGTCCAAAGGTCGTGAGGCTGGGTCCTCAAGTTGGCCAGGCTTGTCACCTGGAAACTAAAATACGAGAATTGACTAAATCTAATGATAGATCAAGTAAATATAAACAAAACAAATAAACGATTACTGATGAATAATTACGAACCTCAACTTTCTGCCTCAGTATGAGGTACCTTCCATGGGTCCTTTTACCTCCGACATGTACAATCATGTCACATTGCAAGCAAAGGGAAGTTCCGTCTACCTCGCAGTAGAAGAAAGCTGTTGGTAAATGTGAAAAAGGATTAGATGCTCGTTATCAACCAGAGGTGCAAATGTTGAGGAAATTACATTTTTCAGGTTTTTGATAAAAGTCTTATATACCAGGTGCATTTTCACATATATCACAACGAGCAACAGCGCTCGGGGCAGCTAACCGAACCCGCACATGCCGACTAGCAAGCTTGTTACACATGTGTACCTGCCATACACAATTGAAAGTAAACGAAATTACACTACAGTGAGCAAACTAGATATAAAGATTGAGTCGTCCGATATTTGATTATTCCAAATTGAAAAATACTTTGCCACTAATTACGATAGATCCACTCCAACATATCTAGTCCAATAGTCCGCTGTGATAAATATGTTGGACCCATGTACATGGTTCTGTCGAGTTGGATAGTACTAATACAATATTTTTTATGAAAAGCAACCACTGTAATACGCTATATTCTTCACCTTTGAATCGCGTAAGAGAAAGAATATCATTCAGAGAACAGCAACAGAGAAATATTTGAATGTACAATTTGATGGGCTTCAATTACGGTCATGATTAAACTACCTATAGTTTAACATAAGAGGCAATTGACATCAGTCAACAGAAGCTATTCTTTTTCTTACAAAGTGATGCACCACAAAGAGAAAAAAAAAACTACAATAAACTGAAACAAACATCACATATTAGATTTTTAAGCATTTGATTCTCAACGAAACTTTAAACACCATTCGGAGTAACTGCACTGTACTAACTGTAGCAACCCAAAATCCTTATTGTGTCCCACACCCCCACTCCAACCTCTGCTGGAGGTGTGCCTGTTCATGTTTGATAAGGAAGTGAAGTCTTCCACTAGATGGAGGTGACTGTGATCAATTACAGATAGCAAGTAGGCTTACTTATTAAACTTGCTCGCACACTTAACTCCCACAGACATAAGTCAAAGACTCATCTTGACCTAATACTAAAGCCCTCACGGAAATTCATCTCTTTTCACCACAAGTGCATCTCTCTACCATTAAAAATTCAAAGGCACATCGAGAAATCTATCAAAATCTTGTAACAACTCTACACCCATCAATTTATACCAAAGTTTGAAAAGAAAAAAAAAACGATTAAGTTCCATTATGATTGATAAGGAATAGACAATTCCCAAACTCATGTCATCAGATTCATCCACCTCATGATCATTTGACCAAAACTATAACGGTCAGACCAATACCCTTCTGCAATTCATACCAAAGTTCAAAACTATAAAAAGCATCATACAATCAACCTCCTTAAAACCCAGAAACCAAAATACACAGGCACCACAAAAATCACCTTGTCGTCACAGGATTGACAGAGAGCAGCTTCGTCAGCAGGGCAGAAGAGAATAGCAGCGGCAGCCTCACAAACATCACAAATAGTTCGCATAATGAATAAAGCCTACTCCTTTTTCCAGCTCTCATTTCCCCATCATCAGAACCCAATATCAACCAGACAACAACTGCTAACTGGTATGTAATGTACGTATTGGTTGATGGATGATTAGTGCTTGAGGAGAGCTGATCAATGTTTGAAATTGGAGAGAAGAAGCAGAATAAAAATCGAAACTTTCGAGCCGGGTGATTCTGAATATTTCGTGATATTGTTGCGTGGATGGAAGGCCGATGCTTTTTGGACGACGATGATGGAAGTTCAACAAATGGGGGGGACTCTTTTCTTTCTATATCAATTAACGTCCACCAACATACATAATTATACAAAGCATTCAGATCAAATACAAGTGGTTTATAAATAAAAACTAAAAATATAATCAAATATTGTCGTATATTTCGACCAATCGAAATTCAGGGTTTTTTTATATTAAATATGGACAATTAAATTGAACTTGTTTGTGATTACAAAACATAAACGAGGGGTAAAAATGTCAGTCTGTTATAACGGCGTTAAACAGTACACGTACAGCAGAAAATGAAAAAGAAAAAAACGAAGAACCAATCATTTTAAGTTTGATCATTATCTCTTTAAGTCTGATAAATTTTAAGTCTGATCAATTTTAAGTCTGATCATTAATAATTTAAGTCGGATCAATAACATAAGTCTGATCATTTCCTTTTTAAGTCTGATCATTACCAATTTAAATCTGACCAATAACAATTTTAAGTCTGATCATTTTATTTTTAAGTGTGATCATTGTCATTTTAAGCCTGATCAATTTTAAGTCGGATCATTGTCTCTTAAGTTTGATCATTATCAATTTTAAGTTTGATAATTGTCTCTTTAAGTCTGATCATTATCGATTTTAAGTCTGATCATTACCAATTTAAGTATGATCAATAACAATTTTAAATCTGATCATTTTCTTTTTAAGTCTGATCATTACCATTTTAAGTCTGATCATTTTTTTTTTAACTCTGATCATTGTCATTTTAAGTCTGGTCAATTTTAAGTTCGATCGTTATCAATTTTAAGTCTGATTATTGTCACTTTAAGTCTGATCATTATCAATTTTAAGTCTGATCATTGTCTCTTTAAGTCTGATCATTATCAATTTTAAGTCTGATCATTACCAATTTAAGTCTGATCAATATATAACAATTTAAAGTCGGATCATTTTCTTTTTAAGTCTGATCAATTTTAAGTCTGATCATTACCAATTTAGTCTGATCAATAACAATTTTAAGTCTGATCATTTTCTTTCTAAGTCTGATCATTACCAATTTAAGTCTGATCAATAATAATTTTAAGTCTGATCAATAACTATTTTAAGTCTGATCATTTTCTGTTTAAGTCTGATCATTACCAATTTAAGTTTGATCAATAACAATTTCAAGTCTGATCATTTTCTTTTTAAGTCCGATCAATTTTAAGTCTGATCATTACCAATTTAAGTCTGATCAATAACAATTTTAAGTCTGATCATTTTCTTTTTAAGTTTGATCATTGTCTTTTTAAGTCTGATCGTTATCAATTTTAAGTATGATCATTGTCTCTTTAAGTCTGATCATTATCAATTTCAAGTCTTATCATTGTCTCTTTAAGTCTGATCATTATCAATTTTAAGTCTGATCATTACCAATTTAAGTATGATCAATAACAATTTTAAGTCTGATCAATTTCTTTCTAAGTCTGATTAATTTTAAGTCTGATCATTACCAACTTAAGTCTGATCAATAACAATTTTAAGTCTGACCATTTTCTTTTTAAGTCTGATCAATTTTAAGTCTGATCATTACCAATTCAAGTCTGATCAATAACAATTTTAAGTTTAATCATTTTCTTTTAAGTCTGATTAATTTTAAGTCTGATCATTACCAATTTAAGTCTGATCAATAACAATTTTAAGTCTGATCATTGTCTTTTTAAGTCTGATCGTTATCAAATTTAAGTCTGATCATTGTCTCTTTAAGTCTGATCATTATCCATTTTAATTCTGATCATTGTCTCTTTAAGTTTGATCATTATCAATTTTAAGTCTGATCATTACCAATTTAAGTCTGATCAATAACAATTTTAAGTTTGATCATTTTCTTTGTAAGTCTGATCATTGTCTTTTTAAGTCTGATCAATTTTAAGTCTGATCATTATTAATTTTAAGTCTGATCATTTTCTTTTTAAGTCTGATCATTGTATTTTTAAGTCTTATCATTGTCTCTTTAAGTCTGATCATTATCAACTTTAAGTCTGATCATTGTCTCTTTAAGTCTGATCATTATCAATTTTCGAGTCTGAGCATTATTTCTTTAAGTCTGATCATTGTCTTTTAAGTGTGATCATTATCAATTGAAGTTTAAGTCTGAGCATTGTCTCGTTAAGTCTGATCATTTATCTATTTTATGTCTGAGCATTATTTCCTTAAGTCGGATCATTGTCTCTTTAAGTCTGGTCATTATCTATTTTAAGTCTGAGCATTATTTCTTTAAGTCTGATCATTGTCTCTTTAAGTCTGATCATTATCTATTTTTAGTCTGAGCATTATTTCTTTAAATCTGATCATTGTCTTTTAAGTCTGATCATTATCAATTGAAGTTTAAGTCTGATCATTGTCTCTTTAAGTCTGATCATTATCTATTTTTAAGTCTGAGCATTATTTCTTTAAGTCTGAACATTATCTTTTAAGTCTGATCATTATCAATTGAAGTTTAAGTCTGATCATTGTCTCTTTAAGTCTGACCATTATCTATTTTAAGTCTGAGCATTATTTCTTGAAGTCTGATCATTATCAATTGAAGTTTAAGTCTGATCATTGTCTCTTGAACTCTGATCATTATATATTTTATGTCTGCGCATTATTTCTTTAAGTCTGATCATTATCTTTTAAGTCTGATCATTATCAATTGAAGTTTAAGTCTGATCATTGTCTCTTTAAGTCTGATCATTATCTATTTTAAGTCTGTGCATTATTTCTTTAACTTATCATTGTCTCTTTAAGTCTGATTGTTAGTTCTTGTGGCATGGATTTTGGCAAAACGGCATCAAGGTTGTGCAACAAGGTATTCAATCACAAAGTGGAACTCAGAAGCGTCAAGCCGTTGAACACAAGGCAAAACGACCTTAAGTTGTTCAAGAGTTAAAGACAAGGAGTTGTTCAAGGTCGTGGTTGAACTTAGACATCGAACTTAGACGTTGTTCAACACCGTGATGGAACTCAGTCGTTGAAATCTGTTGCTGCTCTTTGAAGTTACCTAAGCCAAACTGCTTACAAGACATGATGTCGAAGGAGGTTTAAGAAGTCTTGTTCAAGATATACGGCTCTGACAAATTCTGACAGTTTTGACAGCTGTTTTGACAAGGGCGGTTGAACTGCTAGTGGTTCAAGTTATACTGCGTTGACAAGTTCTGACAATTCTGAAAGTTCTGACAGCTGTTCTGACAAGGGCGGTGGAACCGCTAGTGAACTAAGATATACGGCGCTGACAGCTCTGACAGTAGGCTGTTCTGACAAGGGTGGATGAACTACTACTGGATCAATTTGGGCGGTGGACTCTATTTCTGGATAAAGCTTTCGGCGCTGACTGTTCCTGAGGATGTCCCAACTATGATAGAAGAAACGGTGGACTCTGTTTCTGGATAAAGATTTCGGCGCTGTCTGTTCCAAAGGATGTCACAACAATGGTCATAACAGACATTTGACACTGTGACTGGTTAAAGAATAATAGAAGATATTATTCAACATCTTCCTATAAAAAGCCTTGATGGGTTTCAATAAAGACTTCGATCTCACAAGAAGAAAAACATATATACACACTTAGAGAGAGGAAGATCATTGTTGAGCTGTTCGATCCTTCAAAGGTGACTACCTTAGACGAGCTCAACATGCACGAGTCGATCTGTTCAACCTACTGTTCATAGTGACTGTTGAACATACTAATCTCAGAAGCAAAACACTCGTACACACTGAGAGAGAGAGGTAGATCGATCGGTGTTGAGTTCTTCATTCCGTAGAAGGTGACCACTGCCTACGAACTCAACACGATTCAATCTATTCAAGCTACTGTTCCAGATTGACTGCTGCACAAACTAAAGCTGTACAAGTTCAAACTAGCTGTTGCTAAGTCTTTGGGAGAGGTCTGCAATCTTCGGGAGAAGATTTGGTGGACAAAGAGAGGGATCTCAGATCAAATGGGAGCTTTGATCGCAAGTCACTGGAGTGTTAGAGTGTCGGTTGTTTGAGAGGGAGTCTGCAAACATAAGTCCTTGTACCCTAAACTCGTTTATAGTGAATTTCTTTCAACCGGGCTTGGGATAAGCCCCACATACGTAGGCTCGTTAACGCCGAACTGGGTATCATTTCATGTGTGCAAGTTTCTGTTCTAACTGCATTTATTATCGTGCTAATTGGTTCTGCGTAAGGAGTTCAACCAATAGTTCAAACACTAGCTGGTTGATCATCTCGGTACTAACACATCGGAGAAATTTCAATTGGTATCAGAGCGGGACACTTAACATAAAGAGTGTGTTCCAGCTTCCGTTCAAGATGAGTATGAAGGAAGGATAGGACATCAGCAGACCTCCGCTGCTAGAAGGGCCGAACTATGGCTACTGGAAATCCAAGATGAAGGTTTTCCTAAAATCCCTTTGATGAGAAGACCTGGAAGGCTGTGTTAATTGGATAGACTCCTCCGACCATGAAGGATCCTGAAGGAAAGGATGTGCCTACACCCGAAGAGTTGTGGACTGAGGCGGATGAGAAAGATGCTGTTGGGAACGCAAAACCAATGAACGCAATTTTCTCGGCCGTGGATGAGAATATCTTCAAGCTCATTGCGAACTGTGAGATCGCCAAGAATGCTTGGGAGATTCTCAAAACTACTCATGAAGGCACATAAAAAGTAAGGAACTCTCGCTTACAAATGATCACTTCAAAGTGCGAAGATATTAAGATGAAAGAGGAGGAAACGATTGCTTTGTTCAACGCTAGAGTTCTGGACCTCTCAAATGAGTCAGCCGCGTTGGGAGTTTCCATGAAAGAAGAGAAGCTTGTGAGAAAAGTCCTAAGGTCGCTCCCTCAACGCTTTGCTATGAAGGTGACCGCCGTTGAGGAAGCACAAGACATTACTAAGATGAGGCTTTACGAGCTCATGGGATCCCTAAGAACATATGAGATGAACTTTCCAGAGGATATGCAAGCATAGAGAGCTAAAGGTGTTGCACTGAAGGCTGTTGTGACAGAGGACCAGGCAGAGGTCGACGACGTGTCTGAACAACTTGCAATGATGGCCAAAAACTTTGGAAGGATCATAAAGAAGCTGAATAGAAGTGGATCTAGTCAAGGACATCAATCAACTTCAAATTTTCATAATCGAAAAAGGTGGAAACTTCCGGTGGAGAAACATGCATGGAGAACACAAACAAGAGTTCAAGGGCGATAAAGGCAAAAGGAATCCAATGTAGGGAGTGCGAAGGATTCGGACACATCCAAGCTGAATGTGTTAACACCCTCAAGAAAAATAAGAAGGCTTATGCTGCAACTGGAGTGACAGTGAATCTGAGGACAGCCAGCAAGTTGATGAGTCGAACAAGTTTGTTGCCTTCACTAGCAGAAATGAAGAAGGAAGTAACAAGAGCGACAACCACTGTTCAAGCGCTAAATCCGAACACTCTGCTGAAGAGTCTTACAGCAGTGATGATGAAGAACTTACTGATGAATCGATTGCTGAAAGCTACAAGCTGCTCTACGAAAAGTGGCTAATGGTGATTGATGTAAACAAGAAACTCAACGCAAAAATGGCTGAACTGAAGAATGAAAAGGAAAACTTATGGGAGGAAGCTGCTGTCCTGGTTGCACAGAAGGCTGAACACCAGATAGAGATTGCCTCTCTGAAACTTCAGATAAAGGAAATTAAGGATGAGCATGGTGTCCTGTTTGAACAAAAAGCAGAACTGCTTGGAGTTGTTTCATCGTTGAAGTTGCAAATAGAGAAAGATAGAGACAAACATTCAAAAGGCATGAAAGAGCTGAAGAAACGATATGATGTCCTAAGCCGAAGATATGTACACTTACGTGATGTCATCGAATCTTTAAAAATGCAGATTATGATAGAAAATGTTGAGCGTGCAACAGTTGCAGATGAGCTGAATCAGTTCAAGAAATCTCTGAAAATGTTAAACTCTGGAACAACTAATCTGGATTCCATCCTCATGTCCCAAAGAAGATCAGGAAGCAGTAAAGGTCTCGGATTCACAGGTGTAAGCAGTTCTGGCAAGACTGTCTTTGTTAAGGCCGAACAGCAGTCGAACAGAGAGTTGAACAAATGTTCTATGACTAGTCAGAGAAGGTTCAACGGAGAATGGAAAAGAGACACAAGAACCTGCTGTACTGCTACAAGAAGGGACATATCAAACCGAGGTGCCATGAGCTCCTAGCTGAGCGTACAAGGGCTAAATAAAGACTACTCCACGAATGAAACAAGTATGGAGAGTAAAACAAAAAGAGGAAGTGTGCTTAGTCGCATTTAGCTCAATTAGCAACATGAAGAAAGGCCATTGGTATTTCGATAGTGGATGCTCTGCTCACATGACAGGTAACCCAAATCATCTCATTCATACTAAACCAGTGGATCATGGTCACTTTATTACATTTGGAGATGGAGGAAAGGGTCAGGTGACCTGCTGTGGGACATTGAAGGTTCCGGGTCTACCTGAACTGAAGGATGTACTTCTTGTTGACGGATTGAAGGCAAATCTCATAAGCATCAGTCAATTGTGTGTTGGAGGACACCATGTTTTGTTCACCCAGGACGCATGCCATGTGCTCAACAAGAATGGAGAATCACTGATGGTAGGAACCAAATCGTCAAATAATTTTTACTTGATAGGCGTTGATGGAATAGTTTCTGGAACAACATGCCTGATCAGTCATAGCGAGGAGATGGAACAGTGGCATAAACGCATGGGACATCTACACTTGAAAGCACTAAAGAAAGTCTCGGCAGGAGGTATTGTGCGAGGCCTTCCTAAAGTACAAGGAGATCAAGATGTCGTTTGTGGAGAATGTGAAATTGGGAATCAAACGAAGGTTGTCCATAAAGGAAAAAACCATATCAGTACCAGGAGATCTCTGGAACTCATTCATGTGGATTTGATGGGGCCAATGCAAGTGGAGAGAGATATGTTCTGGTGTGTGTGGATGATTTCTCACGATTCTCTTGGACAAGCTTCTTGCGAGAAAAATCAGATGCTGTTTAAGCATTTGTTCAACTGTGCACCCAGCTCCAAAGAGAAAGAGAAGGCAGAGGAGAGCGGCTAGTGGCAATACGAAGCGATCATGGTCGAGAATTTGAGAACAGTGGCCTCTCTGACTACTGTGCTCAACATGGAATCGTACATCAATTCTTGTCCCCCATAACACCTCAACAAAACGGAGTGGTGGAGCGCTAGAATCGCACCATTCAGGAGATGGCCCGAGTGATGATACATGGAAAGAAAGTACCAATGAAGTTCTGGTCCGAAGCAATGAACACTGCCTGTTACATCTTAAATAGGGTGATTGTTCGAACAGGTACTAAGAAAACGTGCTATGAGCTATGGAAAGGCAAGAAACCAGCTGTGAAGTACTTTCACATATTTGGCAGTGTGTGCTACATTCTGAATGATCGCGAGTACAGACAGAAACTTGATCCGAAGAGTGATGAAGGTATTTTTCTTGGATATTCCACAACCAGCCGTGCTTATAGTGTCTATAACAAACGAACTGGTGCTGTAATGGAGACGATCAACGTAACCGTGAAGGATGAAGTCGTGACTGGTTTAGTCCCAAGGAAAGATGAAGAAAGTGTTGATACACAGTCTGAAGATTTATCTCACCTCCGCAGGCTGATCAAGGAGGTGTTCCGTAACAAGCTGAAGATAAGGACTGTTCAGACTCTTACCAGAACAAAGAAGACTCTACTCTGGATGTCTCAAGAACTCCCGCACGAATTCTTCAACCATCACGGAGGGTCGAAAAGAATCATCCTATCTTTGAAGTTATTGGAAACATACCGATGTGATAAGGACTCGAGGCAAGGATGTTAACTTTCGAGAGTTAGGCGCCAGATCATGCTTCCTATCTACTATGGAACCAAAGAACATCAAAGAAGCAATTATTGATGAGTACCGGGTGATGGCCATGCAGGAAGAGCTTGCTGAATTTTCAAGGAATGGCGTTTGGGATCTTGTTCCACGACCTGATGAAGCAAATGTCATCGGAACAAAATGGATTTTCAAGAACAAATATGATGAGAAGGGCAATATCACTAGGAATAAAGCAAGATTGGTGGCACAAGGATACGCGCAGATAGAAGGTATTGATTTCGATGAGGCCTTTGCGCCAGTAGCACGTCTGGAAGCTGTTAGACTGTTACTTGCTCTTGCCTGCCACTTGAAGTTCAAACTGTTCCAGATGGATGTCAAGAGCGCGTTCTTGAACGGACTGCTGAACGAAGAAGTGTACGTGACTCAACCCAAGGGGTTCGAAGATCCTCACCACCTTGACCACGTGTATCGATTGAAGAAGGCCTTATATGGCCTAAAGCAGGCACATAGAGCATGGTACGAAAGACTCACGATGTTTCTCATTGATCGTGGCTATGTTCGAGGGGGAGTAGACAAGACCTTGTTCGCTAAGCACACTAGGTCAGATTTTATCATTGAACATAGTTATGTTGATGACATAGTGTTCGGGTCTTCTACTCAGAATATGGTTGACCAGTTTGTGGAATAAATACAAAAAGAGTTCAAAATGAGTATGGTGGGTTTATTCCCAACCGATGTTTCGGATTGGGTGTACCTCGTGTAATTCTCTTCAACCTACTTGTGAGGAGGGGGAGTATTTGGGGATCCATTTTGGGTTGTTTGGAGTGGTCAATGCTGCCGGAAACTTGGATATTCAGTGCCACGCTGGATCTTCCACCGGATCACTTAGTCGGTTCATGTTTCTTCTCGATAAGACTGCCTTTTCTTTGGCACCTGCTTTTTTGTGAGCTGACAGCATGCGATGCACGTGGGTTTGTAGATGGCGTGATGAAGTTCCATCCGTTTGTTAAATGGTTTGCTGGCAGTCTTTTGGCTAAGTGGATGACATGTCGCCACGTTTGTTTTTCATATTTTTTATGTTTTTATTTGAAATTAGTTGATCGATCAGCGCGTGAGGCGAAGTGGGCCAGTAGTCCACTTATTATTACGCAGGTTTATGTTTATTGGATCTGTTGTCAATTAGAATTTCTCTAACTTTAAGTCTTCTGTAATCACTTTTATGACTGTTTCAATAAGTTTATCAAAAAAAAAAAAAAAGAGAATAGAATAGAGAAGGCAATAGGTGGAAAGAGGAGTGGGCGGGGACCTTAAATAGAGAAAGGACTTGGTACATAATTGTCTGACGAGAACGTGTGGCCACAAACACAAGAATGTTTATGAAATATGTTGTAGGGTTGGATGATGATTACAGCTTTAGGTAAGCTTGGTTGATTCTTATCCACCAGTAGCCATATCTTTCTTCAGCCTTGGCTTCCTCAATGCATCCATCATGATCTGATTTGTTGTGCTGTGTGGTTGGAATTTGGATCATGGTGACCTCCTTTATGGAATATATAATCATGTTGAGCATATTGGGGTGCTTGTTGGAGTATGTGTATGGAATAAAGACAAAAGGTCATGAGATGGATCATGGATGGATGTGAATATTTTTAAATTCTACTTTTGCTTGCTGCATATTTTTATTCCTTCAAGCCATTTGAGAGAGACAATATGTATTCTACTTTGCTACAGAAGATTATAGTATCGCCTGGTTTAAAATCGCAATCTATATTTTCAATTTTCTCCCGTCTTTTTTCAAATATGAAAATGAATCGAGAACTATCAGGTTGTGAAGCCTCATTAGATTATTGGACTAGTTCAATTTACGAAATTCATAATTTTGGCAGTCAGACTTAAGGTTTTTATTTCCTAATTAGATAATTAGGGTTTAGATGTTACCGTATTTATACCCATGTTGATTATTGTAATTGTATCCAACATCTCATAGCGAAAACCTGGCTCGGTAGTGCCTCCAGACGTAGTCACGGTGTAGTGACAAACTGGGTATCAAATCTTAGTCCTCGCATCGTTCCTTTATTTTTCTCTCAGCATCGCTGCTTGCGCGATCCTAACAACTGGTATCAAGAGTTGAGGTTCTAGCAGTCATGTTGGTAGATGGAAAACATCCGGTGGAGAAATTCGATGGGTCGGATTTCAGGTTCTGAAAGATGCAGATTGAGGATTACATGTATGTTAGTGAGTTGTACCTACATGTAGACGACAAGAAACCAGAGGATATGAAGGACGGCGAGTGGAAGTTGTTGGCAATGAGAACAATTCGTTTATCGCTGTCCAGAGATGTAGCATACCACACGGTCCAAGCAAAATATCGATGTTGGATCCGCTGTCTGCGTTAAAGAAGAATATGTCATCAGTTGGGCAGTCTGACGAAGATGGTTATGGTGTAACCTTCAGCTGCAGAAACTGGAAGATAGCTGATGGATGCACAGTCGTTGTGTGCAAACGTCAAGAATAAATTTATAATAGTCCGCTACTCGCGACTTAACTAATGGGTAGCAAGTGGTAAGTAGAGGTCGAACCCAAAGGAGTTAGGGGGATAGTTGCTCTTTGAGGTGATTTATACAGCGAGGGAACGTGTTTTAAGTTGGTTGGTTGGTTTTAAAGCTACCAGCTAAGTGATTGATTGGTTGATTTTGGTTTTAGTGCGGAAAAGTAAATGACTGAAAATTAAATACTGAAAATACAAAGAAGACTTACAGCGGGTGATGCGTGATTGGCAAGTCCTCCGGAAGGTGAGCAGTTGATTACGGCAGTTATACTAAGAAAGTAAGTGCAGGAGTTGTTTGATTTCAAGGAAAACATTCGATTTCGGGGGCCTTGTATCATATCCTGTTTATCATTGACCTTTAGTGATCCTTCTAAGTATTCAAACGTGCATCAAGGCCATTCCAAGCACTCGATTTGCCACACTGTCTAGTCTTTTGCAAAAATGTTCGAAAGTGTATCAAGGCCATTCCAAGCACTCGATTTGCACACACTGTCTAGACTTTTGCAAAAAACGTAGAGCCCTTGTTCTACTTAGACTAATACCCCATTCCAAGGTATATTAGCCTGTGTGCATCCATTTGATCAGTCATTCCCGAGCAATCAAATGGTGTTTGAGAGAGGTCAAACTCCTCAGATAAGCTTTGCCATTCCAAGCATCCACTTATCCGAGTATGTTTACGAACTTCCACGGAAGAGCTTTGCCATTCCAAGCATCCACTCAACCTTGGAAGTTCTGGCCTAATATATGGCACATAGAACAAGTTTTGAATACAGAGAAAAAACACTAAAGCAAAGTCTAAAACATTTTATGATACAAGTACACCCCTTCAACCGAATGAAGAGTTTAGCTACGAATATCCATAGAGGTGGATACCATAGCTAAATACTCGGGGGTTTTTGAAAGACAGTAAGTAAAGGGGAATACTCAAGAACCAACAGGAGTATTCCCAATTTCTACTTGAATACTCAAGAACCAACAGGAGTATTCTCTAAAACTGTTATAATACTCAAGAACCAACAAGAGTATTATTTCAAAACCAAACTTACAAATTGCCAAACTTAGAGAGATAAGTGATTTTTTGTGTTGTGAATGAGATTGTTGGATGATACAAATGAGAGGTGAAGGCTTGTATTTATAGCCAAAGGAGAGGAGAATGGAGGGTGGAGATGGAAGCACATGGCAAAGGATGAGAGGAAGAGTTTTGAGATGATGCCACATGGGGGGGGGGAGGAGGAGCCGCCGGTGGCCGGTCACCATGGAGGAAGCCGCCGGTTGTGGTGGAGAGAAGGAGGAGAAGGCCACCCATGAGTCATCCTTCTCTTCAAGTGGCCGGTCATCAAGGGGGAGAAGAGGGAGTTTTGTGAGTTTTGTGATGTTTTCACAAAACTATCGGTGTATTTTGGCCCCGGACTGACTTTGATTGTTCTTCGGTTTGATTTGTTTTGAGTGATTCCACGTCAGGATCTTGAGATTTCTTCAGTCGGCGTCTGATCTTGACATTGGAATGACTCGTAACATCTTTTCTGCGTAAAATCCTCTCCTTAGCGTGTATTCTCTCTAAGCTCCAAAATACCCTGTAGAAATATATCGGGACTAACAAGCAGAAGTTAAATAGACAAACAGTCTAATTTAGTGGGTTTAACTGTGTTTTTGATTCGTATAATTATGGTCCATCAATAGCAAAGGGTGTCAGGGTCACAGCGCAAAGAAAAAAGAATTTGCTATCAGTTGGGAAGCGGGATGAAGACGTGTCTGATGTAACCTTCAGCTGCAAGAATTGGAAGATAGCAAAGGGAGCTAGTGTGATAGCTCAAGGAAAGAAGGAATGAACGTTGTCCAAGATGAAGAACATTCGGAAAGGCATCGCTGGTTCAGGTGGGAGTGGGGATGCAGATTTATGGCATTTTGATTGTTGTCACATGAGGTAGAAAGTTTCGCAGGGTAGCAAAACTTTGAAGAAGAAGTTAAAGCAGTGCATTAATTCAACTGGGTTCAACACGTAAGTTGAAAGCTTAGCACTACCGCCTGCATGGGTTATTCAGGACGAAGACAATTACTATTGGAACCAGACCGCAGGTGGGAGATTGTTGGTTGTGGAGCCTGATTAGATTATTGAACTAGTCCAGTTTAGGAAGTTCAAAATTTTGGAAGTTCAAAATTTTGGAAGTCTGGCTTAGGTTTCATCACTACTACAAACGAGCCATTATGCATCGGTTTGGTTAATATGCATCGGTTTTACGGGAAACCGATGCATAAGGTTTACAATATGCAACGGTTTTACGAGAACCGATGCATATTGTTTACCTTATGCATCAGTTCTGATGTTCCCATGAATGGCATGGTCTTGGCAAAACGGCTTTAGACAGTTCGAGCTAGAGTTCAAGAAGAGTTCAACCACGGACTGGAACAGAAGTACAGCATACAGCAGACGCAGGAAGATTTGCGTATCCAGAAGATCGACGAGATTATTTGATTGGGATCAATTGACGAGTCATCATTAAAGATCAGTTATTCAAATGAATATCTTCAGCTTGGATTCGAGAATATTGGATGGCTTGGCACGGAAGTAATCTCCAAAGATTGGATATGGAAGAGATTGAATATCGATCAAATATTTAGGAGTATCTCCGAAATATTTGACAAGGATATTCTGATTGGAGTCGGCCAGCGAGGAATTCGAAGATTCAGATAGTCAAACGAATATCTACACATCAGATTAAAGGCGACGTGGCTGACTTGGGAAGGAAGTTTTCGAAGATACTTCCTAAAGATTGGATAAAGATACACATCAAATATTTAGGAATATTTCCTAAAATATTTGATGATGTGATCTGCAACAGATTTGGATCTTCGCCTTTACATACAAATACATGGCTAGGGAAACCAGATCTGGGTCGCTTCCTGAGAGAAAAGAAAAACACGAGAGTTCGTGAGATTGGAGGAGAAGCGGCCACCGGCTGACTATTCCACACCGGAATATCAACGGGGAAGTAACAGTCTGTTCAGTGTGCTGTTCAGACTGTTCCTGAAGATCAACAAAGTACACACACACAGCTATCAAGCTACGTCTTTGAGAGAAGGCGACTGGACCTCCGAGAGGTTCAAGACTAGGCCGAGAGGGAAGTCTTGTCCTACCCACAAGGGGATCGAGGGGAGTAGCGACAAACCGAGATTGCAAATCCGAGAGACGGAGAAGTAGAGGCTAGGCGATTACAAACAAAGTGTTGTGTAAGAGTAAGACCACTTGTAGCTCTATTCTCGTAATACGATTTGTGTCCCTTTTAGGGTGTGGGAAACCCCCCAGAGTAGGCGAGGCCGAACTGGGTAACATATCGTGTGTGCTCCTGTTTGTTCTGTTCACGTTCTGTCTGCTAAGGTGTTCCAGCCTCTAGTTGAACACAAGCTGAAACTGTCCAACAAGTGTTCGAGATGCAGTTCGAACACCGTCTGGAACTCGTCTTGACTAAGACAAGTAGATTTCAATTGGCATCAGAGCACGCACTCGACATACAGAGTGTGATCCGCGACTGTTCAAGATGAGTTTGAAGGAAGGACAGAGCACTAACCGACCACCGTTGCTTGAAGGGCCGAATTATGCCTATTGGAAATCCAAGATGAAAACCTTTCTGAAATCCCTCGATGAAAGTGCTTGGAGAGCTGTAATGATAGGATGGACAGAACCCATGATGGCCAACCCTGAAGGAGCTGTTATGCCAAAACCCGAAGCCCTGTGGTCTGAAGCAGATGATGTAGCGGCTGTTGGGAATTCAAAGGCCCTGAATGCAATATTCTATGGAGTAGACGAGAATGTGTTCAAATTGATTGCTGAATGTGAGGTGGCCAAGGAAGCATGAGATATTCTCAGAATAGCCTATGAGGGTCCAGATAGTGAATCTAACGATGGGTCTGGTAAAAAGCTTGGAGGAGCAGGTGGTGAACATCTCAGAAAGCATGTTGAATCTGTGACCGAGGAGGTCAATCCATCAGAGAAGGTTGATGGGTTTTATGATACAATAGCGGAAGTATCTGATCGTGCTGAAAAGGATGATGATCTGGACAGAATCTACAAGGTCCATGTATCTGCTGTGACAAGTTCAGAGAAGTCGTCTCAGGCCCAGGCTGTAGGGGTGGAAGACTCTGCACCTGCCCTCAATCCAGAAGCTGTGAAGGAGGCAAGTGTTCAAGCAGATGAACCAGGAGATCAGCAGAGAGTTGAGACAGTTGTTGCCTCAATGGCAGTCTCAGTAGAGGAGACAGCTGACGTCCCAGTTATTGTACAAGATGTTTTTCGTGGTGAAAAGATGAAGGCAGATCTCCCAAACGTCCGTGATACAATGATGGAGAAAAATAGAGAAACACATCCTGCAGGCTTAGTGGGGCTAAGGAGAAAGAATGCTGAGTTGAGTCGCAAAGAAGTTCATCTCAATATGACAGTACTGGATAGGAATGGAGACACACTGATGGAAGGAAGTAGGTCATCCAATAAAAGCTACTTCCTAGGCATAGTTGGAACAGGAGCTGCCAATGTCTGTCCGACAAACACGATATATGAGATGGAATTGCAAGGGACAAGTATGGTGTCCTCTTCTGGAAAGGTGAAAGACGAAGTTGCCCTAAACTCAGTTCCAGAAGGTGATAAAGTTAGAGGTGGGACATCGTCTGAAACACCCATTCAGACCAAGTCTACAGTTGCAGAGGGAGGCCTAGCTGATGAAGCCGCACCTACTCCAGCTGGGACACTTGACAATGCACCAGCGCTGCAACCCTCTTGGAGAATTATCAAGCATTATCCGACCACGAAAACTATTGAAGATCCATCTGAAGTAATGAAGAGTCGAGCGAATGCCAAGTGTCGAGAACTGACTGCATGTTCATCCAGTCCGAAGAATGTCAACAAAGCATTTATTGATAAGATTTGGGTGGTGGCCATTCACGTGGAACTGGAAGAGCTCACCAGATATGAAGCATGGAAGTTATATCATCTTGTGCACAGTCACGAACTGAAGGAGACTGTATACGGACTCACACAAGCGCCCAGAGCATGGTACGAGACTTTTCTCATCGACCATGGCTATGAGCGAGGGGGAGAAGAGAAGCATATGTTCGTCACAAGTACACAGAAGCTGGTTGGCCAGTTCGTGAGATAGATGCAAAAGGAGGTCCAGCTGACCATGGTGGGAGAGATGAAACACCCTCCTGGAACATATGTTACCACCTTGCTGGGAGAGCAGGAGAGCATCGCTGCAGGGAGCTGCTGCACTCAGTTCCTATGTATGAAGCAGAATTTGTCTGAACACGGAATGGAACGGGTGAAGAAGGTTCTGCCCAAGAACCCAGTACAACACTCCATGAGCAGATATCACTTCATCAGAGAGCTAGTGGAGAAGAAGGTCATCACATCGAAACACATGACAACTGTAACTGTCGTACTCACCATGCCACTAGACGCTGCTCAGTTCGAAACACTTAGATCCTTTCTGGGTCTGCGTGTTTTCGCCAACTAAGTTTTCCAGACGGAGGTCAGCCAAGAGCAGAGCCCCAGCAAACCCAATGGGTTGACCTGCCAAAGAAGAGGGCTGGAACAGATGATACGTAGTTGGAACTGATTACTAAATTCAGCTTATCTACAGTTTTATGAGGCGAAGACAACTGCAATGGGAAGTGAGAAATCAAAAAGGCAGTTGAATCGAAGTTGGATAAGGATAGAATATCAGCAAACCCTAAGATTGGAGAAGGGAAAAAGAAGGGAGACGAGGCAGCTGTGACAGATCTTAAAGAAGCTAATTCAAAGGCGTCAAAAGCTGATCCTAATCCAACTAAAGGGAGTGTGCAGACTGCGAAGGAAAATCAGGCGATGGCTGAACCACCCCTCAATGAGGTAATCCCTTGTTCTCACTCCCATGCTACTGCACTCAATTCCGGTGATGAGGAAGTATGGGCGATTAGTAAAGATTCAGTGAGTTATAAGGGTGACGAAGGGGTTAATGAGAAGCCAAAGGAATTGAAACCTGCTGTAGATTCTGTGGCTGATGATGCAGAAGAAGGTGAAGCCAGTAGGGGTAACATTGTGGTTCTGATAAGCAGAAGCTGTTGAATGCAAAGGTAGATGCCATTGGCTTCGTGCTGAAGAAGACAGGAATCCGCAGGAAAGTCGTGCCTAGAAGGAATGGAACTCCCAGGAAATATGCTGCACGAATTAGTGCTGTGAGGGGGAGAAAAATTGCTATGACAGACTCTGCGACTGAGCAGGTTGTTGAACCTTCTAAGTCTGGTACTGGATGAAGAGACAGATGAATGCTTAGCAGAAAAGACTACTGAGGTAGTCGATAAAAAGAAGATACCCGAGAAGAAAGTGACCTTCCAAGCATGCTCATCTAGGCAACTATCAAGATGAATGGGAACACAAATGCAAGGGGAGCAAGTGCATCCAAGAAAAGGAAGAGGAGTGCTCCAGGATCTGTTTCGCTTAGTGTAACAACTGGAGTGTCTAAGCATGAAATGTAGTGTGCCAGTACAGAAGCAGCTGCCAAGTGGAAGGCAGTGCAGAAAAGAAAGATCATCTCTGAGAGGCTTCTTGATGACAAGAAGTACAAAGGAAAGAGGTTATTCAGATCTTGAAGGATACTGATCTGATTTGGATCGTCCAAAGATGCAAATCATTTGATGAACAGTTGGTACTAGAAGCTATTGCAAATCTACCAAAATAGTTTTGGATTGCTGGTGATAAAGACTGTGGCATAGTTATTGTAAGAGGAAAGAAGGTCAAGATTGATCCTGAGATCATCAATGTGTACCTTGCAATGGATGATCCTTACGAGGTGGTGAAAGAGGAGAACTACGACAAGATTGCGAGCTGTACAACTGCTGAAACATACCCGCGGTGGGAAGACACTTCCACCCTTGTTGAAGATCTGACCACTCTCTACTCAATGTTGTTCTTCATCGCCATAGTCAATTGGGAGCCTACATCTCATAGAGCCAAGGACAGAAAGGAGATGGGACAGCTGCTGTACCAGATTGGAAACAGAATTCTCATTGACATGGGAAGAATTATGTTCGACCAGATTGCAGAACACGTCATATCTACAAAGTCTCTGCACCAGATAATCTTCCCATCGCTTATTTATGAGCTGAACATCAACCAGCATCCAGATATGAAGACTGACCAGGACAGACTATCAAGTGCTCCGTTGAAGTTGGTAGTTGATCACAAGCTGTTCAAGGGTCGACATAAGAATGATCTGAAGGGCCCCAGGTTTAACAGGAAGGACGCACCTGAGTCTTCCATAAGGAGAGCTGCTAGTGAGAAGTTGTCCCGAGCTGAACGCGGACAGCTACTAGAGGAGATGAAGATTATACTGGAGGTCGAACAGGCGCAGAGGATAAGAATCAAGTTATTAGTGCGCGCTCTGCGATATCCCACTGATGTCCTGCTTGAAGAAAAGACATGCTGCCATGAGCCAAAGAGAGATATGCCTGGAGAAGGTCTACCACGCGGCAGTACTGGACAAGCTGAACCAGATCATCAAAAACCTATCAGTTGCTGACCCGTGGTCGAACAGCTGCGGAGACACCATGGTCCGACAGACTCACAGCATGTGTCACTGTCCCAGGCTATGTTCGAGGGGGAGTTGACAAGATTTCAGTTGCCGAAGAGACCACGTTGCTCGATTGGACCCCTTGCCAGTTTGTGGCAAAAGGGGGGAGTATGTTGAGGTAACCGTTCTGGTTCCTCAAGTTGTGTCTAAAGCGTAGATTTGGTTTTGCCAAAATGCCAAGGGGGAGATTGATGTTCCCATGAATGGCATGGTCTTGGCAAAACGGCTTTAGACAGTTCGAGCTAGAGTTCAAGAAGAGTTCAACCACGGACTGGAACAGAAGTACAGCGTACAGCAGACGCAGGAAGATTTGTGTATCCAGAAGATCGACGAGATTATTTGATTGGGATCAATTGACGAGTCATCATTAAAGATCAGTTATTCAAATGAATATCTTCAGCTTGGATTCGAGAATATTGGATGGCTTGGCACGGAAGTAATCTCCAAAGATTGGATATGGAAGAGATTGAATATCGATCAAATATTTAGGAGTATCTCCGAAATATTTGACAAGGATATTCTGATTGGAGTCGGCCAGCGAGGAATTCGAAGATTCAGATAGTCAAACGAATATCTACACATCAGATTAAAGGCGACGTGGCTGACTTGGGAAGGAAGTTTTCGAAGATACTTCCTAAAGATTGGATAAAGATACACATCAAATATTTAGGAATATTTCCTAAAATATTTGATGATGTGATCTGCAACAGATTTGGATCTTCGCCTTTACATACAAATACATGGCTAGGGCAACCAGATCTGGGTCGCTTCCTGAGAGAAAAGAAAAACACGAGAGTTCGTGAGATTGGAGGAGAAGCGGCCACCGGCTGACTATTCCACACCGGAATATCAACGGGGAAGTAACAGTCTGTTCAGTGTGCTGTTCAGACTGTTCCTGAAGATCAACAAAGTACACACACACAGCTATCAAGCTACGTCTTTGAGAGAAGGCGACTGGACCTCCGAGAGGTTCAAGACTAGGCCGAGAGGGAAGTCTTGTCCTACCCACAAGGGGATCGAGGGGAGTAGCGACAAACCGAGATTGCAAATCCGAGAGACGGAGAAGTAGAGGCTAGGCGATTACAAACAAGGTGTTGTGTAAGAGTAAGACCACTTGTAGCTCTATTCTCGTAATACGATTTGTGTCCCTTTTAGGGTGTGGGAAACCCCCCAGAGTAGGCGAGGCCGAACTGGGTAACATATCGTGTGTGCTCCTGTTTGTTCTGTTCACGTTCTGTCTGCTAAGGTGTTCCAGCCACTGGTTGAACACAAGCTGAAACTGTCCAACAAGTGTTCGAGACGCAGTTCGAACACCATCTGGAACTCGTCTTGACTAAGACAAGTAGATTTCAAGTTCAGATAAACCGATGCATAAGGTAAACAATATGCATCGGTTCGCTCAAAACCGTTGCATATTGTAAACCTTATGCATCGGTTCGGTTAGAACCGTTGCATATTGTAAATCTTATGCAACGGTTTTAACCGAACCGATGCATACGATCAATTAAAACTTAGGTTTTCCCGACTGAGCTGCTCAATTCCCTCCGTCTCACTTCCTTTGAATTCGCACCTGTGAACTTGGACGACTCCGATTTTGCTCCGATTTCGACGCTGCTCGATTCCATTCCCACAACGCTGCTCGATTTTGCTTCGACGACGCTTTTACAATCCGACGACGCCTTCAATCCATTGGTTGTGACGCTCGATTCCATTCCGACGACGCCTTTGACGCTTTTCCATTCCGACTGAGCTGCTAGATTCCATTCCTACCGCCCCTCCTTCTGGTACAAATCCCAGGTACGATATTGGGTCTTTTTTGTTGAATTTGTGTGTTTAGGGTTAATGGTGACATGTAATCTGATTTGGGGGTGTTGTCTAGGCTTGTCGAATCCATTTTTTGGGCTATGATTTAGTATGTGATAATGGATGAAATGGTGTTTAGTCCGTCTACTGGATTCTTATTAATGAATTTTGTGCTTCATTTCTAACTTGTGTTCGTTAACTACCTGTAGTCATTGTTAATCGATTTGCAAGAGAAAGCTTCTCCTCTCCATCTAATTGTAGTCCTCTTCGCGAGCTTTTATTCCAAGGTAAACATCACGATTAAACTAATTCACTACTTATGTTTCCATTCATTTTTCCTTGTTTACTAATTCGTTCTTATTGTTTACAGCTTTAGTCCGTACTTGTTGCACACCGGCCACCATTAAGATTTTTCTTCGCGAGCTTTTATTCTAAGGTAAACCACAATTTTATGTAACTCATTTACTACTTTTTAATTGGAGTGCTTATAATTCACTCAAATGTAATTGTTTGTTCTTGTAAATTAGTAGTAGTAACTAATAATATTTACACATTTCATGTAGTGGATTTATAATGAATCGAGAGTGGGTGTCCGGTAATAGGTTGAGTGACGAGTACGAGAAAGGGATTATGGATTTTTGTGCGTTTGCGTCGGCATATGCATCTAGAAACAACATTGAACGTGTCTTTTGTCCTTGTATGGGTTGTTGGAATTACAAAAAGGTCAAACCGAAGAAGTTACGTAAACACCTTTTGTTAAAGGGGATTAACCCACAGTATACGGTGTGGTATTTGCATGGGGAGGGTGAACAACAAAACTTTGAGCCACCACCCGTAGAAAGCTTGCCGGAGGATAATGATGATTGGGAAGAGGATAATCTAATTGAGATGGTTAACAACGTCGCTAATGACTTTGTTGATACGCCACATATTTTGGAGTCGTTGAGGAATGACTCCGAATTACCGTTGTATGAAGAGTGTTCCATATATACAAGGCTATCGGAAACGTTGAAGTTGTTCAATCTCAAAGCAAAAAATGGATGGAGCAACAAGAGTTTTACCGAATTATTGGCGCTGGTGAAAGACATGCTTCCTGAGGGGAACACCCTACCTAACCGTACTTACGAGGCTAAGAAGGTTATGAGTCCCATGGGCCTCGAGTACAAGAAAATACATGCATGTCCCAATGATTGTATCTTGTATCGAAATGCCTACAGTGATTTGAAAGAATGTCCAGTGTGCAAGGCTTCTCGCTACAAGTTAAACAAAGAACCGAAAGGGACATCTAAAGGCACTCCTTCGAAAGTACTATGGTATCTCCCACCGATCCCCAGGTTTCAGAGATTATTTGCCGACACGGAAGATTCCAATAATATGCGTTGGCATGCTGAGAAACGTGTTGCTGATACGAAAATGCGTCATCCTGCCGATTCACTGCAATGGGCTAAAGTAGACAACACATTCCCAGTGTTTGGAGCAGAGTCTAGAAATTTACGGCTTGGCCTTTCAACTGATGGGGTGAATCCACATGGGAATCTCAGTAGTCAGCATAGTACATGGCCTGTGATTTTGGTTATCTACAACCTACCTCCCAAGTTAACCATGAAGCGTAGATATATGATGTTTTCTTTGTTGATATCGGGTCCTCGGCAACCTGGAAATGATATTGATGTATACTTGGCTCCTCTGATAGATGATTTGAAGCTTTTATGGGATGAAGGAGTACGCACATATGACGCATCGAGGCAAGAATATTTCAATATGCGTGCTATGTTGATGTGTACGATCAATGACTTCCCAGCTTATGGCAACTTGTCCGGATATAGTATTAAAGGGTACAAAGCTTGTCCTGTATGCGGGGAAGAGACACATGCACGCCATTTAAGCAATTGTCGAAAAATGGTTTATATAGCACATCGACGTTTCTTACCGAGACATCATCCTTACAGGCGAAACAAAGCTGCCTTCAATGGTGAGACTGAGCACGGAATAGAACCGCAACCGGCTTCTGGCGATGAAATACTTCAAAAAATACAGAATATTACAAATCGATTCGGGAAACCATATTCGCACACCGAAAGTGCTCCATGGAAAAAGCGGTCGATTTTTTTTGATCTCCCTTATTGACATTCTCTTGACATCAGACATTGTATTGATGTGATGCATGTTGAAAAGAATATATGTGAAAGTCTGCTTGGTACTTTATTAAACATTCCTGGAAAGACAAAAGATGGAGTTAAAGCAAGACTTGATATGTTGTAGATGAATATTCGTACCAAATTAGCACCTGAACCTCGAGGGCAGCGTACATATTTACCGCCGTCGTGCACCACACTCTCTAAGAGCGAGAAAACTAGTTTGTGCGGATGTCTGAAGGGAGTTAAAGTTCCATATGGGTTCTCTTCAAATATTGCCAGCTTGGTTTCAATGAAGGATTTGCGGTTGAATGGCTGAAAATCTCATGACTGTCATACATTGATGCAACAACTCCTGCCTATTGCAATAAGAGGTATAATGTCTCCCAAAGTAAGGACAGCTATACAAAGACTTTGCGTCATTTTTAGCTCTTTATGTGCTAAGGTTATTGATATATCGGAGCTTGATGGACTTCAAGAGCAGATAGTTGTTACACTTTGCCAACTAGAGATGTTTTTCCCTCCCAGCTTTTTCGATATAATGGTGCATCTTACTGTTCATTTGGTTCGGGAGGTTCGAATTCTTGGACCAGTTCATATGAGATGGATGTATCCTTTTGAGAGGTATATGAAGGTTCTTAAGAGCTATGTGAGGAATAGACAAAGTCCCGAAGGATGTATAGTGCTAGGATACATAGCTGAAGAGGCTGTTGAATTTTGCACTAACTTTCTGGGAAATACAACTGCGGTTGGGGTTCCAAGGCCACGTCATTTTGATCGATTCTTGGGAAAAGGCACAAGTGGACATCAAATGATGCCTAAGTCATTTGATGAGTTAACGAAAGCTCATTTCTATGTACTGCAACATATACCTGAAATAACACATTTTATCGAGGATCACATGAACATACTGAGGAGTACATACCGAGGAAAATCTGAGCAGTGGTTGCAAAAAGAACACAGTCGATCATTTTGTGAATGGCTAAGGAGTAATGAGGTTTTAAATAATCAGACCAACTCGGAAGAAGAATCTGATGACTTGGTGAAGTGGCTTATGGCAAGCCCAAGACCTATTGTACAAACGTGGAAAGCTTATGATATTAACGGATTTTGTTTTCAAACAAAAGATCAAGATGAGCACACCGTTGTGCAAAATAGTGGTGTCACACTTGTTGCCGAAACCACTCATGTTTCTAGCGCAAGAGATCGGAATCCAATATCTGTGCCTGTGAATTATTTTGGGTTTATCCAAGAAATATGGGAGTTGGATTACGTAAAGTTTCGAGTACCCATTTTTAAATGTAAATGGGTTAACAATTCGGCGGTCCATATCGATGAATTTGGAATGACATTTGTCGATTTTCGAAGAGAGGGATATAAGGATGAGCCACTCATTATGGCCGAACAAGCAAGACAAGTGTTTTACGTCAAAGACCCTTCGAACAACAATCAGTATGTTGTGATAAATGGAAAACAACAATTAATCAGTGGTACATCTGAAGAGATGAATGAGGATTGCCTACCCGTTTGTACGACAGTTCCAGTAGACAACGACGACAGCGAAGTTGATGATGAAATACAGTTGCGAGAAGATCATGGCGAAGGAATATGGATTGATAAAGAAACTTAATCTGTGTGTATAAATCTCTACTTATTTATAAAGAAACTTAATTTGTGCGTATAAATATATACTTAATTTGTGCATTTAATATGGATTGATAAAGAAACTTAATTTGTGCGTATGTTGTATATGCTACTTATTTCGTTATCACACGTCATTTTATTTGTTTAATTATCGTCTTCATTTATGTATTCATATATTTAATGTGTTTAATCTGACATTTAATGTGACTCTTTTACAGAATCATGGCTACCAGCAGCAGCAGCAGCGGTGAGGATGATTTTTGTGTCTCTTCCCGCACACCGAGCCACAAGAAAGGCCCTGTATACATGGCGAAGTTGATTAAGCAACACACAAAGGGTGGTACCAAGCTTACGGTCGACTTCGATAGAAAGGGGAATCCCAAAGGAAAGAATGGAAACAATTGGAGGAGCTTCTTGGTTATGCTGGCTCGTTCTCGAATTCTTATCACCTATAACGATTGGAGGAAAGTTCCTGACCATTATAAGGTCACTTTGTGGAGAGATGCAACTGTAAGTTTTTCTTTAATTGACACTTATATTTGTCAGCGAAGTTGATTATTTTTTTTATTAATTATAACTTGTTATATGTCTCTTTAGGTAATTTTTGATGGATGTGAGCCGCATAAAAAGCATGAGATGAAGGTCGCTGGTAGCATATGGAAGAATTTCAAGTCAAGACTGGCAAAGGAGTACATCCACGGTGACAAGGCAAATGAAGATCCTATGGGTGAGTATAAGTATCTTGTCAAAGATACCTGGAGGATATTTAAGGAGCAGAGGCTCTCTGAAAATGCTATGAAGTTAAGAGAGACTAACAAAGAGCTTGTGAAGAAGAATGTGTATGCACACATACTTGGTCGAGGAGGCTACAGACAACTTGAAGAAAAATGGACAACTGAGAAAATAACCGAGTTATTTGCGCAGGGCGCAATTGAAGAGGTGCATTCTTCTGTCACTATAGAGAGACATGAGCTGTGGAAGAGGGGACAAAAGAAGAAAAATGACGAGTACGTCACCGAGGCATCCCAACGAGTGGCAACAAAGATCGTAAGTTATTTTTTATGTCAATTTCAATAGTTAATATCATACACTAAATTTTGGTATTTAATGATTGTTTTATATAGGATGAGTTAGTGGAAAGCTCCTCTCAATGACAGTTCTCGTCTCGTAATCGACGACATGACATACTGACTGAGGCGATTGGGACGCCGGAGCCCAAAGGACGCACCCGAGGAGTCGGGTCACACATTCCGTGGAGGGTTGGGTTACCAATCTCCACCTCCTCGGGTGGCACACCCAGTTCAAGTAACATTATTCGAATGGATGCGTCCGATCACGGCAGCCTTCACTGTCCCATTGATTCAGACCCGTGGAATAATATTCATCATACCATCATACCATCATCATAATATTCATCATACTATCATACTATTCATCATACCATCATCATACCATCATAATATTCATCATCATACCATCATCATCATCATACTATTCATCATCATCATAATACCATCATCATCATCATTGTCATCATACCATCACCTTTATCATCATCATCATCATACTATTCATCATACCATCATCATCATACTATTTAGCATACCATCATCATCATACTATTCATCATACCATCATCATCATACTATCATAATATTCATCATACCATCATCATCATCATCATACCATCACCATCATACCATCAAACTATTCATCATCATCATCATACCATCATACTATTCATCGTCATACCATCATCATCATACTATTCATCATACCATCATCATCATAATATTACTATTCACAACCATCATCATAATATTACTATTCATCATCATCATCATCATCATCACAACCATCATCATCATAATATTACTATTCATCATCATAAATAGTACTATTCATCATCGTATTGTTATTCATCATCATCATCATCATCACAACCATCACATCATAATATTACTATTTATCATCGTATTACTATTCATCACCATCATCATAATATTAATATTCATCATCATAATATTACTATTCATCAATTAATATAAGTTTCAGTTAATATAAGTTAAGATCAGTTGAGATCAGTCACTATAAGTTAATATCAGTTAAGATAAGTTAATATCAGTCACTATAAGTTAACATCAGTTAAGTTTCAGTCAAAGTGGACGCACCCTTAGTTGGATTTTGAATTGATTTGGCAATTATACCCTTTAACACGATTAAAATTCTGATATTAATTAATTTATTCTAATTAATCTCCACCTTCAGATCACCTAATTGATTGGTTGAGATCTGTTTGTATTTTGTATCATATTTGGGCTTTGCACCAGATATGAACTCTATGGAACATGTCAATTTAGTTCGGTGCAAATGAAAATACGAAAGTGATTTACTCACCAAGTAACACATACTTATATAAGCTACAATGCTAAAATTATAAACTGAATTACTGCACATAACCCAAGTTACAAGGCTCGCATTTTTACAAGATACTGATCCTTATCCATCTATAAGATTAACCCAAATGAATGTTGTAGCTGAAACAGCCTTTCTGAAGCCCACTGCAAATACAGCTTGATATAATCATATCACACAAATGGTACACTAACAAACCCATCAATAAGAGCTAAAATATTCAGTGAAGCATTTCATCAAATATTGGGCATGCGGTAACAAAATGCAATCCTTTTTGCAAAAATTGGAATTTGAAAATACTGGGCATTTCATCAAACAGTGGGAATTGATCTAATACCAGAACCAAAGAAGGATCTGGGCATGGATGACGACCCAACAAATTAGACGTGTCGACATCATCGACTCCAAAGTTGGAATCACAGTAGAAAATCTTAACCAATCTCAGTCCCAGACATGACTTCAGCTCATCAATTTGCCTTTCGCAGGAAGATGAGTTTTTTTTTTTGCTCTATTTTGAAACTCAAATCTCGATTTTGTCATGTTTTAAACTCAAATATCGATTTTGCCCTGTTTTTAATAAAATCGGTTTGGGGGAAACCAGTTTCACTCATTTTCGATTAAAACCGGTTTCTCCCAAATCGGTTTGGTTGATTTTCAACGAAACCGGTTTGCTGACTGTGTACTTGCATGACATTATTTGGTCCTACGTGGAACCAAAGAAATGACACGTGTGAACCGGTTCAGCGAAAAGCGGTTTCATGTCAAAAATTATCGAAACCCTAATTTTGTTTACGAGACTGACCCTATTTTCGGAACTTAGCGGTATCAGCGTCGTAGTCCACTTTCTTCAGTTATTGGAGGACCTCGATACTGTTAGACAGTACAGCTGCGGGAGTGTAGCGCTGGGTTATTTTACAGTATGCTTTGCAGAGCCAACAGATTGGGTAAGAATCAGATTGCTAGACCTGTACTCATATTACAATTCTGGAGCTGGGAGCGTATGCGCTTTGGGAGGCTGAATTGTTTATTTAGGGACATGCCCCTGCCGGATGCTCATAGTCACCCGTTATAGAAGGGAGCTTGGACGTATATGTAAGCAATTTATATGTTATTTAAATATTAATTTGTATTTTTCGTTATAAATTTTGATATTTTCGTTCATGTGCAGGAAATGGCATGGGCCAAAAAATTTCATCGGGGGTACCTAAAGGTAGTTTGTTGTTCTACCGCGATGAGTTCCAGAAGATGCAGATCGGAGACTTCATCTGGAGACTGTACGATGAGAGGCTTTTTCCACTTTTGAACCCTATTTATTTCTAGAGTCGACAGTCTTGGAGAGCTGACGTCACTCATCAACACATATAAAACAACAACACTAATTTATACACATATAATACACGCGCGGGAGCGTCGGAGGGGCGGAGGAGGAGAGAAGAGAATCGGCGTAGGAGAAAAGAAAAGAAAAGAAACCCTGATTTTATTCCGCAGGAAACCAGTTTCTGTCAAACCGGTTTCACTTTCCCGCCGAACCGATTTCACACGTGTCCAGTTCTTTGGGTCCACGTAGAATCAAATATTGCCACGCTGGTGCATAGTCAGCAACCCGATTTCGTTGAAAATCAACCAAACCGGTTTGGGAGAAATCGGTTTTAATCGAAAATGAGCGAAACCGGTTTCCCGCAAACCGGTTTTATTAAAAACATGGCAAAATCGATATTTGAGTTTAAAACAGGGCAAAATCAAGATTTGAGATCAATACAGAACAAAAATAAGAGAACTCTAGCAAGAGAAGCGAAGAGAACGGGAGGACGGATGACAGAGACGGAGCTCTAGCTCCGTTAGCAAGGGTCACGTGATTAAAACCTCAGGGTTAATGTAAATGTCGTCCTTTCAAACTAAATAAACTTAAATTAAAAAACAAATCTAAACGATGTTGTTTCGGCCTTTCGGGGCTGGCAGCATTTAGCTGGGTTGCACCCGATCTGATTCCTTATTTATTATCTTACTTGGAAATATGGGTAGGCATTTGACCATAGGGTCAAAATGCCCTTAGGGTCACCCTTACCCTGCCCGACCCGTATCCTGCCCTGCCCTATCCTCGTACCCAAACGTACCCTACCCACAAAGCCTAAGGCAGGGTAAGGGTCATGAAAAAATAGACCCTACCCTGCCCTCCTACCCTAACATCATACTCTGCCCTCCTACCCTATCATACCCTCTCTTATCCTACTATTTTCATTCATATTATGATTTTTTTCCAAAATATGCTTAAATTTGCCCTACTTGACCCTATCCTACCCTAGCCGACCCGACCCTACCTTACCCTAATATTATCATGCCCATGGGTACCCTACAGGCTTAAAAAAATTATTCTACCCTGCCATGTACTATTCATAGGGTCAATGAAAATGATCTTACCCTGTCATTACCCTGCCCATTGCCGACCCCTACTTGGAAACAACTAATAAATATGAAAACATAAATAGAACCCATTAATCATATCATTAGACACTTTGGGCACGTCACTGCACACCTGGAACACACAATTGGACATATAAAAATGATTAAAGTTATCTATAAAAAAAAAGATTAAAGTCATCCAATATAATAGAGTCATTACATTCACGGGGTGACTGTATTTTGGTTACTCGTAAAAATTATTGATGGATGTCAAGCAATTTGTGTACCAATTATTTATTTATAATATATTTTTTATACTTTTAAACAATGTTATTAAAACCGAACCGTGAATTGAACCGGTCAAGTCACTGGGTCAATGGGTCAGTGGTTCAATCGGATTGAACCGGTTTGACCCGCACATATTAAAAAACAATAATCAGACTTAAAAAAAACAATGATCACACTTAAACAATAAATGATCAGACTTAAAAAACAATTATCAGACTTAAACAGATAATGATCAGACTTAAAAACAATGATCAGACTTAAAACAACAATGATCAGACTTAAAAAACAATGATCAGACTTAAACAGTTAATGATCAGACTTAAAATAACAATGATCAGACTTAAAAAACAATGATCAGACTTAAAACAACAATGAACAAACTTAAAACACAAATGATCAGACTTAAAACACAAATGATCAGACTTAAAAAATAATGATCAGACTTAAAACAACAATAATCAAACTTAAAACTATTATGATCAGACTTAAACAGTTGATGATCAGACTTAAATCAGTAATGATCATACTTAAAAAATAATGATCAGACTTAAACCAGTAATGATCAAACTTAAAAAACAATGATCAGACTTAAACAGACAATGATCAGACTAAAACCAGTAATGATCAGACTTAAAAAACAATGATCAAACTTAAACAAACAATGATCAGACTTAAAAAACAATGATCAGATTTAAACCAGTAATGATCAGACTTAAACCAGTAATGGTCAGACTTAAAATTATTATGATCAGACTTAAAACTTGACAATGATCAGTCGAAATCGCCGTTCTATCCTCTCTCAGTCGACATATCCTCTCCCAGTCCTCATAAGTCGATTTTCTGTGTTTTTAGTCGACAGATGAACAGTACACGACATGCCGCGCGCCCAGTTCAGCATTTACAAGTTAATGTCTACACTGGGCGCGGTGCTAATGTTAAGACTGGACGTGCGGCACCAAAATGATCAGACTTAAACGCGATGATCAGACTTAAAACAAATTTTACGACGATTATACCCCTCGTATATTTTATGTATTTTTAAATAAGTATGCGTTAATTTTTTAATTTACAAAAGTACCCCGAACGCGATGAATTCTGATTGGTCGAAATTTACACTTGTCAATATTTTATTGAATTTTTAATTTTTATTTATAATTATGGTTTGTATTTGCGAACTCATAAATATAAACAAAATTAAAAGATTACTATTAACAATAACTCCATTTGACGTAGTTGTACGGAATTAATTACTACATTAAATGCTTTGCTAATTATAGCATGATGGAAAGACAAAGAAGAACCTGTTGATTTCACGTGGATTATTATGTCACTATTCAGACTTTAAGGGCCTAAACGAAATCAATCCAGAACGCAGTATATGAGACTTTCCGTATTTACATATCGAACCCCAAAAAATACCCACCGTCCCAAAGATGGTATTCTAGAGAGAGAAAGGGGGCTTCTGGCTCGTTCGGCGTCTGGTACACTTCCCCAAAGCTCTTCCATTCTTCCCGGCGACGGGACCTTCGATTCTTCGAACGAGTTTAATACTACGCGTGTTTCCTCTTGTTGGGTAAGCATTCTTTCGATCCTCTTCATCACGCAATTCGGCTCTTGCATTCGATTTCAATTGGTCTGTGCATGCTGTTCGTAAAACTTAGGGCACAGTTTCGTTCAATTTCATCACTGTCGGCCTAGTTTTTGATGATCGACTGCTGATTAAGAACTCCGATTCGCGAATCGATCGGAAAAGGTGACTGATTTTCGAGTGTACTCAATTTTATGATCTTTGCTGTCGATCAACTATTTGTAATTTTGAATGATTCATGGCGAAAAGTGCTATTTTTTTTCTGAATGTTTTGGATTTCTATGTTGGAAATTTGTAATATGTTCGTGAGTTTTGAATTTTTGATCAATTTACTATCAGCTTATGAAATCTTATTGATTCTGGTGGATATGCTTTGGAAATTTGTTGTGTCCAGTGAGTGTTATAATGAGACATTAAAATGTGGTTTCTTCTGATGCTTGCATGATGTGTAATGTAGGAAGAACTAATGGATCCGTACTTCGCCATATTGTCTGAGAGGAATAATGCAGTGAGAGAATTGAATATGGCCATAGCGGAGAAAAGGCAGGCTATTGCCGATCGAGAGATGGCGATACAGCAGCGAGATGCTGCAGTTGCTGATCGTGACCATGCCAGGATGCAAAGGGATAATGCTATTGCACAACTGCAGATGAAGACTATTTCTATGAATCCCACACAACTGCAGATGAAGACTGTTTCAATGAATCCCAGTAGTGTTATCCAAAATCCATCTGAAAGTGGAGTATCAGTGTCCCAAGGTACAAAACAGATTCAAATGCTGCCGCAGCAACAACAACAACAACGTCGCTATCACATGGTTAACTATTCTGAAGTTGCCTTCAAGCCACTGGAAGTGCCATTTAGTGATGTCTTCACGCAATCTACAACAACTGCTTTGAAAACCATGAAGTCCAATAAGGGAAAGCGTGCCAGAGAGACAAAGACAGTTTCCTCTGTCAAGGCCTTGAAGCCCGCCAGAAAGACAAAGGCAGTTTCCTCTAATAAGGCTTTGAAGCCTTCCAGAGAGGCAAAGACAGTTTCCTCTACTACGGCATTGAAGCCTGCCAGTGAGACAAAGACAGTTTCCTCTACTATGTCATTGAAGCCTGCCGGTGAGACAAAGACAGTTTCCAGTAATAAGGATTTGAAGCCCACCAGAGAGACAAAGACAGTAATTTCCTCCAATAAGGCGTTAAAGCCTGCCAGAAAAATTAGTAAGAAAGGGACTAGAAGTTCTAACAAACAATTAATTGTGCCACCCCATGCTAGCTCTGACAATGGTACAAGTGAAAAAGGGGGCAATCTGGAGAAACAAATCGTTTTGAAAGGTGGGTTGAGTTTAAATGAGCTTGGCTTAGATTATGCTAACCTGCCGGTTCCTTTTTGTTCCTGTACTGGAAATCCTCAATCATGTTACAAGTGGGGGAAAGGCGGGTGGCAGTCAGCTTGCTGCACAACCTCATTGTCAATGTACCCGCTTCCTCAAATACCAAATAAACGCCACTCTAGGATGGGTGGCCGTAAGATGAGTGGAGGTGCATTCACCAAACTGATCATAAGGCTCGCTTCAGAGGGTCATGACATTACTGTGCCTATTGATCTGAAGAACCATTGGGCAAAGCATGGGACAAACCGCTACATCATCATTAGGTAATTATGTGGGTGGGGGGGAAATAATGGTATGAAGTAGAAATACAGACTAGCAGCTGGTGAGCTAGTGTTTTGCTTTGTGTCACATTGTAAAGGGTTTCTCTGCTTGTGGTAAAATTTAGCATTGGTAATTGCTCTAGGAACTTTTATTTTGGTTATATTTTGTGGCTCTTAATTTACAGATGTGTCAAACAAGACAGGTATATGCCGATTAGTTCATTTGCCAAATGGTTATACTGATTTTCAGATGACCTTCTTCGGTGTTGCTTTTCAACTGCGCTGTACATTTTTCATTGCCCATATACTATCTGTGGTTGCCCTCTCGGACATAGCTCGTCCTTAAACTTTATCTGCTAGCGTTTTGGGTGATGTTTTGTGAACCGAATAGGTTCCCAGTTCTGGATTCTGGCTCAGGAAATACCAGCAATGTTTATTAAGGGGTAAAGAATTTCATGCTGGTTGGGAATTAAGGTGGGGTCTGCCGTCTTCCACTTCAGGATTAATTGACCACGACCAGCTATAAATCTGGCAATTTCGCGGGAGTTAAAAGAAGGAACGAGCTGTTGATTTTCAACTTTGTCTGCTTCTCTCATGACCTGAGCATTTCAGTGCTTGTGTTTGGAGAAACTCATCATTTATGATATCAGCGTTGGTGTATTTTGGGTCGCTCTCGGCCTTCATTGAGCTCAAGTGGATGTAGAGCATTCATTAACTTAAAGGTGAACAATTATAACTTTGCTTTCTTGAACTGAATTTTTTTTATATATATAAAAAATCGATCCAAATTAGCTCAATTCCTAATGTTGGCTGCACTGGGTTATTAACCCATTTGCCCCTCTTTCAAATTCAAAACACTCAAATGTCCCTCTTGAAACTCAAATAACCAGAATGTCCATTTTTTTATGTTCCCGGTTTCCCTAAAATCGGGAATGTCAATTTGTAATATTCCCGGTTTTGGGGAAACCGGGAATGTCAATTATATTCCCGGTTCCCCTCAAACCGGGAATATATCAAAACATGCCCCTTCATTCGTCCACGTTTCGTCCACGCATGCCCTAAACCTGGCCGCGTAATTCTTTTTTATGTTCCCGATTTTGGGGAAACCGGGAATATTACAAAGTGACATTCCCGGTTTGGGGGAAACCAGGAACATAAAAAATGGGCATTCTGGTTATTTGAGTTTCAAGAGGGGCAAATGGGTGTTTTGAGTTTGAAAGAGGGGCAAATGGGTTAATAACCCGGCTGCAATTGCAAACTCATTAACCACTCAGAGTATTTACTTCTTAGATCTTGCATTGGACAGACCCCAATTTGAGCATCTGGATTGTGTGTCTAGATTTGAAACCAGCTCATTTTATGAAATGCTGCCTTGTGATAAGGTAGAACCAAGCACGACAACTTACATAAGATACTCTAAGTTACGTATCAAGATTATCAGATCAAAAATACAATTAAAATCTGTTATAACTACAGATTGACCAATGATAATCCCCCCACGAACGTGGAATTCCATGTGAGGATGCTTTTGCTGACTGACCCATAGCCTCATAAATTCTAAGAACGAACGTGTAATATGTAAATGCATCGGCTAGGTGTCAACATTTGGCTCTAGGGCTTACACAAAGTTCTACGACTTATGAGCCTTAAAGACCGATCCGGTCCTTAGTTCAGGCCATGAGCCCTAAAGACTGAAAGTCGAACAAAGGCCGTGATTTCAAAGTCATGTTCGGCCTTCGAACCCGACTTAACTATGACCTAAAAAAGCTCGACATAATTACGACCTAACAATACTCTACTTGGCCCAACCTAAAAAAGCCCGATCGTTAAACCCTTTAGTATTTTACCTTCTATAAATCAAATTATAATATATTTAGTCAATTAAGCAAATTTTTATATATAATTTTCAAATAATGATAAATGATCAATCACTCGAGTCTCCAAATGAAAGTGGAGGAAACAAAGAGTAAGTTCATATTACCGAGGATATTGATGCTCGGAGCAGGTCTTGAATTTAAGGATTAACAAATGACAAGCTGTTCTTACTATAAGCCTAATCATCAATATTAGGAGACATTTTTCAAAAGTTAATTACCACCAAACAAATGAATTGGTAATTTGCTTGAAGAATTGTATGTTCTTATTGCTTATTTATGATATCATTCATATTTTGTTGGCTACGCTAGTTTGTATAATCGGTGTACACGTACACAACGTACCTACGTGAGTTCCGGTTTGTATATATGTATTGGATACTATCTATCGCTTCACTAAAGCGTTCATAACAAGTACATTATATAATGTAGATTTCATCCAAAAAAATTAATAGGATGAATTTGTTGTTGCTGGATATTTTGCTTTTGTAGTTTTTTTATTGATATGCTTAATAAAAATTACAAATTTTTTATTGATATACCTAAAAATGAATTTTTAAGCCCAGCTAGGTTCAGCCCTAAAATTAAGGGCCGGCTCGATTCGGTCCTCAAAGTCCTTTCAATACTCGACCCTAGGATAGACATTTTGAGGTAAACTCGGTTCGACCCTAATTATTTTGAAAGCCCTCCCAAAACGTCATATGTTCGACCTAAGCCCTTTCAATAAGGGCACGACTGGCCCTGGCCACTATCGACCCCTTAGCATCGCCATGTTACGCCCCCACGAACTACTAATCAGATCTGATCAAGTTCTTCTTGACAAAAGTATTGGAAATTTTAGACAGATAATAAACAGTAAAACTACCTTGTATGTTATAACTTATAATGAAGTTCACCTTATATATCCAACAAGTGATGCAGTACATGTGGATGAACAAGGGATCCGAAGATCTTCAGATCTCTATGCTACTGTATGTATATCCGGGATACACAGAAGAAATATACAAAGCTTTAGATTTCAGCCTCTGCTTATAATCTGGCAATGTTGACCCAAAGCCCATGTCTCAGAATAATACCATAGACAGCAAACTTTCGAATTCACTTCCTCAATGAAGTTTACAGCAAAGTTCAAAAATGCAGATATAATTCTACAGACAATCAGCAAATGAAACCAGTGTTATTAAAACCGAACCGTGGATTGAATCGGTCAAGTCACTGGGTCAGTGGTTGAACCGGATTGAACCGGGTTGAACCGGTTTGACCTGCACATATTAAAAAATAAAAATAAAATAGTTATATATGATATTATAATTTAACATATTTATGACTTGAATAAATATTGCATGATTATGATTTGATTATAACAACATACCATAACAAATTTAGAATTTGATAAAGTACAAATCAATAATACAACAATAACAATTTTAGTCTTAATTTGCACGTCGCAACAATAAGGGATTTATAAGACTAATTGAATTTCTAGTTAAATTGATAATAAGTAATAACTTTTATAGATTTGATAAATGAATATATATTATTGAAACAAATAATAAAACAACAATCATCTTTAGCCTAGTGGAAAGAAAGAGAATAACTATTAAGAGGGACTTGGGTTCGAGTCTTGTCCAAGTCAAAATTAAATAAATAATTTTTCAGACCAAATCGAACCGATTGAACCGATCAAATCACGATTTTAATGAAAAACCTGGTCAACCGACCGAGTTTGACCGGGTCTTGTTCGGGTCTTGACATTTTCGGTCCGATGACATAACCGAACCGGTCCAGAACTAAATCTTGCAAGTAAATTAACTGCAAACGATATATCTGGTCGAGTATTATTAGCAAGGTACATTAAAGCCCTAACTGCAGTAAGGTAAGGTACTTCGAGACCTAAAAAAATTTCATTGTTTGACCGGGGACGAAAAGGGTCCTTTTCGGTGTTGAATGATCTTACTACCATCGATGTACTTAATAGATGTGCTTTATCCATATTAAAACGCTTTAGAACTTTCTAAGTGTAATTTGATTGATGGATAAAGATTACATTCTTTGTATGCTCGAACTGCAAGCTGAGACAATACTTGGTAGTTCCTAGATCTTTCATCTCGAATTCTCTTTTCAAATAATATTTAAATCATCCACATACACAACTATGATTACCTACTCGAGTTTGTACGTAAAACACATGGACATATTTGATTATTGATAAACCATTGCGCTTGTAAATATTTGCCGAGGCAACATCCGACGAAATTGTTTCAGCCCCTATAATGATCTTTTCAATTTAGTGGAGTACATATGACGAGGCTTCACTTGTAATGCTTCAGGCATTTTTAATCCTTCTGGGATTTTCATGTATATATCTTTATCTGATGACCCATATAGGTATGTAGTTACCACATTCATGAGTTACATTTGTTTGACAACGGCTAAAGCAACCATAATCCTAAGAGTTGTTGCATCCATTACAGGTGAATACGTTTCCATATAGTTCATCCAGGTTTTTTTGTAAAACCTTGTGCAACCAGTCTAGCTTTTGTGAAGCCGAGACCCTCCCAAGCAGAAAATCACCGACCCTACTAAGCTAGCCGACTACCGCCTCCGCAGGCGGAAGGAATTTGAGGATGTCATCCGCAAGGTCCAATGGAACACAAATAGATTAATTGGTATGGTACTCACATTCATTCAGATGAGGTGTGAAGTTCGAATGTTGTTAAAAATCTAGTATTTTTTATATTACTTATAAAATAGGGTAACCCGATCCTCAATCCTAACCCGACCGAAACTCATACCGGGAATGGGTTAAACCTGACATTAAATTGACCGGGTCGGGTCGTCAGTCGGGCTGGGTTTTGTCCACCCTAGTATATTTGAACCGGACCGTACTGATGGATCGGATGGACTGGTGAACCGAAAATTCTCAAAAATATGAACCGTGGACCGGACCGTAAAATTTCGGTCTGGTCATGTCACCCGTGAACCGATGGACCTTTATAAGCTCGCATGAATTGAATGAATCAAATTGCAGAAACTAGAGCTTACACAGTAAAAGTGAGCTCTCAAGTAGCCAAAGTAAACTATATCAGCTGCTAATGTAATGAAACATCTGATATGAAAGTAGCAGTAGCAAATGAAACCATATTATGGCTGCTGCTGGGCATCCATGTATCCAGCATCAACAAGCACCTTCTCCCTTTTGGCCAATTCAACATCCTCGTCAACCATCATCTTCACCAAATCTTTAAACCCAACTTTAGGCTTCCAGCCCAGCACCTTTCGCGCCTTACTCGAATCTCCCTTCAAATTGTCAACCTCAGCAGGCCTGAAATACCTCTTATCAATCACAACATGATCATTCCAGTTCAATCCCACATACCCAAATGCCTCCACCAAGAATTCCTCTACTGTATGTGACTCCTCGGTTGCCACTACATAATCATCAGGCTTCTCTTGCTGCAACATCATCCACATTGCCTCCACATAATCTCCTGCAAATCCCCAATCTCTGGACGCCTGCAAATTCCCCAAAAACAGCTTACTCTGCAGTCCAATTTTAATCCTCCCAACCGCCCTGGTAATCTTCCTAGTCACGAAATTCTCCCCTCTCCTCGGCGACTCATGGTTGAACAAGATCCCATTGCAAGCGTAAAGTCCATAAGCCTCCCTGTAGTTAACAGTGTACCAATGCGCAGCCACTTTGGACGCCGCGTACGGAGACCTCGGATGAAACGGCGTCGTCTCCGACTGCGGAGGAGGCGTGGCTCCAAACATCTCAGACGATCCAGCCTGGTAATACCTTATATCCTCCCTCCCGGAATCGGCGATATGAGACCGCAGCGCTTCCAGAAGCCTGAGTGCGCCAGTAGCGACGACATCAGCAGTATAATCCGGGATCTCAAACGAGACAGCGACATGCGATTGAGCAGCGAGATTGTAGATCTCGTCAGGCGCTATAACGTCTAGCCAGCGGCGGAGGGAGGAGGCGTCGGAGAGATCGGCGTAATGGAGTTTCATGCGCGCTTTGTGAGCGTTATGCGGATCGATGTAGATGTGATTGATCCGCTGCGTGTTGAAATTGGAGGATCGACGAATGAGGCCGTGGACGTCGTATCCCTTGTTTAGAAGAAATTCGGTGAGGTAGGATCCGTCCTGGCCGGTGATGCCGGTGATCAGCGCGATTCTGCGCTTTGAGGTGGCGTTTACGCCGTTGGTTGGCGGTGCGGAGTCGGATCTGGTGGTGGAGGTGTCGTTAGCGGACGCCATTGCTGCAAATCTGAGGAGGAGTTGGAGCGGAGAAGAGTGTGAATTACTTCGTTTTAATAATGGTTGAAGTGAAGCAGTTTCCGCGTCGTGATTTATGGGGGTGGGTTTGTAAGTTTTTAAAGTGCGTGTCGGTGATTTGGTAGTTGTTTATTTCATTTTCTGGGCTGTATTATAATATTTGGATTATCATCATTATACAACAAGGCATTACTAATATTAATATGCAATTAACTATAAGTGAGATGCAATTAACTACAAGGATTTATAAGGTTTACGACACGGCTGTTAGTTTCATGGATTGAGAGCACGTAGCTCCTATTTAACTCAATGACATTGATCAAAAAATAGACAATTTAAATTTTTCTAAACAAATCTTATTGCGTAAGTTTGGGGGAAACAGATTAAATACAAACTAAAAATCCAAAACAATATTAATACGTTTATATTTCGACCAATTGCAATTCGGGGCGCTTTTTGTAAATAAAATAATTCAAACGGACTTATTTAAAAATACATAACAGATGCGAGAGTATAATCGTCATAAAATTAAGCAACGTAGCTACCGTGATCTAATATCAATCTCACTTAATTTGGTTAACTACCTCATACACATCCATCTTATTGGTTTGAACCTAATTTTGTTATAGCATGCAAACATCACATTCAATGTATGACTTGCAAGAACGCTAAAATTAAGCACGATGAAATCGAATACACGAATTGCAATTATGAAATGCGTTTCTAAAAATCACATGAAGAATTGAGTACAAAGATATGTAGGATCTGGAAATAAAAGATAAATAAGAGTGCACAAGTCATTAATAAAGATGAAGATTAGAAGTTCAAATCTGATTTTCAACAAAACTCGTGCCTTGTAATCACAAGGGTTCATATCTCACCTATCCAATTTTCTTCCAAAATTATGTGAGGAGGCTTGTTGTCATCCCACCATTGAGGTGCAGAAGCTTGGTTCTTGTCCCACCCTAGAGGTGTGTACCGTGTGATTTGTCCCGCTTTGGTGTGGATTAGTTGTGTCGGCTTGCAGGATTGTTGCTGTATTGGTGTTGGCATGTCAAAAAGGATAATAGTTGAGTTGTAGAATGTCGTGCTTAGAATGAAAATATATTGCCAAAGTCTAAACATGGATGAGAGGAGTTCGAAATGTGACATGCGCTTCAACAGAATTAAAAGATGTCCTACATTGAGTACAAGCGTAAGATATGTAGGATCTGGAAATAAAGGATTAATAAGAGTGCACAAGTCATTTAATAAGGATGAAGATTAGAAGTTCAGATCTGATGTTCAACAGAACTCTTGCCTTGTAATCACAAGATCAAGGATACATTTAGGGTGTAAATGAGCTGATACACTCGCGAGCAAACTCGATCGAAGTTTGGTTCGATCTTAAACGAGCCGAGTACAAGCATAACTTTCAAGCTCGTTTATGTTCGCGAACAGTTCGTTTATGTGCTCATTTATATACTCAATTAAAACTTGTTCTATTGTTTGAAGCTTGTTAATGAACTCGATTAAGGTAATTTTTATTTACTTCTAAATATTTTTAGTGAAAGCTCGATTGACGCTCGTTAAATACTCGCCGAAACTCGTGAAAAGTTCGTTAACTAAATAATTATTTTAATTAAAATACTCGTATAAAGCTCGAGCTCGTGAAAATTAAACGAGCCGAGATCGAACACATATTTTTAATACTCGATAATACTCCTCGAACTTGAACTCATTAAATTTTAAGCGAACCGAATTTGAACAACCCAATACTTGATTCGGCTCGCCTCGTTTGAAGCCCTAGATATATCTCACATATCCAATTTTCTTCAAAAATATGTGTGGAGGCTTGTTGTCATCCCACGTTAAGGTGCAGAAGCTTGGTTCTCTTGTCCCACCCTAGAGGCATGGACAGTGTGATTTGTCCCACTTTGGTGTGGATTAGTTGTGTCGGCTTGTAGGATTGTTGCTGTAATGGTGTTTTTTTGTTGTTGATAAGTTGCTGTAATGGTGTTGGCGTTTCAAAAAAAGGATGATAGTTGAGTTGTAGAAGGTCGTGCTAAGAATTAAAATATATTGCCAAAGTCTAAACATGGATGATGGATGAGAAGAGGAGTTCGAAATGTGACATGCTCTTCAATAGAATTGAAAAATGTACTAGATAATACATATATGAACTATCTATAGTAGATGATAGCTCAGCTACCTCAGGCTTGCCAAATTACTCAACGGAGAATGGGGATCCTTTTTAAGAAAAAATATTAGTGTTTGCTGGTGTGAAAATTTTCAACTGCGATCTGATAATACTGGCCACATTATTCTCTTCGGATCATACTGTAACACCTCATGACTTGTGGAAAAGATTATATGCTTAGTTTCCATCATAAATCTATTAGATTCCATACAATATTTTCTTCGGAACAATATTACGATCGCTCATAAAGTAGGCAATGTACATGTTCTTACTGTTGTAAATCCTAACAAGAAAACTTGTGACCTGATCACAAACCTCAGGCGCCTTTGAAGACGGACGTGGGAGCGAGGGGAGGAGTATCGAGCTGATACAGATTGAGCGCTGGTCCAACAAACCTGAACAGAATCCAAAGTCCAATCATGATGAAAATGGAGGCATAAGCAAACTTATTGAGCCAGAAAAGCGCGCCTTTCTCTCCAACATAAAGTTCCATTGCCTTCTCACCAATGCTCATCTCCTCCCATGTCTTTGGTGGATCCTTCTTCTTCACCACCACTCTGCTCCCATCCACGTCTTCCTTGTAGCGTCTTCGAGACCCTCGTCTGAAACGTATTTCCACACTATCCAGCGGCGGTGATGATGATGATGTTTCATTGCTGCTGCTATTCATGTCGTTTGTTGCGGCCAGTTTCAGTATCCGACGAGTATGGATCAGAGTGATGCGAGTGTTAGGTTTGCGGAGGCGGTGGCTCGCGGGGACTATGGGCGGGCAGAGGGTCATAGGTGCTGCTGCTTCCATTGATGGGATTTTTGAAGCTCAACAGCTAGCAGCCAGAGAAAGGAAGCCACTGAAAAAACTGATCTAATGTTATCCTTTTGATATGGGTTGATTCTTTTTAAATCGTAATATTCGGGTCAATCATTGTTCATGATTAACGGTTCAACCGCCCGAACCTAAGGCAGCCCACAGAAATCCAAAAGGTTTAATTGACAAGATTTTCCTTTCCAAATATGCTGCATTAGTTTCTTTTTCTTTTTTTTCCTCCTTCGTAATCAACACAGCTGCACTGCAGACATTTGATTTCACAATAAGTTAATGTAAGAACCATTTGATTGTACAGGGATTGTTGGTAATATGTAGCAATAAGCAAACATGTTACAAAAATGTACAGCATCAGTCTCACGTTAACTGTAGCACTCATATCCTTATGTCCTGCACTGCAATAGCTAGGTGGTTTGCTTCTCTTCAACTGTGGGCCAACAGGCAACGGGTGAGCACTGAGCAGAACACAATGAATTCGCGGGAAGTTGCATCAGCTATTTTCTTCCAACATAGACGGGTAACTTGGACAGATCCGGGATCCAAAAGGATAGTTCAGAAGAGCCTGTTACAAACATAAGACTTCCAGGTGCCCACTTGATAACCGGAGGTTCTGTTTCAGTACTCAGCCAACTTGTAACCTGAGCATCAAACAAAATAGCCCACGTTGGACCTCAAATCCCGAACACTAACAGAAGGAAACATATGTTTAGCAATAGACCAATGTGGCTCATCATACCTCTTTACCACTTCTCACACTCCATGCATAAACACTACCATCACCAGAACCTACACATTCGAAGTATACAGACAATGTCACAACAAAACAGGCTGCTTACGAGAATATGATGAACTAAAACATGAGCTAGTTTGATCCTACCGCAACAGTGCACAAAGAAAAAACAAGGAAAAAAATCAGCAAAGCAAATTCAAAATGTTTGAAACTACCAAGATAATGTTTTTAAAGGAAAGTTCTCAATCAACCCACCGAAACTTATGAAAGATAATAATAGAGGTACCAAAGAGCGGGAAATGATACATCAGCATAATGATGCAGGATGATCACAAAGAGTAGCACCCACCGAAACAAATAAATGACAAACGTCACCTTCAATGGATTTGCATCCAAAATTTATACATGTTCAGGGACTAGGATACATTGAAGATCGACTACCTGAGATAACAAACATCCCCTCAGGACTGAAAGATGCTTCAAGAGTTGAGTTGCTCGAAACTGGCTTTACTTTATAGGTAGATAACTAGACAGAAGCAAGAAGAGAAAAGGAACAAAAGAATCTCCATTAATATAAGAATTTTATAACTGCTTTATCTGACAATTTATTGGGATAGTAAAGCCAATTTGTTGAATTGACGACATCTATAAAAATATGAGATAACACTCACATGTGTCCCACGAAAAGAATCCAGTACATGTATATTTCCATCCATTGTGGTTAAAAGCACTAGTCGCCCATCATTACTAAACTTGACCACATTGGCATCAGATGTATCTCCTCCAACAGGAAAAATGTCAAATGGACCCTACAAGAGCACATAAGTCAGCACCATATTGGAGTAGTAAAAAATTATTCACCATCCTAAATTATAACCAGCAGTGAACCTTGTCATACTTGCGTGCATCAAACATTCTAATGTATCCACCAAATGCTATAGCAAAGACTAATCCTTGGTCATCGTAACTTGTAGCTGGTCTTCCTTGAACTCGTATGAGGCCCTAAAATGCATAACACGAGAAATTGGCCTTTTATCTCTCTTTCTTCTTTTTTTGTACTTTAGAAAAGGAGTACTTTTATAATATTTTTGAGACCAGGTATCTAACCTGGCACTTATCAGCTCTCTGATCCCACAATAAAACCGTCCGATCAAGTGACCCGGAGATAAAGGATTCTGATCGAGAACACAAGCTAAGTGATACGACCCTGGGAAAGAGAACATGATAATCACTATATGGAATAGTCCCCAGCGATCCAAAATCTACAAAAAATTGCTAATTAGTAACTTAAGTTTTTTGATGAAAGTTTCCTCACCTGTCATGGTGGCCTTTAAAGTACCGCAAGTATTTGTTGTCATGCAACGAGAGTAGCCGCAGTGACTCTGAACCAACAACGATGAAGCATTTAATGCGTGCGTTCACAATTTTACATTAAGAAATACAGACAAATAGCACGACATACCATCCCATCCATTCTTGGAAGAATATATGACGGTGGTAGGGTGAGAAGTAAAGCTAACTAGGTCAACGCCATACTTTTTGCTATTTATCGTTTTCAAACATCTGGCAATCAAAGATAAAGCATTCATTTTTACCCACATGACTCCTTAAATAACTAGCAAATAGTTTCCTATTGATAAATATTTTGACATATACATAACATTTCCGACAACTGAAATTGCAAAAATGAAAACATACGTAGCACTAGCAACATCGTATAGCCGGATGGACTCATCATCACTGGCAGTTACCAGATAGTTACATGATTTATGGAAATCCATTGAACTAATTCGTCGATTCTGCACAACACATGGTGTGATTTCATAAGCCCCAGACCATATCGAATAAGAAAAAGATGAAAGAAAGAAGCACAATGTATCAGATTTTACGTTCTGTCTAGCACAATAAAAATACGTCAGTCACAAATGTCTCAAAATAAATTAGAAGCTTCCACCAACTTTCCGAGCTAGTCTACTAACACACCTAAACGCATCACTAGAACATCACTGCAATACGTTAGTTACTCTAATTCATAAAGCACAAGTTTAAATTTAACCAATCAAAAATAGAAAATTTTAAAACAGAGATATCTGTGTTTGACATTTTGAGGGAAAAAGATTCAATATAAATAGCAGTTAGGGTTTCGGCAATTTTGTAATTCACAATTAGGGTTTGGGGATGCGAATGGAAACAATTAGACAAACAACTTTAAGCTAGTCAGTTTCAACAGAGGAGGAGATCAGTAAACAATCAGAAGTGGAAACATACATAGTCTCTGAAGGTCATGCCGACTTCCATGCTTTGTAGAATCTCCTCCGTCAGTTCTAGTGACACTTTCTCCTCTTTCTCCACCGCCCCACCTACAAAACACAAAACGACGACTGACACGAAAATCTACAAAAGAAAAATCGCGAGACGCGAACACCGAGAAAAATGATATCGAACGAACCCGCCATTGCTGAAATTCCTCTCGCTTCTGCTCTTCTCCTAAAGCCCGCCGGATGTAGAAGACCAACACTCGACGACCAAACGACGTCGTTCAGTATAGCCTGGCCTGTTGGTTTAACTATCTATGATTCTATTTCCTAATTTATTTTTGATCCCATAACTTTGGTTGAGGAAAGACAATGTGAAAGTATATTTTTGGTGTCATTAGTTAAAATTGGGTTATAATTCCTCGTCAAGAAATCAAAAGTAGTACAATAGTTCATTAAGAGTATTTTATAATTCGTGGTTGAAATTAACGATTTAATTTCATCCGTCTAAATTATCAAATCAAATACTTTCATTAGTTTCTATTTTTTACAAAACACAAAAAAAAGTCATTTGAACCAAACCCTTTTTCGTGAAATATTTCCTAAAAACAAAACTCCGGTTTTTTTTGATACAAAAACTCCGGTTAAACCTATATCATTATCTATTTCTATTTAGTATTGTTTCTATATAAATTCGTATTTCTGATTTCCTAATAATTTCTTTCTAGAGGCTATAAATTAAAATCAAATGTCATTCATCAGAGTAAAATATTACTGAAGCGAAAGATTTCTGACTGCAGGTATTATACTATGCTGAATACATTAGTTTTTCTTGCCTTGTTGAAGTACTTATGATTTGATTTTTGTGTCATAATGTACAGGTCGCAACGCAACGCGGAGATTATTATTACCTTACTATTTTACCTTTTGCGCAGTCTGCGACGATATGATGAATATTGCTGCGAGGCAAGACGAAAAGGGTCCAGCGAATGCGAACATGGGAAACTGTTCTGCTAAATCCGAGGAGCTTCTCAACGACACCTGCACAAAGATTAGTTGGCAAGTGGACAGTGGAGCTTCGCGCCATGGTACGCCTTTCAGGTCAATATTCACGTCCTACACTCCAATTGGCTCTAGGCCATTGACAGTTCAAGTCGCGACTGGCGATATAGTAAAAGTTTTAGGAAGGGGAGACGTGTGCATTAGAACCAGCAGAGGAGTTGATATGATGCTCAGAGATGTTTGGCACTCACCGGAACTTCACGGGAATTTGATGTCTGTCGCGGCTCTTGATGAACAAGGTTATAGTAATATCTTCGTTGGAGGAAAATATACACTCGCTCGAGGGTCGTTAATAGTGGCTGAAGCTCAAAAGTTTGAAAATAAGTATTTCCTCGACGGTACTTTATCCACACATGACAACTTATCCGAGTTATGGCACAAGAGACTCGCTCATTTAAATTCGTCGGGAGTCCAGAAATTAATCGAGAGAAGTTTGCTCCCTGGGTTGCAAGGTTCAACTACAGATCGTTGCACTTACTGCCCTATTGGAGAACAGCCTTGTGGAAAATCAGAATTTCTGAAGTTGGTCCATATGTCTCTCCGCGGTCCTTTAAAGAAGCCATCCTTGAATAAGTCGTTATATTTCATGACATTTATAGACGATTACTCGAGAAAAACGTGGTGTTTCGCCTTGAAAAAGAAAAGTCAAATACTGAACGCGTTCAAAGAGTTTAGATTTTACGCCGAGGGACATACAGGCAAGAAGCTGAACTGCTTGTTCAGCGACCAAGGGGAAGTTTATAGTTACGCGCTCGAAGCATACTGCAGGAAGCACAAAATTATGTACCTTTCGATGCCGCTAGGCGCGCCGTGTGTAAATAACTTAGCGGAGACAGTGAGCAATAATCTGTTGACAACGGTTTTCAGCTTGCTTACGAAAGCGAAGCTGCCTTGGTCATATTGGGACATGGCTTTGAGTACTGCAGTCCATGTCCTGAATTTATGTCCTACGGCGAGCTTGAAAAATGACGTTCCTGACAGAGTTTGGTTTGGTCAAGTCGCGTCGTATGATTATTTACGAGTGTTTGGGTGCAAAGCATTGGTACGAGTAGCTCCTGACAACAGATCAAAAGGCGATGAAACACTGGAGTGCATCTTCGTTGGCTACGCCGAGAATAGAGAGGTGTACAGGTTTTACGATCCGTGTCAGATGGAAGTCATTTGTAGTAAAGATGCGGAATTCTTTGAAGACCAAACTCTTTGTGACATCGACAGAGGTGATCAGAAAGAGCAGCAAGGCGGCGACATCAACAAAGGTGAGAAAGAGCAGCAAGGTGGCAACACCACGAAGCGGGGCGTGTTCGAGTATTTGCGGAAGTTCATCCATCAAACAACATTCAGGAACAAAGTAAACCCATGAGGAGAAGTAGCATCTGTATTTGAGGGCCTGAAGAAGGGTTATACGTTCAAGTCATGGTATAATTTTGAATATAATTCTTTGTAATGGAGATTGGAGAATACATTTTTTATTTAATGCCGCGATCAATTATTCTGGTTAATGGAGGATCTCCTTAGCTTTGCTTGATTTTTAGCAGCAGAGGTCCTAACCAGCAACAACTACATCCTGTTTCATTAACATAAATAGACTTCAATGACTACATTTAATTTTAACTCAAATAGAAGCATTAAATCAATAAATTTATTGAAGTAGGTAAAGTGAATATTTACTTTTTAATTCAAAAGATCATACTGTTAACTTGAATTAAATAGTTTATTTTAGTAAGATTTATGATGAACTGTGTATATAAACACTTACATGTTCTATAACTTATTTAATAGGAAACACTTAAACACAACTTTAACTTAAATGTCTCAACAAGACTAGTTTAGAAAGCAGAAAATGAACTTGTCCACCTCCAGATGTGGTGAAATGACCGATCAAGGCTATCGTTCTTTTCTTTTTTAAATAAAAAATGTATTATGAAAAACAATGAACCCAAACTGATCAAGACAATGACAACTATACTACTACCACAAATCTTACTATTGGATCAAGTTGCATATTTGAATGTGGAGGTGACACGTGTCCCACTAACTTTTTTCCCTTCATTATGCAGTTTCGAGCATGCATTTTGCCTAGATGCATTTTAAGCTTTCGAAAACTGCACTTAGGATAAAATTGGTACATTTAAAGTGCATAACGAAGGGGTTCTCAAGATTCTCGAAAAAAGATGGATTCTTATTTGAGCGCTCCTCTATAATCTCAACTCTAACTTATTTTTGATCTCATATATTTGGTGGCTAAAATATTTCCTATAAATCTTCATCATTGTCTCTTTAGTATTATTTCTATATAATTTCGTATTTCTGATTTCCAAATAATTCCTTTTTGGAGGCTATAAATTAAAATCAGATGTCATTCAATGTATAATATTGTTTTTTTTGATAAAGATCAATGTATAATATTGTTGAAGTAAAAGATTTTGTAGTTCATGGTTGTAACCTACTTGAGGATTTTGTGATGGTAGTATGCAGGTTTGGTGAAGCTTGAATAGACCAGTTTGGGTCTGGAGGACTTCAAAGAACAAAGGAAACCAGTTTTGGTGGCACATGGCAATACTGTGTCGTTTGGTCTGGAGGATTCTTCAGGCTGGGTCATTTTGTCAAGGCGCGTAGCTGAGTTTCGGATTTGCATGGAAACGTCGGCGTTTCCAGAAGGGCGCAAGTCCGGTTTTAGTGGAACGTCGTCGTTGATGCAAAGCGCGAGTTTCCGTTATTGGCAGTTAGGCGAAGCGACATCGTTCTGGGCTGAGGGAGTGCACGCCTGAAGTTTAGTCATGCGACAACGTTTTGTTCATAGCTGGGAAGGAAGCGCATCGTTTTGGGAGCGTTTGAGTTCACTCGGAGCAACGGATATATAAGCGTAGAAGCGTGCGTGTTGACTCACTTTTCACATATCAGATTACCAGATTTGGGGATTAGGGTTCTTGAGGCTAATTCGCAATTTGTTGTTCGATTCGATCAAATTGTAATCCGAGTGTTTGAGCGTTGATTCTGTAACGTGTTTGCATCTTTGTACTACCATCAATTTCATCAATAAAGAGCTCGCCCCTCTTCTCGACTGGAGTAGGAACCACCTGTTCCGAACCAGTATAAACCTTGTGTTTATCATTTCAGTTTTTTATCATTGTTGCAAGATTAGCTGTGTTAATCTCTACAAATTGGTATCAGAGCCACGAGGTTGCAGCGATGGTGTCAACGAAGGTGGAGCTCGAGCGATTCGATGGTAAGGATGATTTTGCCCTGTGGAAGCAAAGGACGAAAGTAATATTGGTTTAGATGAAGGTGGCTAAGGCGCTGGTCGCTAATGGCATACCTGAGACTGTGTCCGCATCCGAGAGAGAGGAGATGCAGGAAATGGCCTACTCTACCCTGATCTTGCATCTTGGAGATAAGGTTTTGAGGGAGGTCTCAAAGGAGAAGACAGCTGCTGAGGTTTGGGTGAAGCTGGAATCCTTATACATGACTGCAACTCTCACAAACAGAATCTACTTGAAGGGTAAGCTTTTGGATTCAAAATGGATAGTAGTAAATCCATTGAAGAGCATCTTGATGATTTTGCGAAAATTGTGATTGATCTTGAGAATATCAAGGAAAAGATAGAGGATGAAGATCAGGCTATTATGATCTTAAATGTTCTTCCCCCTTCATATGCTACATTTGTGGATATCATGAAATAATCTAGAGAAACTTTGTCCATGGAGGATGTGCTGGCTGCCCTGAAGCAGAAGCAACTGGAACAGAAGCCAAAGAAGGATGTTGCTGATGGTTTGGTTGCTCATGGAGGATTTCAGAAAGGAACTTTCAAAAGAAGTCTGTTTTTCAGAAATTCAAAGGGAAGCAAAGTTCCAACAATTCTCAACAGGAAGAACAAAAGAAGTTCAAGTGCTTCTTTTGTCATATGACTGGACATCGGAGAAAGGATTGCCCTGAAAGGAAGAAGAATCTGGGTCAGAAGGATCACGAGAAGGGTGATGCTACCATGGCTGAGGAGGCTTATGGGAATGCAGAAGCTTTGACTGTGACTCAGACTTGTCCTACCAGCAGATGGATCCTTGATAGTGGCTGCTCATATCATATGACACCACACAAAGAGTGGCTCATGGAGTTTGTTGAAAAAGATCAAGGCACTGTGCATTTGGGCAATAACAAGGCCTGTAAAATGGTGGGAATTGGCGCCATTTGGATCAAGATGGATGATGGACCTGAGTTCAAACTCTCAGGTGTGAGGTATGTGCCTGATTTGGGAACTACCAAGCATATAAATAAAGTGCTAGGGTTTCCAGATCAGTAACTCGCTATTTTGGAGAAAAGGAAAACACGAGTGATCTTGTGAAGAGGAGGAGGAGGAGGAGTGACGGCCGACTGATCTTTCCACATCGGAAAAACAATGACACTGAGACTGTCTGTTCAGTGTGCTGATCAGACTGTTCCGATTGAACAACCCGGTGCACACACGGTCATCACCACACGCTTTCGAGAGAAGGCGACTGGACTTCGGAGAGGTCCAAGACTAGGTCGGGAAGGAGTCTCTGTCCTATCGACATGGGATCGAGGGGGAGCCGAGATCGCAAATCGAAAAGAAAAAGTTTTAGTGGCTATGCGATTACATGGTATTAGTATGCCGGATATGTTCGCTCCTTATAAGAAAGGCGTGAGAGATAATGAAAGGAATATAACGAATGAACATTATTTTTTTCGGGTCAATGTAATTTACTCTGTGACGGACCTTCAGTTGACGGAGCTTGAGAATAGATTTCCAAAGACTTCTATGGAGCTTCTCGCTCTTAGTGCGTCATTTGATCCATGCAATGGTTTTCAAGCATTCAAAGCTGAAGATGTTTGTAAACTTATTTCAAAGTTTTATCCTTCTGATTTTATATCATGTGACATGGACAATTTGAAGATGGAGTGTGGATTCTTTGTAGGTGGTATTGAGTAGGATTCGATGTTTACAAAGATGACTTCTATATCAGATTTATGTCGACTGCTGGTTGAGTCAGGAAAGTCAATATATTTTCCTATGATATACCGACTAAGGCCCTGTCCACTTTGACTCTATTTTTTGACTTGTAAGTTAAGATAAGTTAATATCAGTTAAGATAAGTTAATATCAGTTAAGATAAGTTACTTTCAGTCACTATAAGTTAAGTTAAGTTTCAGTTAAGTTACTTTTAACATACTATTCATCATCATCATACTATTCATCACATACCATCATACTATTCATCATCATACCATCATACTATTCATCATACCATCACACTATTCATCATACCATCATCATCATCATACCATCACCATCATACTATTCATCATACCATCACACCATCATCATCATACCATCATACTATTCATCATACCATCACACTATTCATCATCATACCATCATCATCATTATACCATCATCATCATACTATTCATCATACCATCATACTATTCATACCATCATACCATCACACTATTCATCATCATACCATCATACTATTCATCATACCATCATCATCATCATACTATCATAATATTCATCATACCATCATCATCATCATACCATCATACTATTCATCATCATCATCATACCATCATCATCATATTACTCATCATCATCATCATACTATCATACTATTCATCGTCATACCATCATCATCATACCATCATACTATTCATCATCATACCATCATCATCATCATCATACTATTCATCATACCATCATTATAATATTACTATTCATCATCATCATCACAACCATCATCATCATAATATTACTATTCATCATCATGAATAGTACTATTCATCCTTATTACTATTCATCATCATCATCATCACAACCATCATTATCATAATATTACTATTCATCATCATGAATAGTACTATTCATCCGTATTACTATTCATCATCATCATCACAACCATCATCATCATAATATTACTATTCATCATCATCATCATCATCATCACAACCATCATCATAATATTACTATTCATCAATTTATATAAGTTTCAGTTAAGTTACTATAAGTTAAGATCAGTTAAGATCATTTAAGATAAGTTAAGATCAGTTAAGTTAAGTTAGTTAAATATAAGTCAAAGTGGACGGCCCCTAATTTGTCTTATATTAACTCTTCCGATTTCTACGGCCACAACGGAGAGAGCATTTTCATCGATAAAGATCATCAAAAACAATCTTAGGAATAAGATGATCGATGAATTTCTTGATGATCTCATGGTCCTTTATATTGAGAGGACTTTTATTGATTGTATTAGTAATGATGATGTAATTGCTTGAAATGAGTGGACCTCGAAGGATCAAATTTAGCAAGTTGTATTTGTAATGTGCTTTGGCTAGCGTAATAAAAAAAGCGTGAGGATGAGCCTCCCACTAGGTTCCAAACCTTAAAAAAATTACGTCACTATACAAACTTCCAGCCCTGATAACTTTGGATCTTGGCTTCGCCCCTGCCCACATGTTTAGTCGTAGTTCACAATATTTTTGAAAACTTTTATAGTTCGGGTGACATGTTGGAAAATGGTGATACTCCATAACTCCAAACTGCATTTTTCCCTACGATATAAATAACTGTTTGGAGTTAATAAATTTATTTTCACGGTTCTTCATAAATATATAAATAAAGAATTCGGATAAAATAAAAACCAGGATTATATATAAAAACTAAAACCCAATTAAATATTGCTACGTGTATCATTCGACCAATCATATTTCGGGGTCTTCTTTTTAAATATGAAAAATTAAATTGGACTTGTTTGAGAGTATAAAACATAAACGAGGGGTAAAAATGTCATAGTTTGTTATAACGGCGTTAGAGAGTACGTTTGAATTAAACATACATCGGAAAATGAACAAGGTTCAGGCGAACCTACGATCGATTTCAACACTTCTTCGAAGCTAAACACATCAATCGTAGTTTCAAATATGACCAGCGAACGGAACGGTACGTTTCTTTTTTCTTAGAATTTGTGTTGTGTATGTTTTTTATGGTTCAGCTGTGTATGTTTTTAGGGTTTTCATCAATCCTATTTCTTTTTTAGCACGCTATGAGTGGACATTATAAAGTTAAGTCTGATCATTACCAAGTTAAGTCTGAACATTATCAATTTATTTCTGATCATTACCAAGTTAAGTCTGGACATTAATAATTAAAGTCTGATCATTACCAAGTTAAGTTTGGACATTAACAATTTAAGTATGGACATTACCAATTTTAAGTCTAAACATTACCAATTTTATCCAATCATTTCCAAGTTAAGTCTGGATATTTCAATTAAGTTTGATTACTGTGCATTTTTAAAGGCATCATGTTATTCCTGCTCATTTCCAAAGTCATAAGTCAATTTAAGTCTGATCATTATCAAGTTAAGTCTGGATATTTCTATTAAGTTTGATTACGTGTGCATTTCTAAAGGCATCGTTTTATTCCTCCTCATTTCCAAAGTCATAAGTCAATTTAAGTCTGATCATTATCAAGTTAAGTCTTGATATTTCTATTAAGTTTGATTACGTGTGCATTTCTAAAGGCATCGTGTTATTCCTCCTCATTTCCATAGTCATAAGTTCAATTTAAATCTGATCATTATCAAGTTAAGTCTGGATATTTCTGATAAGTTTGATTACGTGTGCATTTCTAAAGGCATCGTGTTATTCATGCTCATTTCTAAAGTCATAAGTTCAATTTAACTCTGATCAGTACTAAGTTAAGTCTGATCATTACCAAGTTAAGTCTGGACAGTATTGAGTATGTTTTTAAGTCTTGACATTATCAATTTAAGTCTGATCATTACCAAGTTAAGTCTGATCATTCCAAGTTAAGTTTGATTATTAAGTCTGATCATTCCAAGTTAAGTCTGATTTGAAATCGGGGATATATGGAATGACTATAATGCCCCTCAGTGTTATATACGAGATTTCGACGAAATTGGACACGTGTCAGCTGGAAATCCGGTTTTTAGTTTTCATATATGAAAACGAATCAAATAAAAATCAGGGTTATAAATAAAAACTAAAAACCCAATAAAGTATTGCCACGTGTATATTTCGACCAATCGTAATTCGGGGCGCTTTTTGTAAATAAAAAATTTAAAACAGACTTATTTAAAAATACATAACAGATGCGAGGGTATGATCGTCCTAAAAATTTACCTAGTAATATCCAGACTTAACTTAAGTATGTACATTTTGTTGTATATGGCTGTTTTTAAGTCTGTACATTACCATTTTAAGTCTGTCTATTGCCATTTAAGACTGGACATCGTGAATTTAAGTATGTACATTGCTTGTGTTTCAGCTTCTCTCTCCTTCTAAACCTTTCCAGAAACTCTCCGAGGCTGAAGTTTTTTCGTCGCTCAGATCTGCCGCCAGTGGAGGCAGGGGTGCGGTTGTGAGCCGTTTTGTTGGTGTCATCGCAGTGGATGGGGCTGGCGTGAGGGATGGAGGTCGGTAGCCCTCTGTTCCCCTTCGACTGTCTCCGACGCGTGGGATGGTGGTCGGCATCTGTCTGGGTTGCGGTGTGGTGTGGGGTTGCTGGGTGGTGGCGTCGATTGCTGGTGCGGGTTGGCTTTGCCGGAGGAGCTGAAGCGGCTGACGGAGGGTGGTTGCTCGATGGATTGGACGGTGAAGGCTCCGCTGGGTTTCCCCGTTTCTCGCTGGTGATCGTTTTGCTTTAGGTGTATATAGGTAGCTTCTAGAGTTTTTTAGTTACGTTGTAGTTAGGTCTGTTCTGTTTAGTTTTTGCCTCCCTCTAAGTGTTATCTGCCCTTATGCGGGTTGTACTCTCAGCTTGTATGGTCTGAGCTTAGTTTTCAGGAGTTCGGCTCCTGTCTTTTTTTCGAAGGGCACGACGGTTCGTCATTAGGTTTGTAGTGTCGAGTACTGCGGTCAGTCGGCCAACTGTTGTTGTCATGCCCTTCTTGGGTGGGGTGCCCTTCGTGGGCAGCTGCTCTTGCTTGTAGCCCTTGTGGCGGTTTCTTATAAAAAAAAAGAAGTATGTACATTGCTTATTATGTCTGGATATTATTATTTAAGTCTGAATATTGTTGTTTTAAGTCTGGATATTGTTGTTTAAGTCTGGATATTACTGTTTAAGTCTGGATATTGCTATTTTAAGTCTAATTATTAAGTCTGATCATTCCAAGTTAAGTCTGATTATTATGTTTGATCTTTCATAGTTAAGTATGATGATTGCAAGTTAAGTCTGATCATTCCAAGTTAAGTCTGATCATTCCAAATTAAGTCTGATCATTCCAATTAAGTTTGATTATTATGCTTGATCATTCCAAGTTAAGTTTAATCATTCAATTTTAAGTCTGATCATTCTAAGTAAGTCTGATTATTATGTCTAATCATTCCAAGTTAAGTCTGATCATTTTAGGTCTGATCATTTTAAGTCTGATCATTTCAAATCTGATCATTTTAAGTCTGATCATTCCAAGTTAAGTCTGAACATTCCAATGTCTGATTATTATGTCTGATCATTCCAAGTTAAGTCTGATTATTATGTCTGATCATTCCAAGTTAAGTCTGATTATTATGTCTGATCATTCCAAGTTAAGTGTGATCATTCCAAGTTAAGTCTGATTATTATGTCTGATCATTGCAAGTTAAGTTTGATTATTGCAAGTTAAGTCTGATCATTCCAAGTGAAGTCTGATCATCAAGTTAAAAGTCTGATTATTATATCTGATCATTCCAAATTAAGTCTGATTATTATGTATGATCATTCCAAGTTAAGTCTGATTATTATGTCTGATCATTTCAGTCTGATCATTTAAGTCTGATCATTCCAATTTAAGCCTGATTTAAAATTCAGGATATGTGAAATGACTATAATGTTCCACCGTGTTATATGAGAGAGACGAAATTTGACACTGGTGAGTACTCATAAATAAAATCTATAAAATCTGGAAGGCGAAGGACTCAGCTGACGGACACTTCTGGCGATCAGAAGCATTTTCCTCACTCCCCAGCCCCAGCCCCATCCCCATCCCCATCCCCATTCCCTATCTCCGCATACAGAGAGAGAGAGAGGTAGCCAGACTCACCGGAAACCTCTCACCTCCGCCGCAACATCCCTGCCGAGGAACATCACTGCTTTCCTCAATTCATCACCACTTAAGTACATACAGTTCATCTCTCCAAAACCCTAAACACACCAACAAAACGACAACGACGAACACCACTCTTCAATTCGTCAACCGGCTAGTAGAAGGATAGTTTTGAGGTCTAAATAGCGTCCCTTTGCACTCCTGAACCCTAGAATTGAGAACTGACACGAGAGGGTTTAGTCAACTTTTAGATAACTTGTCGGAAGCCATGAGTCCGATACAGAATTTCGAGCAGCACGCTCGGAATCTTGTGGAGCCTGACCTGCGTAAGTTCCTTCTTTATTTACACTTACATTTTTATGCCTTCTGTGGTGTGTTAGTCGGAAAAGTAGTTAATAGGACGCAGTATCAGTATGGTAACTCTCTGATGATTGCTATTAAGCTAGTTGCAATTTTTAGGACAATTTGGTGGAAAAGAGTTTAGCTTAGCTTGAATGGATCAGATTAGCGTTTTCGCTGGATCCAGAGACTTTGATGTGTACTTATTTTATGTGATTCTTTTTTTTCTTTATGAGTAAGTATATTTTTTGTCCGGAAATATACACATCCTATGCCTGCAAAACCTTGCCCGGAGAGAACAGAACAACTACCTTACCAACCCAAGCAGAAAAAAAAAAGGAAAAAAAAGCTGCTAAGGCGCAAAACCAGCAGCACCTGCAACACAAGCAAGCCAAGCCTACGCAACTCAAGAAGATCTGTCACAAAGCCAGATCAGTTAATGATCTTTATCTCTTTCATCCACACTCAGACGAGTGATTTTTATTCTGAATAGCGCTCATTTTGGTTTTTAGTCCGCATATGATATTTGTACTAATTTCTTCTTCGTCTTTATTGATGTCCCTGAATATTTTCCCATTCCTAGTACTCCATAATTGCATTCGACGTCATTGTTACCCCTGCAAAAATGAACCTTATTCTAATATGTTGTTTATCAAGTGTTTTGAACCAAGGCATTAGTAGAACCCATCGACTAAATCTGTATCGACCCCAGGAATCAAAATAATTCATTTTCCAAATTTTCAATCCATGTTTGCAATCAAAGAACTAATGGGCTCTATTCTCTCCTTCTATTCTGCATGAAATTCTTTTGTTTTACTGGTGTCTGAGAGAATCTATTAAAGTTGAATAATTTGCTCATCTGTTTGTTTCAGATTCTGCTTCGTTTTTTCATATGCAAAGTGCTAGTAGGTGTATAACGATGAGTCATTTGTAACAGCAATACAGGTCAGGCTTCAAATGGCCATGGAGGTACGAGACAGTTTGGAAATTGCTCACACTGCTGAGTATTTAAACTTCCTCAAGTGCTACTTTCGTGCTTTCTCGGTGCTTCTGCTGCAAATAACCAGGCCACAATTAACAGATAATCCTGAGCATAAGCTACGGAATATAATTGTTGAGGTTCTCAACCGTCTTCCGCATAGTGAAGTCCTCCGTCCGTTTGTTCAGGACCTGTTAAAGGTTGCTATGCAAGTGCTCACAAGTGATAATGAAGAGAATGGTTTGATTTGTATTCGTATTATCTTCGATCTCCTAAGAAATTTCAGACCGACACTGGAAAATGAGGTTCAGCCATTCCTAGACTTTGTCGGAACAATTTATCAAAACTTCGAACACACAGTTAGCTATTTTTTTGAAAGTGGGGCTATTAGGGAAGATGTTAAGCCAGTGGACAGTTCTGATCAGCTATTCTCTACCACGGTTACTGCAAATGGGCAGCTTAATCCAAGTACCAGATCATTCAAAATTGTTACGGAAAGTCCATTGGTAGTAATGTTTCTGTTTCAGTTGTACAGTCGCCTGGCTCAAACAAATATCCCTAACTTGTTGCCATTGATGGTCACTGCTATCTCTTTTCCTGGTCCTGAGAAGGTTCCTCATCATCTGAGGAATCATTTTGTTGAGTTGAAAGGCGCACAAGTGAAGGTAATAACATAAGTATTGTTCAATTTTTGGTTTCATCACGACTCATTTATACGAACTCTTGATACCTTTGGGCTTCAAGAGCTATTTCTAAGACTCAAATATTAAAGTGCTACAATCTCCAACTATTGCAGACTGTATCATTCCTAACTTACTTACTCAAGAGTTTCGCGGACTATATCAAGCCTCATGAGGAAAGTATATGCAGAAGTATTGTGAACTTGCTTGTTACTTGTCCTGATTCCGTCTCAATCCGGAAGGTTGAATTATTTGCTAGTTTATTTTGCTGAGTTATTTGCAGGTATTTTTATTAGTGTTTTTCATCTTTGATTAATGTTTTCCCTCAGGAATTGTTGGTGGCCTTGAAGCATGTTCTTGGTACTGATTTTAAAAGGGGCCTATTTCCTTTGATTGATACTCTTTTGGAAGAGAGGTATATCTCCAAGTTTGCTTTTTATACTTTGTAAATGTAAGCTGTGAGAATATATTTTTCCATATACTATATTAATAATTTAACATCAGTTGCAAGCTAATTTGCAAGAAAAGGTTGATTACTTATACCAATCTGCGCACATGCTTCAAATCTTATTTTTAAAATCATGCACTTGTCCGGGTTTTGCTATTTATTATGCACATTCTCTCCGATGCCGACTTTTTGTGTTTAGGTGAGGTTTGGCACTGGGCTGTTCGTAGTATTATGGCTGTTAAAATATTTCCTACATTCTTCTCCTTTTTTATTTACTCTTGCTTGTGTAATTTTGTCTGAATTTTATCTTCTTTTAGGGTTCTGGTCGGTAGTGGGCGGGCTTGCTTTGAGACACTAAGGCCATTGGCTTACAGTCTACTTGCTGAGATTGTTAATCATGTCCGTGGGGAGCTATCTCTATTGCAGGTATTATATATCTCTATCTGTATCGTCATTGCATAATTAACGCCTTGTTTGAGAACTTTAGGGAAAGAAAACATAGGATACGAAACGAATTAATGAAAGAAAACGTAATAAACTCCACAAAGAACTCTTTGGAGTTATGTAAGAAAATGAAAGTGATTTTTCTTAAAGTGGAAATAAGGTGGAAATGACAAAGTTCGAAACATTATTTAAAAAGACTAACCTCAATTGCTATTTACTGATGTGTTCCGAGAATGGAAGAGCATCCATCATTGTAGCTTAGAATTTTTTTCTTTTGGAATAGCACGCATACCTCAAAACAAACAAACAACCTTTACAAGCCACTCCACCATCCCTCTTTCACTCTGCTCGCTGTGCCTCATCTACAAGCATGGTATGTGGACTCCTAGCAATAAATTTCTCTCAAGGCAGGGTCTACTGGTCAAGGGATAGGACGTAAGAACTCCAAGTCTTGAGAGTGCACATTAACTATTCCCGAGGGGGCCAGAGTGGGTTTCATCTGATGGACTGGGTTGGACTTAGAGCGGTAGAATACGTATAATGATTGAGTCCGGTGTTTGTCCTGTCCTTTCCTATTTTTTAAATAAAAAATCTAGTAACTCAAGAACTCCACTAGCACAAAATAGATGATTTTGTAGTAATACTTTATTGACTTCGTACTCTCCAATCACTTGGATTAGTCATCCTCTTATGAAGAACGAATCAACTGGTTTTGGAGATCTATATCACTGTGAGGTTGCAACAAGTTTTGTTTCTAGGTGTCTCCAGTAGCTTCAATATCCCTCACCTTGTTGCTATAATCAATGAAGCATGTTTGAGCTATTCTGATGTTTTGAAGAAAGCTTGAATCTGAAATCTTAACTTTGTGCATATGGAACTGACTAGTGATCTAACCAGTTTGACCCACTGAATCAAAGATTTTAAAGTGAGGAATTATAACAGAAACAAATGAGCAAGGACCCTGGGCTTGATTATGGTAATAAGGAAAAACTGTGATGAATGGTAAGATATAATGGAAGATGTCGTTGTCATTAAATGTAATCTCATATCTTTTGTTTCAGTGAAATGTATTAAGCCGATCCAAGTCCTGGATTTGAGCCATTTTAAGTTTCTAGTTGCTGTGTTATCTTATTTAAATATTTATTGCTGTAATTTAGTTGGAATATTTTTAAACAGTTGTCGCGTATTATTTACTTGTTCTCAAGTAACATGCACGATGCTTCGTTATCGCTGAGCATTCACACAACCTGTGCTCGACTGATGCTCAATCTGGTACGCAGCCTGTTCTGTAACTATACTAAGTGTGATCCCATTTACGTTTTCCTTATTTCTTCTTTTCTTGTGTCCGTGACAACACAAGACGAGGGTTAGATAATTTTATGAATAACTCTCGTTCTGCGGCTGTGATACTTTTAGGTGGAGCCAATATATGAAAGAGGAATGGACCCGCCTTCAATAGATGAAGCAAGGATTTTGCTGGTCTGTAGTATATTATTGAATTCCTGACTCGTTATGTTGATTGCACATGCACACATAAAGTGCTGGTTAGCCATTTTTCCGGGTCTGAAGATTATGATATCCTTTTATTGTCTTTTTCTAGGGGCGGATATTGGATGCTTTTGTTGGGAAGTTCAGTACCTTTAAGCATACCATCCCTAAGGTAGTGACACATCTTAAATGTCAAAATCTTAAAGAATTTACATACACTCAATTATGGGGTTGGGAAATGACCCTCTATTGAAAGGTCAGCTTTTGTTGAATGTTAGTGCAAAGTTTTTTTTTCCTTGTACCAGTCTAGTGTTTGTTTTTCAAATTACTGTCTCATCGGTTGTTTTTACCAAGGTGCAAACTCGTCTCCGTTAATATGCTGTTGCATATTTGATGATTGTGTTTTTTATTTGTCGGCAGCTTCTCGAAGAAGGTGATGGAAAAGATCAAGCCTCCTTAAGGTTAAAGCTTGAAGTTCCAGTTCAGGTGCCTCCAATACCTCGTTTGACTATCTTGCTCGTTTGTTTGAAACTGAGAGCCAACTTTTAGGATTTTGTTGCTTTTAAGCTATATACCACAGAACTCCTGAAAGTATTTCATGTACATGAGTTAGCATCCCTTCCGTTAACGTTAAGGACATCCTATACGTCAACCATATGCATTTGGGAAGTATGAGTTTGTCGCTCAAAACCTGTCAATTCCTTAATCGAACTTATAACTCAAAAGTATAAAAATTTGCGGACTTGTATTAAGATATCCGGCAACTTAACTTATATCACAAAACAAATTTAAATAAATAAATAATCATAAGGTATTTAATTCACTATTTTTTATTATGAGTTTGTTTATTATTTGATACTTCATAAATTGACACCATTAATAACTAAACATATTGCCTATCACAATAGTAACAGAAATAATCTTAAAATATTCAGTTCAAATATTTAACCATGTTTGATTATGGTTATGAAGAGGATCTGTCAGGAATGGTGTGATTTCATGGAGGGTGTTGTTGTCAAGAGAGTGTCATGTCCACAATTTGGTTTGAGAGAGACTTAACGAGCTAATCGACCCACAAATTCCATTGCAAGTTTGCTTAGTATTAATAGTACAATTACGCTTCTATCAGCGTTGAAGCATTGACTTATCTTTCTGTCTGTTAGGTCAGGTGGACGTGCTGTCCTCTAAATATACAAGACTCCTAATATTGCTAATTTGTTGACCTCTACTTGCTTTGCTACTGAAAAGTGGGAGCCTATGTTTGAGGTCAAATTTTGAGTCCCATGCTATGGTTGTAGTTTAGTCTGAATTGCCTTCCATTACATCAACTACTTCCTCTTTCAGCGAATCGGATATCGAGCTGGGGAAGTTGATCTGTTTTTGCATGTTTTACTAATGTTTGTGTCTACGTGCGGCGTGCGCCATTTAGCGAGCAAATCAGCATTCCGTTCCTACACAGAGTCAATATATATGTGTCTCAACTTTGTGTGCCATTTTTTCCCATCACAAGTTCTGATTTGTGTCAAGTAATGTTACATATTTCTTTGACGTTTTGCAGGCAGTTCTAAACCTGCAACCACCGTCCGATCATTTGAAAGAAGTCACCGATTATAAACATCTGATTAAGACGCTAGTAATGGGTAAGTACCTCATTTAATTAGTTGCTGCTTCAGCTATTTATATTTTGGTTGCAATTTTGCCAATGGGGTCATTTTATTTCAACAAATATAAACTGATTGTTTGGGTCCAGCTGTGTTCATCTCGTTAACTGACAGCTGAACTTAACAGGTATGAAGACGATCATTTGGAGCATCACTAATATACATGTACCTCGATCTCAGGTTTGATGTTGTAATTTCTCATGGCTTTTCTGCATCACGTGGGCAGTAATTAATAAAAGGCAATAAACACAGGTGTCGTCCTCTGTACATGGGAATCATCCTCAAGCCTTAACACTACAAGGGGGGAATTTGGGTGCATCACAAGCATTCAAAGGAATGAGGGAGGAAGAGGTCGGTTTTATATTTTGTAACCCTTTTTTTGCTTGTACTTAACATGCGTCAATCTCTATTTTTCTCAGATATGGAAAGCTTCTGGTATTTTAAAGAGTGGCGTGCCTTGCTTAGCGCTGTTTAAAGAGAAGGATGAAGAAAGAGACATGCTTCAACACTTCTCGCTAATTTTGTCAGTAATGGAGCCTCAGGATCTTATGGACATGTTCTCCCTGTGTATGCCTGAGCTATTCGAGAGTATGATCCTCAATCCTCAGTTAGTTCATATATTTTCTACCCTTCTACAAGTTTCCAAAGTATTCAGACCATTTGCGGATGTGTTGGTGAATTTTCTTGTAAGTAGTAAGCTTGATGCTTTGAAACATCCTGAATCCCCTGCCGGGAAACTCGTTTTGCATCTTTTCCGATTCCTGTTTGGTGCTGTCGCAAAGTATCCATCAGAATGTGAAAGGACATTGCAACCCCATATCCCTGTCATCATGGAGGCTTGCTTGAAAAGTGCCACAGAAGTTGAGAAGCCACTTGGATATTTACAACTTCTGAGAACCATGTTTAGAGTTCTATCAGGAGGCAAATTTGAAATCTTACTACGAGACCTTGTCCCCACTTTGCAACCCTGCTTAAGTATGCTTTTAGCAATGCTTGAAGGGCCTACTGAGGTTGACATGAAGGACCTTTTACTGGAATTGTGCTTAACTTTGCCTGCACGCTTGAGCACGTTATTGCCATTTCTTCCCTGTTTGATGAAACCTCTTGTTTTGTGCTTGAAAAGAAGTGATGAACTTGTGAGCCTAGGGTTGAGAACTTTGGAGTTTTGGGTAGACAGTTTAAATCCAGATTTTCTTGAACCAAGTATGGCCATTGTAATTTCCGAGGTTATATTAGCACTATGGTCACACTTACGACCTCCCCCGTACCCTTGGGGTGGAAAAGCTTTGCAGCTGCTTGGTAAATTGGGAGGTCGTAACAGGCGATTTCTTAAAGAGCCTCTTGCACTTGAATGCAATCAAAATCCTGAGCATGGGCTTCGCCTGATTCTTACATTTGAGCCTTCAACTCCATTTCTGGTTCCTCTTGATCGTTGTATCAATCTTGCAGTTGCAGCTGTCGTTCAGAAAACAAGTAAAATGGACTCGTTCTATCGAAGGCAGGCATTGAAATTCCTTCGTATATGCTTGTCATGTCAGCTTAATTTGCTAGGTAAAGTTCCGGATGAGGGTCAGTTGTCATCTTTGTTAGCTTCAACATCCAATCCTTCTTGGCAACGGACCAAGACTTCAGATGTCGAGGTACCTGCTACTGTCTTTTCTACATACAGTTTACCATTGTTCATAACAAAGTTGAATAGCTAACTTAAAGATGGGGCTGGAGGACTTTTTTAATTTCTCTAGTGGTACTTTTTTTTTTTGATTCATAGTGGTCCTAAGACCACCAAAAACTTCTCTAGTGGTACTTATGATACTAAGTGGTAAAAATTAGGTCTACTTTTACCATTATATTGGTTGCTACCAGTTTGCTCACTGCGCTGGAGTATTTATGGTCTGCAACTCTGCATTGTGCTTGAAGTTTATAATTATATTTTCTTTTTCTTTCAGGCTGACCTTGGTGTGAAAACGAAGACACAGCTTATGGCTGAGAAATCTGTTTTCAAGACACTTTTGGTAACTGTGATTGCTGCGATGGTGGATCCAGATCTCACCGACCCTAATGATGACTTTGTTATGAATGTCTGTCGACATTTTGCAATGATATTTCACACTAATCCAACGCTGGCGAAGGTATCTGTAACAGCTACGGCAGTTGGGGGTCCTTTGCATTCATCAAATGTAAATGACAGTTTGAGGACGAGAAATAGCACTACCTCTAATCTTAAAGAGCTGGATTCTTTAATATTTTTAGATGCATTAGTTGACTTGTTATCAGATGAAAACAGACTGCATGCAAAAGCTGCTCTTAGTGCATTGAATGTGTTTGCTGAGACACTTTTGTTTCTTGCTCGCGCTAAACATGCTGAAATATTGCTGCCAAGAGGTGGTCCTAGTACTCCCATGGTTGTCTCAAGTCCATCTACCAATCCTGTATGTTCTCCTCCTCCTAGTGTACGGATACCTGTATTTGAACAGCTTCTACTGCGCCTTTTGCATTGTTGTTATGGGACTACGTGGCAAGCTCGAATCAGCGGTGTTGAGGGTCTGGGAGCTTTAGTGGGCAAGGTCACTGTAGAAACTTTTTCCCTTTTCCAAGTGAGGATTGTGCGAGGTCTAATTTATGCTCTCAAAAGACATCCTATTTATGCAAATAAAGAACAGGAAGAGACAAGTCAGGTTCTTATGCAGGTTCTTCGTGTGGTTAACAATGTCGATGATACAAGTAGTGAATCTCATAGGCAGAGTTTCCAAGGAGTGGTGGATTTTCTTGCCTCAGAGTTATTCAACCCTAATGTATCTGTCAATGTGAGAAAGACTTTGCAATCATGCTTGGCACTTTTGGCAAGCAGGACAGGTAGTGAGATCTCGGAAATGCTCGAGCCTTTGTACCAATCCTTGCTTCAGCCTCTTATTGTCAGATCCCTTCGATCAAGGACGGTTGATCAACAAGTAAGTTAATTTACCTTTGACAGCATACATTTTTTTTCTGATTTCGCTGTTGATATGTGTTTGGTTTTAGGTTGGCACGGTTACTGCTCTAAACTTCTGCTTGGCTATTAGGCCCCCCCTACTGAAGCTGACTCAAGAGTTGGTTAGTTTTCTGCAAGAGGCATTGCAAATAGCCGAGGCTGATGAAAATATATGGCTTGGGAAGTTTTTGAATCCAAAAGTGGCAACATCCTTGATTAAACTCCGAACAGCTAGCATTGAGCTCCTTTGTACTGCTATGGCTTGGTCAGATTTCAAAGCACCAAATCATGCTGAACTGCGTGCAAAAGTCATATCCATGTTCTTTAAGTCACTAACATATCGCACCCCTGAAATAGTTGCTGTTGCAAAAGAGGGACTGCGTCAGGTATGTTGAGCTTTTTCACACACTAGGTCCATGAAGTTAAACTTAATTTCATCGCAGTCCAATCATCAATTTAAATAATCACTGAACACTTAGATCTTCTTGTGTATTCGAAACAAAAGTTCGTATCTGTTCGCCAGAGAATCCCCTTTTGTTTTGAGAGTTGGGAGCTCAATCTTGGCGTTTGATGTGCTTTACTTTAGGGTCAAAATTTAATTGGCCTACGAAAAGTCTTCTTTTTTTTGCATGCACAACGTTCTGCCCGATAAATTTTTCGTGGAGCTTAAGCCTAGGTAACCTTAAACCCAATAAATTATTTTATCCATATTTCAGTGAGGGCTAATAGTGAGTTCTCAATACTCAGCCATCAGGGTGGTGGCCTGATGGTTGAGGTGTTGGTCTACAATGCCTCAAGTTCCAGAATCAACTCCTGGTGACTGCACCAATTCTTTCAAAAAAGAATTCTCAACACTCAGAGAGACGAGAGTTTTTGTTTGAACTCTTCAGTCAATATTATACAGAAATAAATTGGTGGCATTTGACATAGTCTTTTTTGAATGAACTTTTTGATCTATACAGTATTTGATGGTCTAATTTACGGCAGAATACCCATGTATGGTATTGGAACATTCTGAATAGTCTTACATGTATACACAGTGCTATTATTTTTCCGTATTCTCAAATTCAATTGCTGAAAGCTGCCTGCCGATTAATTTTCAGGTTATTTCACAACAAAGGATGCCCAAAGAACTTCTTCAAAATAGTCTGAGGCCAATATTAGTTAATCTTGCCCATCCCAAAAATCTAAGCATGCCTCTTTTGCAAGGTCTCGCTCGTCTTTTGGAACTCTTGTCAAATTGGTTTAATGTTACTCTGGGTGGCAAGTTACTTGATCATTTAAAGAAATGGTTGGAACCAGAAAAACTTGCACAATGTCAGAAGTCATGGAAGGCGGGTGAAGAACCAAAAATCGCAGCAGGTATTTTATATACTGGAGTGCCATACTCTGTTCAAATGCAGTATATATCAGTAAACATATGATGCTGATTTTTATTTTTCGAAGTGCAGCTATTATTGAGCTGTTTCACTTGCTTCCGCATGCTGCTCATAAATTCCTTGACGAGCTTGTTACATTAACCATTGAATTAGAGGGAGCCCTTCCCTCCGGACAATTTTACAGTGAAATCAACAGTCCTTATCGTCTGCCACTAACCAAATTTTTGAACCGTCATCCAATACTAGCTGTCGATTATTTCCTCTCTCGGTTAAACCAGCCAAAATACTTTAGGCGGTAAGGGTTTGATAAAGACTTCCTATCTGGAGATGCTCACTTTTATCCTACGAGTATCTTGTCATGTTTAGATCTCAATCTCTGATGCACTTTTTGTTTGCCCAGGTTTATGTACATACTCCGCTCTGATGCAGGGCAGTCCTTGCGAGAAGAACTGGCAAAGTCTCCTCAGAAGATACTAACCACTGCATTCTCTGAGGTTTTACCAAAAAGTGAAGTATCCACTGCATCTGGTTGTGATGAAACTTTAGTTGGTGCCCCTATTGATAATTCCAATAACCCATCAGTGACGCCTGGGCTGTCTTCAGATGCATATTTTCAGGGACTTTCTCTCATTAAGAATTTGGTTAAACTGATGCCTACTTGGTTGCGGAGTAACAGAACTGTATTTGACACATTAGTTTTAGTTTGGAAATCTCCGTCAAGGATTGCTCGCTTGCGCCATGAACAAGAACTGAACCTGGTGCAAGTAAGTAATGGTCTTAATAATTTTGTGTTATATCTAAAATTTTATATTTCATAGTGCAACTGCTTTCCTGATTTATATATAGGTGAGTGTTTCTCTTTTTTCATTTTATTAAGATCCTAGAGATTGAGTTGGTAGTGCTGATGTGCTGTCTTGCAATTTCTTGCACTGTTTAATTGTATAGGCAAGCTTCAAAGGTGAATCTGGGATTATAATACTGTTCTAGGCTTAAAACTTTTAGTAGCTCCTCTCATTTTTACAACTCAGCAGCAACATGAGTATTACTGTATATGCTTTGTCATACTGATTTTATATAAATCACTATAACTAGTTTTTTTACAGCTGTTTTTGAAATGTCACTGGAGTCATTGCACCCGATGACATACACAATTATTAAAGCTCAATATTCACATTGAATTATTATGTGAACTGAATGCAGGTTAAGGAGAGCAAATGGCTCATTAAATGCTTCCTGAATTATTTGCGGCATGAAAAAACTGAAGTAAACATAATGTTTGACATCTTGTCAATCTTCCTATACCATACACGCATTGATTATACTTTTCTGAAAGAGTTTTATATCATTGAGGTAAGTTCCATATGTCAATCTTGATATTTTATTTTATTTAGCTTCTTTACATTATAAGTGTGTATCACTGCTGCGCTTGAGAGTATATGTGTTCTTTGTTCAAAAATGTAATTGTGCAAGCTCCGGTTTTAAATTGACCAGGATATCAACAATGACACTAATCTTATGTATAGTTTTTGCGAGTTAATAATTGGGCAAATTCAATTGACCGAGATCATGCTTGAGAAAACTTGCTTTAGATAATTTTCAAAAGACAAGGGCATCATTACACAAAACAATCGCACCAATCTCTAGGCATACCCAAGGGAAGATACACCTAAAGATCCCAATTTAATGGAATGTGTAACCATGTACTTATTTTATTTAATCATCTTTAAAAATTAAGCTTGGTCTTACTCTCTCCTTATTACTTATAGACATTATATTTAAAGTGGAAGAAGCTTCCACCTCTGTTTCTGTGTCCTGAAAAGCTAGCTTGTTGCAGGTCGCTGAGGGCTATCCTCCAGAATTGAAGAAGATGCTTCTTATTCATTTTCTGAACATCTTTCAGTCTAAACAACTTGGTTTTGATCACTTGGTAGTCATAATGCAAATGTTAATCCTTCCAATGTTAGCACATACATTTCAGAATGGCCAAAGTTGGGAAGTCGTCGACCCTGCTACTATAAAGATAATTGTTGACAAACTTCTTGACCCTCCTGAAGAGGTGCCTTTAATATGCCTGCAAAAGTGTTTTCTAAAATGGGATTTGACAAACTTGTAATCACTAATCCTCATTATTTTGATCACTGTCTTTTTTATGTAGGTATCTGCTGAATATGACGAGCCTTTGCGAATTGAGCTTCTTCAGCTGGCCACCCTTCTACTAAAATACCTTCAGAATGATCTTGTTCACCACAGAAAAGAGCTTATTAAGTTTGGATGGAACCACTTAAAACGCGAAGATAGTGCTAGTAAGCAATGGGCATTTGTTAACGTTTGCCACTTTTTAGAGGCATATCAGGCTCCTGAGAAGATAATACTCCAGGTACTTCCATTATGTGTAGCAAATTATGAGCGTCATTGAATTTCAAACAACTTGCATAATTTGATAGGGCACACTGGAATTCATTTTCTGAAATAGCACGCATCACTTCACACATTATGAAATTCGTGATTTTGTAAATTTTTCTAGACATCGAAATTGGTTTTACGTACTTTAGATGCCTTATATCATTTTTGTCAATAGAGAATTCATTTCTCTTCTAAGTGAACTGATTGGGCAAACACTAACTAGTGATGATTGATGATTACAATCAGATGCTGTACCTTATCATTAATCAGTAATTCAATGACCAATGCCCTCAACTTAAGATCAATGATGCCTTTGAGGGATAAACATACTGGTTATCATGACAATACATGTTATGACCCTTTTAAAATCATTGAGTAATAGTTTGCGCATACTACCTCTATTATAACATAGTTTTGATATTGTTTTATTAAAACTGCGTCGTTTTCAAATGGCTTGTTTTGGCTTGGCTGCACAGGATATGAATACCTATAAGTTCCTTTTATCAGCAACATAATCAACTGGATCAAGTTCAGACCTAAGTTTTTGTTTTCAGTAGGCTATAGCCTCTTGCACACTTATTGGTTAAATTCAGTATACTTGAATTGTGGTATGGTATTACATGATTGATGTACTATACACTTATGCTGATGCTAAAGTTATCTGATATTTATCCAAAATTAAATAAAGTTATCATATAGAAGAGATATCTTCTAGAGTGTCATTCTATATAAAAGCTGAAGTTGTTCGAAATTTTGCCTTTTGCTTACTAAATAGATTTCGTAAAATGTATGTTGGGAAAATTCTACTCTACTTATCTGAAGGTATTTGTTTTGGTTCCATACCAATTTGTATGACTTGTGTCAAAAATGAATATAGAAGGAAGAATCTAGTTCACCTTTTATAATCATTTTTGCTAGTGAAGGTCTGATTTTGTTAAATTCTGTTCTGACTGCAGGTCTTCGTTGCTCTACTACGAACATGCCAGCCAGAAAATAAAATGTTGGTGAAGCAGGCACTGGATATTCTTATGCCCGCTCTCCCTCGAAGATTGCCCCTTGGTGATGCCCGTATGCCTATTTGGATACGCTATACCAAAAAAATTTTGGTTGAGGAGGGTCACTCTATACCTAATTTGATTCATATATTCCAGTTGATAGTACGCCACGCGGATCTCTTTTACAGTTGTCGAGCACAGTTTGTACCTCAAATGGTTAATTCTTTAAGTCGTCTTGGATTACCTTTCAACACTTTAGCAGAGAATAGACGGCTGGCTATAGAACTCGCTGGTTTAGTTGTTGGATGGGAAAGGCAAAGGCAAACTGAAATGAAAATGGTAACCGAGAGTGACAGCCTTGTTCAATGTGGTGAAGTTTACAACTCTGGGTCTAGTACCTTAGATGCCAAGCGCTCAGTAGATGGATCTGCTTTCCCTGAAGATCCAAACAAGCGAGTCAAAGTTGAACCCGGTCTTCAATCCCTATGTGGTATGTCACCTGGTGGTCCATCGATCCCTAACGTTGAGACTCCTGGGTATGCGAGTCAACCTGATGAAGAATTCAAGCCTAATGCTGCTATGGAAGAAATGATTATTAATTTCCTCATAAGAGTGCGATTTTTTTTGTTTTTCCGTTGAGTTCATATACAGTATTATATTTCTCATGGTAAATACATGTACTTCTCATTCATGCTACGATTTATCATTTCAGGTTGCTCTGGTCATTGAGGCAAAAGACAAAGAATCCACTTCGATGTACAACCATGCATTAGATTTGCTATCACAAGCTTTGGAGGTTTGGCCTAATGCAAATGTCAAGTTTAACTATCTTGAGAAATTGCTTAGTAGCGCTCAACCATCGCAATCAAAAGATCCATCTAAGGCTCTTGCTCAGGGGCTGGATGTTATGAATAAGGTTTTGGAGAAGCAGCCGCATCTGTTCATTAAAAACAACATCAACCAGATTTCTCAAGTATGTGATCTGTTTCATTGTATATGTTTTAGTAGTAGTAGAAATCTTGTCACATGGTTCAGAGTACTTCCTTTGCAGATTCTAGAGCCCTGCTTCAAGTACAAGATGTTGGATGCTGGGAAATCCTTGTGCTCTCTGTTGAAGATGGTATTTACTGCTTTTCCTTTGGAGTCTCCAGGTACACCGCAAGACATAAAGTCCCTTTATCGGAAGGTGGATGAGCTAATACAAAAGCATGTTAATGCGGTGTTTACTCCCCAAAGTTCCAATGATGACGGGCCAGGGAATGCAATTAGCTTTGTACTCTTTGTAATCCAAACTTTAACAGATGTTCAGAAGAACTCAAGTGATCCTTCCATATTGGTACGCATCCTCCAACGCATAATGCGAGATATGCAGATGTCTGCTGGTTCCCATGCCAGACAAGTAAGCCACTTTAGTACCAATGATATTTACATCCTGCTTTTATCCGTGTATTTGTAGCAAAACATGTCATTTCTTAAAATTTGCACTTGATGAAATAGAATTTCGTTCTGTATATCCTAATTCAGTCTGTTATAGCAGGCTTTGCGAGTAGATGCCGATTCTTCTGCAACATCTTCCCGTCATTTTGCTGATGACGTGGTTGTGATCTCCAATTTAAAGTCTGCATTGAAACTTATTAGTGAAAGAGTCATGCTTGTTCCAGAGTGCAAGCGTTGTATAATACAGATTATGAACGGGTTGCTCTCAGATAAAGGCACAGATCCAAGCTTGCTGCTTTGCATACTTGACATTATTAAAGGGTGGGTTGAAGACGACTTGAGCAAATCCGGCATTAGTGTAACATCAAGTACTCTTCTTACAAATAGAGAAATTGTTATGTTTCTCCAGAAGCTCTCTCAAGTTGATAAGCATTACTTTTCAGTAAGTGATGTGGAAGAATGGGATGCAAAATATCTTCAGCTCCTTTATGCAGCTTGCGCGGATGCAAACAAGTAACTTTTTTATTTTATTATCTTTGGTATATATATTCATGTGAACTGTATAATGATTGTATTGTAAATCAGATATCCACATTCTCTGAGGCAAGAAGTGTTCCTGAAGGTGGAAAAGCAATTTATGCTTGGTTTGAGAGCAAAAGATCCCGAAATGCGAAAGAAATTCTTTTCATTATATCACGAGTCTTTGGGGAAGACACTGTTTACTAGATTGCAATACATTATCCTAATCCAGGACTGGGAAGCTCTGAGTGATGTTTTCTGGCTTAAACAAGCTCTTGACATTCTTTTGGCAATTTTGGTCGAGAACAGACCTATTACACTCGCTCCGAACTCTGCCAGGGTGACTACTCTCATGGTTTTAGATTCTCCTTCGGATAGTTCTACGGCCCATAATCAAATTTCTGAACCCTTTTCCAATACTGAGGGTGCTCCCTTGACATTTGATAGTATGGTTCAAAAGCACAGCTTATTTCTCAATGAAATGAATAAACTTCAGGTTAGTGTTTCCAATATTAGCTTTTATATATGTAATCCGTTTGGGATGTATGCATGAAGCGTCTCTATCTCTTACTGATTCCATTTATTTCAGCCAGGAAACTTGATGTTCCTTGGAACTAGTGCATAATTTAATTTCAACATATGTATTGGGGCTCTAAAGTTGTTGAGAAGGGAGCTGTCGCCCTTTAAAGCTTCTGGTTGAAATCAGCTTAGTCTTTTTGTGGATTTGCATGCTTCTCTAATAAGCAGAGCTAATTGATACGAGCAGACCCGGCTGACCGGTGCTATTGGGCTCTGGGACTCTGGACTCTGTGCATTTTGCCCCGCTCCCGCCCCTCAACTTGGGCCTCCTTGTCAGCCCCTCGTATCATGCAGCTCAATTGGTGACAAAGACCTTACAAGGTCTTTGTTAAAGGGTGACTGGGGGGGTCGATTCACACCACCAACATCCATTCTACCATAATGGTTGGGGTGTACGGCCTGCAGGCCTGATACGAGGGGCTGACAAGGAGGCCCAAGTTGAAGGGCGGGAGCGGAGCGGGCCAAAATGCCCAGAGTCCCAGAGCCCAATAGCACCGGTCCGCCGGGTCTGCTCGGATCATAAAAGTGCAGACCTTGTGAGGTCTTTGTTAAAGGGTGTCTGGGGTTGATTCCCACCACCAACATCCATTCTACCAAAATGGTTGGGGTGTACGACCTGCAGGCTTGATACGAGGGGCTGACAAGGAGGTCCAAGTTGAGGGGCGGGAGCGGAGCGGGCCCAATAGCACCGGTCCGACGGGTCTGCTCGTATCATAAGCAGCCCAATTGGTGACAAAGACCTTGAGGTCTTTGTTAAAGGGTGCCTGGGGTCGATTCCCACCACCAACATCCATTCTACCAAAATGGTTGTGGTGTACGGCCTGTAGGCCTGATACGAAGGGCTGGACTAGTTTTTCGAAATTGTCAATATAATGGAATAATATGGTTGTGGTGTACGACCTGCAGGCCTGATAAGAGGGGCTGACAAGGAGGCCCAAGTTGAGGGGCGGGAGCGGAGCGGGCCAAAATGCCCAGAGCCCAATAGCACCTGTCCGCCGGGTATGCTCATATCATAAAAGTGCACTTTTATAATACGGTTGGGCCAGGCTAGGCGGTGCTATTGGACTCTGGGCATTTTGGCCCGCTCTGCTCCCGCCCCTCAACTAGCTTAATTGGTTACACATACCTCACAAGGTATGTGTTAAAGGGTGTCTGGGGTCGATTCCCACCACCAACATCTATTCTACCAAAATGGTCGGGGTGTACGGCCTGCAGGCCTGAAACGGAAGGGATTTAATGGGGGTCCAGTTGAGGGGCGGGAGCGGAGCGGGCCAAAATGCCCACAGTCCCAGAATAGCCTGGCCCAACCGTATCACTAATGTGTGTTAAGAAACCCAAGAGAAAATGTCTATCAATAAGGGATACATGTTTGATATACAACTTCCTCGCAGGGCTGCATATGAGCGCCTTAATAAAGCTAGTTAGCCATAACTTATATTCTATAATTTGGATATCTTTGACCCTCCTCATTTGTTGAATATCGTCCATGAAAATTTAAAGTAATCAGATACTTTATTAGGTTGTAGTGATTTTGCTTGAACTCGTGGTGTTGCAAATGGGGGAGCATTTTTTGTATGTTTTCCTTGGAAGTTATAAGTCATCTGTTTTGTGCTAACTTTATCCAATAGCCCAGGCAATTCCTTCTCGTTAATTGACAATCTAATTGTTTGTACTTCTGTCCTTAGGTGGCTGATCTTGTCATTCCACTTAGAGATCTTGCTCATACAGATGCAAATCTTGCGTACCATTTATGGGTATTAGTATTTCCCATTGTTTGGGCAAGCTTGCACAAGGACGAGCAAGTGACGCTGGCTAAACCAATGATCACTCTGCTTTCAAAAGATTATCACAAAAAGCAGCAATTTTGCAGACCAAATGTTGTACAAGCTCTTCTGGAGGGACTTCAGTCAAGTCATCCGCAACTTAAGATGCCCAGTGAACTTATTAAATACATTGGAAAGACGTATAATGCATGGCACATCTCTTTGGCTCTGTTGGAAAGCCATGTTATGCTCTTTGTAACTGATACCAAGTGTGCAGAGTCTCTGGCTGAGCTGTATCGTCTATTGAATGAGGATGATATGAGATGTGGGCTGTGGAAAAAGAGATCAATTACGGCAGAAACAAGAGCAGGACTTTCACTTGTTCAGCATGGTTACTGGCAGAGGGCTCAAAGCCTCTTCTATCAAGCCATGGTAAAAGCAACTCAAGGAACATACAGCAACACAGTAGCAAAGGCTGAAATGTGTCTTTGGGAAGAACAATGGCTGTCATGTGCAACTCAGCTCAGTCAGTGGGATGCTTTGGCAGATTTTGGCAAAAGTATTGACAATTATGAGATTTTACTTGATAGCCTGTGGAAATTGCCTGATTGGGCGTTCATGAAGGATCATGTTATACAAAAGGTTCAGGTCGAAGAAACTCCTAAACTACGTCTTATTCAGGCTTTGTTTGCTCTTCATGAAAAGGGCACTAACGGAGTTGCAGATGCTGAAAATTTGGTTGGTAAAGGGGTTGACCTTGCTTTAGAACAATGGTGGCAGTTGCCTGACATGTCTGTTCATTCAAGGATACCTCTATTGCAGCAATTTCAGCAGATGGTTGAAGTTCAAGAGTCGGGAAGAATTTTTGTCGACATTTCTAATGGAAATAAACCTTCTGGCAACTCTGTTGGCAGTGTCCACAATGGGCTATATTCGGATCTTAAAGATATTCTCGAGACATGGAGACTAAGAACACCAAATGAGTGGGATAATATGTCTGTTTGGTATGATTTGCTTCAGTGGAGGAATGACATATATAATGCAGTCATCGATGCATTTAAGGACTTTGGTACTACTAATTCTCAGCTGCATCACCTTGGGTATCGCGATAAAGCATGGAGTGTAAACAAGCTTGCTCATGTTGCTCGTAAGCAGGGTCTCCATGATGTTTGTGTTACAATTCTTGAAAAGATGTATGGACACTCAACCATGGAAGTGCAGGTAATTAAAGTATAAATTATATATGTTGCTAATTTGATTCAGGGAAGCCAAAATAGATTATCTGTGTCCAAAAACGCTGAAGTACTCAAATTATGATGTTGGTGGGCTAAGGCTTTGTTGTCTTCTCGATACTGTGATCATTCATCCATTAATCTTTTTTGTTGTTAGTAATTTCTAAGTTGGTATTTTGTTTGACAGACTCGGTTCAAGAGTAGACGCGTTTGTGGATTTGATTACATGAAATTACAAAAACTGTCTTTATGAGATATATGTTACATACCTCCATAATTTTTCTTTCTTCAGGTAATTTGCTAACTGCAATGGGATTTCTATTTATTTATTATATTTGAACAAGTATAATATAAAGCGCTAACGGAGCTAAACTTCTTGATAGTGGCGTTTTTTGGTTCCCAAGTGTTTTGAGGGTCCTTTTTATGCTTCTAAAAGCGTTTTGCAATTAGCCAAGTTTAGTATTTTCTTAATTATCAATACAATTTTACTGTATCGTAAAAAAAGAAGGCTTAACCAACACCCTTTGCTAACTTTACTTATTATTTGTCAATTACCCTTTTTGTCACTCTGGTAGTGCGAACAATGGCGCAATTGAAGTTTTACTTTGTAGCTCTTCATTCTTGTCTAGGAAGCTTTCGTGAAGATTAGAGAGCAAGCAAAGGCTTATTTAGAGATGAAAGGAGAGCTTACCACCGGTCTAAATTTGATAAACAGCGCGAACTTGGAATATTTTTCTGTGAAACACAAAGCGGAAATATTTCGTTTGAAGGGGGATTTCTTGTTAAAGCTAAATGATGGGGAAAATGCCAATGCTGCATACTCGGGTGCTATTGGTCTCTTCAAAAACTCGTCTAAAGGATGGATAAGCTGGGGAAATTATTGCGACATGGTATTACTATTTTGTGTCATCGGTTGTCATTTGCGATGTGGTGCCTTATTGTTTGTACTAATTTCAGATATGTGCCTTGCAGGTATACAAAGAAACTAATGATGAAATTTGGTTGGAATATGCTGTTAGTTGTTTTCTTCAAGGCATTAGATTTGGAGTTTCTAACTCAAGAAGCCACCTCGCTCGTGTTCTTTACCTCCTCAGCTTTGATACTCCTAACGAACTTGTGGGTAACGCATTTGATAAGTACTTGGAGCAGATACCCCTTTGGGTCTGGTTGTCTTGGATCCCACAGTTGTTACTTTCCCTGCAAAGAACAGAGGCCCCCCACTGTAAACTTGTACTTCTAAAAGTTGCCACTATGTTCCCACAGGTAACGGTTGAACAGTTTATTGTGTTATGCAGCCAATTTCTTCAGCATTTTCTTACATGACCAATATGTTGTAGGCTCTATATTACTGGTTGCGAACTTATTTGCTCGAAAGACGTGATGTTGCAAATAAGTCTGAACTTGGCAGAATAGCAATGGTCCAACAGAGAATGCAGCAAAACATGATGAATACTAGCACTGGTTCTCATGGCTTACATGATGGAAACACCAGGGGGGTAAATGGGGCCACTTCAAGCGCAGAAAATCAGACTCCACAAGGGAATCAATCTGGTGGGATTCCATCTCATGATAGTGGAAATTCACATGGGCAAGAACTAGAAAGATCAGTTGCTACAGATGATAATGTGCATGCAGGACCAGACCAGACTATGCAGCAAAATTCTGCAAGTACCAGCGACGGGGGGCAGAATATGAGGCGCAATGGTGCCTTAGGCTTTATAGCATCTACTGCAAGTGCTTTTGATGCCGCTAAAGACATAATGGAAGCTCTAAGGAGCAAGCATGCAAACTTAGCTAGTGAACTTGAGGTAAGTAGTTCCTGTTTGATTCCAATATTAAACTCTATTGTTCTCTTACTTCTTTTATGTTTTTAGCAAGTCATGAACGAAAACTGAATTAAAATATCCAAGACACCATTCGGATCATTTTTAGTATAATTTGTTAAATACACTTATTTATTTTTGTCAGATTCTGCTTACGGAAATTGGATCCAGATTTGTCACTCTGCCTGAAGAAAGGCTCCTAGCAGTTGTTAATGCTTTGCTCCATCGATGCTATAAATATCCGACTGCTACTACGGCAGAGGTTCCCCAAGCTCTAAAAAAAGAGCTCTCTGGTGTATGTAAGGCATGCTTCTCAGCAGATGCCGTAAACAAACATGTAGAGTTTGTCAGAGAGTACAAGCAGGATTTTGAGCGTGACCTTGATCCCGAAAGCACAGCGACCTTTCCAGGCACTCTCTCAGAACTAACAGAGCGTCTGAAGTATTGGAAAAATGTTCTGCAGAGTAATGTCGAAGATAGATTTCCTGCTGTCTTGAAATTAGAGGAGGAAAGCCGGGTACTTCGTGATTTCCATGTTGTTGACGTAGAGGTGCCTGGACAGTATTTCACAGATCAGGCAAGTTCAAAATGTCTTGATATAGTCATTTCTATAGAGGTGGTAAAAAAGCCACATCAAACAAAAGCTGCTTTACAATGGTAGGTTAGGTAGCAAAAATAATTCAACCCGTCTAAATTGATTTTATTTGTTTTAAAGTGCCGTTCATGTCTACTTATCTGCATTTATGGAGAAGCTAATACATAAAATCAGTTCTTTAGTTTTGTTTATGGGTGAGGAGTTCAAAACAGAATGTAGGAGAGCTGAAGTTGTGACAGACCACTCATTTTTCTTTTGCTGATTTTGCCTGTCTAAATATTGATGACTTCAGGAAGTTGCTCCTGAGCATACAGTGAAGTTAGATAGGGTTGGTGCCGACATTCCAATCGTGAGAAGACACGGAAGCAGTTTTCGCCGCTTGACCTTAATAGGATCGGATGGCTCACAACGGCATTTTATTGTTCAAACATCGCTTACTCCTAACGCTAGGAGTGACGAGCGCATGTTGCAGCTTTTCCGTGTGATGAACCAGATGTTTGATAAGCATAAAGAATCAAGAAGACGACACATATCAATCCACACGCCAACCATTATACCTGTTTGGTCCCAGGTACATCATCTTTTTGTTATGAAAACTTATTGTCTCTGTTTATGCGTAACCTCGGAGTTGCAAAATGGCATGCATGTGGTATGTTGATTCTGGTTTGCAGTTGCAGGCCATGTATTTATAATTTAACGATCACATTATTCCTTTTGTTGATGCATTCAAATGTTTACTGGTACAGGTTCGCATGGTGGAAGATGACTTAATGTATAGCACATTCCTTGAGGTGTATGAAAATCATTGTGCAAGAAATGACCGAGAGGCAGATCTCCCAATAACACATTTTAAGGAGCAACTTAATCAAGCTATATCTGGTCAGATTTCCTCTGAAGCCATCATAGACCTCCGTCTTCAGACTTACACTGAAATCACCAAAACATATGTCTCCGAGGGCATCTTGTCTCATTACATGTACAAAACCCTGCTCAGTGGCAATGACTTGTGGGCTTTCAAAAAACAATTTGCTATTCAAATGGCCCTCTCGAATTTAGTGTCTTACATGCTGCAAATTGGGGGAAGGTCACCAAACAAAATTCTATTTGCCAAAAACACTGGGAAAATCTTTCAGACAGACTTTCATCCTGCATATGATGCGAATGGAATCATTGAGTTTAACGAACCAGTGCCTTTCCGGTTGACGAGGAATCTGCTTTCTTTTTTTTCTCATTTCGGAGTTGAAGGGCTCATTGTATCTGCAATGTGCGCTGCAGCCCAGGCTGTGGTTTCTCCTAAGGCGAGTTAAATCCCCCTTTGTTACAAAACCCCGACCCATGTATTGTCTTGAGCAGGGAACTAAAGTCTGTTTTTCCTCTTATAACTTGCAGCAAACCCAGCATCTATGGCACCACTTGGCCATGTTTTTCCGAGATGAGCTACTCTCTTGGTCCTGGAAGAGACCAGGTATGCCCATGGGTTCCATTGCAGGTGGTACCTTAAACCCCATTGAATTCAAAAATAAAATCACTGCCAACGTTGACAATGTGGTCGGGCGTGTGACTACAATATCTCCACAGTACTACACTGAAGAGGTTATTTCTACTTATCCTAGGTCTCATGACAGTGACAGTTGCTTATTTCTCTGCTTTGATACACATATTCTGAACAAAATATTATGAAACCAGGAGGAGAATGCTATGGAGCCACCACAGTCGGTGCAGAGGGGCGTGACCGAGTTGGTTGAATCAGCATTGAGTCCGAGGAACCTATGCATGATGGATCCGACATGGCACCCCTGGTTTTAGGCGTAAATACATGTACATTACTGAAGTTTTGAAGATATCATAGGTAATCACTCTTCCAGATATTGCATCAGTTAACTCTGTTTAAGTTCCTTACATGGCAAAGCTTTGATCGCCATTGTAGCCTGCAATGGGAACACACACTTCACACTACACATTTGTTGTCATTTAATTAAAAATTTGCTTCAATCATCCCCTTGTACATGTACTCACCTAAAGTCATGTTTCTCTTCCTCATCATAATCAACACATCAGAAGGAACCAACATGCTCATTGCATGCATTAACCACAAAGATTGATGTTATAAGTCTACGTTGTCTCATTTATTCTTTGTGATAATCTCATCTTGTAAAGTACCACGATCTGAAGTTTACTACATGGAAACAGATCAAATAAAAACCATGGTTATAAATTAAAATTAAAAATCTAATGACATATTACCACGTGTATACTTAGATCAATCGTAATTCGGATCGTTTTTTGTGAAAAAAAATAAATTAAAATGAACTTATTTAAAAATACATAACAGATGCGAGGGTATAATCGTCTTAAAAAATTATATAGTAATATCCAGACTTAACTTAACTCTGTACATTACCATTTTAAGTCTATATATTACCATTTTAAGTCGGACATTACAAGTAATATCCAGACAACTTAAGTCTAGATATTGCAATCTAAAGCTGTTTTAAGTCTGTACATTATCATTTAAGGCTGGACATCGCCAATTTAAGTCTTTACATTACTTATATAAGTATGGATATTGCTGTTTAAGTCTGGATATTACTGTTTTAAGTCTGGATAATATGTCTGTCATTCCAAGTTAAGTCTGATCATTCAAATTTAAGTCTGATCATTCCAAGTTAAGTTTTATTATTATGTCTGATCATTCCAAGTTAAGTGTGATCATTGCAAGTTAAGTCTGATCATTTCAAGTCTAATCATTCCAATTTAAGTTTGATTTGAAGAATCCCTCTTAAACAACCCGAGCCTCGGACACTCTAGCAATTGCTAACTAGGTCTCCCCCTAGATCTGAGCCTCACCTCCGATTCCACCATGATGATCCTCTACGAGAATCACCGCCTTCTCCCGAATGCGCAAAAGAACACCAGTGCGTGTAGCGTCAATGGTGTTCTACGATCAGTCTGTTGAGCACTAGAACAGACTGAATCCGAGCGCCGTGAGTAATCAGTGACGATTAGTTCACCGGCCGTTTGCCTCCTCCTCCCTTCAGTGAGTATGAGCGTGTATTATTTATCCGTAAGTGCTGACTAATACCGAAGCAATAACTTCCCTTATATAGTGCGGTAGAAACCCTAAATCGAATAGGATTCCTAATCTTAACCGCCTATATCTTTAGGAAACCTTTCCTAATCTTTTAGGAAATCTTTCCTAAATCCTTACGCATATCTTCTTGTAGATAATCCTTCAAATATCTTCAACTCCGTTTAAGAAACCTTCGATTATCTTCTTTGCTAAGTTGTCTTCAAGCGCAAGCAATCTCTCAATCGATTCTTTAGATATCTTCGATATACATCTTAGAACCGACTTGTCAAATCCACTCAAGAAAATATCTGCAGCGTCTAAGTTGTGCTACGTCGGTTGAAACAAGTTTCCTAATCTGAAATAGGAAACTTCCAACTTCTGTCCTTCCACCTGCAACCGCCTTGATTTCCAACGGTCGACTGTGTTTCCTAATATGAATTATGAAACATTCCATCTGCTTCAACTTGTTACAGACATTTGTCTCTTCTATTCTTGAACAACAGTTTGAACAACTATACTAAGTTTTGTCAAACTACATGCCAATAAACTAACAGATACTATCGGTGCCTCTAGGGATCTTTCTCTGTTTGACTCAAATTATGAAATGAAGATTTCCAGTGAATTAAACAGTTGAAAGTATGCCCTCTTCTGAAAGTATTTTCTCGGTAAAAAATAATCTTTTTATGCTTTGGTTGTTGTTGTCATGCAAACATGCTCATCGATTTCTCTTTTTGAGCTACTTACAGGCGTGTAAATATGCCAAAACTGTTGTGGCCTGTGGGTCAGGGAGGGGCAAGAAAAGAAAAGACACTGATGCAAGCTTAAAGGTTCCTATCCTATTCAGGATCAGCTAATGACCAAATGAGTGGAATTTTAAAAAAATTAAGTAATTATAAACTGTGTTAATTTATATTTGTATTTTAGTTCAAAAGTATAAGTGAACTGAAAATTAAGAAAGTTTGTATTGATTTGAAATGAAGTGATAGTCCAAATTATATTTTTTTAATTGGTTTTGGATCAAATAAAAACTACATTTAAATATAAAAAACTATAAATTACTTAAGAATTCGACATGTGTCACTCTTGACCAATCACAATTCACGGCGCTTTTTGTAAATAAATAAAAATAAAAATATACTTATTTAAAAATACATAGCGAATGTATAAACGTCCTAAAAAAATAACGTCGTTAACGGCATATACCTCTGATGCTTCAAACAAGTGTCGGGAACAGACTAAAAATCTGATGTACACGAGCTATACGTCATTGCGTAGCTAACTCAAAGCTATACAACTCTCTAGTTCATACCAAGAGCAGTAAAGGTTTACAAGGTCGAAACACGAGTCAAAGTGAGCGCAGCTACATAATTCGTAGCGGGTTACACTGATGTCTGCCTTCCGCAAGTTTTTCGACCTTTTAAATGACCTCACCTGCTCTCGGTGTGAACTAGAAGTTTTAGAGCATCGAGTTAGCTACGCAACGACATATAGCTTGCTCTATCGGATTTTTCATTTGCTCATAGCACTCAATTGAAACAACAAAGGTCTAATACGCCATTTGTGGTACCAATTAGTTTGAACATTTATGCATTAAGTCTGAACATTAGGCTTTCACTCGTGTTTCGATCTTCTAAACAACCTCGTTTGCTCTTGGTGTGAACTATAGAGTTTGTAGAATTTTGAGTTAGCTACGCAACAATATATAGCTTGCCTCTATCAGATTTTTCATTTGCTCCCAGGTCTCAATTGAAACAATAAAGGTCTAATATTTCATTTGTGGTGCCAATTAAGTCTGAACATTTATGCATTAAGTCTGAACATTAAGCTTTCACTCATGTTTTGACCTTCTAAACGACATCGTCTGCTCTCGATATGAACTAAAGAGTTGTAGAGTTTTGAGTTAGCTACGCAACAATATATAGCTTGCCTCTATCAGATTTTTTATTTTCTCTCAGCGCTCAATTGAAACAAAAAAGGTCTAATATATCTTTTGTGGTGTCAATTAAGTCTTAACATTTATGCATTAAGTCTTAACATTAAGCTTTTTGTGTTTTAACCTTCTAAATGACCTCGTCTGCTCTCGGTGTGAACTAAAGAGTTGTAGAGCTTTGAGTTAGCTACACAACGATATATACTTGCCTCTATAGAATGTTTCATTTGCATCCAGCACTCAATTGAAACAACAAAGGTCTTATATGCAATTTGTGGTGTCATTTAAGTTTGAACATTTATGCATTAAGTTTGAACATTAAGCTTTCACTCGTGTTTCGACCTTTTAAACGATCTCGTCTGCTCTCGGTGTGAAATAGAGCGTTGTAGGGCTTTGAGTTATCTATGCATCGATATATAGCTCGCCTCCATCAAAAATTTTCATTTATCCCCCGCACTCTTTTAAAGGAGTGAAAGTCTAAATTGAATTAATTTTAATTTTAAAAAACTGAAAAGACTGTATTACCCCCTGAGGTTTAAATTATAAAAAATTAAAAGTTTGGATACGTATCAAATTTATAGAGATTTTAGTTTATATTTTAAAATTGTGTCCGGATCAAATACAAACCAATATTATAAATAAAAACTACAAACCCATAAAAAATTGACACGTGTCAAAATCGACCAATCAGAATTAATTTCGACCGGGGTTCTTTTTGTAAATAAAAAAAACACACGCGGATGCATTTAAAAATACATAAAAGACATTATGGGTATAATCGTCCAAAAATTGCTACAGTAATGCTCAGACTTAAGAAAACAATGTTCAGACTTAAATCAGTAATGAAAATACTTGAAAAAACAATGTTCAGACTTAAAAAATCAATGTTCAGACTTACAAAAATAATTATGCGATTAAACCATTAATGATCAGACTTAAAAAAACAATGTTCAGACTTAAAAAAACAATGTTCAGACTTAAACCAGTAATGACAATACTTGAAAAAACAATGTTCAGACTTAAAAAACAATGTTCAGACTTAAACCAGTAATGACAATACTTGAAAAAACAATGTTCAGACTTAAACCAGTAATGACAATACTTGAAAAAACAATGTTCAGACTTAAAAAACAATGTTCAGACTTAAAAAAATAATAATGAGACTTAAACCATTAACGATCAGACTTAAATAACAATGTTCAGACTTAAAAAACAATGTTCAGACTTAAACAAGTAATGACAATACTTGAAAAAACAATGTTCAGACTTAAAAAAACAATGTTCAGACTTAAAAAAATAATAATGAGACTTAAACCAGTAATGACAATACTTGAAAAAATAATGTTCAGACTTAAAAAACAATGTTCAGACTTAAACCAGTAATGACAATACTTGAAAAAACAATGTTCAGACTTAAAAAAACAATGTTCAGACTTAAAAAAAAAATACTGAGACTTAAACCATTAACGATCAGACTTAAATAACAATGTTCAGACTTAAATAACAATGTTCAGACTTAAACCAGTAATGACAATACTTAAAAAAACAATGTTCAGACTTAAAAAATCAATGTTCAGACTTAAAAAAATAATAATGCGATTAAACCATTAATGATCAGACTTAAAGATGGTAATGATCAGACTTAAAGATGGTAATGATCAGACTTAAAGATGATAATGGTCAGACTTACAATTTACTACAATACGATTCTAAAATTTGATGTTTATGCGCTTGTATGAGAATTTGATGAAAGCCTAGTGTTTTTTGGGTGGAAACGGCATTCTGAGCAGAACTCATAGCTGTGCTATGAGCTCGGCGTTTTTAGGGCAAATTCGATCATCTGGAGGGTCAAATTCGCGTTTAAATCTTTTTTTTTCTTTTTTTTAAAAAAGATTATTGGATTTTCATTCTGTTTTTAAGTCTGATCATTGCTGTTTTTAAGTCTGATCATTGCTGTTTGTAAGTCTGATCGTTGCTTGTTTCTTTTCTGTTTTTAAGTCTGATCATTGCTGTTTTTTAAGTCTGATCATTGGCTTTTTTTAAGTCTGATCATTACCAACTCAAAGTCTGACCATTGCTTCTTTTTAAGTCTGAACATTGGCTATTAAGTCTGACCATTGCTTCTTTTTAAGTCTGAACATTGGCTATTAAGTCTGACCATTGCTTCTTTTTAAGTCTGAACATTGGCTATTTTTAAGTCTGATCATTAAGTCTTTCAAGTCTGACCATTGCTTCTTTTTAAGTCTGAACATTACCATTTTTAAGTCTGATCATTGAGTATTTTTAGTCTGATCATTGGATATTTTTAAGTCTGATCATCAAGTCTTTTAAGTCTGAACATTTAGTAATTTAATCTCTTACGTCTGAACATTTATTAATTTAAGTCTGATCATTTAGTAATTTATGCCTGAACATTTAGTAATTTAATCTCTTAAGTCTGAGCATTTAATATGTTAAGTCTGAGCATTTAGTAATTTAAGTCTAAACATTTAGTAATTTAATCTCTTAAGTCTGAACATTTAATCTCTTAAGTCTGAACATTTAATCTCTTTAGTCTGAACATTTAATCTCTTAAGTCTGAACATTAAGTAATTTAATCTCTTAAGTCTGAACATTTAATCTCTTAATTCTGAACATTTAGTAATTTAATCTCTTAAGTCTGACCATTGCTTCTTTTTAAGTCTGAACATTACCATTTTTAAGTCTGATCATTGAGTATTTTTAGTCTGATCATTGGCTATTTTTAAGTCTAAACATTAAGTTTTTAAGTCTGATCATTGCTTTTTTTTAAGTCTGAACATCACCATTTTAAGTCTGAACATTAAGTATTTTTAGTATGATCATTACCTATTTTTAAGTCTGAACATTACCATTTTAAGTCTGATCATTGCTTTTTTTTAAGTATGAACATTAGCATTTTAAGTCTGAACATTAAGTATTTTTAAGTCTGATCATTGCTTTTTTTTTTAAGTCTGAACATCACCATTTTAAGTCTGAACATTAAGTATTTTTAGTATGATCATTGCCTATTTTTAAGTCTGAACAATACCATTTTAAGTCTGATCATTGCTTTTTTTTAAGTCTGAACATCACCATTTTAAGTCTGAACATTAAGTATTTTTAGTATGATCATTGCCTATTTTTAAGTCTGAACATTGCCTATTTTTAAGTCTGAACATTACCATTTTAAGTCTGATCATTGCTTTTTTTTAAGTCTAAACATTAGCATTTTAAGTCTGAACATTAGTATTTTAAGTCTGATTATTAAGTATTTTTAAGTCTGAACATTAGTATTTTAAGTCTGAACACTAACAACTATTGGACTAAATTGAAAATAACATTATTATGTTTTATACCCATCCGTGTGGAATGACTATTATACCCCTCCGTGTTTTCTCCGGGATGTCGACTCAAATGGAACACGTGTCGGCTTAATAAACGGTTTGTAATTTTTATTTATAAAGCGGTTTGTACGTGAACCGCATAATTAAAAGTTTGTAATTTTCCCAAAAGAAAAAGATAACAAAAGAAAGAAAGTAGAATACAGAAAAGCAATTATCATCTCTTGTTTCATCCACCCTGTCCCAAACTTTTCAAAAAAAAAAAAAAAAAAACCTCAAAATCCCCGATAGCCATCATCACCTTCTCCGCTCCTTCTTCATCCTCGTAATCACAGCACAAGCCACATCTTCAAAAAACATTCTCTCCTTTTTCTTTCTTCTTAAATTTCACATTTCTGTTTTTTTTTTGCATCGGGAAAAATCCAGCCACCAGTTTCATCAAATTCACGCAATTTGAATTTGAATGGTGGCATCGTCCTCCGGCAGGAGCCCTACTATTCTGAAATTTCAAAATGGGCATCTGCTTCTCCGCCACAAAAGTCAGCGGCTCCAACAGCAACAACGCAACAACAACAACAACAACAACAACGGCGACCTCCGTTCACCAGCAGCAGCAGCAGCAGAAGGAATCGACCAAGCCGGTGGCGCAGGATGCGTCGAGTCATAAAAATCGGCCGGAGAGGAGTTCGCAGCAGCTGAAGGTCAAGGACAGGAGGAGATACAGCGGGGCGATTCCGTTCGGGAAACGGACGGATTTTGGGTATTTGAAGGATTTTGAACGGAGGTATACGATTGGGAAGCTGCTAGGGCATGGACAGTTTGGGTATACATATGTTGCTACTTATAAGGATAGCCAGGAACAAGTTGCTGTCAAGAGAATTGACAAGAACAAGGTGCCTACAATGTTTTCATTTCTTGAATTTTCATATGAAAATGCATGTTTTTGTGTCGGTTTTTTGAACAAAACTTGATTGCCAAGAAATGTAGTTTTGGATTGGATGTAGACTGTTGAGTATATAATAGTTGATGATAATGTGTTACCACCTCATCAATTGTTCCATTTTTTTTTTGTTGAAAAAAATCACTACTATTTGAAGTTTGCGAGCTTAAGTTTTGATTTGTTGGGAGTCTTATTTGATACTATGTGTTGTACTTTGCAGATGATTCTTCCCATAGCGGTTGAAGATGTGAAGAGAGAGGTCAGGATATTACGCGAGCTCACTGGCCACGAGAATGTTGTTCAATTCTATAATGCATTTGAAGATGAGAATTATGTCTACATCGTCATGGAGTATGTTTCTTGATTGGAGATTCCATTTGGACTTTTGAAACTCAAGGTAACTAATATAATTATGTTTTTGAATGCTAACATATTGTTTTCTGTTATTAGGTTATGTGAAGGTGGAGAATTGTTGGATCGGATATTGGCCAAGTACGTTGCGTAATTTGAATATGATCGTAGGAGGAACTAATAGCGAATTCTCTTAAAGTTTTTTTTCTTTTCATGGTAGTTCTCATCACCCATTGTTATTATTGAGCAGAAAGGATAGCCGTTATACTGAGAAAGATGCAGCAGTCGTTGTGAGACAAATGCTTAAAGTTGCAGCTGAGTGCCACTTGCACGGTTTGGTACACCGTGACATGAAACCTGAGGTTGAATCGAGTTCATTAATACATAACTTTTGTACAATTTATGTAAACTGATCAATTGTTTGACGACGATTATCAAATTGCAGAACTTCCTTTTGAAATCTACCAGCGAAGATTCACCTCTCAAGGCCACGGATTTTGGTTTGTCAGATTTTATAAAGCCAGGTATGTCATAAAGCTTCCCTTCAGTTTCTTCATAAAATCAGGAATCGAACTATATATGCGTCAGGTTTTATCTGCACGTTTTAATTTCACTGATAATATCAAAGTCTTGCAGACTTATTTATTTGAACAAAATTAAGGAGTTACCGTCTTTTTGTTGCTGCACACGACAGGAAAGAAGTTTCAGGATATTGTTGGTAGTGCGTACTATGTTGCTCCTGAAGTATTAAAACGCAAGTCAGGACCCGAGTCCGATGTCTGGAGTATCGGTGTCATTACATATATACTTCTTTGCGGAAGACGTCCTTTCTGGGACAAGACTGAGGACGGCATATTTAAGGAGGTGCTGTACATACTTATTTATAAGCCTAGTATAATGTTTATCAGTCGGCTCGGCTGTTTAACCTCTAGTTCCTCGGCTCTAAGTATCATAAGTTATCACAGGTCCTAAGGAACAAACCTGACTTCCGCCGTAAACCGTGGCCAAGTATAAGCAATAGCGCCAAGGATTTCGTCAAGAAATTATTGGTGAAAGACCCACGAGCGCGGCTTACCGCAGCTCAAGCCCTATGTATGTTATCAAGTTTTCTCAAAATGTTGATTTTACAGATCAATAGTAGTAGCCTCCCAGAAGCATATAAAAATAAATAGATACATAGCCATTAAAAGTAACTCTTAATTAATGTTTACACGTATTTGATCCTATTTCTAACCTCTTTAAACCTTTCCAGCACATCCATGGGTCAGAGAAGGAGGAGATGCATCAGAAATACCCGTCGATATATCAGTTCTGAACAACATGCGACAATTTGTGAAATATAGCCGTCTTAAACAATTCGCACTGCGGGTAAAAAGTTTCTTCAATAATATGCATACTTTATCTTAATTGGCTCACAGTATAATACTTATTCAATTCTTGTTTATCAGGCACTTGCCAGCACTCTCGATGAGGAAGAGCTAGCCGACCTTCGAGATCAATTTGACGCTATTGACGTGGATAAAAATGGTGTAATCAGTCTGGAGGAAATGAGACAGGTTTCAAACATCTCACCTTTGCACTTTGGTCCCTTTTAGTTTCCTTTTCCTTGATAAAAAAATTTAATAGCACATGCTACATTTCTGTTCCATCTTTACAGGCCCTTGCTAAAGATATACCTTTTAAGTTGAAAGAAACACGTGTAAAAGAGATTCTTCAAGCGGTAAGCGTCATTCCATTGTGACAGATATCGTCGATCGCATTGAATGAATTCCTGAAATTATCTTCTTTTCAGCAACTTGCGAGTTTCTTATATCATAGCTAATGGATTACTTGAGCAGATAGATAGCAACACAGACGGGATGGTGGATTTCAGTGAGTTTGTCGCAGCTACGTTACACGTACATCAAATGGAAGAACACAACTCTGAGATGTGGCAGCAGCGGTCAAAGGCTGCTTTTGAGAAATTCGACTTGGATAAAGATGGTTTCATTACTCCAGAAGAACTTAAGCAGGTGAGAGTCGCATTTCGATCATTCTAAAACTTTTATCGAATTCTGACACGTTATAAAATTGCAGCAAATGGGATTAAAAGGTTCCTTGAACCCACTACTAGAGGAGGCGGACATTGACAGAGATGGCAAAATCAGCCTACCAGAATTTCGTAGGCTATTGAGAACTGCTAGTATCGGTTCGAAAAACATGTCCAGCCCTCCCATTACTCGGAGCTCCCATAGATAATAACCAAGCATTTTTCGCAAACCTCCAAAAGCATCAGTTTTTTCTCGCCCATGGATTGCCACGATTATTGCGTAAGTGATGACTTGAGCTGATTCACACGTATCTATGAAAAGAAAATTCATAAAGAGTATACATACATTGATACTACAAAGATGTAGAAAATACAAATTCATGTAAACTCTTACATGTTTGCAAAGAAATGTGTCTTTATATAGAATTTAGAGTTCCCTTGAAAGTGGATCAAATTCTCCACAAAAGCTAAACACAGTCATGATAAATCTACACAATTTTACTAGAAGAAATATTTAGAAGTTTACAAAATTACAACAGTATAAGTTACATTGATCCTTAGCTAAATGAGATATGATTGTGTCGAAAACATGCTATGTAATGGCCTTACCTTTTTTGGTTTATAGGCACACAAATTATACTGAGTAAACCATAAAAAGAACTCCACTTGCTGCAAAGCAACACCCCACACGCATACCACCAGTATGCATTTACTCCGTCGAGGTGATGACACGAGCACTCGTGTGAAAATTCATGTTCTCGCATTCCCAATCACAATAGGCATCAAATTCCTAGCGCTTGAGCACCATCAATTCATCAATACGAGTTATGGTATTTTAGGTATATAGGGTGGGAAATGAATTGCATTGTCATTTGTTCAGCTTTGGGGTATCACTTACACTATGAGAGGAGCTGTCTTGAAGTTCCTGAAATGAAGAACATCTGCTAGAAGAAGATCCAACGGCCACACCGACACTGTCTTCCATACTTTGAGGTTGCTTGCCTTTCTTTTCTTCTGACATCACCTGAACAATTACAGCAACAAAAAATAGTTATTAATGCGCAACATGACCAATGAAGATCCAAGAAACTACTGCCGTTGACGAAAACCTGCTGAGTAGAAGATCCAGGCATCTTAAGTTCAAGTTCCGTTGCCACATCATTGGAAACATCAGACTCCCTGAAACGATTGCCATTTTGATATTCTGATGATTTTCTCTTAGGGTGTCTTTGACTTGAATTTTGGGAACCAGATGCATAGTTTAAAGAAACTTGTTCCATCCGAGTTGCTGGGGCAGGAGGATAAGGCATATATGTTGATGAGGGTGTTGAAGCGATGCCAGGATTCTGATTGGCAAAGAAAGGAAAAGGTTGTAGTGTTGGGTGCATTGCGATGGGGCTAGGGCGGACAGGTAAAGGATAAGGGTACGGATATGGAGAAGTCAGTACAACCGATGGGTCCATAGAAGTCCAAGGAAACATAACCCCAACCCTTTGTTGATATTGGAGGTTAAGATTATCGATTTCTGCTTTCAGCGACACCTTCTCTTCCCTGAGTTCGTGTTTCTCCTGCGCTAGCTGTCCTATCAAAAAAACGTTTAGTGACAAAATGATACACAATAGCAGCCAAACCACATATAGTTGAAGTGACAGTACCTCTCGTGACTCTTCAGAAAGCGCTGCATACTCGGCCTTCAGTCTGCTGACTTCTGTTGTCAAGTCTTTCAGCTCTTGGATCGTATCAGTAAGAATAGTCCCTTTGTCATTTTTTGGCCTCTCCGCATCTGAAAATAGAACAGACATTGATTGTCGAAACCATACAGCTCTCAAAATTCAAAATGCAATACTCAACAGTACTTTCACAACTACGACAACTCATTATACCGTAAAATCGATACGTCCCTATTATATACATCGCGTGACTCTACAGAGGAAAAATTATACGAAGAAGCCATGACCGCCTTACCAAGTGTGTTCCCCAACTCAAGGAAGTGTTCATTCAGACGGTCCCTTCTCAACTTTTCACGGTCAGCCTTCTGAACTTTCCTTGGAATCTTACTCTCCATCCTACCTTTACAAAATTAAACAGTGACAAATCAAAAACTAGAAAGAAGTTCATACACGTAATAACAATTAATTATTTAATTCATAAATCATTTTTCTCCATTGATGAAGAGTGCGATTCAGAGTTGCATCACACACCAGCAACAACAAAAAGCAAAGAAGTAGCAGCATATAACTCGAAACAATTCACAACAACGTCGAACAAAACAAGTAAGATTTCACAAAAAATCGATGAAAAGATTATTAAGTTTACTAGGGTTACCAGGGCCGTGGGATCTGTGAATAAACAGGCACGAGGAGGGGGCTGAAGAAGCTGGATCAGGAGAGGAAGATCAACATGATGAAAATCAGACTTTGGGTAAGTTGAGAAAAAATCGAGGGAGGGAGAAAAATATCGATCTGGTGGAGGTCTTATGATATTATTATTCATCCTCAGACTTGAGACTCACAGAGACAACGACAGGGGGCATAAGCTCGTGCCAGCCACGAGCTGTCGTCACTCTGTACCGTTTTTATTTTTCTTCATGAAAGTCACTCGTACAATTTATTGTATATATTTTTCATCTTATTTTTAAGCATTAAATTCGCATTTAAGGATAAATTCGTCATTTGTGCATTGCGAAATATTTTTTAAGATCGAGAACAAAAAAACCTATCCAAACGCAGCAGCCGCCCATCTTTCTTCTCCAACTGACTTTCTTTGATTCTTTCCCTCATCGGATAATCTCATGGACTCCGGCCAACATTTACATATCTACCGCAGTCGCTTCGTGTAATGACGGCTTCGCTGGCCACAGTGTCGCCGGTACCATCGCCCTCCATCAGCGGAATACAAGCTGCCAAGGTGCCTTGCAAATGATCTCGTGATTTTCTAGGAAGCATTGTGCATGATTCAGACGCATTCGCTTTCATTGGTTTTGACATGATCGGATCGTCGATTCAGAACCTCAGTCCGTTGCCTTCTTCGCTATGCCAACACTAACCTCGGTCAGTCCAGTAATAATCAACTGCAGCAACGATTTGATCGCTGCGTTCATCCATGCTTCCGACTAAGAATTGAGCAAGATGTCAGATCCGGGTTCATTGTCATCATCATCCAGCCGTCGAGCACCGCTGTCAAACATCGGCGAGAGAATCCGCATGTCTTCCGACAAAATTGCGTAGTTTTCTAGTTAAAATGTGTAGTTTTATGTTTAAAATTCGTAGCTTTCTAGTTAAAATATGAAGCTTTCTGTTAAAAAATTTTCCAATGGCTGTACATTTATAATGCATAGCATTCTGTTTAAAATCTGTAGCAGTCATAGTGACTGTTACAAATTTTGTTTGTAATTGCTACGCATTTTAGTTCGAAAGCACTTTAAATTCGTAGCTTTTGTTTAACATTCGTATCTTTCTATTTATAATGCGTATCTTTCTATTTATAATGCGTAGCTTTCTGTTTATATGCATAGCTTTCTGTTTGTAACAAGGCTACAAATGTTATATATAAGGCTACCAATTTTATGAGTACAGTAGTTGTATACAAGATAAATTGAGGGCCGTTCGATATTAGATCGGACGGTTATACATAATTCTTATTTATCATGAGAATTATTACTTTTCATATGATCCTTAGTCTAAATATATGTCGCATGTTTTTTTTGATAGTAATTATATGTCGAATGTTTAAATATTCAAAATCGCATTATTTTCTTATTCAATAAATCTATTTGAAACATCAAATGTAATTCCAAAATAGGTTCCATATCCACCCACAGAGGTGGTGACATGTTGGTTAAGAAGTCCGTCAAGGACCTGTGGTCATCAATTTTCCTCACAATTTTGTGAGATTTTCTTCCTTTTCTTATGACTAGCGATTCAGAAGTAGATGATTTCGGATGTAATGTTCTGAATTGTTGTACTTAGTATCATAAAAAAAAAAATCCTTATCCCATATTAAATCAAACCACTTGATTTGATCGTTGTATTGGTGATTGGCTAAATCGAACCGAGCCGAACCAACCCTTTCCACCCAGGCCAAGTGCAGTGCTGAAGGAAGCAGAAATTCTGCGGGCAGATTTTGGATTCAGAATCTCGAGGCGTAAGCGCAAGGGAGTGATGTCGCGCAAGACGTAGCAGAGTGAATTGGAGAAGATGAAGATAGTTACTTACAATGTAAATGGCTTGAGGCCGCGCATCGCACCTCACGGCTCGCTCATCAAACTTCTCGAGTCGCTCGATGCCGACATCATCTGCTTTCAGGTCCATGTCAGACGACTCTCTACTTGTGGCGGCAATCGATTTGATTTTTCATTTTATGTGATTTTGATGGTGCAGGAGACGAAATTGTCACGGCACGAACTTACAGCGGATTTGGTGATGGCGAATGGTTATGAGTCGTTTTTTTCTTGTACTCGTACCTCCGGCCCTGGCCGCGTAGGCTACTCTGGTCAGCTGCTCTTTTGTTTTCGGTTTTATCTGAATGGGAATTGGCATTATAATTAACAATCTTCATTTTAGGGTTTCAGTTAAGCTCTAATCTTTCTTCTTCTTTTTTGTCTGGCCAAAAATTAAGTTCACAGTTAAAAACTAAACTGAGCAGGTGTGATACATATGTTAATAGTATTAGTGGTAAACACAATAGAGTTGAAATTTTTTGTCAAAATAATTTTGGTTGGGTTGCACATTAGAAAATCAGGTTTTAGGTAAACCGATACATACTTGCATAAAACCAGGAATTCAGAAATTGACATCCTTTTCCCAGGTGTTGCCACATTTTGCCGGACGAAATCTGCATTTTCAAGTACTGAAGTTGCCTTGCCCGTTGAGGCAGAGGAAGGGTTTACGGGTTTAGTTCAAAGCTGCCGCGGAAATGGATCTAACATCGGTAAAGCTTCAGCTGTACAGGAAGGCCTTGAGGAGTTTAGTCAAGATGAACTTCTTAAGGTTGATAGTGAGGGGCGCTGTGTAGTTACAGATCATGGCCATTTCGGTGAGCTGATGTAATTTTTCATTGTAGCTACGCATTTGAGGAGTCAGTTTGCCTTTACATGACTCTGCTATTGTTTATGCTCAAATGATATCAAGATGTCTGAAACTCATCTGAGTCTGGTGATATGTTTAACTTTTTCCAGTTCTTTTTAATCTATACGGGCCTCGTGCTGGATGTGATGATACAGAGAGGATTCAGTTTAAAATGACATTTTACAAGGTTTTGCAGGTAAGTTATCTTCTTTCATTGATATCTTAGTGCTGCATGAGAAAATGCATTTTTTGGCTGTATTCTGTGCTTATTGTAACTCTTCAAATTTTGATGCCGCTTGTGTTATTGGTTTTCTTCTTCAAGTTATTCTTAACTTTTGTCAGTGATAAAAAAATTGTTGTAGAAAAGATGGGAGGTCCTTTCACGCCATGGTAGAAAAATTATTGTAGTGGGAGATCTCAATATTGCTCCTGCCGCCATAGACAGATGTGAAGCAGACCCAGATTTTGAGAAAAATGAGTATGTTGCTTGATTCTTACACATTTTTCTGGAGCTCCATAAGGCTTATCCTAAGCGCTGTGCTTGATCATTAGTTGTTTTATTATGTGTGCACGCTAGTTACCTGTTATCCCAATGTTGTTCAGATTCAGAAAATGGCTAAGATCTTTGTTTGTGGAAAATGGAGGCTCTTTCTATGACGTGTTCAGATCAAAGCATCCTGATAGGTTGGTGGAAATTGGTACTTATATAGTATACTTTGTGATGTAATGGTGGTGTTTTTTCAGTAGATCTTCGAATATATGCAAACTGAAGTGTGTCAATGATGCGAAAATCCTATATGCTGTTTTCCGAATTGATATGCTGTTTATAATTCAAGGTTTTTGTTCACAACCACATAATGACTAATCAAATGTTTGTGTGTTGTGACACAGGCGAGAAGCTTATACTTGTTGGTCACAAAGTACTGGTGCAGAAGAATTCAATTATGGATCAAGGATCGATCATATCCTAATCAGTGGAACATGTTTACATCAAGGAATTAACCAGGAAGGTCATGATTTTCTGAGTTGCCATGTTCAAGAATGTGACATAATGACACAGTTCAAAAGATGGAAACCTGGAGTGTCACCAAGGTAAATATGAACAAAGAGGTGTTCTAGAACTGAACAAATCTTGTACTCTTACTCTTAGCCTTTATGTAAATGCTTGTTTATCAAACGCTAAATTACACATGCTAAAGAATTAAACGGATGCTGTAACACCCATAATGATATTGTCTTCGCCCTTCTCCTTTGTATGAACCAAGAAGATGGTTGCCCCTTTCAGGTGGAGAGGAGGGAGAAACACTAAGTTGGAAGGATCAGATCATGCTCCTGTGTTTATGAAGTTGATGGAGATCCCTGAAATATCTTGTCATAACACTCCACGTCTGTCTTCCAGATATGTTCCTGGGGTCCGTGGGCTTCAGCAAACGATTGGTATTTGAATCCTTTCATCCTAGCATTTATCCTTCACTTTTTAGACTCGTGGAGGCCATTCTAAATATTTATCAATGTTTACTGTAATCCGTACCGAAGATTGCTACAACTATTATTTTTGCTATTTCATTAGAAGTGTATTTTTCGAAATTAACATCCTTGTGTCTACAGTGCTGCTTTCTTTTCTCTTTCTTTTCCTTTTTGTTCTTTTTTCGTATAAAGGAGTTTATTTATCCTGCATTTCTCATTGATAAAATCTTGTACATCATCTGCACAAGTATATTGACCATCTGTTTAATGAAACTGATTGGTCTTATACAGTATCATCTTTGCTAAAGAGACGAATAACTGATGAAGCCAAGGATAAGAAGCCTCTGCTCTCAACGTCAGAAGAAACTTCTACAATGTGCATATCTGCCGAGAATATACAAATTGCACAAAGCAGTGATAGTGTTACTCATACATCCATTTTAAATGCTGACAACACAGTGAGTCAAGAACTGAAAACCCTATGTCAGTCTCAGACAAGGAAACGACCACGAAGTCAGGGTATGCAATTGTCAGTCAAGTCTTTTTTCAAAAAATGCTCTAACAATGGTGAAGAAATCAGGGGCTCTGCTGAAAAAGCATGTTCTAAGGTAAACACCGAAGCATCAAATCCAGAGTCGAGTGAGACACTACCAATAGAAGATGATCTAATGAATTCTGTACAAGAACCCAACTCTTTCAATACAACATCCAATCAGGACCAAATTATGGAACGTGCTGACATGCCAGCAGAAGACCATAAAAGTGGCTCTGCCTTACTTGAGTGGCAAAGAATTCAACAAATTATGCAGAACAGCATTCCTATATGCAAAGGTCATAAGGAGCCATGTGTTCCTCGGGTGGTAAAGAAAGCAGGTCTGACTCATGGACGCAGATTCTATGTTTGCGCTCGTCCTGAGGTACTCGTTCTGCGTCCTCTATCAATGAAAGAAACAATATGCTCTGCCTGGAGTGGTGTGGTAGCACTCACTTGCCTTGACATTCTTCTTTTTCAGGGACCTTCATCTAATCCGGAAGCAAACTGTGGCTACTTCAAATGGGGATCCTCAAAATCAAAGCACAAATGATTAAGCTTTATTGGATGCTCTTTATTCACTGAACCACCACTTTAGTTTCTTGGTATAGTAAGTGTATATAATACATGCGTTAGATTAGATTCACCAAATTGCAATCACCAGCATCAACCAAGTCAGAATGAAGATCACATTAACCAACCTGGCCAATATAACTGAAACCATTCCAAATGGACAATTTTTTCGTCTAAAATGTATTTCATTCGTCTCTTTTTAATGTTTTTTTAGAGATGTCATACTAGTTACAAAATCGGAAACATATTTAAAACAGTAACAAATTGGTATTTTTCTACATAAGAGAGTGAAATTCCTAGAAAATTCTTCAATATGTGTAACTGTTTGTTGAATTTCATCAAAAAGATGAAGTGAGGTTGGTTTGGTGGTAGGCACTTACTACCTGATTCCAATGATCCCGGGTTTGAGTCACCTACTTGATTCCAATGATACCGGGTTCGAGTCACCCGGGGTAGGAGTGAAACCCAATGTTGAATGATCCCCTTTTAAAAAGAAAAAAAATAATAATGTCAAAAAGGACGATGAAATCAATCTCTCTATTTCATATGCAGTCAGCAGTATATAAAGTGAGTTTTTTTAAAACTGACCCAAATGAGTTTCGAGATTTCAAAACTGACCCACGCGAGTTTCACATTTCAAAACTGACCCATTTTTAATGAAAACCGGATCCCCAGGATCTGGTTTTCTGTTCAAACTCAACACGTGGAGTTCTCTCATTCGAACGCGCACATAACACCGGACCGGGTATTTTGAAAAACACAGAAAACCGGATCCTGGGAATCCAGTTTCATTAAAAATGGGTCAGTTTTGAAATGTGAAACTCACGTGGGTCAGTTTTGAAATCTCGAAACTCATTTGGATCGGTTTTTAAAAAAAACTCATATAAATCCCTTCAACTATTTCTCATTAGAGCAACTCCAGCGCAAGCATGTAAAAAGGCCCAATAGCTTAAATCAGCCCACATGGCATCCAGTTTAACTTACGACCTTATTTTGTCCGTCTCCAACGCTGCGTTATTTTCTGTAAAATTATACATCGGACGCTAACCGAGATTCATATTCGCTACGCAGTTAACCATCGCTATTTCTCCATCGTCTTCGACTTTGCCTCCGTTTTAGGGTTTTAGCGCGGGAATCGTCTTGGAAAGGTATAGCTACAATTGTTCTCCCATCTCTACTTAATTCCCTTCTTACAATCACATGGAGATTTCTACCGGGATGAATTCGTGAATTTGGGTTTGACAGAGTGATTGCTTATCTTTTATTATAATTTTTTGCTATGCGTCTTTCATTGGATTAATGATTGGATTTTCAAGCTTAGGGTTTGACAGAGTGTTATGATTTTTGTGTGTCTTTCATTGGATAAAAGATTGAATTTTTATATTTAGGGTTTGGTTGTGGTTGCAGATTTGTTGGCCAACAGGAGGTTCAGTTCGACAATGAATGAGCCATTCACACAATTGCTAAATGAAGGCCTATGCGAAGACAATGAAGAGATGAACTCTCAACCAAATTTGTCGCAAAAAAAGGGACGATCGAAGAACTTTACGATTGCAGAAGATATGCTGCTTATATCTGCTTGGGAAAATGTGAGTTTGGACTCAATAAAAGGTAATAATCAAACACAAACTAGTTATTGGAGTAGAATCGCAAGCTATTTTGATGAGCATAAAACATTCACGAGTGAAAGAACTCCAATAGCTTTAACTAACCGGTGGTCGAGCATACAAAAATGTGTAAGCAAGTTTCAAGGATTCTATAACCAAATAGAGGGCAGAAATCAAAGCGGAATCGGTGAAGTGGACAAGGTATGAGATTTGAATTATGTCATATTGATTGTGAATGTACAAATGGTTGATTGATAGCTATCTACATTCTAGGTACGTCAAGCTATGGAGATGTATCAAAGTTTACAAGGCAGCGCCTTTTCATTCTCGCATTGCTGGACAGAGCTACGAAACTCACCAAAATTCGCTTCAAACATGTCTAAGAAAAAGGTAAAATCATCCCCAAATGACAACCTACATACTATGGGATCTTCTCAAAGACCGTTAAATATCGATTGTGAGCAAGAGAATGAGGAAGGGTTGGAACGACCAATAGGAAGAAAAGCTGCAAAAAAAAGAAAAAGAATGGCAGATGAATCTAATACATTTTTTACTGATATGAAAGACCACATGTCTACTTTAGCCAAAAAGAGACAAGAGGAATACGAGGCTATAGCGAGGATTGAAGAGGAACATCTCGCACTAAAAAAAAAGTGACAATCAATGAAGCAAAGGAACGACGGGAGCAGCAAATATATGAAGCTTCAATCATGGCTGTCGATACAACCAATATGGAGCCTCAAATTGCTAGTTTCTAGTTTCTATGATTCATTTAACGATCCTGGTAATCCAAAGAAAGCATGCCATATCCAAAGATCATATGAGGCTACAGCTTCTAAAATAATAGTGGGTTCATGAACATGACCTGTGTACATGCCTTGCCACGCAGTTGGACAGTTCTTCCATTTCCAATGCATACAATCAATACTGCCTAACATACCTGGAAATCCTCGATTTTCAGCTACCGTCAATAGTCTAGCCAAATCCTCATTGGTCGGTCTTCTCATATATTCAGCACCAAATATTTCCACAACTCCTCTTGCAAATTTTCTGAGACTCTCTATAGCTGTGCTTTCACCGATTCTTATGTAATCATCAATAGCGTCTGCCGGAGTACCATATGCAAGCATACGAAGTGATGCTGTGATTTTTTGGAGAGGGGATAATCCAAGAACTCCAACCGCATCTACTCTTTGAGTGAAGTAAACATCATGAACTGCAAGTTCTCTTTGAATTCTTAAAAATAAAGATCGACGCATCCGAAATCTTCTACGAAAAATTGACTCTGGATATGTAGGATTTTCAGAAAAATAATCACGATAAAGTCTAGCATTACCTTCTTCTCTATCACGATTAATAACTTGCCGATTCATTGTAGAGCCACCGCGACGTGGTGGCAACCCATCACTCTGACCTTCACCATAATATTCGGTAGCAATAGCCATTACTTGTAATTCTTCATCTTCATCATTCTTCATCTTCAATTTCCACCAATTTCGTAAATTGCGTGGCATTCTGGAAGAGGAAAAATATTTGCAGAGAAGAAGAGAGTGTTGCTTTGAGGAGAACGAAATGATGATGAAGAGATAAGGTGTCAAAGTATCACCATATGAATTATTAACATTATCAATATATCTTTGTCGTTATTATTTGCTACTATTCTGTTAACAATAATGAAATTTGTGACCATTTAATTGGAAACATAGACCTCAAAATGATTTAGATGTAATTTAATCCATAAATTAGAATTATTGATAAATCTTGAAAAAAAAATACTAATATACATAATCATTTTAGATAAGCACCATTGGAGCATTATCTGATTTTGGTCATGTAGATTATACATATCCATTATTATATATATATTATAGCTAATGGTTTTACCAAACCCATTGGAGTTGCTCTTAACCCAGCAAAATTCTCAACCATCGTAGTAAAAATATATAAAATACACAATGATAAAAGAATAATGACTGAATCGATCAAAGGTTAGCCTATCACCTCAACCAGGCCAAGATGGCCTATCACCAAGGATCCAAACACCTTCCCTGATACGACCAACATGTGCCATGACTGAATCGATCAGATCCTCTGCATTTTAAATCTCCTTCAGCATAAATTGGAGCTTAATCCTCGGGTCCTCTAAACTTCTTCCTTCCTTGCCATGGACCAACTCATTTCTGTCTTTCCATCCCAGCCATAGTCCACACATCAAGCTTTTGAACTCCTCAGCCGAGCACAGTTTCGCAGACAGCCATAACCAATAACCAGTGTCTGAACATTGATTATTCCATACTGCTTCAGGTAAGTTCAGATGTTCCAACAGCCCCTACATCCACTTGCAATTCTTAAAAACATGGATCGCATTTTCTCCCATACAACCCACAGTGGCTGCAAATGTTGAAAACCATGCATCCTCTTTTTTCCAGATTGGTCCAAGTTGGCAAGCTGTCATGGAATAAAGAACACCTTAACTCTACTCGGCACCTTTAGCTTCCAAAAGTTCTTCCAAAACCTTCGAGTCACTTGCATCTGATTGCTCTGCCTCTTGTGGATATCTAAACTTTTCTATCTCTACTGCACATAAGTGTATGCTCCTCTAACTGAAAACCTTCCTGTACCGTCTCTCCTCCACCGGTATCTTGCTTCACCTTCGTCCCACTCAGCCCCATAATTAATAATTTCCCTCGCCTCTGCAATGCCTCTCCAGGCAAAGGAAGGCCTCGCACCCAACTGCGCATCAAACAAGTCTATCTCAGGGAAATATTTGGCTTCAATTTACTACAGAGTATGCAAAATGGAGTTTTATCCTCATTATTGAAATTGAAATTACTTGCTGATACTTCAAATTTAAACAGCAGTATTTAGCAACATGATATTATGCCAGCCAACATTTATCTGCAAAGTACTACTGTATTCTGCCACAGTTGAAACTCGTTAAAAATATCAACACATTCAGAAAATAAATTGTGTAATAATTCAAGAGGTTGTTCCATGCCAAGATAAACAGATCAGTTGCACCAGCAGCTTAGATAATAAAATTTAGTACATTCATTCTGACTTCTTGGAAAGACATCATATACCGACAGTTTATAAATCTGTATTTGGGTCTACATTTGATTGCAGCGACAACATCGTGCACATACTACCAAGCGCAAGAGCTACCGACATTACTAGAAAAATGTAGTCGACACATATTCGAATGAAAAGCTCCCTTAACAACTGAAAATGGGAATGTTAGTGGCAGTCCACAATCTGTAAGGTGAACAACTTTGGGATATATATCCTACTAAATATGGGAAGTTAAATTAAATAGTGCAAAAGAGTTGTTGGGAACTTGTTTAGGGCAGTAAAGAAACATATACTAGTCAACCATGAAGCTCAAGGCGAACACTATAAATAGAGAACATTATGGGCATGTTATAGACACAAACCAGAACAGAAGAGAAGCACTGACCTGAGTTATTCGATATCATCAGAGATGGGGAGAGTCGGGCTGCCTGGGACCTGGCGGAGTTTGATTCTTGTAGTGGCATTTTGCCTGGTGATGACTAATGTGATGGCTGATGATCAGAGTGATTCTTCAAAGCTCAAGTCACCACCCAAAGATTCTGAACAGCCCAAGAAACAGGACAAGTCACCACCACCTCCTTCATACACTTATAGTTCACCACCTCCTCCATCATCTTCACCACCTCCTTCTTACATTTACAACTCTCCCCCACCACCTTCATCGTCACCACCTCCTTCATATATTTACAAGTCACCGCCGCCTCCTTCCCCATCGCCGCCTCCTCCCTATATTTACAAGTCACCACCACCTCCTTCCTCGTCACCACCTCCTCCCTATATGTACAAGTCACCGCCGCCTCCTTCCCTTTCACCACCTCCTCCCTATATTTACAAGTCACCGCCACGTCCTTCTCCATCACCACCTCCTCCCTATATTTACAAGTCACCGCCGCCTCCTTCCCCATCACCATCTCCTCCCTATATTTACAAGTCACCGCCACCTCCTTCCCCGTCACCGCCTCCTCCCTATATTTACAAGTCACCACCACCTCCTTCCCCGTCACCGCCTCCTCCCTATATTTACAAGTCACCGCCACCGCCACCTCCTTCCCCATCACCACCTCCTCCCTATATTTACAAGTCACCTCCGCCTCCTTCCCCATCACCACTTCCTCTCTATGTTTACAAGTCACCGCCACCTCCAATGAAATCTCCACCTCCTCCCTATGTTTACAAGTCACCGCCACCACCATCACCTTTTCCACCACACCCATATGTTAACAAATCCCCGCCACCTCCATTGAAATCACCACCTACTCCCTATGTTTACAAGTCACCGCCACCACCGTCACCTTCTCCACCACCCCCATATGTTAACAAGTCCCCGCCACCTCCAATGAAATCACCACCTCCTCCCTATGTTTACAAGTCACCACCACCACCATCACCTTCTCCACCACCCCCATATGTTAACAAATCCCCGCCACCTCCAATGAAATCAACACCTCATCCCTATGTTTACAAGTCACCACCACCACCACCAACACCTTCTCCACCACCCCCATATGTTAACAAATCCCCGCCACCTCTATCACCTTCTTCACCTCACACGTCTCCTCCTCCTCCACCACCTTCAACCTCACCACCTCCTTCGTATAAATATAAGTCACCACCGCCTCCATCACCTTTTCCACCTCCCCTGTATGTTTACAAGTCTCCGTCACCCCCATCTCCCACGCGACCACCTCCTTCCATAAACAAATCCTCACCTCCACGAAGCACGCCACCAACTTACTAATCTCAACGTGCACCTTGATTTTCAAGGTGTCAAGTAAACCACACACATATACATTACACTGCCTCCAAGAAAGATGTGGATAATGAACTTTGAGTGAGCTTTGCTTCCAAGTCTCCAAGCTGCATGGATGTCAACTTTCTTCTTTGTTCCTTATTTATCGATATCTAATTCTGTCAAAAATTCCCTTCTGAATAAAATTGCAATGAAAGATTCCACCTTCATGTTATAAAATGTATGCACGAAATCAGAATACCTCCATTGCATTAATTTCTTAAAGGACTTTCATCGAACACCTTCCGGGCATCATCCAAGTCGGCCACAGGCCCACAGCTTATACACGCTCTAACAAGAGGACGAAAAATGCATTCGTACCCTTCCAACCCAGGTCAATAAAACTCCGTTCACTGCCTCAAATCTGCCATGCTACAAAGCCAAAAACCAATGCATGATGAACTGAACACAGAAAAATAAGTTAGATAGCCCTAATTAAATTAAGCCCTGAAAATCAGCCAACTAATATTGGCAGTTAGCACTTAATTAAGATGCCGACAAATTTTATGTGAATAGAAGAAGTCAAAACGTGTACGTAAACTATAAATTAAAAAAGAAAATAAATTGATTTGGTTTAAAAACCGATATTGAAAGTTTACATTAAAAAAAAAAAGAATTCCTGACACTGAACTATGCCCGACCCAAATGAAACAACACATATTTTAATTACAGGACTCACACACATAAAGTCAACAGATATTAAAAAACATGAACTTGACAATACATAGAAATAATACCTGATCATTCATGGATTTCTTGAACCTGTTTCTGATTCTGATTTTTCAAGCTCCGCATAGAGTTCTAGTTCTGTTTTCGTAGGCTCTTTTATATATGTAAAATGATCCACCCCTAAGCCAATCATTTTAGACAAACCAACCCCTCAACCATCTTAGGAGTTAATATAGTTCTAAATAGATCCACCACCCTTGATCCAAGATTGAAAGTTGATTCTGAAGCAACTGTAGAAGCTGGAACTGTAAATATGTCCTAGAAAATTTTAGATAGATTAGGATACCTTGATGCATTTTCTTTCTACAAATCTAAACGATTGAAATTCTTGTTTGAAGAGTCTTTAGATGATTCATTAAAGTACTTGTGCACCCATTCTTAATCTCAATAACATCCTTGTGTTTTCTTTAGCTTCAAAAACTAACTCAGCTTGAAATTGTTATTTGTCATCTTTTGGCGTGCGGTGAGGGCGGATGGTTTTTGCCCACCCCTATTGATTAGTGTTACTGGTGAGGTCGCGAGCAGCAGCCATGGGTGGAGATTCCGTGTGGTCTTCAGGTTCGTCAAATTCTTCTTTGCCAGACTCCATCAAACTCACTGATGGTATATTTTTACTACTCTTACTGAGGTAACCTGTTATAGCAGATGAAGAATCAATCTTTCAGAATTACGATTCGATCAGGAGAGACGGAGAGTTCTGCAGTTTGATTCCTCCTTCCGATACCAACCTTGATTTTGAGCAGAGGCGGACACAGCATGTACAGAAACAAGTCCTGCACAATCATGAGCAGCTACAGATTCGCTCTCAGGGTTTCGAACTGGAAGAGGCCAGAAACAAAATCCTCAGGTTTGTGTTTGTGTTTTGCCCTGTTGTAAGTTTGGGTTCGTATTTTGCCCCGAGTTAGGCACTGGCTCGTGAATATTAGATGAGCTCATTTCGCTTGTTTGATGGGATACAAAGTTAAAAAATAAGTGGTATGTTTTGTGTTAGCTATGAGAACATCATAGTTGGCTGAATTGTACCTGTTGGATTATGAATTCATGTTGCGGCATTGAGGCAACTTTTTGTGCTGAACAAGTTAAGATTGGAAATTTGGAAGTGTTTTAGGATTGTTTTGAAGGTGGTTAAAAGCACTTACTCCCGATATGAACACCCGCGGATGATTCTGGAAAGAAAAAAGATGAGTCCTTAGTGTTTTTATTATGAGTTACGATCATGGTACTCGTTTGTTGCATTATAGTTACACTCCTGGTGCGTGGATGGAGAAACCAAGTGATGCAAAGTTGGCCCAGTACAAAATTCCAAAGATTACAACACTCTTACTACTTGGCCCAAAGGGGTCTGGGAAGAGTACACTTCTCAACAGAGTTTCCAAAGTGTTCGATTCTGACAAATTTGCACCAGATAGGGCTCAAGTATCCTGTATGTCCTAATTTGTCTTGTACAGCTAGGCCATTGCCAACCACTTCTTTTCTTTTACCCAAAAGTAGCTGAAGTGCTTGGAGTTTTTTACTTTTTCATAGTTTACATTCTTTCTTATCTGACGCATCGTGTGACTTGTTCTTACGTAGATATGGCATCAAATAGTGATGGTACCTACTTCCTTCAGGAGTACGCAATTCCTAAAAATTCAACATCAGTCTGTCTGTATGACACTCGCAGTTTATCGGACTGCTTCTCTGATAACGATGTGATGCTAAAGCGCTGGCTTGAAAAAGGTGTTCGCGATGGAGAAGCCGTAATCAGGTATTTTTGACCTTGATAACACTTTACTTTATAACGATGTTTTTCTGATAATGATGTTTTTGCTAACGATGTTTTTGCTAGTAGCTGGCTTTTCCCTTTTTTGTCCTTTTGTTTGTGTTAGGCTTTGTCGCCCTGTAAGGCTAGCTCGTCATGGGCTCAAAAAAAAAACACTTACTTTATAAGTCAGTTCTATTTCAAATCCAAAGTCAAATACATTTGCAAATTTGGATCAGGAACTCTGATGATTCCGATCTCAAAGGAAGACTGCTAGTGCTAACGAGAGCTCGCCAAACTGGTTGCATCTCCTGCAAGATTAGAAAGGTGAGCTTTGTTATATTCGTTGTGAACGGAGTTTCTGTGCTGAAAGCTATGGACAGTGAAGGAGCAGCAACGGACCAACACTATAATAAATTAGTCGCTACAACATTTCGTAATCCATACTTGTCCTTTAGAGGTAATGCATCTTGTTTGTTTTCCTTTCTTTTCATACTGGTTACTAGTGCTAGATAGTGGTCTATCAAACCACGTTAGTCAAGTATAATCGTTCTCCGATTGTGCTATTTTAGTGAACTTATCAGTAAAAAGTGTCTAGTTATTATGGTGGTCGAAGGCCATCAGGACATTCTTAAAGAAATAAACTATAACTGGGAAACTCCATAAATTGTCAAGTGCGCAATATAATAAATTTGCAGTATACACATATTTGGAGAAATTAGATTCAAGTTTCCAATTTTTGAGCAGTGTAAAGCATTTTATCTGTACATAAAAGCATTAAATTCTATGTGCCAAAAAGTTTCCTCAAACGTATCCTTTTAACATGATCTGCCAAACAGCTGACCTGTTCGGTGTTTTTTTGTGTGACAAACTGAAGCTGTTTTGTTCATAGCATGACGGGCTTCCTACCAAAAAACGAGCCAGATAATTCATGCTACTCATATACTATGTAACTGTAATGCATTTTTGGATTCTCCGCACAATGACTACTTGTAATTTTGAAAACGTGTCATTTATGCCACCTGTGCTTGTGCATTGCAGATAATCGAATTATTCATTGTTCTGCAGATGATAAACCAGTTCTTGTTTTCACCCACGGTGACCTACTTTCTCTAGCCGATCGGGTTCGTGTCCGCATCTATCTTGGGGAGCTACTAGGCATTCCACCAGCAACACAAATATTTGACATTCCAGGTACCTAAGCCTAACTATTATTCTGGCGCGCTTGCACCCCAAAATTGAATGTCAGCTTACCTAGTCTTTTCTTTATATAACTTCTGACACCGACATGCTCATTCCAGAAACTGATGATGCGGCAACTGACTTGGCTATCACTGACATGCTACGCTATTCCCTAGAGCACGCTGATAAGAACATTCCTCGCAAGAATTTGATATTACAAAGTCATGTGAAAATCAAGGTACCCTATCTGTGAGTAAAGTTGGATGTTTTTCTACCGTCTATTAATGATTGGGAGTTGATAATGATACGGACTAATTCAGTAACAAACTGGATGCAGACTGTAGTCCGTATGTGTGTGTTCCCGCTGATTGCAATCTGGATGGCCTACATACAGAAGCGCTTACTCCATGACTGTAAGTTTGGTGCCCCCAAACCAGATCTTCACATCAATTGGCACCAATTTAGGCATATATGGTAAGACTGAAGCAACTGTTTCTTTCGCGCCCAGCAGCAGTACTATTTATCTATGGGTTATGTAAATAAAACGCACTTTTATCCGAAGGGTCGCCCTATCATTTGAGAGAGAATTTTTGCACTGTTTTCGAGTTGTCTCTCGAGTTTATAATGTTTTGAGCTTTATAATTGACCTGTTTTTAATGAAGCCTGCACCGTCAGTGCCGATTTCTTCTGAGAACGACATTGTCAGAGGCAAATCCAAGGGGTGCAAGATTTCGGCAAATTTGATTAATTGTACGTTTATCTTTGGTCGCTGTTTTTATCTATTTTTGGTCGCTGTTTTTATTGATTATCTATTTTTGGCCTCTGTTTTTTTTATCAATAATCTATCTTTGACCGCTGTTTTTATTGATTTTGGCAAATTTGATCAATTATCTATCTTTGGCTACTGTTTTTATGCTTAAACTCTAAATTTCATCTTAAAATGAACATAAAAGTTATAGCACATTCAATTAGCTTTCTAGCCATATATACATCATTGTTAACAGACACCGGATAAAGCCTCTAAGAACTTCAGAAGGTTGACTCGAACCCTTCGATTTCGCCAAATTTCGACCAATCATCTATCTTTGATCGTTGTTTTTGTCAGCTTAAGCTGCACATGCATCACTAACAAGTTCACTATTTTGTACTCCATTTTTTCTTTTAAAAAATAAACCTAGATCACTTGTTCTACGTAAATAACATAAGATGCGTTTAACACCACTCCAGTATCATTTTGTGGACGATGAAATATATCTTGTGAGTAAATTAACCGTAAAAGACATGACTGGTCGGGTATTATTGGCAAGGTACATTAAAGCCCCGATTACACTAAAATAAGGTACTTCAGAGCCTATAGTATTTTCATTGTTTGATCGGGGACGAAAAGGATCCTTTTGGATATTATGTGATCTTACTACCATAGGCGTACTTAATGGATGTATTTTATTCTTATTAAAACGTTTTAGAACCTTGTTAGAGTAATTTGATTGATGGATAAAAATTCCATTATTTGTATGTCCAAACTGCAGGTAGAGACAATACTTAATAGTTCTTAGATCTTTCATCTCGAATTCATTTTTCAAATAATTTGCTGCCAACTGGATCTCTTCTGGAGTTCCAATTATATTTAAATCATCAACATACACATCTATGATTACGTAACCTAATTCTGTCATTTTTATAAAAACGCATGGGCATATTTGATTATTAATAAATTCTTGCGTTAGTAAATATTCGCTGATGCAATTATAACATATCCGACCAGATTGTTCAGGCCATATAATGATCTTTTGAATTTAATGAAGTACATATGACCAGGTTTCACATGTAATGCTTCAGGCGTTTTTAATTGTGGGATTTTATGTATATATCTTTATTTACTGACCCGTATAAGTATACAGTTACCATATCCATGAATTACATTTTAATTCGTTCGAAAAACTACCCAAGCAACTTTAAACATAAGGGTTGATCCATCCACTACGGGTGAATAGTTTCCATATAGTCCACTCTTGGTTTTTATGTAAAACTTTGTGCAACCAGTCTAGCTTTGTATCTTACAACTTTATAACGTTCGTTACGTTTCCAACGGTCTCCCACACTTTCGATGTGCTTGAGAATCACTTGCAATATTTTTGTTTGGAGTTACTACAGGAAGATCCAAACGAGTCGGTTTATTTTCAACAGGTACATGTGAGTTTGTCAATTTCTTGGAATTTGTAAACGCATCAGATGTCCTATTTGCTACATTTTGTAATGTTAATGTTTGTTAAACTGCAAGTTCACTTTTATTTGTTCTTGGATCCAAGAACGATATAGAGGGTGTATTTACACAACCTCCTTATTAATCTCATTTTCTTCTCCCCTAAAGTTGGGAATTTTGTATTCACACAGTCTACTTTTCTCGTTTTCATCATAGAAGATTCCACACGTTTACTTTGCTATGGACGGTTTTGTTATTAGTTTGCCAAGTGAACAAGTCGTGCATGTCAAGTTACCCGTTGGGAGGACCTTCAGGTCCTTAAGTGGGTGTCCGTGTGAACTTTCAATGATTCTCAAGATCATTGTTTCACCTTAGTGACCGAGTCTATTATGCCACAAAGAAAATAATTCCTTGTCAACTAACTTCGGGTTAGTGACTTTATACACTCCAAAGTGGTAGATTTGTGTGCGATATAAATCAGATGCATGTGCTCTCATTTTCTCTAAGAGTTGCTTCTGACCCCTCTTATAAGATATAAGAAGTATGTACTCAATATCATCTTCACACGTGGTTTATATGTGAATATCATTTTTTCGAATATCTTTGAAGCTGAACAAGTTTCTTTGTCATTCACTTGAATACAATTCATCTCTAATGTTTATTCTTGTTCCTTCGGATAACAAGATAAAAACTCCTTTGGAGTCTTCTATAATACTACCGTTCCGGAGATAGTATTAACACTAGTTTTTGTCATGTTCAAATTTTACAAAATGACCATTCATATAATGCACGTGGTAAAATGATCATCCTCTAATGATTGAAATAATCATTAAAGCTTTTCGAGAGTATGAGGGGTCATTGTCAAGTTTTTGAGCTTCAGGCTCCTGTGAAGATGATGCGGAATAGGCACAATCCTGCTGGTATGCGCTGGAGTTTTTTTTTATAGATTCTTCCAAGTTTTTTTTCTTTCTTGATAGAGTTCAACATCAATTTACCCATGTAATATAGTTTCTTTTAGAAACATCAACGACAATGAACTAAAGTCCTACGAGATAGACATATATATAATAGAGAAAAAATTATGAGATATAAAATATTAAAATTATAAAAATAAATAACTTCATGCATGTGGGAAACTAGTGATAATGGATGGGTGATAAACGTAAAATCAATTGTTAATTTAATGTCATATACACTAATGATAGTTAAAGTATGAAATTAAAATATTTAAATCACTAAATATTGATCATACACATCCCACATATTTCATGAGAAATTTCATGGATTTATCACTTACAACGGGAAAGTGATCTTATATCATCTACTTCGGGAGATGCTGTGATCTAAATAAAAAGTTTCTTGAACCATTTTTTCTTTCACTTGCAACATAAAAAATGGATCATTACTCTCTTTTAGGAATAAAATATATTTTACACATATTCATCTGTTTTGGGGATGACTTTAATTATCTCATTAGGATAAATAAATATAATATGTATGTGTCCACTTCTGGAGATTAATTAAGTCTATGATTTAGATAAATATGCATATGCTCCAGGGGAGTAGAAACACTAAGTATATGTATCCACTTCGGGGGGATCCGACACATAATGTACATATATCAAATTCGGGTGATACATGTAAATGATTATATTTCAGAATAAAAAAATATATACTATACATGTATCCACTTCAGATGATACACGTATATGATTTCACTTAAGGGGAATCAAAAAACATATACTATACATGTATCCACTTCAGATGATTTCACTTCGGGAGAATAAAAAAACATTTACTATATATGTATCCACTTCAGGTGATACATGTATGAGATTCCAATTTGAGGGAATCAAATAACAATACATCGATTCATCTATCATGAAAAAGATAAAAATTACACAAACGTAGAACCAATTACATGAATAAGAAAAAGTGAGTTTTCGAATGCTAGACTATTTTGAGACTCTCTCAAAATAGAACTCAAGGTTATCATCATTGCATCATATCAAGAATGAAGGAGAAGATAAAGATTTTTGATCTTTACCTTAAGCCACTCGTGTTGATAACTTGTTATAATGTGAAACTGAAATGAGAGGAAATATGAGAGGAGAATAATCTTCTTATTCTTTACAATGAGACATATTTATAAGATTGCATAAGACAAATGAAAGGACATGTCTAACACAGGTAAATAGAGGTATAATGAAATGCTCTAAATATAATTGTAGATAGGTCTAACCGAAGATTAGACAACCAAAAGTTGATTATAGTTTTAAAAAGGAAAAAATAAAATTAACATCCAAAACTAAAAAATATAAGTAACTAATAATAAAGAGTGGATCAAATGAGAAATGCCATCTTTGGTGAGAAATGAGAAAAAACTACAACTGTTTGATCAATGATCTGATGCCGAATTATATGCATATATTTAAGTAATTAAATCGATATTAAGGGTATAAGTGTCACTTTGTCTAGCAAATATTCTCCTCGTATCTGATCCTAATTTATCGCGCACGTATAAGCTATTTTGTTACCCACGTCCGGCATTGTCGTTGAATTCGCCGATCATCTATTGCGTTGTAACTCTCACGATTATTTTATGTTTCGTTACCCAAAGATGAGTACAGTCGACGACAACAATACATGTAATCGATTGAATTATTTTGTTCTCTTTCATCGTATGTAAACAATTTGTTTGGGTAACTATGCATGATTCCTATATTGTATGGTTTGTAAATCGCAAACTTCTTGCACGACTGGAACCACTAAGATGAATATAATGCATAGTTGTAAACATATAATTCGTAACAGGCTTATGCATTGTAATACATTAAACATCAGTTTAAATTTCGTTGTTTATAGTGTATAACTCGTACCCAGTATTGCTATGGTAATATAATTCGTACCCGGTGTTGTTATGTGTATAACATTCGTAGATTTGTACATAAAATTTGTAGCGAATCAAAGCATTGTAATTAGTTGAATACTTTAAAATTCATAGCATGTATAATATAATTCGTAACACGTAACACAATTCGTAGCATGATCTTTGGTATCATTGATTAGTTTGTAGTATTGACATGTGTAACTTATTTATGTTGTGTTAAACAGGTCACATCAATGATGATACTGATTTCCGTGATGATGATACTATTACTTTTGTATTAGATTCCTGTATTAGTTATTGGATTCCAAATTGTCCAGATGAATTTAAACCTCGGCTTGGGATGACCTTTCAAACGATTGAAGATGCTATTAAGTTTTACAAGAACTATGCATATATTGCTGGTTTTTCGGTGCGTTTGTCGACCAGCAGCACAAGCTCAGATGGCATTGTCACCATAAGTATTTAGTTTGCCACAGGGAGGGGTACAAAGAGAAGTCTACAGTTATTGACACGGTAAGTTTGGTAGAACACAATGAGAGGCATATAAGGGACAATAGGTGTGGCTGCTTTGCAAGACTACATCTAAAGATAATTGATGGTGGTATATACTGTGTGTATTTGTTTGAGGATGCTCACAATCACTGTTTGGCGTCAGATATTGGTAAACAGTTTTTGAATCAGAATCGCCAGTTGTTTGTTGTTCATCAAAATATTATCATGCAATGTGGTAAATACCGTGTTGGAGCTACCAAAGCTCACCACATTGTAAAGGATTTATGTGGGGGTTCATGAATGTAAGGGCAACCGTTACCGATTTCAAGAATTTTAAGAGGGATTTGAAGCTGTATATTGGCCTTAATGATGCTCAAATGGTAGTGGACAGTTTAACGAACAAGAAAAATACTTGAGAAGGGTATTTTTAAGTACTATGCAAACGAGCACGACACCCTATCTAGATTGTTCTGGTTTGATCAGATAGGAAGGAGGGACTGCACAATATTTGGTGATGTTGTTTCATTTGATGCAACATACCGATCTAATAAGTAAGCAATGCAAACATATGTAAATACGCTTATAAATCTTCTTTGAAATTAATAATTCATTGAATTTGTTGTTTACAGTTACAATTTGGTGTTTGTAACTTTCACTAGTGTGGACAACCATCACAGAAGTGTGACATAAGCTGTTGAGCTAATATGAATGGAGGATGTTGATTCTTACACATGGTTACTCACTTGCTTCAAGAATTTGATGGAAAGGGAACCTAGTGTAATTGTCACCGACCAAGACGCTGCAATAAAGGTAGCCATCTCCCGGGTATTTCCATCAAGTCGGCATAGGTTTTGCATGTGGCACATCACTGTAAAACTATAGTCCAAGGTATTTTGCTGATAAAATTCATAGATATGTGTTTATACTTCGTATAAATTGTCATGTCATAAAATGTAATGTGTTGTCTCTTTATTTAGATTCTTACAGCATTTGTATGTAGTAATTATTAATCGATAGGAAGTGCTTGTTTCCATAGGACAGTTTTTATCATTGTTCCCATATTAATTATAATTCGTATATTTGTACAAATAATTTGTAGCTTTATGCTTATAATACGTATCCTTTAAAATAAATTCAAGTTCGTCTTGTATTTTTTCAAGTTGCTTATTTGTATGTAATGAAAATTTTGTTTGATCATTGTTTACTTCAAATAGGTGGGCATATCATTGTGTAGAAATACTGGTTTTTTAAATAGTATTAAAGGCGTCATATGTCGATCATAATGATCCAGAAGAATTTGAAGAGGGATGGTGGGAGGTGATTACCAAATACGATCTTCAATTCAACAAATGGCTAATTGACATGTTTGATTTAAGGCGATGGTGGATTCCAGTTTATTTTCGGGATGTAACGATGGGGGGCCTTTTGAGGACAACTTCGCGATCGGAAAGTGAGAACTCTTTTTTTGGTAGGTATATTGCAGGATACATGACTCTCGTGGAATTTTACACGGGATTCAACAATGCTATGGACATTCAAAGACACGCTAGAGTGAGACTTTACAACGAAGCAAGAAGTTCCACACTGTCTCTTTGTTCTACTCATATATTGGAGAAGCATGCATCAGAAATCATTTTTTTGATAGCGCACTTGTTTTTGCATTTGTAGCACCTGTTTTTAACTTGCGCTTGTAGGGACTTGAACCCGGGCCGCCACATGCCCGGGGGGGAGTGCCACACCACCGAGGCAAATCCCAACGCCCTCAGTTTTTAAAGAAATCTTCACACTCTCAGTTTTTAAAGAAATGCAAATTGAGATGTCTGCTGCTGCGTATTCTTGCGTGATTCAAACGATGAATGACTCCGAAGATGGTAAATTTTACATTATAAATAAACAAATTGTTTCAGGTAAGTTTAAATTATTTATGATTTTTATTTTTGACTTTATGTCATCTTGTTGTTCCTTGTAATTAAATTCGTATTGTATACACATTGTGTAGGTGAAGTTCATTGGAGATGATGATATTCTGAATTGCAGCTGCAAGAAGTTAGACTCTTGTGGCATCATATGCCGCCACTTGTTCAAAGTTATGTTCTTTTTGAAATATGACAGAATTCCCGACTTTATGGTAAAGCCTAGGTGGAATAAGAAGGGCATCAAAGATGCACAATCCTAGTATGTTTATTGTTCATGTTGAATCATTCGGACAATCACGAGAATAAATAATGTTAGCTACAACAATATGGTCCCATGTTAACTCTGTATATGTAATTTCGAGAGTGATGTTGAAAGTTGCGAAGATTTCATATCAAATATCTCAGTTAGTGGCAGATAATGCATCGAGTGTTGTTCTGGATCGCAGTACTTCGAAAGCCGACTATTTTTTATCTGTTTTGAACTTGCCCCAGCCATCAAATGTATTTGTTAAAATCCATGCAATATCGAAGAACAAAGGAAGTGGTAAGAGACTGCAGATCCTCGAGAAATTGCCATGTATAAAGCTAAGAAACCTTTATGATCATGTGGATATTGCAACGAGAAAGATCTTCATGACAAGCGCACGTGTCCAAAGAAAATGCAGGATGATTCAAGAAAACATGACCAACTGTTCTCAGCTGGAAGTGATGAAGTAGCAGCTGATACGGAACAAAGCCAGGACAATTCACTTTATAATTCATAGTATAATACTCAAAATTCATAGAACATGTCCCTTTTATTATTGTTTTACACACATGTCTGTTTCTTGGTTGGATCATTTGACTCACAGAAATGATACCAAAAATTATTCGAGTACTTAACATTCATATACTTCTTAACATCACATAATTTGTAGTTTCAACGTATAATTCGTACATTGTTCAACATAATTCGTACCATGTATGACATAATTTGTACCCTGCTTGACATAATTCCTACTCTGCTTTACATAATTCGTACACAAGTGGCAACAAATGTTTGTCACTAAAACGAGATTGGCTATACATGATATGCTTTGCACATAACTAGTACTGGGGTACAAAACTGACAATATCCTGAATGTAATTACCCTATACAAAAGGTTAGGTTTAAATCAAATTAAAATGGTGGTATTTACTCATCTCTAGCTTCACAGTCGAATGCGTATTTGATGATTCGTATTTATATGACTCGTCAACTCAGTTATTCCCATTTATTTTGACACCTTATTATGCTAACAGTTACTTTTTAGTGTTGTTTTGCGTTTCAGGTGTTTCGGAAGCCTTGGAAGAAATATGTGCTTAAAGACGGTGTTTTGGTGTCAAATACGTCACATGGAGTTCGTGGAAGATCAATTGAAGAGCCAAAGTCGAGATTCGAGCGAGAGGAAGAATTCCAGTCCCGCGAGTCTCGCGCCCAAGGAACACTTTATAAGTGTTGGGCGCGGCGACTAAAGTGTACGTTGGGCGCGGTGACTAAAGTGTACGTCAGGCGCGCCAGATAATCTTCACGTTGGGCGCGGCAGACCCGACGAGGTGATGACGTCAGCAAGTCCGGGATTTGGCAATTCAGCCAAAAACAGACTTAGAAACTCAATTTTGCTATAAATAAAAGGTTTGGAGTAGGGTTTCTATTATCCCATCATTCTACGAAGATCAGAAGACGGCTCTGGAGGAGAAGGCGAAGCTTTCAACGAGAGAGGAGATTTCTACTTCCTTTTAATCAAAAATATTTGTGTTTATTTTTATGACGATGAGTAGCCAAACTTTTATTTCAGTTTAGGGTTTCATACATTGTGAACACGTTTTAGATTTTTGTTCTTAATGCAATTTTATGTTTTACTAGTTCTTGCTTTCATCATATGATCTAATTTGATCTTAATCAAACAATTAATTCTTACCGTTAACATCTACTGGATACTTTGTCGTAAAGGTAGATAGTAACACCTAAACTTAATAATACTTTTGTCAGGTTATTGTGTTTAGGAAAGAACTAGAAGTCTAACACCTTTGTCGGGTTAGATTGTGGTGTATCACCTTTGTCGGGATACTTAGGGTTGTTACCTTTGTCGGAACAACCACACTTAGAAACATAAGATTTGATCATTATATATCTATGATAAATGTGTCACAATAGAAACCCTAAGCTGAATATCTTCTCTGATTGAAAACCCTAATTCTTGTCTTTTCTCTTGTGCCTTTACAAACAACTGCTCAAAACCCCCTCTTTTCTTGTATTCAGATACAACTTCAACAACCAGCTCTCTTGGGTTCGACCCTGCTTGCCGCTACACTAGCTCACTAGCAGGCGAAATATAAATTTAAGTTTGATGTGTCAGACGACGCGCGTCAGTATTCAATCTGATCTTTTAATTTCCACCATTATTCCGCGCGGTTTAACAATTCAGCTCTTCTACCATTCAAAGGTGATCTTATGTTAACGTTCAAGTAAGTGTCACGCAGTGCCTTCAGTTGTTGCCTTTGTTGCATTACAATAGAGATATTAATCAGTAGAAAATTGGTTTTAATTCTGTAACAATCAACATGATCAAGGAAATATTGATTGATTACACTCACCTCTTCACTCTCGTTCACGAGGCCTCATTTCCAGTTATCAACACCTCCGCCGTTGGATGTCTCCATGTCGCGCATGGCAAAAACCGTACAATACACTCCATTGTCTTTTGTTCGCCAACTCATTTTCATGCGTTTTGGTTTCTCATTGGCAAACATGTATAGCTTCTTGTGTTTGACTTGTTTCAAATATGCCAGGAAGTTGTATGTCTAACATTACTGTTATAACATTAGAGAAAATAATAGTATACGCGCTACAAATTTTAAATGACAGACTACGAATTATAAGTGTCATATTACAAATTTTAAAAGACAACCTACGAATTTAAAGGAAATATGAAATTTTTGACCAGTTTGTGTGCTGTTGTTTCGTACTTGTTTCTGAAATTTCCCGTCTTTGTGTTATCAACGAGATCTATTGTTCCTTGGACCATGTCAAAACATAGCAAAAAGTAATGTGTCATGTGCCAAATTGGGAACACGAACTGCAAGAGCAAATTGCATTCTTTTATAACTGGTCATCCCAAAACAAAGGGACTATTATAAGTTCACAAAAAAACAACAACTTACCAAGCTCACTTCATGTACATTTACTCTTGGAAATTTTCCCAGTTCCTCATCAAATAGCCTTTTGAATTGGGCTGCTGCAGTTTATCTCGTGCCTCTTTTTCCTGTGGACCATAACTGCAAAGCAATCAAAATGACAGTCACGTGCAGCTCAGTGGATAACCTATGTGCAACAGTAAGTGTCAATAAATATTGCTCGCACATAGCCAGCAGTAATATTGATTGCTGCAATATTTATTGACACTTAGTGCTGGCTTTGTGGGATGACCACTGAGCTTGCACACTTAATAACAAAAAATTTGAAAGTAGATGAAAGTCTTCCCCGACAACAGCGCCAAAAACACGAAATTGTTGAAAGTAGATGAAAGTCTTCCCCGTCAACGGTGCCAAAATTTGACGCGTGTCGTCTGACGTGTCAAACTTAAATTTATAATCTCCTGCAAACAACTAGCTAGTGGCAAGCAGGGTCGAACCCAAGAGAGCTGGTTGTTGAAGTTGTATCTGAAAAACAATTAAAGAAGGGAGGTTTTTAGCAGTAAAGAGTGCAAGAGAGAGAAATAACAGAAGGCTTCCAATAAGAGAGAACATTTAGCTTTGGGTTTCTATTGTGACATGTTTATCATAGATATCTAATGATCAAATCTTTGTTTCTTAGTGTGGAATTCCGACAAAGGTAATTCCTAAAGTATCCCGACAAAGGTGATACAACACATCTAACCCGACCAAGGGTTAGATTTCTAGTTGTTTCCTAAACACAATAATACGACAAAGGTATTATTTTATCTAGGTGTTACGATCTACCTTTACGAAAAAGTTTCCAGTAGATATTAACGATAAGAGTTAATTGTTTGATTAAGCTTTGCGAAAAAGCTTCCACTTAACCTCACAAATTAATTCATGGAATAAGCACAAGAACTAGAGAAACATAAAACTGCATTAAGAACGGAATCTCAAAACATAAGTCACAATATGCGAAACCCTAAACTGACTTAGGAATTTAGCTACACATGATGGAAATAAAACACATAATGAAAGTAGAAAAATCTTCTCTCTCGTCGAAAGCTTGCGTCTTTTCCAGAGCCGTCTTGGTCTTCGTAAAATATGAGATGATGGAAACCCTAACCCAAAGATCTTATTTATAGCAGAAAATAGGGTTTCCAAGTCTGTTTTTGGACTCAATTTCCAAGTTTCGATCTTGCTGACGTCATCAAAACGCGTTGATGACGTCATTGCCGCGCCTCGTGTAGACATTACGGCCGCTTCTGGCCTTGACGTTATCGGTACTGGCCGCGTTTCTTTCCGACATTAGCATCGAGCTAATGTCTCTACGAGACGCGGTCCTCTCGGAGTCTGATTCTTCCTTTCTGCGCGCAGTTCTGACTTCGACTCTGGATTTGACCTTCTATATGACCTCGGCTGCTCTCGGTGTGAACTAGAGAGTTGTAGGGCATCGAGTCAGCTACGCAATGACGTGTGGCTAGTATTTTTCTGCACATCGGTCCGTTCTCAGTACTCCATCGAACGTCCAAAGGTCTGATCTGCCATTGTGATGTTTTTGGCACAAAATGTCATCTTTTATGCGCGTTCCCTCCTAAAGCTTCCGAAACACCTGAAATGCAAAACCATACTAAAAAGTAAACGTTCGCATATAAAAATGTCGAAATAAACGGGATTAGTTGATTCGACGAGTCGTATAAATATGACTCATCAGTGGCTTAGGAAAGTTCTTGCCTCAAAGCATGCGTATCTTGGCTTTGTGGATTTGGACTATTTTTTTCAGTTTCGAAATTCCATTCGACAAGATAATTTGTAAGTTGTTACCGTGTGCGCTTTTATTCGATGATTGAGTTTTATCAGCTACAAAAAGGAATAAGTAAAAAAATAGTCAATGATTGCGAGTTGTTGTTATACGAATTTTGATATACCTGGGTTGTTGGATTGTGCTTTCACTCTTGGAGATGTTTCTACAAATCGTCATCGCTGTCTGCGGAATGTGCCTCAACTCCTCTTGGTTGCTGTTTTTTTCTTGCTGCAAAATTAGTGAACAACAACCGTTATAACTTCCCGGCAACGTCGGATACATCACAAGCATGGACGGAGCTAAGATTTAAATCTAGGTAGGGCTAATTTTTTTTTAAATGTTTGTAACTATCATAGACTTATTGTAATGTACCTATTCAAGCGATAATCCCAAGTTTCATTGTACGATGTGAATGTTCTTTTTGAAATAAATAAATAAATAAAGTGTAAGCATTGGGTGAAAGCTAAACAGGCCGATAACATTGGGCTACTACATGAAATGTTTGATAATAAAAAGAACAATTTTTTTACTTTGGCCCAAATCTACTATGGCTCCAGCCAAGACTGCGTCTTGTTGGATCCGTCCCTGATTCACAAGGGTATGTTTATCCACCAACCAATTTAAAATGGTACAAATTATGTCAAGCAAGGTACGAATTATATCAAGCAGGGTACGGATTATGTCAATCTGGGTACGAATTATACGTTGGAACTACGAATTCTGCGACCTGAGTACGTATGATGTTTAAATATACGAATGTTAAGTAGAAAAGGCCCATCACTACGAATTTTAAGGAACATTTAAAAAAACATATGTAACAACCTCTTTTTAGAAACTGACCCATCACAACGCATTTTAAATAGAAAACTATGAATTACATTGCTTAGCTTTCTATTTAAATTGGTAGATGTCCATTTCTGACACACATATATATATATATAATGCTTAGTGCTTATAATTTGTAGTTGATATTGTTATATGTACTTGTTTTGGTAGATGCTTTTGCAGCTTTTCTAGTTGCTTCTGCATCTTTTGCTTTGTTTGTAGAAGCATGACCACCAACTGTGTTGGCTTAAAACAACTTATTATATTCAAATTAGGTAAATTTCAATTAAATTGCGTTAATTAATTAGTTCAAAAATACTATACCTTTCAATGTTTGCGTGCTTGTCTGGTATGTAATCTCTTTTATTTTTTTGGCAGGTGGTACGTTTTCTTTTGACTGGTTAATGACCTTTGCATTCTTCTTCCTCTTTCGCTTTGAAAATAAGAAGTTGAACAATTTAGTTTGTTTCAAAAGCAATTACGAATTATACATATGTGATTGACAAATACAAGCAGTTTAAAAGCTTACCTTGTATGAATAATGGAGCAACAAAAATCGTACGTTGTATGAATAAGTAACAGAAACATCAAGTATAATGCGTGGCTTTTACTTAAAATTGGTATGTTTATCCACCAACCAATTTAAAATAGAACGAATGATGTCAAGCAGGGTACAAATTATGTCAAACAAGGTACGAATTATATCAAATAGGGTACGAGTTTATGTTAAACAATGTACGAATTATACGTTGAAACTACGAATTATGTGAACTTGAGTACGAATGATGTTAAGTAATAATATACGCATTTTGAAGTTGCTCTTCAAGTATCCCGTAAACCCTAAAATTCGTAGACACTACTGTAATCGGAAAGCTTCAAACCCTAATATACGTTGACGACTTACCGTAAACGTGGTCCACCGTCTTCTCTTTGTCCGCTATTTATACTTTGGTTGAAGAGATGTTGAATCGTTGTGGTCGGTCGCCTATTCGCAGAGAGTGCAATGATCGATTTGGTTGTTTTGATTTTTTGTAGGTTTATTGATTAGGGTTAGTGAAACGCGAGATTTCGGTTTAGATTGATAATTTGTTTTCCTAATTTACGAATTTTAAATTAAATCAGGCTTAATCTAAACCGTATATTAATTTGATCGGATGGATAAAAATTTCTCATTTCTCATGTAAGATGTTATTCTCACCTAATCTCAGCTCACTAATAATATACATGTAAAAAGTAGAAAAAATTTCCAATTTGTGCAAAATCACAATTTGGATTTCCAAACTAAGCAAACTTGAAATTAGATTTCCGATTTAGACACACTCCTTTAGGCGCTGTTGTTAAGGGCGCCTAAGGCATAAGGCACTCTTAACAACGGCGCCTAATGCTTAGGTGTCAAATTCTTAATACAACGAAGGCTGAGTCAGCCAAAAAAATCATAAATAATATTAAGATTTTTTTTTTTAATGTTATTTTTTTTGAAAAAATTGATAAAACACCCATCTTCGATCACTATATTTGTGAGCTTAACCTTTGAATTTCATTTTCGAGTAAACATGAAAGTTATAGAACATTCAATTAGCTTTCTAACCATATAAAGAACATCTTAAACGGACACCGGATGACGCCTCTATGAGCTTCCGAATGTTAGCTCGGACCCCCTCGGTTTCATGTTCGGAAAATTTCTAAAATTTGAGAGGGTCCGAGCCAATCTTCTAAAGCTCATAGACGCGTCATCCGATGTCCGTTTAAGATTTTCTTTATATGGTTAGAAAGCTAATTGAATGTTCTACAACTTTCATGTTCACTTAAAGATGAAATTTGGTGGTTAAGCTGATAAAAATAGTGACCGAAGATGGATGATCGATCGATATTAGCCAAAACCGAGGGGGTCCGAGCTAACATTCGGAAGCTCATAGAGGCGTCATCCGGTGTCCGTTTAAGATGTTCTTTATATGGTTAGAAAGCTAATTGAATGTTCTACAACTTTCATGTTCACTTAAAGATGAAATTTGGTGGTTAAGCCGAAGATGGATGATCTATCGATATTAGCCAAAACCGAGGGGGTCCGAGCTAACATTCGGAAGCTCATAGAGGCGTCATCCGGTGTCCGTTTAAGATGTTCTTTATATGGTTAGAAAGCTAATTGAATGTTCTATAACTTTCATGTTTACTCGAAAATGAAATTCAAAGGTTAAGCTCACAAATATAGTGATCGAAGATGAGTGTTTAATCAATTTTTTCAAAAAAAAATAACATTAAAAAAAAAACTTTTTTAACACAGCGCCTTAATATTATTTATGAATTCATTCAAAAAAAGAATTTGACACTTAAGCATTAGGCGCCGTTGCTAAGAGCGCCGTATGCTTTAGGCGCCCTTAGCAACGGCGCCTAAAGGAGTGTGTCTAAATCGAAAATCCAATTTCAAGTTTGCTTAGTTTGGAAATCCAAATTGTGATTTTGCACAAATTGAAATTTTTTTCTAAAAAGTAAGATAAGAACGCCAATTGGAAGAGAAAATTTTGAAAAGTGAAAATTAGAAACAAAGTAAGGTACGTGTCATCAAATCAGAGCAGTGTTCCGCTAATTTCATCAGTCGACCGTTTTTTCCCTCAAGCACTCAAAAAATCCCAGTGCCCTAAAAGACCCAGAAATCACTTCTTTCAAACCCCCTCAAAAGGAGCGAGTGATTGGTTCGATTGAGCAAAATGTTTTACTCCCAGTGTTTGTTGTCGAGGAAGGGTCCGCTTGGAGCGGTCTTAATCGCAGCTTATTGTCACAGCAGGCTGAAGAAGGCTCAAGTCATCAACACCGACATCCCATTTTCCGTCAGTTTGTATCCTTTCCCTTTTTCCTCTTTGCTGTTGCCGTTGGGTTCTTTCAATTTTTAATTTTGTCGCTTATTTAGTATTTTGAATGGCTGCAACTATTTAGGTTTGTTAAAAGTTCCAATTTTGGGTATTTTTTTTTTAATATTAGCTTTGGTTGATTTTGCTTGAAGTTGCATTATTTAAAATGGTTTTGCTTTTTTTTTATTTTGGCTTGTGTTGATGAGATGGGTGAGTTTGTGGGATTTTTAAGTGTTGATTTCTGGGGATGCCTGGTGAAATTTTCAGTGTTATTGGTGGATGTATAAATGTCAATATTTTATATGGCGGATTATCAGATGTAGTGATTTCCTGTTGTGAGAATCGGGACAGAAGCAATGAGATCCTTGAGGGGAGAAGTAACTGTTTAGTAGAACAAAGAACCAACAGAAGACTATTTAAGTACTTGGGGTTGTACAAATTGGTAACTTGCTGTGTATCCTGCTTCTACTTGGTCTCATTTTATATTTAGGCTTTAAGTTCTTGTTCTCATGTTAGAGTTTGTATTATCTCCCTTAACTGTATCTGGATTAAAGGACATAGCAGATTCAAATAATCTAAAAATTCCTTTTACAGTTTCAAAATAAAGGACTTTTCCCATAAAAGTTAGTTCACAGGTTACATTACTCGTGGCATTTTTGAAAATCCCTTAAATGCTATTTAAAATAGATGAACAAGGAATTATGCTTAATGAAAGTCCCTCATGTAAACTGTGTTTTCAGTCTGTTTAATCAATTAGGGAATCAAAATGGGCATAGAGAAAAGGTGAGTAGGTTCTGTGAGCAGTATATGTCTTTGATTGTGTCATTAGTTTGTTTGTTCGTACTATAACATTTTATGTTCGTGCTTTTGCTACATGCAGAGAAGATCATGGACGAAGGTTTCCCAAATTTCACTTACAGAATCCTGGGGTACTTACTCCTTGGAGTCGTGAGGATATTTTCCCATAAAGTTGAGTATGTGCTTTTAGATTGTAACCAAATGCTTTTAAAAACCAAGCAAACAGTTGCTTCAAAAAGAAATGAAGCCCAGGTATCTTCCTTTCTAGCACCGCACCAGTCCATTACTCTTCCAGAGAGCTTGGAACTGGATAAGTTTATTTTTGAAGACATCGGAGTTGAAAAAAGGTATAAATTAATGTATCATCCTTATTACGATCTACTTGGAGTTTGCTATAGATATTTTACCAATCCTGACAACAATTTGTTTTGTGTTGTTTGAATAAAGAGACCATGTGTTGCCTAAGGAAGAAATCATGCTGAAAGGTATTCAGGTTGTGAATAACCTTAAGTTTTGCTATTTGGGTTTCTGATTAACTTTCTTCTTGAAATGCAGATTTATGGGCAAATGTAGAAGCTTCGACCTTTCCTCCAGACGGGGTGTGTAATGCTTAAACTTCTCCTATAAGTGAATGTCACTAAATTTACTCTTTCAGCTGTTTGGTATATCGTTCCGACACTCTATAAGTGCTATCAGTATTTGTACTTTCATATCTTTAGCAGTTGTAGGAAGAATTCAATATGGAAATTGTTTATATAAAAGGCATGTTATCCTGATTATATTGTTTCATTGAAATACGGTGCATTTTACCAAACAGCGTATCAGGCTCTCTTTGAATTTTTGTCCACTCCGCTTCCTTGTTATATTGATTTTGCAAGAAATAATATTAATTATCATGGAGTTGGCACTTTAGGGTTATTGATATATGGAATTGTATCATGCTATTTAGCTGTTGCATCTTTTCTTTTATATGTCTGTGCTGTGTGCAATGAAGTTACTTCCAAAGAGATGTGTGATTGGCATCCTTCAGAGTTCAGACTAACTGGACTTGATTAAGTGGGTATCCTTGCTTTTGAATGCTCGTGATTTCTAGAGCTCAGCTGAGGAGGCAATTACTAAACAGTTGTCATTTTATTTCTTATTTCAATAGAATTAAGCAGCCTTTTATCAGTTAGTAACTGTTGAGTGTTGGGTGCCATGGAATTCTTCTGCAGTTCTGCACATTTGTTTGATGAGCTGCAAGGTCTCTTAATGTCTTCTGATTGCTTATAGTTAATAACTGTCTTCAAATTTTTAATATTTGTTTCTACTCAATGATACTCACGCTGCTGTATGTCGTATTAGCAGATTTGTGGTGAAGGAGTTTCCATTGACCTCGAAACGTTTTTAGATTCTGGAACCCCAAATCAAGAGTATGTTTATGTACCTGGTCAATGAGTAGATCTCCCATGAATCTTGTTGTGATTCACCATCATGCAGTTATTATTTGTATCTTTTTGCAGTATTTTGTCACCACAGCCAGTGAATATATCTTTGGATGACACTTTGATGTACGATATGGATAACATAGAAAGAAGCATCGAAACACTCATACAAAAATTTGGTTCGCCATTAGAAGCTTGCGAGGCAGAAATGGTTAATCTGCCCGGTCAGCTGCCGTCTTGTCCTGCTGTGTCTAGTGTAAACAATGATGAAAACGGGGCTCAAAATATGGAACAAGCAGAAACATCAGAAAGTCAAAGACATAAAAAGTTGTTTGTGACAGTCGAAAGATCTCCTGAGAGGAATCTTACAGATCCTTCAGGTGAAACTTAGTGAAACTGTTGTAATTGTTTTTCTCTTTCTTGACATCGTGCATATACCAGCGTTCTCAGTCTGGTGCAACATAATGAAAATTCAATCTAAGTTTGTCATAATGATGATATGAGTTTATTCGCAGAAGGAGGTGCTGGGGCTCAATCGTTCAAGGCCATGCCAACTCCTGTTAACAAGGAAAATGTTCCTGTCAAGCGGAAGAGAAAATGTCTGATTGATGAGCAAGTAGTGTTGAGCAACAAGTATGTCTGCAATTTATAATTGCCTTTTAACGATGAAACTGACGGTAGTTGTTACATTTCAATAATTTCGTTTTCTCTGATTTTGACTAAGAATTTAACTATGCTTGGGCACAAGCACATTATGGGATCCTAATACGATGGTTATGTGAGAGACACTGAAGTGGTATGTAAATACCAATTAAATTCAAGTCACATCTCAGTAATTTCGTTCTCTTTGACTCTATTAGTAGTATACTCAATGATAAAGGCCCGTTCTCAGTCTTTCATGTGAACATTATTAGGTGGGGCTATCTACCTTTTCTTTTTTGGCATCACCAATGGTTTAATGAATCCGTCTTCCTAAACATGGCTACTGCTTTCTAGCACATGCCTGTGCATTTTATGTCTAAGATTGAGATGTGCATTTTATGTCTAAGTTTGGGATGTGACACCGATTGGTCAAATATGATACTTAATAACTAAAAGATTTATTTTAAGAAATATGTTGGGAAACTGTGGAGCTATTTTAATAAGCTTTTCCAAACTTCCAACTGTAATAATGAAGTGACAGAATTTGCTATTAGTTTTGTTTCATTTTATGTTTTCCTTTTTTTTAGATGAGCCAGAAACCTGGCATACATTTAATATGATGAATAAGTCTGTTCTTGCCAACTCGCTGTGCATCTACATTTGATTCGTTAGCTCTTTTATGGACCATATGTATAGATTTTGTGCCTCAACAGGATCACTTCATTTCTATGTCAGGATGGTGAAGGAGAGCATAGATTACTCAGGAGACTTGGTACGCAAACGAGTAAGGGTTCCTGACACGGCTCTCGGTGTCTGGAAGCATGGGCTAATGTTAGATCTCAAAAACAATTTGACGCACCCATTGATTCCCTGTGAGTTTTGAGATTCTTTCTTTGCTGATTCATTATTGCTGCAATATTGCTAACTACTTAAAATATCTGCAGGTGCTTTTTTGGGTTCAAAAAATTGCCATTATGATGACATATTGATGTCAACAGAAAGCCTGCCTAATTTAGGAGCTTCCAAAGTTTTGGGGATACCAGAATCCCGTGATGAAAATAATACTGATTCTGACAAAGAAAAGATGGATGGTCTTGAGGCATCCGATGTTGAGAAAGTTGGAGAGAATATCGACATTGCACCGGAAACTCCTCATAAGGATGCAACTCTCGAGTGTTTTCCGGTGGCTGAGACTTTTGGGAGGGTACGAGAAGCGAGGTCATCGAACTCTACTGAGGAATTGACTATTGAGCAACACGAACAACTGCCAACTGAGGTAATCATTTTCCTATTTGACATATGGATGCCTTGAAGTATGTAACATATTAAATGCACAAAATTGTAAAAAGATTGTGATACTTTAAACCTACGGATTCGAGCGTCTCGTGGGATGGTATGCTTGTTTTATATTTATATTTCCTTTGAAAATGTGAGGGCATTTTGCATCTCTTCAGCTTTGCTTCTCATTCATAAAACCTTGATTTTGTAGTCATTGCCTTGTTATTTTCTTTCCATTCTGCACGCACTCATATATTTCTTCGTTACTTCACTCAAATGTGTTTAAAAGTTTCTGCATGCCTCATGCTAGTTGTCACATAGTCACTTGTTATATGATAAAGCTACTTATGAAGTGATCTGATGTGATCATTTTGAACTTGCAGGTCAATAATTCATCGGAGCTAGATTTTCAAGAGCCTGGTAAGAAACAATAATCGACTTTATTCAACTTGATTTGTTTAGAAGTACAAATTGATACAAAAAAGAAAATTGGTTACACTCTTACGGATATTTTGGTATTGTTTTCAGATGGATGGTCATCAAGTACCAGGTGTGTTTGGAGGGTGCTTTAATTTTCTTATTCAACAATATTCACACTGCTTCTGACATATTTGATTCCTTATGTGTAGGCAAGCAGTACAGGACTTGCGCTCAGCGTTCTCTGGTAAAAATGAACACCAGGAGAAAGAGCAGGTGAACCTGCATGAGGCTCTTAAGGGAAAATCAAAAAGTATAAGTGCTAAGATGTTTTACGATATTTTGGTACGTAAAAATTTATGAAACCAGTTCTGCCAGTAGCTGTACTTTTAAAATGTGTGTCTGAGTGTTTTATGAGCTTTAACAACAACATCCATTTAGTTTGTTCGTTGAGCCTTATTATTGTACATAGCCTGAAATATATATACTCTCTAAGTTTTACATTGATGGTAATGTTGTAATTCCTCCGCAGGTCTTAAAGAGCCGTGGTATGGTCAATGTTCAGCAGGACAAACCATACGGAGATATTCTGGTTACCAAAAGTGCCCGATGGGAGGGTCATAACCGAGAATAAGATCAAGTAATGTAACTTTAACAATAGTGTGACCAGGATCTGTAGGGAGAATTTATTGCCCAGGAAAAAGTTGTGAGGTTCGAAGCAACCATGGAGCTCGATGGTTGTAACTTGTAAATAGATAGACAATGACAGAAGATAATGTAAATCAGTTACACCCTGGTTTTTTGTGATGCCGAGGTAGGAACCACATGTTTTCGATGTATCATGTATGTATGAGATCGTGCTTGTGGCTGGCTATGTAAGTTATTTCACATGTTTATGGATATGTAGTTTTACTAAGAAGTTTCGGGTTGGACATTATAACTTTTTTTTTGTTGAGAAAAGAGCATCCCTCTAATATTACTGGGAATAGATTCAAGTGTAGCTAAGACTGATAGTGTTATATTTTCAATAATACGATGTAACTTGAGAACTTGTAAAATTCAATCACATTCATCGAAAACATATTCAAATCCCGGATGAATTCGGTGGTTGCCTGGTTTTTTTTTGGTTGATAGAGCCAGACGGCTATACAAGGACATGAAAAAGTTAAAAGAGGTGGACAAGATCGGATAAAACTGGAATAGCATCCACTTTTAGAGATGAAGTCGGCAGCGCAATAAGCTTCTCACCTTGTGAAAGAGACAGACCAAGGCAGACAGACACGTCTTCATGAATTACTTCCTTTATCTTTGTAATCATGCCACCATTGTCTGACTAAATCGGACAACTAAATCGGACATTAGATCCTTGTCAGCACAATAATCAATATCTTGCAGAACATCATTGCAAGCAATTCTGATCTGATTCCTGTCGTACGCCACTTCGTCTTCTGATGTGTGGCCCGAGGTGGGACATTCTTACAATGAGGCAGTGAGGTACGATCTGGGCCACTCATTGTGACACGTAGCGCAGCCACGTTCACATCCGCAATTGTTGACTTTTCAAAAGTTAGTGGGGTTTACTATTTAGGACACGTGGCGCGCCACAAATGCACGGGGGTTAGATGTGTGGTTGAGATCGTGCCTCACGTGCCTCACTTTACTGTTCACTACCTTATTTGAGCGCTTCTATATATATATATATATATATATATATATATATATATATATATATATATATATAGGGGGCGTTCAATTGAGGACATGTCTTATGGTGAGGGTGTAGGGACTAATCTTGGCCATTGGATGAGGTTCATCCAATGATCCACAAGCTGCCACGTGTCACATGTGGTAGTGGGTTTTACTATTTGCTTTTTGGTAGTGGGATTTTACTATTTGCTTTATTGGATTTTGGGTACTTGGACACGTGGCGCACCCACAAAGCACGGGGGGTTAGATGGATGATGATCTAATGGATGAGATTTGTCCCTACGTCCTTACCAAATTTGGGTGTCCTCATTTGAACACTCCTCTATATATATATATAGGGGGTGTTCAATTGAGGACGGGTCTTATGGTGAGGGTGTAGGGACTAATCTGGGCCATTGGATGAGGTTCATCCAATGATCCACAAGCTGCCACGTGTCACATGTGGTAGTGGATTTTACTGTTTGCTTTTTGGTAGTGGGATTTTACTATTTGCTTTATTGGATTTTGGGTACTTGGACACGTGGCGCACCCACAAAGCACGGGGGGTTAGATGGATGATGATCTAATGGATGAGATTTGTCCCTACGTCCTTACCAAATTTGGGTGTCCTCATTTGAACACTCCTCTATATATAGGCGTTCAATTGAGGACATGTCTTATGGTGAGGGTGTAGGGACTAATGTAGTCCATTGGATGAGGTTCATCCAATGATCCACAAGCTGCCACGTGTCACATGTGGTAGTGGGTTTTACTATTTGCTTTTTGGTAGTGGGATTTTACTATTTGCTTTATTGGATTTTGGGTACTTGGACACGTGGCGCACCCACAAAGCACGGGGGGTTAGATGGATGATGATCTAATGGATGAGATTTGTCCCTACGTCCTTACCAAATTTGGGTGTCCTCATTTGAACACTCCTCTATATATATATATATATATATATATATATATATATAGAGGGGGGGGCGTTCAATTGAGGACATGTCTTATGGTGAGGGTGTAGGGACTAATCTTGGCCATTGGATGAGGTTCATCCAATGATCCACAAGCTGCCACGTGTCACATGTGGTAGTGGGTTTTACTATTTGCTTTTTGGTAGTGGATTTTACTATTTGCTTTATTGGATTTTGGGAACTTGGACACGTGGCGCGCCCACAAAGCACGGGGGGTTAGATGGATGATGATCTAATGGATGAGATTTGTCCCTACGTCCTTACCAAATTTGGGTGTCCTCATTTGAACACTCCTCTATATATATATATATATATATATATATATATATATATATATATATATATATATATGGGCGCGCTCAAATGTGAGCTCCTCTTACACTAAGAACATATGAACCATCTTGCACATTTGGATCTTGAGATCTAAAGGTGTAGATTTGTTCAAAAAGTATTTTTTTGGCATTTTGCACTTTTGTCTTTTAGGTAAAAGACAAAAGTGCAAAAAGACAAACAACTTTCACTTTTTGGATTGATTATGCACCTTTAGATCAAATGATCTAAAGGTGGAGATGAATTCATAGGTTCTTAGTGTAAGATGTGGTTCACATTTGAGCGCTTCTATATATATATATATTTTTGATGCATAATGAAAATACCATTGGGAAAAAGCAAGCTACAAAAGGCAAGTCATTGATAGCAGATACATTTAAATAAGCAAGCACATAACGGCTAGAGTCTTAGAAAGTGGTCAAAAAGAGGTTCTTAACTACTAATCCCCTACACAATTAAAGACTCCAAAATATAAACTAAAGATCCACATACCCACATCATCCACGATGCTCTGAAGCCTTGAGTGCATCCAGGGTCAACTTCATCTGCTCATGAGATAACTCCAAACGCTTATAGTAAAGCTCAAGCTCAGCAGTAGCCATTTTCTTCCACTTGTCCTTCAAGGCAGCTCTTGCCTCATCACCGAGCGATTCAAATCCTTTCTTGACAATATCATCGCTCAACCCCATCATGCAAACATCTTTGGTCTCAGCGAGCTCAATTAAGCAAAACAATGAAGAACTATTCTCACGGAGAGGTTCCTCCTTCTTCACCACTTGAGGAATCTGAAGACTCGAAGCATGCTTCTCTTTCTGATCAGGAGTCATATTCGGCTTTAGAGTCCTCTTCCCTTTTCCATTTGCCTTCAATTCAGACCCGCCACATGCAGATGCCGACTTTCCCCAAATCTTCTTAGAAAGATCATAACACAATTGCTCGTGAGGTTTCCAAAAGTCTTATCCACGCCCTCCTTTGTCTTGCTAGCATTCTTCTCATATTTCTTTCTCATTCTCCTAATCTTATCAGCAAGCTGAGCGCTAGATACATCAACATGAATAGATTTCTTCACAAAATCATGAAAGTCGTTAAAATCCTCAATTGGATCAATACATTTCTTGGCCGAGTAATCCAGCAACGCCTTCAACATCACAATCTCATCCTGCTCACTAAACAGCCTCTGAAAAAGCTGCTTCTTTAGATCCTCACCGACCTTTTTCACCTCCTCCTCCTCAGCCACTCTCTTATCCTCCACCTTCTTCAATTTCTTGGAATCCTTCTCATCAGCCTCACTCTCTCCCGGCCTCTTTTTACCCAATTTAGCCACAGTCACAGCTGACGCTGGAGCAGCTGCTTTTGCTTGCTCTTCGCCCCAACCTTCGGCGACTGAATCTCAACCGGCTTCACCGGAGCTACAGGAGTAACTTCTTCATCAGTTCCGGAGTCAGATCCATCCTCCTCTTCAGACGAGGAATCAGGCTTCGGATCTGGTTTCTTCGGCTCTTCTTCCTCGGACTCTTCAGAGACTTCTTCTTCATCCTCCTCATTGGAAACGTCTTCTGAAGACGAGTCAGCTCGTGGCTGTTGTTCAAAAGGAGTCAGCTTCTGTGTAAAACAGGCAACTCTTTCTCTCTCCTAGAAGACTCCCGAAGCTCGGGGAAGAAGCGTGAAGCAGCTAGTCTCTCCCCTGCCACCGGTGAGTCTTTCCCTCATATTCTTTCCTCCCCTCTCAGTGGCAGGTCGCTGGTATTCCCAGGGGCGCTGCTATCGGTCGGTGGTGTTGGGACAGGCGAGGGGGATGGCTATCGGCGGTTTGGGTGTCTATATATTTTGGGTTCAGCTCCTCCTCGCTCTAAGGGATGCAGCTTTTCGATGTTGCGCTGCTGGCAGAGATCGACGGATGGTGGGCTGTGGCGCAAGCGGCTGGTGTTGGTTGGTGTCGCAAGTGGAGGATGGGTTTTGACCGGTCTCACCGGGTTTGCTATTGTCTAGTTGACTGTTTTAGTTTAGTTTAGTTTAGTTGTTTAGTTCAGTCCCTCTAAGTGAGTGTTTTCACTTATGAAGGTAGTATCCTCAGCCGGTAGGTCTGAGCTGTTGTTTTTAGTTTTACGTCTCAGGAGCTCGTGTCCTGTTGTTTTCGAAGGGCACGGCCTGTGCGTCAGTAGGCTAGTTAGTGTCGGTCACTGAGGTCGACCGGCCAGTTGTTTTGTCGTGCCCTTCTTGGTTTATCTGTCCTTCGAGGGCAGTTTACTCACGGTTGTAAACCCTAGTGGCATTTCACTATAAAAAAAAGAGTCGGCTTCTTCGGCGCCATGCGGATCGGGGATTTAGGGTTCGGAGTTTGAGACTCAGAGTCGAGAAAGCTTCTTTCAAGCACTATATTTAAAAAACAAAGTAAATTTTGAAACTGAAACTAAAAAAAATAATTGGACAAGGCATATGAAATGGGCCGATAGCTTCTGAGGGCCCAATACTCAGCATCAGTCAGGTAACCTCTTCGCCAAGCCAAACCTCGATTGATTGAATTCTCGCTCTGCTACATACCGATAGATTTTCGATCAACCATGGTGCTCGAGGTATATCAATGCCCCTATATACCCACCATAGTTGTTTTTCAAACTGATTTTTGGTATTTTACGTTTCGCAGGCGACTATGATCTGTATCGACAATTCAGAGTGGATGCGGAATGGCGATTATTCTCCCTCCAGATTCCAAGCTCAGTCCGACGCTCTCAATCTTATTTGCGGTGCCAAAACTCAGGTGATTTTCATTCTTTATTTTTCCTAGACAATTTGATTTCAAAATGTTAGTAACTTTTCAGTATACAAAGATAATGGCTCTTCTTATTTAAATATTTCGTGTAGTCAAATCCGGAGAATACAGTTGGAGTTCTCACGATGGCAGGAAAAGGAGTGAAGGTTTTGGTTACACCAACCAGTGACCTTGGAAAGATCTTGGCTTGTATGCATGGTTAGTTTATTTCCTTTTGCTGCGACAAACGTTTATACTTGTGGCAGATTTCAAAACATCTTCTTCATACTTATATGTTGTAACCGTAAGGTAGATAGTTGGGTTAATTATTGGTGAATTATCATTAACAGTTATAGGATATTAAACAAGTTTCTTTGATGAGCTTCACGATTATCAGCATAAGAAATGTAAACAAAATGATATGTGTTTGTCAATACTATCGTCATTTAAAGTCACATATTTACATTTTGGAAGATAATGAAGAACATTTTTTCGATGGAACAAAATTCTCTTGTAAACATTTCACAAATAATTTAATATGATGAGATCTAACAGTGGTAGCTGATAGTTGCATTCATTTCCTGCAAAATTCTCTATTAAGGACATTGGAAGCTCTTCACCGGACCACGTGATACAAAATTCTTAAAAAAGGGAACATACAAAGACTAACTCCTTTTTTTAGTATATGTCTATCGCTAGTCATGCGTTACTGCTTTTGAAGCATTAGAAGGACTTTCGATCAGTTGAGACGTGTATGTAGCTCATTTAGTTCATCGAGTTCAACATGCAAAAGGCTTGCATATTGTTTGGAATTGTGACATGTGCATTTTGTTGTATAAAAGGTCTAGAGATCGGTGGTGAGGCAAACCTTGCCGCAGGAATCCAGATTGCACAGTTGGCTCTAAAGCATCGTCAAAATAAGAAACAGCAACAGAGGGTCATTGTCTTTGCTGGAAGGTATTAGCGAAGTTTGACTCTTCTTTTTCACATCCTTATACTTTGTTTTGCTCGTTCTGAAAGATTTTGGTATCTGCTTCCAGTCCTATAAAGTACGACAAGAAAGTATTGGAAATGATCGGAAAAAAGCTTAAAAAGAACAGTGTTGCTCTTGATATCATTGAGTTTGGTGAAGATGACAGTGAGAAGCCACAAAAGCTAGAGGCACTTATTTCTGCTGTTAATAACAGTGACACCAGTCGCATCGTACATGTTCCTCCTGGTCCCAATGCTCTATCTGATGTCCTAATAAGGTACCATGCTCTAAAATGTGCTGCTGGAAGATTATATTTGTGTATTTTTCTTATTATTTGTAAATTATACTTATTGTTATTGTAGTACACCCATATTCACCGGAGATGGAGAAGGTGGAAGTGGGTTTTCTGCAGTGGCTGCTGCCGGTGGTGTTGCTGGCTTTGATTTTGATGTGGATCCCAATGTGGATCCAGAACTTGCGCTTGCTCTTAGAGTATCAATGGAAGAGGAAAGGGCGAGGCAAGAAGCTGCTGCCAAAAAGGCTGCAGAGGAAGCATCTAAACAAGATAAAGTTGGGGAACACTCCAATTCGCAAGATGCAACCATGACTGAACAAAGTGTTCCAACTTCTGATGCTGCAAACAAGAGCACTGACCTGATGGTTAGTACTCTATTTGCTCTTGAAATATCTTTTGATTGTAGTTTATTTATAAATTTGTTTGACCTTGAACTACAAGCAGGATGAGGATGCTCTACTGCAGCAAGCTCTCACTATGTCGATGGATGAGCCTTCTGGCTCCCTGCCTGTAGATGACACTGATATGGCTGATGTTGTAGATCAAGAGTTGGCTCGAGGTCTGTGTGATAAAATTCTTAGATATCACTTGATCCCTGTTGTTTTCTTATCTCTCAACCAAACATGAGTTGTATACTTGAACAGTATTATCTATCAATAAATTTGGCTGTAGGTTGAAAGAACAAAATACAAATACTGCATAGTGTATACAGTTTGAAAAGTATCAGTCCTCCCTGTATAATTTGTTCTTTTGAATACAGCTCTTCAGCTGTCTGTACAAGGCAGTGCCGATGAATCATCAAGCGAAACTGACATGAGCAAGCTTTTGACAGATGAGTCATTTGTATCTTCAATCCTTGCATCGGTAAGTTTCTTATGATGCCTATCTCACTCGTGTGAAACAAGAGCATCATAACCTATCATTCTGTATTACATCTGTATGGAAAGATCTGATATCTTTTAATGTTTACAGCTTCCGGGTGTTGACCCAAATGACCCTTCAGTTAAGGATTTGCTTGCTTCCATGCATAGCCAGTCAGAGGTTAGTCTACTTGTATTCTTTGGTCACCAACAATAGTTCTGATGTTCAGTGAAACTTAATTTTGATATTATTTTTTGTTAGAACGTGATCCTACACTTAATTACCAGCTCTGGTAATTTACGTTACTCAAGCCATTTTTTCTCTGGTAAACAAATTCGTGTAATATTAATATCAACAAAAAATCCGTCATTTTGAGACCGTAGCTGCACTCCATTTTATACTGGATCATGAAACGCTGTGTTATTCGTGTTGTTTTGTGATTTAACATATGAACTGAAACAGGCTGATAAGGAGAATGAACACAAGGGCCCAACCGAGGAAGACAAAAAGTAATTTGCCCAGGTCTCCTACAAACGTGGGTAAGATCCGTTTGACCTTGATGACAATTGTATTTTCAGTTTTCTTATCGTTTGCAATTTTGCTTGGCTAGCCAGTTATGGACTTTGCACAACATCAGGATTCCCATTTTTATGAAAGGATCTTGGAGATGTTTGACGGACAAGGACTTGAATTGATACGGGCAATCTGCTAGGGGAGCACATCTAATGAACACTGAAATTGTTAAGTGTTAATGTTGTTCTTATTTTCAGATACAAGTTCCCTTTGGTTCGTCAAGCTTTTCTGTTTAATATATTATCACTGCAAATCTGTTTTGTACAACACAGACTTTTCTGTTCATTTGCTGTACACTTTCTTTGTGATTGTAGTGCTTTTTTAACAAGTATATCGACACAGGCACAAGGACCTGAATTTCTACCTGGATTATGTCGTGCATTTCTACAGTTAGGTTTTCAGTTGTTATAAATGGTGGCATGGAAGGTCATTTCAATGGCAACAAGCGTATCCGTCAAGGAGCCTCTATTTCTCTTCACTTTGGTAATGGAAGTTCTTACCAGACTCTTGGGTAGGGAGAGTGGTTCCGCAGGTTTTAAATTCGCTAGAACTAACTGACTCACCTGTTGTTTACTGATGATACCATTATTCTCTTGAAAGCAAATTTAGAGTCCCGGCAAAGATTAGAGCAACTCTAAAGATTTTCAATGAGTGGTCAGGTTTTTTAAAGTCAGCGATTTTTGTTGAATTCCAAAAGGCAATGAATAGACAAGTCCAAAATTATGTCATAAGGTGCATCTGGGGTTCGAACCGTTGACGTCTTAATCATTCGATTATGACGGTAACCGTTAAACCATGTCCGATGATGCCCTTTTTTGTATTTAAAGTCTTCTGGATGGTTTATCTGGGTGATCAAGAAGAGGCACCACTCTTGAGTTATTCATATTTTTTTAATATGAATTTGACAATGCAGTTGACTTATTTTAATATTTCTATTTTTTATTGGAACTTATTTTAATATTTTAAACTGCAATTCAAATCAATGTATTTTTTAAATTTTGAGTTATCGTCATCTTTCTAACTTAGGATTATCTAAAATGAAAAGTAGTAGTAGTATACGCGGGAAATCTAACGGTTGCGAGTTGAAACGTCGCATCCAATCAACAATTTCAAATAACTGTCAACCGCAAGCACTATAAACATCCGCAGCCCATGTTTTAAAAAACCTTTGCCAGATCGACTTTTCATCATCTGAGTTTCAGTGCCATCGCTCTCTCATTCAATCTATATAATGGCGGGCGACGACCATCGTGACAAGAAGGTGGTCGCCGCCGGGGAGAGTAGTAAAGAGAAAGCTGCATTAGAGGAGGGAGAAATATTAGTGGAAAAAGAAGAAGAAGAAGATGATGATGATTCAGTCACTCCCCCATCATCACCAGATGTACCAAGTACTACTGCAATGATAACAATTGATGTACCTCCTGTCAAGAAAAAGTTTAAGTCAATCAATGAGGCATCATCTGTTACTGCAGCCGCGGCTGCTGGTGGCTCTGGCAGCGATGATGGCCGTACAAGAGGAGTTTTGGCACTCCCATCTCAGCCTGCTGCTCCTGCCCAAGTGGCGGCTCAACGTCTTCCACCTCGGCAAGTCTCATGCCCCTTATGCAATCGAATGTTTGACTCCTATCCGGCTATGTTCGGACACCAACGCGTGCACAAGGAAAGGACTTACCGTGGTGCTTATCCACCACCAACATTCAACACGGAAGGGTTGCCAAATCCCGGGGCGGAGGACGCAGAAGCAGTAGCCCGTCAGGCGGCAGAATTGTTGGTCGAAATGTCCAAGGCTTACTGGGAAGAACAAGCGTCACAAGCTTTAATGGAACTTGGGGAGGCTTCGACGTCATATTCGCATGCGCTGGACTTAAACATACCGCTGCAGCCCGAGACCGAGGAAAATAAGGAGAAGGAATTGAAGTTCGATTTGAACAGATCTCCTCCGACTTCGGAAGAATGAGAGATCGATCAGGAATGATATGCTGCTGGCCTAAACCAAAACATTGAACTTTTTGTTGTTTATTGTTTTGAATTTGTTTGATCATTTTGTTGGACTATGACTATGTTGAAGGTCTGCTGCTACTGCTACTAAAAGCAGCTAACATATCTGCATGCCTTTCTTTCAATAATGAGCAAACTTTGAACTCTTTTAAATTATATCTGAAGTTTGTTATGTATTTTATTTGCATGTTTTTTATTATTTTCTTTAAACACGAATGTTGTGGAGCAAATTGATTCTATCATATATGTGGGAGCAGTTTGATATATTTTATTTTGTATTTAATGCGAATGAGAATTGGCCATTTGATTTTTCTCAGATTTTACTGCTATGTGCATTTTTTTAAGCATGAACTATGTACCTGCAAACCCTGCATTTGTATCATAAATCATTTAAAAGTCAGAAATCTCATTCTCTGAAAACATTAACCCTCGAAGGCATTGCCTTAATTATATTGGAGGTGCTTAAGGCGAGGATGGAGTGGCTGCTGGCGTATTTCGGTTTGGACGGCATAGGCTCCGGCGTGTGACTCCTGTCTCTCGTTGGTGATCGTTTTGGTTAGGTGTATATAGGTAGTTAGTCTTAGTTTAGTTTAGTTTTAGTTTTAGGTTTTATCTCAGTCGGTTTTTCCGGTCTGAGCTATATTTCTCAGCCGTTTTAGCGATCTGAGTTGTTTTTAGATTCAGGAGCTTATCTCCTGTTTCTACCACGAAGGGCACGCGGTACGGTATTCGTTTATTTTAGTGTCGGCCACTACGGTCGGTCCGATTAGAATTGTATGTTTGGTCGTGCTCTTCTTGAGTGATCTGCCCTTTGTGACAGTTTACTCGTGTTTGTAGCCTTTGTGGCATTATCAAAAAAAAAAATTATATTGGAATTTTTCAATCAAAATAATAATAATTATATTGGAATTTGGATAAGAATTTATAGTACAGAGAGACTTTGTTTCTTGCTTCAAAACCCCAACTGCTGCCTATGGATATAAAAATAATACTAATCAAGAAAAGTCATATATATTTCCTACCCAAAAAAAAAAAGAAGGAAAAATCATATTTAGGTGGTAGGAAAAAGATTAAGTGAGAAGTTGCTGTTTTTGTGAGAAATAGGAAATAATCTGGTCCATTGATTATAAAGATCTAACGGTGATGAATATTACGAATATATGGAATATATTTATTAGTGTAAATACGGTTAAAGGGTATATTTGGAATAAGAATTTTGCATCAATCGTGTGTATTATCGGAAGAACTCAATCGTCACTTCGTCTCTGGATTCATCTCATCACGGCGCCGGAGCGGAGGATGTCGAGTCGGCCAGTCAGTCTCTCCATGAGGACCAGAACAGGCTTCTCCTATCCACACCTTGACGCCTTCCGTCGCATAACTGGAAAGCAACGCTGCGATCATCATTTTTGGGTCGTGTCACCGGAGGTTGCAGTCAAATTGATGTTTCGTGGCTAATCAAAGGTTTGTTGGCTTTGTTAAGTTTTGATTCGTCAGTGGTTATGCAAAGGAACAATTATATGTATTAGGGTTCAGAATTGATTTGCCAATTAGTCATGTTTCTGATGTTGGCAGTTTGTTGAAGGGGTTCAACTGTTATGGCAATACCAAAGGTTAATGATTGAGTTTTGCCAGTGGCATATAGGTCTAGCAGATGTGTTTATATTTTGGCCTGGCCTGATACATGTCGTAGGACAAATATGGTCATCTTAATTGACGGAGTTGTCGAAGGTTTTGTTTTACAAGCCAATGAGGAAAGTGCCCTCATGTTTTCTTAATGACTTTATCAATGCAAGCCTACCTTCTGGTAATCTCGATTCTAGCTTGCACACAGTCATGTGAGAGTTGTTAATTTTTGGATCTGAATATGAGTTTCTTTTGTTTTGTTTTTTTTAGGAGGTGGAGGAGAGGGAGAAGGTTGTTAGGCATATGTGGGATGTTTATACAACCAGTAAAAGAAGAAGCAGCAGCAGCAATCTGGGTTTTTTTTAGGGAATTTTCTCTGAATTGGTTTTGAGGGTCATGAACTTGAAATGGTGTATGTTCTTGTACTAAATGAACTCTTTTGTATGTGGCCTGGTATTTATTAGTTCTGAGTCTTTGAACCGGTCATATGTTTGCTTGCTTCTTAAATCTTAACTGTCTTTTATGAAATAGAATATAAAATTATGAAGCTGTGATAGTAGCTGGCGTGCTTATTTTGTCATAGCCATTTGTTACTTCCTTGCAAACGTGTGGTAATAGGATTTTGAATTGCTTTATCTATTTTGGTTTTACATAACAGGCATTTGGACGAGAAACCGCAACTGGTGATCATTAAAAGAGCCGGCCATGCAGTGAATATAGAGAAGCCTAAACAGATATACAAGCATTTCAAGGAATTTCTGGTTGACCCTAAACAAGAAAGCAAGGACGATGAGAACAAGGTTGATGATGCAAAGAAGTCGGAGTGAAAATGTTGTACAACAATTTGTGTATCATATTCATATTTACTCTCAGAAATCTGAAAATTTGTGTATAATTTTGCTAGTTGAGCTGAGATGTGAGAAACAATGAGCTGAGATGTTCTTGTACTAAAAAACTGGTCAGTGTACCTTATGTTTTTGTATCACCTGATTTTCGAAAATGCATGATTCCTTTACTACGGATTATGCGTACATTGCTACGGATTATGCGTACATTGCTAGGGATTATGCGTAGATTGCTACGGATTATGCGTACATTGCTACGGATTATGCTTACAAATCATAGTATAATGCTTTCAATAGTACGGATTATGATTATATTGCAAAAAAATTTGCTGAGAATTCTACGGATTATATTTACAATGCTACGAATTATGATCCTAAACAGATTATATACCTCAGCTACGGATTATGCTTACAATTCTATGGATTATAATTACATCATACGGATAACAAAACCCTGTGTGATAAACATGTTTTCTTTTTTGTGCTAGTATTCTGTGAAGCAAAAGTTACTTGCATCACATGTCAGCTATTGCATGTGGCTAGTTGTACATGGAGATGCCTCTATAAAATGGTGCATCTGTCTATTCCGATCTTTGTGAATAATCTGCGACTGCTGGGCCAAAGTCGAGGGAATAACCCCATCCGAGGCGTGTCAGGTTCAGCTGGAAGCAAACCCTCTGTTTCATCCTTGTCAGATAGTAGATCCTCACCTCTTTCTACTATATTGTCACTTGTGGGCTTATCTTTGTCGACTTCCACATTTGCAATTTCTCCCGATTTCTTGTCATAAAGTCCTTTGAATTGTTTGCAAGCTTTCTCAGCTTCCTGATTACCAAGACAGTGTAGTTAGAAAAGCAACACCATTATGTTTTTGAAGCATGTATCGATGATACTATTGTTGAAGCAGTACCTGCTCCTTTTTCTTTAGACAGTTAAGATTTAAGAACAATGCAAAAATCAAAATAAGCTCTGTTGCTTATACATGTCATTCCAAGGAATATCATTGCTGCATGTGAAATACCTTTGTCATTGGCATCCCCATTCCATTTACCAGAGGTGTAGTTCCACTCACCAGCCATGTTATCTTCTTTCTTCCAGTCCGATTTAATTCATCTGTTCTCCCATCCCTCTGCAGCATCAGTGAAATTTAGTAAGTGCATGAAAAGCTTATTCTTAGCCACACTCTGAATCATCAAACTAATAAACAATAGGAATTACGAAAAATAAACAACACAACTACAAATCATACCAGGTAGTAAGAACCTAATCAAATGGCGAGTTAAAAAGTTTACAAAACCTGTTTAGCGAACTCTGCAGCAGAAGATACAACCCGAAACAATGCTAACACAGACTACGCATTATGATATATTGATCCCATTGTTACGGATAATGAATCCAGGCTACGGATAATGAACCATTACGCACTCAACAACAAACCCCAAATCGCACTCAACAAAACGAAAAACGAAAATTGTTTGGCAATTATTCCGACAGGTATTGTTGAATACCCTAAAATCAACAAATTCGGAAAACAACTAAACCCTAATCGACAAATCGCATTGTTAAAACCCTAACCCGAATTTTGAATCGGCTGAGTCGGCGGAGGTGGCGAATGGTCGTCGTCGTTCGCCGTCTTTCGAGCCATGACCTTCGGCTTCGGATGCGTCGCTTATAGCGTAGCCTCCAATCGTTTTTCGGATTCAGAAGCTGCGGTTCTGATGGTCGTCTGTAGCGTCACCTTCGGAGCAAAACGGATTAGGGTTCAGTTCGTAAGCCGCGGGATCTATTTTTGGAAATTGTTGACGGACGATGATACCCCTGAACTCGTAAAACGTCGTGTTTTTGGTTAAAAAAAATAAACAGATCGTGGCTTTTGATTATCAAAGATTAATGGACAAGATTAATTCCTATTTCTCACCTTAAAGTCACTTCTCACCAGATCTCAACCCTTAGGTGGTAAAACAAGTTCTGTTGCGCCAAAAAAAAACGTAATTTTGATAAAATAATATAAAAACTATTTTTATTAATATACTTCTTAAATTAATACTTTTTTTTGAAAGTAAGGTACATATTTTATAAATTATCAATTCCTGCCAGGATTGTAATGCCCTGCGAAAAAACATCAACATATACATCGCTGATAACATCTGACACCAATCTGGCAGCATGGTCCACCATATTACCACTACGAGGGATAAAAGAAAAGGAAACAAATTGACAAGAATCACAGATTACTAATATGTCTGCAACAACAACATCCACAAATTGACAAGAATCACATATTACTAATATAAGGCTTTGATGTTAAAACAAGTGTGAGACTTATGTCTTAAAAAGGACTCTATGTGGATAAGGTGGCTGCACACTTATTTCTTTAACAACCTGAACCTATGGGAAGTAGAAGAGAAGACCCATCATTCATGGGTTCTCAAAAATATTCCGAGGCTTTGACAGGACGCACAAAGATGTATTCAGTTTGATGGAAATATGGTCTGCACTTGGGCTCACAACAATGACCCTTTTTCAGCTAAGGGTGCGCGTATGAGATAATTGCAGATAATGATGCTGAAGTTCCTTGGACAAAGCTGGTGTGGAACGGTATTTCTCTCCCCAAGCACAGTTTTTGCACCTGGTTGGCTATACCAAATAGATTGTATACAAAAGATAGATCAGAGGCATGGCGGAGGACCAAGGGGAATGTAGCTGATGTCACTGTGAGTTTGAAAGTGTAAATCATTTATTTTTTCAATGTACAGGTCTCATACCGATATATAAATTCCTGGAGATGGTTGGGATTCAAACTCAGTGGAATAATTGGGAGGATGTGATTCAGTGGCAGCAAAATAGACAATGGAGATCCAAAGCAGAAAAATTAGTGGTTTCCTTCATTATTACAGTAGCAACATATGAGACTTGGAAAGCTCGGAATTACAGAATTTTTCGTGAAGAAACGACTAGCAAGGAGCAAAGATGGAGCTTTGTCTTGAAGATTCTAAGGATGAAAATGGAACTTATCAAGAAGACGAAAACAGGGGGTTGTATGTATAATTTCCTTGTTGACAGTTTTATCTTTACTGCTGAGTAGGTAGTCCTGTGCTGGTAGTTTGTTGGTTTTGGCAGCGTTTGTTAGCTGTTTAGTGTGTTGTTTTGTTGCCAAGTTAGCCTTGCCTTGCCTTGGTTGGTTGTGTCTGTTGGCTGGCTCTTTTGTAGTCATGTTGTTTCTTTGTTCCTTAACATATACACATTTTCCTCGGAAAAAACAACAACATCCACATATGAAGATTTCAATCGCCGTTCTAACAACTTTGTGATTAGTGCCAAACAATTACTCTCAATTACCAGCTTTGTGTATCCCAATCGTACAGCAACTTGAAGGCTCCATCGACACGCAATTGCTTCAGTCAACAATGGATAATTTGAGCCATAAACACAATTCCCAGCCACCATAATTAGTTTGCCATCAGAATCTCGACACAATGTCCCAATACCAAGTTTATTCCTTCTTCAGGAGCTGTCCATTTTACATTATGATGAGAATAAGAATTGCCTACGATACCATTTGCACATCTCAATGAAAGCATATCAAAGTCTGGAAATAAATTTCAATAATCATGTTCGAATCACATCTCCATTTATGAATCCAGGTTCAAAGATGCAGTTGTTGCGCCAAGTCCAACCAATCCAACAATGAACAAAGAAATCCATTACATCTGTGCGTCCATATGCTCCATTGAGTAGCATCACTACTGTTTCTATTAAATTATTAAAATTGATACTTCTCGCCCACGAAAGCAATGAAGATCCAGTCCATGAGATATCAGTTTCTGGACAAAAGATAAATAAATGCCAGACAGATTCAGAATCACCTCTACATCGATTACATAGAGCAGAGTCAATAATATGCCTCCTGTGCAAATTATCTTTTGTAGGTAACACTCCCAAGCATGGTTGTCAAAATCGCGTTTTAAAATTTAAAATCGTCCGATTTTACGTTTCTAAACGTACATTTCGTGTTATCTCGGACCTGGACTCGTTTTTGACTAAAATCGGACCTTAAAACGATTTTAACCGATTTTACACGGTGTAAAATCGGTGAACTCGTGTAAAATCGTCCGATTTTAACATCTTTTAAATTTTGGGCCTGGCCCCAGTTACAGCCCATGAGCGACAACATAAAGGAAGGCGTGTACTCTACATTAGCGAGTGTACTCTGATAATATATAAACCCAGGACGTGATTGACCTGGGCCCCAATTACAGCCCATGAGCGACAACATAAAGGAAGGCTGTTTTTAACATCTTTTAAATAATTGACGAATGCCATGAGCTAGTGTACTCTACATTCTACAAAGGTATATAATATTATATAGGGTTAAGTTCCGGTGAGAAGTGACCATAAGGAGAAATAAAAATTTATCTAGTACATTGATTTTCTTAATCAACGGCCACGATTAGACACAAAATATTTATCAAAAATCAACCTAATCCACGGTTATAGGGGTAATTTAGTCACACAAAAATCTCAAAAACTGCGTATCCCGTTAATTGCGAAACGCGAAACCGAAATTGCGAAGAGGACGACCTAATCGTCCATCGAGTTCATCAGTCGCCCATGGACAGACGAGTTCATCTTGCTACGGACCTAATCGTCCATCGAGTTCATCAGTCGCCAAAGAAATCGACTACGAATCGAAAGACGACGACCATGGACAATCATTCGACCCCTCCGCCGAAGAAATCGACTCAAACATACGGTGTGTTTTCTATCTACGTTTTAGGGTTTGATAAATTCATCCACAATTTGTCGGAAGAGTACATTACGATTTTTAGGGTTAAATGTTATTCAGCTCTACATATGCGTATCTTAATCCGTAGCACAATTCAGCAGTTTCACTCTGCCTATTTTAGGTTTGTATGAATTGATATAATACGTAACAGTGTTTAAACTGGGTAATTCGTAGCCATAGACTACTGGGTAATCCGAATTATGTGTTTAAACTGGGTAATTCGTAGCCATAGACAACTAATAAACTTGTTAAACAAATTAAAGTGTTTTGTTGAGCGAGTTAGTTCAATTTATAAGCTGTCTCAAAGTAGTTGTGTGCTACTCTGATGTTTTTGCATCAGTATTATATTGGATTTTGTGTATGTTATTGAGCACGGAATTAGATGGTGAATGCTGTTAGGAGTTTAGATTTAAGAATGTAATGACTGCATAGTGTTTGTATCTTCAATGCTATGCGCTGATCTTTGTAATGGCTAAGAATGTAATGGCTGCATAATGTTTGTAGTAGTTGATCATAATTCGTAGTAATTATTTGGGTGGAGTGCTAATTATTTGGTAGTCTATGGTAGTAATCATTTGGGTGGAGTGCTAAAATACGTATCATAATTCGTAGTAATCATTTGGGTGGAGTGCTAAAATAAAAATATTATTTTTTGTTGGAGGGAGGATATGAATGGGTTTAGGTTAGATATGAGCTTTTGTTTGGTCGCAGGTTGTAGGAATCTATAATCATGTAACCTTGACCATGTCTATGCTGCTTAATCAAAAAAAATTCATCTTGTATACTCACAGCTTTCTGGTGTATTGTTATTTACCTGGTTGAGTAAATTGAGAAATTATTGAAGCAAAGGGTTGGGACGAGAAGGGAAGAGTGGATGACTGGGTGGAGCAGTGCTTTTGATTAGAAGCTGATTTTTTATATTTTAATAAGACTTATGGTGATAAATTCAAATTTCAAGTTGATCTTTGCGGTTGCAATGTGTTTGCTTGAGTATGGAAAGTCATATCAAATCTAACATGTTTGAAAGAGTGTTAGTTATTGTAAACTTCATTGTTAGATGTCCGATGTGGTTTTATGCTTGGGGTTTTCAGTTTTGTCACCCAGTTCTTCATAATTGAGCATCTGTCAAGTATTTGTGCATTCTAGTTAAAAAATGTTGTACATTTTAGTTTTAAAAAATTCCAGTATTTGTGCAGTGGTATTAAATCATCAAAAACTTTGTGCAGGGATGGAGCTTCATGGCAGTTCATCAATAGAGAAGTAACAGCAGGGATGCATGGAGCACTTGGAAAAATAATGAAGAAGCATGGAGAATGTCTGATATCACTAACCAAATGTATTAATATTATTTAGACAGAGTATGGTGTATATGGATGATGTATAGATAATCCTTAGAATCTTACGCATTAACCATAATACGTATTTCATAATTGATACATCGTATCTCAATTTGTAGCTCATAATTCGTAGTATATGGATCATGATTCGTACTATATTGATCATGATTCGTAGACATGTGGGTTATATATCATAACACAGTTGCTACGTATTATAACTCAGTTGCTACGTATTATAATACACTTGTTACGTATTATAATGCATAACTGATGCGTCTTATAACACAGTTGCTACGTAGTATAGTGCATAACTGCTACGTATTATAACACAGTTGCTACGTATTATAACACGGTTGCTACATATTATAATAACACAGTTGCTACGTATTATACACACAGTTGCTACATATTATACACACAGTTGCTACGTATTATACAACAGTTGCTACGTATTATAATCCATTTGCTACATATTATAATAACACAGTGTATAACTGCTACGTATTTTAACAAGAAATGCAAATGAATTCATTCAATCAAGATTCGATTTACAATTCTGGCAACTGGAAACATTTTTACATGCAACAAACTGAAAGCAACAAAGTTGATCACATCACTAAGGAAAGAACAAAATGTAGTAACAAGGGCACTCATGCTTATTCCCGTAAAACCTCCTTTTTCACTGTAGATACCACAATGTAGTGAATGTACCACAGCAGTTTCATTCATCTGTAAAAATCAATTACACAGAACTAGTAGCATAAGTGGCCGAGTTTTGGTACCATTGCTACCATTACAAATGAAAACTAACTCAAAAAGCTACAAGCCTGCATTTCCATATTCACAACTCTTCAAGACAAGAATCGATGCATAATCATCTGTTTACACAATTTTCTTCACAGGGAAACTGGGCTTTGAGGGAGGAAGATCCAAATGCTCTAGCTCTTCCGGAGGCAAAAGTTTCAAGCATCCTGGAAATCGTATAACAAATCGTCAAAAAATGAAAAATGACCAAATGCAAGTTTGAGTTGAAACAACATTTTCACACCAATGTCAATTACAACCAGTATTTATAGCCCTAATTCAATTCAGACACCTAATTTACCATTCAGAATCATCAAATGAGGCCTAATTCAACTATCACTTACACATTAAACAAGAAAATTGATCTCAAAATTTGATCTCATCATTCACAAGTGCTATTCTCCACTCACAAGCGCTTAACCGAAAACGAAAATCAGCAAATACAATGCGAAGACAACAATGACCTTACGAGTTCAATCTACGCCGATCTTCCGACCCGGACCACGCCTCCAGGCCTTATGAATCCGAATCAAGTCGCTCGTCGTCACGGAGCTGTACACAGTGAATGCCAAGAAGGACAATGCGAACAGGCAAATGATCAGCGTCCAGTATTTAAACACTTTATGCACAATGAATAAAAGGATATCCTTTTTCCTCCGAGGAAACTCAAGCCTCTTCCGCCTCCTGCGTCCGTCGACTCGAATGCTGGGTAGGTACTAATTGTTAGAAGCGGGAATCTGATCGGGGCGGAGGCGCCGGTGGTGAGATGAAATCCAGAGATGAAGAGACGGATTGTTTTAGGGTTTGGGTGAGATGCAGAATTTGTTATTCCCATAATACCCTTTAAACATAATTAACAATTAATTAAATGCTAAATATATTGATTATTAACAACCGTCCGATCTTAGATCCAATGACCAATTTAAATTCCTTTTTCTTACCAAAACACACACTTTCTACCTGATCTTTTCCCTATAGACTATATGCATCGGTTCATCAAAACCGTTGCGTAATATAGACTTTATGCATCGGTTCAGCAAAAACCGATGCATAATGTATAGCTTAAGCATCGGTTTTGGCTGAACCGATGCATAAGATCAATTAAAAATAAATTAGGTTTTCCCTCGCTTCAATTTCATACTCCGACTGAGTTGCTTACTCCCCCGTCTCACTTCCCTCGAATTCAATTTCGCTCTGACTTCGTTAGACCTCGACTTCGCTCGCTTCCATTTCATACTCCGACGACTCCGTCTCACATCGTCTGACTTTATGCGTCGACTTCGTTTGACGCCAGTCACTATTTTGTATGAGTTACTGATTAAGAGCGGTGTCTGCATTAAATTAGGATTTGTGTTGCCAACATTGTTTCATATTTTTGTGTTTAAAGAAGAAATGAGCAAGAAGCGGATGGCAGTGGAATGTGCCATTGTTGTGTTGGGAATTATTTTGGGCATATCAGGGACTTAGAGCTCGCTCATGGAGATATTTTATTATTAATGATGGCTGCACATGGAGATATTGGCAAGGATGATATTTTATTCGATGTTAAAGCATGTTTCTAATTTGTTTATATGTTTAATAATATCATGTTGTTGAATCCGTTTGTTCTTAATTTCTAACTTCTATTCGTTAACTACTTGTAGTCATTGTTAGTCAATTTGCAAGAAAAAGCTTCTCCTCTCCAACTTGAAATTGTTAGGTGAATCTTTTTTAGCTACTCGGCTTGGTTAGAGGTTTGTAATCCCTTATTTGTGTTTTGAGTTCAACACGATCTCACAATCAAGTATGTTAATTAGTTGTTCCTCTATAATCGTTGAATGATGTAAATAACTAATTGGATTCATGTGTGCTAATATTTTTGTTTGAAAACATAGATTCGAGCGGCGGTACTTGTATACTGGAGGTTGCATCTTCTTTATCCTCCGAACATCATTTCATAGAAGGTATTCTATTGTGTTAATTCTGTATAGTTTTCGAACTTAGACAGTTTGTTTTTGTTGCTCTGTCATTGTTGAATGATGTTAATAACTAGTTGCATTTAAGTATTTTAATTTTATTGATGTTCTTTTGTTTAGGGTCAACATTTGGTTGTTCTTTTGTTCAGGGTTAACATTTGATTGTTCTCCGATAGCATCCTACGTGACTATTTGACCAATAAATTCGCGGTATAGGACATTAACTTAAACAGTTGTTATGTAATATTTTTGTGGTGTTTTGTGGCATTGTCAACATTGTACCAAAGACAAATTTATGTGTCTGAAGGATTGTGTTTGGGAATCAATGAATTGATGTTTTGAATGTAAGAGCAGCATTGTCTTTAAAAATTTGAACAACAGGGTATGTTTTTTATGTTTAATTTCAGGTGGATTTGAGCTATTGTAAACCGAATCTACTAGCTTTTTGAAAGATTATGCATCGTTTCTATTAAAACAATTGCATAATGTTCGACCATTATGCATCGTTTTTCCTCCAACCGTTGCACAATATCCGACCATTATGCATCGGTTCAGGAAAAACCATTGCATAATGTCCAAACATTATGCATCGATTTTTGTAGAACCGATGCAAAATGTGCAGACATTATGCAACATTTGATTATGCATCGGACCCGGAACCGATGCATAATGGTTAAAAAACCGATGCATAATATCCCGAGTGTAAAGTAGTGTATAGAAGGGTAAATTGAAGAGTTGGCTCATCATCTATATAAGAAGTTGAAAGTTTGCCAGATCATTTCAATTCAATCAAGAAAAATCATGATCTACTTCATAAGTTGCCCGTGAGATTGACGGTGCGTAAGCCTTATTCGTTGAAAATCTACTTCAAGAGTTGCGATGGGTCTAGTCGAGTGTGCCATGGATGGCTTGTGCTTCAGTTGCTTGTGATAAATGTGCTCGATGTTTTGTCCTAGATTTATAAATTTCAATGATCTTGTATGAATTGTAACCCATCTATAAAAAAAATCAAGAAAAATCATTTTCGTTGTCTTCCCAGCTCTCCTCTATTTCGTGTTACTTCTAAGAAATACAAAGTTTACTTTGCCGGGAATTTTTGTGAAGTGCTCAATACAACATTTGGTAGAAGGATCCTTGATAAGGCTAATTGTCGCCTAAATATTCGCTTCACTCTTAATAGATTATTATTCGTTTGTCGATCATTTTGATATTATTTAATCCTCTTCTTGCCTTCAGGTCACTATATTCACTTCATCGAGTTCGGATCATTAAAAGATCAAAACCGGGAAACATTGAAGATTCAAAGCAAAACAAGGAAAAAGGGACTGACTGCCCCGAGTGTGACAAAGTCACTCCTCTCGGATTCAAACACTAGGGCGATTGCCAAATGGCACTCTCCCAAGTGGATGAAAAAACAGTATTTGTCAGCTTAGCCTATAAATAAAGGAACTCGATTTTGACAACAACAAAAACACCCCGATTTTGCATGAAGCAAGGATCATCCATGGAGAATTGAAGATCAAAAGAGTTGGGGAGGCTTTCTACACTAGTTTGATGTACTTCACTTTTACTTTTGCATCTTCCTTGCCCTCAACACTACTCATGTTTCACAAAAAGTTGTATGAAGGCTTGGCTGAACTTAATCATCGAGCGATCTGGACGACACATCTTAATTAAGATGTCAAACAAAGCGAATATAAAAACAATGTAATATAAGCCTCATGATGAGCCCACTAAGGGAAGCAACTATAACAGTGTTGATAATGTTTTTATTTTTATTTTTATTTTTGCGTTCGTTGTTTAATGCATAATTTAAATTAGATTTATGTATATATTGGACTATTTGTTTCATATTAGTTCACTCTGAGATATAATTAAATATAATTTAAAGTTGGCATTGTCAAATGAATTTCCAATTAAAATTTCTTTTCAAATTATATTGCATTAAAACGTATCAAAAGCATTGAAACTCCAAAGATTAAAACATATCACAAACACAACATTACCCCACAAAACGTTATAGAAGCGAAACGCAATAAATACGCAACCCGTTTGAAAAGTAGAACAGATTATTATATGTACAGTGCAATATTAATATAAGAAACCTTTGAAGATAACCTGTTTCTATTGTTTGTTCCATTTTTTGGTTTAGGTTTTCGTCTTGGATTTTGAACACTAATAAGGGATGATTATTAACGTTCTCTATGTAACGGAGCTAATGTGGCTACATGAATGACATAATTTCTCGAATGAAGAAATTAACTTTTGAAAAGAAAAAAAAGCAGTGAATAAATTACTCCAATTCTGATATATTACCGACTCGATGTGAGAATGTTCGGTGTATTGAAACTGCTTCATCATCGCTAGGCCGAGTTCTTTGTCTTCGTCTCCTTAATTCCTTTGCAACTTTTTGCTTCACGATCAAAATAATACTAGGTGAAATCCAACTAATCATCATCACGATCGTGTTTATTACTTCTCTTTCAAATTTGAAAAGCTGCATGGCGCTTAGATTCATCGTTTTCCACACCCTTTCGTTCAGTTTTTAATTATACTATGGTTTTGGTTTTATTACTTAAATATCCTGCAAAATATCTTTCAACTAATCTCAAACGTTGTCGTCCCAAAAGACTTTTGTACGAAAATTTCTTATGTAAAAAAGATAACGTCGCTTGTGGAATTATTATGTTTTGTATCTTGCCTAGTCTGTTTTAAATTCACTAAAAGATTGATCTGATTATCCTTTCCAAAGAAATTGTTTCTAGAACATGAGAAATTTGTGGCCCTTGACAATTATATACATATACAAGGATATGCTCTGTTACATTCTCTCAAATTGGTGAGTCTGTGCATCCTCATTTTTAGTCGTTAATTGCTTTTCATCATTTGTTATGATGGTACCACAAGTCTAAGACTAAGGTGTTAGTGGAAGTGTGACGTTCAGGATTTTGAGGTTGTTGGAGTATGTGAACTCCACCGGTTTTGATATGACAAACATCCTGCTGATGTGTTACTTGAGCGTGCAGGTTGATGCACATATACTCTGGAAGTAACTAAAACACACAAAAAGCAATACGAAGGCTTGGCTGAACTTGCCTCGAGCGATCTAGGTAACACATCTTGCTTAAGGTATCAAACTAAGCGAAGATCAAAACAATGTAATATAAGCCTCATAATATAGTGTGTTGATATTATTTTTATTTTTATTTTTGCGTTCGTTGTTTAATGGGTGATTTAAATTAGGTTTATATAATATATTGTACTATTTCTTTTCAAATTGGTTCACTCAGAGATACAATTTAGCTTTGAAATCCAAACGGATCGATTTTAATTAAATTAATAAACTTTAGTTTTAGAAATTATATCTTAAATTAATAGAAGTACACAATATTCCTAGGAAGATAATATTTACATTAGAATATAAGATTTCAAATTCTAAAAATGAAAGATTACCGATAGAACAACATTTCATATACAAATTCAAATAATACCAAAAGGGAGAAAGAAAAAAATCTTTTTATTAGAAAAATAAACTTAGACAAACAAGACATAATTTCTTTTATATATATTGCCTTAGTTTAACTGGCATTATTTTGGTTGGGCATTGGAAGCTGATCAGCATATTCAAATACACTTTGCAAGTAGTAACCATCCAAGTTACTGATGTCAAAATTCCAGAGATCATCTCCCTTGAGCTCCTTACAACAAATATACCCAGATAATTGAACTTCCCTATTTATAAGCGAAAGCCTTCGCCAGTCACTGAAGGTCAAGACCACGGCAATTTCGTCGACGCAACAAACGCTAACAACATCTATCTTATCGTCAAAGAATATCTCATTATTTCTTGGATTGGTGATCGGTTGTAGATGTAGTGATTGTAAATGCAACACAGATCAAACAAATAATCTGAGTGTGACTCAGGTCGAATCCACAGGGAACTAGCTTGCTACTTTCTGTAAATGATTGTTTATGTTAGTACTGAAATGGGGGGTTTAAAATGAAAGTACAGTACAGTGAAATGAATAAACTGAATAACGAAATGGATTAACACAGAACTGGTGATTTGATTTGTTGTTGCATGCGGTTGTTGTTTGGTTGTCTTTTAATTTGATGAAACATTGGGAATCAATGACTCCCCAAAAACAACAGATTATAACACAAAGTTACTGCAGACTCAACTCTCGCTTCTTGCCTAACAGTAGATCTCGATACATGATAGTGAATTATTACTCTAGGTCATTTGTTCGATTACATGCTCAACTCTCGCTTCTTGCATAATAACAGAACTAGATACGCAAATCATCAAGACTCAACTTTCGCTTCTTGCCTATCAGATTTTATCTTATTACATGCATAGACTCAACTTTCGCTTCTCGCCTATCATGCAACTATGTAAACCTACTGTGACATGCTACTGCAAACACAGACAATAGACACAAACGATTCTTATACAAACATTATTGATATCTCGCGAGGATATCAAGTGCAGAATATATGAATTGAACTATTCGTGTCTAATGTAAAGAAATAAATCATAATCATATAAGAAGACATGTGTTACAACTGCAGATGTTTCTGGGGATCCATTGGATCCCAATAAGCGAACTACTCACTCATGGTGAGCTGATACATGACAATAGATTGGAATGAAAGTACAAGATTGGGTTAAGAGAAACCCTGATGATGAACTTCCTCTATGATGTTGCTGTCGTCAGTATCGATGGATGAATGCGTGATTTCGGATCCCTGCTAAAATCAGGTATGACGACTTTTGTATTGCTTGTAGCCGTTCTAGTAATAACTGTCTTTGTTGTTGGCTCTCTGTTTCTCGATGTAGACTTCCCAGTCTCCAATTGCTTCTTTATGTTCCCATAAACTCACATTGCTCGATGGAATTAATTGCGCTAGAGCCGACTTGAAGATTTATTATTTGCAGCTTGGGTCGGGCAGACGGTCGGGTAGCCGAGCGGGTGTGCGAGCGTCTGGCCGAGGTGTGGTCGAGCGGGCGTGCGAGCGTGGAGGTCGGGTATGCGAGAGGACGTGCGAGCGTAGGCCGGGTGGACGATCGGGTAGCCTATCGGGTAGCCTAGCTCTTTAGCTCGGGTACACGCTCGGATGGCCTAGATCTTTAGCTCGGGTAGCCTATCGGGTAGCCTAGCTCTTTAGCTCGGGTAGCCTATCGGGTAGCCTAGCTCTTTTCTCGCAGTTTTAGCTCGCATTTTGCCATTTACTTCTCAAATTGCCTTGTCACTGAAACACTAAGTAAAAACATCAAATCTGCATAATCTTGTATGAAAATGGAGCTCAAAGCCACTGGAATTGTACATCAAAGTTCATCAAATAAATGCTCATCAAAATACCCCACACTTGAACTTTGTTCGTCCCGAACAAACACACATCATAGGTATCACCCAGAACATCTTAAAATTAAACCAAGAAAAGAACAAATAAAACTAGGGAGAGTTTTCAGAACAGGAGTACTCACAAATCCCGTGATACTTGCTCAGTTATGAAATGAGATTTTCAAATAGTGATAAACATCATAACTCATCAGTTCAGGCAGTGCTGCATCGATATTACTCACTTCAAAGCAAACAAAAGGTTCCTTCATTCTAATATGATATTCAGTATATGCAGGTTTAACTCAAATAAGCTAGCATTCATTCAGACTAATGATAATTCAATTTGGTCAATCAAATCGTCAAGAAGAATTTCACTTACACGAAACTTGTAAATTTTCTTCAAGGCTCACGCAGTACTCTGCAAGGTCTTTCCTCAAACAATACCTGCATGTTAGTGCACAGAATCTGGTACAAAGTCACGATCAAGTTAGGGGTTTTCTTTACTTATAAACTTTCACACTTCTTTAGTGCAGGTGTGGATGGTTTCGGAGGGGAAGACCTGGCTCAGGGAATTACCCATATCTACCGCTTCCTAACCCCCGCCATCTACACTTCTCTTTTTTTTTTTCTTTTTTTTTTGAAATACTTCTTTTTCTTCAAGTAACATTGCAAATACCCCACACTTGAAATTGACAGTGTACCAAAATAATGCGTAGCACAGATCATAACCACAGTATTGTTTGAAGTCACCTAAGAGTCGGTCTGAAAAATAAACTTGTTTGCAAAAGTTTGTTCATCATGATTTTTCCAAAAGCCTAAATGAATTTAACATGCTGAACTAAGCTAGCATAAGATCGTTTATTTGCATAATTTCATATCACAAGAAAATCAGGAATCAAATGCTGGTAATTTCATGAGTTCAGAGCAGCAAGCCATAGCATCAGAGATAAACATGCTCATCATTCAACGTGTTTTCAACAAAGATTTGAGCAACTATCAGGTAAGTACATTCAAAATCATTTTTCTGCCCTTTTTTTTTTTTTTTTTTTGCACACATAACAGTCATCAATCGAATAAACATCAGCCACCCCACACTTGAAACATGCTTAGTCCCTAAGCATTCTAGCGTAAATAATGAGCAAGCAGGGTAGAAAAATATTATTTGCTCCATCTTACCTTTCCTTCCTCTCTTCATCTTGCTCCTGGTTTGCATCAAAAGACAAAAGAAAGATTAAAAGGGGGTATTTAACAGAAGATGTACTAATGTGATAAACAAAAATAACAACAGAAAATAAACAAATGACTAGTTCCCCGGCAACGGCGCCATTTTGATCGGTTGTAGATGTAGTGATTGTAAATGCAACACAGATCAAACAAATAATCTGAGTGTGACTCAGGTCGAATCCACAGGGAACTAGCTTGCTACTTTCTGTAAATGATTGTTTATGTTAGTACTGAAATGGGGGGTTTAAAATGAAAGTACAGTACAGTGAAATGAATAAACTGAATAACGAAATGGATTAACACAGAACTGGTGATTTGATTTGTTGTTGCATGCGGTTGTTGTTTGGTTGTCTTTTAATTTGATGAAACATTGGGAATCAATGACTCCCCAAAAACAACAGATTATAACACAAAGTTACTGCAGACTCAACTCTCGCTTCTTGCCTAACAGTAGATCTCGATACATGATAGTGAATTATTACTCTAGGTCATTTGTTCGATTACATGCTCAACTCTCGCTTCTTGCATAATAACAGAACTAGATACGCAAATCATCAAGACTCAACTTTCGCTTCTTGCCTATCAGATTTTATCTTATTACATGCATAGACTCAACTTTCGCTTCTCGCCTATCATGCAACTATGTAAACCTACTGTGACATGCTACTGCAAACACAGACAATAGACACAAACGATTCTTATACAAACATTATTGATATCTCGCGAGGATATCAAGTGCAGAATATATGAATTGAACTATTCGTGTCTAATGTAAAGAAATAAATCATAATCATATAAGAAGACATGTGTTACAACTGCAGATGTTTCTGGGGATCCATTGGATCCCAATAAGCGAACTACTCACTCATGGTGAGCTGATACATGACAATAGATTGGAATGAAAGTACAAGATTGGGTTAAGAGAAACCCTGATGATGAACTTCCTCTATGATGTTGCTGTCGTCAGTATCGATGGATGAATGCGTGATTTCGGATCCCTGCTAAAATCAGGTATGACGACTTTTGTATTGCTTGTAGCCGTTCTAGTAATAACTGTCTTTGTTGTTGGCTCTCTGTTTCTCGATGTAGACTTCCCAGTCTCCAATTGCTTCTTTATGTTCCCATAAACTCACATTGCTCGATGGAATTAATTGCGCTAGAGCCGACTTGAAGATTTATTATTTGCAGCTTGGGTCGGGCAGACGGTCGGGTAGCCGAGCGGGTGTGCGAGCGTCTGGCCGAGGTGTGGTCGAGCGGGCGTGCGAGCGTGGAGGTCGGGTATGCGAGAGGACGTGCGAGCGTAGGCCGGGTGGACGATCGGGTAGCCTATCGGGTAGCCTAGCTCTTTAGCTCGGGTACACGCTCGGATGGCCTAGATCTTTAGCTCGGGTAGCCTATCGGGTAGCCTAGCTCTTTAGCTCGGGTAGCCTATCGGGTAGCCTAGCTCTTTTCTCGCAGTTTTAGCTCGCATTTTGCCATTTACTTCTCAAATTGCCTTGTCACTGAAACACTAAGTAAAAACATCAAATCTGCATAATCTTGTATGAAAATGGAGCTCAAAGCCACTGGAATTGTACATCAAAGTTCATCAAATAAATGCTCATCAATTGGCCCGTTGTAAAATACTTTGGTTTAGCAACTCATGTTGTTGCCAAAACCATTGTATTTCCATTAATTTCTCGCCACTGCGTTCAAACATCTTCTTAATATACCCAATGTGACGTCGCCCTCTTTCCGCGCGTAAGAACACAAATGAGTTAGTCTGAAAAATCAATAAATGTATTTTAATATATTTTGTCTAATAAAAGAAAGTTTTGAAGTAACAAATTTAATTTATATGTAATTTACTGTGATTTTCACGCCTCGCGTGATGAACGCTTCATATTCATCCACCCCGTTGAGGGACAGTGCGGAACCTAACCATATAGATTCATCTTGCCCACTCACATTCGCCCGACTAGGTGCCTAAAGACAAAAATAATCTCCCAATCAGTATCATTTAGCTGTACAGAATCAAGGGTACATAATTCTTTAAAAAATAATATCAAAAATGGGACCTGTTGTGGTCTTGACGGAGCTAGGCTAGAGCTGCTCGCTCCGCCTGATTGTGCCCCAGACCATGGAGTTAATTGTCCGGCTTGGTTGGTTGGTGTACCTATTATTACAAGCAACAAAGTGTAAGAATTCATAAAATGTCGTTGTCAATTATTCAAGCTCAAGAACAATATGCTAAAGAAATAGACCTTATTAACATTTATACCTGATTGCATATTATTGTTTGACATAGAGCAAAATCGTTGTGAAATGCAATTGGATTCGTAATGAAGTTAAGACAATGCAGTGTACCTTCTTTTTTTTTGTGAAATAGAAGTTATGTAGAGGTGGTCTTATATATATCCATATTTTGAGTGAAAGGGTTGTTGTCAACTTTCCTAATTTCCTTTTTATGCATATTTTTTTATTATTAGAGGTATTTCAAACTTATCCATCTCTGCTTCAAAAACTGCTTAAATTGTAAAAATTATGATAATCGAAATACCAATAAAGTACATTTTTAGAGGATTGTAATAGGATATACATCAAAAAATGAACTCTATGAATATATGTATTCGTAAGTTATTGATTTTGTATGTGATAATTCTATTTGTCAATTAAAGTTTTTAATTTGCTTAAGGTATATTAGAAATCAGATTTGGGAGTTATTTCTTCTTTTTTTTAAAACAAAAATGTACATGATAAAAAAAAGGTGTTGTTCTAATCCAGAAAATATTTTTTTCAAATAGCTTTTTTCTAAATGTAATACAAAGATACCTTTCAATAAATGGTGAGAATTTTACCAAAACCTTTTTGACAAAAAATAAAAAAAAAATCAAATCAGTTATGGTAAACTTGTCCGGAGGATTTCGAATACCCAATCTGCCTTTTTATATTTTTTTATTTGATTGGATTTCATCCCATTGTAAAATATTAAAGATTCCTATCTAAAACAGTGCCGTTTTAATTCTAATAAGCACAACTAAAATAATTTGGCACGAACGAGTTAAGCAAGTGAAGATTAATCATGATATTTACTTTTTTTCACAAAAAATTATTCGTATATGAAAAATAGGGTTGTTAAAGTTTAGACATGAAGTTAAATGTTTGATGGTCGAGTACTTATGCCGTATGTTTTGGCATATTAGAACCAGTAACAAAATCGTCGTATAGAAAGTGGGCAATGTCAAATGAATTTTCCAAAATGAGTAAAAATGGGAATCGATTTACACAAATTAAGTAAATTGGATTTCTTTATCAAATTCTACATGGTGATCCTTTTTTTTTTTTGATGTATACATGGTGATCCTTTTAAAAATGGATTTTCTGATATGTTTCATGAATTAATTTAAATTTCTTTTCAAACTATGTCACATTAAAACGTATCACAAGCATTGAAACTCAAGGATTAAAACATATTGCAGACTCAACATTATCTCCAAAACCTTACAGAAGCATCAGAACTCAACTAATAAACAAAAAGGATTGCAAAAATGTATCCAAAGTAGAACACGTGATGCAATAATACTATGAAAAACCTTTGACAATAATCTATTTATAAGTTTTGTTCAATTTTTTGGTTTAGGTTTTCGTGCTGGATTTTTACGTTGTTAAGACATGATTATTAATGTTCCCTATGTAACGGAGCTAATGTAGTGTGCCTACATATGATTGACATAATTTTTAAGCAAATGAAATAATTTTTTTTGAAAAGAGAAATGAATAAATTACCTGAATTCTGGTAGATTATTGACTCGATGTGAGAATGTTGGATATATTGAAACTTGAACTTCATCATCTCTAGGCAGATTCTCTCTGTCCTCCTCTCCATCCTGTGCAAGCTTTGGCTTCATGATCAAAATCATACCGGCTAAAAATCCATCACTTATCAAGATCACCGTCGTATTTATTTCTTATCTTTGAATTTGAGAAGCTGTGCGGCGCTTAGATTCAACTTCTTCCACACACTTTCGTTTGGCTTTTATACTAGGGTTTTTGTTTATTTGCTTAATTACCCTTCAAAATATTTTTCACCTAACTCCAAACGATGTCGCTTGAAAAGACTTTCTAACTACTGCAGTTTCTGATGTAAAAGACGTCGTCGTTTGTTAAATTATTGCATCTATGTATCTTGTCTAATCTCCTCTTATATTCACTATAAAATTGATCTTATTGTGCATCCTTTTATGAGTACTTGTTTATACAAAATGAAAAACCATATACTTCTACACGGCTATGCTCCGTTACATCTTATCAAATTGGTAAGTCCATTTATCCTTTTTTCAGCTGTCGATTGCTTTTTCATCCTTTGTTGGGGTGGTGTTAGAAGTCCAAGACTAAGGTGGTAGTGGAAATGTGTCGTGCAGGATTTCATAGTGAAAAAAAAGAAGAAGGAAAAGTCCAAGTAATGAAAACACCTACATATCTTCACATATCATGTTACTTGCCAACTAGAGGCATTCTTACCCATTGCGAATTTTCTTTTACTGATTATTGTTGTTTATGCATCGGGTTTATACATAGAATTTCGTAGTACTAATTTTTCAAACAAATAAGGGAAAGTACAAAGAGGGGTACCGAACTACTACCATCTGTTTTCAACTTTTTGTTCAAACTATTAAAATTTCCAAAATGAGTGCGAACTATATAGAATTTTCGCAATAAATAGTATTATTTTTTAAAAAGCATGTTTGTAAGCAAAGATTTTCATGAGAATTATTGATCGAGCTTTCTATAAAGTTTTTAATTAAGTGCTACCGAGGAGTGAAATCATCTAAGATCTCAATGAAGTCAAATTCACACAAAAAAAAACCATAAAATAGATTACTCTTTGCTCCTAAACTCGAACAAACTGAAAATTAGCCAATTCACATTGTTAAATTGGATTGCAAGTTACAACAATAAATTTGACGTGAGCCTTCTTGTACCCTTCCATCATTTTTATGAACTTTCATAATGTAGTAGAAAAATAATGCACCCGTATAGACTCTTTAATGACCCATTTTCAGACCGGTAGTTGTTGAGCACATAAAATACAAAAACATCGAAACATAAAATTGAACCTTGATAATTGATATTACTTGACTAGGTAAAGGATGATAATTATTCATCGGTTCAAAAAATGGCATTATGCATCGTTCAACTCTAAACCGATGCATAATGTGTACCTTATGCATCGATCAGTGAAACCGTTGCATAATATAGACTATATGCATTAACTCCTTGAATGAAAGTGAAAAGGTTAGATAAGAAACTGCCAAGATGATAGCTCTTAATGCCAAGATCCTCCAAGACAATCGAGACATGCTTGGAACTTTTAGTGTTAAAAGTGTGACATAGATATTCTTTTTAATTATGTGCAGATGACTGCATTACGAAATGATGGATAGGATGCTTATTCCTAAGAACTTCACGTATTGGCATATAAGCCCACAATTCTGGTCGTGTTAAACACATTGTGTGGTAAATGGGTTAAAGTTTGTTGTCTGGGAGAAGGACCAACATTTGAAGACACAAAACAGTGGTGTACTTGTTAAAGCTAGTGAGTATGTTTTATAATATTACAAATAACCATTTCATTGCAATACAAAAAATATTTACTTGTTGCTTCATTTATTTTTTGTAGGGAATATTAACTATTACGGTGTTCTACCAAGTATGCCGAGGGAATGTCGGTGGTTGTCTTTGAATGCAAGTAGTTTAATACCAATCAGACGGAATGTCAAAACATAAAGATGGACCATTAAATTCTGTCGATTGATACATCGAACACATGGTACGATGATGCTACATATTGCCTTGCAAAATGCACACAAAACAGTGATCTTCAAACATGTATATATATAGTGGATCACAAAATATATTAGAGGATAAGACTATCACGATATATTTATTTTGATAGTAATCTTTGTATCTTACACACCCATCATGAAAAAGACATTAATTGTTTGTTTGTATTTTATAACAAGTCAACTAAATTAACCTTATTATTTAATTCGTGTTTAATAATAATTATATAGAATATTAAACAATATCATCGTCATCGAGATTTGATTCCTTATATATTCCTTTAGATGCTGATCAATATCATCAAGATTTACTTCGTCAAAGTCTCTTAGGGTTTTAGGATATTTATATATACCCGCCGTCAATTGATCAATTTCTAACTTAATGATTGTGAATGGCGTCTAATGAATTATTACGAAACCACTATTACAGCTTTGATATTCGCGAGAGCCCTTTGGAGGAAGATGATCGGTGGGACTTCATTACAGTCAAGTTGCGTTTCTGGAAGTTGTATGACATCGTTGTTAATGGCGAAACCGTCGACAAAACTGTAGCTGTTGAGGTAATGTCCACGGAGTGTGACCTTCACAGGGTCGAAGTGGCCGACGAGTACGATGAGCCAATCTTGAAGGTAAGCAGTTATCTTACGGAGCTTGGTTTCCCGGAGACGAGTCATGCGACGATGATTGCAAGGCTGATGCTATGCATGGACATATATATCATCAAGATGCATCGCTACCGACATGAGACTGTGTTTTTGGACATAAAAGAATTAGTGTATGACGAAAGTATTTCCAATGATGCGCTGAGTCGTTCAATAGATATATCCAAACTTCATTTTGGAAATAAGTCGTGGTTTCATGACATAAATCGAAGATGGCCTGAGGAAGCTGAGGGTTGTCTCGTAGATGCGGTCTGGTTGCTGATGAACATGGTGACAATAAATTCTGAATGGATTCAGGTTCCGTGGGAGCTTGATGATGATTTGGAGGAGGCTTTGACTGAATCTTTGGAGGAGTACACGCCACAGATGGTGCCTGCGAGCGAAACCGCCATTGCTAGCCTGGAGAAGCTTCAACAAAGTGACCCGGCACTGTCCTGTAAAATTTGCATGGATGATGATGAAGATGCAGTTGGGTTTTCGCACATGCCATGCAGACATGTTTTCCACACTGAGTGTGTTGAGACTTGGCTTAGGATTAGTTCATCCTGTCCTTTATGCAGATATGCATTGCCTCACATGATTAACTGAGATTCAGTTTTTTCTTTTTCTTTTAGTTTATGGTTATATCTTTTCTCATTCATTGGTGTATTATTATGTTTTTCATTTTTTTAAATCAAACTCATATTGAAAACACTATACCAGTTGGTCACTTATCTAACATAGTTAGAGTAAGGGACATAAGTATGAGTCGCATAAGAGTGCATAGGCCACTGAGAAAAACAGGTTAGTCGCCTGAAAACACTTATGTGACTGGTACACCAACAAGTTACTTACGTGACTGATATAGTGAAAGCCAGTCGCGTAAGGACTGGCGCATTTAATGATGAAACATAAACTTCTACACCAACCTTTCTTCCTCCTTCACTCCACCATTTCTCTCCCACGGTTGAAAACAAACTCAGCAGGTACTCTGTTGCCAAAAACCAGGTAAATGTAGTTTTAGTTTATATTCATTAGTTGCAAACCACCATAGCACTACTAAAGAAGAGAGAAAAGACAGATCTTTTTTGGACCATAAGACAACGCTTCACCAAGCGCTGTCTATTTGACGTTGTCTTATGTCGAGACTTTAGACAGCGCTTATTCAAGAAGCGCTGTCTAAATTCTCAATATTAGACAACGCTTCTATCTTCGTAAGCGCTGTTATATGTCGGAGAATAGACATCGTTTATTTACCAAGCGCTGTCTATAGTCTTACTTAAGACAGCGCTTTAGTCTCAAGTGTTGTCTATAGTCTAACTTAAGACAGCGCTTTAGCCTCAAGCGCTGTCTTAAAATTCTACCTTAGACAGCGCTTGACAGTAAAGCGCTGTCTAAAGTTAGACTATAGACAACGCTTACCTGGGAAGCGCTGTCTAAAGGTTGAAAAAATGGCAGCTTGGATTGATTCAAACAATCCCCCCTGCACGATACATTTCAAACAAAACACCTATTGCAAAAACACCAATTTGCTGAACATCAAATTACATTCATTTGCTCAATATACATTTGGATTCATATATATGTCCAAATGTTTCGATACTTGACACGTTTGTCTTACAACAACTTTGCAATAATACATAAATGATTTCATGTTTATACCGGATGATATACTTGCCGCATGTAAGTAATCACCGCAGTTGCAAAGTCATCCCTTATATCATCTAGCACATTGTTATCATAGGGTTATCGTCCTCTAGGGAAACACTGAAAAAAAATATCATAGTTAGAAAGTTTATGGACAAATCAATTAATTGGTAATGATCAGTCAAGTCTCGAAATACAGTTACTTATCTGATGTTGTCCTCAAGCGATCCATTGGTAACTTGAACGTACTTCATTATGTCACGATTGTATGGCAAGACATAATAGCCACATACTTCACTCGGTATGGGCTATTTCGGGCACTAAAAATGGAATTGAGTTATAATCACACAAAACATATTAACTATCACTACTACAAACGATGCATTATGCATCGGTTCGATAAATGGCATTATGCATCGGTTAGACATTATGCATCGGTTTTCAATGAACCGATGCATAATGTCTGCACATTATGCAACGGTTGATTATGCATCGGTTTGGGAACCGATGCATAATGTTAAAAAAAAACTGATGCATAATGCATCGTTTGTAGTAGTGTATGAAATATAAAATTTCAAAACAAGTGTTATTTGTTATGTCAATACCGTCACAGTCTTCCACTCCATTTCTGAATGATGGATGTTTAAGTACAGACTCATGCTCCTGCAACATTAAGGTAATATCAGCAAGTTGTAGGACGTGCAGTAATGCTAAATAGAAGTGGACTAGCAATAGTTCTTACGTGTTCACGAACTTTGTTGCTTCAGGCAATGGTTGGTGATCCCCGGGATCAAGCCAAAGAACCACTCGCTTCGTAGGGAATACAACAGCTAACATCCAATGCCACCTAACAAACATTTGACACATTATATATTAGTACAACATGCATTTCATGCAAAATCACGCAATTAGAAAAGTATTCACTTACTGTCTGACATTGACGTAGGGAATGTAGCAAAAATTACGCCCCTCGGGCATTCTCAATCTCCTCTGGAAGAATTCCACCCTCACATTGAAGTCCTCGGACTGGGTTATATAACTCGGTCTGAAGAATCCAAACCGAATGCCTGGTGGGATCTTATCGTGGATAAATCTGCGGGCATATGATTACAGTAGTAAACTTTTTTCGAACTTAAGAACCATTTAATACCCAAATAAATAATTACCTTATGTAAACTTCAGATGCGGATGCACCCAAAGCTTTCAACAAGGTGAACTCCAGAATGCAATCTTTGTTCAGATCAACGTAGCTATCCTCACCAAACACCTCGCTAATGATGTACACCGAATACAGAGTTGATTTAGACATCATGCTAGCGTGCTCGTACAGAAAACGGCAATGCATTGACATTCTGCTAGTATCATCGTCGCTGAAACTGCTGCGTTGCAGTTTCAAAAATCTGAACTCGTCATATCCCTGTCCGAAATAAAAATGTCGATTAAACGAGTAAATATAACAAATGAGAATTGTTTAGTGTGATAAAATTGAATGTACGTACTTACCTTTTCATCAATGTCTACGAGCCATTAAACCAGTAATGATCAGACTTAAACAGTTAATGATCAGACTTAAACAGTTAATGACCTGACTTAAAAGACAATGATCAAACTTAACCAGTTAATGATCAGACTTAAACGTTAATGATCAGACTTAAACCAGTAATGATCAGACTTCAAAAACAATGATCACACTTAAACAGTTAATGATCAGACTTAAACAGTTAATGATCTGACTTAAACCAGTAATGATCTTACTTAAATTTGATGTTTCTGCGTCTGTGTCAGAATTTGATGAACGCCTAGTGTTTTTTTGGGTGGAAACGACATTCTGAGCAAAACTCATCGCTTTGCCATGAGCTCGGCATTTTTAAGGCAAATTCCTTCATCTGGAGGGTCAAATTCGCTGCTTTTAGTCGACGGATGAACAGTACGCAAAATCTGTTTTAAGTCTGATCATTAACCTCTTAAGTCTGATCATTTTGGTGCGGCTTTAATGTCAAGGCTGGGCGCGCGGATTTTTGGACGATTATACCCTCGCGTCTTTTATGTATTTTTAAATAAGTGCGCGTTAATTTTTTATTTACAAAAAGAACCCCGAACGGGACGAATTTTTATTGGTCGATATTTACACGTGTCAATATTTGGTTGGATTTGTAGTTTTTATTTATAACTTTGATTTGTATTTGATCCAGATCCATATAATATATTGTACTATTTGTTTTCAAATTGGTTCACTCAGAGATACAATTTAGCTTTGAAATCCAAACGGATCGATTTTAATTAAATTAATAAACTTTAGTTTTAGACATTATATCTTAAATTAATAGAAGTACACAATTTTCGTAGGAAGATAATATTTACATTATAATATAAGATTTCAAATTCTAAAAATGAAAGATTACCGATAGATCAACATTTCATATACAAATTCAAATAATACCAAAAGGGAGGAAGAAAAAAATCTTTTTATTAGAAAAATAAACTTAGACAAACAAGACATAATTTCTTTTATATATATTGCCTTAGTTTAACTGGCATTATTTTGGTTGGGCATTGGAAGCTGATCAGCATATTCAAATACACTTTGCAAGTAGTAACCATCCAAGTTACTGATGTCAAAATTCCAGAGATCATCTCCCTTGAGCTCCTTACAACAAATATACCCAGATAATTGAACTTCCCTATTTATAAGTGAAAGCCTTCGCCAGTCACTGAGGGTTAAGACCACGACAATGTCGTCGACGCAACAAACGCTAACAACATCTATCTTATCGTCAAAGAATATCTCATTATTTCTTGGATTGGCCCGTTGTAAAATACTTTGGTTTAGCAACTCATGTTGTTGCCAAAACCATTGTATTTCCATTAATTTCTCGCCTCTGCGTTCAAACATCTTCTTAATATACCCAATGTGACGTCGCCCTCTTTCCGCGCGTAAGAACACAAATGAGTTAGTCTGAAAAATCAATAAATATATTTGAATATATTTTGTCTAATAAAAGAAAGTTTTGAAGTAACAGATTTAATTTATATGTAATTTACTGTGATTTTCACGCCTCGCGTGATGAACGCTTCATATTCATCCACCCCGTTGAGGGACAGTGCGGAACCTAACCATATAGATTCATCTTGCCCACTCACATTCGCCCGACTAGGTGCCTAAAGATAAAACAATCTCCCAAGTATCATTTAGCTGTACACAGAATCAAGGGTACATAATCCCTTAAAAAAATAATATCAAAATATGGGACCTGTTGTGGTCTTGACGGAGCTAGGCTAGAGCTGCTCGCTCCGCCTGATTGTGCCCCAGACCATGGAGTTAATTGTCCGGCTTGGTTGGTTGGTGTACCTATTATTACAAGCAACAAAGTGTAAGAATTCATAAAATGTCGTTGTCAATTATTCGAGCTCAAGAACAATATGCTAAAGAAATAGACCTTATTAACATATATACCTGATTGCATATTATTGTTTGACATAGCTATAGAGCAAAATCGTTGTGAAATGCAATTGGATTCGTAATGAAGTTTTTTTTTTGTTTTTTTTTGTTTTTGATTTAGATTCGTAATGAAGTTTTTTTTTGTGTGAAATAGAAGTTATGTAGAGGTGCTCTTATATATATCCATGCTAAAGAAATAGACCTTATCAACTTTCCTAATTTTCTTTTTGTGCATATTTTATTATTATTAGAGATAATTCAAACTTATCCATCTCTTCTTCAAAAACTACTTAAATTGTAAAAATTATGATAATCGAAAGAGGCCAGATCTGGTGCAAAGTAAATTTTTGGTACAACATACAAAATCTGTCAAAATGATTTTATAATTCGTCAAAATTCGAGCCGAAAAATGAAAAAAAAAGAGCCGAAAAAACAGAAGACGACATAATTCGTCACCCAAAAAAAAACCAAAAAATTAAGATTTAATCTCATCCATTCAATTACAAGATCAAGGGTTGTGAGGAATATCAACTTTGTACAAAAATATCAACTTTGTACCTGATCCTTTTCCTAATCGAAATACCAATAAAGTACATTTTAAGAGGAATGTAATATGATATACATCAAAAACTGAACTCTATGAATATCTTAATTCGTAATTATTGATTTTGTATGTGATAATTCTATTTGTCAATTAAAGTTTTTAATTTGCTTAAGGTATATAGAAATCAGATTTGGGAATTATTTCTTCTTTTTTTTTAAAACAAAAGTGTACATGATAAAAAAAAGTGTTGTTCTAATCCAGAAATTATTTTTTTCAAATAGCTTTTTTCTTAATGTAATACAAAGATACCTTTCTATAAATGGTGGGAATTTTACCAAAACCTTTTTGACAAAAAATAAAAAGAAATAAAATTAATTAAGGTAAACTTGTCCGGAGGATTTCGAATACCCAATCTGCCTTTTTGTTTTTTCTTTTTATTAGATTGGATTTCATCCATCCCGTTGTAAAATATTAAAGATTCCTATCTAAAACAGTGCCGTTTTAATTGTAATAAGCACAACTAAAATAATTTGGCATGAACGAGTTAAGCAAGTGAAGTTTAAACATAGGGTTGTTAGAGTTTAGAGATAAAGTTAAATGTTTGTTGGTCGGAGTACTTATGCCGTCTGAGGAATTGTTTTGGCATATTAGAACTAGTAACAAAATGGCCGTATACAAAGTGGGCAATGTCAAATGAATTTTTCAAAATGAGTAAATTGGAATTCTTTATCAAATTCTACATGTTGATCCTTTTAAAATTGGATTTTCTGATATTTAATTTAAATTTCTTTTCAGACTATGTCACGTTAAAACATATCAAAAGTACTGAAACTCCAAAGATTAAAACATATTACAGACTCAACATTATCCCAAAAACCTTACAGAAGCAAAACACAACAAATACACAAAAGGTTGCAAAAATGTATCCAAAGAAGAACACATTATAACATGTATTACGACGAAATAATAATTTGAAAACCTTAATTTGACAAAAATCTGATTATACGTTTTTTTCAAATTTTTGGTTTAGGTTTTCGTCCAAAATTTTAACGCTGTTAAGATATGATTATTAATGTTCTCTACGTAACGTAGCCAATGTAGTGTGCCTACATGAATGACATAATTTTTAAACTAATGAAATAATTTTTTTAAAGCAATGAATAAATTACCTTGAATTCTGGTAGATTATTGACTCGATGTGAGAATGTTCAATACATTGAAACTTAAACTTCGTCGTCGCTAGGCAGATTTCTTTGTCCTCCTCTCCATCCTTTGCAGGATTTGGCTTCATGATCAAAATCATACCGGCTGAAAATTCATCACTCATCAAGATCACCGTCGTATTTATTTCTTATCTTTGAGTTTGAGAAGCTGTGCGGCGCTTAGATTCAACGTCTTCCACACACTTTCGTTTGACTTTTATACTAGGGTTTTTGTTTATTTACTTGATTACCCTGCAAAATATTTTTCACCTAACCCCAAACGATGTCGCTTGAAAAGACTTTCTAACTACTGCAATTTCTTATGTAAAAGACAATGTCGTTTGTGGAATTATTGCGTCTATGTATCTTGTCTAATATCTCTTAAATTCACTATAAAATTGATCTTATTGTGCATCCTTTCATGAGTACTTGTTTATACAAAATGAGAAATGTATGGCCATGAAAAACCATATACTTCTACAGGGCTATGCTCGGTTACGTCGATCGATTACTTTTCATCATTTATTGCGGTCGTGTCACAAGTCCAAGACTAAGGTGGTAGTGGACGTGTGTCGTGCAGGATTTCAGAGTAAAGAAAGGAATAGTCCAAGTAATGAAAACACCTACATATCTTTACATATCATGTCCATATTACTTGCCAACTAGAGGCATCCTTACCCGTTGCGAATTTTCTTTTACCGATTATTGTAGTTTTTTTTTGATAAAACACGCCACAACAGGCTACAACAACTGCACCTCACCTGAAAAAAGCACAACATAAAGCTGGCCGGCAAACAAAACTGACACTAAAACCATAGCAAAAGACCAACGTGCCCAGCTAAAGGTGCAAGGAAACCATCACAGCCGAAGCTGTCGGAGACACACAGCCGAAGCTGTCGAAAACACTCCACCGAACAGGGGGAGAAAACACTCCACCGAAACAGGTGGAGAAAGCACTCCACCGAACAGGTGGAGAAAACCGAAGATGCCAACCCAACCCTCAAAGCATAGCAAAACGGACCGGAACCACCATCAGCCACCAGGTTGGAGTCCAAGGAGAGATGACTCGTGACGGCGGCGCTCTGACCCTAGCAAGAAGAGGAAAGTCGGACACCAAACCAACACCATGTACATACAAATATATACAAACCACCCCTACTGGGGCCGCCACCCATCCACCGTACATACATCAGAAGAAACCCCAAAACGGGCCAAACCGAGGCCCCCGCCGCCCCCTCCTCGCCACCAACACCCCCAACAACCTACCACAACCGCCGCATCCCCTCCTCATGACCCCAGCTACCGAATCTGCACATCTCCTAGCCTCCATGACCATCAAACGTCATGAAAAGCTTAACCGGAGTAAAAGAAGAGAAGGGGCAAAAAGAAAGAAGAAGCAAGGCGAGATATATATATCATTGATCTTTTGTAAGGGATACCATTGCCCAAGTTATCACAAAAGGATGCACAATCAATTCAATCTTATAGTGAATCCAAAAAGAGATTAGGCAATATATATATATAAACGTAATAATACAACAGACGACATTATTTTTTATATCAAAAATTTATGTAAGGAAGTTTTTCAAACGACAACGTTTGGGGTTAGGTGAAAGATATTTTATGGGGTTGTAAAGTAAATAAACAAAAACCCTAGTATAAAAACCGAAGGAAAGGGTGTGAAAGAAGATGAATCTAAGCGCCGCACGACTTCTCAAATTTTCATTGGAGAAGTATTAAACCCGACGATGATCATGATGAGTGATGGATTTTCACCCGGTCTGATTTTGATCGTCAAGCCAAAGGTTGTAAAGGAAGGAGATGAGGAAAAAGAAGTCGGCCAGATGATGAATAAGTATAAGTTTCAATAGAAGAATCTCGCATCGAGTCAATAACTTATCAGAATTTAAGGTGATTTATTTATTCATTGTTCTTTTTTCCTGTTTAAAAATTTGTATCATTCATTGAAAAATTATATCATTCATGTAGCATGCCTTAACACTGTCAAAATCATGCCTTAACACTGTCAAAATCAAAGATGAAAATCTAAAGCACACTTGCTTAATTGGTGGCGAAGAAATATAACAAAAAATGGTTTTGACTCGATTTCACTTTTTGTATCCAAGTCAGTAGGTTAATCAAGAGCTTGAAAGTGCAATTGAGGATTTGAAAAGGCAAGCCCAAGACAGCGAGGAAACTCGTGACATGGCAGACGATTATGAAGATGAAGATAGTGACGAAGAAGTTTAAGATATTGATGAAGATGAGAAGAAGAGGATGCGATGGATATTTCAAGTGCATAGCGTCTAAAAGTGGATGCTGAACAAGGGATCCTCCTCTTCGGCTGGTGAGAGGGCTGCGGATGGGGACGCCAATTAATTATTAACCTCTTTGTCAAGGTTGTTGACGTAGCTCAAAAGGACATGGTTTATACAGGCCCAACATAATTCAAGGGGTGGCTTTAGAGTCTCTTTATCATCCTCTATTCATGTATATGTCCGTTCGTGTATATGTATGTCATTATCCCTATGTTCATATGTCCGGATGTACTATATATGGTCTATTGGCCTAATAACAATATACACTCAAATCATTAACATGGCATCTCAGTAGCGTCGCATTTGACATTTTATGTGACAGTCTTAACATCGTTGTCCGATAAAAATGCATATGGGACAAATTCATCATATGCGACTACTTCAAAAATGACGCATTAGATGAATTCTAGCGTGGTGCAAGTGAAAAAAAAGAAGGTATGCTACAACTCATCTAGCTAAATGAAAAAATGGTCACATACCTGAGCAGTGTATCTTATGTATTAAAAAAAGCTACGCACTTGCAGCATTTGAATTTATATATATGATGAAGATTAAATTATTTCGATGAAAGTTGGTAGTTGAAGAAACAAAACCTTCCGGTGTTGGAATATATAAACTTGGCACACATTTATTTATCAGGTAATTGATAATTAATATTTGCATCCGCGCAATATAAGTCAAGCACTGCAAAGATTCATAGCGGTTTCACTCCTCGGATTTCCAAGTATTTTAACCAAAAAGTGACTTTTCCGCAACTTTCGATCAATTGGATCTTGCACTATTTGGTGGATTCATGGTACATTTGGATTAAATGATGTAAAGGCTTGGAAAAAGTTTAAAATTAGATTTGACATTTTGTATTTTTTGGTTTTTTAATAAAATACAAAAGTATTGCACTTTTTATCTTTTAGGTAAAGATAAAAGTCTTGAGCTTTTTTGAACTATTGAAACATTTTATCTAAGTGTGCATATGAGTATCCATGGATCCACGAGATAGTGGAAGATTCATTTGAACACTCCTCTATATCGATATATGAGTTTTCATAACTTCTTTTTATAAACAAGTACGTCTTACAAAAGGATATGCACAACCTGATCAATCTTATAGTAAATTTAAGAAGAGATTGGACAAGATACGTAGATGTAATAATATCACAAACGACACTAATTTTCTACATCAGAAATATCAGTACAAAAGTATTTTCAAACGACAACGTTTGAGTTTAGGTGTAAGATATTTTGCGGGGTAATAAAGTAAATATACAAAAACCCTAGTATAAAACCGAATGCAAGGATGTTAAAAGATGAATGTAATATATAATATATGTCACAAATAACAGACCTTCAGAATATTTGTAGTCGTAAGTTATTGATTGTATATGATAAAGTTTTTATAAATTGAAGTCTTTAATATGTTTAAAGGTATATTGAAACCAGATTTGGGGATTACATTTTCATTTTTATTTGTTTATGAGAAATGTACTTTATATAATAAAAAAATTTGGTCAAAGCTAGGAAAGATTTTCTCAAATAGCTTTCTCTAAATGGTGAGGATTTTACCAAAACCTTTTTCATCAAAAAAAATTATTTGATTAGGGATTTTGAATACTAAATCTGCTTTTGTCTCTTCTGAACTATTGCTAATCAAGTTTCAAAATCCTCTGGACAAGTTTATCTAAATTGAGTAATTTTTTTCATATTTGATGAAAAAGGTTTTGGTAAAATTCTCACCATTTAGAGAAAGCTAGTTAATAAAATCTTTTCTGGCTTTTAGCAAGTTTTTTTTTCCTATCACGTACACTTTTGAATAAAAATATAAGGAAATAACTCCCAAATCTGGTTTTTATATACCTTAAACAAACAAAAAACTTTAACTTGTAAAATGAATTATCATATAAAATCAATAATATGCACGGATATTCTTGGAGTCTATCATATTACATTCACCTTAAAACGTACTTTACTGACATTTTACTTATCGTAATTTTTACTATCTAAGTATTTTTTTTTTCTAAGTGCTCAAAACAATAATTTTGTAATAAAAAATCATTACAAAAAATGTATTAGGAAAGTTGACAACAACATTTTCAATCAAAATATCCATATCTAAGACCACCTTTATGTAGAGCTTCCATTAATTTCACAAAGTATCTTTTTTTTTTTTTTTGAAAGGCTAAGGGCTTGATTACAATTAGTGTTAGTACCCATTTGTGTAATTTCACAAAATATCTTGAGTGCATATTGTTGACTTCATTCCTTGTGACTAAACATTGCATCTCACAATCATTTTTGCCCATACATTAATATCATTCAAGACGTACGCAGTCAGGAATACGCTAATGAGGTATATTTCTTTAGCTTTGTTAGGCTATGATATATCTAATACGGTTTCGGAGTCGGATCGAAAATAAATTTCATGATTACCATCAATTCGTTTGAATCTATACATTTCTAGTTATATCAAGTTTTTGATCAAGCTCAATGGTTTAAATTTGTTCGTCACGGAGATGTGCTGTTAGGAAGTTGGACAATGACTTTACCTTTTGGATCCTTGGTGTCTGCCTATTTAGAATTTCTTAGTCACTGAATAAAAAAAATATTAATCATAATTTGTTAAACAAGGTACTCTAGTATTTTTACGAACTAGTTGAGAAAGACATTTATTAGTTCTTATACTTTGTTGTTTGTAATAATAGGTAAGACGACCAATCAAGTTGTTGACTATAACGTAATTTTTATTTATTTAATCAAGGCGATACAAAGGACTTAGATAAACTCTAGCTGGGATCAGTTCCAACAACATAAACCTGCGTAATAGATAAGTGGACTACCGCTCCGCTTGGCCTCACACCTCAGATGGTGGGCCCTCCAGCTGATCACTAGGAAATTCATAATCGAAATAGGAACCCTACGCATACAGAAAAGAAATTGAAAACATCTATTGGTTCTGCCTTCAACATAGAAACACAGTCTGAACAAATTCCACCGGAAAAACTCCCTTTAGCAGGTGACGCTTAGAGAGAAAAACCGCAAAACAAAGTTGTATGTACATCAACGACTGCTCAAAAAAATACCTAATAATCATGCCCATATAAATTGATTATCTGATGCCTCTTTATAGCGTGTTTAGTGTTTTTTTATAACAGATCAAATTATAAAATGATGAATTGTTTGGGAATTTACACATCTAATCTTATCAGGAAGAGGAAACCCACTCTGGCCCTATCGGGGTTTGAACCCGTCACTTGAGTAATAGTGATCATTGTTCTTACCACTTGGTCATGCCCTTGATGGGCAACTATCAATTCATTTAAAATCAAGTATCGAACTATCAAAGGTTTCTATTCAGTTATCGAACTACTAGTTATTTTCAAATCAAGTACTGCACTAATCAAGATTATTCTCAAACAGTCGGCATCCCATTGATTGTGCATCTCTTTTATAACGATTATTTTCTTTTTTTAACTCATAAGTTTTCTTAAGGAATTGATGTATTGTGAAGCTCCACAGTCTATGTCCCACCGGTCTTTGTGGGTTTGGTGTGCGTTAATGAATAAAGCTTAAATAATATAAAAGAAAGGTAAAAGTACACAGGGATGCCTCGAACTACCATCGTTTTCCAATTGAAGGTTCGAAATATCAAATTTTCCAATTAGGGGGCAAATTCAAAAAAAATTAACGGATTTAATAATTTAACCATGATTAATAAATCAATTAAAATTATTATTAACACTATTGTTTATAAACAAAATAGTAATTTATCAAACAGAGCCATCAGCAACACGATCTTGGAAAAACCTAGTTTTTCTCCGAGGCGCTCTTCTAGCTAGTCCACCATGCCAGTTTCATCTCAAGGTTCGGCCTTTCTCACTTCTATCCATCCATGGCGACTTCTCTCGATGAGGAGAGTACGAAGAAAGTCATTCGCCAGGTAAACAATTTCACGCAAGTTCGCTCATTTATCGAGTTCGGCGTTGTTCTGAATTTGTATCCCCTTGTTGGAATTTTGATTGCTTGGTCGATTGATTTCGTATTAGCATGGTCGAATTAGCTTGATTTCTAATTGTTTCTCAGGCTCTCCACAAAGTGAAAAATTTCATATATTTTGTGATGAATCTTGGTTATCAAAGACTGAAAGAGGACAAAAGAAGAGTGCCAAAGGATTCTCAACAATTCTCATTGATGATTTGCGTCACTTTCGGAACAGTTGAAACTATTCTTGGTGGAAGTTTCACAGACTCTAACTCGTAATTTCATTGCTAGATATTCATGAACATAGTAAAGAGCGCTGAGTTTTGTTCAGTGGATCGACATTAATTTTTGATATCACCAATACTTTCTTTCCAATTATGCGCGCAGTTGTGCCTCCGAGGACATGAGCGACTCTAACAATGGCTCTCTCCCTCCGATACACAGTGACCATTACGAAGATATGGAGCTGAAACTTTAGCTTGAAGCAATTGATATGCACATCAACAAATGATATAATGACTTACCGCGGAGAAAGTAAGAGGGCATGGAGAGTGCAAAGTTGAAATGGCTGGCAAATAAAAAGACTTCTTGAGTTGGGATATTTCCCTTTTCATTGATGAGCCATCGTGTTGCATTCTTAGTTCAGTTCTGGAGTTATGTTGAGCTGAATCAGCATTTTTTACTTTTTAGATGTCGATGATGATGACAGTTATATGTATACTTGAAATGTCCCAAGCAGGATCATAGATTTCAGCATTTATTTCGCCTCCAAATTTTTTTCTTTTTCTTTGATTCAGACATCTTCGGTTTTTTATTCCATGTAGTTGTGCACTGATCTTATTGTGTACCAGTTTTGTTGTTTAACTTGAGCAAATAAAGTGATGTTCAGATTATACAAAATATATGAAGGACAAATTTTGACATCTGTCTATCCATATTTCACAAACTAAAAGCATCCAGACTTCATCCAATTCTCTAAGACATGTTCAGGTCAAAACCAAAAGAGCCATGAAAGAGTACATGGTTTGGTTTCTTTCCAGCTCATACAAAATGAGAAATTAAAACGGATACTCTCTTTGACTATACTCCAAAATCGATTCACTATTTCAATCTTATACACCACCCCCTCATTCGCACAAAATACTTTGCAAATAGAACAATACCTGAACCCAGCTCTCCGACCAAGCTAACTATGCGGCCAGAGCTAATTCGAAATCAATCGACTATTGAACGCCATGGTCTCCGGTGATTTTGCAGTTAGGGTTTATGGCTTAGTTTGAAAAACAAAAACACGGACTTTGACATAAAATAATAGTGTTAATAATACTTTTAATTGATTTATTAATCGTGGTTAATGCAGTATTTAACGGAGTTTAACTTTTGTTTACTCTGTTTTGTTAAATTATTAAATCCGTTAATTTTTTTTTGAATTTGCCCCCTGATTGGAAAAATTGATAGTTCGAACCTTCAATTGGAAAACGCTAATAGTTCGAGGTACCCGTGTGTACTTTTTCCTAAAAGAAATACAGATTCATTCTTTAAAAGAAAAACCACTGAAATTTCAAAATATGACATTTATTTGCATAGTAAATAGTCTTCATGGTACGTTAAATGTTTTAGTGACAAGTTTTCGTTTATTACCCCGAAAATAATTCCTAGGCTGCCCCTGACCCCCAGAATTTAAACCCAAAGCATCTGGTACGGATAAACCTCTCTTAACATTGTCTAAAAGTATTACATGAATTCACTTAGACAAATGGAAAGCCCATCACTTCAAATACAACACAAGCGGATCTCGTTTGGTAAGCACTTTGGTCAAACAGAATTTACTGTGAGGACCAACACCTGAATGGAGCTCTTCTATCAACAAAAAAAAACACCTGAATGGAGCTAAGCTTTTAATGCGTTGTAAAATCTTTATTTGACAATATGGGACAAGTTGACCTCTTGTTTCTACTCCCTGAAAGCCCAACTAAATCGGCAAATATAAACACGACGTCTCCGAAATTGGACTCTCGAATTTTAGGATCTGCTCGACCCTTGTCGAAAATTGCTGCTTTTGGATTCTGTGATGAGTGAGAGGGAGTCGTAATCAGGAGAGAGCAAACTGTCAATTACCGTTTTATCGTTTACTGATTTATTGAATTTCAAAATCTTATACCGTTTATCGTTACCGATTTACCAAAATATTTATTTTTAATATATATTACAAATCTTATAAATATCTATGTTGACTTCTTTATAATATATATATTTATTTATATTTTTCGGTAAATTTGTAAATTTACCGATATAAAAATTTATTCGGTTCACTGAATTATTTTTACCGTTTTATAACTGTTGGTAAATTTACCAATATACCGAACCAAATCGATTCGGTAACGGTAAATTCAATTCGGTAACCGGTAATTTATCGAATTTTGCTCTTCCCTAATCGTAACCGTAATTTTCTAATCGATTTGGTTTTGAAGTTGTGAGCTTCGGGGAATGGGAAGTTGCTATTCTCGGATGGAGCGTGAAGAAATGGTGGCGAGATGCAAGGCCGGGAAAAAGTACAGGAAGCACCGTTTGAGAGCTTGTCAAGCCCTAGCCGCGTCCCACTCCATGTACTTACGATCACTCCGCACCCTCGGGTCGGCTTTGCTGCAGTTTTCTAACGTTGGGACCGCGCTCCATTTGAACCATCAACACTTCCAACGCAGACTGTCGCTAGTTATGTCAGAGACGCCCATGTCATCCGTACATCCCCGCAAATGAGCTCCAGTGATGAGACGAAGAAAGCGACGACTACGCCCTCACCGCGCCCTCCGTCGCATGCGATGGTGTCTGGTTAAGATTTATGGGACTCTTTTGGTACGCCTCTGGCGCAGACTACGACGAAGGCAGGGGAAGAGTGGGAGAAGGTAGTTGATGTGAACGCGCCGCCATTAATTGCGAGTAAGTACTCGAATTATACACTACTTTGACGAACTATGTCGTAATGTTGATTTCTTGACGACGAATGATAGGTCACTTTGACGAATTTTATAGTTTGCACCTAATCTTTTCCCATCTGAAACACATATAATCCCAAACATAAATAAATTTTCAAGCGCAAAAAAAAGGAATTTATTATTTAGGCATTGACAATTGTGTATTAATATTATACAATGTCATTTATAATCAAGAAAAGATATGTTGGACGGATAAAGTTGTGTAATCTTTGGGTAAGGCTCTCAATTCAAGCCTAGACTAATGCTTTTTGTATATATTATATATGGTTTCTTAGAAAAAAGATCAGGTACAAACAACATAATTTTGCAAAAATACAAATCAATGACAGCCCTGATTTGATCATTTGGACGGATCATATTAAATTTTGTTGTATAGTTGATTTCTCGGTGACTAACTATATCTCACTTTTTACTAACTATATCGGAATTTTAGTTTCTCGGCGACGTTTAACCAAGTTTTGTGACAAATTTTACAATTTATAACAAAAATATGGTTTGTACCTCATATTTTATCTGGTTACTTAACCATAATCCGTCGAAACCTAATATTTAAATTATAGGGAAAAGTACAAATTGGTGCCCCGAACTACCTCTCTTTTCCAATTAAAGGTCCAAACTATCAATTTTTCCAATTAAGGACAAAATAAAAATTAAATTGACCAATTTTCGAACACTGAGCACCGTAGATTCACCGTGATTAAATTACAAACTCAATCATGTAAATCCCGTTAATAACGACTCAATAAAAAAGTATATTGGTGTTCACGAAAAAATATCGATTTAATACGTTAAGAGTTTATGATGAAATCATCGGGTTGTTTTCAACATGGTTCACATGATTGATTTCGCAATTTAATCACGGTGAAGTTATGGTGCTTGATGTTCGAAAATTGATTAATTTATTTTTTACTTTACCCTTGATTGAAAAATTTGATAATTTTGACCTTCAATTGAAAAATATCGATAATTCGAGGCATTATTGTGTACTTTTCCTTAAATAATATTAGAAGGGAAGGACGAATTCGCTAATCTGTCGACGGTAGGATTGACACCAAACGACGCCGTTTATTCTCACCAACCCACCAACCGCTTGCGTCTGCCTCAGCGCCGATCGTCTTCCTCATCTTTCTGGTCGTCCGTCAAACATGTGCGAGTCTTCATTCCTCCACCAACTTCCATCTCCATAAATTCAACACCCAACTCCCTCACTCCACACTTTCCACCTAACCTATCACATTCAACAAATGGCCGCCGCCGCCACATCTCTCTACCTCTCCTCAAACCTCGCCGCCGCCAATTCAGACTCCGCCTCCCGCAAATCAGGCCTTCTCCTCCGCCAAGCAAACACCAATTCAGTGTCTTTCCGGTTGCCCACTTCTGTTGAATCCCCAATGAGGGTATCTAGAGGTAAGAGGTTGATTAGGGTATGCACGAATTCAGCTCAGGTGGTGATGGATAACTCCGCCAGCAATACCACTAGTCCGACCGTTGTGGATGTGGATTTGGGTAATCGGAGTTACCCCATTTACATCGGCTCTGGATTGCTTGAACAGCCTGATCTTCTTCAGAGGTATGATATAAATGTAAGCTTAAGAAACTCCTTTTTATCAGCAATGTTTTTTGGATGTGATCCTTCTCAGTTATGAGTGGCAAGAAGAATTGGGTAACTATAATCATTCCATGTGTAAAAGTTACTATCTTTATTTATAGACGGAGCCCGGAGTTTCGTGCTTATCGTTTTGGAGTATGTAAATTGAGTGGACTTTGAGAAAGCTGTGAAATGGCCACAATTTCGTAAGATTTTTGTGATCGTAATTTTAGTCTTTATACAAATTTAATATTATTTTTTATAGGCATGTCCATGGGAAAAGGGTGCTTGTGGTAACTAACACCACGGTTGCCCCATTGTATCTGAGTAAAGTTGTCCATGCCTTGACAGTAGGTAACCCGAATGTAACAGTTGAGAGTGTGATATTACCAGACGGCGAGAAATATAAAGATATGGTACGTTAGGTTTCATTTTCATTTTGTATACTGTATTGCCTCTGCGTAGCTGCAGTCTTGATGTGAGTTGAATGATTCTATTAACAGGACACTCTTATGAAGATATTTGACAAGGCCATTGAGTCACGATTGGATCGTCGCTGCACATTTGTTGCTCTCGGTGGTGGTGTAATTGGTGACATGTGTGGCTATGCCGCTGCCTCTTTTCTCCGCGGTGTTAATTTTATTCAGATTCCGACCACTGTCATGGCCCAGGTATATACTATATACTGCAGCAAACAGATTCCTATATTTCTCTGTACATTACGTGTTACTGAATTTTGGAATCAATTTTCAGGTGGACTCTTCTCTTGGTGGCAAGACGGGAATTAATCACAAACTTGGCAAGAACTTGATCGGTGCATTCTACCAACCCCAGTGTGTGCTCATTGACACTGACACGTTGAATACATTGCCGGACAGGGAATTAGCATCAGGGCTTGCCGAGGTCATTAAGTATGGACTTATACGAGATGCTGACTTTTTTGAGTGGCAAGAAAAGAACATGAAATTACTCCTAGCCAGGTACTGTCTCCTTCTCGTAATTGTCACTGGAAAAAATAATCCTGGTTTTACTTTCTCCTTCATTGTCCTTTTTTATCACAATCTGGTAGCTGTTTACTAGGCTGAGTGGGAGAGAAATTGACGGCATCGATTTCCAGCCATAGATTTTGGGATCATGCAAGGTTTTTATATGATTTTGGACTTTTACAGGGACCCAATTGCCATGACATATGCCATTAAACGGTCTTGTGAGAACAAGGCCGAGGTTGTATCTCTAGACGAGAGGGAAGGTGGAGTACGGGCAACACTAAACCTTGGTCATACCTTTGGTCATGTAAGCTTCTATTATTTATATGATTGATTATACTATGCAAGTAATTCATTTATCCATGCCAAATAAAAATACGAATGATTCGGCAAACCAATTTTATCTTCTTTTAAAAATAAAAAATTAAGTTCCACTACGATAAGTAAGCAATGGACAAACTCCAAACTCATGCCATCAGGTGCATTCAGGGGGTTTGAATCTGTGGTATCAGTTTTTATTAAGGCATATATGTTCTTTCTGCAGGCAATTGAAACCGGTCTCGGGTATGGAGAATGGCTCCATGGAGAAGCTGTCGCAGCTGGCACGGTAATTTTATTAAATTTCGGATGACACAAAAACAACTTTCTTCTTCGCATGTTATTGAGGGGCATGTTATTGTGTTCAGGTTATGGCTGTTGATATGTCTTACCGGCTTGGGTGGATAGACGAGTCACTTGTTAAACGAGTTCTCAAAATTCTGACCGACGCCAAGCTACCCAAAGGCCCTCCTGAATCAGTAACTGTGGAAACGTTCAAATCTGTCATGGCGGTGAGAAAATTTTCAACACCACTTTTTATGCCTTATGTAATCTGGATGAGTAAATTTTATTTAACCCGACGAGTGAATTTTATTTACGCATATGGCAGGTTGACAAAAAGGTAGCGGATGGATTGCTTAGGCTGATACTCTTGAAGGGCCCTCTAGGCAACTGTGTTTTCACAGGAGAGTATGATCGTAAAGCTTTGGATGATACCCTCGACGCATTTGCTAAGTCGTAACTCGTAATATATACTTGTGTGCAATATTTTCACAGGAAACTGGTAAGCTTTGTATGAAGCGCTTGGCATTTGAGAAGTCATCCAATATATCGAGAAACAAAACTATGCAGTTTATACTATTTGTTTCGGAATTTTAGATGCGACGCAGACAAGTTAAAAATTGTCAAAAGCTAAATGGTATATTACAGTATTTGTGTCTAGAACTAGAAGCTTGACGAATTTTATTTCTTTTTTAAGTAACTTATATAGAGTCAAATTTGAGTAAAGAAAAATCCTTATAGCCCTTAAATATTTTTAATTAAAATCTGTTGCATCAGCAATTTACATAAATTTATCGGAAGGAGTAATAGTAAAATTAGTTGAGCTTTTAATTTCAAATCAAGAGGTCAAAAGTTTGACTTCCCGAATAGCATATTTTTCTTATATTTTGTGAATTCTTCGTGGATGCCTTCATTCGTCTTGTCTTGGCTAGACCTGTGATTCGTCCCTTGTGAATGGACGTGCTACGAATTTCGATAATGGAGTCCAGCTTCAAGCGGTCAAATACATTGTCAAAGGGACGTGAAGAGATTATTTGGCGAGAAGCAGTTCGCTAAACTGTTGCCTGTTGGCCTTGTGTTCGTAATTTAGAATCCGGTTAGAGAACATCCATAGATTATTATGGTGTTGCCAAAATGAGTGCATATTGGTGCTTGAGCATAAAAAGGGACTAGAACGGAGGATATTGAGGTGGTCAGTGGTACAGACTTGTGGTTATTGGTTATACCAAACTTGTATATGACTTCTAAGCGTCATGTCTGAATAAAATGTGGATTAGAGGTTTCATTTTTGCTGAATAGTCTTAAATGTAATGAGGCATTCCGTAAAATGTTAGCCAAGAGATGCAGAAATTCACTCAAAATGGCAACGAGTGACCTTGTTATTGATAATCAAGGAAAGGGATATATAAGTTTCAGCTTGCAAGTAGTAAGCTGCTGGTCCAAAAAATGGTGGCCGAGAAAATAAATAAAAATAAACATGACTGGCGAAACAGAGAGTAGAAGGTCGGGTGGGCTCGCACGACAAGTGAATCACAACCAGGAGTTGCAGCACTCGTCATGGTAAAAAAGAACCCGATTGGAAGCTAGCTGAGTTTTGCTAATGGATCTTGGTAAGGAAGAGGAGGATGCACATCTTGAAGGAAATGCAGACTCTTGAAATAGAGCATCATCTATTTGACATACTTCTGTGGAGTCAAATTTTGGGGGAGGCCGGTATATGTGCCTTCGAGCTTTTGGAGTTTTGGGGCAAGGCTTTACCAGCATACTGCTGCTGTTTCTGCTAATACATGAGTTGCTGGGTATAAGATCACGCATAAATTATATAGTACATATGCTTTATAAAGAAAGGCTTATTGGCAACTTACTTAACAAAAGGCCAGTGTTCCCAAGGCTGCGGAGTAGTAGTGTTCAGTAATGCTTGGCGGGAGCGGTCTGGAGTTGTGAAGTTAAAATGAAATTGCCTAGCATGTAGAACCTGTACAGGTAATTTATATAAAGGGCTATTGAAAAAGATAATTTGTATGGCTATTTGTAAGTAAAATTCATGAATGCCAAAAGTATGACTTACAGCCTCTCTGGCCCTTTTTGAAACATGGAAAACTGGCTTTAGTTGATCATGATGCAAATGACACAGCACCTTCACCTATAGCAGGAATGATAGAAGAGTTAGCTTGACTACAACAGCTTCATCACCAACTCATAAACTATAACAGATGACAACCCACTTCATCCTGATCTATGTAAACATCAATCAAGAAAAAGGCCCTCTCAGATAGTACTGTAAACTAATTACGCAAATACTAAACTGATGTAAAAGAATAATTAACTGATTTGCATTTTGTTTTGACACTGAGGGACAAGAGAATGTTTACTATAGCATCCAGCATGACAAACACATATGGAGGCATAAATAAAGATAAATATATGGAAGAGCAAAAAAGATCCTAAATGCTTAAAAAGTCACTGCTCTCGGTCATGTAATTGCACATTGCTACAGCCTATGATTTCCAATACAAGCAATTTAGCTAAACATCAAGCGCTGACAGTTCCAACAAACTATATTTTCTGACAATACATTCTTAGCAGAAGATTGCGGGCAAGTACCATATGTTTAGTTGGTTTCGAGCAGTGAAAAAATTAATTATGGAGTTATCAAAGTGTCATGAAAGTCGAATTAAAAGTGAACGTCAATTTTCTTATGCAAGGTTTAAAAAACAATACCAGAATATCAAATGGCAGAGACTCCAGTCTTGACTCACAAAGAGTTTCTTGGGAGCAGGGTGTCTTTGGGGTCTTCACCAAATTGCCATGTGTAGACGGCGAGCTCTGAAACCTGCTTTTGGCATTGGGTGTCTTTGGTGTTCGGGCTAAATTAGCCAAGTCAGATGGTGTTCTGCTGCCTGACCTCCCTAGGGTGCAGGGTGTCTTTGGTGATCTCATCAGATTGTTAGGGTGCGTTTTGCAGGGTGTCTTTGGTGTTTTAGAAAACTCATTCAGCAATGGCAGTACATTTGAACAACTCAGTGGAGAACAAAGAGCAGAAAGTTGATCATTCTCCCTTTTCTGCACCATAATATGATCCTTGCTGACCTTAAAATCCAAAACGTCCCCTTGTTTGAGCCCAGTTTCTGTACAAGAATCTGGCATCAAAACCTTTACACCATCTCCATGCTCCCGAACAGCAACAGGCTTTAAATACCTGGTGTATGAGCTCTTGGCACCCTTATTCTTTAGAGAAGCTTTAAGGCTTTTACATGCCTTACCCATACTAATCCAAATCTCACAGCACTCTTCTATCACACGGTTTTGCAGCCCTCACCCTTGAGTTCCCTAGATTAAGACGAAATTCAAATTTCAAACACAAAAACACTGTTGAGAGATTCAAAATAAACAAATAAAAGCCAAACATATGTACAAGTTTTGTAAAATTCACATTAATAGAAAACCTAATCTGGCAAGCTTATCATAGCAGTAGCAGCGATTGTTTGCAAAATCAAGTAACAAGAAATTCAATCAAAGACCAGAAAATGTTCATCAAGCTAGAGCCTTGAGCCTAATTAACAACCTTTGGCATATGATAAAACCAGATCCAAAAACAAAATTACAATAAAATAAACGAAATTCAACTAAAATTAGCTGGAGAAGAAAAAGAAAGGAACCTTGGAAGGAGGAGGGAGCTCCACCGTTCGCGGGATTAACGGGAGCGATTGAAGAGAGGAGTGGAGCTGAGGTTTTGCGGCCAGAGGAATGAGAGGGAAATGAAACACTGAAAATGTGAAATTAGGGCTTTTTAATTCGTTTTGGATTTCTGTCCGCCTTTTTTTTGTAATTTGAATTTGAGGTAGTTTACAACTCGACACGGGCGGGCCTGCTTCCAAATTTAATGCTTTTTTAAATAGTTTTTTGTTTTATGTCCACGAGGGTAGAATAATGCAACTATTAAATGTACGAATATTTATCACGTGTTTAAAATTTTAAATAGTTAATACATGGTGAGGAAAAGTTGGGGGTAGTGGTCGGCATTATTTGATGAATTCTGATTTATCGAATTAGTTTACGGTTTTGAATTGATTTTGTTCGATAAATTGGTAAATTTGATAATTTGTCGGTAAAAAAATTTGATGGTCGGAACAAATTTCTTTATACTAAGTTTTCCGAATTAGAATTTTTAATCATTTATTAATATTTTGTTAAAAATTACCTATTTTGATTTACTAATTTTCATCTATTTAAGAACTTTTGTGATGAAATTTTAATCCATTAGTCTTTTTTATGTTGAATCGTCAGAATTTTGTGTGTTTTTTTTCTTAGTCAATCTTTTGAAATAATTTGAATTTTATGCAAAAACATTATTAAGAAAAAACATTCGGTAAGTTCAATAATTTTTGAATGGTTCGATAAATTACTGAATGCCTGCAAAGTTTCACTAAGCATTTGGCCTGCTCAGTGGCGGATCCAGAGCTTCGGTTGAGGGGTCCTAAATTTTTTTTTCCGAACAACAAGGATATAAGTCGGATTTGGAAAAAAAGTTCGTTAATGTTCCGGCGATTTTTTTTTCAAACAACAAGAACAATAAGGTCCGCTAATGATCAGCCAACCTTCTGAAGCTCATAAAGGTGTCATCCGATGTCCATTGAAGATGATCTACATATGGATCGAAAGCTAATTGAATGTTCTATAACTTTCATATTTAACTCAAGATGAAATTCGGAGGTTAAGCCAATAAAAGCAGCGACCACAGATAGATGATTAATTGAATTTGCCGAAATTTAGGGGGTCTGAGCAAATCTTCTAAAACTCATAGAGGCGTTATCCGGTGTCTGTTGAAGATGGTCCATATATGTATAGAAATCTGATTGAATGCTCTACAACTTTCATGTTTACTTAAAGATGAAATTTGGCGGTTAAGCTGATAAAAACAGTCACCAAAGATGGATGATTGATTATATTAGCCGAAATCGAGGGGGTCCGAGCCAACATTCGAAAGCTCATAGACGCGTCATCCGTTGTCCGTTTAAGATGCTTTTTATATGGGTAGAAAGATAATTGAATGTTCTGTAACTTTTATGTTTACTCCAAGATGATATTTAGAGGTTATACTCATCAAAATAGTGACCGAAGATAGATGTTTGATCAAATGAAAAATATATATAACTTCATATGTAAGATTTTTTTTTTACCAAAGTTGAGAGGGTCCTGGGACCCCCCAGGACCTGGCTGGATCCGCCCATGGGCCTGCTTATCGCGTTCTTCCACAACAAAATTGAAATATATAATATATTACGGGTGAACCTCGCAAAAGTGAAAGGATGGAAGGAAAAAACTTTATTCATAATTTTTTCTCGTAGGAAAAAACCTACGCAATATGGTGCTTGAAACTACAGGATTTCCTGTGTAAAAGATGTGTTCGCATTATTAGTAATTAGGGAAAAGTACAAAGAGGGGTCTCGAACTATCACTCGATTCTAATCTGAGATCCGAACTATCATATTTTCCAATTAAGAGGCAAAATCAAAAAGTCTGTTAAAGTTAACGGATGGAGTTAACTCCGTTAGTCAAAGTACAATTAATTGTTTTTTCTTTAATTTAATCTATGTATTTCTCATTGAATATTTTTAACTTTTAGTTTTAGTATTCATCAAAAAAAACTTTTAGTTTCATTTTAATATTTTTATTTTCCTAAAATTTCTATATTTTTGTTCTATTATAATGAAATGTTTTTTCTCTTAAATTTTATCGATATATCTCTCATTGTATTCTTTTTGATATTCATTCTCTTATGAACACGAATTAAGAAACAATAATTTAGTTTTTATTCATATGTGTTTTATGGTGAATTGTCACACTATATAAATTTAAAATATTATACTCACTCATCATGCATATAAGGGAAAAAATTTTAAAAAATTTCAATATGAATCAAGAAAATAATTTTTTTTTATTCATACATGTTATATGGTAAATTACGAAATCGTAAATTTTTTATTTAAAAATAATACGCATTTGTAGGATGAAATTAAAAAATGTTATAATAAAATTAAAAATTAAAAACCTACAATGAGAAATATATAGATTAAATTAAAAAAACATTTAATTATAGTTTGACTGACGGAGTTAGCTCCATCCGTTAACTTTAATGGACTTTTTGATTTTGCCCCCTGATTGGAAAATGTGGTAGTTCGGACCTCAGATTGGAATTAAATAGTAGTTCGGGAGCCTCTTTTTGTACTTTTCCCTTGTAATTATTAGTGGAGCGAGCAACAAAGGAGATGTGAAGTACATTTACCGGGGAAGCTATTCGTTGTGTAAAGCAAAAGAGTTGGGTGGTTTGAGTTTTAGAGAGCTTAATAATTTTAACAATAACTTACTGGCAAAACATGTATGGAATTGGTCACTAATCAAAATGACATTGCTAGTAGATTGATTAAAGCCAAATATTATAATGACCCAAATGTTTTACATAGCCACCTTAAGAGCATACTCGTAAGTCAATATAAATAACAATTAAATCACTTCAGTTAGGGTTATTTGAATGATAGCACATACAGTTTATCTTATCTACATTTGTAACCACATAAATTGATTCAGTTTAATAAATTACCTAACAATAATCTTTCATTGGGTCACATGTGTCAATATAACAAAATGGGCTCAAAGTTGTTATCATATCATAAAGGTATATTCGCTATTCAGTCCATAAACTATGTGGACATAGGATCAAGGCGGCCTATGTAATCATCGTTAGTTGACCGAGTTTTGCATCACGCCTGTTTTGCATCACGGCGATGGCCGACAGATTTGGGCGGCAACGGCGGCAATCAGATCTAGGCGGCAACGGTGGCAGGCAAATCTAAGTGGCAGCGGCGACATGCAGATATGGGCGGAAGCAGCAACAACAACTGTGGACAGATCTTTTTTGGAACAAAAAAGGAAAAATATGCGGAAATGTTTCGGGTAGTGGTGTGCGAAAAGATTGACATCACACCACCAGCCAAATAAAACAATAAACAACAGAAGTTTTAAAACAGGAAAAAGACCCAGGTTGTGATACCATATTAGGAGCAGAACGAGTTATTATTGATAGTGGACCAAACATACTATATATACAACCCATACAAAAACGAATAACGAAAGATATTGTTAGAATCAAATACATAGATATATCCAATAGATGAGCGTTCAAATGAGGCACCCCTTCTTAAAGTGAGGCAGTGAGGCACGATTTGAGCCAACCACGTGTCCCACTCAACCCCGTGCTTTGTGGGCGCGCCACGTGTCCCACTACAAAAAAATCCATCAAAAAGTAAAAAACAAAAAGCAAACAGCAGACAACTATTCCTGCACTATTCCCTATCACATCATCTAAATGAGTGGCTCACAACGTGCCTCATTTTTACAACCTTGCCTCAACCGAACCCCCCCTATCCAATATATTTAACATTCTTAATATATTTTTAACAACCTCCACTCAGTGCTGCCTCTACAGAGGGACAACTAAAACACTCGCTTTAGGCCCCTAAATTTCAGAGTTAATATATACAAGGAAAATATATATACATAAGCCCAATTTTAAAAAATAGAAGGCTTAAAATTTTAAGTTTCAAATTACAAGAAAAGATATATGCAAAAAAGACACCTATATGAAATGCCTAAAGTTTTTTTTGATGAATATGAAATGCCTAAAGTTTAAATGTGGCTCTTATTACAGAATATACCGAATATACATAAAAAAACTCATTGTATATTCATGTCATTATTCTGCTTACCATATAAGTTCTTGGATATTACTATATAATGGGAATGAAATCCCAAGAGAAGACTAAGTTATATGAGATATGAGAAAAAAATATCAACCTTCTATCTCATCACATCTATGGCTGAGATTGAATTAGATTTCTTTCATAATTCGTAATTAATTCAAATTATGATCTTGAGGGCAAATCAGGAAAATTAAATATCTAATTTCACCCATATTCTCGCTATTGGCAAAACCCACGACTTAAACCTCTCTCGCGCTACGAATTTATGGATTGAAACTGTGATTCTCGGCGAACAAAGTCGACTCTCGGTGACTCCGTACAACTAGCATCATCAATGGCGGATAAATCGAACAGAAGGTCGACCACATTTGCGGTATGTCGCCTTACGAATCGAAATCCTCTATTTATTTAGGGTTCGAAGTTAATCGACTGTATCCTCTCCACAATAGTATATGCGTAGCCCTCGAATGTTATAATTCGTAGTAACTATATCGAAATGCTTAGCTTTTCAACCGTTATGATTTATGTTGCTTTTCAAGATTGTCAGTCAACATTTACAAAGTGTAACTGTATCTGAGACATACTAAATATTTTGAATTCTTTTTTGTCAGAACGTGAGAGGAAGAAGAATGCAAATGTGGTTAATCCAACCAAAGAAGACATACAAGAGAAACACCCACCTTTTGTTTCCGAAGCTTCCGAAAACTTTCGAATCTGATGAAGATAAGTTAAAGACAGCGCTGAAAGATACTATTCCCAAATAGTTTGACTATTTAAATTCGCCAAGTACAAGTTCGATGTTAAGAATTATGCAAGGTTATTATAGAAAACGCTAGGCTCTAGTCGGACGGATAGGGTCTTCGAGGATTAATCGATTTTTTATTTTTATATTATTTATATATTTTAACTAAAAATAATAATTATATAAATAATATTCAAAAGTATAACTATATTATACAAGTATAAAAATGATATACCAAGAACCATCGTGTCACAATATCCAAATACACTTTGACCTGATCGGCAGCTTATCAATATTAATACAACCAAAATTTTAAAAGCCTAAACTAGATCTTGTCCACTTGAACTTATATTTTTAATAGTTAAGTTACTTTCAGTTAATATAAGTTCATTTAAATTAAGTTCATTTAAATCAATTTTTTCATCAATTCCATCAACAACATCATGATGATGCCCATCATCATCACATCACCAATATTATCACCACCACATTCAGCATCATCATCGTCATCATATCAGCAGCAGCAGCAGCGTCATCGTCATCATCATATCATCATCATCACATCACCAATATAATCACCACCACCACCATCAACATCATCATCGTCATTGTTATCTTCATCATCATCATCATCATCGTTATCATGATCATCCTCATCAACAACATCATCATTGTTATCTTCATCATCATCATCGTTATCATAATCATCCTCGTCGACATCATCATCATCATCGTCATCATATCATCATCATATCATCATCATCATCACCATCATCACCATCATGGCATCATCATCATCAATAAATAATATACTTATATATTCAACAATAAGTACAAATATTAACAAAAAAAAATTATATTTTCTGGCTGATGTCAAAGTTAAGTTAAGTTTCAGTTACTTTCAGTCACTTTCAGTTACTTTCAGTTCAGTTAAAGTTAAGTTCAGTTAAATTTCAGTTCAAGTGAACAGGCCCTATGTCACTGTCCAAATAAATTTGACCCGTTTAACGATCCAAATTTACAAATCACGATGAAATAGCCCAAAACAAGGTCCATGGGCAATTTCAAAAACCCTAAAACCTAAAACTTGTATTCTTCTCATCACCGCCGTTTCGGGATCTCACTAAATTTCATCATCAAACCCTAGCGACACCTCCGACAACTCAAACAGTCCAATGCATCGCTGCAAGAAGATGGTCGTATCTGTCACCCGCTGCAAAAATGGTAGTCGTACAGCCGCCAAGGGCGCCTAAGTGCTTTTCAGACCGCCTAGGCACCGCCCAGACCGCCCAATCACTGTCTAATCGGTCCACCGATTTATTTGTTCGATTTGAGTAAAATCGGAACATGTTTAAGAAAAATGCTGCCCATGTGCGATTAATCAGTCAAGCGGCCGATTTCTTGAACACTTAAATTATGTATTACATACTACGAATGTTACAAAATAGTTCGATAACATACAAAAAATAGTGTAGCACACTGAAGTATGTACGACTTATATAAAATAAACTACGTATTTTACCAATCGTTAAATGTATTACAATGCATGAGTTTGCTACGAATATATATGTTAAAAACTGCGCATTATATGCAATGCATGCAGACTGAGTTCGGTACGAATATATATGTTGTAAGCTACGCATTATATACAATCAAAGCAGTTTGAGTCTGCTATGATATATATGTTGAACACTACGCATTATATGCAATGCATGCAATCTGAGTTTGCTACGAATTATATGTTACCAAGTACGCATTTTTGGTCATAGTGACTGTTGCAAATTTTGTCAGTAACTGTTACAAATTTTGGTCTCAAAGAATCCACGCAATCCAAAACCCTAAATCTACGATTTGAGCATTTCTTATTCAATTAGAATGAGCGATTACGATTTTCGGTCTACGATTTGAAGATTCAACTGAAAATCGGCTAGGTTGTGCACGACTCCGGGCATGAACAAGTCGATCGGATACAAGCAGAATATTTTGTTGAACAAACTGACGAATACACCCTTTGATATTGAATTTAATACTTACTTATATGCAAATCTATCCAACAGTTATAGTCAATCGGATTTAAAATCAAACAGTTATAGTTTTTCTCATTTCTCACCAAATTTCCTACTTCTCATATCCTTTCTCATAATGTTTTCTCTATAGTGACATATTAACTTTTATCAATATTAGACTCAATTCATATATGCATAAGAGCTTTAGGCCGTCCCGAAAGGGATGGCCGAGTGGGTGGGTAGGCGGTCGAAGTGGGCAAAGTTGCAGGTTCGACTCCTACTAAACACTTGCAAGATGAAAAAAACTTCTCTTGGACAACACTCGGTCGAACCTGTCATCTCACGGGGGGTAACACCTGGTTACGGCTTATTTGCAGGCTACGGGCGCATAACCACTGGGGGTCCCAAAAAAGTCAGCCCTTTTAAAAAAAAGAGCTTTATGCCACAATCTTGTCTGCCTATAATCATTCAATTCTCAATTATTCTAACTTCCATCAACCCTTCTTGCAACATTAGCTAACTTTCATTCCCATTCGTCGGCAAACTTTCCATTCTTGCTTGTGGTTGAAGATCATGATGTATAGAGTTTTTTTTTGCCCAGTTTTGCAAACTCAATCTCACTTTTGCCCTGTCTGAAACTCAAATCTCATTTTTGCCCTGTTTTTACTGGAACCGATTTGGGCGAGATCGGTTTCAGTCATTTTTGAGTGAAACCGGTTTCTCCCAAATCGGTTTCGTTAATTTTAAACCAAACCGATATGCGAGAAACCGGTTTGCTGACTGTGTGTCTTCGTGGCACAACTGGATCCTACGTGGACCAGAAGAAAATTCGATATTGTTGACACGTATGAAACCGAATCGGCAAAAATCGGTTTCATGAAAAAAATTATTGAAACCGATTTGGGGTGAGCCGGTTTCAAGAGAATTGCCTGAATTTCAAACAGGTCAGGCTTTTTCAGACAAGGCAGGCAGGCTTTTTCAGATGATTTTGTTGGGAAACCGGTTTGGGGAGAATCGGTTTCATGAAAAAATTATTGAAACCGATTTGGGGTGAGCCGGTTTCAAGAGAATTGCCTGAATTTCAAACATGTCAGGCTTTTTCCGACAAGGCAGTCAAGCTTTTTCAGATGATTTTGATGGGAAACCGGTTTGGGGAGAATCGGTTTCACGCGGAACCGATTTGGGAGGTGCCGGTCTCATATCTGTATATAATGTCCATGCGCGAATCAGCATTTGAACAACAATCAGAGTTTACAATCCCCTCAACATACAATTTCCTTCCCTTAATCCCTTCCTTGCAACATGGCATATGTTTACAATTCCGATTCTGATGAGGATCCGATGGTTATGTCGACACTAGCGACCCTTGATAACCCAGTAGTGATGAATACGACATGGATGAAATGGAAGAAATGGAGGAGCGTGCAGCAGAAGATCCCACTACTGAATTCACGCAGCCTCAAATTACTTGGGATCATCCTGATTTTGATGATATCTCAACATAGGAAACGTTTCAACCCTATGATGAGAATCTGCAACAATTAAAAACCAAATTAATAATTCAACACAAACAACACAAACAACACAACTAATTACCACCCAATTCAAAAATTCAATACAAACAATTTAACACCCAAATCGAATCTAATTCAACACCAAAATCGAATATAATACAAATCGGCTCCGCAGAATTCGGTTTTACGATTCGTGGTCGGAGTAGCGGAGGTCGGGGCACGTCGGACGGGCGACTGGACGATCCGGACTGGCGGAGGTGCGGAGGTGCGGCTGGGGAGGGAGAGGGACGAGCGGCCGGAGGAAAGAAAGAAGAAACCCTAGCTTTATTTCGCTTGAAACCGATTCGGGGGAATTCGGTTTCAATTAAGTGAAACCGAATTGGCGCAAACCGGTTTCATACGTGTCAACAATATCGAATTTTCTTCTGGTCCGCGTAGGACCCAGTTGCGCCACGAAGGCACACAATCAGCAAACCGGTTTCTCGCATATCGGTTTGGTTGAAAATCAACGAAACCGATTTGGGAGAAACCGGTTTCACTCAAAAATGACTGAAATCGATTTCGCCCAAATCGGTTCCTTTAAAAACAGGGCAAAAGTGAGATTTGAGTTTCAGACAGGGCAAAAGTGAGATTGAGTTTGCAAAACAGGGCAAAAAAAAAGCTATGATGTATATGGTTAGATTTGCGTTACGTTTTGTAGGTATTATGGACCATTTTTTGATTTGTTTTTTTTTTGATGAAGCGTATTATGGACCATTATTGAATCGAAGATGATGCGCATCTGTCAGTTTGGATTGTATGATTTTGTCCAAACTTTGAATCGAAGATGATGTGCACCTGTGTCAGGTTTCATGGACATTGAATTGGATGACAAATGTGAAACCAAGGTAAAGGTTGATGCTTTGTGTAGATTTTATCCATAACAAAATCAGTATTCTTTTTTGTTTGTTTTTTATAATGTGTCGGTACAATAACTTAGAACATTTTAAAACAAATGACGTCTTATCATCTAGTACATATATATTGATCTCTGCAGCTCTAGCAAGACATCTTGATCGGATCCGAAATTATCTGGTACATTTTTCTACACTTTTGAAGCGCATGCCAGATTTGGCACCTTTACCATGCATGGATCCGCACATCCACCCCAAATAATCGGTACATTCTTCAACACTTGGAGCTCATGATATCTTGGGCACCTTTACCGTTATAAGACTCGGCACGTCCATCTTGACAGCCGCACCTCGACGAGTGACGACAGAGGAAGCATCACGCGCAAAGCGTGAAGAGGAAGCATCCACGAGTGATGTAGAAAGCATCACGCGTGAGACGTGAAGAGGAAAGCATCCACGCGCAAGGCGGGACAAGGAAGAGAAAGAGGAAAAGGAAGTGGCCCCAGGATTCGAACCCAAGGCGTAAGGATCCAACCATATCAGGGTGGACTCCCTAACCAACATGCCCACCACCTATGTTGGCGAATCAGTATTCATTTGAACTTATGCGTTATGCTGATAATTTAAATTTGATTTTGGTATTTATACAAAGTTCAATATAACTATTTTTAATTAAATAAATCAAAAGGAGAGAATTTTATTGTCCATTTTTTATGAAGGGTTACAATTCATAACATTTCGATACAAATCGTGATAGCCTTAATCATCTAGTACATATATATCAATTTTCGAAACTCTATCAAGACATCTGTAGCAGATCCGAAATCATTGGTACACATATCCGCATCTTGAAGTACAGGTCAGGTCAGACACCTTTACCATGGATTGGTGTCCCCATGATTCGAACCCGAAATGTAAGGATCCATGATGGAGTCCTTAATCAATAGGCAACCATCCATATTTAAAATTTTATGGTCCATTTGATTATTGAAAGTTTGAGAACTAACAAAAAAAAACAGTTGTATTATAATTTTCATAAAAT